>OY740771.1:111595951-113085760 GCA_963513935.1 Aphrophora alni | reverse complement strand
ATATATATATATATAACCACCTGGCCAAACCTTTCGTGACATATAATAATACAGCCCTACATATGCGTACACTGAAGCACATACGCAGACAATTGAACGCCAATGGAGGGAAGTGCGAGGAAATGTGCCGCGATATGGAAATTCAAAACAACATTTCCATGGCCATATAGCCGAATTTATGTTTAAAAGAAAGTACAATGAGTATAATACTCGTTTCCATCATTTATGGCGAATTACGAGTGAAATACATTTAAATTCAATAAATTCCTCTTTTACTGAATTTGCAGCAGAATTTGACTCTGATTAAGATTTTCTTGTGTAATTATATTATGTAATCATCTTTCCGACACTTTTTTTCGATAATAAAATATTTTTCCAACATTTATTTGACGAATAAAACCCATAAAAATTGATTTTGAAGTGAGGCAGCTCTGCTATATAATTACATAAAAGAAAAATAAAGACTAGAATACAACACAAATGTTTATACAATATATGGATGACATCATTGCTCAGTAAGGGTGGGCTGAACCTATTGATTGTGTAGTACATTCTTGATGTTGGGCACCGTAGATGTCTCAACTCGCACGGCTCCTGTCAGTATCTCGGTTAAACCACGCTTCGAAGCTGTACAAATGTAAAAATACCTTCACTCGCTACGCTCGTTTAAGTAACTCGTCCCTCCCGGATCTCATTACTATACGAGTATCACAGTTTTTTGGGAGGTCATTTTGGACAACCATTTCTCTATTTGTCATCGTGAAAAGATGGAGCTAGTATCAAAAAAAAATCTAATTTAGTATAACTTGAATAATACACGTGATATAAATAAAAAACTATTTAAAATAGCTGCCATTTTGATATTTTCAATTAAATTTTCTGATTTACAATTGGGTTCAAATGAGTATAATTACCCTGATACCAAATTTCATGTTCCTATTTTGATTTTTGAAGTTGGTACCGTGCTTACTTACAAACGATAACGAAGACTATCTAATTTAGTGTGTTGATTAGCACACGAGATATAAACAAAAACTGTTTTAAATTACCGCCATTTTGTCATTTTTAGTTTGATTTTCCTGAATTTCAATAAGCTTTTAAATGAGTACATTATAAATTTACCTGGTAACAAATTTCATGTTCCTATTTTGATTTTTGTAGTTGGTATCGTGCTTACCTACAGACGATAACGAAGACTATCTAAGTTAGTGTGTTGATTAGCACACGAGATATAAACAAAAACTGTTTTAAATTACCGCCATTTTGTCATTTTTAGTTTGATTTTCCTGAATTTCAATAAACTTCTAAACGAGTACCAAATTTCATGTTTCTATCTTGATTTTTGTGGATGCTATCGTGCTTACGACAACAAAGACGGGCGGCATGACGAAGCTAACTTTTTTGGTTTCCTGAGACAATAAAATGTGAAGTACAGTACTAAACTTCACCTATACTTTGTATACTGGTAAGACACACAATATTGTTTCCATGTACTGGCCTCGGATTGATATAGCGTTGGAGGACAGTGTTTTACAAGTACACAATGATTTCACGTATCACGATCGAAAGGAAAGGAAGACAAAGCGATATATCGATATAAATCCTCGACGAACAATTCTATTCGATAAAGATCTCAAATAGTCTATTTAAGATGTCTAATGGTGTTTTATTTGCCACAGCTAGAACTCCGCATGGGGCTTTCATCGCTGCGGGAGACGAAAGATGATGGATAACTTCACGGTCCTTCGGTGCGAACATTCATTGCGCTTCATTACATTAGTTATGACGTACACACAGGATTAAATAAACATTGCATTAACTTTCTTATACACATAATCACAAACAGTATCCATAGTCATACCCAAATATAAATATAGTATTAACTTATACGTAAGAAGTTTTTTAAAAATAATGTTTTCTTTTAATGTCTTTTTAAGGGTTATACACCCTACGAGTCCCCTTGTGTAAAATATTATTAGGAAAAAATAGTTTGAAAAATATTTAAAACAGACTTTGCTTTAAGCCATAATCTTGTTCTAAGCGAGTAATTCATTTTTGATTTAAATCAAGTTTTTAATGAGGTATTAAAAGTTAATTTTAATTTTTGCCCAATTTTTTAAAAATTCCAATTTCTTTTCTTACGATTTGGCACACTGGTTTGAGTCTTTGCATTTCAAAATTGAATAAATATTAACAAAATAAGCTGTAACCGCACGACTACATCAGCTTAAGGTAATGTTTAAATGTCATTAAAACACTCGCTAAAGAAAAAAAAAAAATTGACAAAAGTTCAGAATCGCCTTTTTGTGTACAAATCTAAACTGTGATAAATAATTATATCAACCCTATCTAATACACACTAATATCCAGTATTTAAATAGTTTATGTATTTACACATTGAATTTGAATAGAATCCAGTTTTGTGGCTCTGAAAGATTTTTAGCATCAACGAATGTAAGTAATTTCAAATAAATAAAAGGGTCAATTCCAACGACTTAAAAATCCCCAAAAAGCGCTTTTTTTCAGTTTATTGAGACCACGAAACACGAAGATCGGTCAAAAAACGGAGATCGATTTTTTTCTGATTACAAAACCTGCCTTACAGGATAAGTAAAAGAGAAAACATAACATGTGATAATAGATCGAACAAACAAACCGAATCGTGTGTGTAAAAAATATGGAAACAGTTTTTAATAGAAAATTTTTGCCCTCTCATTTTAAAGTACTTAACCTGAGCTATTTACAGGGTGGTACAAAAGTTTAGCGGAATATATAGAGTGTTCCAATAATAAACAAAACATGAACTTTCTCATATTTAAATGTAACGCTCTTATTATTTTTATATATTCTAATTGGTCTATTTAAGTTACTTAAAACAATTTTTTTAATTTATATTTAATAACAACCGAGTTATGGTGTTTTAAAATTCACAATTATGTAAACACAGTATTAAACATTCTCTACAGAGCTGAGTGAATAATGATTTATTATTGTAAATTAATACAATTCTATTTGAAAACACATTTTGTTAATTTTTGTAACATCTGTATGTAAATTACACTTTATTAATTTATGTTCCAGAGTTTCTAATATAGTATAATTGATACTCTAATAATTTATATACTGTAATTAAGAAATAAGTAGGCTTACTTTTTGATTTTTAGAACACTCTGTATTGTATACGCAATTTTCAATACTTCTTGGTTTACCCAAGGGGTAGGCCTAAGTTCCAACATAGACTTTTCATGTTCCAATCTTTATTTTTTGTTTCCACTGTCGTACGACAGACAGACGGTATGTCGAATCACTTTTCCGTTTTCCTGATTCCACAAAACGCGAGGATCAGTCAAAAACAGAAGTCAAAATTTTTCTCCCGATTACAAAACTTCCCCTGTACTTCGTTTACTGGGTAAGGAAAAGAGAAATCATAACAATAGATCTGACAACAGATGTAATTTGGGATTGTCACGACTATGTCCACACAATCTTGAAGCTCAGTCAAATAGTTTCCGAGATGCAGCATTTGTTATACTTTGAATCTTCATAGGTTCACTATAGTAAGAGCGGGCAGTCCGTCGAGGTACTGGATTACTATTTTTTCTTTTTTTATCTTTCCTATTGGGTCGCTCTTGACCAATTCTTGTACTTTTTCGAGACCCTGGCGCTATTAGATCGAGAGTTAGGAGTCTTTACTTTTAGGTTCTTTTCTTCTTTTTTTTACAAAACACACACACACACACACACACACACACACAATATGATTGAAAAATATAGTCTTGAAATCAGTCAAATAGTTTCCGAGATACAGCATTTGTTACATTTCGACCCCTCAGGGGCTTACTATAGTAAGTAAGGAAGTGGTGAACCAGCTGGATCTATACCCTTTCCTTTTTTCATCTTTCCTAATCAGGTCTCTCTTGACCAACTCTTGTTCTCTTTCGACCCTGACTCTATTAGTGTATTCGAGGGCTAGAAGTCTTTATTTTTATGTTCTTGTCTTTTTTTTATAAGGTGATAAAGAGTGAGAGGTTTTTCGCCTTTAAACAAGAAGGAAAAGGGGGAAAACACACACATACATATTGAAAAACTTAATATTGAAGAAAAAACTAAGTCAAATAGTTTCCAAGATACAGCTATTGTTCGACCTCTCAGGAGCTCACTATAGTGGAGTAACTACGTGACAATTCTTAGTTGGATATACTGTATAACTTTTTTCTTTTTCCATCTCTCCTATGAGGTCCTCTTTTGACCATCTCTTGTTCTTTTCTGACCCTGATGCTATTAGATTATTCGAGAGCTTAGATTCTTTATTTTATCTTATTTTATTCTCTTATAAGGGGAAGATTACCTACAGGCTTCTCGACTTTCAACAACATGAATCAACAAAAATGTCAATTTAAACTCTTTCCCAGCGGAGTGCCGCTCCAATGTAGGCTACTAACGCCATTAAAAAACTTAAAACTTCAACTATATTTGTAGGCAACGAACTTAACCAAGATTTTTTAACAATTTTTCCTTAATATTCAAGAAAATAGAACAACTTGTCAAGGAGTTAGAGAGAATACAAAAATGAGTATCTTGTCAAACATACCTGCAAGAGGAAGCGTTGTGTTCATATCATTGTAAGCGGCATTTTGTGTAATTTTAATATCATAAACTGTAGCCATTGTAGTACTGGTGATGACTTGCAGTTTACCCATCGCATGCAATATGTGAAGAATAAACTGTAAATTATAATAATTACTTTATTTTATGCTAATTAATTTACATATATTCTTGTAAACATTTATTGCTTGTAAATAATTAGATGTGCAAATATCTTAACTAATAGCTCAATAATTAATTGTAAGTATGCAATTTGTAAATGAAGCTTATGTCATGTAAACGGGTAAATGAATAGTTTGCGCAAGTCTGTATTGGGTGTCGCAACGGGATATATTTCATTATATCTGTTCATTGTAAAAAACACTCGACTATAAATAACCAGTGAGCACACGATGCTCACACTTTTTTACTCTAAAAGATCTGTTAGGGGTTCACTTATTGTGAGTACTATTCAGAAGGAAAATATCTGAATCTACAACTTTCTTCGTGTAGTCTTTGGGATTTCTCTTTCTTCTCTCTTGACCAACTCTTGTTCTCTTCCGATCCTAACGCTATTTAGTATATTCGAGGACTAGGAGTCTGTCTTAAATTTATATTCTTTACTTCATTTTTTCTTATAAGACGATGATGACCGAAAGGTTTTTTCAACGTACGAAAACTAGCGACAATTTTTTTTTTAAAATAACGTTATTAAAACGGATTAAAAAGTATAAACTAATCTCTCGTAACTCCATACAGATTGTCCTGAAAATTAGTGATTGAGAATTTTTAATAGCTATAAAAATACTGGTAAGATGCGTATTAGTATACTGGTAACGAAAAATGCGTGCATTAGATAATAAAAAAGTAATATCTCCATCAATTGCTTTAGGAGCTACTTGACCTATATTAGTAATTTTGAGTGTTTTCTCAACGACAACGACAGCTCCTCCCTACATTCGTTATTATCTCTATTGCTTGCGCCCAAGTTTTTCGTTTTAAATTTTACCAGTATTTTTATAGCTATTAAAAATTCTCAATCATTAATTTTCAGGACAATCTGTATGGGGCTATAAATCTATACGGGCTACGAAAAATTATTTTTACACATTTTAATCTGTTTTAAAATATGGTTTAAAACTAATTTGTTTTATTTAAATAATTATTGTTTTTTAGTCCTGTATGTGTGAAACTTTGCAATAAAATTTAAACCAATGGAAATCTCATCGACGAACAGGAATTCGATGTCATCCCACCTTCAAATAGTTACCAATGAGTGGTAAAATTTCCTACCATTTCTCCATCCTTCTCAACTGGTAATTTAAATAACGTGTGCAGCGTTGTTCTACCAACAAGTTTGGCCCTACACCGTTCAATGCACCAACGGTAACTGCTTTCTTACCGTAACAGCGATTGACGGACAGACAAGAAATAGTTCATATTGCATTGTCATACAGTTCTGAACTATGTTTAAAGTTTGTCTCTAGCTCATCGGGAAGTTAGTTTAAAATCGATTGCAAAATTTGTACCGAACAGACAAGAAAGCGAGTTAATAAAAACGTGTTTAAAAAATGGCAAAATTTGTTGCTTTTATAATATCTCGTAAACTATAAATATAATAATCTAATAGTTTAAATTTGCTGGATATAGGGTTTATCTCAAATGATAGGTAGTAGGGGTAATCCAGCAGTGAAGGGAGAAGGGTTACGCTCCCATGTGTGGAGTAGAAATAGTGACGTCACGTGACGTTGGGCAGTATAACTTTGAATTGCGAAAAGATATGACGTTGATAAAATAAAATTTGTAAAGTTAAAAGCCGATCAGTGTGCTGAATTGAAAAAAAATGTCAAAAATAGTTAGCAAGTGAAATATTTAAAAAAGAAAAATATATCATTGGAAATAGAATTCCAAGAAGTGAGAAAAATAAAAATTGACTAATGTACGAAAGCCAAGCGAGTCACATTGCTGATTGCGCCGCCTAAACATATTTCTATCGACCGCCCCGAATATGCTATGACCATGATAATCTAGCAGTCATTTCCTAAACAATACACTATCCAGCTGTGATAGATGACACCTGTCTAACGCTACCTTTCAGAATTTACTAAAAAAAAAAGAAACACTCTTT
This sequence comes from Aphrophora alni, assembly GCA_963513935.1. NCBI lineage: Eukaryota > Metazoa > Arthropoda > Insecta > Hemiptera > Aphrophoridae > Aphrophora > Aphrophora alni. The sequence continues at coordinate 113,079,048 of OY740771.1, read as the reverse complement.
GTCATGCAGATACAACTCATCACTCCAAGAAGGTAAAAACATCGAAATCTTGAGTCTGCGTAGGAAATGATAAATCGTTCCGCCGAATATATCTTTCCAGTATAATTGAGAACATAAAAATCGTAAAGTAGCCTTGAAATGTCATCTCCATTGAATACATAACGATATCTGCAACCGGTAATTAACTATTACCAAGACGTGACGACAGGAGGAAGAATTCGTCACGGCTGAGCAGCTACTGTGATGTAATCACATGTATTTAGGTCATATACACCCATACAACACCAGTCACGGAGACTGGTGTGAGATAAGCTGATGAGAAGGTCAAAGAAACCGATCTGATAGAATCAAGACAATAGAAAGAATCGATAAGGCAGTGGTTTGTTTTGTAACCAATGTTTTTCTGGTAACAATAGAACATCAGAATTTTAGTGTTTCCTTTGAACAAAGAAAGCTTTATCCAAGGAAATTGATGTTTTTTTCTCTTATTAAACACCGGAAACTGAACATCAAATCGAATAACATTAACAAATAAAAAATACAGATTTTAGTATGTAAGAAATTGTACCCACATGGGTGTAAGCTTAGTCGTACCTTATGAGGAAGACACGTGTATAGGTTACGTCAGCTAACAAGTCACAATAAAGTTCACAATAAACATTCACCGAATTCAGACAAAAGCAATAATTCATAATTACAAATTTTAAACTTAGAGGTGGGGAGTAATCAGAAAATTTAAAAAATATAATCACTCAGGAAACAGAATAATTATTAAAATGATAGTTTAACATTTTTTATAAAATCTAGATCATTTTTCGTAAAACGATCGAGACTTTTCCGTTGCACTTCCACCCCTGCGTCAGATTCTTCGCAACAATGCTCAAATCATGAATCCAAATGAACTATTCGGTGATTGCAATTAAATTTTATTTCCTGCAGTTTAAATGTATTCAGTCATTTTCGCCTTTAAAAAAAAAAGAAGAAGAAAATAGTGAAAATAAAGCCCTCGAATACTCTAATAGCATCAGAGTCGGAAGAGAACAAGAGTTGGTCAAGAGAGACTTGATAGGAAAGATTAAAGAGGGATTTAACATAAGACTGCATGAAGAAAGGTGTAGATACAGTTATGTTAGGTTAGGTTAGGTTAGGTTAGGTTAGGTTAGGTTTGGTTAGGTTAGGTTAGGTTAGGTTAGGTTAGGTTAGGTTAGGTTAGGTTAGGTTAGGTTAGGTTAGGTTAGGTTAGGTTAGGTTAGGTTTCGTTAGGTTAGGTGTGGTTAGGTTAGGTTAGGTTAGGTTAGGGCCAGCCACACCAGTACACACTATGTGTGAGGACTTTAGTAAGCCACAACCAATCATTCTTACCATCAAACATATTGTATTGTATAAACAGGTGTTACCACTGACTGCACTGTGACCTTTATAGATCTGTTGTGCACTCTTTTATTATTCCTAAGGTACTCATATCCTTTAAAAATCCCGCAGCTGCCATAAATTGTATGATTTGTATGACATTTAGAAACATGGATCATAGTTGATGAGATTTCTCACTTTCAGTTTGTACTATGTTTGGTGGCACAGAACGAGCTTCATTCTCTACGATTTCACGGCCATCCAAATGTTATTTGTATCATCTGAAAGCCTAAGCCGACATGATTTCATCTGTGTAAGCTTTTTTTAAAACTTGTTCAATGCTTTTGTTGCTTTGTATATATGTTTGATAAAACATTTGATCGCGTAACTTAACATCTAATATGTTAAGCTTTGAGACGTAGAATTGAACAATGTATGTTAAATCAGCTGTTCCATTGTTGTTCTCACAATACCGCCACTTCCTGGGGAAATATCAAATTCATTACATTTTAGATAAACATTGTATATATTAGAACTTCTTGTTTTGTTTTTTTCAAATATTGTGAACTTCCGTGGAAAAAAGGTGAGCTCATTGTTAGTGATGTTGTATTACTTTCTCACATAACGTAGTGTAGAGAAAGTTACACGATGTGTTAAAAAGTCGTTGTCATGGTAATAACAGTTTTGAGCACCTTTGAGTAACAACTAAAAAGTGGTTTTGGGGATTATGTTTAGCTATCGTCATCTATGCAGTACTCTGCAACCGAAACAAGTGTACAGATTTTAATCAAATTTATCATATATGTATATTTTTGCATATCTAGAGGAGTAATTAAAACAATTATCCGCAACTCAAAATTTGGGGGTAATACAATTTTATCGAAATAATTTGTAACAATTTTTATCAAATATTGCTGAAATATAGTTCTAAGGAACAAAGCAAAACGTCCCCAAAATTCCCTATTCAGCTGTTATTGGTAAACACATTTTAATAAAGCTGCACCGATTTTGTTCAAACCTAAATGAAGTATGAAGTTAAATTATTTACATTAGTGAGCAAAACCACAATAAAAGTTTAGGAAAACTTGGCAAAAACAAAACAACATAAATGAATTTTCACAGAAGTCTTAACCTGTTTAGACCTTACCTAACTTAACCTAACTAACCTAACTTAACCTATTCAACTATTATTGATAAAAACATTTTAATAAAGCTCCACCGATTTTGTTCTAATCTAAATAAAATATGAAGATAAATTACTTAAACCAGTTAGCAAAACCACACACACAAAATAATAATAAGATAGGGATACTGATTAGGAATACTTCGCAAAAACAAAACAACATAAATTAATCTTCACAATAGTCTTAACCTAACCTAACTTAACCTATTCAGCTATTATTGGTAAAAACGTTTTAATAAAGCTCCACCAATTTTGTTCAAATCTAAATAAAATATGAAGATAAATTACTTAAATCAGAGAGAAAACCCACAAAAAAAACCCAAAATAAATTATAAAATACGATTTAGGAATACATGGCAAAAACAAAACAACTCAAATAAATCATCTCCGTAGTCATTATAATCTCGAATTTATGATCCCAGCTTAAACTCTATTTTAAAAATGTTAAAAACATGTTTTAATTGCTAAAATATAGCCTCTAAGGACCCAATCAAAACATATTGGTTGCCATCTCTAAAAAAAAGGACATTCAGGAGTTAAAAACATTCAAAAATCTTCAATGAAGTTCCTTTGATTTTGTTCAAATTTAAAAATGAAGATAAATTATCTAAATCACTATACAGAGAAATAAATAAAATACGGTTTAGAATTACGTGCGAATAAAATGAATCTTGAGTTTATGGCTCAAGCTAATTAAGCTCAAACTCTATTTAAAAGTGTTAAAAACGTATATTTTAATTGCTAAAATATAGCCTCTAAGGACTCAATCAAAACATATTGGTCACCATCTCTAAAAAAAAAAAAAAAAAATGGACATTCAGGAGTTAAAAACATTCAAAAATCTTCAATGAAGCTCTCTTGAAGATGAAATGTGAAGATAAATTACCTAAATCACTATGCAAACAAATAAATAAAATACAGTTTGCGAATACGTGGGGAATAAAATGAATCTTGAAATCAGTAGTCATTAAAATCTGGAGTTTATGGCTCAAGCTAATTAAGCTCAAACTCTATTTTAAAATGTTTCAAAATATATTCTTTCATACACAAAAATGTATAAGGAGAAACTATTCTGCATCACCTTATCTCCCATAAGAAATCCATAAAATAAAATTAGTAACTTTATTTTCCTCACAAGTGACAATGTTATTTTTTATAACTGCGGCATTTATTCTTGTTATTTTGTTTTACACATACGTCTGATGAAAACTATTACAAAATTTGCCTCTATTATTTAGATTGGTGAGCTTCATCCTGAAAAGTTAAAAAGAACCGAGGACGGATAGTAATCAAACAATTCCCTGACCATTGTTTTGTTCCACACGACTTACATTTAGTTTTACAGATGAAAGATGATAGCACCGAGAGATATTACGCAAAACAAGAAATTTAACAATTGCCGTGGAGATAAACATAATTCCCTAAGTATACCTGACTTAAGTTAACAAAACAGTTAAGTCGTCAAGGCGACTGTACATTCAGGTCACTAGACCGCCGAGGTTATGTCATCCTCAACATCATTACTTTGTTTTATCAAATCAAATAAATTATCGAGAATATAATTTTATACAGAAACACATTATATTAGTGTATCTGTACGGCCGAGCTTTGTTAATTGTCGTTTGAACTGAACGAGTTTCACAATCACAATGTAATGAAACACACAATACGAGTTTAGACTAAAAAATAGATTTTTTTTTTCAGAAGGTGATACCAACAATGTAACAGCTTTATTCTTTATTCAGTTTCAAAAAACATTTCTAACGTCTTAACCTTAACCCTAGAACTGCCAACAACGAAATTTCTCGTTCATAAGGGTCATTCTACTGACAAACAACAAAATACATCAGTTAACAAGTGTTTACTCCACTGACAATCGACAAATTATGATGTCGTTAAGAAGTGTTTATTCAACTCACAAACAACGAAATTCGTCATTCATAAGGGTCATTCTACTGGTAAACACGGAAATACATCGTTTATAAGTGTTTACTCCACTGACAATCGACAAATTATGTCGTTAAGAAGTGTTTATTCAACTCACAAACAACGAAATTCGTCATTCATAAGGGTCATTCTACTGGTAAACGCCGAAATACATCGTTTATAAGTGTTTACTCCACTGACAATCGACAAATTATGTCGTTAAGAAGTGTTTATTCAACTGGTAACAACGAAATTCGTCATTCATAAGGGTCATTCTACTGGTAAACACAGAAATACATCGTTTATAAGTGTTTACTCCACTGACAATCGACAAATTATGTCGTTAAGAAGTGTTTATTCAACTCACAAACAACGAAATTCGTCATTCATAAGGGTCATTCTACTGGAAAACATCAAAATATATCGTTCTTAAGTGTTTACTCCACTGACAATCGACAAATTATGTCGTTAAGAAGTGTTTATTCAACTGGTAACAACGAAATTCGTCATTCATAAGGGTCATTCTACTGGTAAACGCCGAAATACATCGTTTATAAGTGTTTACTCCACTGACAATCGACAAATTATGTCGTTAAGAAGTGTTTATTCAACTGGTAACAACGAAATTCGTCATTCATAAGGGTCATTCTACTGGTAAACACCGAAATACATCGTTTATAAGTGTTTACTCCACTGACAATCGACAAATTATGTCGTTAAGAAGTGTTTATTCAACTCACAAACAACGAAATTCGTCATTCATAAGGGTCATTCTACTGGAAAACATCAAAATATATCGTTCTTAAGTGTTTACTCCACTGACAATCGACAAATTATGTCGTTAAGAAGTGTTTATTCAACTGGTAACAACGAAAATCGTTGTTCGTAAGTGATATTTTACTTGTAAACATCGAAATTATCTTTCATACATGTTTACTCAACTCCAAAACAACGAAATTCGTCATTCATAACTGTTTATTCAACTGGTAAACAATGACAATCGTCGTTCATAGTGTTTATTGAACTGGAAAATTACAAAATGCCGTCGGTTATAAGTGCTTGGTGAACTGAAAAAAAAATTTCGTCATTCGTAAGTGTTCGCTGAACTAAAAAATTTCGAAATTTTTTGTTAATAAATGTTCATTCTAAAGGAAAATATCGTATTTATCGTTCATAAGTATTTACTCAACTCCAAAATTACAAAATTTTCGTTCATTATTATTTACTCAACTGGAAATGTTTGAAATCCTGTGTTAAAAATGTTTTGATCTACTGGAAAACAACGAAATTAGTGGTTCATAAATTCATAACTGTTTTTTCAACTAGAAAACAGCGAAATTCGTCAGTTATATAACGAAATTTATCGTTCAAATCTGCTTGGTTATTTCCGCTATTATCTCGATCATATTTTGGGGTTTTCTGTAAATTCAGGTTCCAATAGATAGAAGAAGTTCATCTAATATAATGTAAATACCAGAACTATTAATATTTAGATGTCATTAGACTGTTTTGCTTACGAAATCGTTAGCTGTTTAGCAAAGTTTTATCTGAAATTAAATTAAAACTCTAGTTTAATTTTGAATTTTGTTTATAATATCAGGTACGTACAATCCATTGTCAAATTCGAACCCAGCGTTCGTATATACATATATATATATATGATCAGTTTGGAAAAAACCTGTCAAGAATTAAATATTTTAATATATTTAGATAGGTGAATTATTTTCTACTCGGAAATAAAGGCAAGGGGTTGAATAGGCAATCCGACTACTTAAATAATGTTTAAAAAATTAACAGCTATTCCTAAGAGTTCCCGTGGGTAAGAATCGCTGATTCTTCGATCAAGAACTGCATTGGAGCCTTAGTTTCGAAAATAGGTTTTATCTGCGGAGTTTAGTTACTTCCAACCGGCTGTGGTAAGGTTTCTTTCTTGTTGTTTAAATGGGGAAAACCTTTCGGTCATATAAAAAAAGGGAAGAAAATAAAGGCAAGAATAATGTATCTTAGATACCCTAATAGGATCAGGGTCGGAAAAAAACAAAATAATTGGTCAAAAGAGACCTTATAGAAAGATTAAAGAAAGGAACCTAACACAAAACTAGATGAAACAACGTGTATATATCGAACTAGAGTCTACGGTTACGCCACAACCTCATTTCACTAAGAGTGAAGGTAGGCAGAATAAATAAACCGTGCTTGGTACGACTGGAAGGTTGAACCTAAATTTCACAGAAAATCCCCATTTTTTTAATTTTATGTTATATTACACAATTTTTACAAGATTTTCCCTAAAGAGCTTGAAAATATTATTTTTATTGATTTAATATTGATAAATAATTTAGTATTGATTTAGTATTATTCCAGGTAATAATGAAATCTAAGTAATTCAATTGATTATCGTTATCTAATTCAAATATTATTACAAAACAGCAGTGGCAATTGTAATTATAGTTAGGTTTATGTTAGGGTAAACATTATTTACGGATTTTGGAAAAACAACTAATCCTTTTCAATGTCACCTAAAATCACTTGCAAGATAAGAGATATAAAATTCCAAGTTATTGGGTTAGCAGATTTAATCGTGTTTTTATTTTATTTTTTTTGTTTTTTATTTTTCGTGTAGTCACAAAATAAACATAAATAATATATGCGAAGTGTCAAAATTCAAAAGAAAGTGACAAAACATTTAAACTACCTTAACAGTTAAAACAAGCACACGGACATTGTGCTCAGGTTTTGAGCTGGCAGAATAATTTTGGAACGTGAAACTGTGTAGGATAAACCCTTTCTGGGTGGCAAAGTACCGCATGAATTGACAAAAAAATCATCGATTTCATTAACTGTTATCAATGCTTGACGGCAAGAATAATAGGTTAGATATTAAATTTGAATAACTAAACTTGTTCATCACATATTTGACGCACTATTTGAGTATGCGGAAAATCTTCCAAATGATTCCAAAAAAAAACTGACTCAGGCGTAAAAGAACAATCGAAAATATTCCTGTCTTGATCTCCTATAGCTTGTTAAAAATAGTTAAATATGATAAATGTCGTAACCAAAGATTTTTGAATATAGCCTCGAGAAATATGGTTACAAGATGTAGAGAAGGATATCCTATACTATATAGTATAAGATTTACGGGACTAAGGAGGCCAACACCTGCCTAGGGTTGCACAATACATCCTGAACTAGGCGTCACAGTTAGTGTTGAGGAACTGGTAAATAATTCATCAGTTTTGGACTCAATACTTTGGGCAAAATAAAAACATCTCCCGGATCCGACAACATTTAGGTTGATTTTTATTACTTCTATAGACAAAATTATATTCTGTATTTTTCCGTCCGCCTAAATCGTCTTTAAATGGGTTCGAGAAAGTTGCTAGAAATACTTGTGAGATTATTATACCAACTATTTGAGATATCTTTAAAATATTGTTTAATGAAACATAGGTTGATGGTATTTATCAAAATATGTACAAAGTACAATATATATAACAACAAACTTAGTACAATAAATGGATCACACATGTTGTCACACTCTTCAAACTAACTCACAGTCGTCGGGCCGACTTCCAAAAACTGATAGATTAGGAGTTATTTAACAATAAATGAAAATTAGCACATTCTCTAAATGTAATACCCAAAAGTTGGAACCTTGGGCCTTGTATGAAATGTTATTGTATTGGTAGATCAAGGTGTTTTACCCAATACGATAAATTAATTAAAAAACAGTTTTTACACAGGTTTTCTGAACATACTAATTGTCTAATCACTAGTATCTTATGTGGAACAAAACAATGGTCAGACATTTGTTTGATTAGGATCTGCTCTTAGGTCTTTTCAGTTTTACGTTAAAAACACCCGGTTAAATAACTTGACATTTTTGCACGATTTTTCGTCACATAAAAAAAATAATAATAATAAACGTCACCGTTTCCTACAGAATTGTCACCAGTGAGAAAGAAACAAGATGATCATGGTACGTACCCAGCCCCATCATACAATGTGGATGTTCTAAATATAATGAAATGTGTTTTGTAGGATATGTTACATTATATGGTAGTTCAAGGTGTCTTAACCCAGTATAAGTAGTATAGGATAGGTTTGTAACAGTTGTTATACAGGTGTATATAGTGTTCGATTTGGCGGAACTCCTACTATACGATTATAAAATTTTCTTAGAAGAAGAGGGTTCAATTTTACATTTTTGACGATAATTTCGTAATGCGTTGGGCGGTTACCATTTCTTGCAGAATTGAAATCAGCACATTTTTATTGCATTTAGTGTGTTGAAATGTGAATAAAAAACTATTGAGACAGCTCTATTTGGATATTTTCCAAACGGTTTTTTGAATTTCAATAGGGTTCTATAAAGCGCACTATAGGTTTATTATGGTATTTTTTTTAAATGACTTCTGATCCGTAATTTTTATTGGGGATATCAATATTAATCGTACCACAAAAATCAATGGGAAGTACTTGTATTGTTTTTTTTTTTTTTTTTTTTTTTTTTTCCCCTCTTAATAAATACTAATGTGGTAATCCCGAGAGATCCTAGCTGATTCTACGTGTTTTTATGTAGTCATAGATTAAATCATTCTCTTTTGCTGACACGTTTCGGATAAACGGAATTTTCAAAAGCTGTTTACATACTGGAGAATGCAATTCCCCTTAGTCGTGAGATAGGGGGTCTTTATTTTTCGAGACAACTGTCACTGGTGAAGTTTATCGTGATTTAATTGCTTTCTTGGATGTTAATGAAAAAGTTGGCTTCAGGTGCACTGCAATGTTGCAGGAATTGTTTGATTTCGAGACCCCGAAATCCCAGAATATCTGAAAAGTATGGTTGGTGTTTCAAAACAATCTCCGAATACACTACTTGAAAATCTGATGGATGGAGACAGAATATTGAAAGAGAAATTGTAAACATACGTGAACAAATATTAAGGTGTGCGACTGCAAAATGTTATGGAACGTGTAGGATCCTGTATCCAGGTTAATGGGAACCACTTTTTTTTTTTTTTTTTTTTTTAGTTTTAAGGCGAAAAACCATTTCAGCCATTATCGCCTTTAAAAATTTGGCAAGAAGATGCTTTACCTTGAAATCTAAGAAATAAAACATTAAAAACAATAACAATAAAAAAACTAGATAAAAAACAAAAGAATCAACAATATAATATATTACAAGTCTTTAAAATGGCCCTGCAACAAGTTAACAATTAATTACAATTTACGATAAATTATAATTATCAACAATTAAAACAAATATTACAGGGCTGTAAAAGGGACGAGATATGAAAGGTAGAATTTTAACAAAAAATAATTTAATGACACAACACAAAATATTACACAGCTGTAAAGAGGCTCTGCAAAAATGTAATCGAAGATTTGCTTTTGAAATTTTATCACATGAAACGTGAAAATCGGTCAAAAAATCGGAAAAAACGGAAATCGAATTTTTGTCAATTACCAAAATTAAATTATACTTCTGAATACAGCTGGATAAGTAAAATAGTAAACGGCAGTCTGTGTAAATAAATATTGAGCTTGACTTGTGAGATAATATTAGATAGAATAAAACTCGAACACAAGATCTCGCAAAAATTAGGTTTACTTAATTAATCAAACGCGTTTCAACGACAAAGTCGCCATCCTCAGTGACACATGAGCTACAACAACTAATCTATAACTATATAACAGTTATTGTAAATCATATATCATTGGAGATGGCGACTTTGTTGTTGAAACCCATTTAATAAGTAAACGTAATTTTTTTTGAGATCTTGCATTCGAGTTTTATTCTATCTCACAGTTTGTGTCCTAGAGATGTATTTTCTTTATACTACATATATATTATCATCTAGAATGCACTAATCCTCAAAACGTAATATAAAATGTTGCACATCACTATAATACTTTCCTTACTACGTAATTAGAAAGCAAAATAATTTAAGCATTCTCATATTTTATATGTTTAGGTTGGTCACAGTGTTTATAGCTTTGAGTTTTATAGTGGGCTTACTGAATGTATATTTCACAGGACCAGATGTTACTTGTTATATTATATTTTAGTTTTATAACTCTTTCTCCTTTAGTTTTTTTTTTTACGACGATAATTTCGGAATACTTTACTGAGCTGAGATTTCGTCAAACAATGGCATCATTGTCTTATTTTATTATGACAAAAGGTTAATCATATTAACCTCAAATTTAAGTATTTTTAACTCGTAAAATGATCTAAAATAAAGAAGCATATTGTTGAGAACCACCTTGGTACTTACCAAACCGCATTATACAATGAAATATAAGCATGAAATTTAATTTGGTAAGTTGTTTAGCCAGCAGAGTATGTTTGTTTAAAACAGTTGTTACATAGGTTTTCTAAAGCTCATAATTTTGTATAGCACTACTTTTATACTACGTCCTAACGACATTGTAAATGTGTTTATATTATAAAATCTCCATTCGCTTCGCTCATGTCAATGTTTCGGCCCTAGTGAGCCTCTATGTTGTACATGTATCTCGGAGTCTCCACTCGCTTCGCTCATGTCGGTGACTCGGCTCAGCTGGATCTCGTAACTATAGGAAGGTCACAATTTTTCTTAGGAGGTCCTGAATCAAAATCCCAGACAATTTTTGACAATAATTTCACTATTTTTTTTTTTTTTTTTTAACAATTGAAACTGAACTTAGTCCATCTATCAATATTTCTATAAAATGAAAGCGTTTGTTGGCTGCACATCCTACGACGCACTGCAATACACAAAATCACTTGTTCTTGTGTTATTCACATATTAGTCTTGTCTTAGGCCAAATAAAACGGTTTTATCCTGTCCAACAGCCGAACTTGAACTGAATTGTCGAGAACTTGTAGCATCACGATATTATGGTGCTTATGCAATCTTTCTTCATGCTTCCTAGCAAATCGCCGAACCTCTTCATAAACTGTAGCAATTTGTAAATCCTTATGGAGATTATCATTGTGTATGTACCATGGGGCATTAACAATGCCCCTCAGTACTTTATTTTTATATGTTTGAATAATTTTGATGTTGCTTCTTTTTGCGCAGCCCCAAAGCTGCATACCATATGTCCAGATAGGTTTTAGGATGCATTTTCTTTAGTTTGAGATTTAGTTCATTACGTTTCTTTTTAACATGTACCTTCCATCGCAATCTTGCGTCTAGTGTCATGCCCAAGTATTTTGCATTATTGTCTTGTGGGATCATTTGTTCATTGACAACCACTGGGAGATAATTGGTTTTTCTGTTAGTAAAATTAACATGAACAGATTTTGTCTCATTCAGCTTTATTCGCCATTTTTTAGTCCAGTCACAAATTCGATTGACAGCTGTCTGCAGCCTTCTAGTAGACTCCTCAATGCTATTTCCTTTTGAGATAACAGCAGTATCATCCGCAAATGTAGCAACGATGGCCTCATCACAGACTGGAATATCACTTGTATAGAGCAAGTACAAGAAGGGCCCCAACACACTTCCTTGTGGAACTCCAGCAGATACCCACTTCAAATCAGAGTAACTATCTTCATACTTGATTAGAAAGTGCCTTCCTGAAATATAGGACTTCAACAATTGACTATGTTGTTTAGGCAAGTTCTCACAATTTTTCTTGGGAGGTCATGAATCAAAATCCCAGACAATTTTTGACAATAATTTCACTATTTATTAATGGGTAGGTATGCAACCTTCAAGAGCTCACTATTAGTGAGGTGTGGGTGTGACAGACCCGAGCTCGATCTACAACTTCTTCTTATAGTCTTTGGTTAGATCCCTCTCTGTTGTCTTTCCTATCAGGTCTCTCTTAACCAACTCTTGTTCTCTTCCGACAACTCTGACGCTATTTGTGTATTCGAAGGCTAGAGGTTTTTATAAGGCGGTGACAACCGAAAGGTTTCACTCATTTAAACGACAGGAAAAAACACGACATGCAGAATAAAAATCTGGAACTGCGTTAAATAACACACGAGATATGAACAAAAACTGTTTAAACAGTTGCCATTTTAAAATTTTTAATTAGATTTTCATTAATTTCTACATGAGCATACTATAGTCCCCTATACTAAGTTTCATATTCCTATCTTGATTTTTGATAACTGCCATCGGAATTACGTATGTACGAAAACGATGACGGAAGGATACCATGTCGAAAATCACCTTTTTGGTTTCTTTAAAGCTATGAATTGTAAAGATCAATCACAAAAATGAACATTTCTTTTTGCGATAACCAAACTACGTGTATAGGGGATAAGTAATATAATGACCACACTAAAAAAACAGTGGTCTAGTTTTTACCCCAAAAGTAACCATTTATTCATTTAGACTTAGATTTGAATAGTTATAAATAAATTGTCTTTACCCATATTTAGAGTTAAAACAATCGCATAATGTTTACACAGAAAGATAGAAACATAAAGGCCCGTATAACTATAATTACCTCCAGAATAATTCTACCTACTTTACAAAATAACGACGGTGTAATAACTCGTTCATTTTTTAGTTATTTCGCAAAAAAAGAAAGTGTACAGATTTCACCGTAAACTAGAATATCTTTAAAATAGTAGTTTATGCAACAATGATCGAACGTACGAATTCGATCGAACCGGAGGCGAGCATTAATAGAAAAACACAACTTCATTAACACAGTTTTATTAAAAATATATATATAAATCAATTATAACCTAAGGTTAAGTAAGGTTAGGTTAAATTATAATATTCATTTTTGATAGCCTTAGAACTATATATATTTTATATATAATATTATTTATTTTCTGTCAAATGTGGTCTGTATTTGTATTTTACCTTTTATGTGGCTACATGTTTCACTGCCACAGGCAGCACCATCAGGCCAGCTATCTATGTCCACTCAAACACTTATATATACACAACACTTATTGTAACACATATTGTCATACATTTTTCGTACACGTCATATAAATAAATAAATTTGTTCAACATTGCTACACTTGAGAGGTACCTCATTCTGGTGTATTTCCTCTAAGACTGATTTGGAAAGATAAAGGTGCAGCTCTGTTCAATGCTTATCAGATTGTAACTTGTGCCCTACTAGATTTTCTTATGTCTCCTTGTTTTTATGTTGTTGGCAAAATATTAGATCATAAAGGTAATTGGAAGCAAAATTCAATTTTTCATTTAAAATTTTTTCTGGATTGCTTTTGTGGTGTTTATAAATCTCATATTCTTCGATGACGTTCATGGTGTGACCTTTATTTATTTTATGTATCACTGACATATTATCCTGTATGCTGATGTAAGGAAACATGTAGCCACATAAAAGGTAAAATACAAATACAGACTACATTTGACAGAAAATAAATAATATATATTAAATTATAACCTCCATTTATAACTCAAACTTCAAACCAGCACTGGTTAATGCTAATGGTTAATGTTAATGCTTACATAAGATGCTTATCTACTACCTCATCGGGAACAAAAAACTCAACCCTACATAAACCGACTTTAGTAAAGCTTATCTGGCGATTAAAATTGTTTAACACATTTGTTAGACGAAATACCTAATATGGCGCTTCATTTATGATTAGCTCAGCCGAAAATATTTTTGATTTTTACAAGAATACTCTTCAGATTTTCTTTTTAACAGATCAATAAATGATGGAATTGAGTATAGAATAAATTCACCACCAGAAAGATGTTTTGCTTTGTGTCAATTACTCAACATAAACAATCAGAAAATCCTATGTTTTACATCAGTGTATGAATTGAGTACAGATTTTTTCATATTTTTCCTTCGATTTAGAAGGCATAAGATTGTCTATGTCCATTTTAACTTTATTGGTTATCTCACTTGGAGTGAGGGACATCTTCATCACAGCTACTAACCTGTGATTAATTTTAAATGTTTTGACAAATGTAGATCAGCTGATTTAATAACTTTAGAACTGTAAGTTGTAAAAACCTCGACTTTCTATTGGTTATTGTTGGACAGTTTAGAGCTGTGATTGGTTGTAAAGTTGAACGTTAATGAGACTTGTTGCAATTCGAGTAGTGGATTCTAAATAAGTATTTTGCTGTGTTATTTGTTGATAAAAGTCATAACCAATATTGACCACTACTACTTCACCATTTCCCCTCCTATTCATATATAAATATCATTAGTAATATTGACAATTTAAAACTCTTTTCTACAAATTGGATGTGAACAAAAAGTAAGAAATTTGTAAGATTTCAAACGGCTTTATTGGATCATTTTTATCTTTGTAATGAGCAACCAGTAATTTGTTTAACATTTTCTGTTACGTCAATCCTTTTTGCACTAATTTAAAGACAAAAATAATATGTTGTATATCAAGTTGGTAGCTTTGATTTAACTATATTTACTGTAACATCAATATTTAAAGAAATTTTTGCTAAATTGTATTTTTATTTTTAAAAAAGTTTATCCAGACGTTTGCAATATTATTTCTCTTAAAAATCAAAGTGAAGTGAATGGGCGCCATGATGGTACTTACCCAGCCTCATTGTGAAATGTAATACGAGCAGATCCTTTAAATGTAATCCCCAAAAGTTGGGTTCCCTGACCTAGTAGGAAATAATGGTAAATTGTATCGGTAGATCAAGATGTCTTATCGAGTAGGGTAATTTTGTTTTCAACAGTTGTTACACAGGTTTTCTGAACCTTGTAATTGTGTTATTCCTCTCTTGACCTCGTAGATGTATATATATATATATATATATATATATATATATATATATATATATATTATTATTATTATTATTATTATTATTATTATTAATTCTCCGCGCTTTCGTTGCGTCTTAGCACTGGCAGGCATCTAAGCAGTACATAAATGTGATTAAACCTCCACTGATTAATTTTCACTGGTCAATTTCGTCTTAGTACTAGCCAACCTTAAGTAGACCACTAGTCATAAATGTATCGCTTCACTGGAGTAACCACCCTTCGAGGGTGAACCATCCTTTCCCTAACTGAGCGTAGAAAAAATATGGAGGAAGGTATGAAAAATAACAAGCTTGTGCGGAATATCGCCTCAACTTAACGTGCTAATAAAATGGATGTCTATCAACACGAAGAATACTCTGCACCTAACAAAGAGGAGAAGACATATCAGAATGGCCTCACAATGTGGGTATAAGTCTGGGAGAGTTCTAGATTAATGTAGAGAAGAAATCTACTTTTGAATCCATTCATGTGCTAAAGGAGGGGCTTCTATGATAAACTGAGCGAGTGCCAGCGTCTTCTCAATGACACCTGTCAAATCTCCACTTGAGGAGCGAGAGAGAACCAACCCGGTAGCCAGAAGGCGATGCTCGAGAGATAGTGTAGGTTTTGGTAAAAAAAATTTGATAAGTGTTTGCAAGAATTACTACTAAAAGGTTAGATTATGTTAGGCAATGTATACTTTTCCCCAGCTTGGGTTGCTATTTGTTCTATTTAGATAGCGATTATCTTGTGAATCGCTTGCCTCACTTCTTATGACCAATCGCTTTTCTCCACCGACCTTCGCTCCACCAAACTCAAAATTACCTCGTTACACTCATCAAATTTTTAGTAGACTGGTCCTCCTTCCTATACTCTGCTTCTATAGACTAGGCATAATAGATTGCAAAACCCTTTATGGTTAGGGTTTTGATTTCAACAACACCTTAAAGATTCTTTGAGTTACGTTTTATATTGGTTAATATAGTAGACTGGTTAATTTAGTAATACCTTCCTGGCAGTATATTCAACCTCTGAGATTGTGTCAAAACTCGCATTGGCCTTAATCAACTTTTTTTTTTATTGACCATAATATTACGCCCTTTCTTTATCAGAAGACATGTAAAAACCACTTTGTTTAGAAAAGACAAAACGAATTAAGCCGTCAGAACAGATGTCGCCACTTTTTTTGATTTATCAGGTGAGGCAACTTTTCATAACTCGAATCTTGCCAGCTTCCTCTGAATTCCAGCTTCGGTTAAAGGTCAATTAGTTGCCCGTACAAAGGTCCTCCGGCAGGAATACGCCATTGAGCCTCATCTCTTGTGTAATTGTAATTACAATGTCCTTGATTAAAACAGAATAACCTAACTTTCAGTTGTAGTGTAAAACTTACAGGATGATTAGACAACGGTTTAATCAAACTTCAGGATATTGTTGTACTCGTAAAAATATTAAAAAGTTACTAGGCACGAATCGCTTCATTCTCCGTTTTGTTTGTGATTTTTCTCAAATACATATTTTTAATTTTTTTCTAAAGTGTAACAACTCAATAATAAATTGGAATTTTACTAATCATCTACTAACTTACTGTGTGTTGTAGTCAATTTCTTCAGGTTAACTTTCTTATCCTTTGACTCATATCATCGTATTTATCAGTAAAAGAGCGAAATTTTTGTCTTTCGTAAATCATTTGTAAATTTAACAAAATCGTTTGCAACAAAAAACTGAATCCATAATCGAATTTTAAACTTAAATGAATAAGAATGTGTCATGAGGATTTTTAAAATGTTTAAAACGAAAAACAAATTCTTCAAAATTCCATCATTGTTAAGCTACAAATTAGGTTAAATTTTTATTGATGAGGAAAGAGAATAAATGAATAATTTACTTTATTCGGGAACGAAGTAAGAACCATCAGGGGCTCTCTTCCACTTAACCCCTTCAAAATAAATACAACATTTAAAATAAAATAAAAACCTAAATATAAAATGTAACATAAAAATTATAATAAAGAAAACAACAGACAAGACATTTTTATAAATAAAAATAAAACTACAAATTAACTTGAATAACAGAAAACACAATTTGATGAAAATTAAAACAAATATAAATATTAACGAAATCAATAATATAAATTTATATAAAATATTCACAAACATTCGCTCTTACATCCATGCATCATATATATTATATATATATATATATATATATATATATATATAAATCCTTTTCCCGCACACTTTGAGCAAAGATGTAATGCACACGTCCATGCTATTCATGTAAATTAGTAGATTTAGCATATTGGATGGATTTAAAAGAATCTGGCAACTAGTTTCATAATCAACACCCAGATACAGAAAACATGTGTTACACGAGAGAAAAACAAATATAAATAAACATAAAGAGGAATTAGGTAACCGAGAAGCGAACGTTGGGATAGCAGGTGCAGTTCCTAATTTACTATTAAAAAAAAGTATTGTATTAAGAAAAACAATTTAAAAGTATCCAGTAAAGTGTCAAAATTATATTGATTTATACTATAATCACTTAAAAATCACAACAGAAAAAAACATTCAAAACTGATAAATTTAAAACTACTCAAATATAAAACACTATCCCTCAAAAGTTGTTGAAAATATAAAATTTTCAAAATTAAAACCACACCTAAAAAAGAATTTTAATCATCTTAAATTTGATTTTATATGGGATCCTGTAATACAAATCTATATATGCATTTGAAAATTTTGTCTTAGACTCTGATGGGAGTTTGCGAAATAAGGGCTGTACATAAAAAGGTATTTAAATAAATAGGGTTTAAATAAAAAAAAAGTAGTTTAATTTGGCCAATAGTAGGTTTTTCTATAATTATTCGTTCAAAAGTTATCCATAATATCTCAACATCCTGTATATAACTGATTTCATAATTTTTTTCAAACCTGTAATTTTTAGTACAGAATTTTATAAAAAATCACATTTTTTGGTATTTAAAAAGTTAATAAAAAAGCAACTGTTTAGGAGATACTGACTGAAAAGTTTTTGAAATTATAGAATTTTTAGTCCAAAAACTAAAACTAATCTTCTAATTCAAAAATTTGAAAGAACACAATAGCATTATAATCAGGTGATGCAGCAAATCTGGTAATGACATTTTTCAAATGATAATTTTGTTTCTTAAAACGGACTCTGAAACCTTACGACCCAACAAAGTCCGTCAAGCGCTGGGGAAATTTCCTGTGACGTTCACGAGAGATATCAAATCATATTTGGATAGCAGTTGCATAAATTCAATTTATCTAATGCTTTATTTTAAGAGCGATTTTATTCTTTAATATTTTTGGATTTACAAACTTAGTTTTAGTTCAAGGGCTGAACATATTTCAATTATAACAACTTTTGAAGCAAAATAACTTCTAGGCTTATTGTAGCTCATGTATCACTGAGGATGGCGACTTTGTCGTTGAAATGCGTTTGATTAAGTATACGTAGACTAATTATTGTGAGATCTTGTGTTCGAGTTTTATTCTATCTAACTTCTAGGCTGTTATTATTTTTAAAGTATCGACAATAAAATCTTTAATGCTACAATAAAAAAACTTTTCATTTGAAAATGTTGACTTAACTCTTCTAGGATCCCCTTTGTGTGTTTGGGAAATTGGATTGTATATAAAAAGGTAATTTAATTTTCAGCCAATAGGTAGGTTGTGCTATTATTAGTTCAAAAGTTATCAAACTGTTTTCATATTTTTTAGCACCCTGTGTATAATAAGTCATTGTATAATTTGTTTTAAAGAAATCTCGAAATCTCGAATTGAAAACTAATCTATAAATAAAAAGAAAAGAATAAAGCGGAGTCCAGTCTGTGACCTGGTTGGCGCCATAGCATTGATGACCTGGTCAAGGTAAAGTGGTGACGTCATCATAGGAATGCAGACATTCTTGTTCTTCTTCTTCTTCGCCAAAACACAAAATATGATGAATTAGTCATCGCTTTAAGTATCGTGCTCATAACCACTCGGGGGAGCACTTCGTTTCATTGCAATCGGGCGAAGGTTGAATTTACGGAGTCATATTCATAAACAGCTGCTGTTAAACTGACCATTGTTGCATTTGATGTAACAAGTGTATAATAAGCAAAGGTTTCGTAAGGTGGGTGTCCACTGTTCTAAAGGTATACGCCTATTTGTAAAAAAAACCTGAGAAATTATTTTAAACACTAGCTGCAAAACAGTGTATAAGAAGTCAAGAAGTTTCGGGTAGATAGGGATTTTGTAAAAAAAAAAAAAACTTCTATGTTGGTTTGGATAAAACCAGTGCGTTTCTGTACTTATATATATATCCAGATATATCCAGAGTATCCAGATACCCTACGTTCTCCACCTTGGTACTCAGCTCTAACAGCAAACAAAAAGAAAAACAAATACCCATAGTGTGACAAAAAGTAACCTTTCGTAAAATAGTCTCAAAGTCCCCACACTCGAGTACATCAAAAATTTAACATTTATTAGAAGAATCAATGCAGAATTAATAATGACAAACCCTGTAACTGTTTGAAGGACAATACCGGTCAACAAATAGTGTCATTTCAACAACTGTCTCTTATCCAATTCCTCCGATGGTCCACCACTCACTTATTTTGGATCTTAACAAATTCAAGGATCCTTTCATCAGTTCCCTCATAAAAAACAGACCTGTACTCTTGTGGTCTAGGGATGTCTATTATTTAATCCGAACATAATACTGGCGCCCACTACTCCAGAGCTGCTTGCTTTGAGACAACTCTTTACCTAAACCCACCTTCCAATCCTCTTGGAGGTTTGTCAATAAATCACTCATTCTTGATGACATTAGTAACCCGGCTTTTTTTCTTTTTGAATCTCTAGGTCTATCTCTAAGCATTTATTCAATATAAGGCTAAAGCAAATCGATCCCAAAAGCTATTGAGAATTCTGTAAAATTATATTTGACCCTTTTTTAAGCCCCTTGGGATTCAAATTTTACAAATTTCTTCTTAGTAATTTCGCCCTTACGTTATGCATGGAATTTACCAAGTTTAGGAGTTTGGACAGGAACCAAATCAGGACATTTGCTTTTATTTATTTATTTTTTAAAAATTATTTTATTTGACCCCTCATTGTACATTGTAAAAAAGCAAAAAGTACAAACATATATACATGAAGAATTCCTCTCCAGTCTTCTGACGAAATCATGAAAGTCTTGGTAGTAGCAGCCCTAAAGACAAATTTTGTCAATTTACAACTCAACCACGTTTTTCAACCACTCACAGAAAGGTTACAAACTATAAATAAATCTCTTTACACCAACTTACGCACGGCGCGGCGATCAGCAGCCTCAAACCTGTATTACTTAAGACCCATTTCAGAATGACCTTATTGTCTTTTGCCCGATCATTCATCATAAATGAAAACATTCTTAAACGGGTTTGCATTCAAAGGAGAATGACTCTAATACTTTCAACTCAACTTTATGAACATACCATACAATATATTATGTATTATGACTATATTATACGAAAGGTTTGAAGCTTACACTTTACAGAACATTGACGTTACAGAGTGTATACTCATTTCATGTCCATCTACAACAAGTAAAATTTAAATTACAATAAAGTAATAGACATAGTGGGAGCAATATGACAGGTAGTGACAGCTGCAATTACCTCTGTTAATTCAACAAGTTTCAATTCTAGGTTATGTACGTTCTTGATTCATTACGTTACGTAATAGAAGAAAATTGCAAAACGTTTCAAAATGAACTCTCGATATAGGTTTATCAGAAGTAAACAAATAGAAATCGATTGTTGAAAGTACAAACATGGACTACCAAACTCATAAGGAAGAATCAAGGAATTGGATTGAGTTATCCTCGAACTCGCCGTAAATGCAGAACAAGGTACTTTCAAGATGAACGAGAGTAATTAAATAAATAGCTTTATAAAAGGACTGATGTATTTATTTGGCTACCTCAACAGAAAATTTCCTAATAGGATTATTGAAGACAGTGCCGAGTTAACCAAGTCAATAAAAATAAAATGTGAAGTGCCATTGTAGTTTTCATTTCTATCTACAATAAATCTAAATAAATAAACAGTAATTTATAAGCGGAGCGAACATGGGGAGCACGCTGACGTCTCCCCTTAGTAACCCCCTTATTTTACATTGTAGAGAATTGGGGTTGGTTCTATGAAATTCAGAATTAAAATCTGTTTTGATATAATATTGGAATTGGTTCTATTAAATTCAAAATAAAAATCAGTTTTGATATAATATTGGAATTGGTTCTATTAAATTCAGAATTAAAATCTCGTTTAATATAATATTGGAATTGGTTCTATTGAATTTAGAATTAAAATCTGTTTTAATATAATATTTGGAATTGGTTCTATTAAATTCAGAATTAAAATCTGTTTTGATATAATATTGGAATTGGTTCTATTAAATTCAGAATTAAAATCTGTTTTGATATAATATTGGAATTGGTTCTATTAAATTCAGAATTAAAATCTGTATTGATATAATATTGGAATTGGTTCTATTAAATTCAGAATTAAAATCTGTTTTGATATAATATTGGTATTGGTTCTATTAAATTCAGAATTAAAATCTGGTTTGATATAATATTGGAAATGGTTCTATGAAATTTAGAAGTAAAATCTGTTTTGATATAATATTGGAATTGGTTCTATTAAATTCAGAATTGAAATCAGTTTCGATATAATATTGGAATTGGTTCTATTAAATTCAGAATTAAAATCTCGTTTAATATAATATTGGAATTGGTTCTATTGAATTTAGAATTAAAATATGTTTTGATATAATATTGGAATTGGTTCTATTAAATTCTGGACTAAAATCTGTTTTGATATAATATTGGAATTGGTTCTATTAAATTCAGAATTAAAATCAGTTTCGATATAATATTGGAATTGGTTCTATTAAATTCAGAATTAAAATCTCGTTTAATATAATATTGGAATTGGTTCTATTGAATTTAGTATTAAAATATGTTTTGATATAATATTGGAATTGGTTCTATTAAATTCTGGACTAAAATCTGTTTTGATATAATATTGGTATTGGTTCTATTAAATTCAGAATTAAAATCTGTTTTGATATAATATTTGAATTGGTTCTATGAAATTTAGAAGTAAAATCTGTTTTGATATAATATTGGAATTGGTTCTATTAAATTCAGAATTAAAATCTGTTTTGATATATTATTGGAATTGGTTCGATTAAATTCAGGACTAAAATCTGTTTTGATATAATATTGGTATTGGTTCTATTAAATTCAGAACTAAAATCTGCTTTGATATAATATTGTAGTTGGTTCTATTAAATTCAGAATTAAAATCTGTTTTGATATAATATTGGAATTGGTTCTATTAAATTCAGAATTAAAATCTCTTTTAATATAAAAGAGGATTAATTTTTGGAATTGGTTCTATTAAATTCAGAATTAAAATCTGTTTTGGTATAATATTGGAATTGGTTCTATTAAATTCAGAATTAAAATCTCTTTTAATATAAAAGAGAATTAATTTTTGGAATTGGTTCTATTAAATTCAGAATTAAAATCTGTTTTTATATAATATTGGAATTTGTTCTATTAAATTCAGAATTAAAATCTGTTTTGATATAATATTGGAGATGGTTCTATTAAATTGAGAATTAAAATATGTTTTAATATAATATTTGGAATTGGTTCTATTAAATTCAGAATTAAAATCTGTTTTCATATAATATATTTTTATTATAAACTGAATAACGAAAAATATAGAGAGAAACAAAATGACAACAATTTAGAAATTTCTTGTTCGATATGTTTGAAATTCAATAGGTTTTTATGAGAATATAAAAATCACTATTACAAGTTTCTACCTAATTTTTGTGGCCGTTATCCCAATTAGACTGATCTGTAAATATTTATAAATTTGGTACACATTTATAGCCAATGTAACCCCCCAGGCTATAGTGATTAGGAACGTGTCAATCCAGATGTAGCTAGCTGGATCTACACCTTTCTTCATGGAGTCTTGGTTTAGATCTTCCTCTTTTACATTTTATATCAGGTATCTTAACCACCTATAGGAATCCGACCCTGGCGCTATTATAACATCGTGGGCTAGGAGTCTTTATTTTATGTTCTTTCCTTCCTTTTCTTATAAAGCGAAGATGATGACCGAGAGGTTTTTTTTTACATTTAAGCAACAAGGAGGAAATATATAGCCAAAGGAAATATTACACCCTAGCGTTTAACGATAAACAAGTCTAGTTATGGATTCAAAATGGCTAACAATTAAATATGTAATCAGGTTATTATAACTTCTACTCTTAATCTGTCCTTGAAGCTTAAGATTTCTAAAACGGAATTTGTAAAGTATGGTCAAATAATTGCATCCCCTAGATTTGCAACACATGTGCTGTAGATTCTGCTCTAACTTTAGTGACGAGCTAAACATAGTCTTGGGTAGATCTTTCCTATCAGGTCCCTCTTGACCATTTTCCAGCCATGTTGAATATTAGAGGGCTTTATTTTATGGTCCTCTTTTTCTTCTTTTTTTGTAAACCAATGATGATCTAGAGGTTTTTTGCCTTTAAACAACAAGAAACAATTGTGTATTTTAGGATCAAGAATTCACATTTTACACTCATATGTTGGTATTACCTTAACTGCTACCATAATAACTTATTTTACCTATGAAAATTACCTAATAATAAAAGTTGAACTAGTTTCCGATTATTCACACTGGCCTGTCAACAGTTCTATAAATTGTTGACTTTGAAAGCTAAAAATAACATTGCACTGATAATCAGCTGATCAAGTCGTACCATTAATCGTATTATTGCCAACACGCCAAACTTTCTCTCTGATTCATTAAACAATTTGTGCACCGACACTTAGTCCTCACACCTACAAACATCTCACCACGGAAACTGGTCGCATTCTGTTAAACCAATTCAGTTAAGTTAAATATATTTGCAACAGTTTACATGTTTGCAATTATTACGTAAAACATGAGATTGATAAGGTGCCAGTAGTATTTACGTAGTATTTTCGACTGTAAAACTTAGTTATTATCTGTACGAATGGATTCTATGGATGTATAATACGAAAACGTAACTTATCCATTTAGTGATCTACAATCTTACCACAGTTTTTTATAGACATGTAAAAATAAATTGATAGAATTAATGTTAATTTACGATTATCATTTGTTAAAAACACATATTTAAATTGTCAATATTACCTAACGATAATAATAATAGGAGGTAAATTACTACTTTTAGTTAGGTTATAGTTTGATTGGTGTAGCTCGTGTATCACTGAAGAGGACGACCTTGTCGTTGAAACGCGTCTGATACTTAGGCGTATTTTTTGTGAGAATTGTGTTCTGTGTGTTTGTTATACTGTATAAGTTGAAGTAGTTGAAAACAGCTCAAGTAGTCTTATTAGCGATCCGTTGGCACTTAACCCCAATCAGACTGTGGTTATTTCTTGAAAACCATATAAGTCAATACGGGCGTGGCAACCCCTAGGGACCATTGTTGGATCGTCACCTAATTTCAACAATAGTCTTGGTTTAAAACGCTCGCTTTCATCTTTCATGCTATTGGATTATTCGAGGACTAGGGTGGTTTTTATTTATCTTTCTTCTTCTTCTTCTTCTTTTTATAAGCCAATAATGACTGGGAGGTTTTTCGCTATAAAAAAAATGAATATTGTAAATTCTGATTTTAAATTGTCAATTAAAATATAGTACCTAAAAATATTGGCATATCAATAGGAGGGGAAACACTTCTTTAGGTTGAAATAGTTGAAAACCGCTCAAGTAGTGCTCCGTTGGCACGCAACCCCTTATCAGGAGAGTTGATTCATAATTTAATTCAAATACATTCTTCTGTCTAAACTTCTGCCAACGCGTTTTGAATTAATTCCATTTTCAAAGGCAGTTACATACTCTTTTGAACGTTGCGAATAGTTTTTGGAGTGCGTAACAGCTTTTAAAAATAGAGTTAATTGAATCACTTCAACAAAAGTTAATACAATACTAGAAGTGGCAGAAGAATGTACTCGAATTGATTATGTACGCCCTAACTGAAATGTAGGTTATCTAAATCCATATTATCTATACATTGTCATGTTTATATACACAAATGATAGCAAATGTTCAAATGAACATATCATTTTTATCCATTAACTTTAAAACCAGACTAATGCTTATTGACGCGTTGTCACGTATCCTTCTGAAAATAGGATCTACTCAAGGAGTATAGTGAAGATAAGGAAGGTAGATTCCTACATTCAAAAATGTCACAGAAATTGTGAATGTCTTAAAATTAAGTATAGGATGGATAAAAATTTATTTCAATTAGGTGATGGATATAATGTTGTTCTTTTGAGTTTGGGTATATTACATTTTGATAACCTTTACTCTTTTATTTTGAGATTAAATTTATCAGCTATAGATATTTCCAATTTTTAGCTCCTTTTGCAACTCCTCAAAATTTAACAATCAAAGGATCACACTGTAGGTATTGTTTTCTGCTGACTCTCCACGTAGACATTACGACATAATTAATTTATTCCGATCATAGTCTTAGATGAGATTACAAAGGCAAAAGGTTCCGGGTGACTTCCCTTCAGACTTGCGTTATCCGAGGAATGTTACTCAGGTCTCTAATTAAAGATTTCCTCTCAACTCTTGCGACGTCTACAGTAACGAATAAATATCTGGACAATTAACTTGAGCTCGTTACGATTCTTTCACCGCTCTATTGAGTTTCTTGCAAAATAAAGTAGAACTATTTATTTTATGTTAATAGTGGCTCAAAATGTTTCACAAGAATCAAAACGTTTCAGGATTTCAGTTAATAGATTTTCTTTTCATCATTATATTTTCTACGGATTGAGTGATACAACTTTATACCTTACCAAGACGCTAGAGACAGTCCTTACAAGATTTTACCCTCTTTCAACAAAGGACACTAGTCCTTTCTCTCCTATGTCACTCTTCTAAATATTTAGAGTTACATTTACAAATCCTCCAGGTCGTCAACGTTGACCTTCTCATTCTTTCTCCCTTTCCCCGGTTTTCTATCCAAAGCCCTCCTTCCCTCTTATATCCATTATACAAATACAAACATTCACAAAAATACCATTTCCAGTCTGACTTGACAAGGTGTAGTAGTCTCAACTGCAAGAGGCCTTTGGTAATGAAAACTTTAGGCCCTTGCAAAAAACTGCCGAGTTTCGGAACTTTGGCCTCCTTGAACACAGTACACCAGTCCCTTCTATCCCCTGCCACTCGTCTCCATATTTGAGACTAAATTTCCTAGAGTCATTATTCAAGTAGTCAACCTCGGCCTTCTAATTTTCTCACTCTTCTCACCTCTGATTTTCCATCC
Source organism: Aphrophora alni (assembly GCA_963513935.1). Classification (NCBI taxonomy): domain Eukaryota; kingdom Metazoa; phylum Arthropoda; class Insecta; order Hemiptera; family Aphrophoridae; genus Aphrophora; species Aphrophora alni. The sequence continues at coordinate 113,052,438 of OY740771.1, read as the reverse complement.
ACAGCCTTCTTTATTCGCGTGCTTCTTACATCCATTGTATCCAGCCCATCTTTGTCATCCTAAGAACTTTAAACCCATCTGAACATTCACGTAAATAACATTTCCAATCTCACTTTGCACTGTGTTGTAACGTCAACCGCAAAAGAACTTTAATAATTAAGATTTTAGGCCCTTCAAAAGACATTTCAAAATATCTTCTGAGTTTCTCTTTCTCACAATCCCCTCGCACAGGAAATGTTCTTCTCCTTCCCTTCCGTTCCGACAGACGGTTCGTCCTACCAACCCTTAGATGGTGTCACTGGACAGAATTTCGCCGCCATAAGTCCTGCCTGTTTAGTGAGAGATGATTTATAGCATTCGACTTGAGGAACGGATTGAACCCCTTCACTTGTCAATTATAAGAATTTTCATTAGGCTCTGCTAGAATGACTATATTCATGGCTACACATACAGTTGACATGTGTTTTTCACAATAAAATTAGCATTGTTGACACAGCCTCATTATTGCTTCATAGGTTTTTTTATGTCAATTAATTACATTTATACCGAATCATCTAAATACAAATTTTTAAAATGTTCCTCAACTGTAATATGAACTTTGGAGATATTTTAATCCTTTTTATTTACAGAATATATTAATTTCAAAATACATGTTAGAGTGTTAGTAATTGATTAACGTAGACCCATTGTCAACAAACATTTTGTAGTAAATTTTAGCATAACCTAAACATTCATTTAACATTTTGCCAAAATCCTGTACAATTGCTAGGTTTTTGTGTTGATCTAGGCCCTAGGGCTATCAGGAGTTGTAAAGGAGATTTAAGAGTTTATCTGACGTATCTTACCTTGTTAAATGTTGATATGATACAATTATCAATTAGACCATTCTTACTATGGACAATGAAAGTGCTTCTATTTAAAAAATAATTAACTTAAATGTCTTGTTATTCTATTTCCAAACTGAACAATAACCGCCTTCAATCATCTATACAGCTGATCTCAATAATAACCAAATTTAGAAATATTATATCACATAAAATACCATCTGTTAGTTTGACAGTACCTTCTACAAATGATAGTTTGTAGAACTAGTGATAGTTCATTTTTATGAACACATTCCTGTGTATTACATAAATATATTCATTTTGTTAAGAAAACGGAACATTGAAAGCGCCTGGAGGGATCAACTCACCCATAAATTTAAACTAGTAAAATCTAATTGTAAGCACAATTATCTGTACATAATTCCCATGACGAAGGCTGCAATATGCAAATCAGCTGATATATCAACAGTTATAGGATATACACAATGGTAACATTGGCATGCTACCAAATAGTTCCATCCTCAAGTACTACAGTTTATTATAAATACAACATAGAATTCTACTTTGCTTGTTTTATCTTTATTTTATGTGAATATTTTGTTTTGCAATAAGGAAACGCAATGTGTGCAGCTATTCTCCGATATATTGTTAATTACTATCTCATCCTCTATTATAAATTAGGGATTTCCTTGTTATATTAAACAGTCCGTTATTTTGAAGCCGATTTTCAACAAATTGAATGATTTGTTTGGCGAATTAGATGGTGGTGAAAAATGTAGTTTGGATAAATTACTTGCGTATGGGGATGATAAAATTTTTTTTTAAGTGGAACCTCCAAGTCTTTTTAAAAAAATCTAAAATCGTTATCTTTGGGGAGTTCTATCCCCGCGCATGTTTATATAGCAAACTTCAGGTACTCTCAAAAACTATAAATGATAGCCATATTTTTTTTTCGTGTGTTGTACCATACTTTTTGTACAATTTTAGCATGAGTATTTATGGAAATAAAAAATACGGACATTGTAATGTTTTCATTTCGAAAGACAAAATTTAAAATTTTTATTTGTTAAAAAAAAAAGTTGTATATGTACTAGAGTGAGAGTAAATAATCTCCAAAACATTATCAAAATTCGACTTTTAGTTCCTGAGATAAATGTACTTTTATGTAAAAAACAAGTTTTCAGGAAATCAATTTAAAACCAAACAAAAGGTAACATTAGTACTAACTTTTAGAACATTCCAGCGCCATACGTACACTTGTCTGGATCTTTCTGTTCATCTTTAGCATCCTTTTTGCTAAATTTAACTTTTGGCAATTTTTTATTTTTTCTACTTTTTTATTATTTCTAGGGTTGTTTTCTCTACTCTCTTTATACAAATTTCATCAAAGTTACGCATTGCTTTGACACAGATGTTGCCCGATTTGATTCCTAAAATGTTAAGTTAAGTAGGCCTATCAAATATTTTGTAATATTTCCTTCGCTGAAATATACACCCAGCTCAAGTGTGTTGATCATAACAAAAGTATTTTTAGGAATCCACGACCAAATTGTTTATAGATTCCACCATGGTGGCATTTTTCAGAAGATCAGGATCAGGATTGGCCAGGTCCTTAAAAATTGATTTAATACATAACAACAATAGGTAGTGAAAGATTCAAATAATTTATAAACATACTACATGAATCTCGCGGTTGTTGTTACAGAATTGAGGCTTGGACGAGTCATATTTGTAACTTTTAATCCTATGGGCAGAATTTAATAAATATGGTTTTAAATCAATTCCAAGAAGTTGTAGAATAATATATTCCATTTTTTGCCGATATTGGACAATCGACTCCCCTTAAACCAAAAGGGGGCAGAGCACAAATAAAGTGATTTCCTTGTATGGAAAATTGTGTTTTCATTCATTTGGTTATTGTATTTAGTGTTACAAAGGACCCAATTTGAGAAATATAATCAACCGAATTTTTTTTAAAACTAATTTAAACTTTTTAACGTCCAATATAAAAAGTGGGGGACAAAATAATTTCATTTTTAAACGAAAAAAAAATAGTGTCCTTATTATTTTTCTGTTTCTTAAAGGACGAATGAGTTATTGACAAAAAAACGGAACAACATTAATTCTTGGCAATTCTCTACAATACTAAAGATTAGGCTAAAACCAAAATTTGAGCTGGAGAAAATAATAAATCATTTTGTTTTGGATGGAAATTTGTTTTGCAAGAATTAAGGTTTTCAGTTTCTTGTCGTTAACTCGGTTAGCCTTTAAACTACATAAAGAATATTTTTTCTTTGTTTTTCGTTAAAAAATTAAAATATTTTGTCTCTTGGAAATATTTTATAAAATTTAAGTTTTTGTTGATTACTGGTTGAATAAAAAAACCGGTTGATTACTTTTATCAAATTGGGTGTTTATAATAGAATGGAAATGTCAACTCCATATATTTACCGTTAAAAAAGTATGATATTTTTGTTAAACACATAAAATGGCACCTAGATAAAAAACTAAGCATTTTAGGAAATATATTTATACAAACTTTTTCATTTTTTTTTTTATGAGAGGAATAAGCTCCTGAAGGTTCAGAACGATCTTTGGAAATGACCTGTATATGGGATACAGTATAAGATTCTTGTTCATCTAAAATTAATTATAAAATAGTATATTATTATATAATGTCGAGACTCCAATTTGACGTTGTTGTAAATGTTATTTTCAGTATTATATAAAAGTTGCTGATATACATACAACATAAAACTCTACTTTGCTTGTTTTATCTTAATTTTATGTGACTACTTTGTTTAGCAATGAGGAAACTCGATGTGTGCAACTATTCACGGATATATTGTCACTATCTCGTCCTCCATTAATGCGTAGAATTCCTTGTCATATTAAAAGCTTCGTTATTTTGTAGCCAATTTTCACCAATAACACGTCATTTTAAACATATTATTTTTGTATTTGCACTTAAGTGAATCAAAGCTACATGAATGTCATACGAATCCCACCTACTGGTTCTTAATTATTACACTTTGTTCGTAAGAAACAAATACTAACATTGCTTAATCAATACAATTTGTCCTTATTGTATATTAAATATACCACAAGTTGTAATACATTTAGTAATAATAAAGAGCTTACAAGCCAGTGAATGTTCTAGACAATTGTCAGAAATGATTTTTATTCAGCCTACAAAATAAAATAATTTAAATCTTTTTCCTAGATCTAGTTTAAATTTCACCTCAATTTCACTTTGAAAAAAAAGAAAAAACATCTCTGGAAATGTTTGACTTCGCAGATTTTTTAAATAAGTTGACTGAATCTTAAAATAATTCGCAATACAAAATGGTGATTCCCATTTAGAATATTACGAACTGGCCGCTATATTGAATGAATGGAGAATAATATAATACATTTCGTAATACCTTTAGTTTTAACTAAAAATATCCTGGGGATATCTTTATGACGTTTGTATTTATCGAATGGTTTAGGGATGTGAGCATGAGGGTGAGAATGGAATGGTACTACCCCGAGTAGACGAAAGATTGTGGATCTGTGTGAAATGTCTGTGTGTGGTTAGGGAGAGGGAGGAGCTGTTATAAAAGGTAATGCATGCGGGGTATATATGGATGTAATGTTCTTTGCGTAAAGAAGTGTATCAGGACTTTGTGTGGGGGGGGAATGATGGGGAGTAAAGTGATAGAGCCGGAAAGTGTGAATGTGAGGCTAATTGATGATGAGTGTGAACGAGTGAGAGGATGTGAATATGGGACTGTGAAGAAAGGATGGTGTCCTATATGACCTCGAAGTGTGCAGTAAGTGTAGACCGGCACTTGGAGGGACAGAAACCGTAGAGGTCTTGGATTTCGGGATCTCTGGAAGCGTAGTATATAATATGGCCTCGGGTCCACGACCATTCTACGCATCTGGTACCATGAGAACGTGCACTCCGCCCGCCGTCGCTCGGGTGTACGTGTCGAGGAAAGGTTTCATGGTCGTAATGGTTTCATATGCTGCCGGTAGACTATATCTAACTCTAGAAATAAATCGAAAACAGATATTCTCCACTGTCATCAATGATGGAAATAACTTCATTCTCATATTATACTTAACGAATAAAATAGCGGTCTGTTTCCATCACCCAATATCAACAACTTTCAAAATAATAACAACAATAAATTTGTAGGAAATAATAGAGGAACCTTTTCTATTTCCCTTAAGAAACACAACTGAAGAAACTTCTTAATAAATTGCAATGTTTCAGTCTCACGTGTAAATAGTATATAAACATATTTGGGGAAACGATCCCGAATTTTATTTTCATTTAGTATTTATTTTGTGCAAGAGATTTAGTCTATATTGAAATCCTTAACGACGTAAAAAAACAGGTACCACCCTAGAAAGAGCTTCCTCAATGATATGAATCCATTAACAACTCTAAACAGAAACATATTTGGGGAAACGATCCCGAATATTATTTTCATTTAGTATTTCTTTTGTGCAAGAGATTTAGTCTATATTGAAATCCTTAACGACGTAAAAAAACAGGTACCACCCTAGAAAGAGCTTCCTCAATGATATGAATCCATTAACAACTCTAAACAGAAACATATTTGGGGAAAGGATCCCGAATTTTATTTTCATTTAGTATTTATTTTGTGCAAGAGATTTAGTCTATATTGAAATCCTTAACGACGTAAAAAAACAGGTACCACCCTAGAAAGAGCTTCCTCAATGATATGAATCCATTAACAACTCTAAACAGAAACATATTTGGGGAAAGGATCCCGAATTTTATTTTCATTTAGTATTTATTTTGTGCAAGAGATTTAGTCTATATTGAAATCCTTAACGACGTAAAAAAACAGGTACCACCCTAGAAAGAGCTTCCTCAATGATATGAATCCATTAACAACTGTAAACAGAAACATATTTGGGGAAACGATCCCGAATTTTATTTTCATTTAGTATTTATTTTGTGCAAGAGATTTAGTCTATATTGAAATCCTTAACGACGTAAAAAAACAGGTACCACCCTAGAAAGAGCTTCCTCAATGATATGAATCCATTAACAACTCTAAACAGAAACATATTTGGGGAAACGATCCCGAATATTATTTCCATTTAATATTTCTTTTGTGCAAGAGATTTAGTCTATATTTAAATCCCTAATTACGACGTAAATAAACAGGTACCACCCTAGAAAGAGCTTCCTCAATGATATGAATCCATTAACAACTCTAAACAGAAACATATTTGGGGAAACGATCCCGAATATTATTTTCATTTAGTATTTCTTTTGTGCAAGAGATTTAGTCTATATTGAAATCATTATTAACGGCGTACATAAACAGGTACCACCCTAGAAAGAGTTTCCTCAATGCTAGGAATCCATTAACAACTCTAAACAGAAACATATTTGGGGAAACGATCCCGAATATTATTTTCATTTAGTATTTATTTTGTGCAAGAGATTTAGTCTATATTGAAATCCTTAACGACGTAAAAAAACAGGTACCATCCTAGAAAGAGCTTCCTCAATGATATGAATCCATTAACAACTCTAAACAGAAACATATTTGGGGAAAGGATCCCGAATTTTATTTTCATTTAGTATTTCTTTTGTGCAAGAGATTTAGTCTATATTGAAATCATTATTAACGGCGTACATAAACAGGTACCACCCTAGAAAGAGTTTCCTCAATGATATGAATCCATTAACAACTCTAAACAGAAACAAGTTGATGGTACCATTATGGTACTTAGCCAGTCCCATTATAAAATGTAGTTCAAACATATCATTGTTTACAAAAGTTGGTTTCTAGGACCTTGTATGAATTGTATTGATAGATCAAGAGAACTTATCAGTGGGGTAAGTTTGATTAAAACTGTTGTTACACAGGTTTTCATAACCTTATAATTACACTTTCTTGATGTTGATTACCCCTACACCCTAACTGGCAACATAGATGTGTATGTATCGCTTCGTTCGTGTCAATGACTCGTTCTTGGAGGGCTTCGAAGTTGTTCATAGTGAAGGAGAGCCTCCCTCCACTCGTTACACCAGTGTCGGTGACTCTGCCCTGCCCGATCTCGTAACTATACGGATTTCACGTTTTCTTGGGAGATAGTTTCAGGGTTTGAAATTAAATTTTTGACAACAACTTCGCTATATGTCATCGTAAAGATGTGGGATTGGTATTACATGCAGAATTGACAAATCTGCTAATTTTTATCTATTTTAGGGTGTTGTAAGTTTAAGAGATAAAAACTGTTTCAATTGGCCGAATTTTTAAAAGATTTCAATAGGGTTTTATATGACCGCATTATAGTTAATTTATTATAGTTTCGTGTTCGTATCTTAATTTTTGAGGGCGCATGTATACGCACAAATACGGATGGACGGCATGTTGAAAATAACAGTCCATGAAACGTGAAAGTCAGTCAAAAAACAGAGCTCGAATTTTATTACGATTAGCAAATTAAATATTAAAAAGTTTAAGCAAAAAGAGGTATTTTAAAAGAAATGTATTCTCTGACAGGTACATTCATAATTATCCAAAAATATGTGGAGGCGTCTCAAAAACTGCCTACACACAAAAATTAGATTAGAAATTCCTCACAAAAAAATATACATATTGAAAAAACTTTTGTGAAAACAGTGACCTTCAAAATCTGCGAAAACAAAACGCCGAATTTTCACATAACTTTCTCTACAACGCATACGTCATATATGTGACAGAGTAGAAATAATTAAGTGATTTAAACACCCACAGTAGTTGCGTAGAAGAGTAGCCCACTGTAGCAGCGGCGTATTTTATGTGGACAATATTGCCTAATACTTTCCAAATTTGACATCGTTTAGAAACCGGAATAAAATGTCAAGGCCCAAACAGGTAGGACTTCAGGGATTACTTTTAATATATTATGATTCTAGAACTGTGTAGCATAGGCGTTGGTGGCGCCGAGTACGCATGCCTAAGAAACCTTTATTGCAACTAATTGTTGTTCTCTTACGTAATGCTAAATTCCTGTGATTTTATCCTTCTCATCTTAAAGTTTTCACACTTTATTTTTGTCTGTATGTTTGTGTAGTTGATACACAGTTACGGGCAAACTTGTCTTTCAATTGATCGACGTACGTATAAGGTTTTTTCGCGTTTTACAATGGCGGGCATGAAAAACAATGTTGTGAATGAAGATAACGAAAAGTACAAAAACACGTACATAAAAATTGAAATGAAAGTAAGGAGACTTAGAACGAATTAGCCAAACGGTAGAAATAACAAAAAGGATTGTAAGAAGTCAGTTGGAATGACAGATAACAATGGCGATTGGGTAGCGACGTGAAAAGTTAAAAAAAACATATTCGATTGTAATTGTAATTGTATTCCACAACTTTTCCACAAAGGTTTTATCTTCTAACTAATAAAAACTTCTTAGCTTACTACTTTTTGATATGTATTTGAATTAAAACCTCTTCCACTCTTATAGGGATTTACGTAATAGTTACACTGTTTTATTTAACTTGTATATTTAAATAGATCATAATATTAACAGTAATCGGATTGTTTACGCTTCCAACTAATTGGGTCACCAGCCACCGAAGCCAGTTAGTTCGTTCTTTAGATACGTCAGATTTTCACGATATTTTTGTAAATACCTATAACTTCCATATCGGTATCTTTGCGGGGATGGGAACCAATACCATTTGCTTGAGTCGAAACTCGATGTAGCAAAATTAGATCAACGTAATTTTTAGTTTTTCTTTTAAGGCAGCTACGCCCAAAATTTAAGTAATAAAAAATTTTAAAACGTTTAGAGATAAGGTCTAAATATGCCCATGTACCAAATTTTACCAATCGTTTGGGTTATAAAGAACCAACCCAAACAGATATATATATTTTACACTCAAAAAAACTTTTCTGTTTCGATTGCTTAAAACTGATATTTTCATTAAAACACGACATCCATTGTTAGACCCATTGTTGATAGATATAACTTGTGACAAAATAAAAATTAAAACAATAACTCACAAAGTTTTGATATTGGCGACATCACAAAACGATACCGGAATTTCAAGACACCATTACAGATATCTCAAAAAATTTAGGGCTACTCAGATCCGGTGTCTCCTGGGCAGCAACTCGTACCACCACCATAAAATGATGGATCACAGTGCTCATATCTAAAACAACAATATCAAAATGACGAACAATTCGCCCAGGCGTCCCACGAAGTTCGTTTGCTGGTCCAGTGTTGTTCAACCACATTCCAACACTTGACAACACAAATGTGGCCATGACACGGCTGTATCAATAGTTATGGCAACCACGTATAAACAAGATGCACTAAACTCACTAGATCTATGGCCTATAGAGCCTGATGACTAAAAATGACTGTGTCAAGTACTAGGCAGTTCTACTCTCTATAAGACGCCCTTAAGCCTGTTTAAACAAAAACACTCAGGTCAAATCAAGTACATCGGAATTTTTTATCAAAACTAACGTGGTTTCCCACATTTGGGGGGGGGGGTTGTGATGACCTCCGTCAGAGGCCTCACCGACGTCGACCTGAAGGTTTTTTGCCGCCCCAAGATTCCATCCTACACCCACTCAGTAACACTTGTCATCCATATGAATGAACAGATGCTACCTATCGGGTTCTCTAGGATGGTTTCCATCTCCTTCCCCGGAGGGCCTAGAGAGTATAGCCTGGCTCGTCCTAACGCCTCACACTCTAAGAGAATGTGTTCTGCGGACTCTTCAGCCAAACCACATTTCCTGCATATATTTTCTGCAGCAATCCCTATCCTATGTAGGTGTTTTCTGAGGTGACAGTGGCTCGTTAATAGCCCTACCACCCACCTCATGTTATCCCTTCTAAGAGAGATAAGTTTTTCAGCATGTTTCTTGCTTGGTCTAAGTAACCTCTTTGCATGTCTACTTATTGTTGAATTCGTCCAGGCCTTATTCATCCCCTCTCGTTTCCCACATAAACCGAACTATTTATAACAACAACAAATGTGAAGCTCTCACAACTGTATCCATTGCTTATAAGACAACTCCACTTACATTGAGAACTGCTACTGTAATGTACAAATTTAGGAGGATTCTCAATTCCGCCGCCTTTGTCTGAAAACACATTGGAGTCACACACAAACTATTCCAAAACAAGGATTTGATAATTGTCACAAAGCACCAACACTTAGGCTTAAGACCGTACATAGACTTAAATGTGCCGTTCAACACATACAACAGTTAGACACACATACCCCACATTTTCAATACACCCTGTTCAGTGTATAAATAGCCATGTCGTACTTTCCTGTTAGTTTAAGTTTAAGTCGTAGAATTTAAGTTTAAATGGTATTGTTACGATATAATATACTAGTCTTAAATGTTTAGATCTTTCTATAAGGTGCAGAGTATCTGTCACAAAGATATTTGTAAAGTAACTCCCATCCTTTACCTTACACCTCAAACTCCTAAGTGTTCTAACCGGCTCTTCGACTGCTTCCTCAACTTTACTCTGAGTTCCTGCAAGATCTGCTGTAAGATTACTCATGACCGAACTATTTTCCAGTCAGGATTTTAAATTTAATCTACACACGGATACATATATTTTGTCTTGCTTCGTTATATTTTTAAAACACAAATTTGAAAAAAATATTCTTTAGATACCCATTTTTAGGTCAGATGTCCTAACGACATTTACTCCCATATGATCCACCTCTTTTTATCAATAGAGAGACTCATATCTGGATCAAAATGTCTAATAAACTAAATTCACTCTCACAAGTCATAAAAGCCTGGATCTTGCCTATTTTCTTATTCATGATGAATGTTTGGTATTGCAGTTATCTGATATAGAACAATATTAGAATGGATGTTAGACTAGATCAGGCAAAGCGTTAGATTTAAAGAAAAGGTTGAAAAATTTTTTGAATAGTAGACAAAACTTTCATACTTTTCCAATGGCAAAGTGTATCCGGTTATGCAATGAAGTCACAAAGCAATCTTGTCTCAACTTAAACTGCGTTGGAAGTGACAATTAATAGTGGGACACTCTACATTAAAACCCACTTTAGGGGTTTCATGGTTTGGTAATCAAAACTCAAGTCTAGATAGAGCTCTTTATCTTTGGATATAAAACCATTCGTGATTCATTAACCTATATGATAATTATACTAACAGGAAGGCAGGTGGTTTTAGTCAGTAAGAATCTCACACTATCCGGAATACGGATTTTCCAACATCCATGGGGGGGGGGGAACGATCTCAAATGGCCAAGCCGTGTCACGTACATAGTTTCAAGATTAGCCCAGCAGCTCACCGACATTAAAATTCAGACTTTTTAACAGAAGCTTATTAGAGACATAAATACGCCCAAATAAACGTATGTCAGCTGTAAAATTAGATGGCCAAGTTATTAAGCACAAAGGTTAATTAGCATCATTAAACCAGTGCCTTCAAGATAAATGATCCGCCGAGAGGGTTTCATTGCGAAAACCAGTTTTATAACACAGGGACACGTGAACACATTATTAAACAGTTTAAATTTCAAGGTACATTCATCTCCGTTGTTTTCTTTACATCAAGTATTGGGAACATTAACAGTGTGACCTTTTATAATTATGCTAAACAAAACTATTAGCCTTGCATTATCCCAAAGGTAGACGTGAACTACATGGTTTAATTTTAGGCACTTATAACATGGAAAGTCACGTTCTTCTACTGTTTTATCTCCAATGGTATAGTGGAGGAATAATTTTTGTCTACAGTTGTTGACAAAGTGGCATTTTGTTCATTTAAATTAGTTTGCAAAACAGCTGATTTCTCAACAGTTTCACTTTGCCCACTACTTTGCTCACTCCGAATGGCAGCTGAACAAAACGAAATTTAGGTTAAGTTTATTTGAATTGATTTATAATATGCAGGAAATGTCCCGTATGTAGGTTAGATTAATTCTTACATGTAAAATAACATAAATAAACAACAAAACAACGTTTTAAAGTTGAAAAAGGAAGTAATTATTCATGAAGATGATTGACAGTGTATGTACGCGGAGAGTATTTTTTGTTTGCCGAGTTTTGAAGTTGGCAATCCCGTTTCCTCAAGAATACACCTAAGTTATTTGTAATATTCATAAATAACCTCAGTTTTGACGTGAGAACTTCTACTCAGTGTTGATGTGTTGTTTAGCACTACTGCTATATTTTGTGTAGTTAGTTTTAAAATATGGACTGTTCAGAGGATGAAAACCTGTCAAATACTACCCCGCCTAAATTAGCGGAAAAATCTAACAACGTTGTACTAAATCTCCTTCCTGTCAAATCAAGGAAAAAGTACGACCGCCAGTATGAACTGTTTTTATTGCCAAAATAACAACTGTAGACAAAGTATAATGTGCAATTCGTGAGCAAAGTGTCTTTTTTAAACTCGATAAAATTGACGCACTCGGCAAGGCTCGTGCGTCAACATTTTTCTCTCGTTTAAAAAAGTGCCACTTTGCTCACTAGTTGCACAAATAACAATTAATTTGATTTTGAAGTATACGAAGGCTGGATATTCATGCTTGGTAATCCAGAGGGATACTAGGTGGATCTACATTATATGTCATATGGTCTTGGATTAGATCGTTCTCTTTCATCTTCCTGTTAGGTGTCTCTTGATCAACTCTTGTTCTCTTCTAACCATGACGCTAGTAGAATTCCTTTTTTTTAATAAGGCGATGATGACAGAGTTTTTTAAATTAAACCACAAGGAAGTAATCCAATGTCAAAATTCTAACTCGGAACTCCAAATACATAAACACTACGAGTAACAACAAAATAGTGCAATGATTAAAACTTTTAAATAAAAATTTTAAGACCTGATGTGTAAAATATTCAAATATATAAATAAGGGGTAGAGTAGGCAATCTGACTACTGTAATATTGCAGAAAAAATAACTATTACTATGTGTTCTGGTAGCCATGGGGTTTAAGTCGTCGTTTCACCGAACTAAAGCGATACTAAAATCGTGTTTTTTAATCTCACCTAGTCTTTCTATCTAATTTGTGCTGGGAAAGACTAAATAAATGGTGGTTGGAAACTTTTCATTTTTTTTTTCAAAAGTGTAGTAAATACACTGTGAGAAGTAGGCCTAATGGAACCCAACTATTTCTATTGAGTTGCCTTACATTTAGAATGAATTTTCAAGTTTAAACTCTACTATAAGATGCATAATTTTTACACCTTTCTTCACAATTATTAATGTAAAGTGGCTGAATTTGTTTTAAGATGAGATATAAATTAATATTAAACACAAAAGATTAAATATCTCAGTAACTAAATGACGTACAAGGATTTTTTAAATAAAAATTGTTCCTATTTTCATTTACTTTTTTATTAATTTTATTTAAAAATCAAATTCAGCAATTTTTCCTTTTCGAAAAATATAGTTAATTAAACTTTTTTTTTATTAAGAAAAGAACATTTTTATTTTACCACTTCAAAGTTTAATTGCTATTTTCAGATTTAAATTACTTGCGTTTAATATTTTTTCCTCTGTAGAAGAAACATTACTTCCGAATAGCAACGATTTTCATGGATTCTTTAAGAAGATTTGCTTAAAACTGTCACACTTATGAACTGTCGAGCATTTACATGTACGACAGACAGACCTCAAAACGGATATATCCACAAGAAACTCAAAATGTTTTGACCCACTTAACACTCTCTATACTAAGTGTAAGTGAGACAGTAAAAGAAATTCAATGTCCCACTTGTCGTATTTTTTTAAGCCGATAATAATACTATATTTCAAATTTTGAATTCAATTACAGTATTGTAATCTAATGATGTTACGAGATAAACAGTAATTGCATTAAAAGCTGTAAAATGACTTTTCAAAGATGTGTAATAAACTTTAAATGAGTTTACAGAATTGTACAGTCCGTGATTGACCTTTCCCAAATTGCACATTATTACGACTTGCAGACGTTATTTACATACATGAATAATCTTCGACCTCGGATCTAAACTTTGTGGTTTACAATTTTAAATCATTTTTTAAGAGACACATTGTTGTATTTAGTTTTTCCCTTGTTTGATTGTAAATCTCACAATCATCATCATCGTTTAATAAAAAAAAAGGGGGGAAATAACGTAAAATAAAGACCCCTCGCCCTGAAATATTCTATTAGATTTACGTTCAGAAAAGGTCAAGAAAGACCTGATAGTAAAGATCAGGTCTAACCCAAGGCAAGTCAATAATCCCTCAGGATTACCAAGCCTGTTTGTAAATTCATTCAATATAGATAATCTAACTATTGTTATCTCTTTTAAACACTAAATATGAAATGTTCATTGATACTGTTTGTTGCAGTAATTGTGGCTGTATATACAGGGTGGCTGCGAAGTATTGTACTTCTGGTCAAATTTGTTGTTAGTTAAGATAGTTAAATACGAAACTAAATATAGTATACCTATATAAACATATACCTGGATTTCCGTCATGCAACTTGTGTTGTAGTTTACACTATGCGTTTCGAGAACAGGTTCTCATCTTCAGGTGTAATGTTTACTCACATGTGAATTACATTACACCTGAAGATGAGAACCTGTTCTCGAAACGCGTAGTGTAAACTACAACACAAGTTGCATGATGGAAATCCAAATATATGTTTTTATGTTTATATAGGTATACTATAATATTTAGTTTCATACTATATTGCAACTGGAGACATAAACAATGAATAGTTAAACACGGTTTGAGTTAAACTATCTTTATTATAGTGAAGGGACTGTTAGTTGTTAGGATAGTTTTAGTTAGAAACTTCTTTTTAAGAAGTCAGAATGACAACAATAATTATTGTTACAAACCTGGAAAATTTACGAAAATGGCTTGCCTTTCAAGCAAAACAGACGTCATTGTTTCTAAACCCTTGGGTGGGAGAAAACGTGGTCAGTAGGCCAATATTTATCAATGATGCAGGATTTAATGAAGATAGCCAGACGAACTTGGCGAGCTTCCTAGGAGAATGAAACTTCGGACGAGCATCCACAAGGGTGAGCAAACCTCGTGTATAAAGAAACTTATAATTATTTCAGAGTCAGATAATTAAACTAAAGTAGAATCAGATCTGGAGGTAACAACAGTTAGAGTCATTCTCGATTAATAATAACAAGAATATTGTAGCATCGTAATAAGATAGTTGTTATTGTTAATAAATGTTAACTGTGTACTGAGCCATTCGATTATATTGAAAATAAAGAATCCAGGCAGTTTAAAGGAACCAATACCAGCAGGATGGGTCGTTGAACCATGTTTTTAAATTTTGAGCTTTTGAGTGTTAATAAATATGTTAACTGTGTACTGAACCATTCGATTATATTGAAAATAAAGAATCCAGGCAGTTTAAAGGAACCAATACCTACAGGATGATTCGTTGTACCATGTTTGAAGTTTTGAGGTACAGTATTTATTTTGGGTTTTAGTCCTAACAAATTATTTTAGTGCATAACTGCTCTCTTTTTTTATTTACACAGCGAACGAACTATAGGCTAAGTTTGATAATTACCAAAAATTTCGACTCCTGTTTTTGACTGATTTTTACGTTTCATGGCGTTATGAAATCGATAAAATGATTTTTTCGACAAACCGTCCGTCCGTCGTCGTTGTCGCCTGTAAACAACACACTCTAGCGGCCACTGAAAATAAGATATGAGTATGAAATTCATTATAACGTGATCATATGTTTAAATTCACAAAAATCTTATTTTAAAATTTCAAAATGATGGTCATTTTAATACGTTTATTGTTCATATCTTGTGTTTTCAAGTTATACACACCATGTATTCAGAATAAATTGCTTGTTAGGTTGTATTTAACTTAGTTGTAATAAAATATAATTTAAAAAAAAAAAAAGTTATACACTAAATTTGATACAAATTTTCAGATTTTAATTCTACATGTAATGGTACCAACTCCGCTTTTCTACTGTGATAAATAGAGAAGTTATTCTTTGTAAAAAAATGTAATTTGGAATGCTGACTTCCCAATGAAATGTGATAACGTACGATATCCGGCAAGACTGAGTTTCCAACACGACCGAGTGGACCTTTATTCACATACGTACATCTTCTACGAAGCGAGTGTAACCCTTTTATATATATATATATATATATATATATATATATATATATATATACACCTACGAGACCCACAAGATACCAAGAAAGTAGTCCTAAACAATTATGAAGCTCAGATAATGTATGGAAGAACTGTTTTAAACAAATTGATGTCATTGGGCAAGACTCTTTGATCTAGCAATACTATTTAACGTTTTCTATAAAGTCCAAGAAACCAGCTACTGGGTAATGCAGTTAAAAGATCCAACTACTGGGTAATGCAGTTAGAAGATCCAACTACTGGGTAATGCAGTTAGAAGATCAAACTACTGGGTAATGAAGTTATGTTCGGGATGGGTAAATACCATGATGGCAGCTATCATCCAACTACTGGGTAATGCAGTTAGAAGATCCAACTACTGGGTAATGCAGTTAGAAGATCCAACTACTGGGTAATGCAGTTAGAAGATCCAACTACTGGGTAATGAAGTTATGTTCGGGATGGGTAAATACCATGATGGCAGCTATTATCCAACTACTGGGTAATGCAGTTAGAAGATCCAACTACTGGGTAATGCAGTTAGAAGATCCAACTACTGGGTAATGCAGTTAGAAGATCCAACTACTGGGTAATGCAGTTATGTTCGGGATGGGTAAATACCATGATGGCAGCTATCAACTCGTTTTGTATGCCATTATGTACAAAAAATTTGATTAAATAAAAATTAACATGAAAATATAAGACAGAATGAATTTTAAATAATCTTAATGGAATTAGGTTTTTGGCAATCTGTTTTTATTTTGTTTGTCCTATGTCTCGTCTTACTGAGATATTTGAAAAGAGTTATCACATGACCACAGGATCTGAGGTGCCCGAAATCTCAAATTATGATTTATTGAGGAAGCAACTCTGACCTGAGAAGATAACTCAAATAAAAATAAAGTTTAGATGAGGAGGCACACTTTCCTTTTTAGCTGTTTTAATAATAGTACAATCATGTTAACATGCGCCTTTAAAGTTACGGTGGTCAAAAGATTGGTTTTCTTGTCTCATAGAGTGATTTAAAATGATATATCACATAACCTTAAGTCCAGTTTTGACTTACCTCCTGCCCTCCCACCCCCTGAAGTGTAAAATTGATAAATTTGAGTTTATAGAGAAAATTGCAGCAAACCGTTTAATAACAAAGCTGAAGGAGATTCAAGTTTCCTGTTATCGTTCATACTCTAATAAGGTACGAATATAATTAGTTTCAAAATGGTTGACTACCAATTATTCAAACAGTCAAATACTACATTCGAAAAAACAATTTGTTTTATATTGCAACATTTAAGCCAAGCTGTATATTCATATTTTGGTGATATCATAATACTGTATTGTGTGTGTTTCTAAACGCTGTAGACGTAGCAATCTTAGTACGTTTGTATAAATATGGGGTTCGGCGCAACGTTAAATTCAGTTATAGTTTGATTGGTGTAGCTCATGTATCACTGAAGAGGACGACCTTGTCGTTGAAACGCGTCTGATACTTGGGCGTATTTTTTGTGAGAATTGTGTTCTGTGTGTTTGTTATACTGTAATCTTAGTACGATTTTTTGTTTTTGGGATACAGTTTTACAAAACCCAACTGGCAAGTTCGTTAACTATGAAATCAACTGTTAAATTACAAAAAAAGTCGTAATATTCAAATTTACGATTTGAAATAATTTTCAAAATAATCGGTTTTCAAAAATAACGGTTTACTTGCAAGCTCTAAAATAATTTCCAATAGGTCATTTTGTGCAGATGTAACGTCCATTAATAGCCAAACAAATTCGTTATGTAAAACAACTTTGCTGTTTTCCAAAACGGAGACAATCCGTAATTTCGTACCCACTAGACTGATCTGTAAATTATTAAAACCCAAACGCAAGTTGTCAAAAAATCAACTGAATTTAAGACTAATCCGGATAATCTGCCATACACACAGTCCGGACACTTAGCCAACTGTAATGAGACTTACCATTTTAATTAATCAATAAGAGTAAACATAGGCTAAATCCCTACGATAGGATTGTCATACTTTGGGAGTCGAAGAATTTAACCACGAATGACAAAATCGCTGTTTACGCTAGCTATCAAGTTTGGGCCGTTAGTCCTAAGGTTCTCAACACTTGGCAAGACATTCAATTATGACTATGAGGTAAATAATAAATTAACCCGGGACTTTGTAAGGAGCTGCAGCCTTGCCGAGAAATTGTTGCAAGATTGAAAGATAACCTAAAAAAAATCAGCAATAATAATGGCAGAATTTCAATTGAATTTTAGTAATTTCTAAGCAAGTCAGATTTCACAATTCGTTTTATATGATATAAACAAAATGCTCAGAAAACTTCAAAATGGCCTCTGTTTGAACCAATAACTAATTTTGTGCAGCTTTGTGATCTGCACGTTTGAGATCAAGGTATACGACTGTAATCAAGTAGATACAAAAAATCCTATCATCTCAGCGTAAGAGCTACGTGCCAAGTGTTTATTTTTATTGACACGTATTTCTCCTGATTTTTACAATCTCACAAATTTGTAGTACATCTAAAAGATTGCTATAACAAAAAAAAAATGACAGATTTTTTGCTGATGCTTGGCTCCTTCGTTTTGAACGTCCTTGACTTCAATATGTTTTTAATGATAATACCTGTCATCTGTCTGTGGGCTGAGCTACTGTGATAAGACGTTGCACATGTTTGGTCGGTATAAAGCTAATCTTTGTAATTTCTCCAATTATTATTTTCATATTTATATATAAGGTGTTTAAAAAAACGTTGCAGGAAACCAGGAGTGCTTATTCCTCACATCAAAACCAATGGAAAATTGTAAACATGTTTAATAAAAATGCTTACGTTTCTATCTAGCAGCCATTTTGTTTTTTAACCAAAAACTCATATCTTTTTAACTTTAAATGTTACGAAATTGAAATTTTTTATGATGTTTACCATTGTGTAGCCCCAATTTAAAAAAAAATTAACCAATTTCCTTTACTCATTTCAAAATGGTGGATATTTAAACTTTTTAAAGTCGAATATCTCAGAAAGCGTTTATTTTCAGGTTCAATCTGTTTTCAGTTTTTGTCAATAACTCAGTTATCCCTTAGCTAGTGAAAGAATAAAAAAACCATTTTGTTTCTCGTTAAAAAAGAAAGAAAAATGTTGTTTCATGTAAATGTAAAATTAACCAATTTCGGGATATTCGACGTTTAAAACTTTAAATAGCCACCATTTTGAAATGAATGAAGTAAATCGGTTGATTATTTTACTCAAATTGGTTTTTTATTACACTAAGTAGCATACAAAATTTCAACTCCATCATTTACTGTTAAAGAGTTATAATGTTTTTTATAACAACACAAAATGGCGTCTAGGTAGAAAACTAATCTTTTTATGAAGTATCTTCGCATAAACGTTTTCATTGGTTTTGATGTCAGAAATAAACTCCTGAATTCTTGAAACTTTTTTTAAACACCCTGTATATAATTAGAAATTTTAAGTCACCTCCAATAAAACAAAACACTGCTTTGGTTTATATATCTTCCCATTTCCCCAAAATTTAATAGACATTTCTCCAATCACCTTTAAAGATATTGGAAATTTTACAACAGCACCCATGCATGGTGTCTAATCTCATTCTCTTAAACAGATAAACCCCCTAATCTGCTATTTTGACGACCATTAGGTTAGTTGGCTCTTCCAGAGGCTGCAATTTGAACAAAATTCGATTTTAATGAAATCTAAATTATTTGTTTTGGTTTATATAACAGTTGATCCCAAATTTTGAGTTATAAAAAAACGGGATTTTAGCTTCAAAATTCGCCCAAACAATATCCTAATACCAAATTTGATTCAAAATCTACCAACTTGTTTGGACTGTATAGTAATGCACTGACAATAGATAGATTCGAAAAAAACACTCTATTGGTCTCAAGGTACCTCAAAACGAATATTTTCTCAAAAAACTCGTTATCAATTTTAGACCCATCACATAACTTTCTCGAACTATTTACATGTGAGAAAATTAAAATGTTATTAATAATTTCAACTCAAAATATTAAACGATTTTCTTCTCTAAAGAGGTTTGACCTTAATCTCCGTTTTGAGGATTACAAATGCGTATTTTTTTTTTCTCCCTTTTCGACTAATTAGAAATAATCAGCCCTGACCCGTCCTGTAACTTGACTATCCCAGACTCAAGGTCGAATCTTCTTCAGAGCACTTGTCAATGTTGCCCTTGAGTTTACAGTCGCTCGGGGCGTTATTCTCCGATGAATAAAACATTTTATTCCTTGATTGTGCGAATCCGTCTTGCGTACCACGTGATCTGCATCGGTTGCGCCAGATGTTTGATAGCCTTGCGCTAAGTATCTTCCCGTTTTCCTCCATCAATTTTAATTTTTACTACAAAAAATATCTGAAATTGTAAATCGTTTTCGCAACCGAATTTTAACTATTAAACTTGGCCCTCTCAGCGGGTTTACCGGACTGATTTAAAAAAATAAATAACCAACGCAGTTTTCTTAAAATTTAAATTAGCTCAGTCATGTCCTGTAAATTATTCCAAAATTACCTAAATGTGGGATATCTCATACGAAGCAATTCTACAATAAAAGTGTACTTAGTTTACAAAAGCAAGCAATTAGAATTATGTCCTAGTTGAGATAATAATAGTAATAACTATAAATACATTTATTGCAACAATAATACAATAATAATATGGTTCTTAAATATACTATACAAAATTGTTTCAAAAACAGCCCCAACAGGTCATAAACCCAAATACAAGGGCGCTTATTATGTACAAAATAGAATACACGTGTCTTAAACCTATAGAAATACACAATTTATATAAACAGGAATATACAGGAATATACAGGGTGGCTGAAAAGCAACTTACCACACAACTTATTTTTTTTAATATTTGAGCAATTAGGTGAGAAGGGGAGCCGAAAAAAGTAAAGGTTTAAGTTATTTTAATTTTGGGGTGTTGAGGAACGGGTGGTTGCTCAAAAATTTCAAAAAACTTTTTGTGTTCCCTCATATTAAACGTCTCTGTGAGACAAGAACTAACCGCCCAAAACAAAATGGCGGCCAAAAGATTTATTTTAATTACGTAGCTAGATTAGTACCGAACATCCCCTTGTATGACATTTAAGTGTCTCCTTGTATGACCTCATATTAAATGTCAAATTGTTCTCCCTATACTTACATGGAGTAGTGCAATCTTTGTTTATATGTTATCAAAAGTTTGGTTAGGTTAGGTTACATTAGGTTAGGTTAGGTTAGGTGGTGATTTAAGAAATTCCTTACGAAACAAGGTACTGTATTTGGGCGGTGAACCAATGTTTACAAAAACAAATTGTGTTGCCTTCTGAGTGAATCTTCCGTACTAGCTTTCGTAAAGATTTGTAAATCAATCTTTTGGCCGCCATTTTGGTTTTGAGTGGTCAGAATTTAATTTTACTAATGCTTTTTTTTCTTGTCTCACAGAGACTTTAAAATGAGGCATCCCAATCCTATACGTGTCATTTGATATTTTTCAGGAACCCCTCCATTCCACACCCCCAAAATATATTAACCTAAGCCTTTGCTTGTATAGGTGACTAGATGAAGAAATGTGTAGATCTAGCTAGGTTACCCCGGAAATGCCACACAGGTACTCTCTACTCTCTATTAGTGACACCCTAAAGGGAATAGAGTATACAAGTTGCCACATTGGGTTTTAATTAAATCATCCAAGTATTTTATAACTTTATATTAAGCATGAATTCAAGTTTTCTCTATTCAGAAATTTAGGTTGGACATTGCGTGATAGTTTTGCATAAACTTCTTGGCTACTATATTACGGTACTGCCAACTATTGAATGCAAATTGCAATGCAGTTTAACAATACATGTAATGGCAACACTGATGGCATTATACAGGTGTGTTTATGGAGTAGTAGTGTTCTATCACGTAGTTAAAAACTAATCTAACTGGTCAGGTAAGATGAAAAGGGTCAACATGTCAAGGTCACGGTACAAGATGTTTTGCTGTCATGGCAACGGTTGCATTCCATAATACTAGTTGAGAAAAATCTATTTTGTTTTGGACGGGGCGTTAACCCGTTCTTAGAGCTATCAAAGTAATACAAAAATGTTGACCAATTTTTGGAGGTGAGCTTAATTTGATATTACCATTTTACGTTGTTTTTTTTAATATCCCCATTTCTACAAGTTCTACGAAAAAGTTAGCTACAATTAGATGGCAAAGAAAATTAGACGAATTCAAAGTTGATTAATCAACTCAGTGAATTGTTACAAATATCAAAATATTCACATCCCAATTTTAAACAATTAGTTATAAGTAGGCCTAGTATAGAACTGATAGATTTTGCGAAACATAGGCAAAGAGGATTGTTATGAAGATTAACAAAAATGACGAATTTTGAGTCAAAATATTTGAAACATAACCTCAAAAAACGTATTTTCGAAACGAGTTTCAGTCCTTCAATAAATAAACCAAAAAAGCCCTACTTTCCTTTCAACTTTTTTTTTTTGGTATTTTGCAATGCAAAAGAGACAAAATTTTAAAGTGTTTTTTCATATATGTGGTTTTATTGTTTAATTAGAAGCTAAGATATATTATATTTTGGGTTTCATGCATATATTCGTAAACTAATCTGTAGGTTGGGTTAAAATTTATTCTGGTTACCCTTTGTATACAGACGCGTTACTTTCAAAGCTGCTTCCCTCAACTCCGGCCATCAAGCCTGGAGCTACGCTATAGTAACGCGCTGAGACGATTCTCATGTAGTTAATGACTTATTATTAAGTTGCATATATTTTATCGCCTTTTAGCTTAATTGGATCGCAAAATCTCTTTAAAGAGCTTCAATTCAAAAGAAAATTCATGTTTTTACGTCCATTTGTCTTACTTTAAAAAGCCTCAATCTTTTTTTTTTTCTAAAAAAAAGACAGTACAGTATTATAGGTTATGTTTCAAATATTTTGGCTCGCAGTTTGGACTAGTTTACAGGTTTTGGTTACGAATTCAGTTAGCATTTTAGATAAGAATAATATTACATAATCTATCATTTGCAGTTTACCAAAAATAGCTTATTCACTTTTTTTTTAATGTTCTAGGTGGTGGAATAATTTTGTTAACATGTAGCTTATATCAATAAGTTGTATCTAGAGTAAAAAAATTAAATAATTCTTCTTTGGCTATTAAATGACATTGTCTCTTTAAATTTACATACATACACCCGAAGAGCTACAGACCGATCTCCGCGGCTCGCCTCTAATATCTTTTTTAAGCTGCAGTGGACCTCCAGTCTCACACTCCCCAAGGCCCTCAAATCTACCCCCACGTCCTGCATCCAACGCCGTCGAAGTCTTCCCTTCCATCAACATCGCCCTTAGCATTTGTCTCGGCAACGCTTTCCTTGACATTCTCTTCACGTGACCCAACCATACCAACCATCTTTACTTTCACGTACCGCCGTACAATATCTTCACCCGGAGTATATCATTTATTGCATTGTTTCTTAAAAGTCTCCATTATCCTCTATGGAATACAGGTCCATATATTTTACGTATAATATTCCTTTTAAAAATTGTAAGTGAATTTTGACTTGATAGGTTAATATCCATGCTTCATACCCATAACTGACAACTGGTCTTATTAGTGATTTGTATATTTCCAGTTTTGTGGTACGCGACAGAATTTTAAGTCTCAAAAGTTTCAAGTTAGCAAAGAACACCTTGTTGTCCGCCTTTATCCTCTTAATTCAGGATGGTTCGAGTATCAGTGTTTAGATTTATCCCAAGGTAGGTACGATTCTGCACACTCCTGGATGTGTAGGTGTCAACCATCTTCTTACTTGAGCTGCAGTCGTTTTTAGATATTCCGTTTTTCTTTCGGTAATCCTAAGACCTATTTGCACTTCCCACCTAAAAAACTTGAAATATCTCCGAAAGAATCCTCTAATTTCAAGTTACCAGCGCTATCTCTTCTGGGTTAGAATGTACTTGTTTCATTGCGTTTATAACACTTCACATGTAATTCTATAACGTTATGTAACGCTAAATTGAATAAAATAGTTGACATCTTCTTGTCCAACTCCTCTAAACGAGTTACTTCTTTCTTAACTATTGCTTTACTAGTTTTTTGTAATTCCATAGTCCTGAAATGCATTAGAGGGTTCGTTTCTATTCAGACTACAATCTATAAATATAAAAGTCAAAACTCACAGACAGATCACGAAATCTCTGGAAACAAAGAGCCTAAAGCTCTGAATTTTTTTAATTCGTTTGGGGTAGATCTGTAGACGAATACTAAGAAATGGTTTTGAAAATCTTCCACTCTAAGGGTGTTTCTACTCCAAAAACAAATATCATATCTTGTAATTTATAGGTCGATTTTGATCAAAATTGGTGTGTTGCTGTATTTGGGCATAATTTATTTACATAGTACCACCAATAGGGTTGTGCTAAAAACATTATTTCTATATAAAACTATCTCAACTATCCCCAGGTGAAACTGGTGCCATCAGCTAGTCTACAATAAATTCAAATAAGCCTAATGTAACCAAAAAAAGAGTAAATACACAGATAATAGATAAAACTCATTGAACACCATAACATTTAATTTACGATCACTTATTAACAAACGTGAAATAAATAATAACTTTTAGAGAAGTGTTATTTTATCGGAAATTAACCATTGCATAATCGCGAGAATCACGTCTCGCTCAACTGCAGCTATGATATCACTGTTTATCCAACTAATAACCAATAACGGTGATATTGCAATCGCTTTGGAAGAATCACAAATCAGTGATTGTCCTGTCACTGATTTGTTGGTTAATTAAATTATATTTGTAAGAGTTTGTTGACATAATTTGGGTTCACAACTCATTAGTAGCTTTTGCAGTTTTACTATTATTTGTGAGTAATATTGTTTTGTAAATTTAGTTAAATCATCAAACATCACTAGATATTTGTTATTGCTTGTAATAAATTTCACTTACCAGACTAGTTGGCTTCATTTTTCCACCTTCTTAAATTACAGTTTTCAGTATTTCTCCCTTTGGATTTCTTATATCCCACAAGACTGAGTATTTTCTCAAGTAAGTTAATACGTACAGTCAATCCCAAAGACCTGCAGAACATAAACAAACTTTAGCCACTCCAGAAACTGCAATGTACCCTGAGAAAACACAAACAAAATAGAAGATTTGCTCCATTTCCTTACAGAGTGTCCTGTTTTAATTGAAGACTTGCTGGATAGGGGTAAAGTTATCGACTTTTTAAATACCTCCATTCATAAATGGTGGGTGAGTAGAATTATTGTTGAATGTAAGTAGAAGAAAAAATTGGAGAAGTGAATTTTTTATTTTTTATTTTTGAGTGTTTTTTAATTGTATAAAAAGTGATTATTTGATAATAAATTTCGTATAATTTTTGTGTTTAAAAGTAGAAGTTTTTTCCTGTGTGGTGAATTAATTGCTTTTTGAAAGGCGACCCCCTTAACGTAATTAATATTTCATTCTCTAAATCTCTTTACAATAAAGACGTTTATCTATTTATCTATCTCTCTATTTAAATTATATTAGAATGGTTAGAGGGAGGGGGAATCAATAAATTACTGTCTTCATCACTTAAACTTTTTAGAGCAAACATTTCTCTTAAATGTGAAACAAAAACAAAAAACAACAATACAGTAGTTTTAAAATGTCAACAAAAAAAGCAACATTAAAATTACAAATTAAAATAAAACTCGAACAAAATGTCTCACAAATAATAAACGCGTTTCAACAACATTTTCACCATCTTCAGTTATTCATGAACTACAATAATTAAACTATATTATGATAATAAATTAATGTAATATCTCAAAATATACATATACATTAAAATTAGTTAACAAAAGTAAACTCTGATTAAATTCAACTTATAACAGGGTTGTAAAGGGGCTTTTTACATCAATCTGATTAAAATATTTCAAAACTATTGCCTACATTTAATCAATATAAAATTCACAATAGCCAATCAATAGCATCACCCCCGAGCATCCCCTAAATCGAATAGATATCCTAAGCACAACTATCATTAAATAAATCAATAAGAATGTCTTTAATGCTAGACAATTTGACAAAATCAGCATTGCGGAGGATTCCCGTGTTCCAAACAAACTATCTCTTTTTTTATTCGGCTCAAAATATTACTGTTAAGAAGCTATTTTGTAAAAAGTATTCAAATGAAACTCATCTGTCTCACCACAAGGCAGAGAGCCTAAGTGGCAGTTCTATAGAAGGCTGGCCGGAATTGTCTTTTTAAATTCATTCTTCTATATAATCCTAAAAATGTTACTTTGATTCCGTTGAATATGAAAACAAGAAAGGTGGAATTTGTTAAACATTAAAAAAATTGATTGTTAGGGATTAATAATTTTGATACACCAATAAGAATATTAAAATTAAAAAAGTATAATTAATTTTGGTATACAAATTACGAATGTAGAAATTACTAATAAAAAGAGTAGTTTAATAGTAGATTTTTAAATAAACAGTTCAACAACTTCCATATTCACCCACCCCCAAGACGAAATCAAACCAAAAATATCAATTTGGTTTCAGTCGAAAATTGAAACTGAATCATAGAAATCTTGAATCGAAGATAGATTTTAATATAGCCTAAACTAGCTTCGTATGTACCAAGTGGAAAATCTTTTTCTTGCTATTTTACTATAAGGTTTGATTAATTTCATTTTCACATTTCAATTTTAACAAAAACGGTACAGCAGATTTTGAGAAATCACTTGTTTTATAACAGCACCATGATCGATTGTTAACGAGCAGGATATAGTCTGGTTTACAGATGGCTCCAAAACGGAGATGGGTACGGGCGGTGGTATAAATGGGATCAACCCAGAGAGTTCCATCGTACTGTGCCTAGGCAAGCATGCTACTGTCTTCCAAGCAGAAGTAGGTGCAATCTCCAAATTTATCAAGGAGAATCTAAGAATGGAATACACAGGTAAGAACATTCTGATCTTCACAGACAGTCAAGCTGCTATTAAGGCACTAAACACGACTATAGAGTAAAGTCGAAGCTGGTATGGGACTTCATTGATAAAGCTTAGTCAGGTGAACACGGTCACTGTGGGCTGGGTTCCTGGCCATTCAGGTATCGATGGAAATGAGAGAGCAGATGAATTAGCCAGGTCAGGTTCAGAATCCCCTTTCGTGGGCGTGGAACCAGTGTTCGGGATCTCCTATGGACATGCCAGAGCAGCGGTAGATACATGGATACGGGAGGGGATGAATAAAGCCTGGACAAATTCAACTACTAGTAGACTTGCAAAGAGGCTACTTAGACCAAGAAAGAAACATGCTGAACAACTTATCTCTCTTAGAAGGGATAACATGAGGTGGGCGGTTGGGCTTTTAACGAGCCACTGTCACCTCAGAAAACATCTACACAGGATAGGGATTGCTGCAGAAAATACTTGCAGGAAATGTGGTTTGGCTGAAGAGTCCGCAGAACACATTCTATTAGAGTGAGAGGCGTTAGGACGAGCCAGGCTATACTCACTAGGCCCTCCGGGGAAGGAGATGGAAACCATCCTAGACAACCCTATATGTAGCATTTGTTCCTTCATAAGGATGACAGGTATTACTGAGTGGGTATAGGATGGAACTTGGGGCTGCAAAAGACCTGCAGGTCGACGTCGGTGAGGCCTCTGACGGAGGCTTTCACAGCCCATAACATAAAAAAAAAATTTAAATAAAAATTTTAAAAAATAAAAATGGTCGATTGTACTTTTATTGATAACTTATCGTTGGTCGTTTTTGAAAAAAAATGACGACCAAAACGTTCTGTTTAGGTTCTTAGACGTTAGGTTAGGTTATGTCCTTAAACAAAATTTGATCCAAAATTATTAAAACCAATTTTTAAAAATTCGTAATATTATTTTTTCACCGCTTAATTTTGAGTTATAAAAAAATGAAAAACTCCTCAAAATACACTCAGACACCAACATTTTACTAAAATCGGTCCAATCGGACCTTAAAATACTGCTCAGACGAAGAACATCACCCCCAAAACCGACTCACACGAACTCAAAATGAATGTTTACGTGAAAAACTAAACACAGTTTATTTATCCATCATATAACTTTCTCTATAAGCGAGAAAGTAACAAGATTACTGGTATTGGCTATGTTAAATTGTACCTTGGAATAAACTTGCATTATATTTTCATACCCAACTTTTAAAAGCCTAATTTATCGAAAGTTTAACCAATAATTCTTCTTTAGACGACTAATAAGAAAGGTGTATAAATTCTTTAATTCCCCATATTTTACAAATGTTAAATTATCAGCTCTCTTGTGCGTACGAAAAACAGACTAAAAACAAAACACTCTCTTGATAATACAGAAGTTCTTCTAATTATTAAAGTTGAACCGAACAAGATCGAAAGCATCCTTCTGTTATATTTCGAGTGTTGCCGCCGCCAAGGTCGTCATGTATCACTTCCCTTCACCTTATTATCTCATCTTTTTCTTCTTCTTAACCCCCACACGCATCCTTCAGCATCCGATCCTTGAGTATCTTCTTGTTTTTTCTTCTCTGAATTAATTGTTTGGCACGTAATTATCTTTTAATATCAAGCATTAAATTGATTTCATTACAGCCTTGTTGGAAATGGATATTGTGTGTATTTATTTACATCTTTATTATTCCACCGTTACGTAAATTATATTTATGCGTTTACTTAATGTAAAGAAAGGAATGTTATCAGTTACCTGTGGGCAATCTCTTCTGCTTGAAACCGATTTTCTACGTCTAGAATTTTGCAATAATAGTTTATAATACAACACTCACAAGTTGATGGGTGCAATCATGGTACTTACCCACCCCCGTGATACAATGTAATACAGATCCTCAAACTTATCATCGACTCTAACGATTTTCATCAAATTATCCTTAATTTTGACGTGAAATGATCGATACAAAACTGACGAAAATTCCGATTAGGGAATTTTCAGTGAAAACTCAAAATATATACCATGGAGGTGTTACAAACCTTAATTGTAGTGAATACCTATGTCGCAATCCCAAAGAACCTAGCTGAAATTACACCATTCTTCATGTTATCTTGGGTTAGATCTATATCTTTCATCCTTTCTAATCAGGTCTGTCTTGACCAACTCTTGTTCTCTTTCGACCCTGACCCTATTACAGTATTCAAAGACTAAGGCTCTTGATTTTATCTTCTTTTGTTCTTTTTTTATAAAACTATGGTGACCGAAATGTTTGTTTCGCTATTAAACGACAAGTATGAAAGGACATGGACTTGGCAGCCAAATAATTTAAAAACGTAATTCAAGAAATGACTTCTATTATTGTTTTAAAAAATCTCCAATATGATCGATATGAAATACTGTTAAAACGTTGTGTACAATTTGGACTGTTTATTTGCGGAGACTTTAACGCTTGGATAGGAGAGGTTGTCACTTGTCATAAACGATTCGACGATGTTATTTTTAACGCATTTTTTCAGATATAGATTGAATTTAAAAGGGGTTTAGGAACCATGGAAATTAAACACCTCTAGGAAAGGACTCTAGATTTAGGTGACTTGTTCCCTCCACTTTTTTATATTTCAAGGCAAAAAAACCTCGGTCACCATTGCCTTATAGAGAAAAGGAAGAAAAGATCATAAAATGAAGACTCTCTACCCCTCGAATACTCCAGGGTCGGAAAAGAACAAGAGTTGGTGTCAGTGACCTGATATGAAAGATGAAAGAGAGAGATCTAATCTAGCTGTAGATCTAGCTAGGTTCGGGATTTCCAATCCCATACTTATTAAAGTGAGTGTAATAGTCTATTTAACTAACTCTTCGTGCGAAACATCAGCTGGCGACTGAATTTCAAATACCTTCAGCCTCTTGCCAGTAAGAATCGTAGTCCACTAACTAGCTCTTCGTGCAAAAGATCACCAAACATAATTCAAATATCTTCACCCTCTTGCCAGAAAGAATCCTAGTCCACTAACTAGCTCTTCATGCAAAAGATCACCAAACATAATTCAAATATCTTCACCCTCTTGCCAGAAAGAATCGTAGTCCACTAACTAGCTCTTCATGCGAAAGATCACCAAACATAATTCAAATATCTTCACCCTCTTGCCAGTAAGAATCGTAGTCCACTAACTAGCTCTTCGTGCAAAAGATCACCAAACATAATTCAAATATCTTCACCCTCTTGCCAGAAAGAATCCTAGTCCACTAACTAGCTCTTCATGCAAAAGATCACCAAACATAATTCAAATATCTTCACCCTCTTGCCAGAAAGAATCGTAGTCCACTAACTAGCTCTTCATGCGAAAGATCACCAAACATAATTCAAATATCTTCACCCTTTTGCTAGTAAGAATCGTAGTCCATTTACTAGCTCTTCATGCAAAATATCACCAAACATAATTCAAATATCTTCACCCTCTTGCCAGAAAGAATCGTAGTCCTCTAACTAGCTCTTCATGCGAAAGATCACCAAACATAATTCAAATATCTTCACCCTCTTGCCAGTAAGAATCGTAGTCCACTAACTAGCTCTTCATGCGAAAGATCACCAAACATAATTCAAATATCTTCACCCTTTTGCTAGTAAGAATCGTAGTCCATTTACTAGCTCTTCATGCAAAATATCACCAAACATAATTCAAATATCTTCACCCTCTTGCCAGTAAGAATCGTAGTCTACTAGCTAGCTCTTCATGCGAAAGATCACCAAACATAATTGAAATATCTTCACCATCTTGCCAGTAAGAATCGTAGTCCTCTAACTAGCTCTTCATGCAAAAGATCACCAAACATAATTCAAATATCTTCAACCTCTTGCCAGAAAGAATCGTAGTCCACTAACTAGCTCTTCATGCGAAAGATCACCAAACATAATTCAAATATCTTCATCCTCTTGCCAGAAAGAATCGTAGTCCACTAACTAGCTCTTCATGCGAAAGATCACCAAACATAATTCAAATATCTTCATCCTCTTGCCAGAAAGAATCCTAGTCCACAACTAGCTCTTCATGCGAAAGATCACCAAACATAATTCAAATAACTTCACTCTCTTGCCAGAAAGAATCGTAGTCCACTAACTAGCTCTTCATGCGAAAGATCACCAAACATAATTCAAATAACTTCACTCTCTTGCCAGAAAGAATCGTAGTCCACTAACTAGCTCTTCATGCGAAAGATCACCAAACATAATTCAAATATCTTCACCCTCTTGCCAGAAAGAATCGTAGTCCACTAACTAGCTCTTCATGCGAAAGATCACCAAACATAATTCAAATATCTTCACCCTCTTGCCAGTAAGAATCGTAGTCTACTAACTAGCTCTTCATGCGAAAGATCACCAAACATAATTCAAATATCTTCACCCTCTTGCCAGTAAGAATCGTAGTCCACTAACTAGCTCTTCATGCGAAAGATCACCAAACATAATTCAAATAACTTCACCCTCTTGCCAGTAAGAATCGTAGTCCACTAACTAGCTCTTCATGCGAAAGATCACTAAACATAATTCAAATATCTTCACCCTCTTGCCAGTAAGAATCGTAGTCTACTAACTAGCTCTTCATGCGAAAGATCACTAAACATAATTCAAATATCTTCACCCTCTTGCCAGTAAGAATCGTAGTCCACTAACTAGCTCTTCATGCGAAAGATCACCAAACATAATTCAAATATCTTCACCCTCTTGCCAGTAAGAATCGTAGTCTACTAACTAGCTATTCATGCGAAAGATCACCAAACATAATTCAAATATCTTCATCCTCTTGCCAGAAAAAATCCTAGTCCACTAACTAGCTATTCATGCGAAAGATCACCAAACATAATTCAAATATCTTCACCCTCTTACCAGAAAGAATCGTAGTCCACTAACTAGCTCTTCATGCGAAAGATCACCAAACATAATTCAAATATCTTCACCCTCTTACCAGAAAAAATCCTAGTCCACTAACTAGCTATTCATGCGAAAGATCACCAAACATAATTCAAATATCTTCACCCTCTTACCAGAAAGAATCGTAGTCCACTAACTAGCTCTTCATGCGATAGATCACCAAACATAATTCAAATATCTTCACCCTCTTACCAGAAAGAATCGTAGTCCACTAACTAGCTCTTCATGCGATAGATCACCAAACATAATTCAAATATCTTCACCCTCTTACCAGAAAGAATCGTAGTCCACTAACTAGCTCTTCATGCGAAAGATCACCAAACATAATTCAAATATCTTCACCCTCTTACCAGAAAGAATCGTAGTCCACTAACTAGCTCTTCATGCGATAGATCACCAAACATAATTCAAATATCTTCACCCTCTTACCAGAAAGAATCGTAGTCCACTAACTAGCTCTTCATGCGATAGATCACCAAACATAATTCAAATATCTTCACCCTCTTACCAGAAAGAATCGTAGTCCACTAACTAGCTCTTCATGCGAAAGATCACCAAACATAATTCAAATATCTTCACCCTCTTACCAGAAAGAATCGTAGTCCACAACTAGCTCTTCATGCGATAGATCACCAAACATAATTCAAATATCTTCACCCTCTTACCAGAAAGAATCGTAGTCCACTAACTAGCTCTTCATGCGATAGATCACCAAACATAATTCAAATATCTTCACCCTCTTACCAGAAAGAATCGTAGTCCACTAACTAGCTCTTCATGCGAAAGATCACCAAACATAATTCAAATATCTTCACCCTCTTACCAGAAAGAATCGTAGTCCACTAACTAGCTCTTCATGCGATAGATCACCAAACATAATTCAAATATCTTCACCCTCTTACCAGAAAGAATCGTAGTCCACTAACTAGTTCTTCATGCGAAAGATCACCAAACATAATTCAAATATCTTCACCCTCTTACCAGAAAGATACGTAGTCCACTATCTATCTCTTCATGCGATAGATCACCAAACATAATTCAAATATCTTCACCCTCTTGCCAGAAAGAATCGTAGTCCACTAACTAGTTCTTCATGCGAAAGATCACCAAACATAATTCAAATATCTTCACCCTCTTACCAGAAAGAATCGTAGTCCACTAACTAGCTCTTCATGCGAAAGATCACCAAACATAATTCAAATATCTTCACCCTCTTGCCAGAAAGAATCGTAGTCCACTAACTAGCTCTTCATGCGATAGATCACCAAACATAATTCAAATATCTTCACCCTCTTACCAGAAAGAATCGTAGTCCACTAACTAGCTCTTCATGCGATAGATCACCAAACATAATTCAAATATCTTCACCCTCTTACCAGAAAGAATCGTAGTCCACTAACTAGTTCTTCATGCGAAAGATCACCAAACATAATTCAAATATCTTCACCCTCTTACCAGAAAGAATCGTAGTCCACTATCTATCTCTTCATGCGATAGATCACCAAACATAATTCAAATATCTTCACCCTCTTGCCAGAAAGAATCGTAGTCCACTAACTAGTTCTTCATGCGAAAGATCACCAAACATAATTCAAATATCTTCACCCTCTTGCCAGAAAAAATCCTAGTCCACTAACTAGCTCTTCATGCGAAAGATCACCAAACATAATTCAAATATCTTCATCCTCTTGCCAGAAAAAATCCTAGTCCACTAACTAGCTATTCATGCGAAAGATCACCAAACATAATTCAAATATCTTCATCCTCTTGCCAGAAAAATCCTAGTCCACTAACTAGCTCTTTATGCGAAAGATCACCAAAACATAATTCAAATATCTCCACTCTCTTGCCAGAAAGAATCGTAGTCCACTAACTAGCTCTTCATGCGAAAGATCACCAAACATAATTCAAATATCTTCACCCTCTTACCAGAAAGAATCGCAGTCCTCTAACTAGCTCTTCATGCGAAAGATCACCAAAGATAATTCAAATATCTTCACCCTTTTGCTAGTAAGAATCGTAGTCCATTTACTAGCTCTTCATACGAAAGATCACCAAACATAATTCAAATATCTTCACCCTCTTGCCAGTAAGTATCGTAGTCTACTAGCTAGCTCTTCATGCGAAAGATCACCAAACATAATTCAAATATCTTCACCCTCTTCCCAGAAAGAATCACAAAGATGATGTGGGTAGCGATTTCATGGTTTAGACAATTACACGTATTATCTCTATACGCCAAAGATTTTATAGTGATGCCTACACCTCATGAAAAACCGTAAATTTCAACTATCTTGACATGAGAGTTTTTGAAACAGTAAAGGAAGTGAGAGTGCATCAAGGATTGTAATCCTTGCCAAGTCGGTGATATTAACCCTCTGCTTTGTCAGCATATATGCATCTACTGAGCTTCTAACAGCTCATAGAAATTATATCTTATTCATGAGGAGGTTTATAGTGGAAAGGAGGGAATTACTTGATTATTGTATTCCTAGTTATTCAAATTATATTCAGTTCACAAGATAAAAGGATCACTAGAGTAACATAAGAATGTGACACAATTATTGTTACGGTGTCATCAAAGTAATACAGTAATCACTTACAAACTTTCTAATTGAGATCCAATTTTATAATTAGAAACTCAAATATATTTTTATTCAAACTGTTTTTATTTGATAGTCGTAGGATAGATAAATAAATACCTGGAGAGGGTCACCTCGTAAAGGGGTGAAGTAGTCCACTATGAATTCAACCGCAACACAATATTTGCACTTTTTCATTTAAACTTCAAAATATTTTACCACAATAGACATATTTTAGTGAAATTCGATGTAAAACATTTCACATATATAAGGAAACATTTTTTAGATATAAAACCATTTTTATCCAATTACTGTATAATGAATTAATTTTTACAAAAATGATCAGATATTTTTTCCTCTTATTACTACCAAACTCTGGATATCTTTGAATATTTCCTAAAGAAATACTTTCAGAATATGAGATGATTACATCACATACCTCAAGTTTAATGATTAAGTGAGCTCTGTTAAAAAAAAAGCAGTTTTTAATTCAAAACGCAAACCGAGTTTGAAGTTTTATAAATGAAATTTTCACAATAATTTGGGACTTGAAGGTTGATAGGACAGTTTTATATAACTGAAGCTGATTGCATTGTAGATGAGGTTTTGTTTTACTTAGCTTCATTCACTAAATAGTTTTAATTTAGTCGTAACATTGGTTTTAAACTAAGAAAATATAGTGTTTATTGTTAAACATTATTTAAAAAATCGACTATAGAAGAAGCTTCCTAACAACTCGTAAAACTAATTCCACCTATGATCGTCAACTTGTTCTAAGACTCTCCGTTTTAAATGATGACGAGGCTCTAGGGTGTAGCATTTCATGATAACAGAATTTGCAATCAGCTGGCAGCAGGAATTAAATAATCTCAAATAAGTTAATATGCATGTAGATAGTATAATATGTAACTTGTATTTAAACTAATTATTTAGATGTAGAGAAGTTATTTGTAGTGTGTTTATGTAAATAATAACGTTTTAATAATATCTCTTTATCATATCCAAAATTATATCATTATTGAATAAATAATTCCCTTTCCAAATTTTACATTAACAAACAATTATCCTTCAAGTGTTATGAAAGATATGTAAGGCTGTGAGAGCTTACAGATGGTAAAAATTTTAATTTATGGAAAATAATTTAATTGTTGAAGAAAGAAGAAGAGTGGATCTCCATTAGAGTCAGAGGAAACTTTCAGGAGAACAGGCTGATTATTCTGTTCAAATACCAAAATATATTTTGGCCTATTATAAAGTAAATCAGTATTTACATATACCATGTGTTGTGCGGGAGTGATAGTAACTGATTTTTTTTTTTTTGTTATTATAACATCAAGAAATTTTGTTAAAAAGAATATTTGCATAACTGGGTGAGATCCAAACAATTATTGAAACGTTAAGAAATTTTCAAACAGCCATTAATAAAAATTGTATACATATTTCATTTACCTCTTTATCCTTAAAACTATTATATTTGATCCAAAGACATCATTATAGTTATAAACTATATTTAAGTTATAAACTATATATAGTTATAACTATATTAAAAGGTTTATTACAAGGGTAAGTTACCACGTTCTCCAAAAAAAAGTCTTTAAGGAAAAGTCTCAAAAAAGCTAATGTCCATTGGTAATGATTTTAAAGTCACTCGGCTACTTGGAATAAAACTAAATAAAATCCATACGTCACCAAGGTAATGCCGACTGATTACGTTGACAGATTGTCGGTGGTTTAACATTTTTGTTCGAAAAATCAAAAATTCCAGGACTAAACTTTTTACTCATCACTGCAGCTCTGAAAATCCACAACCTCTTCATTTTGAAAACTTTGATGTGAGCGCTATTACACAACAGAAAATTATCGGTTCTCTTTC
The DNA here is from genome assembly GCA_963513935.1 of Aphrophora alni. Classification (NCBI taxonomy): domain Eukaryota; kingdom Metazoa; phylum Arthropoda; class Insecta; order Hemiptera; family Aphrophoridae; genus Aphrophora; species Aphrophora alni. Next base: position 113,016,055 of record OY740771.1, on the reverse strand, counting down.
TTTAACGAACACACCAACACCACCAATGCAGAGGAGCTCTATCGAAATATTCTTACGCTGTTTATTCCAAAGAAGATGAAAATGTTTCGTGGTTTCAACAAGACGGCGCCACGTGCCATACAACCAACTCAACAATCGATCTACTGAAAGACTTTTCGATGAAACACTTATTGGAAGAGTATTGTGGCCCAGCTTGTTCTAGCGATCTCTCTCTCCAGTGGATTATTTCCTCCGAGTCTTTTAAAGATTCAAGCGTTCCACAACAAACCTCAAATAAACGAAACGTACAGAAAACGGAAGTTGATAGCAGGAATTGGTACAAATAGGCTAAGAAAGTAGTTAAGAAATATACAACAAAGAGTAAAACTTTGTATTTGTAAAAATTACGGGCATTTTTAACCATTTTACTTTAAAAATTGTATCAGTGTTAAAAGCAATATTTTATTATTTTTTTAGTTTATATACAGGGTGTTCGAAAAATGTGGGGCAAAAATTTACATAGTGATTCCTTAGGTCAAAATAAGCAAAAATGTTTATATAGACATATATGTCCTATCTCGATTCGTTTAGCGTCTGTGTCTGTATGTGTTTTTTACAAAAAAATCCATAACTCCTTAACGGTTTGAGTTACATCGTTGAGATTCTGCACAAATGTTCATCTTATTGGCGGCTATCTTTGTGCAAAATACGAATAAAAAATCTTTAACCGTTTCAAAATGGCGGCTATTTTAATATTTGACGGCAAATTTCACGAAAATCGTTAATTTTACAAAAAATTGCAAGATACATAAAATGTAGTAAGTTTTATGGAGATTCCAACGATTATGTTATTAAGCTTATTTTGGACGAAGAATAACAGAGAAATTAATTTCTTCCTCGCTATACCTACAGTGTTCTCCATTTAAACAATGTTAAAACTGTAACAAATATCATAAAATCACAGAAGTTGTGTTTCTTTGAAAAGTATTCATTTTGTACATGTTTGAAAATAAAATAATATTTATGTATTGATAATTTGTGATTTTATATATCGCAAGCATGTGAAGAACCATTCTGATTTTGAATACTTAACTCGCCTCTGTTGCGTTTTAAAATTAACATAAATCATATATTTAATTCATTAGGACACTATTAGAAGAATCTAGTAATAAAAATAGTAGAAAATCGTACTTTTTAAACATACAAGTATATTGAACGTTTGCTCTCCATGTATTAAACATTACCAATCATGTTACAGATTATAATTAAACGGCCGTGGACATACACCGACACGTAGGCAATGATGATCAGATCACCCCTGACCTTGATCACACCTCTTCGTGACCTTACGATCCTCTGAAATTATCTCAGAACGTATCCTACCTCATACAGCATCCTCTTGTCAAGGTCACTGCCGCACGCCTTTACACAGTACAATTTATTTATTTGTGAATAAATTAAAATTGACGTCACGGATGAGATAACAAAAATAATAAATCTTATTAAATATTCACTCATACTTGTTGAATGTTTGCTGTCGTTAAATGACATATACACAAGTATTTACAAAACAAACACTTAGGACGACGTTTCGATGACACGTCATCTTCAGTTTTTCACGAGTTTTATGTGATACAGCTGGTCAAATCTATTATATGCATAGTGATTCGAAATTCCAGTGTATGATTTCGGGAGCATTATTTTAAAGAATAAAAGTTCATACAAACTTAGATCCAAAAATGCTTCCTTTTCCGTCTGTTATCTTTACAAAAAAAAATCATATATTTCGAAGTAGATATGATACTGACTGAAGATATGGTATACGCTGTGTAACCGTTTACCAATATACCGGAAAACTAAGATTTTATTTAGTATATTTTCAAAATGGTGTACGTTAGAATGTTTACTATGGAATATCCCAAAAATACTACAAAATATTCACAAGAGACAGAAGATTTCTCTCTTCTAACGAAAACCTATATCTTTCTTTTAAATTTCTTTAGATCGAAGGATAACCGAACATTTTTTGATAATTGCCTACAACACCCAAGATTAGTCTAAACCAAATTATCAAAGTAATTATGATTAGATTGAGTTGATGCCTTTCACATTTCCCTTCAAAGGAGAGGATAAGATGAATTCGGTGATCATCGCCTTATACAAAAATTAAAGAACGAAAATAAAAACTCCTAGCCCTCGAATATTGTAATACAATCAGCGTCAAGATAGAACCTCTAAGAAAGATGGAAGAGAGGGGTCTAATCTAAGACTACAATGTGGTTCTACAACTCTTCACAAACAGACAGACAGACATCATTCCAAAAATTACTTTCTTACTCTCAGGGGATCTCTCAAAACGGATATATCCTCATAAAACTATACCGATTTCTTCACCCCTCACATAAAACTATTCTGATGGGAAATATACATTTTTCGTACTTTTAAATCTCTCCCAAAAAAAAAATCGTAAGACGCAACCGCAATCGTTTAAGTTGTGAATCCGCCTTTGTGTTGTTAAAGAAAGGGTGAAATTTAAATGAATAAAGTCTATTGGCTATACTATGTGAAGTATCATTTTATCAATCTAAGACCGATTCACAACCGATGTCTTTTACAAAAGTTAACCAATACAAAAGTAGTGGACCTAAACATGTACTTGGCTCACTGGAAGTGGTACACGCTCCAGCTTTGACGTCACCTTTCTTATGCTTTTCATACAATTTTCTAAATAAAAGAACTCTTCCGCGCCCACTCAATCTACAGAGATGGGGGATGGTCTCATTGGAAAAATTAACGGCTGTTTTTTGAAGGGTTCTTTAATAGTTTTAGTGACAACCCTATTAACGCTTATTTCTGGAGATCTATATGGCCAATTTTAATGCGGTTTGTTTTAAATGAAAAAAATATATGTTGCCATTATTTGTACAAAATTATAAAATGTCCATTTTTACTTCATTTTTTATATTTAAATAACATTTTTCTAAACACACATTCTGGCATCAGTCACTATTTATACATTTGATGTATTGGACTTAATCAGCTGTTATAAGAATGCATTGTTATATTGGTTGCTATGGTAACGTAATGTAAAAACACAAAATCAAGTTTTAAACAGTTTCATATTGGTCTATGCTAGTCTTCATCTATCTTTGTGTGATAAAGAACTCCTCCGCGCCCACTGAACGTACAAAGATGACGATGGTTTTATTAGAAAGCTTAGGATCTGAGGATCAACATTTTATATATTGTTATATAGGACATAACCGTGTGACCTAACCCACGACTACAAGGTCACTTTTGCGGGGTTTTTTTAGATGGATTTTTGTGATAACCATATTACAAAAATACGAAATGGAGGCAACACTCAGAAGGAGGTCTACATCTGTTCCCATATGACAATTGTTTTCCTAACCCCTCTAAAATAGGCGACATCAGAAGTCTGCTTTACCTAATTGTTAAATAATATTGGAAATTCTCATTTTTTTTTTTTTACAATTCGACATTAAATTTTAACATCCTACATTTTTGCAATCTAAAGTTACACTGCCCAAATTCGAAAGGTTGGAAGGTTACAATGTTCACGCGCAAACACTACCCTCTCTACCTGTTGGAAACCCCACTACCCACTATTTTAGATAAGGACTTAAACCCTTTATTCAACAAAATGTAAATGATTAAATTATCATTTATACATACTGATGAACAAAGTAAAGCCAGCAAACGTCGCGGATCTCAAAAAGGAGTGATATGCTACACGACAATGTTACCTTACACCGCCCAACTGACCCAATGGCTTGGGTGATACTACCTCATCCTCCCTGCAGTCCGGATTTGGCTCCCTCGGATTTTTATTTGTTCGGTCCACTCAAGGAGGCATTACGTGGGAAAAGTTCAGCAACAACGAGGACGTCAAAGAATTTATGGGAAAGTGGTTCCAACAACAAGGCAAAGACTTCTTTGCATCAGGTATAATAAAACTAGTTCATAGTTGGGACAAGTGTATTAATATTGGTGGGAATTATGTTGTGAAGAAGTAAAAGTCTCTTTTTGTAAAAATAAACAGTTCCTTTTTGTTTATTTTACATCAATTTATCTCTATAATTATTGACTGACTATTTTAGCTGGATATAAGCTCGATAAATTTGCATTTTTTGGTCGCTAGAGTTTTCGTACCGGACGGTAAATTTGTTTATCATCGCCTTGTTAAAAAAAAAACTCCATGGAAAAATATTGTAGATCCAGCAAGGTACCTCGGAATTGTCAAGTCCGTACTCACCCTAAGATGAGTGACAGTTCTCATAGAATAGCGGACCGAATTTAAAGACGTATTCCGTAAAAAAAAAACAGTAAACCTTTAAGTTACTTCTAAAAGTAGTCATCTAACCTAACCTAACCTAACCTAACCTAACCTAATCTAACCTAACCTAACCTAACCTAACCTATCCTAACCTAATCTAACCTAACCTAACCGAATTTAAAGACGTATTCCGTAAAAAAAAACAGTACATATACCTTTAAGTTACTTCTAAAAGTAGTCATCTGACCTAACCTAACCTAACCTAACCTTTCTCCATTACAACATACCACAATGGTATTGCAACAACAAAGTCTACTGCACTTTATGACGCGCATTCCTTATTTTAGAAAACTATTAACATTGTTCTTTCCGTTCTAAGTCGTGATAACCATTAACAAAATTATTATTTACGGTGAAGTCACTGTGTGTGTGTAACTGCACACGTTTCCGTTACACGGAATTGCCTTCTGGTAATAAATGAAATTATTTATCGAATGGATTCACTCATACACCCGCGTCGTCACGAAGATCCAAGGACAAACCTTCGCCGAGCCGTGGAGAGAACCAGGTCGAGTACAAGTACACACGCTTAGTACAAACTGAGCTTAGGTAAATAGTTTCATGGGTTTCGTGTAGATGTTTTGTTTTTTATTAGTTAAAGTTTCTGAACTCAAAGATGTTGAGAAGTTTTAATAGCTTTAAATTTGTGAACGTTTGAAGATGTCTTCTTTTATTAAAGACAACATGGTTAGTCTAATAAAATTATAAATTTATAGATTCAAACTTTGAAAATCTCCAGGAATGAAGTGAAAATCTAACTGGGGGGGGGGATACCGTTCCGTAATAATGTTTAGTCTTTTCAGCTGTTCACTTATACTGAGTAATAACTTGGCAAACCTGTGGACACCAAGTTGGAATATTGTATATGGGTATATTTTGGCCTATCTCTGGACCTTTATCACACTTTCAGATAACAAAAAAGTACGATTTTATCAAAATCGACAAACAATCATAATCAAATTTTGTATGTGAGCATATTTTGACTTATCTCATAATATATGTGTTGATCAGTCTAAAACACTGAGGTCGAAATATTTGCAATTAGCAAACTGGCCCTATACATCATATACTGTGTACGTAACACCCTGTACAGAGAGATCAGATCGTGCTGTTTATAAGAAACATGACATCTATGAGGCAACTAGGTCTGGGTGAATGAAGTAATTGGAATAGAAGGGATTGCAAGGTCCACTAAACACATACTTTGTACACTAATTTGTTTAAATATTTCGCAAATATCGAATAGATAATATTATATACATGATATCGCTGCAACATCTTTACATTGCACAAGTCTTACTTAAGAGGATAAATGATTACTAATATCCGATGTTCATTCTCTTTGCTTTATAGGTTAAGTGTTCATTAAACAAACAAGGGAATTTATCTATAGGTTGTAGTGATAGATTACGAATCGTTTATTTGAATCGCAAAACGTTACCCAGTGTAATTTAAATGTGAATTCTGCAGATGTATTTAACAAACCAATTAAAAGTTTTTTTTTGAAAATTACTAGTTTTTCTGTGCCGTATAAGTCTGAAGTTGTATTAACAACTAAATTATTACGTCAGTTATCCCCCTTCAAAGAAATCCTTAAAACACACGTTTTCTTATTCGATTCACATTTAGCAGCACGACACATGTTTACTGATGTTTAAACTTGTAACTTAGGCAACCTAATGTGAAATTTTAATACGAGCTGATTACTTACACACCCTCAAAAGCTCATTTATAGGAGTTCGGTTGTGGCAATCCCGAGGTTCCTAGCTGGGTTTACACCTTTCTTAATTTAATCTAGATTTAGATCCTTTTCTTTCATCTGAACCTGACGCTAATGTATTTGAGGGCAAGGGATTTCTATTTTATGCACTTTTTTCCTCTTTTTAAAGCCAAAGTTGACAGCAAGGTTTTTCGCATTAAAAAAGTTCATAACACTCGAGAACCCTACTCGGTCTAGTTAGTAAAGCTTTCACCTTGTGTACAAGAGGTTTCGGGGATTAAAAACGTTGATGTGTTGACCCAACATCGTGTGGGAAATTCGTACCTACGGTTAGTAGTGAATATTGGTTATGAAAGCTAGATTTACGTCGACGGGAACTCGACTTGCTGACCACGAAACTCCCAAATAAAACCGATCAAGTATACTTTGACAAACAACGAGGTGTTATGCTAAAAATTTAATGTTTTACACTTCAAATTATTATTGAGGTTATGTTAACTAGCTAGGTCCACGAACTATGTTCATCTCTGATATATATATATATTATATTTAAAGGTAAAAAATCTTCCAATCATCATCGCCTTAAAAAAAAGAACATAAAATAGACATCTCTACGAATACTCTAATAGCGCCCTGATCGGAAGAGAACTATGCTCAAGAGGAACCTAATAAAAACGTTGAAAGAGAGGGATTTAACTCAAGACAACTGAAGTAAAGTATAGATCTAGATTAGTAGGTCCCTCAGGATTGTCACACTCAATATACTCAGGATAGTTATGACTCATTCTCCAGCAGTAGTAATATCGAATATACAACAGAAAAACCTCAATGTGTTTTATGGTTTACTGAATTTAAATCAGTGGTTACACAGTGTAACATTCTTACGGATAAGATCCATCTACATACAGGACCATTACTAGTTGGTATAATGAGTTTGGAAATGTAGACATCAAGAACGATATCGGACGATAATATTGAGACAGTCAGGATGGCTTTGCCCTAAAATGTCTATCGCTGGATGTTCTTTGGAACTTGACAACTGTTCATAACGTGCTTCACAAAGGTTTGAGATGCTTGCAAAATAGAAAAGGAAAAGTCACCCTAAACTAGTTGAATGTACTGTGACTCTGTATGCAATAGGCTGTGATAAAACTGATGACCGAATTTTAATCAGAGACGAAGCAACTCTCCACAGAAATAGTTGTGTTAAAAATCAGGCAAGCCATTTTTGCTTATTTTTTAACTTTTTTATTATTTTTTTTTTATTTACAAAAAATGTAGTTTATCCAAAACCCAACTTGTTATTCATCATTTTTATCGAGAAGTTGTATATAATTCATTTATGAAAAAGATCATTAGGAAATAAAAGTTAAAAATTTAGTGTTACTATGTTAGGAATCAAAAAATGTAGTAAAAAAAGTGGAAACTCCAAAAAAAGTGCCCATGACAAAAGTTTTGGAATTTATTTGTGAGTAAAAATCGTAAATATATATATATAGCTAAGCATGTTATTATTAATTATTGTTATTTATATAAATTAAGAATACCAGAGTAGGTATCAAACTAAATGTGTGACAGAATAAACACATTTTATTATAAGTAATTAAATTATAATGAAAGAATAAAATGGTAATTATATCAGGTGTTAAAATATCTATAAAATCAGATGATTTACATTAACAGCTTTTTGAAATAATAACCTAGTTTTAATAAAACATTTGAATTTTATTTGTTTTTTGTGTGTGTAGTTAACAGGATAAATTTGGGATTTTTCAGCACATCTAAAATTTTTAGATGTTTAAAATGGCATGTTGTTAAAGTTAGATGAAAAACAAAGAAGTTATCGAACAAAAAAAAACTAGTGAATTAATATATTTATAAGATGTAACTAAACTGTGCATTGTTTTAAGGATTAGCATATAAACTAGCTTAACACTTAAAGAATCCATCATGTTTGAAAAATTACGTTTTGAAAAATTAATTTGTATTAATAAAGTGAACTTTTGGGGAATAGTTAGGCTTATTTTGAAAAATTTACCAATTAAACACCATAACTGTAGAGTCTGAGGGCTCAACAACCAAATGCAATTTTTAATTAATTTTTTGATTCCTCTAAGAAAAACGTATGGTGTAGCACAACGGGTGAGAAAACGATTTACAGTGTCACTGCTTGGACAATTGATGACATAGAAAGAGAAATGAAAAGAAATGTATTTTTTTAGTAAGGTAAAGCGTCTCCCCATGTCATTTTTTGATGAGTTGAAAGTTAAAAGGAGAGCCGATGAACTAGGAGAGCTGGAGCACCAAGAGCCTTTCGGCACAACACCAGATCCCTACTCACATAATAAGTACTGGGATCATTATCCACAACTAACACACCACTACCACCACGAAACCCGTCCTCAGCGCATGCCCCCAGAAGCCGAAACCTCTGGACAGGCTGAACATATTCCAATGGCACATATCGGCAAGGTTTGATGTGTAACCGTTGGGTCACTCACGCGATACCTTACTCCACATCATCTACCGAGGACGGTGCCCGTTACGCACCTACATGGGATTGCGTAGCACATCAGCCTAACCTAGAAGCAAGCTGGCATGCCAAAAAGCTTCCTCCCAGTTTTCTTGAACCGATACCGTGAGGTATATTATACCACACGTTTTCTAGGAAGACTCCAGTCCCCCTGGAACTCAAGGTTCCGAAAGCTTCGTGTGTCAACCCAGTACAGTCTTAATGTACGAGAAGCTAATGACAGTTCCTGGCTGCTGGATTGGAAGGAACGATCATAGAGAGAATCAGTGTTGCCGTAGCAACTGTTACTCCTGATCAAGCGTGCCTTAGAGAAGATCGACTATTGCCTACATGTTTTCAAAGCAACGGGATGCGGTAGGGTTCCTCATATTGAAACTTTAAAAAAACTGTATCTTTTGATATAAAAATAAATTATTTACCCGGACCATAAACTGAGTTATTTCACCTCATTCGATGACCCTGTATACTTAAAATATAATATTACGCAACTTAACTCACTCTTACATCATATCACTTAATTGAACACTCGTTAAATAATCAAGTCCTTTACCCCCTTTGCATAACATATTTGAATTGATCTAAGGAAGTATGTTTGTACAAGGAGACAGTGAAATCGTCTACGCAAACACTACGCATGCGTGGGTAAACATACGCGTGAACACTTTCTTCGTTGTTAGCGTTGAGACTATATTTGGATGATATTTCACACCTTGTTGTAGTTGGACTAAGATTTATTGTTCAACCACTTTCACAATCGTTATCTTTGTACAGTCATGTCCATCCTTTATTGACACACACAAATGGATTTTGGAAAAGAGAAAAAAATCTACTGGTGAGAACTGAATAAATTCAAATTTAATTACTGCCGATCGTTTCAGTATTAGCCAGTGCACTTTCAAATTGTGGTAGTTAAGGACACGTGTTGAAAAATAAACTTTTACGAAAAGGAGCATTCTATAAAGATAAGGGATACAAAGATAGACTTTGTTTATTTAGACAAAGTAGATATATAAAATATGGAGTACCTCAATGGTCTATTTTGGGTCCTGTTTTGTTTCTTACACAAGATGATTCTAAATTGCACGACAAGACTTCGGGAAATGATTCTAGGTGTTACATAATTATATGCCCGAAAAAGGTTAGTTTTCAAGTTACCGAAATAATTTGCTCCATGGGTCAAGGGAAACCATACTGTAATCTTGGAACCCAAATTACAGGACATTTTTTGTGGTTTTATGCTTTTTCATCTTTAAAATGAATAAAATATGTCACAAAAGTCTATCTCCAATAAAAATGGTAGAAAAAGTTGGGGAAAAAACATCAAATTGGAGTCTAAAACACACTTTTAAAGGTTTGATTAGGCTAGGTTACGTTAGGTTAGGTTAGGTTAGGAAGGGCTAATAAACACATAAACCGTTGAAAAAAACTTGTAGAAAATTTAATTCTGAGAAAATTCGTCTAAATAAATTCAATATAAAACCAATGCAAGTTTGTAGGTAACTCATACGTGAATGCTTGTCACCGGACAACCTAATCAACTGCGCTTGTGTGAATGAAGTGAACCTTCGTTCAGCCGCATTCCCAGTTTGATAAAAGTATATCTATATTCCCGTCACCGTGGTTCTAGCATTCTCAACAAGAGTTCGCTACTAATTATAGATTCCCAATATTTTCACATAACTGGGTCAACACTGAATATATTTGTGCCCTCACGGGGATTGAACTCTGAACCTCTCACTCTAAAAGCGAGAGTTCTGACCACTAAACCATCTATTTAAAATACTTGGGAGTATTAAAGAATTAAGGGCAAACAAAATCGCAAAATAATTATATTATATAGTTTTTTGATTAATTATTATTCTCTAGAACTTTCTCTTTTCAATGATATATGACATTTTATATAGTAAAATGTATTTACGTTTGAAAACAACTTAAGGATTACATTGGTTTCTAAGTGGATATTGAGGTACGCTTTTCCAGCTCTGCCCAAAGGGGGGGGTGAAACATGGTGCAATAACGCTCTAATTTCACGCCTCCCTAAGAGAGTTTATGTCACACTAAGAACACTAAAGTTTGGAGTATCTGAGGCTGTTTTCATTCAACAATGGTTACACAACTAAACTGCAAGTAATGGAGCAAGTGGGTTTAGATTCAGGAAGAAATATAGTCAAAGCAATGGAGGTATTGGATCATAGGTATGTTTACTTTGCTCAAAAAGCGACAGAGAACTCAGAAAAAAAGATTAGATAAAAAAAACTCATTTAAAAAGAAAGTTAGAAGACAAATATGAAGCTGAAGAAGACTCCACATACAATGCAGGAAGCTACTAAAGGTAGCCATAACCTAACCTAACCTAACCTAACCCAACCTAACCTAACCTAAATTTCGTGTTATAGGAAAACATCTAGATCTTTTTCAGAAAATTAACTTTTTTAGTTAACTACACTTTATATAAAAACCGTTGAAGATATCTTAACCAAATTTTTACCACATCTGTAATACACCAATTACTAGTTCATTACACATAATTTTTGTAATATCATCAAAAATACAAGTTTAAAAAGCATATACTTTTTTTTTTTTTAATCTGTAGTCATTTTTAATTCTAATTTTCTTATTTTATTTGTTATTGTTTTTTTTTTCTTCAAATTGCTTGCTTAAGGAACTAGAGAAAGATTCAATCTACAAAATAAATTAAAAAATCATGAACTTAGCTCAAATATAACTTGTCTAATATGTATTACAGCTAACATTGCAGTTAAATGGAATGCCCTTAAACTAGACATGTCGTTAAAAAATCCTTAAATCCTAATTAAATAGTATGGAAAGTATTCTTTTTCTTATATAACTCTGTCTTTCAGATGTTATACGCTCAAATTTTTTTTTCTTTGATTGAAAGCAGGGTGGAATACGGTGTTAAAAATTGGTGGAGACATTACATAACCTCAATCTCAAATAAATATTTAAAACAATTTTTCTGAATAAAATTTGTTTTTTAAGGTTATTTGGGAGTACTGTACTACAATCGTACTAACACCATAATTGTGAGCAGCATTTTTCATTACATAAACCTAGTTCACAGTTCTGTTTAACCTAACCTAACCTATACCAACTTAAATATAGTGGACAAAAAGTGGAAATCAATGTGTTACTAATCTAAATAACCATTCCCACAACTCCTTTCATCTTCCAATTGATTCCTACCATTCTAAACTATTTGCAGTTTTACCACGTAGGCCGTTCAGATGTTTTCTGATCCGGTTATTCCTAGTTCTATACCTGTTACATAACACAAAGCCATTTCAAGGTTCCATCATCGCTGACAGAGAATTGCAAAAGTTAACACTATTCTTAATGCCAACACTTCCACTTGCATAATTTTGCAATAATATTAAAACTATCGGAGTGTACAAACTAATTAATATACTTTATATCCTCAGAAGACGTTGTGTAAAGTATGATAATCTAAATCAAGTTGAGGGGCTCCATCATGGTACTTACCTGGCTCAGTCAAACAAGAAGATTCTCTAAGCGTAAGACCCAAAGTTTTGGCTTCTAGGGTCTTGTAGGAAATATTAAATTGTTTGGTAGATCAAGTGGTCTTACCCAGATGGTGTATACATTAAAACCTTTCTACTCGCTTCGCTCGTGTCTGTGAAGCGACCCTGCCTTCACGTAACTATTGGAATATCCCATTGTCTTAGGTGATCAATGTTTTAACAAAAGCTTCACAAGATATAAAAATACTGGTAAGATTTAAAACGGAAAACGTAGGGCGCAATAGAGATAGTAAGGAGTGTAAGAAGCAGCTGTCATTGTCGATGATAAATCTCCCAAAATTCCTAATGGAGGTCAAGTAGCTTCTAAATCAATAGATGTAGATAATCTTCTATTATATAATTTATGCGCCCCACTTTTTCGTTTTAAATGTTACAACTATTTGATAGCTATTAAAAATTCACATTCATAAATTTTCAGAACAATCTGTATGGAACTATAAATCTGTATGGTCTAAGAAATTATTTTATACTTTTTACTCCTTTTTAAAAACGTGGTTTAATTATTTTTTCTAAATAATCATTGAGTTATTTCCGTCCCTTGCATCTTTCCTATCAAGCCTCTCTTGACCAACTCTTGTTCTATTCCTACACTGACACACAATTACTTTTTTTATAATGCAACGAGTTTTTCTCCTTTAAAAAAAAAAACAAATAAATTGAGCATTCGTGACTAGGGGGTGTTAATTTTATCTTCTTTTCTTCTTTTTCGCCTTTAAACAACAATGTCCTTTTGTATTTCATCATAAAGCGTTCCGTATTTAACTCATTTTCAAAATAGACTACAATCAATAACCGTCAAACAAATCAGAAGACTGACTTCAACAAGGGTGATGACTAGATAGTAACAACGGCATGTGTGGGCTCTATTATTTTCCGCGATATTTTGTGTCAAGGTTTCCGTCATTCCTATCAGGTATCTCTTGATCAACTCTTGTACTTTTTCCCAACCCTTCTTTTCTTCGAAAATTCTAGAACACGACGGAGTGTTTTAAAGAACCCGGAGGTAAGAGCACCATACGACAGTTGCTAACAATAGTTTTCCATCGACATACGACACTTGCTAACAATTGAGTTAGTTTTCCATCGACATTTGAGTCTACCATTAGGCGGCACAAAGGATGTCGTAGGGTTGGCTCGACGTGGGGTTGGCTCAATATATTGGCCGCCCCATTCAATAGCAATCACATCCTGGAAATGTGAACGGATCAGGTACCAGTCGGGCGGGTATAGATTAGATTAGGTTAGGATAGGTTAGGTTAGGTTAGGGTAGGTTAGGTTAGGTTAGGTCTTCGCAATCATAAAGCCCATCGACAATATGACATATCATCGAATTGGATACTTAAATAAACTTCAACAGTGTCTTATGAGTTCAGAATAATTATGATTGGTATTGTGCTTTCCGTTAGTTTTAAAAAGGATACCAGGTTAGCCAAGGACTAGCCAAGACCCGAGAACACTACCCGCGAATAACAAGTCATACTATTCTGACAGACGACGAACCTGCTCACTTGAGTGTCGCTCTTCGGCTGACCGAACAAACACCTCCAATTCCAAGAAGGGTTGCTAATTAAGCAGGAGTTTGAACAGATGACCCAGTTTCTCCAAAATGTCGAGCAAACCCCAAGTAATCGCACTAAAACGTTTGAATAAAATAGTTCTCAAAATGTATCTTAGGCTTGACTCTGAATGTGTCACACTACATGTTGACCTTTGTCAGAGAATGTCATCACCATTAACAATAGCTTATGTTTAGACTTCCACCATATAAGCCTTGTTGTAATACATCTCAGCTGTATCATTATATATAACATAATTACAACTGTGTGACACTGACCTAGCACAAGTCCTATGGGCGGCCGTTCAAGGACATGACTCGGTGATTTCATTAACAAGGTGGGTTCCTAATCTGTCACGGTCTAATGGATAACGGAAGTTTGCAGCGCAATTGATTAACGCCCGAAATAAAAATTTAAAAAAGGTTAGTTTAGGGTAGGTTAGGTTGGGTTAGGTTAGGTTAGGTTAGGTTAGGTTAGGTTAGGTTAGATTAGGTTAGGTTAGGTTAGGTTGGGTTAGGTTAGGTTAGGTTAGGGTGTACTTACGTACTGACGACAACGACGCTGTACGTACATCTGAGACCAATAGATGATTTACACCCTAACCTAACCTAACCTAACCTAATCTGTCACGGTCTAATGAATAACGGAAGTTTGCAGTGCAATTGATTAACGCTCGAAATAAAAATTTAAAAAAGTTTTTTAGTATAAAGCAAAAACACTTGGAAAACGTTACTGTATCTTAAAATTGTGCACATTCATATCGATGTTTTTTAATTCGCTCATTTCGGAATCGCCTTTCAAAAACTGTATACAAGAGTGCGTCATTTATATTGAGGCAAGTTTAATACAGTACTTGGCCAACACCACCATACAAGCAGATCCTCTAAGTAAGGAGTCTTATCCAGCAGTAATTTGTTTTAAAAAGTTGTTGCAAAGATTTTCTGAAACTCATCACTACTTTCATGACGTCACGGATCCCGAAGAAGCGTATATATTAAGATCTCCATTCGCTTCGTTCGTTCGCTCCACTCGCCTTAGAAAAACCAAAATCGTCCGTCCGTCGTCTGTACGTAAACACGACAACGCCCACAAAAATTAAAATAGGAACATGAAATTTAGTATAGAGGAATATATGTGCTCATATAGAAACATATAACATAAGTCCCATTGTAAATGTCCAAATGGCGGCCATTTTAAAATAGTTTTCGTTCATATCTCGAGTGTTCTCCAACATATAACACACTAAATTGTATAAATATTTGTAGATTTCTATTCAATAATGGCAAAGAGAGGGTAGGAAGTGCTAAACCTAAGCAGAAGAGAGGTAAAACTCCTCTGTGGTATACTAACAGGACATATCCATTGCAGGTATCACTTAAGTAAGATGGGCCTGGTGGACGATGATACTTGCAGGTACTGTGGTGAAGAGGTGGAACGCATGGAACACATCATCATGGAGTGCCCGGCCTTATGCCAAAAAAGACATAAATTTCTAGAATTTATCTTCATTTCGGAAGAAGAATTACTAAACCTCCCGACCTTTGGTCTGATCAATTTTGTCAAAGACATGGATCTCTCCTGAGTCCAACAAGAGGGGGGCACAAAAGATCTAACTAGGTCGCAGTGCAGGAGGTTTTTAAAACACTCTCCCCAGTCTTAATAATAATAATTAATAATAAATAATAATAATTAATAATTATGTATAAAAGAGGGTCAAATAAATAAATTTTCATTTTCATTTTCATAATAATTCAACAATGGTACCAACCCGACTCTTCTAAGATAACAAAATTATTTTCAAAATATAATTTCGGACATTAACCTCCCAAGAAAATGTGATATGCGCACAGTAGTTACGAGCGCAACGAGTGAACGTCGATACACGGTTACGAGGTTCTCAAACAACTGTTTTAAAACAAACTTAACCTACTGGAGGTAGGACCTTTTGATCTATCAATACAATTTAACATTTCCTACAATGTTCAGAATGCCAACGTTTGGGCGCATTTAGAGGATCAGATTATCGGGCTAGGTAAGTACAACGATGGCCAAACAATTAGTTTAGTTGTGAGACAAATTATATTAAAAACATTCTGAATATTTCAAATTTGAACCTTTACTGTTATCTCACGTTATCATTATTTTTCTGTTATTTTTTATATCATGATATTATGATGATTTCTGTAAACACTTTTTAAAATCAAGACTTGACTTTTACAACCTCTATGTTTATTAATAACTGTTTAAAATCAGCTGATTAGAGTTATTGTTAGAATTTTTATTAACAATTGTCTACTTTTAGCACATGGACCTTTATTCAGCTTGGATCTTTAACAAAATACGAAAGTAAAAACAATTGGTTTTCTACAGAGCAAAGGTATTTTTGCATAATCGTAAGTTGTACACTAATGGACATCCCATGAAGTTGTACACTGCAGTCAAGGAGAGGTGGGGTTAGGTTAGGTTACATTATTGGCATATAAGTCAATTTTATGCTCTCTTCATAATGAACTTTTGAAATACTGTCAATTGTTATTAATTTTGATTTACAAATAAATATAATTATTTTATGTAAAATCCGTTTCAATTTTTTTTCACTTATATTCTGAAATAACAAGAAAAATAATGATAACAATGATGATGTGAGATAATGTAAAAGGTCCAAAATTATGCTTAGTTTGAGTACAGTCTTCGAAGTACTAAAGTAGACGTCGAAGATGGAGGAATTGCGAAACGCTTTCACAAACTTACGGAAGATTGTAATCAAACTAATTATGTCGGTCCTGACAGATATAAATAAATATTGAACTTGACTTGTGAGATCATATTGGATAGAATAAAACCCCGAACACAAGATCTGATAAAAATAACGTTTACTTAATCAAACGCGTTTCAACGACAAAGTCGTCATCCTCAGTAATACATGAGCTAACAGTTATAGTTTATTGTAGCTCTAGTATCACTGAGGATGGCGACTTTGTCGTTGAAACGCGTTTGATTATTTTTGAAAGATCCTGTGCTCGACTTTAATTTTATCTGACAGATATATAATTATTACAACAATTGATTTTGTCAAACAGCAATAGATACTTGTTTCAAACTTTCGTTTAGTTTATATATTAGCGTTAGGCCTATTGTAGACTATTGTTATACTATCATTAACAATAGAATTTGTTAACCCGTGTGAAATGATACCTCTTGTTAACATATGTGTGTGAACGAGGTGAAAGTATTCACACACACGTTGCGACACTGGTGTCTCTGAAAATGACAATGAAATAGACACCGTGCTTCCTCGTTCAGAATTCTATTTACAGAGACGATCTCATTTGTAAAAGGCTGATTGTGACAATTGGTGAGCTGAGCTCGTGTTTTATTCAACAGTTTTGAATTTCTGTTACACATTTGTTTGTTACACAGTTACGATCAACCGAGTCGATAAATCGTTGACCCCTGAAGGGGTCACTTATGGTGAATAAGAGTATGGCAATAACGAAGTACTTACCTAGATCTGTACCTTTAGTCATGTCGTCTTTGGTTAGATCCTTCTCTTTCATCTATTACGTCTCTCTTGACCAACTCTTGTTCTCTTTCGACTCTGACGCTTTTAGAGTATTCGGGAGTCTCTATTTTATTCTTTTAAACTGTGATGACAGCAAAGTTTTTCACCTTTAAAACAAAAACAATTTTGTGATTCATCGTGTAGTCAAATTGGATCTAATAAGTATTTTTTAAAGCTCAGTTAAAGCAAATTTGGGGGGGGGACGAGTACGTCTGGCCTGTTATGATATTTAGAAATATGATTCGTATCAAATAAGCCATGTGTGTACAAGGTTTATTATTATATTTTCCGTTTTATTATGGTGGCATCTGTGCTCCGGCTAAGTTTGCAGCGTCCGCTTTGAAGTTATGGTTGATTAAGGCAAAACGAGCAGTTAACCATTTTAAATACAAAATTAGATTTGATTCTCTAAAACAGCTCCTTTATACCTCTGATCTTAGTTAATGCGATTATATCCTATTTTCAAAACTCGTAAATCAATTTCGAGTTCGCCATTTCGAAAATTGCGTGAACGAGACATAACAAGCAGTCTTTAAAAAACTGATTAAACCAAAATTAAATTTGAAATCTCTAAAACAGCTCCCTTTTAGCCTATTCCTGATCTTAGTCAATGCGATTATTGCCTGTTTTTAAAACTCGTAAATCAATTTCGAGTTCGCCATTTTGAAAATTGCGTGAACGAAACATAACGAGCAGTCGTTAAAAAACTGATTAAACCTAAATTAAATTTGAACTCTCTAAAACAGCTCCCTTACACCCCTCATCTTAGTCAATCCGTTTATTGCCTGTTTTAAAAACTCGTAAATCAATTTCTAGCTCGCCATTTTGAAAATTGTGTGAACGAGACATAACGAGCAGTTGTTACGAAACTGATTAAACCAAAATTAAATTTGAACTCTCTAAAACAGCTCCTTTATACCTCTGATCTTAGTCAATGAGATTATTGCCTGTTTTTAAAACTCGTAAATCAATTTCGAATTCGCCATTTTGAAAATTGCGTGAACGAGACATGAGCAGTCGTTAAAAAACTAATTAAACCAAAATTAAATTTGAACTCTCTAAAACAGACCCCTCTGATCTTAGTCAATGCGATTTTTGCCTGTTTTCAAAAGTCGTAAATCAATTTCGAATTCGCCATTTTGAAAATTGTGTGAACGAGACATAACGAGCAGTTGTTAAGAAACTTTAATTACAAAATTAGATTTGAAATGTCTAAACCAGTTCCCTTACACCGCTGATCTTAGTACATATTTGGTAATAAAACACCATCAGTTAAAATAATTGCCCTAACTTTTCTTTCGTACTGCTAGTAGCAGAGGGACATGCTTGAACTTGTTTCGTATTAGGGGGTTAACTTAATACTAAAAACGGTTTTGTAGATGAATGTGTTAATTAATTGTAAATTCATGTGTTGTAGTGATGTGTATTGTAAAGCATTATCTTTGTTCCCACTGATTACAGATGATAGCCACCTTGTTGTGTAACTGTGCCAAGGCCTGAGAAATGGGATGTTATTAACTAGCAAGTGTACAGTAGCCTCATCTCCGTACCGAGTTAACAATTATTTCAATTTGTGACAAGGAAGGATTATGTCAACCAAACGAGAAAAACAAAATACACGACGTTTCAAAGCATACGTATCTACTGTCGTCATCAAGTAAAAAAACCTTGAACATAACGATCATGAAAAGGCCAAACATAACCTAGTATTCTAGATGAAAGATTGTTAATATAAAACAGCTAGATAATTACACTGTTGACACTAAATTCCAATCATATTTCAACAAACTTAGACAGTATTTCGATATATCTTTTAGGAAAGTCACCATATTTATATTCGCCCATCTGGATATACGTAATTGAGTACCGTATAATATCCATTATCCAGTATATGAAGTTAAGTTAGGTCAGTTAGGTTAGGTTAAGTTAGGCTAGGTTAGGTTAGGTTAGGTTAAGTTAGGTTATGTTAGGTTAGTTTAGGTTAGGTCTGGTTAGGTTCTAGGTTAGGTTAGGTAAGGTCAAATTTGGATAGGTTATGCTAGGTTAGGTCAGGTCAGGTTAGGTTAGGCTAGGTTAGGTTAGGTTAGGTTAGGTTAGGTTAGGTTAGGTTAGGTCAGGTTAGGTTAGGTTAGGTCTGGTTAGGTTAGGGTAGGTTAGGTTAGGTCTGGTTAGGTTAGGTTAGGTTAGGTCTGGTTAGGTTATGCTAGGTTAGGTTACGTTAGGTTAGGTTATGCTAGGTTAGGTTAGGTCAGGTCAGGTTAGGTTAGGCTAGGTTATTTTAGGTTAGGTTAGGTTAGGTCTGGTTAGGTTATATGGTTAGGTTAGATTAGGTTAGTAATTTTAGTAATATCAAAAAGTCTCAACTTTCGTTTTTTAAATCATCTATTGGTCTTAGATGTACGTACAGCGTCGTTGTCGTCAGTACGTAAGCACGATAGCGTCCAGAAAAATTAACATAGGAACATTAATTTTGGTATAAGGGACTATAAAGGACTATAACGTTTCCGGACCTTTCTTCATTATTTTCACTAATAGAACTCGTCCTGATATTCTTTCCATGTCTTCATGAAACACCCTGTATATTAAAGATTTCCAACAAGGATCGAGACAATGTAAAGATAAAGTATTGACTAAACAATCATGAATATAACCTACGCCAAGTATTCTATGATGTCATTTCTCAGACTAATCGAGGCTTCAATATATAATTAAAATAACTGTACATCGACGTAATTTTCCTGTGCTTTACTGTTTTGGTTTAATAGGTGGTTACTACTCCCGACAATTTATCTACTGAGCACTTTGTTATACACAGGGTGATTCAAAACTACGTGTCAATTATTGTTCAATAGACTCGCGACTATTCGGCTTAATGTGGCTGTAGATTGAGCCGGATAATCCGGATAAGACGGAAGTTAATAGTAAATCAGCTCCTTCGCATTCAGCATCCGAAATTTTGATGACTTCAGTAATGTTTCGTAACATTTAAACTTTTATTGTAAAAAAAAATTGTTAGAATCTTAATTTGACCTAATTATGAAAGGAAATAAAATGACAAACATATTTATACACTTTCAAGATTTTATTTAAAGAATGTAACAAAGATTTACATAATATATCTGTTATGTTTATTGTATTTGTCACTCATATTTAACGAACAGTTATGAAATTACAAAATGATCATAAATCAAAATAAGAACACACCAATAAAAACTGAACTGCGCAGAAGCAGGCACGATTATAATTTTCCTATGATGATCGGCTAAATAAACAATGAAAAAACAAAGCCCTAACTTTCACTAACACAAAACTTAATACCAGCTAAAAAATCCCCAAAATTTTTTTCTCGTGCTAGGTAGCCTACTTAAAACGGAAAACAAAATGTACATTATTGAGATTTCTCGTATTTCTTTTGGTATATAACTCCTTTTTTTAGCCTATTCTTGATTAACTTTGACTCGTCCCAAATCAACATTTATTTTTTTATGGCAAGTACATTTTTGTTTGTACAAATTATAATTTTCTTTTACTTGCTATTTGGTTGAATGGTTTAACTCATTAATTTTTATTTAAAAAATTAATCAAAATCGGTAGAACCAATTTTGATTAATTAATTGTTTTGAGAAATTAGAAACTTTTAGAACCCACTTTTTATAAAAATGTTATCAAAATAGTTGGAGCTAGTTTTGATAAAATTAGAATTTTGAGTTTTTATGTTGCGGAGTAACTCCCAAACTTTTAACTGTTGAAAAATTGTAAAAGAACTCAAGGAGATAGACTGAAATATACCAACATCTTGTGTGGATCATTAATCTTTAAATTGCCTAAAATTTTAATGAAATTTGTATTACCGATTTTGATGAATAATAGCTTTTATAATGACTTCATGCCCGATTTTTTTTAACTCAAGAACTGAAATTTGGTACAATCTTTAAATTCAATTATTAGAAAATAGTAATTTTGTAATTTTTTTACTCTAAAATTTCGAGCAATCAAAAAATCTTTTTAAAATATCCTCTCGCTATATGATCAAAACAGCTCACACGAAATCTAATCAAAATCATTTGAGCTGTTATCACTACAAGACAGACATCATTATTTTCCAAAACCACTAACTCAGATCATTTCAAAACAATTATTCCTCGACAAAATTGACATTTATTATTTTGAAAAACAAATAACTTTAACATTTGATAAAATAAAAATTTATAAAGCAAAAAATAACAAATTGTTTAACCCCTTAAACATATGTTACCCAACATACAGCCGCGTACAAACTGTTGCATATACCGGAAGTTGCGAGTATTGGCCACGATTTGTTAGGATCAATATTAGCTATCAAATAAACAGCACTAATTGGTAGAAAGTTGGAATGCCGCAACACATATTGTTTTCAAAACCTACTTTTGAAATTTCAAATATTAAACTTCCTCATTTTACGATAAGACTGACAAACGCATTAAATGTAAAACACTTTAAGGTTTGACAAATTTACATTTACTTAGTGTCTTTGAAGACCCGGAAATATGAAAGTTCTTTGTTTGTTTCTTGCTAATAGTGTAGAAAGAGAAATGTCTGCTAGGTTCGTTAAATGTATTGTTTACTCAGAAAGGATTGGTTGGAGGTGTTTTGTTATGTTAGAGCTCTCTTCCCCGCCATCTTGGATACCCCCTATAAGAATAGTAAACTTCAAACTATCATCTCAGAATAATTATCGTTTGTAATTCTTTACAAGGCGTCAATCATGGTACTCACCCAGCCCGTCCATACAATGTAACAAGCAGATACTCTAAAGTTGATCTCTTGGGTCTTTTTTTTTAATAATTTCAAAAGTTATAATTATTTCAAAAAGTATCTGAGTATCTTCTTACCTCAATAAGTTATCAGGTGCTGGGATTAACTAAGATTATTAAATTGAATGTATGGTCTTGTAATAGGCTTATTTAAAGTGTATTGATGAATAGAGACAACTGAAAAATACAAGAAGAAAAGATCAGTCTTTATTAAATTTTCAAATTAATTCTTATTTTACACGCAATGTTTTGTTAGTAATTGCTGATTAGCAAAGGAATAATCATTGATTTTGCATACACACTACATCACAAAAATTAAAATCTCCGTTTTTTTTTTTTACTGATCTTCATATTTCATGATCTCTATTACAAACTTTGAGGTATAATCAAATCGAAATCCTGGTCTTCGTAACTGTTCATTCAGGAAACATCTGAACACCTTAGTTCTAATCCAAGGAAGCTTAACAAGCAGACAGTGCAACAAGCACATGGAAACGACAGAACACATACTCCTGAAATGTGAAGCCCTGAACTGGAAAATATTCAGATTTTTGGACCAACAGGAAATCCTCATCTGCAGAAATTGTAAGCCTAGTGAAGCAGATTTTATGACATACGAAGGACGTAGAACTAAACTGGATCGACTGGGATAATTGAAAATGCACAAAAAGCCTTTTAGGCTGAAATGCCAAAGGGGTAACTTGCCTCTCACAAAATCAAAATAAAACTAATTTTTGACATACCATCCGTCCGTCATTATCGGTACGTTGGAATGATAGCAACCACAAAAACTAAGATAGGAACATTAAATTAGGTGTAGGGAACTTTAGTGTGATCATATGGAATCCTATTGAAATTCAGTAATATCTTGTGTTATTCAACTTATAACACGCTAAAGAAGATTAAAATTTAACTCTGAACGTAATATTACCAATGCTAGTCACAGGTGCCTTTACAAACACACCAACGGTTGCTCTAGAGGTGCTTTTAGCCTGCCGCCTCTAGATATTTTCATAATCACAGAGGCGAGAATGGCAACCTATAGGCTAGACAATCATGGTGAATGGAGGAGGAGCTCCAGTGAAGTGTGGCATTCAGAAATCGTCAATAAGGTATTGAAGAACTCTGTGTTGGAAATACCAACTGATGGTATTCAAACTGAGTTTGTCTTTACTCGACCCTTCAACATGCTCTCAAACACATAGGAGGACTGGAAAGATGGCAATCTATAGAGATATCCAGGACAACGTGTTTGGTATACAGACAGATCACTACACTACGTGATCAACAATCTGGTTGCGGAGGATACTGTCAAACCACTGGGGCAACTTTCGAAGCTAGTCTCGAAAGGTATTGTACAGTATTCCAGGCTGAGATTTGTGCACGTGTTCATCGAAGATCAGAAGAAGGCCTTAGAGATCTAATTCTAATTCTCTCAGATAGCCAAGTGGCAATTAAAGCCCTAAGCTCCATAGAAATATCAAAATTGGTATAGGATTCTCTCCGTACTCTATGCGCCCTGTCAAATGCATATATGGTGCACCTGAGATGGGTACCTGGTAATTGCGGGATCGAGGGTAACGAGAGGGCAGATCTGTGGGCAAAGAAAGGGGCCTCTGATTGCCTTGTGGGACCAGAACCCGCTTGCGGGATTAGTCATTCAACGGCAAGACGAGGGATAGTAAACTAGACCTAGGAAAAGCACATGTAACTATGGAAACATTTAATGGCCAAAGATTGGGTAAGCGTCTTCTCTCGGGACCAGATCCTGCACTGACAAAGGTGCTGATTCAGTATAACAGGAAGTCTCTGAGACAGATTGTTGCCATGATTACCAGACATGGCTATATCCCGGAGCCACTTAAATAAAGTGGGACAACAACAAGTCTCACCTAACTGCCGTCTTTGTGGTCAGTATACATTATATTTGATTGTGAAATCCTGGAGCCCAAAAGAAAGAAAATCTTTGGACCACAATGAGACATAAATTTTGACAAGAACACCCTGCACAAGATCCTGGAGCTTGTTAGAGGCACTGGGGTCCGGTGTAAGATGAACAAAGAAAAGGGGAGCACAATAGGCTCATAGCCTAAGTGTCGGAGGCCAATCAGAGTTTCACCAATTTGTCCCCAAGAAGAAACAAAATAGTACCAACTCCCACCTTTCTACATTGACAAATAGTGAAGTTATTGTCAAAAATGTAATTTCTAGCCTCCCCTCTCAAGAAAATGTGATATGAGCGAAACGAATGGTGACTATTTAATATACATCTACGAGACCCATTAGAGTAAAACCAATGTTAAGAATGTAGTGATACACAATTACAAGATTCAGAAAACCTGTGTAACAAATGTTAAACAAACTTACCCTAACAGATATACTGAGTAAGACCTCTTGATCTATAGATAGAACCTAACATTTCCTACAAGGCTCAAGAGATGAACTTTTAGGAATTACATTTAGAAAAACGACTTATATTGCATTGTATTATAGGGCTCAGTAAGTACCATGATATTACACATCAACTTGTTTTAACTATCTTAATACAATCAAATTTTTGGCCACCACTTTTTGGTTTAATTCTTAGCATTTCATTTTGTTTTTTAATGTAACTCATTTCGTCTCGCCAAAACCTTTAAAATTAAGTATCACATGCATATACATCCTATTTACAAATTTTGAGTCCCCTCACCCCTTGAAGGCACAAAATCCCAGAATTGTGATTTATTGAGGTAGACCTTCCTACTTGAGAACATTCTCAAATAACAGTAACCTTAGCTACTTTAATACAATCACAATTTTAGTCCAAGTAGTCCAAACATTTTTCTTTCCATCGAGCCCTTGAAAATGATGTGTCACATGAAGCATTAGCCCCATTTGAATGTTTTAACTAACACCCGGCCCTCTATCTAATGCAGTAGCGGCCGGTGGTTAAGGGCAATGGGAGGGCTCTGTTTTATTTTATACACGTAAGGGAAGGCATGTTATCAAAACATACACTACGGTTCAGAAAGCAGGCGTAACACAAGTGTTATTCACTCCATATTAAAAACATGTGGGGGTCTACATAGCGATTATAAAGCAAAGTTTGTATAGCTAATAAAATAAAAATAAAAATAAAATAAATGAACTATTTTGAGTTTTACTTATTACCATGTCAGGCCTAGGGGGTCCTAAATCTTTTAAGGCAATTCTATGTTCTATGTTTTTAATTCCTTGACTAATGATTAAACTTACATCATTTGTCACAACGTTTACCGTTGACATATTACCGGCAACGGCATCGGCATCTAATTTATGGTAGCTGCACTGACTGATGTCTGCGCGCGCAGCTTCGGACTCTGCCCTACAAGTCCATTACACGCTGTGTAAATGACGTCACGGCACCCTCAGCACTGTCTGCTGCTTGCCCCATATGACTAAATGCAATGAAACTGGGACGCTCTGGCCACCGTCCGAACTCCAGATTACATTCCTCAAATATTTTATATTGTAAAACTTCCGCTACAAATGATGGTGAAATCCATAGCGGCAATTCATAAATCATTTATCTCCAAAGAATTAAATACATTTATAGGTATTTACATTATTAAAATAATATTATCATTGGGGGGCGGCGTCCGAGAGTCCTTATGAGTAAGCCGCCACTGATCTAATGATGTCCTTAATTGAAAAAGTAGGCTCACTGAAGCAGCCCCTCAATACAAAGAAGATTGCCACAAACTATGTTTATCTATCCTAATTAATAACAAAGTTAAAGGGGTGGACGTTTCTTGTCCATTATCCTTGTGTGTACATATAAAAGGTGTAAAAAAAGTCCTGAGATTGTTAAATATTTTAATTTTGAAAAGATAGAAACTGAAACTTTAGAATTTTATGCTGTAAAACAACAATTTTTTCGCATTATATAAAACTTCAAAATGGGGAATTTGGGGTGGCAACTCAAAATTTTTGAATAAAAAGCCCCCATCGAGTAATACCTCATTTTAAATGTCTTGTTTAAAAGAAAGTAACTTTACAACCAGGTCGGTATCTTACTCCAAATACAAAATGGCGACCAGTCAAATATTTAAAAAATCTAATTTACTTCAAATCTACTCTAAGGTAAATAATAACAAGACAAAATTGTCCACCATTCAACCAACAATACAAAAACAAATTTTAAACTGTTTTGGTATTGTACTTAAATTTTGTTTAAATAAATTTTTAAGTTAATTAAAATTCTATGGTAATGCAACTTCCTGGTCAAACTTGAATAAAATAACTGTAAAGTCTTTGCTGCAATAATTTTGTCTCATTATTTAGATTCTGAAGTAAATTTTCTTTTTAAATATTTGATCGGCCGCCATTTTAAACTGGAGTAGGATGCAAACCTTTAGTTTGCACAGTTATTTTCTACTAAACAAGACCTTTAAAATGTGTGGGCTTTGTTTGAAAATTTTTAGTTTCCCCTTAAAAATCCTATTTTCAGGGTGGAGGTGAGAACCAATAAGCCAGCAAACTTTTTAGTTTTACGAAATGTAAGCAATCAATCACAACACAATGTGAATACCCACAAATAAAGTAAGCACAATATAAGTTAACCTAAAGATAATTTAAAACAGTTGTTATAAATTCTCAAACAAAACTACAAAATAAAATATGTATTTGAGAATTTATAACAGCCGTTTCAAATTATTTTGTTGTAAAATATGTTATTTACCCCCATAACAATTATGTTATTTAAGTGATAAATTTATTACAAAATAAGCGTTTCCAAGGAAAATTAATAAGTTTCAGCAAATCTGCAGGTTACACTATTTAATTTGACACTTCAAAAATTAAAATCAACCCAATAGTAAAGAAATACACGACTATTGCAGAAATTCCTTAGCGAATTAAATATAAGGTATACTTTGTATGGAATATTTCAAAAATTTTAATTGCATGGTACAATCATTGAAGAGTTATATAAAAAAAAATCTTATAACAAAAGCTCTAACATAAATGCGTATGGAATGTATTTTTTAAACAGAAACAGTCTCTAGAACTCTAAAATTGTCTAATAAAATATAACTACAAAACTGTAAAATTAATTATACAAAACGATACAACCGCATACAAGATCGTGAGGTTACCACTATCACCAAGAAAACATCAACTGCAACACAATAGAAAGGATGTGAGCTCCATTGCCATTTGAATTTCAGTTGCTCCGATGACTGAATTAATCAAACAATAATTAGTCATAGTAATAACATTCAGTGCAATCAATATTTTGGATGATACAGAGAGGATTTTTAAAAGTAGTTTAGCGACTTATGATAGTTTACAAGGGTTGAGTTAACAAACCTCCCTTTTACTTGACACATAACATTCGAGAAATTCCCAATTAATTTGAAATAATTCATTCAATACAAATCAATTTTGCTTACATTTCAAATATACTAAATATTTAGTAATTTTATATCAGCATCACTGAATGATACATTGTCGTTGAAACCTGTTTGAGTTAATAAACATGTTATTTGAGAGAAATTATGTTCCTAGTGATGTTTTAATTTTATTTAGTAATTTATTCAAAAGCATCTTGATTGATATTTTAAAATTATTCATATTGTAATACTTCCAAATAATCGAATATTTAAATAGTCCAACACTCTTCCACGACTTTTGCAGCGTATTTATAAAGCATCTTGTCCTTGTGTCATAATAGTACTTATTGCTAATTTGTTACAAAACTCTTTGTTGTATATTTCACACTTGGATGAATTTTGTAAGAATAAGTGACACTAGATTTTATCTTATTCATTATTTACTAATTAGATCATTTCTTACGCAGCTCTACAATGTTCATGAAGTTGCATTTCAGTAAGTCATTCTGTCCTTGTATAATAATTCAAAATACAATGCACAATACTGGAATTTACAATTTGATATGACTCAAGAATGACACAACTAATGATGAGTAAATTGTAACATCTTCAAGGAAAAACTGTTCACTATAACAGATTACTTACGCAAAGATATAATAAATTTTGAAACAGAAATCAAAGTTATCTCTTGTACTATATTCGAATAAACATAGTAATTACAATTGTGCCAAGTTTGATCTTTTATGTAGTTGTACCAAATTTGATAACATGTACTATTTCAAAAATCTTGTGTACCGGCGATGCTAGAGCAGATAACAATTAGCACTTTTTTTTCTCTCTAAAATGTTATAAGCTCAGAATAAAACAATCGACAAATCATAATCAAATTTTGCTTTTTATATTACAAATTATAACAGTTTTAAAGTTTTTACAAACTTCTTTTAATTTTTTCCCTTTATACCCATGTTTTAAGAGTCAAGTTTAGATTAAAAACATTTGTTGTTACCAAGATAAACGTGTAATGTTTGTAAAATGTAGTTATTACACGTGTTCCAAGTTTGATCTTTCCATTTTGATCACATGTCCCATTTTAATATTTTGAACCAATTTGTCTAGTAGATTGTTTGAGCTTTTGTATCAATAATTTTAAAAATTAACTGATATTAAATAAACCATTCAAATAAAAAAAAAACTTACATTATTTGTTCACCACGCCTGTATTTTAAAGATAAAATTTTTTTTTTTTTAATTTAAACTATACATTATTATCTACCTGACAGAAAATTACCTTAATAGAATAAAGATGTAGTTATTACACTTCTTGCAAGATTAGGATTTTGTACCAATGTTACCCTCGGGAGCTTACCATAGTGAGCATGGGCCTAGCATTCCAAAGTGGGCCTAGCTGGATTGACACCTTTGTTCATGTAGTTTTGGGTTAGATCCCTCTCTTTCATCTTCCATATCAGGTATCTCTGACCAAATCTGGTTCTTTCCCTACAATGACACTATTAGACTATTTGAGGGCTAGACGTCTTTATATTCTTTTCTTCTTTTTTTTTTTTATGATGACCGAAAGGTTTTCATCTTTAAACAGCCTTGTAGGGTACTTAAAAAACCAAAGTACAATTTCTTTTATTTTGTACTGATGAGTAATTAAACATCATGCTTTGGTTGTTTTCATTGTTATATAATATAATTTAAATATAAATATTTCTTTATGAATCTAAATTTAATATTGTATTTTACCCGTTTCCCCCATTAATGGGTAACTGCAGGGAAGTCACAGTGGAAAATATTTATTTCATGTTTTAAAAACGTATTTTTCAAATCATGTACCATTTTTGATCGCTGGTATATTGTGTGATCTTTTGAAACCAATGCTATTGAAACATTTCTTTTTACTTTGTACTAATGAGTAATAAAATATTTTATGTGCTTGGTTAATTTCATTATAATATAATCTAAATTTAATAGCATTTTTCTTGGTTTTGAATCTAAATTTAATATTAGATTCAACCCTTTTCCCAGTAAACCTATACAGTAATTGGAGGGAAGCCATACTATAAATTCTTAGTCATTTTTTACTTATTTATTTACACATAATACAAAGTCATCTCTGAATATGATTATCATCTATTGAGCTGTCGACACTTTGATCACTGCAACTTAAACGTTTACTACCAGTCTTACTTTTCTTTTTCATATCTTTACTTTCATTAAACTTTTCAGACACTGTATTGTCACTATTATTAGTTCTGTTTGTTTTTTTACTAGATTCAGAAACATGTTTAGATTTCCTTTTTTCTCTTTTCGGACTACTTGATCTTTTTCTTTTCCTGTGATCTTTCCTTCGATCTGTATGATTCTTTCTTTCTCTTTCATCACTTCTCGCTGTATTTTTGCTATCCCTAGACTGACTTCTTCTCCACGTTCTACATTCATTTTCTGAATCTGAACTCTCTGACCAATTCCAATTTTCTTCCCTGCAAAACAAATTTACAATTAAGAAAGATAATTTTTTTAAATAACTGATATCAAATAAATTATTAATTTTAAATGAAGGACAAAAGTTCATCCTGATTAATACAATTAATCTATGTATATCAATTCATCTAACAAATCTAAAACTTGACAGAGCTAAATCGTTAACACAAGTAAAGTCATATTATTAAACCAATTGATGATGCGATGTTTTATTTTAAGGGTACGCACTACCACAGGGAGATAAAACAACAAAATGATGTAGCACTCCATATTATAGAGCTAAGAAAATCATGTGTTAGCACTTACGATCTGATAATCATATTTTTAATTTTAGACATATGGAATAAATGGCAATGAAGAAAAATTCAATTTATATTTCAGAATATTATTGGATACTTTCAAATATTTCAACTTAAAGTAGTATACTCCTTCCTGTTCATATATATATATATATATATATATATATATATATATATATATATATATATATATATATATACAGATGTTTCAAAAATATATGTCCTAACTCAGGACAGGAAAAAAGTTTATGTGGTTTTTATGGTATCAAACAAAATAATGGAAAAAATTAGTATAAACATTGTTTGAAAATACTTTGTCATCCATGTGTTAGACATTTTGTGTTGTTTTTTTTTTAATAATGATAACATTTAAAATTATTAAGATTTCAAGTTGAAATCTTAATACACATTTTCCACGCTAAAATTTAGCAGTACTGTAAAACCTCAATAGTTCAACATTATCTATAATTCAACAGCAGCCAATATTATAACCCTACTGTGATAATTTCAGAATTCCACATCCCAGCCAGTTCGGTCAGTGACTGAGACTACTGTATTGTTTTCACAGTGCCAACCCTTATTGTTTGCACAATTGTCATACTCATGTCACCACTTAGGCCTACCCTTGACTTTCACAAGCTTTTGTTGGCTCAGCATGTTGGTGGAGGTCAAGTTAAGTGGAAGTTTCATTTAACAGTTTTGACGTAGTGTTTTAGGTTCGGATAGTGATTTACTTTTTCAATTTCTATATTGTGTTACATATTTTTTAAATGTCGGACAATAAAACATATTTCTGTATAAATGGAAATGAAATTAGAGGCGTTAAAATGTAGTGATAAAGGAAAACATGTAAATAAAGTGGTGAATGAGTTTAATGTAGGATGGATCATGGTACTCAGTTGGAAGAAGAAGAGTCAGAAATTTTAATCTCTAACAGAAAGAAATACCATGAAGTGTTCAGAGTTTGAAAAAGTCAGCGAGGTTTTTTATAATAGTTTAGGCGTCAGAGGGGAAATAGAAATCTGGACCAATTCTACAGGAGAAAACTCTTAAATTCCATGATGAACTTAAAGAAGTTAGAGACCCCAGATTCACCGCAAGAAATGGCTGGCTGGACCGATGGAAGCTGTGATATGGAGTGAAACAGCTGAGCATGTGTAATTTAAAACTGTTTGCAGATTCTACTAAATTTAGTTTAAGTTACAATTTCAAAACTTTATTGAAAAAGAAGGTGATCAAATTTATAAGTATGATGAAACTGGCTTAAATTTCTGAATGCTACCCACTAAAAGCTTGGCATTAATTAAAAATGAAAAAGCTGTGCTTAGTTATAAGAGAAGCAAAGAAAGAGTGACCATTTTTGGCATGTAGTAATGCAAGTGGTGAGTAAAAACTAAAATTAGCTCTGATAGAAAAAGCAAAAAAACCTTGGCATTAAAAAATGTATAATGTAAAGAAAATAATTTTGACCTGCCTATCTAGTACAGATATCAGATTAGTGCATTGATGTTGGAGGGAATTTTTTAAGTACTTCCACCAACAGTTTGTTCTAGCGGTTGAAAAATTTTTGAAATCAAAAAATCTTCCAAGGAAAGCCATTTTGATCCAAACAAAGCAGACAATGTAATGTTTTGATCAACTCATCGTAATGCAGAACTTCTTCAAGACAAAGAAATGAAGGCAATGTTCCTTTCACCGAATGTCATTTCACTGTGACAACTTTAGACCAAGGAGCTTTTCAGCTGCTTTAAATATAAGGCACAGACATAAACTTCTTTCATCCTTAGTCTTAGGTTTAGATGACGGAAACGACTCATTGGATAAATTGAAGAAAATTGTTCTCCTGGATGTTATGGGGTGGGTAGTTCAGTTATGGGATGAACTTGAGTCCTTGACTATTGTTCCCTCTTGGAGAAAAATCCTTGATAATTTAAGAAATGAATTTCCTGAAATTGAGGCTAAGGAAGAAGGAAGAGGAAAATACTACTGAGCTAGTCGAGTGGATGGATCAGAATGGAGCAAGTGAACCTTGTGCAGATGATGAAATCATTGCAGTTGTGAAAGCGGAGAAGGAGAACGAAGAAAATTCAGAAGATCATATAAAAAGTGTGTGAAGGTGATTGAGGAAGCACTATAGTATTTAGAGCAACAGAGGTCATCTGTGATGGACATACTTTTCCTTCATTGGCTCTGTATGAAGCAGCAAGGCGGAGAAACCAAAATGAAAGATAAAAAAAAATTATATAATTTTGTTTACAGAAATGTATTTGTGTATTTTTCCTTGGAATATTTACTGTTTTTTTTTAATTTATATTGGTGGATTTTGTTTTTCATTGTTATTAAATGTAAAAATGTCTATTCATTAAAACAGCCTTCCATGTAATTTGACATTTCGGTAATTTGATACCTGCTTAATCCACAGTATGTCAAACTATCAAGGTTTTACTGTAACCCGAGAATTTATTTAATTATGCTTTAACAAATTAACAACAATTATGTACCAATGTCAATTGAGTTACACTAATAATTACATAAATTGAATATAAACTAACATACAAAATATTACATTAATAATCTATAAAAAATTTAGTCCAATCTAATATTCAATAATAAATAGTGGATTAATTTACGTTAACACTGCAGATAAACAAACATAAAGTAGTGGATATTAAAATAAAACTCTAAACAGACAACATCATTCAACCAAATACAAGGGTACATTTCCACTCTATTCAGAAATTCACCCACCGAGTAAACCACCTGCCAATAATAACATTCCTTTTAAAATTTTGGTAATTTTCTATACTTTTAAAAGACTTTTGAAGCCTGTTGAATATAGTATTATTTTGGCTTGAGGAGGTCATTTTTCACGGGGATTTTTCAATTAAAACTTTAAGTTATAAATAGTCAAAATGGTAGCCATTTCAAATTTTTAATATTGAATGTGTTTAAAACCATTAACTTTACAAAAAAATAATAAATGGTAGCGATTTTAAAAATGAGTGAGAAAAAGTTTTGATTCTGTGTGTACTAGTAAAATGTGCCAAATTTGGACTTCTAAAGTTATTGTTTAAAAAAAACACACTCACACACAAAATGGACATGGATAACAAAGTGTTTTCGGACATAATTATAAGAACTTTGTTTTTATTTTGACTGCCTGAATTAATTCCTGAAATTAGGACACATATTTTGAAACACCCTGTGTGTGTATATATATACTTTACAAATGATATTTATAAATCGTTGACATAGCTTAGTAGCCTAGAGCCATGTTGGAAACTATAATTAGGCTACTTGACTATATTGCCATTTTTCAGTATTCTCATGCCCAAGGTATATCAGTCACCCTGGTACTGCATACCCTTAATGATTCAAACAGGAATGTTCTGAAATACCATTTGTAACAAAAATTATCAATACTTGATAAACATTTGATTGTAAATAACTTTGTCTCATTTTATAGATACTGCAATGTCTATATAAATTGGAGACAAAACGCATATGCACTAGCTTAGTGAAAATAAATTATTTTAAATTACCTTTACATTTGTGGACTAATTTTTAGAACTTTTTCGTCTTTCTTCAAGTTATAAAATTCAAATTAAACACCAAAGTTGACTTTAAAACAAGTTGAAAATGTTTAATTACAGAAGTAAAAACATAAACAAAAATTGCACAAACACATAGAAATATAAATATTAAAATTCTCAATCAGTGGTTGGTTTTATTAGTCTGATATTATAGGTATACATTGTTAAACTTACAGTCCTTTAGAGGACTGCGACCCTTGGATCATTAACAACAGAACAGACAATCCCTCAAGACCACCTTGTCCGGAAGAGTCTGCAATACATACAGTTTACAGGTCCATCTGGAGATGTCTAGAGGCATCAAACAATTTATTTTCTATTTGGAAACACATTAACTCCTTGAACAAAAAGGATAGACCATCCAATTGAAAAAGAACCAATTTACAGGTTCTGTTTACAAAACTGCTCATTAGGTGTTTTATGTTTGTATACTACCTTTCCAAAACTAGAAATGGGTCTCACCACATTGCAACTATGTTGGAACGTAAGCTAAAACAAAATTTTCTTTTCATTATGAGAACTCTTGAGTTCAAAAATAATAATATAAATAGAAGTTCTCGTAAATTATCTAAAGGCTTATTTTTCAATAGTTTATTTTTAATAAAAACATTAAACAATAATACTGAAATTTGTTTTTTTATATAAACATTTAGAATATCTATGGTTTTTTTTTGGTTTTTTTTTCATTAACGGAAATATATTATTAATCCTGCACTATGTATGGTATAATTAAGAATTACTAATGTTACTGAAATTATCATATAAAATATCATGGAAACCTAAGAATATTCCTGAACATTACCGAATAAATCGAAATCTCAAGCTATATATCTTAAAATTAGAGCATAAATCTAACATACACCAAGCTTGCATATATGTGATCACAAGTCACAAAAAGGACTACCTCCTGCATATGAGCATAAAATTATGAAGATTAACTGCATGCCACACACACAATCGATATTAACGAAGAGGATCATGCTTAATTTTCTATGGATCCTAAATCATCAAACTTCTACATAGTATTAATAGTATGTGTGTTAACATTTTAAATGAATAATGCAAAATATTTCTCATAATGAATATTAAACATTACCTAATTCTGCTGTTACTACGACTAAGATTTCGACTTTGAGACCGACAACGATATGATGATCCATGAGTACTATTGAATGCCTTCTTTGGATTCCAAAACACATGTAGAAAATTGCATGTTCTTCCTTTAGGACATCTTTGTAAATGGTACAGGCCTGGAACAGAAATCCCAGATTATTAAATAACCTTTTACAAAGTATATATTATTGAACGCCTGTCCCACTATAAGGAAGAGTTACAGTGTTTTATACTTTTTTTTGTTCCATAAGAAATGTATCTAACAATTGCAAGGTATATAAAGTTCACATTCTTGTTAACTAATTTCTATATAGATATATAACAAACCAAAAACTGTGCACTGATCACTTTCATAAACTTATTTATATTATAACTTACATATAAACCTACGAATTGATTATACAGTAGAACCCCTCTTCACCGGTCTAGTCGGGACTGACACCCGGGCCGGTTGCCCGTTTGGCCGGTTATTTCGAGGTTCCCTTTGGTACCGCGGTGTTTTTACGATGCCGACAATGGGATACCGATATCGACAAAGTTGTTTGACTCGCCGCCGCTTTGGTGTTTCAATTACAATTTATTTTCGGAAACTCTCATGGAACTAGTACTCTACGAAATAGGCCAGTTAATCCGAGGACCGGTTGATCCGAGGCCGGTTAACAGAGGTTCTACTGTATATACTTTAGTCATTTAATAACTTTTTGAAAAATCCAGACAAAACTGTTGCTATGGGTTTAAGGTTGAAATAAAATGAACTGCTAAATATTTAGGTTAGGTGATAATGGTTTAACATGGAATAATTACATACAGAAATACTGTATGTATCTAAATTATTGTAACTAAATAATGATCTTTTAAACACATTATAAGTAAAAAGGAAAAACAATTTGTTTGTAATAAATATAACTAAACTTTAATTACAAGACTTCCAAATCTTTTATAATTCAAACAACTTAACAACTTGAAGAGTTCAGATTAAAACATCGCTTAAACAATGTATATAAAAAATAAATCATATGTTAATAACAATATTACATTATGGTAACTAAATTAAACAAACATAGAACAGTATTTTAGACTAGATACTGTAACATAAATTTATTCTGAAATGTTTGATTTAAAGACACTTAAACATTACTCCACTATATTTCTTATGTCCTACTTTTGACTTATCTACTCACATCTGAAATATAGAGTAATCATGTGGCGTGACTCTTCATGACAAAAAATACAGATACGTTTACAAAAAAAAAAAAAAATCAGTTATGACTGGTTTAACCCTCCAAGTGCTAAAAATCGCGATCGCGATCTATTTTGCCGTGGCCACAGTGCTAAAGTCGCGATCGCAATCTAATTAAACAAGGTTTGCTAAAATCGATATACCAATGGTAACATTTATCCAAACTACGTGTATTTTATATAGTAACTCTGAGTAAAAGACGCTCTATTCATTTTGCACAATTTTATCGATAGTTATAAGAAAAATCAATGTTAGCAAGCCTGTAAAAGACAATTTAATGTTTACTGCCTCGTCCCGGCAGTGAATTGTTGTTTAGTGTTTTTGTCTATATTATTTTGGTAAATACAATTTATTTTATGATTATTAGTGTATCAGTAGTGTTTTTAATGTAGTATTATACATATAATAATGTCTTGGCAATTCAAGTGATATTCATAACTGCTTGTGTGAAAGTGATACCGCTAGTGATGAAAGCGGTAACTCCGATGTAGGAATCAAAATGTTTCTTTCTTTTTGTTTGTTTTTTGTGTGTATTACATATTTCATAATAACTAATTTTAGTAAATACATGATATTCAAAGGTTAAATGCCAATACTTTCTAAAGACACAGTAATAGGGCACACTAATTTGCAAAACTTGGATGTAGTGTCACACAGTGCGCGAAATTACTGAATTTGAAGTTTGTGTATGTGTAAACGTTTACAACGATGTTGACATTATGAAGAAAATAAAGTATTACTTATGTTACATTTCTCGTTTTGTAACAAAATTTGCTACATTTTGTATATTATTGGAAATTGGATTATCATAATTTAGTTATTACCTACGTTGTCACTAAATGGACAAAAGAATTTTTTTTGCGGATATGAGTTGAAGCAGACCTCAGTTTTAAAGTAGTAAGTTTTAATTTTATTTCATTTTGTTGTATGGGTTTTCCTGAAAACATTGATGTATAATGTGTCATATTTCAGCCAATAAAAGTGTATTATTTCCTGTAATAATAAAAGCCTTGCGCAGAGCGTTGAACTAGCTTAGCACTAAGGACTAAAATAATCAGCAACTTGGAGGGTTAAAAAAAGAAGAAATTCTGCAGGAAAATTTCAAAGACTTGGAATATTAACTTTTCCAAGTCTATATATTTTTGAGACCATTATATATAATTAAATTAAATGTAAACCAGTTTATAACAAAGATGTTTATGATTATAACACCAGAGTAGCAAACTGTTTACAGTATCTGCCTCATAGGCTAAATGTTTAAGAAATCTTTCTTTATAGGCTATTGTAGCATTTATTGTATAAAACTGGAAGAAAATTTTAAGAAATTTAAAAACAGCCTAAGATATTTTTTATTGTCCGAGTCCTTCACTCGGTGAGTGAATTTAGTATCCAATTGTCATTTCCAAAATCTTTAATCGCTAAGTGCAGTCTATTTTTCTTGTTGCAATTTTATTCAATTTATATTTATTTTTAATGTATTGTGTTATTGTATTGTTTTTTTTCCTGTTATTTGTAATTATTATCCTATTGTACAGTTTTAGTTTTTAATGTACTGAAATGTATTTTTATTGCTGAAAAGTGACTATAGCAATACAAATGAAGTTTTGTCCTAGGCTGTAATAAATTCAATGAAATGAAATACTGGGTGTCTATAAAATATTACTCAGATTACAACATGTTTATCATTTTAATAACAAAGATAAGTAAACCTAAATTATACAGAGCAAATTTTTTATCAACACCATATGATTTTAATAAACCTAGGTGATAATGACCGAAATGGTTTTTTAACCTTAAAACCCCAAAAAAAATGAATAAACCTAGACATGTGCACTTTCAAATGCGATATATATTTATTTTCCACATTATATTCAAATTATCTGTTTATTTTTGCAATGTGTGGGTTTTTGATTGCACGTCTAATCTTCCCCCACAACATCACTTTCTGTCATTGTATATAAAATTTCTTTAATATAACTCCAGAAAAATAAATAAAGCTACAGAGTTCTGTCTGATGACCTTGGAGGTTAAAGAAAACTACATCCAATAGTTTGGAAACTTTCCATCCAAAGTTTCACAGACAATGCCAGCACTAGAAGCTTCATCCAGCTGATAATATTAGGCTCCCTCTTTTACAATTAAGAATATGTTAAACAGGATGTCAATGAAGGCAGTGAATAGTTCATATTTCTTATAGCTCAAGAGGGAAAGTGAATCGCCAGCTAGTGAGACGAGTGTGTGCCCACATAAAGATGCTTAAGCCTCCATTAGCACATGCCGAAAAATCCGGAACTAACTGCATAAATAATTTAAATCTTGTAAAACTCAAACGGGCCTGCAATATGCAATGAGACGACAATCGCCAGCTACGCTTTTTCTGTTATATCTTCCTAATATTTCACGATCAGTAACTTATGATACTGCTACCAAGGAATTTCATTACAACAAACTGTGTCATAAGGGTTCCGAAATGTTATTGAACACACACACATAGTGCACTAACTTTCTAATACATCTCAAAACCATCAGTTACCTACCACCTATACAAATAATCAAAAAGTAAGAATAAAAATGGATGCTTGCTAGAACAAATATCTAAAATTTGATCCAATAGTTTAAAGTCAGTGAAAATGTAAATATGAGAATTCCTCAGAGTCTAATATAACATAGATGAAATCACTCTTACTTACCACAAATAGCATTTTTCCACGAAGGTATAGTACAGAACTCGACAGAAAGCTGGCGCCCACCATAATATCTTCCTTGAAACATCCGGTAAGCTTTCATTGCATATCTTTCTTTGCCATACTCAATATACACATTTCCTCGTAAGTGTAGCTCTTCATTGCTACATACTTTAAACTGTGTTATATGTCCACATGTCTCAAACTCTGGCATTACGTCATTATAAAACTCCCTGAACAAAGTAAATATTTTACACCTATGAGCTAAGTTTTATTGTTTAAAACCTAACATTTGAAAGCATGCTAGTTAAAATCACAAAATAGGCTCAGCAATAGCTATATATAACATTAATTAAGTAGGATATATTGTTCATAAGAACTTAAATCTAAAAAAAAGTATTGACAAAACTAAAAGATAAATAATCAAAAT
The DNA here is from genome assembly GCA_963513935.1 of Aphrophora alni. Classification (NCBI taxonomy): domain Eukaryota; kingdom Metazoa; phylum Arthropoda; class Insecta; order Hemiptera; family Aphrophoridae; genus Aphrophora; species Aphrophora alni. The sequence goes on along the minus strand of OY740771.1, from coordinate 112,976,795 downwards.
AAATTCTACCACAGCACAAATACATTTGGTTTTAAATTTTGTTTAATTTTTAGGTTTGGACACCCACCTAGCTAAAGCTATTTGTGATGATTCTTTTTAAGTTCATTTAAACCCGGTACACCTTGATATAAGCAACATTATATGAAAAATAAGTTTTAATATTAACGTCTCATAAGACATGTAATGTGCATGTGTCATACGATACGTGAACGTCTTAATATTAAGTAGTAATTTTTCAAGATACGAATTCCCATCTGAAAGAAAAAATTGTATGCTTTTTGTTAACTTCCAGTATTGGCCAACATACTTTTCAGTGCGTTTTGTATTTTATAAATTTTTTTTTATATTTTTGAGGTGACGTCTAAATAGTTAATAATTACCAAAGAAGACATTACTTGTAACAAAACAAAACAAAAATTGTCAAGATATCTGCTTCCATTTAGTGAAAGCCATCTGACTCCCCTAAATAGGCATCCTTCTTCCTGGTTAGTCAATGGTATTTAGGCCAGTCAACAATGAATTGAAAGAATCCTCAGTAATAGGTGTAAGAACTTCATTCCAATTCGGACACTCTATGCAAAGCAAGCCTCCATTTTTGGGCATACAAAAAACATTTGAAGAAGGGAAGAATTTTTACTTCATGAAATGTCATCCCAATTATTGGATTCTCAATCCCACAAGTATTGTTTAATTATTTATACATATTTTTGTTTATGAATGTGTTTGTGATTAATTAATTAAACTGTTGTATAATATTCTGCCCCACGCTCGTATATCTGTGAGTAGTAGGTAGTCCTTCTAGTGGTCTGTGATTGCATATACGCAAGGCTAGTGCATGTTCAATTTCCGCCACAATTTTCAATTATATAACGACTATCATATAAAAAGGTATGATTTTTGTAATATTTTTAGTTTTATTACGGTAGGTTGTTACACTACAGCTTATTTGTATTCATTCTCGTCTCCTTGTATATTTAGCAGCTGCCATTTGTAAACATTAAATGGCATCTCAAAGGGTACTCAATGTTCAATAAATAAGAGAATATGATGTTAATAAACAATTATTTGTGCGTTAATTTTAGTGACAGTAGTAATGACGAACGGTTTATAAAACAATGTAGACCAAAAGTAGGAGTAGATGTACAATTAGAAACACATACAAAAATTAAAATATCATTTAAAAAGGTGTATGCAACTTATTTAATATTGTTATGCAACTTTTTACTAAAATTATGTTTTTCCTCATATAAATCACAACAAATAAAGTGATTTTTTTTTTACCCAAGCCAGGAAAATGTTTCTACCCAAAAAAACCCAGGACTCAAAGGGTTATTTTAAATTATTTAACTATTGACGAAAACATAGTTTAACAAAGTGGGAAAGGCAGACAACAAGGAAAAGAAGGTAAGTGGTACCCAATATTCAGTCATTATTGAGCAGTTTTATTGCTCCAACAACATTTAAATCTAAATTCACAAACAAACAAAGTGAGTAGAGAGTTAACTCATGCATGTGAATACTTCTTTACTATATAATTTAAGATTAGGAACTCACACAAAATGTTGATACATTTCAGAGTCCTCATATTCCAAGCCTACATCGGTATCATACTCATTCTGGTGAAGTGTTTGAATACCTAAATTTTCATAGAAGTTACGTATCAAGAGAACTCTACTGATTCCAGGTCGGATGTGGTTTCTGCAACACACAGATCAATTTATCTAAGAATGTTAGTTTTACTTACTTGAAACAATCTATTAATATTTTATATAATTTAGCTGGACCATTTCAAAATTCTGAGTAATAGACTTCAAATTCCTTTTTGTAATAGTTTAAACATATAAACTTAAAATTAGTAAAAATTGAAAACAGCTGATTTACAAAAAGCACATAGTCATAACATATTGGACGAGTTTGGAAATTCAAGAGTTATTTAATTACTGGATCTACAAGATTGTACTATGATGTCACACCACATGAATTTAGGAACACACTCCTGAATCAGCGGTAACAAAGGTTGGTTTGAAAATGAAAGGTTAGTTAAGGTTCGGCTAAAATTCATAGATGTAAACCTGTAGTAATTATACTAATATACTGTATAATATTTTTATGTATAGTATAAGGTGTTTAAAAAAAAACTTAACCATTTTAAAAACATGTAGAAATTTATTTAGATAACTTACATAATTGGTCGAGGTGCCATTTTAAAGTAAAACGCTTAATTTTTTTTAATTAAACTAAGATATGGCAGGCATACCACCTGATGTCAATTTCTTGTCAAACTTGAATCAGTACATCAGGAACCACTTCTCCAGTCACTGCGTAAATTTGATTTCACTACTCAGGGATATCAGCAGTAAAGGCAGAAAACCAAATCTAGTGAGTGAAGCAGCTGTTCAATTGGCCCGGTGTGACCAATCCGCTGACCTGGGAATTATTAAAGAATATCTGGACTTAAGTGAAACAGTGAGGTGAAGCCCCATCTTACTGGTAATGAAGAAGTCCATTTTCATATGAGATGAGAAAATTTTAAAGTATATGCAGATATACGATAACATTTATGGTTTTCTCCATGAAAAAGAATGGGTCATAACACTTTAAATTTACTGTGGGCACAAAAAAACATTCTATTACTAGGGTTCATTTGGACTATACAAAACATGCAGCATATTCATTACAGTATAACAAACACACAAAACACAATTCTCATAAAAAATACGCCCAAGTATCAGACGCGTTTCAACGACAAGGTCGTCCTCTTCAGTGATACAATCATTACCTCTTCAGCATATTCATTACCAGAAATTCTGCAGTAGTGAAAATATTTTGCCTTGTCACTGATGTAAAATGTTGACTCATAGCTAAAAATCATGTTATCCGAGAAGCTTATTTCGTTTCCTATTCGATCCAATATTTCGCATAGATTCCTGACAAACAACTTTATCTGCATCAATAATTTTATATCATGATTAAATTTGTATGGCTTCAAGTGCAAACATTGATTTAATAGATTTCAAACAATCGTATGTAACATGCCAGTCTCACTAAACGTATGACCCATTGATTTCTTAACGCTACGGGCAAAACTATGAATGACATCCACAGCTATATCAGGAAGTCTCGGGTGACCTGGTGATTTGTCATGTCATACAGAATTACTAGTCTCAACAACATTTTGATGCCAAGAGCAGTTAACATACACAGTGTTGAACTGTAGTCATGACATTTGTATTATGAAACCAAACCACACAGCAAACATGTTTAACACCAATGAAAGTAGCCATTTTTAACCACAATAGTGCTGGCGCATTTGGTGACTGCATTTAGTACTATGGCACTATGTGAGTGAAACCTGATGTGTTAAGTTTTAAAATAACACCTCAACAAATTCTGTAAATTAACTGAATAAATGATCACGTGTTTTTCAATTTTAAAGTCTTTTTGAAACACTCTGTATTATTAAATAACAGACGACAGTTTTTTCATGTCTCAAAAATTGTCTCACATTCTCTACTTTTAAATCATAAATTTGTATTTGAAGAGATCCGCTAAATTATAACATAATGCTACTAGGTTGTCATCAAAACATATAAATTGTAGCAGAGCAAATTTCTTAGTTAATATATAGGTTAGAGTGTAATAGCGCATTGTGCCTATTGTGTTTAGATTTGATATAATTAGGAGACACAGACTTACCGTGGAAAGTGGTCCTTAGTATTATCTAGTAGTAAACAAATATAAAAAACACAACAAAACACTAAAGTTATGAAATATTTCGTAAACACTGTTCACTGTTTCAATCAGTAGAGAGAATAACAAGGTGAGAAAGTGAATAGTGTTTATAAAATATTTCTAAACTTTAGTGTTTTTTCTAATTGTGACCTACTAGGTAATACAAAGGACCACTTTCAGAGGTAAGCCTGTGTCTATTGTCTATTATCCATACAAAATCTAAACACAATTAATTGATTTCAAATGAACAAATAACGGTAAATATCGGTTCTAGATCGTCCTTAGATTTTTCTATAAAAAAATATGAAAAAAAAGTATTTACCTTGTATTCAAAGGATCAGATCATATTATATGGCGCAATAAACATTTCACGTCCTAAAATGAATTTCTTCACTGTTAAATAACACATAGAAAACAAGAGAATACAGCTGTTAGGTTAAAGTCTAATTACCAAAAACCAATGTTAATATGTATGACTATGTTAGTGAAGTTAGTGTATGTGTTATGACTACCTTATTTTAAAACAATCAGATCATTTATAATTTCGTATGACACTTTTAAAGTCAGACAATTCATTAGTCTATTAGAAAATAGGAATATTAAAGAATTGAAATCGACTTCACAATTAGTAGCGTCTAAGTTGCATAAGTTACAAAATGGGACATAAATTACATAACGCAAGGTCAAGTCAAGTGGCTATATATATATATATATATATATATATATATATATATATATATATATATATATATATAGAGAGAGAGAGAGAGAGAGAGAGAGAGAGAGAGAGAGAGAGAGAGAGAGAGAGAGAGAGAGAGAGAGAGAGAGACCTGACGACCTAATAAAGACATAAATTACATAACGCAAGGTCATCAGGTGGCTATATATATTTGTGTGTGTGTGTGTGTATGTGTGATAGTAGACATGATTCTTCAATTATACAATGTAATAATAATAAGGTATAATACGCATGCGTAATAAATATATATAGTCACATAGCAGACTTAATAGAATAAGCGATCATAGATGCAGTGACTTGATGAACGTAGTCATTAGTATTAACGTTGGCATTCATAACCTACGTAGCTGGATTTCGTACTTTTATAGATGTCATTTTCTATTAAAGTAATGCATTTTGGGACTTGAAATGTTTATTGTGTCACATAATGTGATCTGTTCCTTTGATTAGAAGGTAAATACTTTATATTTTCATGATTTTTTATAGAAAAATCGAAGGACGATCAAGAACCGATATTTACCCAAATAACTATAGGTCTACACTAAACATTTAAATATTTACAACGTAACTCTTTAATGACAGAATTAAATAATAAAATTTAGATTAATAGACAGTTGCAGTAATTTATTTCTATCTGAACAAATTCAGTTGATCCATGGCCTACTAGACAATTTAGCATTGTTTGAGAGGACATTACTTAAAAAGAAAAATCCCTGTATTGTCGCCATAAGATCTAGATACCAAACAAAACCCAATACTTCAATTTTAATAATGAATATTATTCCTTGCAAGTAAGTTGTTGAGATAGATTTATCTGTTAAAAGAGGAAAAACACCAATAGTATTATATGACACAACATAAAAAACATAACTATGATGATAATCTTTCATGGATCTAGTTGATAACCTAACCTCAAGTTGATTTTATGGTTATTCTAAGATATATGTAAAATTGGTTGTTATAGTAACAAATGTTGAAATGATTTAAACTTTCAAAAAAGGACAGCTGATCTACGCAAGTTCTATGGGCTTAGAATATTTGAAATTTTGGACAATCAGAACTTTGACTCAAATAAAAAATTAAATTAAAGCACATTATCTAGTTCTAATTATGTGCAAATAATCATTTTAATAGGTTAAATATTTTCCAAGGTACAGGGTTTATTACATTTCCATTTCAACCCTCTACCAAGGATTAAAAAATATATAATTAACCTTAAACAAATATTTTGCATTTTTATTATAATAATTTAAATGTGCAACAATAATTGTGGAATATCAATCAACAAAATGAACAATTGTGGAATTTCTATCACCTAAATGAAATAAAAACCGAAATTTCTACAACATCAAATTTTCGAGCTACACAGAGTTTGTGATCATTTAACTACCATCTGAAGATGTGATAACTTAGCATTGAAATGTTGTCCTGCATAATTTAAATCACAGGAGTACGAAGATAAAATGTATAACTTCTTCAGTTTACATTCAATCCCTGATTTCCTCTCTTTCTAAACTTCCCGGCTTCCAATCCATCAACCTAACAATCTGCTTGAAGCGTTGAAAATCTATTGCCATCAACCCAAAGTTTAGAAATGTTACTGTAATTCCAACAACATTCCATTGGTGAATAAAGAAAGAGTATATCCACTCAATACGCATGGTCCTGGACTAAATTTCAGACAGTCTTTAGTCAGATAGGTTAGAGAAAAATCATGATGAAATGAGTTACTACCTTTTCAGAACATGGGTACTTTAGGCACTACTTCTGTAGGTTTAAGATAATAAACTATGCCAAGTGTAAGAACTGTGGGGGAGATATAGATGATCCGCAACACACATTTTTTGTTTATGCAAAATGGGAAGTAAACGGGAAGAAATTACTGAGATGATGGGGATAGTTTTGATGTCATTAAACTTAATTTCCATTATGTTGAAAAGCAAAGACAAGTGGAAGGTAATAAAAAATTTCCTCAGAAATTATTACTGTCAAAGAAAACCAATTAAGAAGAGTGTAAATAGAAACTAATTTAATTAACGGATGTATATATATAAATTTTATGCTAACAGGATTTTCCTCAAAGCACCTAATCTAGTCAAGAAGTTATACTGGAAAGTGATTCCTTGCCTGGATAGTAAAAGTCATCATCACATAGACAGGTTAATAAAGGTAGTTTTTTTAGTGGGTCAGCGTTTTGCCAATTCACATACTCTTGGAGTGCGGACCCTCCAGGAAATCTGTTTGCAAATTTACCACCTTCCGTAAAAAAGAAAAAATCCTACTGATCTAATCAATATTTTCTTTTATTATTCCTGCTTACCTGGAACAGTTATCTTTAAATCTGCAAGCTCCTGTTTTGGAGAAGAAAGGACACACAGGATGACCAGGTTGGGTTTCTGTAGAGATGTCTGCTTCTGCAGGGAACTCTCCTTGTCCAGATATAAAAGCATCAATCTGTGCTAATACTTCTTCCTAACATAACAGAATTATGTTAATTAATTTTGTAGTCTCATAGTTAAAAGAACATATTTCTATTAGACATAATACACTGTGTCTATAATCTCTGCAAGCATGCATAGTTATATATTTATAATAAGACACTAAACGGATTCCTCGTCATATCTATACATATTTAGTCCTCATAAAAGTCAAGCTTTGTGTGCATATTCATAATTTGACTTCGGCTTTGCCCACTTGGACTACACAATTATATAAATAATAGTGAATTAATTATAGAATCGATGTTTGACTAATTTTTGTAGCTAGATTGTTATACTACACAACATTTTAGTAAATTCTACTACTAACATTTTTATTTTTTCTCACTTTTTTACTCTTTAAATAAAATTAGTTAGAGCAGAGAAGAGAAGATGAATAAACCTCATAACAAAGTTTTTTTTTATCTAATGACCTCACGTAAAAAATCTTCTTAGTTTTACCATTAGGTGTCAAGAAGTACAGATTAGTACCATAACTCACACCATAACTCACACCCAAACATATAATATGTTCATGTGAGAAGATCAATGCCAGCTATCTTGAGGATTTACTACCACCCATATCCCTCAAACTAAAACCACCTATAACACTGAAAAGTCAAGCGATTTTAATGATTCTAAATCATTTGTAATTTTCTTCCAACTATGTAATTGATCAAATTTGTTGACACCAAAATGTCAAAAATATAGAGGAAAAAATAAATTTCCTCTAAACCGCCAGCAAAATATTGCTAAAACTTGGGAACATCAAAACCAATTTTTTTAATGTTTTCAATTCCAATCACTATTTCAATCATATACTAATTTAGTCACTAACAATACAGCTTTGTCAATGAATCTTTTAAGAAACTATGTAAAATATATTGGAAAATATGAATTTCATACTTTTCAGGAGCAAAAATGGTTATAACTCAGGAAATATAGCAGATTTCAAAACAAACAAAAATCAGTGTTAATTAGCATTCAAATTATACACCATCTTATATACCTTGTAGAAGGATTGTGTAAGAAGAAAGGACTTCGCTCAATTCTCTAAAACTCTCATAGTGCCATTTACCAAACGTAGGACTGTGTAATGTACTGAAGGCCTATTCCTTTATCACGAATGGAGCCAGGTAGCCGGAAAATTCAAGTACCTAAGAATAAGGTTGGATGATAGATTGACCTGGAATAGCCATATGAAAAGTATTAAAATCACTCAAAAATTTCACTGATAATGATGAGGTGAGCTTTAGGGTCCATTTGGGGATTATCTCCTACGATGGCAAACTTGATATACACCAGTATTGTTAGACCGATGCTGATGGAGGGTGTAGAAGTATGATATGTATAGTTTGGAAGGCCAAAGATCCAACAGAGTACTGCTGCTAGAAAGGTAGAAACCTATCTAAAAGTATGGATGCCTGTGGACTTTGGGTGCTATGAAAGGAACTCAGACTACTGTCTTTCACGAAGGTACTGTTAAATCTACCTCCACAAGATACTGTTATCTTGGGGGAGGCTAGAATGGCTACCTACAGAATTCAGTGTGCAGGTATCTGGCGCTACCACCAGGTCATAAACTTATATGATGAACCTAGATATATGAGGAATGCACTGACTTGGTACACCGACAGGTCCAAAACCTTCAAAGGTATTGAGTGAGGTGTATGCGGCGTAAGACCCAGAGTGAGTTTCAGCCTAAACCTGGGAATGCTGACAACCGTTTCTCAAGCTGATTGCTCTTGAAGAATGTGCGAGAAGAAATATAGATAGAGGCTACAATGATAAGACAATATATACTATCTATATAAAACCAGACAATAGGGCATCAGTAATGGATTTTGTAAAACATAACTATAGTTCTAGAATAGTGTGGGACTGTCATGTCGCCCTAAAATCATTGGAAAAACCAACAAAATAAATCTGTTATGGATCAAGGATCCCAAGACGCTCAAGGATCCATTAAGACTCCACACAGAGCTGATAAAACTGAACAGAACCGATCTGCAGAGAGTGACTGGATTCCTAACTGGTAACTGGATTTTTCATAGCCATCTACATAAAATGGGGTTATGCACACCAGATCTATTGTGTAGAATATGTAGTGCAGCTGTGGAAAAACACTTAGTTTATTACTGCCCAGTTCTGGACAAGAAACAATTTGAATCCCTAGGTACTCTATGGAGTGTGGGATAGATATGGAAACAGAACATCATCATCTGAACCATCTCACAGTTTTCCAATAAAATGAGACTGGATTGATAAGGAAGGTCCTGTAGCTAAGAGGCATATCCAGGACAGTCAATCCTTGACCTCCTATCATTGTACATAGTAGTAATTAAAATAGTACATTATTATTTTTTCATATACAAACCTCTCGTTCATCATCACTTTACAAAAAAGGAGATAAAATTAAAACCCCTAGTCCTCTAATACTCTAATAATGTGTCAGGATCAGAAGAGAACAAGATTTGGTCAAGAGAGACCTGATAGGATATATGAAAGAGAGGAATCTAGCCTAAGATTACATGGGAAAAGTGTCTATATGTCCATAATCATTATAGTGAGCCCCTGAAGTTTTAGTATATTACATATTCATAATATTTTACAGTATACAATACAATTTTTTTTTTCCTTGTTGTTTAAAGGCAAAACACCTCTTGGTCTATATCGTCTTATAAAAAAAGGAAGAAATAAGCATAAAATATTAAGCATAGCCCATGAATATTGTAATTATGTCAGGGTTGGAAAAAACAAGAATAAATTAAGAGAACCCTGATAGGAAAGGCTAAACCAACTTTTGTTCTCTTCCATCTCAGATGTTATTACAATATTCGATTAGGGTTTTATATTTTACATTCTTTTTTCTATAAGACGATGATGACCGGAAAATTTTTCCATTTAAACAACATGAAAAAAATTGTTGTTCGCCTAGCAATATCATAACACTATTATTTAATAAATAATTAGGATTGTAAAATTCTTACATTGTTTTAATCACAAACATGCATGCAAACACCCAATTCGTTTAAATTTTGAATATTGCCACTACATTTACTATATAAGGAAGATGTACTTTTTTTACAATTTTATATTTTTAATTGTGTATTATTTGTTTTAATACCTCTTTCTTTTTCTTTGCTTCTTCTGTTTTCTTTCTTAATTCTTCAGCTACCTTTAATTTCTTTTCCACTCTCTCCCATTCTTCACGAATTAGGATCTGAACACAAAAATATTCAAAATAAAAAATACTACAATATGTTGCGTAAAAAAAATTGTCACTTCAATTTATATTAATAAGCAATAATACATTAAAATCTGACAAAATCGTAAAACTAATACAGTAACTGCAATTAAAAGACCTGCTTGTAGATGTGTTTTTTTTATATATTTCACTCCATATCTTAACCTAAAGATACTTTAAATTATTAATAACTTTTGTATGGTATATTTAAATCATGCATTACTAACGTAATGAGATTTTAACTCTGCCATTAATAACAATTTTGCCCACAATAAGCACCAATTTACAACTACTTTATAGTGGAAAAAATATTTGTATATTACTATAAATATATGTTGTAATATATTTTATTTATTTATTTATTCAGGAAAAGATGAAGAATAAAAAAATAGTATCACTTTATTATTTTTGGTTTTACGTTTTTTGCATTAGTGATTAACAAAAATCAACAATCAAACAAAAAATCAATGTTCTGTCTCATGTACACTGACAATATAATTATATTTCCTTACAAATAAAACACTTTTTATAATACAAACTTTTTGTACTTCAGGAAAATATATAGCTCTGGATTACTTTAATAAGAAAACTACATTTCTACATTACATATTATATTATATTACTGTCCATATCAAAATTTTCGAGTTACTTTCCAAACAAACATTTGAAAAAAAAAAAACTTAGTCAAGATATTATCAACAAAATAACTATATCTTTAAAACTGTATCTGTAACACATTGTTACAGTTACATAGAGAACAAAGTAAAAACAATATTCATTTGTTTAATAAATAATTATGCATAATAAGAAAATATTAAGATAAAACTATATTTTCTAGATTGGTAAAGTTATTACTATCAGAAAGGTTTTATTGAAAATATTATATACAAAAATTTCTGTACAACTTATTTATAAAAACTATAATACCCTATAAAAATATTTTCAACATAAACCATAAAATTTACTTGTACCCAATTGTTCAAAAACATACAAACAAATTATTGTACCAGTAAACATGAATGAAAACAAAATAACATATGTTGCTAAAAACAACATCAGTTGTATACATTATACAAAAAAAAAAAAAAGAAACGAAAAAAAAGTCACTGAAAAACAACTTTTTACGTGGGCGATCCAGAAAGCAACAGACGTTTTGGGCTGGCACAGCAGTGGGCGGGGCTAGCGCTGCCATCTTGGCGTCAGAATGTTTCTACACTCAGTACGCAACCAGCCGTGGTAGCTAGAGCATCGTTCCTATTGTATTTTTTTATACAGTGGAGTTTTAAAATGAGCACTGTGATTGAAAATCCCGCCAGTTGTGAAGTGCGTGGTGTGATAAGGTTTTTGTTGAGAGGTATTGTGAAACACTCCAAAAATTAAGACGTGCGATACAAAACAAGCGTCGGGAAAAACTTAACGAGAAATTTTTGTTTTTCCACGACAACGCCCGTCCACACACGGCCAAGCGTACCCAAGAGCACTTGGACGGTTTTGGATGGGAAGTTTTCAATCATCCGCCGTACAGCCCGGATTTGGCGCCGAGCGATTACCATCTGTTCCCAGTGATGAAGACATGGGAATAACAAGTGTTACAACTACGCAACGCTTTGACACTGATGCTGAACTCCATGCCGGTGTAAACCAGTGGTTGAACTCGCAGGCGGCAGATTTCTACAAAGAGGGCATTGAAAAGCTTGTACCACGTTATGATAAATACCATAATTTATATGGCGATTATGTAGAAAAATAGCTTAAGAGTTTACCTTCAAAATGTATATAATAAAAATTGATTTTTTCACTTTGTTTATATTTTATTACAAAACGTCTGTTACTTTCTGGATACCCCTGGTACAAAGCATACTAATGTGAAGAGTATTTCATTAGTTTTCATTTTCAGTGCAAGACATGCTTTTGTTTATTAAATTGCACATCAAAGTCATGCAAGTCAAGCCTGAGGTGTCAATCATGTTTGTAGGGTTAATATTTTTGAATTTTTATTGTATTTGAATCTAAAATTTTAGACAACTTTATAGACAGTTCTAGTTTTAACAACTTAAGTTAATTAAAATAAAAAATATCAATTATTAAACATAAATCTTTTAACACATACACAATTTCACAATATGTCTTTAAAAAATTTGTGTAAGTATTTTGTAAGTAAGTAAATTGTGTTGTCATTTAAGGTTGAAGAAAAAGGGAGTCAACCAATAATACACAAGATTCAATAGGGTCTGTAGGTAAAACCAACGATTCTTATAATTTCACACGTATGTCTGTTCATCTGTCTGTCTGCAAGCTGCAACCAAGTCCACACAGACAAGACGATAAATCGTATATAATTCAAACTTTGCATTTTATATTCTTTGTATTGTCCCACACATAAGAAAAATACAGTGGAAACAAAAAAGAATGACCTTGGGGTAGTTACAAGGCAAAAACTATCGAGTTAAATTATTTTTTTAATATTTTGTGTGGAGTATCAAATAAAACTAAAAGTTATTCTGATTACGAATATGTATGTTTTTGACACAAAAAAAAAATGAATATGTTGGTACTAGGAACACTTCGATTATATAAAAATAACTACCCCTATATGCCCATGGACTCTCTAAGTCGTGTGGTTTAAGCACACGCTTAACCCTTTTTTTTTAAGGAAAAACAGTCATAAAAAAAGGAGGAAAAGTCTGTTGTTTTTTGTTACAGATCATAGAAAATTTTATTAATAAACAGAATTTCAACTGAGAATAAAAACTATTACTTTGTAATCTACTTGAGATGTAACTTGTCGAGACATGGTAGACATTTGTTGATCCCTTCATCACAGTCCATTTAACTAATCCACAACTATTTTCAATTCATCATCATTTATTTGCTAATAGCAAAAAAATGGAAGTCTGAAAGGAGCTTGGGTCAGGATTGTATGGTGAGGGGTGTTTAACTTTCTTCCCAGCCAAACTTATCCAGCGACAATGTCAGTAATGCAGTGTGTGGTCAAGCATGGTCATGAACCAGGCAAACACTGTTTATGAGTAGGCTGCACCGGCTGTCTTGGATTGACCACTTGAGCTTATTCAATGTTGTGTAATACACATCCACATTTATTATTACTTTACGAGACAGTAATTCAACCTAAAGGACACCTTTACAGTTCCAAAAAACTGTAGCCATAATTTTTTGAGTTGACAGATTCTGTTTGAATTTTATTGGTTTTGTCGGAAACTTGGAATGTTGCCATTCTCTGGAATCACTATTGTCTTAGTTAGGTGTGTAATGAGAGATCTAAGTTTCATCCACAATCACAAAGTGGTTCAAAAATTCATCACCATTTCGGCCATAGTGCTCCAAAAATCAGCCTCCATACGCTTTTTCAAATGTTCCTTTGTAAGCATTGATTGACCCCCACATGGCACAAATCTTCCACAAATGGAGCTCAACAGAAACAATGTCATAAATTACAGATCATAACAATTGAGGGAGGTCAGTTGAGGGATAGGACAGTTGGGATAGGACAGTTGAGGGAAGGACAGTTGAGGGAATGACAGTTGAGGGATAGGACAGTTGTTCATCTGGAACATGACCCACTATAAACATTAATTCTTCTTTAATTAAACACCCTACATCATTAATGCACATTTTCCTCATTCATAAGTCTTTTCCCATACACTTCTACAAGTTATCGATGAATTTCAGCAGGACAAATATTTTGTAAGTTCAAAAATTTAATTTCAGAACACATTTCACAATCAGCAGGATTGGTGATCGGCATAGTGTTTACATAACGTAAACAAACAACTAACACATGCAGAAATTTGAAAACAGACTGACAATATTGTAGTGTCCAACCTTGAAACAGCTCTGATCTGTGGTGACCAGTGCTTACTTAAACATATAAAAAATACGCAAAAGAAAGTGAAGAACTCTTAAAAGGTATGAAACTTATTTATTTAAATATTCTTAACAAAGATAAGTTACATCTCACCTCTCTTTTGACTTTTTCTGCTTTAGCCTGTTGAAGTCTAAGTTGTTGTTCCTGCCACCTAACAGTTGCAGCTTTTTCTTCTTCTTCCCATTGTTTCCTTCTTTCCTCAGCTTGTCTTTCTTCTTCTGTTATCCTAAAGATTTCCATTACTTCTTGCTCCTTGACCCAAGATTTATAGGTAGGTGATTGCTCTCTCTTTTGTTGCTCTAAATAATAATAAAGAAAAATATAGAGAATTTAAATAGATAAACACACACTGTATTAACACTTTCTATCCAAAGTCCAGGTTAATTGAAACGATAAAATCAAAACTAAAAGTTTGGCATAAAATGTTACACAAATATTTATTAAATGTATTTTGAAATGTACGTAAATATTAATGCTTTATATATATTAAAAAAAAGTGTTTAACAGAACAGAAAAGAAAATGTGAAAAAATAAGTAAAAATTCAAAATAACATTTTTTTTCTCGTTGTTTAAATTTGTATATAAAAAAAGAAAGAAGATTATAAAATAAAGTCCCCCAACCCCCGAATTCTCTAATAGTGTGGGTTGGGAGAGACCTGATAGGAAAGATGAAAAAGAGGGATCCAATTCAAGGCGCATAACGAAGTGTCTAGATTCAGCTACGGTTCCTCAGGTTTACCACAACTGTACCTCACAAGTGAACCCCTAAGGGATATTCAATTTCGAATGATATAGGAATAGAGGAAGAATATACTTCTAAAACACTCATAGACTCGAAATCATACCTAGGCCCACATAGCTTTTGGACCACAATATTATTGTTATTATTTTACTGTTAGAATACTCCCACCACCTTTTCTGTTTACCAGTCAGTATCGCATGTTTGATGTATATTCCTATTATTTCTTTGTCCAAATTCTATCAGTAAAATTGTGTGATGTTATACAGCACACTAACTTAAAGAAAGTGTCTAACTATGTTTAAGAATTTTTATCGTTTCTACTTTGAAACAAAGTTACAAGTAAAAAAAGAAATACAGTTCAGGAATAGTATTAAATTAAATTTCACTAAAAATTATATTTCAATCAAACATGATTTATGCTTAGGATGAGTATATGGCACAAGGAAACCACGATCAAACTCTATTTAAATATGTAGATATTTTTTTGATATATATTGTATAAATGCAAGACACCCTTTACATTTCATTCACTTTTTAACTACCAAATATCAAATTTAGTTTTGTTTGTTTGGTACCATATTTGGTTTTGTAGATAGGTGTATGAGAAAGTTTGTGCCATGATTTTTTCACCGTTTATACACAATCTTGTTATACAGCAGAATACAACTATTGTTTTGCCTAATATTAATACAATCCTTAAAACAATAATTATAGGCTATGGAGTTCTTTTCTATTCAATTATTATTTTTGTGCTATTTAATTAGCCTCCTACAATTTACTTTTTTAATGAAAACCACACATATATTTCCAACTTAGTTAAATTAGTCATTTTTAATACTCTAAATTAGTACCTTTTCGTAGAAGTTCATCCCTCTTAGAAGCTATTGCACTTCTAATGCGTTTTCTTCTTAATTTTTTCGCAACTTTTCGCCATTCTGCATGCCTAAAACACATAACATTAATATTCAAATACAGTATTACAGTACAGATATACGTAGTAAATTAGATTTACCGAATTTCATGTCAGGCTCAAAGACCAGTTTAAGCAAATTGTATAATGCTATTAGTTAAGACTTGATAAAGAACTAATATCTCATTATCTTACCTGAATCAGAATAACAAACATTAAGGTTAAGCTCCAAATAATTATTAATTAAGAAATGGCCTATGTGAGCTCAGGTTTTCGATGTGTTTTATTGTTTTTACTTACCCCTTTAACAAAGAATACGGTAAGTTTGGTGGTCAAAATCCGTTATAAGTCTCCAAGTATATACTTTGTTAAAATAGATTATGTTATGTAACAGAAGTAAGACAATATAGAACCAAATAATGTTATTAGAAACCAAATTTAATACAATTTAATACAAGAGAACACAGAATAAGAAGAAAAAACTATTCATTCCGGAGGCCAATATGCCCAAGATTATTTTGAATGGATCTACATATTTCTGTAGAGTTTTTCTCCACAATGAATTCATATAAATAACTATCCAGTAGCTTGAATTTATTTCCACGATCCTTCCAGAAAGGTGATTTTGTGACACCCCATATCCTTTTCACAGTGTTAGTATGAACCCTACTTATGGTATTAATAAAGTTTTGATAGTGATTCACCATGTTGTGGCTGTCATTCATGTTTAAATTCCTTATCCCACTGTAAGAGGCCCATTGGTCGGATACAATATTACTGCTAAGTGCAATATGCTCCACAATATATGCTCCATCTTTCAAGCCATCACTGATATTCAACACCCTATTGTGTTCATTTCCTCAATTCTTTTCCTTAAATAAAATATTTGTACTTAGCAAAAATGAAATGGACCTTTCTTTTGACTTGTACAAATCATAGAGTTGAAATATATATTTTTATTATTATATATATATATATATTATTATAGGCATATATTATTCGGAACTTTCATGGTTTTTTACACTCACGATCAAAATCAGACGATAACTGACCAGCTCTATACAGCTCATCTATTGGACCAAGATTAACATGGCCAATATCCCTGATCGATAAGATAACATGGACCTAACCTTATTTAATAAGGTAGCCTATATGCTTGGGGATGACAGTGTATAACGGATTTTGACTAGTTTTGTAATAAAAAAATGTTCAACCTCTCGTTTCTTTGACTGATCTCTTCACATTTCATAGCCTAAAAAAAAAAACAGAAAAGTGATTTTCTGTACGTAAGCATAATAGCAGATACAAAAATTAAGATAGGAACATGAAATTTGGTACCGATATAAGGAACTATAGTGTCCAATCTAAATAAATCATGTTAAAATGACAAAATGGTGGACATAATAAAAATTTTGTATTTATAACTCGTATGTTAATCAACAGACTAAATTAGATCAAATTTGCAGATTTCAGCGTGGGTATGATTATGGGTTAGTTACTTTCATACATTTAGTACATCATAATTAGCCACATTACCTAAATTCAACCATAAATTTCAATCTCGTATTGGGCATACTCAACCTTAGCAGTTTGTTCAAGTTTAAAGCAAAATTTGAGAGATGAGGCACTCAATATATTCAGCATTGTTGCCATCAAATTAATGTAGACAGATGTCAGTAACCTCATAAGCCTAGCATTTCATACTTTTAAATTGGTTATTTTAAACAGAAATAATGGATTTTGATATTTCCAATTGTTTAAATATAAGGTATGTACAACACGATTTCATTAAATTTCACTACTAATTCGCTACAGTACGTACAATTCACATTTACCATTTTATCTAGGTATTTTTTTATCACCCTGAATTAAGTTTCTGGAAAACAGTAGATTTGACAATAATTGCATAACAAATAGTGTTTTAGGTTATGGGTCAACGTTATTTATATTTAAGACATTATCTTCATTGATAATAATTAATAGAGAAGGCCATTACACATATATACTAATAAACTAACCAATGTGTTTATACGGTAATTGTTTATAAAGAAAGATACTGATATTTTAGGCGATTTTTTATCAACGAGGAGCTAACTTTTTCACAGAAAAAAAAACATATATATGTTCAACTTTTCTAAGTTAAGGTCCATTAAGTGAATTACGCGTTAAAATAGGTTTGTACATGAATTTTTACCATAAAAGGTCTAGTAAAGTGTTTATATATAGCCTTACCTAACCTATACATAAATTTGTTTTAAAAAAAGAAGAAATTGTGAGTTATTTCCCAAGCGGTCACCCATCCAAGTTCTAACCACGCTCAATGTTGCTTGACCTTTGATGATCTATAAATGCATTGAATTTTGTAGTTTTTAAATTGTGATTATTCTGTGGAAAAGTTAGCTCCGGGTTGAAAACTTATTTTATTATTAAGAAATATGATATGTAGAACATGATTTTTAAAAAATGCCAAAAATATTGGTAAATTTCTTTGTAAACAATTACCATTTACACTAAATCCAAGGATCACCAATAACACCCAAGATTTAAAAAGCACTAAAAATAACCCTATATTTGGTACAAATAAATGATACCACAGAACTACAACTACACTAGCAATCTCAAAAAAACGAGTATGTTACACTTAATACCCTTATGTTATTTCCTTTACCTTCCAATCTTGTGTGATGGGCTCTAGGTATAGTTATTAAGGTTAAGTAAGGTTGGACATTTGTTGGTGATTACTAGTATATTTGAGCTTAGGGTATTATTTATATAGGATAGTTGCAATACCCTCCACAGATTTTTCAACTATACTTTAGATTTGTTATAATAAAACTAAAATACCTATTGAAATTACCTTCCCATTGTTTGTGGTGTAAAAATATAATAAATATTAAGCTAATGAATCTCATGATGAAATAACACAATTGAAGTATAATACAACATAACAAAATAATGTAGGCGTACGAGAAAACCTTTTCTAAACTATTGATTCATATCGTGTTTAAATACAAACACTAAAAATGGTATCAACTAGCATGATAACCTTACACACATAAACAATAGAACATGAACATGGTTATATTTCAAAATGTTAGTCGTCAGCTGTTGTAGTTCGTAATGTCAATGACGTAATTGACTCCTTTATAAAAATTAACTTGGTAAATCTTGGTTTTAATTTTAAAATATTTTAATTGGCAAAATAAAATTATACCGCCATACAATGAAAAACACACAAATACAAAAATGAATGTAAAATAAAAGTCGAAGTATCAATTTTATCCATCACTCACAGTAGCAACAACAATAATAACGTAATAATGCTCAGTCTTATTTGAAAAAATTGAAATATCGTTAGCCAAAATTTTGTTATTAACTCAAGTAGAGCCCCAACTACATTCTCAATCTAAATTTTATTAATATTTTAAAATCTACTTCTCTTAAATCATAAGAGACCACTTTGATACCACTCAGATAAAGTTTCATAATAATAAAACATTTGTTTATGAAAAAAAACTGCCATAATTGACAAAATTAGAACAGAAGTAACAATATGATTGTTTATGTATTTACCAGATTTTGTTCAACAATGTAATGTTGTTGTTTAGTCTTGAAACTTAAGTTAGTGATATAAGAAATTCCTTACACAAAATTTTTAATTTCGCCATATTTATGCTAAAATTGTAACTTATTTTAATTTGTAAAACAATTATATTTGTTTTCGTTTCAAAATGAAATTAATACGTGTCACAAAGTGGGATTGTTTAAGGGGATTTCTTACTAGGTAAGGTTATAAACATTAAAAAAATTTATATAGTAATCATTATTGCTATTTTAATATTACATAATATTTGATCTTATATATAAAAATGTAATATGCAAAATCATTTTAATCACGAAAATATAAGAATATTTGATAATTCAGCTGCAATTTGTAATCGATCGATAGGCCTAGTAAAATACTTTTTTTAAAACAACGAAATTTATAGTTTAGGAATTTGGAAAAACACTAAATTACGTAAAACTTTAATTCCCGTAGTCTATGTAATTTTTTTTTTTGTTTTTTTTTTTTACAAAATTTTGTCAGTAATTGAATGATAGGCTGATAGTATGGTTTTTATAACTCTTTAATAAATTTAATACAATCATACATTCTATAATTCAGTATAGAAAGTCTTTTTTATAATTACAGAATAAATAATGTCTTAACTATTTTTATTAACAAGTTTATTAATTAATTTTATAGTACCTAATCAAATTAAACTATATAAAGAATTTACACTTAACATACCTACATATTTTAACAAAGTTTTATAGCCTATATTCACTTTTACGTTATGTAGCCTAGCTTCTCAGAAAACAGAATTTATTTTCTTGGAATCTTTTTCGCCTTTGGAGTCGCAATGGCCGTGTATGGCCTATCACCACTGTTACCCAAATTAACAACTATACTTAACATATAATTCGTTATGTGAATTTTTTACAAATTATAAGTGTACACTCGCATATTTAAAAAAATGATCATAACATTTTTAGACAAGTTATATGTCTAACTTTATTGTTAATATTTATTGTATGGTTTAATGTCTTTTCTTTATACCTGCTGGACTAATGAAGATGGGGGACGGGGGCAGCATAAAGCACTGAAAATTCAACTCCAGCAATTGGAATCGAACCTATACACCATAAGAACCTAACTTCAATTATTAATACCAGTTACTATACTTGATTGTATCGAAATATGTTTAATTTTTACCCTCCTATTTTAACCCATCTTATATTATTTTTCTTTGAGTTCTATAATGAAAAACGCGCCGAATTTCGGGTTGTTCGGAGATTTTTTTCTTCCATCATTTTTAAAAATTGTACACATAGACAACTGACAGATATTTTTAGATACCTACTTAAAAATTTGTTTAGAGCTCAAAGAAAACCATGATGTATTCAACATATTTTAGTTCTAACGATTTTTTTTAAATTCAAAGATTAATTTAACCTTCTTTTTAAAATCAAAGCTTTATTTCAATCTTTATAGACTGTACAATTTACTACCCTAATGGCAACCCCTAACACATTTGTGTGTGGATGCATATATATTACCGGTATAATGAAAATTATCTTGGTAATAACAGATAACTAAGCCTACCCATCATGTATAATTCTTTGCTAATCTTCTAGAAGATTCATTAAAAGTCCTAAATCCTTTTTACATCATAATTAATTCACAAAGATCAAATTTTCCTTCTACGATACAATTGAACCAAATGTAAAACTAAAAGCTAGTTTTATAGAATACATATTTATGTTATCAAAATATTTACCAAATACTAAATGAAAGAAAAACATACATTTTCAAAACAAACGCCTGATTTTCAACAAGAGGCAACATTTTAATGACCCCCTCATAATCCTTAGTAGTTTACAGTGTAACAGTCTTGTTGAAAATAAAATGCTTGAGTCTTGTTGAATTTTTTATTTTGATGATTGTACGCCCCATAAATATTTTTCCTTCAAATTAATTATAACATTTTTTTTCTTTGATATTTTCACCAGGCAATTGAGTATTCATAGCAAGAATAATCAAAATAAAGTTTGTAAACTTGAGGAACAACCCAAAGCTGTTCCGACAAAATGTCAAAAAAACGTTACTAGTAAAGAAGACTGTATTGTTCCACCATGTATGGTAGATCCTTGTTCTTCAGAATTGCCAAAAGTCGTTATTGTGGGTGCAGGAATGGCTGGACTTTCTGCAGCACAGAGACTTGCTACTTGTGGTATTACAGACTTCACTGTACTTGAAGCTACAGACAGGTATTTATTACTTCAATATCATTTCTCCATAGCAAATATATTATCTGTACTTATACTTACAAATGAGACCTTAGTTGACCAACTTAGTTAAAAGCTAGTGGTTTCATTTGGTATATAAAAGCCATCTGAGGAGGCTAAAAAATTAATATGAGTCTTATAACTTATTGTGAAGTGAATGTGGGATCTGCATTAATTTGGTAGTGAATTCTGGTTGCCAAAGCTATAACTACAGTGATAGGAGCTTGATGTGCTGATACAAATTACCCAAATGAAAAACCATCTAACAAACCCTCTCAATTATGGGGTAGACAATTCTACCTCCAGATGATGGATATAGGCTGGAGGAAACAACTGAGCACTATGTGTAGTGGGCTATATAGAAAAATAAGATACTATAAAGAGTTGGGATTGGTGAAGTTGGATGTTAAGGACATAACAAGAAAACAACCACTGTGAATTGATAAGGTATCTTAGAAGAATAAATAGGTTTGTTAAAGAGTAAGTTATTGTTCTTTGAATAAAGTGGTGGGCAAAAGTGCACATAGGGACATGGTTCCATCCTCATTTCAGAATTAAAAACTTACTTACCTTGATTATTAATCGGATAATAGCAATTTTGTATTAACTGTTTTCCCATCAGCTGTCTTGTAGTTGCTCCAAGGTGACTGATAGAAAGAAAGTAATAATATTAGGATTTTCTATCATTTATAAAACACTGTACTGAATGTATTCAACTTAAAATAATACTTATAAGACATCTGAATAAAGCTTGTTAAGATCTGAAGTAAAAAAATATATATGAACGTCACTTTTTAAGTAAGAAACATTTGCCACACAAGTCAAGACTTCAGAATTTTTAAGAACAGCTGTTCTCAACAGGTCTCTCACAACATTACTAGTGTGTATCAAATCCTTGCGTATGTTAAATTGTACAACACTGTGACAATCATCAATGTTAAAAAATGTACTCTGTAATTAGATTTTTCAATGCAAAATATATTTGTCAACAATTTGTAGTAGTGTATGAGGAAGGAGTTATGAATGAAAGAAATGTGTTTAAATGGTGTAAGCTGTTTAAAGAAGGAAGAACTGATGATAAGTCACGATCCAGAGTTGACGAACGAAGTCAATATTCATGAAAACAGGCACTTCACTATAAAGATCTGCATACTTCACTTTTGAAAATCTGCATGAGGCCTTCTTTTAAGTTCCAAGATCTGTAATTTATGGCATTGTTTCTATTAAGCTTCAGTACTAGAATATTTATCCCAGAAGGGTTCCAAGAATGCTTACAGTGTAACTCAATTAAAATATTTATCGGTGCTGCTATATTGCAGCAGACGTCTATGATGAAGGGATGAACAAACTTCTGCACGTCAAGTGTATATCATGACGATAACCAGTTTATTTTTTTCTCATTAATATGTTTCTTACATTAAATTGAAATAAAAATACTAAACCAAGACAAATGCACATTATGTGAATGCCCGAACTCCATCATGAATAAGTATCATCTTCTGGTCTGCAGGAAGCTGGACATGGACAAGCAGAGGAGTAAGGATTTGCCTGGTCTGTACTGGGAGGCACGACAGAGGATGGCTTGAGCCAACTAGAGCCGTTTGATAACAACAACAACAACATTAAATTGACCCTTGTACAAACTTATCTTGTGTATATGCTGACAACCATACTTTTAATTTTAAACACATGTTGAAATGGAAACTTTGGAAGAAAACTCCAAATTATAATTTGTACAAAACAGAAAATCATTGCAATGATTACTTTAACATAAAGTGCCTTTCCTCCTACTCATACAATAATAATATAATAAGTAATAAACTTTATATTTTTTATAATTGATAGTTTGGATGTTTATTACAGTAATAAATTCCCACCTGTTACATAAGTTTATCTTTTTACATTTTGATAAGAAAGTGGTAATATAGCAGATGGCTACACAAATGATTTTCATCCTCATTGCTGAGCCTTAATCTAAGTTGATGAAAAAAGTCATGAAGTAATGTACATAGTATATATATATATATATATATATACAGTAGTTTATCTTAGTCTACATTTTATAGATATATGTACACACTTTGGCATTCAACCATAAAACACTTGCAAAACAACATTAATATTTCTATTGTTTCAAGCAAAACATATTAATCCATTCATATGTATTTTTTTAGTAGCTGCAATTCAATCAATATAATTTACCATATGCTATTGTGTTATTGTATCCGTAATCTATTTTCATTCAAGGCCAAATAGACATCAAATTTTATTACTGTTAATAATCGCTATTGATGACAAATATGGTTTTATGTGTGCCTAGGCCTGCTCAAGAAATAAAAACAATAATACTATGAAGTCATTTCCAGTTATTCTCTATGTATTAAGAACATATCTGAGAAAATAATGTTTAACATTTTTATACAGCAATGACATATCAATTTATTCCATATCGGTAAAATTGGGAGTTGTAATTACCATTTCGCCTAAAAATTACATTTATTAACCTATTTATAGAAAATTGTGTGTGGAAATCTATGTTGTTAGATAGATACTTAAATTACTTTTTTTTATTGTATGAAAAATAACTCAAATCTTGACATACATTAGTGATAAATGTATAACATTAATTGTTGGATCATTTTTTCATTATAACACATGGGTTACATTTTATTGAACTCCTTTAGCTGCTGATAGTATTTTTTTTTTTTTTTTTTTTAATATTGTAACTTGAGTATCACGACATCAAGACATATGCAGAGTATATTGTCTAATATAGACAACCACCACAGCCTATAGAGTTACCACAATAATTGGTTACTATATAACAGTAATTTCAATCTAACTGCTAAAATATGCCTCATTGTTTAACAACCCATTATCACTAGTGATTTTCCTGAACTGGGTGTGAATGAAGAAAGTCATATAATCAACACATCCACACTCCCAGTTTTTGTTTTGTTCACAACTCTACTGACAATTCTTCTCTGAAAATTTAAACTGTTATTATGAAGTATCTATTCGATAAGTGTAATTACTCTTTTCTGTTTGCAGGCCAGGAGGAAGGATTCATTCCTGCTGGTTAGGAGATGTGGTCGCAGAAATGGGAGCACAATGGATTTACGGAGGATGTATAGGAAACCCTGTATTTACATTAGCATGTCAAGAAAGCTTAATAAAATCACCAATCCACCGTTACGATCAACACTCAGGTATGTTTCTCACTAGCGATGGAAGAGCCATCGAGCGTACAGTTGGTTTAACAGCATACCAAACATTCAAACAAATCGAACATCAAGCATATTCATTATTCAGTATAGGTTCCGGTCGAGATCATGGTACTTTAATGAATTTCTTTGGTATCAGAATCCAGCAAGAATTACAAAACTTCCCTGAAAATCAGAGATATGACGTAGCAAGAGTTATGTTTGGATTAACAAACAGTATACGCAATCGGTGGGGAGCAGATCTCACTCAAATGTCAGCAGATCAGTTCGGTAGTTATATTGAAATACCAGGTGGTAACGTAAGAGTACCACTGGGATTTGTTGGAGTCTTAGCTCCATTAATCAGAGAAATACCTGACTGTAATATAAAGTACTGCAAACCTGTACAAACAATACGTTGGGGAACTGCAGGAGAATGTTCGCCTCGCGCTACTGTTAAATGTTGCGATGGAGACGAATTCCCAGCAGATTATGTTATAGTAACTGTCTCTCTCGGAGTTTTAAAAACTCAAACTGATAATTTGTTCATTCCTTCACTTCCGGAAGAAAAACTAGAAGCAATTAAAAAACTTGGTTATGGATGTGTTAATAAAATTTTTATGGAGTATTCGAGACCATTTTGGGTCTGGAAGGAAGGTGATATCAAATTGGCATGGTCTATGGACGAATTAAATGAACGAGGAGAATGGATAAAAGGAATATGTTCGATGAAAGAAATGCCAGGAAGTCAACACGTTCTGCAAGTGACTTTATCTGGCAGAGAAGCATCACTCATTGAAAACCTATCAGACACAGACATAGCTGAGCAACTAACTAAATTGTTACGCCAGTTTTCAGGAGATCCAACATTACCGTATCCTTCAAGTATTCTTAGATCAAAGTGGTCGTGTGATCCTTATTTTGCTGGGGCTTCTAGTTTTATGGCATTGGAGTCAACCGTGGGACATCAATGTGATCTAGGATCACCTCTACCAGGAACATGTGAGCCAATCGCTCCCGTACTTTTGTTCGCCGGTGAAGCTACCTGCCCTGGACACTTCTCTACTGTACATGGTGCTAGGTTCAGTGGTCTTCGAGAGGCAGAAAGAATTATTCAGTTGACCAAAACTAAAGCAAGTTCATCACAATCACAGGAGAAACAGGAAAAAGCACAAGCTTGTTCTTCATAAATTACGATATATTGTAACGTTTTTAATTAATAAAATTGTAAGTAATCATTAAAACTTACCCATTTGAAGCATTTTCAAGTGTAATAAAGACCAACATTCATTTTTGTACAATCTTTTTTTTTTATTGAACTTTGGCTTATAGTACAAATTGTTTGGCTGTTACAAGATGCTGAAATACTTAAAGTAATCATTTAAACGAACAGTGTAAAAACATATATCAACCAAACAAAACTTTGTGTCTTAAAATGTCAGTTTAGTAGTTGTCAGTCAAAAACAAAAATGATCCATACACTCAATCTTATATTTATGTCATTCTTTTTTTAAATACTTATATACTCCACAAATCTACTTACATAAAAAATATTTAGCTACTTACATAAAGCCTAAACATGTCATTTTTGCTAAAAACTTGCCCAAGCGTAAATCACGTTTTAATTTAAATGAAGTTTTTAATGATGTCGGTCACGGTTAATTTTCATTTACCGATTATTCTTTAATCATAATATTCTTTTACTTGTGATTTTGCACATTGGTTTGGGTCACTAATCTTTACATTACACCAAAATTTGAACAAAATCGAAACAATTGATTATGAGAAATTATGTGTTTTATAGCAGCTACATAGGTGATTTTAGGTTTAAAAAATCATAACTCAGAAATCAACATTTTAAAATAGATAGTGACCATTACGTTTTGTTGGCTCCTAAGAGACTATACTTGTGAGAACAATTTGGTCAAAATTGGTTGAGGAGATTTCGAGAAAATCTCAATTTTATGTTTTAGTTTTATGGAAGTTAACCTCCAAAGTTTGAGTGAAAAAATTAGAGTAAATAAGTCTCAAGATATAACCAAGTTATGCCCACATACCAAATTTGATTAAGTTCGGTTCACTTTTTTGGTCCGAAAAGAACTTGACCTCGACAACGACAGACGACAGACAAATCAAATTCCAAAATCAAAAATATAGGCCTATGACCTCGGGTAAGTATCAAAGAGGATATTTACATGAAAAACTAAAGATTGATTTTATAAACTTAGGCTTAATTCACATTTAATTGAAATAGAGTCGATTTTTTAATGAGGACTGTTAAGGTTCAGTTTCCCGAAACAATTATTTAACTTGCAATTTCACCATTAATCCTCCCATTTTACCAAAATTTGATTGAGATCGGTACACCCGATTTTGAGAAATAAGGCCTTTTATAACATTTCTATAGGCTTTTTTTTAGTTTTAACTATTATACACACTTTTTTGAGAAAATAGCGTCAAATAATGCGGACCATAGTGTCGTCATTTACAACCTTATTAAAATTCAGAAAAAATGATTTTAAAATGTCAAACTGGCGGCTATTTTAAACTGTTTTTGATGTGCAGATTTCAATTCTGCATGTAGCTAATTACAACGATGCCAAGCAGCCGCAAAAGTTCAACTTTTAACCTTTACATTTAAAGATATGCTTGGTATAGATGGAGATATAGTATGATGGAACTGAAGTAGCACTCATAGTTTTTTTTATATAATTCAATATCAAAAACAGATATTTAAATGAAAAACATAACAGATGTTTGTTGTTTGATCGTAAAACTTTCTCTCTATCACTTATATGTGAAAAAGTAAAAGGACACCGTAAAAAAAAAAAATATTGCAAAGATTCCTTCATAAGGACAGCTGGACAGCAGAAATTGCAGAATGTACTCAGATATTACAAACAACTTCCTGTTTCATATTACAATAGACTCACGTACAATTATGTTAATACTACGTTTTGTTTAAAGGTAAAAGCAATAAATTGTATTGGCACAACGTTTACTGCATCCGGTCTTCCTCGAACTTCATGTAGAGTCATACGTCTTCAATTCTATATTATGTAGGCCTACTGTCCATTTTGAATATTGGAGGTTAGGTTAAATGTAAACTTTAAAATTCGAATTAAATGACAAACTGGAGCTGATTTTAAATAAAAGGTACAAAACAATTGCACTAACTTTCTCACACATCTACAAAACCAAATTACTAACAAAAAACAAGTTGATGGGTGTTATCATGAACCTTACCCAGCTTTATCACACAAGCTAAAACGCCTAAAAGTTGTTCTTTTGAAGCTTGTTGGAACCGTTAAACTGCATTGGTAGATCAGTAAATCAAGTAAATTACTGGTGCATCAGTAAAGCAAGTTTTTTTTTAAACAATTGTTACCTAGGTTTCTAAAAATGATTTTAACTACTAAAATTATTGCTTAGTTTATTTTGGTACATGG
This sequence comes from Aphrophora alni, assembly GCA_963513935.1. NCBI lineage: Eukaryota > Metazoa > Arthropoda > Insecta > Hemiptera > Aphrophoridae > Aphrophora > Aphrophora alni. The sequence goes on along the minus strand of OY740771.1, from coordinate 112,948,581 downwards.
CAGCAACGTTTCAGAAACATTATTCATGATTTTTAACTAAGAAAGTTATTGCTTAGTTTATTTTTGATATGTGATAGCCAACATAATTATCACATTTATTAAAAAAGATTTTAAATGAGAAAGTTATTGCTTAGTTTATTTGACATATGAATTATTATTACACAACAATTTCTTATTTCCGTTACACTTTTTCGTTCCTCTCCTTGTTTCATTTTTTCGCTTCTCCCAATTCGATCATCACAGAAACTGCCGTACGGGTCTCATACTTTTGGAACACCCAGTATATATATATATATATATATATATATATATATTAATACCTTATACGTATATGTAAGGTATTTAAAAAAATGTTTCAGGAATTCAGAACCTTATTTTTCACTAACCAATGAAAAAGTTTACATTAACATATTTTCGAAAATGCTTATTCTTATATCTAGCTGCCATTTAAAATTTTTAAATTTATAAAATCATATCTTTTTAACGGTAAATTATATAGAGTTGAAATTTTGCGTGCTAAGTTAGTGTTATAAAGATGTAATTTGAGAAAAATAATCAGCGGATTCCCTTTACTCATTTCAAAATGGCGGCAATTTAAGCTTTTTAACGTCTATTATCTCAGAGACCGTTAAGTTTACAAACTAATAACAAGAGAGAAAATATTTTCTTTTTGTAAAACGAAATAGATTTCTTTTTTGTCTCTTAAAGGATAACTGAGTTATCGAAAAAACTGAAAACATTTATTCTTGTCTACACCAAAGGTTAGCTTGGAATAAAATTTGGAAAAAATAATTAATCTTTTTGTTTTTAATGTAAATGTATTTTACAAAAAAAAAAGTAATGGAAAACAAGATCTGTATGAAAAAACTAGAGGAGCTGTTCAAAGTGGCGCCCTCATTCAAAATACATGCATTGCACACTACTATAAAACAGAAGTTTATGATATTATTTATTAGGCCTACATATTAAAATTTCATTGTAGGCTAATTTTGGGTGTTGTAGCCAATTACCAATGTTTTCAGTTTTTTGTTGATAACCCAGTTATCCTTTACAATAGAGAATGAATAAAAACCATTTTGTTTGTCGTTAATAAAAAAAAAAATATTTTGGAAAATTAACGCATTTCGAGATAGGCCTATTCAACGTTAATAATTTTAAATCGCTGCCATTTTGAAATGAGTAAAGGAATTTTGTTCAATCATTAATTTTCACATGCCACCAACATTTTAATGTAATAGGTAGAGCTGTTTTTAAAAAAATACGTCTTTCACAACAGCTCCATTTCTGAATTTTAAACCGATAATTCACGAACCAACAGTTTAGAGAATATAGCAACCAATACGTTTTGTTTGCTACTTAGAAGCTATATTTGAGCAAAATTTCATCAAAATTGTTGAGCCGATTTTGTGTTTTTGTAGTGTGGCAGATACCTTAAATTTACAGTTATAAAAAAGTCCTAAAATATGTCCACCTACCATAATTGATTAGCTTAATCTTCTATTATTTAGAACGATACAATCGAATTAGTTAGATCTCGTTTTGGAAAACCGAATAAAGAAAAGCATGTTATCACAAACAGGATGTAAAGGTTGAAAATAAATTATTTTTTATCATTTCACATCGAAGTTGCTCTACAATTCGCCGAACTACAAATGACTGACTTAACGATAGGCAAGTTATCATTTTTAATTTCTGATCTGTAAGTTATTAAATAATAATTTATTAACGCTTCCCATCGTATTAATGATACACAAGAAGAGTATTTTAGATGTAATAATTTCTTATTATTGGTTTTTTTGTATTTGTATTTTATGTTCAGAAAAGAGTAAAATATTATTTCAAAATATTCTAACCAAACAATAGTGATTATGTTGTCTGATTCATTGTATATCATTAATTTTGATTTGTTCCTACTACAATCTGTAGAAATAATAGTGAAACAAGTTGATAAGTGACAGCGTGGTACTTAACCCAGCCCCATCACACAATATAGTTTCTAAGCCTCGTGATTCTGTATATCTCTCTGTCTGCTGGGCCTGACGGGCCTCCACTCGCTAAGTTCGTATCGGGGACTCGGCTCTGCCTCACATCAACACATTTTCTTGGGTGGTCAGGAGTCGAAATTACATTTTTGACATCAACTTCACTATTTGCCATTGTAATTACATGCAGAATAGTAATCTGCAAATTTGTATCTAATTTTATGTTTTTAGATGAATAACATACGCGTTATGATTGAAAAAAGCTGGCTGACATTTTGACGTTTTCAATTTAATTTGTCTGTATTTGAGTAAAGTTTATGCGTGCTATTGTCCCCAAAACTACATTTCATGTTCCCATCTTAATTTTTGTGGCTGATATCGTACCAACAAAGACGACGGACGCAGATAAATCAACAAACGAAATTTCCTAACCTAACATAACTTGTTTTCGTATAGCCTACTGAGTATTCTCTATATTGATTTAAGTCTGATTTGTTTTAAAATTGATGATCATTGTTCGTATTACAATCTTTGGCAATAATATGGAAAATAGAAAATACTAGGGGGTAGTTTATAACCCGTAGTTACCCAGATGTTAGATCTTCCAGACTTTATTGTTAAAAATATTTCTTCAACCTAAATAAACAATTAATTAAGTTGTCAAACCCTTCTCCATTAGGTTACTTAAATCTATTATTTAAAACCACCCCTATGGACATTCACCCCTACAGGTCATTCAACCTTATCTCCTCAGGTCAGTATCCAACTGTTAACAACCCTTTTAGTTAATTTTATTATTTATTAATATATAAAGAAGAGGACTTACCGGTACTATGGCCTTGTTGATCTTTCAAATTCTAGAAATAAATTCAAGTAGAAATCAAGAAGGTAAACCCAAAACAAGTTATTAGTTTTTTTTTAAGGCAAAAAAACTTTATACTTGTCATCGCATTCGTAAAGAAAGAAGAAGAAGGCATAAAAAAAACCTAGTCCTAGAACACTCTAATAGGTTCAGTGCCGGAAGAGAACAATAATTGATCAAGAGAGACCTGTGAGAAAGATGAAAGAGAGGGATATAATCCACATTTTATTCACGATATTAATACAGCGTGGCTGAAAAAAAATCAAACTTGTACCCTCTTTAACTTTTGTATTAAGAAAACTAAAACAGTTCATAGCGATATTCTTTGTAATGAGGAGCTGCTTTTATGAGCCCACGTTTCTAAATTTCGGTCTTCAGAGAATGTGAAGGGAGAGGGTAAGTTAACAATGTCAAATAGGAATATGGCTATGTGATTCATCATTTTAAAGGAGAGCGGAGCGAGAGCCAGCGCAATTAATGTCGCAAGAGGAGCGAGTGCCAGCTGTTAGGTAGAGCCCGAGATTCGGTGTAAGCGAAGTTTTTGTTAAACAAAATTGTAAATTAAATTAATGGTTGCAAGAATCACCATAAACAGGTTAAGTTAATATGTAATAATACTAAATACTGACAACACAACAACAATAAGATTAGATTAGTGGAAGAATCACAACAACTAAGTTAGGTTAAGTTATTATAAATATAATTACTTAAATCAAACAAAATAACAATAATGTATATTGTTCTCAGCTCGGACTTGACTATTCTGGGCATCCCTTATCTTCCCTCTTGTGACTAATGTCTTTTCTCCACTTCCTCAAGGCCCGGCCTGTCCCCTCCCACCGCTGGCTCTAGCTCCGCCAAACGCAAAATTACCTAAATTACTCTCGTTAAAATTTGAGTCGGCTGCCCTCAATTCTACACTCCCTTTTAAAGGTTTAGTCAATAAAAATAAAACAAGAAGATGTTTTGGACCACTCTACCTAAAATGGGATTAACACGTTAATATAAGCTATTAAAATAATTAAAAAGGAAATTATATCTCATCGCCTGAACTTTATTGTTATTTGAGAATCTTAGTAAAAGAAGATACCACAATGTCTAAATTTGTGTTTTTTTAACAGCGGTTTTGTAACAGATTCAACGAAATCGGTTGAATCTATTTTGAGAAATAAGGTCTTTTAATTATTTTTGTGCGTTGACGGTTAATTCGTTTTACGGAACCTTAAACGCTACATTTTACAAAATTTGATCAAAATTGTTTGTCTATAAATGAAAAAAAGTAATTATTTTATCTCCGCTAGAAATGTTATAATTAAAATGAGTACATTGTTCCACCTTTCTCTGCTTCGTGAATATCACTTTTGTTAACGTTTCGTATATACTTCATTCTCAAAACACTTAATAGTACTAATAGTTAGGTTAGAAGTAGTATTAAGTATTTTGAGAATGGAGTATATCCGAAACGCGTCAACAAAAGTAAGATTAACGAAGCTGGGAAAGGCGAAACAATGTATAATTTTAATCTATAGATGATTTTGAAAATATCAAAATCTGGAGTATTGGTTTTAAAGCATCTAGGCCTACACCAAGTTAACGAACAAATCTCATCAAAATTTGTTCTTTCATATTTGGCTGACACAGATAACAGACTACATTACAAAACTCACTTTTTTTGAACTCACAAAATGAAAGTTTCTACCGAAAATCAACATAGATTTTTTTAATATCCCCATAACGTTTTCTATACAAATACGAGAAATCATTTAAACAAGTTTATGATTAGAAATATTTCTGCATAATTACGATTATGCAAACATTATGTTTCATTTTTTTCCAATCTCATACTATTATGACTAAAACGTTTATTACAAACACTTGATAACAATCCCAATGAACAATACAAATCACACTTCTGTTTGAGAAATAAACAGGTAATCTTATTGCACAACGAATGGCAGAGAAGCTTTGTTATCGCTTAGTGCGTGGCATGGACTGAAAACATAGCTTTGTTTAAATATTTACAAACTCTTGACTGTTCTCATAAACATCCTGGAAGACAGAAATACCAACTTGACACACATGGAACAACGCCCAAGTCATAATACTGTAGTTGCAAGATAAAGCATTTCTCGACAATCGCATATAGACCTACCATTCATTAAAAAGGTTTTGAATTCTTACTCATTTATGTTGTTACCGGAAATAAGCAGGCTTGATAAAGAACACGTCATTCATTTAATTCATATTATTAGTAGTGGCTATTTTCTATTAGCACAGATACATCTGTTGCGAGTTTTGAATTTCTTCTTAGAAAAAACAATGTAGTAGTATAGAATACTCAAACTGATAAGCCGATGATAATGTGTGATTTTTACATTATTTTGTAACATTCGCAGTATAGAGAAAGTTGTGTGATGAATCGAAAATATTTATTGAGTTGTAGGTGGTAATTCTGTTTTTGTATAATCCAAGGATTAAACATGTTTTTGTAATTATATATATTATCGTTCCGTGCAGTGTTTGTTGGATCTCTTTTTTTCCAATTTTAGTATGTGACGCCCTATCGCCGCGCATTTTTTCCCACTTTTTTGATGAATAAAAATGTGTAGTAGTTGACATAAGACCAAAACTCAAAATTCACAGTTGATCAAAACTAGCTTTAACAATTTCCATCTTTTTTATGAACAGTATGCTGTATTTTCATCTCAGATAATAAACGATAGAAATTCTATTGTCACATCTGCCAATTCCCCAATTACCCTGGCTGGACCGTTATTTACCCCTCGACCCTCGCTCAGCCTGACAAAGATATATGGGCGATCCTAATATTTGACCTATTTTTAAGGGTGTCTTCCTATTTGCGGTCAAGTGTAGTTTTATGAGGGGATGATCAAGGTCCTGGGGGTGGAAGGGTTTCCAGTTAGCTGTCACCTCTTGAGATTTAGTTAATTTCTTCCTTTGCATAACAAACCACTAAATACATAACAGAATGATTTGATTCTAATCACAAATCATGTCTGGTTATATAGGTTAGGTTATATATATGACTGCAAATTGGAAAAATAAATTAGGGCAGCCCAAGATATTTTTGGGGTGACCGCAAACTGGAAGATTTTACCCTCGACTGCTAATAGGACTGACCGCAAATGGGACAACCATTTTTAAGAGTTATTCAAATGTGTAGGAAAAGACATGACAAATTTAAAAAATATATATTCAAAACATAAATACGCATTGTTAATCAAATTATACGTTTTGAAAATGTTATCTTTTATTATAATGGTTTAATTTGTCGCCATTTTATGAGCACGTTAATCGTGCCAACTTTAAATCGTGGGCTGTTACAAAATTGTGTCGTAACCCCGAAATATCGAGTATTTTGAAACGTTGCAAAATAAAAGTTAAATTTTAAAAGGGGGTCCTGAAATTGGGGGGGGGGTAACCCTAAAAAGTTGGAGTGGAAACTCTTTGTAAACGGATAAACTCATACACTTGGTTCAAAGGGCTACCAAATGTACACCTACCCCAATTTGGTGGACTAAATATGAAGATCATTAGCATATCTTGTATTATTTGTTTATTGATGAAACAATTTTCCATTTAAGTTGGGATAAATTTGACCGATTTTAGGGAAAGATAATAATTTAGAAGTAAACATTCCAAATATTATTAATATTGTTTAATAGGACATTTGTATATGTAAACACTAAAACATGACGTTTCGAGAGTATAAATCAACTCACGTTATCAACGTTATTGTCCCCCCCCCTCTCTTTCTTTATGTTCTAGGTTAACACTTGATAACGAGTGTTGATTTATACTCTCGAAACGTTGTGTATTAGTTTTTCTATACACAAATGATGGTAAATTTCTTATTAAACCATTAACAAACAATCCCTCATTATCAAATAACTTCCAGAATTCCAAATTTGTAGACGAATCATTCTCAGATTTATATTTTGTTTTCTCTAACAAAAGATTGAATTTGCCGTATTACTTATCGCAAAATTTTTAGGCTCAAGACAAAATGTATTTATTTCACTTTAAATTTTCGGCGTCATGTGAAAGTGTTTAAAAATTAATACTTTGTGACAATTCGAAACAATTTCGACTTTTTACGTTGGACTTTACATAAATTTCCGACATACAAATATGCAACCAATATCAAAGTCTTCCTCCATTTTTTTTCTGAATACAATGCGATATATTCATCCTTGTAACGGGCTGAGATTTTACAAGGATGAAACACCTCGAAAAACGTTAATTTCGTCAGTCGACATTGCCCTTTTCCACTTAAACCTTAATAACTTTTAACAATCAAAACAAATTCCAAGTCAAACTTTTCAAATTCATAGAGGAACAATTTTCAGATCTATTAAAAGATTGCATTTATTGAAAATCGAAAATCGCAACTATTTGTAGCAAAACTTTTCTCTCTGATCATTACTAGTTTTTTTGGTTGGGTTAACATATCCAAAATTTCATAATTTGATTAAATATCCAAGGAGCATTCCTCATGTTAAAAATATGATCTTTATTCAATTTGGCCGTCAACCCTGCAAACGTGTACCTGCAACCAGTAAAACAATTTCAAGTGCGCGCGTGCGTCTAAAATTTCAGCGCTCTGTATCTGCTTATCTTTGGAAATAAACTGATAAATGGGTTTAGGCCTTACCCCAAATTTAGGCCTTTTTGAATCAGAATTATTGAAAGCACTTTCTTGGTGAATATTAAACATATGAGCCATACCGTCATGTGAAATTTGACTGTTGTATATCTTGCTACCCTGGCAATAAACTGACAAATGGGTTTAGGCCTTTTAGAATCAAAATTTGTTAAAACTGTTTCTTATTGTAAGCCGCTACGTAGTAATAGATAGTTAGATACCTTCCCTGAAAATTTCAATTGGATCAATACAGCAGTTTTGGCTGTATGTTGATGATGGCTCAGTCAGTTAGGGCACTATTCATATATAGGTTATGTCTGCTATTTTACTCCTAATGATTTCTTTGAGCATGTAAAGTTAAATACGAACTTTAAAAAGGTAAACTAACTGAACAGAAAAAGATAAACGTGTTCAGTGTAATTTTACTTATCCAGTTAATAAATTACAGTGTAAGTTTGTTAAATCGCAACCACGATAGGCTATAATTTAACATTTCTTACAAGGAACCAACTTTTGGGTTATAGGCCTACATTTAGAGAATCTACTAACTTATATTATATGGTTGGGCTAGGTAAGAATCATCAACTTGTTTTATAAATCCCATATTCGTTTTCTAATTTAATAAAAATAATATGAGGCGTTATAAATTTATTTTTATCATTTCATTTAAACAAAATATAATCTGTAATCTATGATCACATTATTTTAGTACACAACTCTTCACTCTAGTATACAGAGTGAATCATTATGGGCGTGTAGGCTACCGTATATCTCAGAGAATAACTGTTATTATAAACTTCTGGGTGTTATAATTAATTACCAAGAAATACTTCTTATACCAATAATTTTTGGTTATCTTTTGACATATAGTAAAAATAATGATATCATCATGTTTATCATTAACAAGGAAATAAAAGTTTTCTCTTTTTTTTGTAAAACCAACGATTTTCGAGAGAGACGTTAAATTTATACAACGGCTGCCATTTTGAAAACGTAAAAAATAAATTCTTAATCTACTGATAAAAGGTTACACACAAAATACAATATCTCAGTCATTTTCAAAATTAAAAGAGAACAAAAAGGCACAAAAAGTGGGTACTTTTGTTTTTATTTTAGTCCATAACATATCCCTGGAATATTTCACCCGAATTATGATCAGGCTGTAGCCTATATCCTAGTTTCCCACGGCCTATTCGCCTAAATAGAACACTATAGATACAAACACATAAAAGATAGAAATTAAAGTTTATTTCGTGTTATAACATGGCTAGTAGTTATTAAAGTAGTAGTCTAAACATTTGTATTTGAGAAATATAGTGATTTTTTTAAAATGTAATAAATCTTAACAGTGTAAACCAAAAAAATAAAAATAAAAAAAATTCAAATTCCAACAAAATTAGACGTAACTTTAAATGTCAACGTTTTAATTGATTGTCCATGAATTTAATATCATGTTCCGAATTAAAATTTTTGAATGATTCTAATTTGACTTAGTTCGAATTTTTTAGTAGGCCTAAGTCTCCTTTGGTTTCTGTTAGGCCTTTTTCAAATTTGACTGCACTTAAGAGAACTCGGAACACATATTGCAGTTAAAATGTATTAGCCTACGTAGATTTGAAATATAATTTTCAAGCTATACTCAAAGAAGAACTACTAGACGAGGAAAACTTACCATTTTGCTGTGAGGAGGGTTATCAGAAACTCTGATGAGTGTACCTTATTTTGACGTCAACGATATGATAAAACAAACATTATAGACACATGTAGGAAGTACGTACAAGGACGTACATATATCAACCAAACATTTCAAACACTGCTATTTTTAAATTGGTGTCTTTTAATTTACAATTCGAATTACGTGTCAAATTAGACTAAAATTCTATTACAGATTTTCTAATTTTGAGGTTATGTTAAATTTTTAGTGTAAATCTTGTATGATGAGGCAAAAACTTGATGTAGAGATTTTGCGGTTATATCCATCCGTTTTGAAATCTCTTGCGTCTCAAAAATTGTTTTTTTTTTGGAATATCGGTCAGTACAGTGTTCTACAGTATAAAGGCTTTAACTGATTTTAATAAAATTTGGTATGTAGCCATATTTTGGGGATTTTCTCCTCATTTTAAATCGGTTATATCGATTTTCATCAAATGAAGCCTCTAATGTACTATTAAAACAAAGGGCTTTGCCTTACAACAGCTTGTCGTATGGCCAAACCTTTGGCACCTAAAACACTTGGGCTATACTCGGCGTCTAATATAGGTTGATGGAAAGTGGAGGTGATCGAACTTTGAAAAGGCATGTTTGGCAGTCTTCGATAGTAGCTGAAGGCTAATGTAAAAAAATCGATACCCAGAAAAGTTGAAGTTTCTCGTAAGTTGTTCAGGATTGTAAAGAAGAAGGGTGAATGGATATTTAAAACAATGAAAAGAAGTCTGTGAGAATGGGGGACCTTGCCAAAATGCACTTTCCTAACAAATGGTATATGTAAGAACCACAACGGCACTATTTTTGTAGTAAGATTGTTTATTATATATCAAAGTATTTATTCAGTAGTTATACTGTGTAAATACAATTTCGTCTAATAAATAAATCAACTTTTGTTATGAAAAAATCAATTTTCATTTGCCTTTTTTGCAATATAATGAAAAGGAGGGTTCAGAAAACATCCCATAAAATGATTTTTCGGCGCTTACTCGAATCATCCCCATGTGAGGCCTAACGTGCACCTAAAAATCTCACTTTTGGTACTATTAATGAAATATAATATTAATATGTTTGAGAAATTTCATAAATTGATATAATTGTTTTTTTTTTTTTAGTTAGTACGTATTTTCTCTCATAATATATTGAGGGAAAAACTGAAAAGCTTTGACCACTAGTCATTTTATTTTTATTTTTTATCAGGCATGACAGAGGTTTTTCGCCTTTTAAAATAGGGGGGAGGGGCCTACAGATTGCATTAATGTATTTCATTAGTATATTTAGTTCTCTCTATAAATTTATTTATGTTTATTCTTTCATTATTTAGTTGGTTTGTCCATGAAGCTGTAGGCCTATGAATTCTGTGTACTATATAAACGATAGATATAAGTTGCCTGAAGCTTCAATATCAATGTTACACAATAAAGCATGTCAAACTACATTGTTTTATAGTTACTTAATGGATTCCTTTAATATTAAGTTTTATCAAGAACCTACTGTATTTTATAAATTAAAGAAAAGAATAAAGCTTCTTGATTTTGTTTTCTTTGTTAAAGTAGACAAAATCTCAATCCATCATCTTATAAAGACACTACATATTTAGAATTCTCTCTTTTTTTTTTTTAAATCCATATTTCAGTCAAAATATTTATGTCAATATGAGAAATAAATGTTAAATTTTATTTCCTATTAGTAAACAATATTAAATAATTATTTTACACTTTTTGCAAAGCTGATTAAACAATTTTAAATTAAATGTAATTTTACTGGTTAATGTAAATTAGAACAGTCATTTATAAGTCCACCCTTACACGATCTATGAATCACTTAAGGGTGTACATTGGATTGGATTCAATCAGGAAAAGACCAGAGTACTATGATAGTTTAGGAGAAAAAGATATGACCTTCAAAATATCTCCATTGACAACCTGGAGGGAAAATGTTACTTACTTGGGAACCCACCTATTCAAAGACGGTAACAAGCTGTATGAAATCAAGCGACGTCATATGTTGGCTAATAACTCATAGTTCGCTCTCACAACAAAAATATTCTTTACGCCTTCGAGAAGATAATTATGAAAATCCTCGGACCTCTTAGGATGAATATGGGTAGAGAATAAGATACAACAATAAGTTGTATGAAATCTTTAACCATCACTCTATCTCTACACTTATTAAAACTCGAAAGCTACAATGACTAGGTCACACATAACGTATAGAATATGGGTGAACACCCCAAACAGTACTACTCATTCGCTGAAGGGAGCCAACCTGTGTGTAAGACACGAAACACAACATATAGAATATGGTCATTGTTTGGTGTCCAAGTCACTTTGTATAATATAATGAGTAATAAATTAATTTATATTACCTTTATAGTTCCGTCATGTGACTTCGAGTTTGTCTTTATTACAAAGACGTCTCCGAAACGCGTCTTTGTAATAAAGACAAACTCGAAGTCACATGACGGAACTATAAAGGTAATATAAATTAATTTATTACTCATTATATTATAGAATATGGGTGAACACCAAAAACTACTACTCATTCGCTGAAGGGAGCCAACCTGTGGGTAAGCCACAAAACAGATGGATGGAATCAATTAACACCCTGAGCAAGGAGATACTTAATTTAAGGAACTGGAGGATGGTATGTTGTAATCATGAAGATTGGAGGAGGCCATGGTTTGACTTGTGCCATACAAGAACAATAATTTAACTATAATTTAAGTAATAGTTAATAGGAGAGTAAGAGTAGCACATGGTTGTCAATTTGAACACGTCCCTACTTGAAGATAACCTTTGAACAAGGTTACCAACATTTTGCATTGCTAATAGAATTGCGTAAATAAGTAGTTTTATTGTGTTAGCATAGTTTTTTCAAGTTAAATGATAGTTTTTTTGTTTTAATAATTTAAACACGTATAGTCTAACTGATACTTTAACATTGTCAGCAGTACTGAAAACTTATTTTTTAGAGTTTTTATTTTAACGGTAATTTTAGTAATAACCCAGTACAAATATAAATTTTTAATTGAAGTTTCTTGCGATGTAAGGGGAAAGATTGATTACATTTATTTAGTCGGAAAAATATTGTTTTTGTTGAGAAATTATTTTTGTTTACAAGGAAGGAAAGCAGCTACGGATGTATTAAAAAAATTGATCGTTAAATTATGTTCTTTGCAATTGTGATGAAATGGAGTATCTGATTTTTTCGAATGCCTTGAATGAACACTGCAGAATAATCACGGTGCCATATGGTGTCACAGCAGGGAAATGAGTTGGAAAACCCCTATTGATTTCTCAAGTTCAGGCTGTCTACTGGCTTCTCCTTCAATGGACTTTACTCATGCCAGCTTGTATAGTAGTGGACAGCTAAGAAAGATTAAACCTTGATGCTTATGAAGTTTTTGTAGTATCTCTCTCCCTGAATGTTTTAATACATTCAATAATTAGTTTTCGTAATTAGACTAGTTGTGGGCTACCTATAGTCTGATATACACATCATAAATTTAATTTGTTTTCAATTTATGAAAATATACTTTAAAAATATCAGAAAAAGCTTGGCAATTATGTAATCTTTAACTAACAGTTGTAAGGCTAGTTAATCTAAAAAGCATAATGTGAATAACAACCCAAACTACAGCTCACTTTCTATAACAAATCACTTCATTATCAAACTAAAATAGCCCTGCTAAAAACCTAATAGATAATGGTATCAAAATAAATTAACTGGAAATAAACAAACATTGCCACAATAGAGATAAAATATAATTGCAAAAAATAAATCACAAGGGTATACACACTTTATAATTGCATCACACATCTCATAAACATCACTATCACTTTTTATAGCAATAAAGAGCTAAAAATCAGAGCTCAATAATAATTTACAAGGCATTTTCAAAAGCAAAGGTTTGCCTAGTTTAAATAAATGGATCAAATGTATGTAACCAATAAAAATAACAAACATACAGCCAAAATGTTGAGTTAAAACAAGACATAGATTTTCTGTTTTCAGTTCTATATTGGTTAGGAAGACAATTGCTTAGATAACTAAGGAGTGTGGTTTATATGGAACAAGTGCTTCTTTGTGTATCTACGTGCATGACAGTTGGTTTGAAGAGTAACCACAAGATTCATTTGATTGTAATCTTATGCCTTCATAGTTTATCATGACTTATCCTGATGATTCAGATTTTGATGACTTTGTATACGGTGTAATGAACACTAATTATTACTCATTATAATTTTATTGTATAGGTACTTCCTTAGTAGGCTATTGTACAGTTCTAGTATTTTTTTTCGTAAGTCAGTAGGTACTAAATAAAGCAAAAAAATATTGATTATCAAATAATATTTTGTTTCCCCCATTTTTTAAACGGCATACAAATTTTGATGTTTGAAAGCGCTATTTTATAATTACATATATTTAAACAAAATTTTTGATTATTTGATGAACATGTAAAGAACTATTTACATGAAAAAATTTGTATTTCCACATATCAAAGAAGATAAGATATGTTTTTTGCAACATTTGTACAAACGTAAGAAAATTACGTATATGTATGAATTACAATTATATATAAGACAAAATTGTATATGACTGTATGATTTTTTATAAAAACTGATTTTATAAGTTTTATAAAACCATTAATAAGCTAATAAACAAAACAAAATAATTTTAACAGGAGAGAACTTTCTTTCTTTCTTTTTTTTTTTTTTAAATCCATAACTTCATTATTTACAGTGTTTTAAGCAGTGTGTAAAAGATTAAAATAATTGTATTCACTGTTCGTAACGGATCAGCTCCTCAATAAAGACCACTGAAATATGGTTGATTGGCAATTGATACCAAAATATTATGCAGTGTACAGCCCAGAAATTAAAATTAATATTTTTCTAGTGATATATATTTTTTTTTTAATATAAAAGAGGAATGAATTAAACAACATGGTGGTTAACTAAATAAATAAAATTAAAGAATAATGTTCAATTTCTTCAAGAAATGAAATTAAACAATAATTCGAGGAAATTTAAAAAAAATTTGTTGAATCACTACTTTTTAATTTTTTTATTATTATACCAAAATGTACATGATAATCTGGGAAAATATGGAACTTTGAAAGAGTATAAAAAATGAATGATACAAAGAAAAAAAGAAAAACTACAATTTGAATTAGATTACAGACAAGCACTCTTTTCAAAATACAAAATAGAAAAAAGAAATATAAATGATGTGTAGCAAAGAAATGTACATGGCAGTGATACATCTCGATAACAAAACAAATTAGAAAAAAATTAATATTTGTATCAAAATTGTGAATCTGATGAAAAGATGATAATATGATTAAGACAATGTATGACAGAGTTACTTGTAATTATCACATTATAAGTCTAGTGAAATATTAAACATTTATCACACAAAAATACTGACAAAAACAAATGTCACTATATTAGAATACAAACGATAAATTTCGTTTGAATCATTCTAATTTTATCTACAATATTACTATATTCTAAATATATTAGGTAGTTACATTGCCGCTCGTAGAGCATGCCCAAGACTCCTGACTCGTACACAATACCATTTCTAGTCTAAGTCTACAATGTTTATATTGCTACACATGTGTGTGTGTGTATGGGGGTGATACGAGTAAAAACTAAATTGTTACTTAACATCAAACAACTGTGACAACAAACAATTTTTTTTAAAAACATTTTAAAGACACATTTTCTAAACTTTTGTTGAATTTTGATGGTAATATTTTATAAAACATACAAAATTAATAATAATTTCAGGCCAATAAAACGGTTATAGTATAACATTTTGGAAAGAAATTTACATAGCCTAGAGATACATAATATTTTGCTGACACAGTAGCCTATTATTTTAACCAACAAAGAACAGTACAAGTAATCACATTCTAATTAATTACCAACAAATACAGATATTACAAATATAAGATTTATGTTTGTACTTTTATAAGCACAAACAATATATAAAATAAAAACACACATACATTACAAGCTGGTTAAAGCTCGTCTACAACAATAAACACAACACTTAATAAAAATGCATATATATAATTGTAATACATACTTATAAAAAATAAAGTTCACAATTGAATAGAGCAAATGGAAAGCAGTGTGTAACAGTTGTGTTTATAAACAATAAAAATCAGCTATAACCTCAAACTTTCTGTGTTGTGATTACTACGTTACGATTGATAGACATATTTCCAATTCAGAATGCACTTTTTTTTTTTTTTTTTTTTTTTTTTTTTTTTTTTTTTTTTTTCAGATAAATTGTAGACGAGCCTTATAAAGATGATTTTGTGATAAAAAAGTAATTTGAAAACAAACCTATGTAGGTCTAGATTAATTTGTGGTTTGTGCAATCCCGGCAAAATATTCAATTATACAGATTTTTTTTAAATTTGAAAACTTAAATCTAAACTTACCCTGAGATCAATATATGTCCTATAGGCAGAGTTCACATTGATTTTTAAAATAAAATATTCAATTCTGCTTTATTTTTTTAACACACACTATGAAATTTACATTGATTTAAAATTTTAATATAAATGTTAAAACAACATAATCCATTTATCACAAGTGAAAGGATAGAATTGGCCTACATTTTTGAACTGATGGACATAACATAGATAGATTTATTATAAATGCTTTCAAAATAAAACCGTTAGTGTTAGATTTATTCAAAATAATAACGATAATCTAGTACTAATACATATATAAATCTAACCTAAAAATGTGTGTATGATGTTTAGCAATCGATTCAAATATAACTAATTTCATTCTCAGAATGCATAAATCATCATACGAATGTAATTTCGACAACAAACATTATTTTATATTGTAATGAGGGTAGCCATTGCCTCATTGCAGATAACTGCATGGAACATTGGCATATTCATTTTTAATACAGTAGCCTAAAGTTAATAAACAATAAAATGACTAAAGATGATGACTAAGTCATTGAAAAACCATTTTGTTCAAAATAAAATGTCTGTGAAAGTTTTGTTTCCTTCATTTGGTGATTGACTTTTTTAATAAGTTGTTATATACGAAAATGATGACAAATATCCGAATAAACTATATCATAAACATGTTGCTCACTTCAAGCAAATAGATTCCATGAAGGATAATAAACAATCTTCCAAGTTTAAACCAAAGGAAGCCACTGTTGGCCTGAATCTGACACTCTCCATTCATTTAGAAAACTTTCAATGTTTCAAGATAAACATTCTATCATAACATGAAAATAAACTCTCTGTTCGTGTTATTTATTTTAAAAAGAACCGGTGATAAGTTTTTTCAACTTTTTCAAAATGAAGCAGTTTAAAAAAAAATTTGTCGATAAAGTCCAAGTTTGACTTCAAATTAGCACTGAGGAAACTTTTTTGGAAATCTAAATCAACTAGTGTGATATAATTCTAATAATGACTTATCAACAAATTGAGTAAAATGAATAGACTGTTCAAGACTAACATGCATAATTGAATCCAAGCGGTGTACAGAAAATCTAATATTAACTGGTTCAGATTAGTGAATGAACACTTATAAATGTGAATGTTTATAATATGTAGGCCTAAATAAAAATTCATGTATTTAGACACACAATGAACTAAGCTCCGCGACACAACAGTTGTTGAAGAGCCTATACTATTAGTTGGCTTTTCCATCGATTAATGTGGTGTTAGTACATTGAAATTCCCATTATGTTAACATTCACAACCACACCTTTTGCTTATAAAGCGAGAGCACTAAACTAGTTAGAGGTTCATTCAAACATCTTCACTTAAACTTTAGTGAGAGGTTGATGTTGTTAGAGTGAACGCTCTGGTTTAGAATAAAAATATACAAGTAATAAAAACTCAAATCGATATATTTTATTAGGCTAGTTGCAATCATATGTGTATATAAAAACTACTACACAATACCAAGACTGTGTATCAACTCTAAGTGAATCGAAAAAAAACAAAACAAACATGAACCAACTTTTCAGCCAAACCAACATAGAAATAAAGTCGTTATGACTTCCGTTTAGTTCTAATTTAGTTTAATTAGAACTAAATAAAAAATCGTTTAATTTAAGCAAAGCTGAAATTCTGTCAAGTTGTTTCACCACAAAGTGTGACTACAAGGTTTCGCACTAAACTCCTGAAAGAGGGGATAAAAAGTGTTCACTCCAATAAAGCAGTTAGATAAGCTATCCTTTGGTATGTCTTTTTCATTAGTTCTCAATTGGTGTATGTTATTTTGTGTAAGTGTGCTGTTCTGTGGTTGATATAGTCTTAATTTATTTTGACAACTGAGGCCTAGATTCCTTCATTACAGAAATGACTGAATAAACTTTGAACTATCCATTAACTTTAAAACAAGAATTATAAAAACATGATGAATTATATATAGTATATATTGTAAAACTATATTGGATAATTTATTTTCCCCTTTAAGAAAACTGAAACTAAAATATGATAAATGGATTACTTTTTTATTATGTTAAGTAATTTAATTCCCCGCCCTCAATATTTCAAAATATAGTTAAGAGATCAGAATTTCAAACCATCTTTAAAATTTTTATTTTTTTTAACTGGTCAATGTGAACTAAGTCTAAGTTGTAACGCATACAGAACATTCTCGATTCTCCGCAACAATCCAAAAATAATTGTGCACCTAATTTTTTTTCATTATTTTTCATATTTTTAATTTTTTTTCCATTTTTTTCCTTTTCTTTTTACAATTTTTAAACAATTTTCATGTTTACAAGAAGAGCTTATTTAAAAAAAATATAAGTCTTACAGAAATATGGTGGGATATTACAACTAGTGACGTCTAGTAAAGCCATTTATGACAATATAACTCTGTCATTAAACAGGATATTATAATAGTCTCTTTAATATGTTGGGTGGAAAAAAAAGTTTAATTACAATCAACGTATTTAATCAAAGGAATAAACACAGATAATATATATACACATAATTTAATTTATAACAGGTACAAAATTAAATTTAAGTTATAAATATATATTTATATTATATATTATTTACAATTATAGGATTACATATGAAAAATTTACATTCAACTGACAAAAACATTGTATAATTTTTAAAAGACAAGTTTGTTTAAATGTAATGGAAATATTTAAGTATAATGTGACATATTTTTTGTATTATTAATATACTATAATTTATTACATGCGACATTTATGTAGAAAAATGCTAGCATATTAGGTTCTCGGTTTTAAAATGTAGATGATATTAAAACAATAACTTTTCATTTTGGACTTGCATAAAACTACTTTAAATAATCAGAGGTTAAGAATGGTAAGATATATTATATAGCTCGAATGTCTTACCTGATTTTTAAGTTTTTTAATACTACTATACTACTCTAGTTGTGGCCCAACCCCAGAAAAAGTTTAAAAATTTGGATTAAGTTGGTAAAGAGATGGGGGATTATACCTTCTATAGATGGGGGAAAACTCAGAAATGACAATTTTTCTTTTTTATATTCATAAAACAGACTGGGTATTAACATTTTAAACAAACACTTAACACCAATTTTCTGAATTGTTTAATTAAAACTAGGAAATATGACAACTATTGAATTACTCTTTTGACATACTCTATGAAACCTTAAAAAAAGCTTAAATCACAGTTTAATTTTAACAATATCCTGTAAATAATGATTCAACAATTAACGACAAATTCAAATTTCCACAATAAGAAATCACGTTGATAAGATGTCATTTCAATCAGCGAAAGAAAACACAACTGGTGTTGTCGAAATTGAAGTGTTTGTTAATTTAATGATTATGAATTCCCCATACATTTTGTTCAGTATATTTAAATAATCAAAAGTTGTTTAATAGTGAAGTAATATCGAAGAAAAATCTAATAAATATCCAAATCATAACGACAAATTTTTACCTGTAGGTGTGGGGGAGAGGGGGTTAAGATAAATTTACACTTTCATTTCGTAGTCAGGAAATATCCAAGACATTGTTTATAACTATTAAAGTTGAAAAATAAGTTTCTTTATAAATAATTATAAATATTAATGGACAGATAGTTACAAAACTCTTGTCAAAATGTTTAACTATAAACTCTAGAATACATCTGAATGATTCATTTAATAAAAACTTAATATTGTTTATAAAAACTGTAAAAATCAACAAACTGCATTATCTACAAAATATTAGATGAAAATCATTACTACTCTGCGACAATGTTGCTTGTACCAAAACAAACAATGCTCCAAATTTCCGATGCTTCACATACTTATGTCATTTTAATAAACAGTATTCTAAACTTAGCTCAAATTTCAACTTTCATGTGGTAAAACGAAAATTGTTTAAAAATATATTATGTTTAATTATAACGATATTTTTTGGAAAGTAATTTTTTATATAAATAATAAAAAATTCGATGAAAAGAAGAACAATATATATATAGGGTATATAAAGATTTATGACAGTTAATTATCAAGATATTTATTTAACCATTTGTGTAATTTTAAATTATAATTAAAAATAGTTTCTATAAAAACACAATAGTTTAAATATCTCAGTAAATAAATGCCGCACAATATAAAGATTTTGTTTCAATATTTTTAATCGTTTTACCATCTGAACATCTGAATAGCAACTATTTGCATCAATTATTTGTGAATATAAGAAATTCACTTATAAAAATAATAACAATAGGATCAAATTACAAATTATTCAGGAATATTCTAAAGCTCATATTTATATACCAGTATCATTAGATTCAAAAATATAAAAATAATAATACAAAAAACTAGAAAACTCCTATTTTACAACTTGGGTTGTTATAAAACAATATATTCCGGACATTTTTTACATTACAAGAATGAAATTGCATACTTGTCTCCAACCCCCCTCCCTCTTCAAACAAGGGGAAAATGGATATTCCGGACCAATTGAATTACAAAAACTGTAAATTATAATGCGTTACTAATCTTAAAGTAGGACAACAAAGTTAACTTCGAGCAATATAGAGATGCACAGTTGGCAAGTTTGTGTATATCTGACATGACTCTTGGGAATAGGGAAGAGTGGGGCAAGTATAATGGTATAATTTAGAAAGAGAGTGAGAGAACGCATGACTCGTTCTTTATCACAACCGTAGCATCTGATCCTTGTAATTATAGAGTCAAAATAGTTTGTGGTCTTTTGTTATATTCTAGGTTTGTTTATAATGCCTCAACCTAGATCAATTAGTCGACTAAGCCAGGGAGAACCGAACACCCAGAACTTGAATTTAATTTCACTACTGAAACCTTGAGCAAAATTTTTAATTTTTTTTTTTTTTTTTTTTCTCTCTGACGAAACCTACGTTCACACTACTTAAGTTAATAGTCTTTCATGGTTTAACGATTTGACAAATGGCTATAAAAAAAGTTTCAAAAGTAAAGGTTAAGGAAGACATAAATTCTCCTTCATGTCGTGACTTGAAGTTAACTTGACTTGCTCGAAGTTAACTTTGTTGTCTGCACTATACCAACATTATAATTGGAGATAATTTTTAAGATGAATTTTTTGTTTAAACTTAGATTTGAAAATTCAAATAACCAATCTCTAATATTATTTACAGTTACTTTCACAACAAAATTGTGTAGCTGTATTATTTAAAACAATTCAATTATGATATTAAGATAATAGCCAAATTAATTTTGGTTAAATACAAGTCTTATATTTAAAAATATGGTGACTATTAAAAGTATTTTTCAATCAAATAAACAATTTAACATAATTTTTACAATAGGAAAACCTATTTGTTCATGACATTACTCGAGACAATATGTATACATTATACTGAATTCGTATACAATTATTTGCTTTTTCAATTATTTTTATAAGCAGTTGAAGAAATAATATAAAGACATGATTCTTGGTTTTCATAATGTATATCCTGTCTAGAAATTAGTTCAATTAGCCTAGGATCATAAAATTTGTCCAATATAGATTACATTATAACAAAAAGTAATACCATATTGATAGTGAGAATCGAATAACTTTGTCTTTATATTACACATCTAAAACAGTTGGCTTGAGAAATTAAATATATTAACAAATACAGAGAGTTTCATAATCAGTTTGTCCAACTGATTCTGGAGATCAAATTAAGACAAAAAGTTTCTAAACATAGGTCTAAAATGGGTAAGTTTTCCCGCCTATCTGTTTAGAATGAATTGAGATATTGATGTCAAATTTTGCAGAATGTTTTACACTATTAGTTTGCAGTGTACCACAAAATTGATAATTTTTACTTAACAATTTCAAAATGGTGTTCACTTAGTAATTTTTAATGGTAAATATCTCAAACTGTATTTATAATTTTATTTTTGTTGTAGGTTAAGGGCTAGCTGACATATCAGTAAAAAACTATTAGAATAAAAATAAGCTCTTGGTATTATATTGGAACACACAAACACAAGAGTTTTTCTTGGTCTTCCAACACTTAGCAGTCAACGTTTAAAATAGTTATTAAGTTAAATACAAAGTACCTAATGAATGACCAACATAAGTGTGTTCTAGTAAATCACCAAGAATGAGTTTACTGAAATTTCGGTTATTTTTCAACAAACAACAAAAATAAATTAATCTTCTTGTTCAAGATTTAACGTATAAAACATTATGCTAAATTTGGTAACAATATCTTAATCCATTCTGGAATTACTCCTTGTTTTGAAAAAATACAAACAGAATACTTAGCATTTTTCAACATGTTTATTGGAGTATTTCTCTTTATTTTAATATCAAGAATCATGTCCCAAATTTTAACATATCAATCATAAAACATCCTATATTTTCCTGTAATTTAAAAAACAAACAATGAATAATTTCGAAAAAATATATTTAAAAGTTGATACGTTCAGAAATGCGTGTAATGAAATAATTTAACAATTAAGTTTTTTATGATGTAAATCTAGCTATACTGAACCTGGTTATACTGGTGCTCTCAAAATAATGGTCAGCTTATTGCCATGGTCAACTCGATCTGTTAAAGTAAAAACAAAACCAAATTTTATTCCCAATTTATTGGCCTACAAAGATTATATATATAATTATATATATATATATATATATATATATATATATATATAATTATAAATTTTTAATATAAATAACACAGATAGCAACAATTTAAATAATATATGGAATAACATAGTTATTGTATATGAATCATTGTTTTTAAATAGGCTATAGATAATTTTAGTATTTTTCAAACTCTATTTGGGTACTTTTATACACAAAAAATACAATATCACCAACTGAGATTGAATCTTGTGATTTAAGAGATGAAATTTCATAAACAGCATGTTGCAACTTAAAACGTTATAGCAACGTAAGCCTATACACTGAATGTCTAGGAAAACATTTTTAAATATTAAAAGACAAATTTGCTCATTCTTTGGTAAAGAATTTGGCTTCTTTGGCATTCTATTCGTAAATATCAAACATTTAATTTCAGCTCAATTGAAATCCAGGAGAAAATATCGGCCAGTGGTAAATTTTTTAACAAAATTTCAACTTTTTTTATGATATAGATCAAATGTTATAAACATGAACATATAAATTTTACAGGAACACGTTATTAATGTTGAAAGCACAATATTAACTAATTATAATTTAAAGTATGCAAATTACATTTAAAGTATGCAACACTTCCTTACATTAGGCCTACACTAACTCTCCACAGGAATATTAACACTTTATAGCCACTCAAACACAACTATGTTGCAATATATCTGCTAAACATCGTAACAATTAAGTCCTATTGTCATAAGATTAAGAAGTATATCAGAACACTGAATGAATCGTAAATGCCTTGTTAGAAAAATTAAAGAATAATTCATAAATGTTAAAGTTATATAATTGAAAGAACAATCTTCTTCTTGTAAAAAATGTTTGACATCTAAAATTAACCCGACTGATTTTGGTGATTAAAACCGAGATTTAAATAGTCTGACTACATATAAATTACGAATTAAATTTGGAAATTATACCGTTGCCCATGAAAAAATTTTCATTGTAGACCATTTTTAGAAAATAACTATTGCCGATAAAAATTAAAACATTAGCCTAATAGTAATGTAGACCAACATTAATCATTATTAAAAGGTCGTAGAATATAATTAATTGTTAGATAAAGACAAGCCAATTGGCGCTGTTGTCAAAAGACATGAGAAACATACAGTAATTGTTTATCAAGAAAATTACCAGTATTTATGGAGATTTTTTGTAAAATACAGTACATACAATAGTACATACCTTATTTCTTAATAATAAAATAAGTTTTCAACACAAAGCCTTTTTCACAGGAAAAACAATTTAAAATTTTTTAGGTTAAGGTCCATTAAGTGAATTACAAAATAGGTTTGTACACGAATTTTTACTTTACAATGTCAAGTAAAATATATATTATAACCTTACCTGATCTACGCGTAAATTTGTTAAAAAAAGAAGAAATTATGCATTATTTCTAAAGCGGTCACCCATCCAAGTACTAACAGTGCTCAGACTAACCAATGTCGCTTGACTTCAGTGATCTATGAATGCATTGAATTCTGTAGTTTCGAAATTGCGATTTTTCAGTAAAAAATAAAGAAAAAAGTAAAGTTTATAAACTTATTTTACCTTGTGATATAAATGTGCAATATTCTTATATTTATTTTGTTTGCTTTATATGAAAAAAGGTATATTTAGTTGAATTTTAAGACTTCTATCTGATAAAATGTATAGTTTGTCGAATTTTAAGGCTTCCACCATACTATGAGATGTTGGACCTTTGATAAATTTGTCAGTTTACATGAAAAGTTAAAAAAAAACTCTATTTTTAGTGTCAATAGGAGACCAAATTTCAACAAAATTGCATCTATTTGTCTTTAAGCCTACAATTATTTTTTGTCATAGTATAGAAAAAGGGAAAAAATCATTAGTAAGTTTACAATGCAAACTATTAATATTAAATGTTTGTGTAAATACATTAAAAAAAAACTATGTAATTGTCAGATGCCAAGCAAAATGGTGGCAGCTTATGTTCCCACTTAAATTTTTATTTATGAAACCTTCCTATTCATATAAACTAATCTTTGAATTCACAGTGTTAAATTAGTTTCACTTCAGGTTCGGAAGGGGGGGGGGGGGGAGTTGAGGTTCAAAGAATTTGTCTTGAAAGAAATCCATAACATTATAATTTTCTGTATGAAAAACATGCCACACCAATAGCCTACAAAACATTTATAATTAAAACCAATCATATCTTCTTAGTCACATAGTCATATTTTCATTTTCCCGATAATTGTTTACATAAAAAAAATCATTTGTATTTATAAACAAATTTTCCCTCCTATATTCATAGATTTATAAAATATTAATGGTAAATCCTAACCAGACTTTATGCTCCTAAGGATTACTTATTTTCCACCTATTAAAATATTATAGCCTATACTAGATTATAATAATCTTGTCAATATTTTTATAGCTACTCTTCAAAATCGAAGATATAGAATAAAAATAGTTTACTAAATGAAAGAAAACATATTGGTCTAATTATATATGTGAACAAGAGCAAGATAATGGCTGACAAAATTAAATTTTTTTTTGTTAAGGTAGTTTACAACTTGTACTGAAGTGATTTTTATTAGTAAAGAATCTAGAAATAAAAACCCAGTGTTGTTATTCACACAGAGTACTATCACTAAAAAAAATCCAGACCTAAATAGCCAAGTTCAATAAATAAATAAATAAAAATTAGAAATAAAATGTTAATACTGGGGTAAAATCTATCCTACAAAGATGAATTTAGAAAAATAATTACTGAAATTAGGCTAGGTCTATTGTAAAACCCCTCAAATATTTACTAGGCTATTGAATATTTATCATGGTTTACACGCTTATATCAACCACATAACCTTGTACAGGGGCAGTTATAATATGAAATGTTTACAAGAAAAACTTTTTAAGATATAATATGACACACAACCATAGCTATTAAGTAATGAGAGACAACTTCTGCTACTTTACAGTGTCATCTTCAATTTAATGTCAACACTACAAACAGGTTAGGTTTTACTAGGTCAAATTTTATACTCAAGTAGAATGACAAAATTACTCACTATCTGTAGACGGTCTAAGTCATGGATATGGTTATACCCGAAGTTAAGTCAAAATCAGTAATGTATCAACAGTCCTTAAAAAGAAATAAGCCTAGTTCATTTTTTGAAAAACAACAATTTCCATTAAGGTAATTGGGTTTCAAATTCTTTCTCAATAGGTTACCAAGTTGAAAATACTGATTAAATAAATAACAAGTAGCCTACTTTTGGGAATAATTAATTACTACTACTGGCCTATATACATGGTACAAATCCAAGCCTAAAATTGATACGGCAGGTATATATATTACAAGATTTAATTATCATCAACTATAATTCTAACAAACATATTTACAATTTGAAGCACTGTACATTTAGCTTATCGATTACTATACCTTAAACAAGGTGTTAGTTGAAATAAATTCCACCACAAGAGCTGTATAACAAGACCAGTGCTGTGAAACAATCTGCAGAACAAGATCCCAATGTCACAATATATTCATAGGTTGTTAATAAACTTATAAACCCTAATCTAGAAAATAACATCCGAAAAGTTTGCAATAATCCCTTCAAAGTCTTTTAAAAAGCAAGCACTCAGTACGGTAATAAAAGGGAAAAATAATGCATACTAGGCCAAGAAAGCCTAATAAACACAGAAAGAAAGTAGCCTAAAACAGATATTAAAACTGAAAAAAAACAATGTATTGAAAAAATAATCAAGGAATGCTTTGGGCCTTTAAAAAAGGCTTTATTTTAATACTTTTGTGTAAGAATAAAAATGTCTTAAGCAGTTTCTTCAGCTGTTGGAAGCCAAAATGCCATATTGGTACATGCTGAAGCTAACATCATATACTTTGGATTGAACTGGACACACTGAACAGGGGCTGGATGATCTGCATTTAGAACACACACTTTATACCCTGTATCTGCATTCCAAACATGGACTCTGCCATCTGTTGATCCGCTGAAAATGAACTGCGAGTCTGGGCTGAACGATGCTTCAATTGGTATTCCCTTGTTATTTAAATGGCCTGTGAATGACTGTAATGGAGTACCATGAAATGCATCAATAAGCCGAATAATCGAACCATTAGTTGAAATCAGAATGGTCTTACCATCACGACTAAATTTTAGTCCTGTCCAATCGCATTCTTTTTCTTGTGCCAATTTAAAAGTGACAAATGGACCCTTGTCAAAGGATCTTAAATCGTATAACTTGATTAATTCTGAATTTACACCCGCAGCAAAAATAAGTCCTTCTGGGTCATATGCTGCAATTGGTCGACCAGATACATGCATTAAACCTTGACAATTAGGTGATCGCAAATCCCACAGTCTTAAAGTTTTGTCCAATGAACCAGAAAGAAAAGAATCTTCAACTGGAGAGATACAAAGTGAAACTACTTTCTTTGTATGCCCTGGAAAATACCTTATATATTTGTTGTCATGAAGAGATAAGTACCTAATTGTATCATCTACCTTGGTTGAACTGTGTATTGCTGTATTTTTTGCATGTGTAAAATGTATCAAATCGACGCCGTATTTTTTACTGTTTACCGTTTTCATTAGAGTACCCTTTTCACAATCGTAGATCACAATTTGATCGTCCTCACTACATGATATCAAAGTATCCCCACTGGGGGAAAAGTCTATGCTGTTGATTTTATCCGTGTTTTCACGGAACACTTTGGCTACTTTGAAACTACGAACCACATGATCCACTAGCTTCATCATTGAAGTTAATTCAATAGTCCTTCTCCAAACAAAACACACAACTGCAATATAATCACGCCAATTATGAAACTCACAGTAAACAAAATTTTATACTAAACAAAGGACAGATGCCGAACCGATAGCATTTTCAACAGTGCCTATTGACTGAAGTGGATAAGCATAACAACTGAAGACTGAAGTATGTTCAGAAAGTGTATTACATGGAGAACTAGTAAAGACTCATATCCACGGCCATTTAAATAATCGATTTCAAGTTGTTATTATCTTAGAGCAAAATTTTTCAGAAAAATTAACGAGGAAGGGAGAAGAAGGGAGGAAGGAAATTTTAAAATAGATATTTTAGTATTAATTGTTAAATGATTTTAAGTAAATATTGTTGTTAATATTTAATCCACAAAGTTGTTAATTGAACTAGAACAATTATAGATTTTAAAATGAAAATGACAACAAGTGAATTTTTCTTTTCTTTTAAATTTTGTTATTTCTAAAATTAAAAAATCACATCTTATTGATTTATAAATAAATTCGAATTTCAGATTCTCTGTTACAAATTGGCATATATATATAATATATAATATGGTATATGTGCATATATATATATATGTATTCATTCTTTAGGAATAGGATACTAGCCACATGACATGTATAAGATTTTTCGTGACCTTTGTTACATCATATTTATCTCCAATACAGCTATATAGACCATGCTCCGGAATACAAAATTTCACCCTCGTAGGCCTCGTACTTGTACTTACCGGTCACTTTCTTTAATGATCACCAATCACAGTTTACAGCTGTTAAAGTTAAAGTTAAAGGTGTGAAGTTGGCATTTAGGAAGTTTTGTTTCTACATTTTCATATATTAACAGTTTATTTATAGGTAATTTCTGAAAAATATGTTGTTGGTACTATTTAGAACTTAATTTCATTATAATTATTTTGTGATTAAAGATAGTTAAAATTTTGATGAAATTAACCTAAGATTTTGTAATTTTAATATAATGTATGCAGTCTAAAACCAATAAAAATTAAATGATCAAGATATTTAAAATGTAATTCTTTCATAAATATTAACTTGAGCTATAGAAATGTTATATTTTCTTAATTGCTTTAAAAGAGAAAGTAGTGGTTCCATATGGTTTACAATGAGGTAGAAAAATCGGGAAATATGGATAGTACCTCTGTCTCAGATTTTTCTATATAAAAAATTTGAAATCGTAAAGTATTTACCTTGTATTCAAAATCAGGTAATTTTTTTGTCGGAAGATACTTTTAAAGTCACAAAATTCATTAGTTTAGTTGAAAATGAGATTTTAAAAAGTAGGAAATCCACCTACATAGGTTTGGAATGCCAATTTTACTTAATTTTTATAACTATGTTAGTCAAGTCAGAATGTATAATCGCTTGTTTTTTATTTTTTATTAGGTATGCACATTTACAGTTTATAAATATTAAGGTAAGAACATATTTTTAATGTTAAATAGTAATTACTTTATTAGGCCTGGTCAGGAGGCTATATAATTTATATAACTACCTGGCGAGACCTCGCCTATATCATTTACGTAAATTACGCAACTCAATCTGAAATCGAATTCATACTTTAATATTTTCTAATAAGCAAATGCATTTTGTGACTTTAAAAGTCTCTTTTGAAATTAAAAATAATCTGATTGTTTGAAAATAAGGTAGGGATAACTCATTCACTAACTTGACTAAAGTAGTCATAAATTTTAACATAGGCTTTCGTTATGAGAGCTGGATTTAAACTAACAGCTGTATTCCCTTGTTTTCTATGTGTTATTTAATAGTGAAGAAATGTATTTTGGGACTTTAAAAGTGTTTTCCGACAAAAAATATGATGAGATTGTTTGAATGCAAGGTAAATACTTTATGATTTCATATTTTTTTATAGAAAAATCTGAGACCAAGATACAACCAATAAAAATATGCTTTAAATTACTGTAAAAAATCACTCCAGTTCTGAAAGTTGACTGCATAATATGATTAGTTGATATTATCTGGGAAGATTCCAGTGATTTATATCCAGGAAGTAAAATGGTTAATCATTGTTTTCCTACAATGTACTTAAAGTGAGGGTAATTCTGAAAAAAAAAAAACACATTTAAAAATAAATTTTGCTGAAATATTTTTTAGATCTGTGATACCTAAAGGTATGTAATACAATTAACATATATAATTAATGAGAACAATTCTAAATATATAATACAAAATTGACATTTTATCATGTGCTAGCCATCATCATCTACAGTAGCCTCAGACTAGGAGTATGTCTGGTGTAAGGGGCGTGTCCTTCCTTCTACTTGCTTCTCTAGCCTGACTTGACGGTACAACCCATTCCAAGAAAACTAGGTACACAAGTTACTACTTAGCTACATTTAATTCCCAACGTTTACAACTTTGTGACATAGGTACTGCATCTCACTTATCTTATAATTTTACCTACTTGGGCACAATATTTATTTATAAATAGTTATGAAAACCAAGAAAGTAATTATAAAGTTGTGTAAAAAAAGTAAGTTAATGTAATTATAAACTGTAAAAAGTTTTTACATAATAAAAGTAATGACAAAAATATTCAAAACAAGAAAATTTTATATTTTTCAGCTAAATGATAACTTCCTTCAAGAAAAGTGTAGATATCATTTTGTTGATAGATTTTTTTTTTACAATTAGATTAGACACATTTTAGTATTCGAATGGATACTGGGTATACTGTTACTTGAATATCTAAGAATGGCACGTAAATATTTACTATATACAGTATTACAATTTTGTCATGTTCTGAAAGATCGATTTGTGTCATATGCTATGAAATTGTTTTCTTTATGGATGATATTGATGGAGACTAAGCACACTGTATAATCAATCACAATTGGCAC
Source organism: Aphrophora alni (assembly GCA_963513935.1). Taxonomy (NCBI): domain Eukaryota; kingdom Metazoa; phylum Arthropoda; class Insecta; order Hemiptera; family Aphrophoridae; genus Aphrophora; species Aphrophora alni. The sequence goes on along the minus strand of OY740771.1, from coordinate 112,918,588 downwards.
CTTAAAGGAAAGACATTGTTTATCATGTTAATTAAATTAGATTCAAAATATAACAAACTAATTACAAATGTGTTTATCTTTTAGTTTATCAACTGACTGTAAAGTTACAGCAACAAATTGAATAATAACCAAGATTTACTAATATATCATAATTAGAAATGTGTTGATATTAATGCATCAGCTGATTGGAAAAATCTCAATTAATAACATATTTTTTTTATGTAACAAATTAGAAAATCATGTGCTAGCGAAATACACTATTTTTTGTATTCTCTCAAGGTTAGAGGCTGTGTTTGAACAGTAAAGATACACTTTGATTTATTTTACGTATATTACTTTATAATAACTTTAAAGTGAAGAAGTTATTGCTCACATTGCTAGTGTAGGTAGGTTAGTAGATTTCTGCGATTGTGATTTAAGGAGGAGTCGTTCCAGCTTATATTTACGTTAGGTATATTTCTTCACATATTAGCATTCAAAATTGTTAGCAATGTATATTTTAAAAATCTAGCATTTTTTAAAGTATGCCTAAAAGAATCTAAAATACAATAGAGTCTAATAGAATATATACAATTTAATATCATTTCAGATTAAAATGAATAGCAGTTTGACTGGAAAGGAAATCCGTAAAGGATTTATTGATTTCTTTGTACAAAAGAAAAACCACGAATATGTACATTCTTCTTCTGTAGTGCCATTAGATGATCCAACATTGCTTTTTGCAAATGCAGGCATGAACCAAGTATGTATAAGAATATAACCTACTTTCCTCTTTAAAAGTTTTGGTAATTTGTAATATATGTTACCGGCAATGTATAACATTCAGGCATTCTATAAGATTGCCTAAGTATTTTTGGCAATGTATGAGATGGAGTAATTTTGTTTGATTTTTACTTACTTAGCCTAGGCATTGTGTATATTACTTATACAGTAAACACTCTCTGATATCCGGAAACTCCGATATCCGGCCATCGTATAAAAAATAATAAAAATACAATTTTCTATACGAAAATAATATTTTCGGGCCGAATAGTAGTGAACGATGTTTTTGAGCTGGGCACTGGGCAGTAGTGCGGTTCTGATTCTAAGACACGTTCCCGGTTGTGACAAAATAAACAGTGATGGTGTGAATGAGTGGATGAAGGAAGATGAGTTTACTGACAGTGACATCATTGACTTGGTGAACACAGAGCCAGCACCTGTCGAAGATGAACAACAAAAACAAATCATGACTCATTGCGAAGCTTTTCAAAGCACTTGAACAGCTGATAGACTACGTGGAAGAACAAGAAGAATGCTCACCGGCCGATCTCCTTCTTTTTCGTAGATGGAGAGATATTACATCTAAGAAGCCTGTTCTTCAACGAGCCAAGCAAGCTACCATTACATCTTTTTAAAAATAAAAACTGACGTGAGTACAAATTACTGTACTGTAATGAAAACTAACATTTATCTTACGTTCATCAAAATTTCACGTGTACAATCCTGTACGTATTTATTGTACTGTTTTATTTTCTAATCTTCATTTTTCGTTTGATAGTTTTAGTTAACACTGTAGACCCAATTAATTGTTGTTTGTATACTTTATGCTGAGCCTCATTCAGCTTAAAATAAATAGAATTTTAAACATTCTATTGTAATATTGTATTATTGCTATTGTAATATTTATTTAATTAACCTACCTTTTGTTGTTTTTGGTACTTTTGTTACCGGTTACCATACTGGCAAACTACGGCAAATTGCATAATAGTACAGTTAAAACGTAACGTCTATATATTACAGTAATTTGAAAAACCATAGTTTTAATTTTTAGAATACTGTGGTAAAGCTACAATGTATCGTAAGCACAACACGTTTTAGCGCTAAACATAGCAAACGTAAATTTGCTATGTTTTGTTCACGTTTAAAACTACTTTAAATATATAAAAATAGCCACCCCGAGATCCGGATTTTTCGATATCCGGATCGGCCGGCGCCAGAATTATCCGGATTAGAGAGTTTTTACTGTATATAATAAATTGTATAATGTCTACTGTTTTTCAGGCAAAGTATTAAATAAACAGTTTTGTTCAGAAAATTATTTGTTTACCATATAAAAAATGGAGAAAATAGGGTGTGTATGTACTAAATATTTACTGAACCCAACCGAACCTAACCTGAAAGTCTTGTAAAACTTGCCTGAAGTCCAGTGGGCAATTTATATATTGCCTAGACATTGTATACGATGCTTGATTTAACACATTGTCGGTAACATATATAATCTAAAATGGAATGTCCATTGATCAAGAAATAAGTAGGAGCTTACAGTTTTACCTTTATTTTATTTCATAGTTAATTATGTCTCATTATGCTTATTTATAAACACAGTGTCCTAGAGCATATATTATACATCTTATTTATAAGTAAACTTATAATTAATAAATTCATATCTGGATTACAGTTTTATCTTATTTGATTTGTTTTACAGTTCAAACCTATATTCTTGAGTATAGTCGATCCAAACAGTGATTTGTCCAAGCTTGTGCGTGCTGTCAACACACAGAAATGTATTCGAGCTGGAGGGAAACACAATGATCTTGATGATGTAGGGAAGGATGTCTATCATCATACATTCTTTGAAATGATGGGCAACTGGTCATTTGGAGATTATTTTAAGGTTCATACATTTATTGTATTAATTTATGAGGTTTAAAAATAGATATGGAAGCTAATCATTATAAACATGATTATAATGAAGCAAAGATATGGAAAAACTTTCTTTCTTCATTATAGATATGGAAGTGAATATCATAATAGAACAGGACAGGAAATTAATTCAAATGCTGTTATTTTAAAATTTGAAATTTTCAATCCGAATCAAAAGCTAAATTATAAATCGAACTTACCCAATTAAAAACATTTGAATTACTACTAACCAAATAGTAACTTTAGAAATTATCTATAATTATCTTGACTGAAGGTCTTAAATGTTTATAATTTTATGAAATTGAGGTTTTCAAATCAAAACATCTTTTTCAAATTGAAAGTTCAAAATTAACTCTTAGGAATTTTTAAAAATTAAAAAATCGTCAAAGATTTTGTAGCTATGTTCACTCCTAAAATAATTATAATGAATGCATATATAATTGAGTGTATTTATTAATTTTTTTATGAAATTTAATATATATTGTCTTTTTTTTAAATATTTTGCAATTTTGGTCAAAAATTAAAGTAAAGTAATCCTAAAATAACTTTTGTTAGTCTTATCATGTATCATAAGGGGGGAGAAATCTTAAAAAATAGTAGAATGTTTAGTATAAGAAATAATTCTAATTTCAGAAAGAAGTCTGTGCCTGGGCTTGGGAACTGTTGACAACAGTGTTTGGGCTGCCAGCTGATCGTCTCTATGTTACATACTTTGGTGGTAATGAAGCTACTGGTTTAGCTCCTGATGAAGAATGTAAACAAATATGGATAAAACTTGGGTATGTTGTGATATTTTAAATGAACAAATATAATTCGAAACATTAAAAAGTTTATAGGTTATATTATAAGTTAAATAAACACAGAGTGATTTAGATGAAAATGTCAATAAATGGTAAATATATTCAGATGGTGTAAATGGATGAAAAAAGAACCTAAGAACATAATGGTTGATAGTACTTTGATATCTGACTGTATTTTTTTTTACAAATTAAATTTCTAAAGAATTAATTTAGATATTGAATAAAATTTTGTAAACAGGTATAAATCAAGTTGCTTTAACATGCCTAGAGTTAATTATAATTTTTCACGAAATCAGTTATAAATGTCATCTATTAATTTAAAAATTTTTTTAATAGTAATAACTTGAAACTCTTGGTTTTAAACAATTAACTAGAGACAAAATTGCTTCCGTTTATTGGTGAAAGTGAAATACAGGTTTATACAGTAGACTCTTGATAATCCCACAGGTATAGGACCGAGAGGGTGTCAGACTACCGAAAGTGTCTGGATTATCGAAAGTGATATTTTAAATATCCAAGATTAGTAGTAAGTTATGGGAATTATAGTCATTTTCGTATGTAAAACCATTTAGGACAGTAGGCTAATAAAACAATTTTACACAGTGAGCTCAATCGAGTTATGAAAAAATGTATGTACATGTATTAAAAAAATGAATTGTGTATTACAAAATTTTTAATACATTTTTGTTATCGCCATTGACTATCGAATATTGACTATTATTGACTGTAAGTCATATTAATATATTTAAAATTTTTAAGTAAAAGGCAAATTGTTACAACAGAAAAACAGTATAGTAAACAAAGTGTTCAAAATACCTTGAGGTTGTTAGCATAGCACAGTGAATCAACTGACAGGCGCATCGGATTGTCAAGTATTGGGTTATCGCAAGTGTACTGTAATTGAGAAATGAATAAAAAACTAATTTTTGGCCACACAAAAATGTGTTGAACTGCCTAGTAAATGCCGTAACTAGCGAAACCATGACAGCAAGACTCAATAAAATTGTATAATTTACAATGTGTTATGTTCGTGTTTTATTTAACATGGAGGTACAAAGTACCTTCGGTCGATAGTATAAAACATATAGGCCTAAAATAGAATCCCGATAACTCGAGTCTCAATAGTTCGAGGTTATGTTCAACTCGAGCCATTGAACCCCCCCCTTCCCAAAATAAATATAAATAAAAATTAACAAGAGAGAAAATGTGACACATCATGGTTCACGGTGTAAGTGTAACATTGTCAGCATTGTTGAGCACTGCTTAGGTCACGAGACTCTTTTTTAGTATCATAGTCTAGCCATTCTTTGTTGCTAAAAATATGTAAGTTTATGTCAGATTGACTGGTATGGTAAACAGTACAATACAGTTGAATAATGTGTGTATCTGTACTTCTTTTTCTTTTTTTTTAATTGACTATTTTGACTATAATACAGTACTATAGTAAATGGTAGGAGTAAGACTAAGTTTTAGCATTTGAATGTGAAGTTGAAAGCGTTGAAAAGAAAAGATTTGACAAGGGCTAAACTATTTATAAAAAACAAGGTATGGATGAGGTAAAACAGTAAAAGCAAATGTGACAGTTCTTGCTATATCAAACGCAAGCGGAGACCATAAACTGAAACTAGTGGTAATAGGCAAGTCTGCTAAACCTAGACCTTTAAAAAACACCACCGCATCTACACTGTCTGTTACATGTACAAAAACCAAAAATTTGCCTGAATGGATAAAATTATTAAATACAATTTCTTAAGAAGTGGTTTTTTGATGATTTCGTTCGTGATATGAAAAAATACTTACTGACAAAGGGCTTGTCTCCCAAAACAATATTAATTACTGACGACGCTGCATCACACCCCAGCAAAGAAGAATTAAACTGTGATGCAATACAATCATTGTTCTTACTCCAAATGTTTTTAATGTAATTCATCCCATAGACCAAGTGTCCCATGAATTAAAAAAAAAGTATTGTCCTCATCTGCTTTAAATGCTTCTGCAAACTACAGAAGATGAAGGAACTATTATAGACTTTCTAAAAAAAAACTAAGATGAAAAATATAGTTTACTGGGTGGTCAAATCATGGGCTGAAATAAAGACGGATACATTACAAAAGTTGTAGAGCAACATTTTAAGGGAAGAAATGATTAACTAACAGTAAATGTGGATGTCCTGCCATTGGCCCAGCTGATTCACAAACTTATTGGTTGTGAAAATACAAATGATTGTGAGGTTTCAGAATGGATTTATAGTGATGATCAGTTTGAAGTGATTGATGCTTCAATCGATGAAATGATAGTGAACCCGCTGAAGAACATAGAAGATGAAGATGTATTTGGAGAGACTGTAGTAGTAATGATTCGCATTAAAGGTTTGGTAGCGATAGACACAGCATTGAATTATGTCGAACAATAAGTGTAAGCTATGCTGATTGACACTAAGCTTCTTAGAAGATGGCTGCTAAATATGAGCTTTATTTTCAAACAAAAGAGACTGGAGAATTTTAAACAAATTAAAATTCTATTTTATTTTAGTAATGTTAGCCTAAACAATTATCCACTGTATTATTATTTTAATATTATTCTACTCATTAAAAATGTACACACTAACCTCTTATGTTTTGTTCTTATTTCCGTATAATTCGAGTGTCTTGCAATTCAATGTGACCTCAGCCTCAATTGGCTTGAATTAACGGGACTCTACTGTATAAAAAAAAAAAGTTTTAAATATTTTGTAAAACAGAACTTTAACATGTCAAGATAGCCAAATGAGAGACGATATTTTTATTATTTATGACAAATAATATCAAAATATTCAGAATATTAAAAAAAGATTTGTTTTATTGAAAAATTCATTAATTATTAAATATAAAATCTTTTTTACATTTATATATATTCAATCTACCTTAAATTATATAAAAAGTATTCTATTGTTATTTTGGTAGGGAAGAGCATTTGATTAGCTTATGACTCCTAAACCTTATGATATGCCCTCCTTGGAGAACAATATGGCAACAACGCTAGGTAGAAGGTTATTATTGGGAGACTAGCAGTTCTGTTCATCTCAAAGTCTACATTTGTGTGAACCCGGTAATAGTGTAAATGTGACAAAACTATAAGTTTCTTCCTTTTTGGCTTGTTCTATAAGTGGTGCAAAAGATTATTCACCGTGATTAATAGTTAAGACACTACCACTTGGCACCCTCCCTTTAACAGTCGGTTACTTGTTATTCTGTATATAGTGGAGTCCTGTGTCTGGCGGTTTTTTTCTGATCATGTTAGTATTTAGTTTTAGTTTTGACTGCTCTAGCTTAAGGTTTGGATTCCTTTGTTAGGTTATAGATTTATTTTCACTTTCTAACATGGATCTAGGCTCCTAGGCTGTTAGTCTACTCTTCCCATAACGAGAACATTGAAATAGTTAGATATTGTAAATTATTTTATATCAACAAAACTAGTTATAAAATCAGTAACCTTATTTCAACTAAATATAATCGTAAAGTTGCCTTTTATTGTACAAAAAATCTAGGGAAAATGTTGGTTAATAATAGAGATAAAAAAGAAATGTTAGAAAATAGTGGAGTTTATAAAATATCTTGTCAAGATTGTGACTCTGAGTACATAGGTCAAACAGGTAGATCTATAAAAGTTAGAATTAAAGAACATGTAAATAGCTGGAAACATGGCTATAGAAACTCTAACTTTGCTAACCACCTTTTGGACTCGGGTCATAGTTTTGATCCGAAATTGAATGTTAAACTCTTACATATAGAAAATAAAAGCAATAGATTAAATAATTTAGAATGTGTAGAAATAAATAGATCTATTTCACTTAGGCCTATTCTCAACTTAAATGACCAAATTGTATTAAAATCGGCACCTCTTCTAAAACCCATCCGTAACATAGTTCATTAACCTTTATCTACCTGCTAGGTCATCCCCTTACCTTTCCCGATTTCTCTATTGTATTTCAGTTTCCTGTACTTATGTTTAAATAGTTGTCTATACCTGTAAATTATCAGTTGCCCGACGATGCCGCAAGACGAAACAATTGTAGCTCATTTATACTATTAAATATTTGAAACTTTAAGCTTTTGCTTTATTTTATCCTAGGCTGTGTTTGTGTTTTTCACTTTTTATGTTCCAGGCGTATTACTTGATAACAGAAGTCGATTTATACTCTTGAAACCTCTTTATTAGTTTTTATATACACAATTGATGGGCAAATTTCCGATTAAAAAATTCTGACATACCATTTCCCTTTTGTATTACTCTGTTTTGCAACTTTACTCTTTTCATGTGTAAGGTATTCCAGACTATTATTATAATTAATTAAAGTACTTATTAGTACAGTATTATTTTAGCATTGTAGGCTCAGTTTATATGTATTGTTTATAGTATTCCAGAGGATCATGTATTGCCAGGAAGTATGAAAGACAATTTCTGGGAGATGGGAGAAACAGGACCTTGTGGACCATGTTCTGAGCTGCATTTTGATCGTATTGGAGGTCGACAAGCTGCACATCTTGTCAATCAAGATGATCCTGATGTTTTGGAAATTTGGAACCTTGTGTTTATGCAGTACAATAGGTAGGTATCTAATTATATTTTCTATCCAAAGAGAAAATTTTGATTTTTCAGTTTTTGTTGTCGTTTTACTTAAAACTTATTTCAATATTTCTGGTTGTCATTTTTTAAAAAATTATTGCAACATTTTGTAAATTAAAAAACAAAAACAAATAAAAATTAAGTTAAAAAATGAATCATTTAGAATATTAGTCATCTCACCTAGAGGGAGTTTTGAAATAAATGAGCCATCACGACACATAGCTGCCTCTATGAGCAACACTAACTAACATGTCAGTCAGAGCAGAAATATCCTGACCTCGATTGTAACAGAAGCTTAGTTAATTCTTTATGCTTTAAGAGCTTTTAATAAAAATCAAGTAACTTCAGTTCGTAAGTCTGCGTTCTTACAAACTTATCATTAAAATTATTATTCTATTTTACCTAAAGGGTAGGGTCTCTATTTGTGTTGTACTTAGCGGTTACTTCTATAACGTGGCAAATGGTTAACACAAAGAATCTAGCCAGACATATTTAGAAAAACAAGAAATCTCCCTTTTATTATTATTGAAAACAAAAACATTGTTATATCTCTCAACAGGAGAATTATTAAAATCTAATATTCATTTTTTATAGAGTACAAATCATCAAGCATACATAAAGTTCAAATTTAAAGTTCTTCACCATTCCTTCCTATTATAACTGATCTAATGATTACTTAATTTTTAATGTTCATCACTATACTCACGACTGTCAGTCCGTACTTTACTATTCTCCTTCAAATCACAATTACTTAACATCCACCATTTTATCGTGATATTTGAGTCTATTCCGCCATCTTATAACGTGACCGCTCCATTATAACTCCTGACAAAGACTTTTCTACTCTCTCTCCAGAATAAGACTGACTAAAGCACGCTTTCTTCTTACTTGGCAAGACGCTCTCGCTGAGGCTCCTGGGAAATTTCTCCAGGGTTCAACTTCCTGCTTACAAACACTTTTCAACATCTGTTTTATTTGAAATGCACTTCACGCGCACAATTTGAATTTTATAGTTTATTAGTAATCATTGGGTTATTTATTATCGTTGATTCGGAGATTGTTCAAATACATTTTACAATTACTTATTATTATACAATGCTTATTATTTCTATTCATTTATTATTAGTTTATATTTATTATTAATGTTGAATCTTTAATTATATTTTATTAATTACTGGTTGGAGAGTGTCCCATGCTTACACGATCAGAAATTTATAAATTAAAATTATTTCCGTATATTTCAGACCAGTAATAACCATATCAGAATTTTTCCAAATTATTCATTGCTTTTTCATTAAAATAACTCGGCGGGGAAGGGGGTACCAGAGCTGCAAATAACCCAGGACTTAAAGAAAGAGTTAGAGTTTAGGACATATTAAGTAACTTCAATGCCCCTTGCTTGGATAATAAACTGGTTTTTAATATGAGCAAAAATATGAATAAGTAATAAGTTGAAACATATAATATGCACATACTCTGAATATTGCAATGTTTTGTTACAGAGAGAGTGACGGAAGTTTGCGTCTACTGCCAAAGAAACACATTGATTGCGGCTTGGGGTTAGAACGCCTTGTATCCGTTATACAACAGAAGAGATCCAACTATGATACTGATTTGTTTATACCTCTATTTGATGCCATTCAGAAGGTAAGCTGTAGGATGGATAAGCCTAAAGATTCATGAAGTGGTTTGTGTCAAGTCTATAATACTCGAGATGTATAACTTTCTTAAATTATCTTAGTTTATTCATAGATCAATACGTTTTAAATTGTAAAATTTTAGTAAATAAAACAATTCATACATTTAAAAAATTTTTTGTCCGACTAGATTTTTAGACTATAAAAAGAGGCATAGATCCAGGCAAATACCAACACTCAGTCGATTGGATGCTGTATTTGTTAAAAAATGCAACCTGGTGATAAATAAATAAAGTGATACTTTGGTTACTATCCCAACGGTACATGCATAAATGGTAGGAAAAAACCTCAATACATTTATCCAATCTTAGTGCTAATTAATGTGAAACGGAACCTAAAATATTAACATAATTGTTTCCATGTTTTTTTCCTAGTTTTTAAAGTAGAAAATTAAAACATACTAATTATTTCCATTTATATAAATATAGCATAAAGCTTCTTCTCCATTATCATTCTCCTTATTGTATAATTATTCTTATATTACTAAAATAATAATTTCTAAGGTAATTGTTTACTGTAGCACCCCATTTTTGATATTTTTCCCCCTGTTGTTTTTGTACTAACATACCTGTCTTCATAAGAATAGTAACATTTTTTCGTGAATAAAAAATATAATTTCAAGTTTTCTAGGTTAAGGTCCATTAAGTGAATTACACGTTAAAATAGGTTTGTACACAAATTGTTTTTACCCGTGATAAGGTTGTAAGGTTGCACAACCCCCATCCCATATAATATCTAAACAATAAAAATATTATTTAAATCTAAACATTTTTTGAAAATATTAATACGATTTCAAGTTTTATCTACTACATCATTTTAAACGAAAAAGAGATAAAAAAAGTACAGTGTAGAGCTGGTGATAACTAAGAAAGAATTGTGTGATGTGACGTCATCGCTTAGGTTGCAGAGCTCGAGCTCACCAGGCTTGCCCGTCTCTTTAATGATAAAATAACATGAAACATTTCGCGTCTTGAAAACTTAACTTGTTGCCTAGAAACGACCTATCTCTCTATTAGATTGCAGTAAGTTTGCAACCTGACAGCGGAAATGTGCACTGCATAGTTTACACTTGACTATAGAATGGACTACAGCAGCGGTTATTAACTTAAGTCGTCTGTATTTGTTTTCCAGGTTACGTGTGTTTTTTGAGTGGTTGGATCACTTTCAACCTCTATTGTTCACCCTATAACAATATTATCAGGGACATTTTGTCTTTAATATTAAGGGTTTGTTTTAAATGGTGAAGGAATAAATAAAACTCAGTAATCTTAAATGTTCTTATATGAAGTTATCTGCGTTTTTTGAGTGGTTTGATTATTGTACCAAATACTGTTAGTTATAAGATTAAGATGTGGTTAAACTATTAGTTAATGACAGTTTTGTTAGGACGATGTATTGTGTTGAAAATTTATTACAATGACCTTTCAGTTTCCTGTCAAGTGAAGAAAAATGTGAAATTAAGCGATTGGGTAGGCCTACACCTGACCTTCCTGGTTTTACCAAAATTGTCCAAACTGGAAAAAGGTCTTTTAAAAAAAAATTAATTTGGATTTATACAAAATGTATAGTTGGTTGTGTGACTGTAAATTAAAATTGGCATTATTTTGTTTCCCTGTTTATTGTTTGGTGGAGAAGACACATGGGTTTAAAGGGTTGATTAATTTCAGTGCTGACTTAGATGCAGTACTAAAGAGAAGTCTAGACAGTGCTACAGTGTTCAAGTTCAAGGGGACATCTAAAACCATTCAAAATGAACTTTTGGAAATGGAAATTATGTTAGAGGTCTGTCATAAACACTTGCAACCACCAAGTTTTTCAAGCACCAACTACCACTGATATATATATACCTTACTTAACTTTGTAAATAAACCTACATATGATATGACAACACTAATAATTGAAAAATTTCGTATGGTGTTTCCAAGTGGTCTCGCATCCAAGTACTAACCATGCTCAATGTTGCTTGACTTTGGTAATCAGATACTGTTTTTACCTTACAAGGTTCAGTAAGGTAGCTATATATAGAGCCACCTTACATGACCTATGCGTAAATAAACCTACATAAACCTTAAACATTACATCTGTAGCGCTTAATTTTTCTTTTTACAATATTGTGACGAACATAAAAGTCTTGAATTTGTAAATCATTGAAATTTCTGACATCGAACAAACATAATTCACACATCTCACACTCCATGTTGACTGTTCAATGGTTTGAACAACAAACAACACTAATCCCAACTGAAATTTTGCACGTAGTGTTCACATGAGGTTACCCATCCAAGTAATAACCGCGCTCAATGATGCTTTACTTTAGTTATCAGTCAAAACCATTGTGCTTATCATGTATACTTAACCTACAAATACATCATTAAAATATGTCAAAGTGAAAAACATTTTTGCTCACAAAAAAAAAAAAAAAAAAAAAAAAAAATCTTACTATTCTTATGAAGACAGGTATGTAGTATAAAAATAACGAAGGAAAAAAAAAAATCAAAAATTTGGGAGCTACAGTAAACAATTACCAATTTCTAGATCTATAAGTAACAGAGGGAAAAAACATGTTAAATCAGCAACTGTATTCCATAGGCATTGGTTAAGTATTGCATATTTTATTCACTTGTTTAACATTGGTTGATCTTGATATGTCACATCGATTCATGAGTGGTATTAGACTTAGCACAAACCACCTTGCATATCTTAGAGAAATTATGTTTGTTTTGTATGTAGGGAACTGGTGCACCAACATACCAAGGCAGAGTAGGAGCTGCTGATATAGATGGAGTAGATATGGCATATAGAGTATTGGCTGATCATGCACGCACACTTACAGTGGCACTTTCTGATGGAGGACGTCCAGACAACACAGGCAGAGGGTAAATTTGCTGTTTTATGATCGAAAGGTAGTCATTTGTTGCCAAGACAGGTTGAATAGGGTAAACATTCAACAATAGAGTAAAAGTGATGAACATATTGCCAACATTTTCAAATTGCAGCAGTAAACTGTTGAAACTGTTTTTGTTTTTTTTCTTTTTTACCAATTTCAAATTCTGTTTTAACATTGAGTTTAATTCCAAATAAATTAATATTCTTTGTATTTAAGTAAAGTTTCTGTCACCCTTCTACATTTTAAACTATAATAGAATTAGGTTCTCCAGAAGTAATCTTAAATTTGGGTAATCATTGGTAACGGAAAGTAAATAAGGCCCCAATAATTAGAAAATAATTAGCTCCAAATTTAGAATTGAATGAATACAAATACGATTTATGTGGAAAAGTTTCTTAATTTTCATTCAAAAGTAGCTAACGTATATATTAAAAAAAAAAAAAAAATTAAGGTGGAAATATCTACCGACAGACAGTTGAACATCTTAGGCATCATATTGTCATAAGTATTATGTTGTTCTAAAGACTTCGATGTATGGCCTTGGAATAGTATGTTTGTTAAAGGTTTTTAGTCTTCCACTGTACTCATTCTGTATATCCTATAAAAAATAGCTAATTGATATACTTTGAAAAGCCCCATGTTATGGTGACAAATTATAATAAGGAAATATGAAAAACTGATTTATAATTACAATTTCAATTTTTAAAATTAAATTAAAAATCTTTTTGAATATCAAATTACTAATTTTATTTTGTATTTATCGACAAATCATTCTTCTACATTTATAAACAGTGGTATTATTATTTTCGAACCTTTAGTTTGCATTTTTTATCAGTTAGACATATCTTCACTTTAGTTATTTATTTAAAATTCCTATCATTTTGTCCTAACCTAACCCAACCTTTACAGTTCGTTATACTACCCGACTACATAAATTATTCTCAATATTTCCGTATCTCAGCTAACTTTCAGCTGCTTACAATATAATAAATGAGGTCAAAATTTATCTCTGTGAGTAATTGTTCTAAATTATTACTCTCTATAATCCAAAATATTTTTGTTATCTTAAAAATTAAAATTGATGTTGTAGAGTTTGTTAGAAAGTTTAATCAACTTTAATGTAATAGCAGATATTTCTTGTTGAAACTCCATATTCAAAGATAAAATAAAGCAAAAGCTTAAAGTTTCAAATATTTAATAGTATAAATGAGCTACAATTGTTTCGCCTTGCCTTGTTTCTTGCCCGATGATGCCGCAAGGCGAAACAATTGTAGCTCATTTATACTATTAAATATTTGAAACTTTAAGCTTTTGCTTTATTTTATCCTAAAAAGTTTAATATTCCTGCCAGAACCAAGACAAATGAATAAATGGAGGATCCTTCATATTTGCATGGTTACAAGATTCAGTAAAACTGTGTACGAATTAGATTGAAAATGTAAATTAGTCAATACTGTATAACAATCCAACAAAATAGTAGTAATTTCCCCCAAAACATATATACAGTATAGTAAAATTATATTTCATTAAACTATGTTACTCTTTCTACTATTTCATTTTTCATGTGTAAATTTCAGTTACGTATTACGGAGAATATTAAGAAGAGGTGTACGCTATGCTACTGAGAAACTGAATGCTAAGCCTGGATTCTTTTCATCACTCGTGCATACTGTGGTTGAATTGTTGGGAGAAACATTCCCTGAGGTGAGTACTCCGATACAATGAAATTTGTTATTTAAGAGAGAACAAAATGGCTTTTGGTAACTGAATATTTAAAAATTTTTTTTTTTTTACTTTCACTCATGTTTGGAGGAGTATAAAGAACATTATATAATGGGCAAAAAGTTTAGTGAAACAAGACAAATTTGATATAAAACATTTCAAATATATATATATATATATATATATAATATATATATATATATATAATTTTTTTAATAAAATTACAAGAGATTTAAATTTTTTAAATTGAATTCTGCATATTTTTTGATGCAAAACTTTTGGCGAAGAGAAAAAAAGTTTCTAAAATTTCAGATATAAAAAGGATACCTTATAAAAACTAGAGATGATTTAACCTATATTTCAATTTTGTGGACTTGAATTTTGTTTTGAAGTTTCAGCTTTGAACTTTGATAAAAAACGTCTGTCGACTATATCTGACCAATAAAAGGTTTTTATTTACTGTATTTTTAAATTCTACCAATCTACCAATTTCAAGGCATAAAATAAAAGCTTATTAATTTTTTATTAGTTAACATACCTTAATGTCAAAAGTAGTTCATTATTCTTATAGTAGCTACAGCTGTTTCGCCTCAACATAAGGCATCATCAGGCTTAGCACACGTAAACAAATTAAAAACACGTTCACAACACAAAACTTGTTTGTATATAAAAACACACACACACAAAATAGTAAACCGGGTTGGTTCTTGTTTTATAAAAATAAAAATAAAAAATTATTTTTCCTTGATGTGGCCACATCCTACAACTTCTAATGCTCTTGAATGACTGTATTTTTGAGCTATTATTTTTTAGTAATAAACTAGCTATACAATCATCTTAATTAAGTTTTATACATGTTGTACAGGTAACTAAAGATCCTCAAAGCGTGATCGATATTATCAATGAAGAGGAACAACAGTTCTTAAAAACACTTAATCGAGGTCGAAATTTACTTAATCGTACGATTGAGAAATTGGGAAGCTCGCAGAAAGTTGTACCAGGTGAGCTTAAATTAAGTATACAGGGGGGTATTTAAATTGAAACATGTTTTACAATATAAATTGTTTTAGTTAGTTGTTTAGTTTATGGTTTAGTTGGACATTTACCATCATTTGTGTGTACGTAAACTAATACACGACGTTTCGAGAGTATAAATCAACTTTTGTTATCAAATGTGAAACTAGAACATAAAAGAGACATCAATATAGCTTAGTAGCCTAGGGCTATGTTGAAGACTAAAACTAAATCTATAATCAGTTGCTTGCCGTCCTTAGTGTAGGCCTGTGTGTTGTGGTTTAATCTGATCACGTTTGTATTTAGTTTAGATTTAGTATTGCATCTCAAGCACAATGCTTGGCTTAGGTTGGACTATACATACACTATACTATAGAGTAGGGTCCAGCTCTGGCACTTCATTATGATGATATAATTTAAAAAGTTTTTGTGGTTCTGGAATCCTTGTTTGTCCTTGTTAACTTTAACTGCTTAAGCATAGTTTGAAGCTTGAGTACTTTTCCTAGATTATAAATTAGTTTTAGTCACCAACTTGGCCCTAGGTAACGAGGCTATGTTGGTGATTTTTTCTTTTTCATATTTGATAACGAGAGTTGATTTGTGACCGTCTCCACTTCTTTTGACCAGCTGGAAGCTCCGGCTGGCTGGAGACCGCGTACAATTTAGCCGAATCTTGTCAGGATAGTCCAAGGAGTCGGGTTAGGACGCTAATGATTGCACGCAACGCAAGTTAAATTAAATGTTCTCTTTTATTTTAGCGCCGAATTAGAAGATTACAGAAATAATTATAATATATAATAAAGACATAACGGCTAGATAAAGCCTTAATAGTGGCCGAAAACCATACCGATTAATTATATAGCACGTGGCCGAAAATAGACTGACCTCGTCTCGTAGCGGTCTGCCGTTCAACTTCCTTCTCGCAGCTCTCGAAACAGACTCTCTCCCGGCTCGCTGGTTCAAGCCCTCCACTCCTCGTCTCTCCCCCCTTCTATGTAATCTTGCACTGCTCAACAAAATTGCAAGTGCCAATTGATATTTTATTATTTAGAATCCCTTCACATTACATCCTAATTTATACTTATTATAGTTTTTATTTGGTGGGCTCCTCGGCTGGGCCACAGATTTATACTTTCGAAACGTCATGTATTAGTTTTCATACACACAAATGATGAAGAATGTCTGATTAAACTATTATTAATAATGTGAACAATCCATGATTATCAAATAACTTTTTAACTGAATACATTGTTTTTCAACAAACGCAAAATACAATAGCTGTAACTATCCAAATAAACAAAACATTATTTTTCAGTAAAATATCTAAATGAAGTAAAATACATTTTAATGAATGTTGTTTAGGTGATATTGCATGGAGACTTTATGACACTTATGGATTCCCTGTTGATTTAACTCAACTTATGGCAGAAGAAAAAGGTTTAACAATTGATTTTGTAGCTTATGAGGAAGCAAAGAAACAAGCCCAGGTAAAATATTTTGTACATTGAATTAGAGTTTGCAAGCGAAGAGAACATGTGGGGCTTTATAATGAACTTTCAAGCAAGTGCTCTGAATTATTACCATCTGTTTGGTTTCAAAGTTCTAAGAAATAGCTGTAAAAAGTTATAGCCTAATTTTGACATGGTTAATATTATTCTTGCTTCTTTTAATGTGCCCCCGATGGATTTTTTTATTACCTTTCCAATATACCACATATTTTTTAAATTTCTAATTTATGTCTTATTAGTTTTAGTCTTTTTTAACGCTTGGATGAACTACTAATTTAAATTGAATTTCTAATTTCTTTTTTGTCTTGGTTCAATTTTAAATCAAACTGTTACAAATTTAAAGAAGTTATTTTTGAGTCCAGCGGATAACGGAAATAAAATATGTCATAACAAAATGAACGCTACTTTTTATTATACAAATAGAATGAACTATTGTGTCTATTAATCTGTTTCTATAATCTATTCGTGTTGACCTGTTTATAAACATATTCTTCAATTTACAAGGATCGATTATGCTATACATTTTAAAATTAGTTAGTTTTAAAAATTAATTAAAGTTTTTTTCTTTTATAACTTGTAACAAAAGGTTTTTTTATATACTCTCTTCATTTAAATTATTTTAAGCCTAGGTATGACAAAATACAATGGAACTTTGGAGTAATGAAGGTTCATCAAGATCAGTTTATCAAATTAATATAAGATGACTCACCAGATATGAAAACTATTCATAAATACATAACAATGTTTATACATTACTTAACTCTGACCAGTTGTCGTGGAAAGATTATCATTCTTCTTTTTAATATTTTATGATGTTCACTCTCGCAAGATCCAACTTATTGCTAGTAGGATTCATTACCATCGCAGAAGTAATTGTTACAATAATCCCCTCCCTTCCCTTAGGAGCTTACTTTTACGTTTCAAGCCGTAGGAACCCAATTGGATTTAAACCTTTTTTCCATGTAGTCTTGGGTTAGATTCTTCTCTCTCATCTTTCCTATCAGGTCTCTCTTGACCAACTCTTGTTTTTCCAACCCTGACGTTTAGAGTATTCAAGGCCTAGACATCTTTATTTTATCCTCTTTCTTAATTTTTTTTATAAGGTGATGATGACCAAGAATATTTTTGTCTTAAAACAACAAGGAAACAAAAAATACAATAATCTCTTTGTTATATGTATAATATAGTTGGCATGGGTGTAAGGTATAGATTGCTGTGGCACTATACTGAAAGTTCTGGAATATTTTTGAGTCTGATATTTAGATTGGACTGTAATTTTAGTATGAACATTGATGATATATAGATATTTATGGAGGATATTAGTGAAATAAATTATCATAAATAAATATTGTGGTTTTGATTACTTAATTTAATATCGTAAATAATTTGTTTTATTAAAGCTGAATTTAGAAAATAATTATTTACAATATCCATTATTTATCAACATTAAAATATTATATGAATGACTGGATGGATGGTGGTGAATTATAAATTATTTCACCAAATTAGTTATATGTTAAATTAGTTGATCATACCCCATCACGGTCTAAGCTCCTTATGAAACTTATCATCATCCCAGAAGTTAATCTTTTAATCTTATACATTAACTTACATTTTGAGTTTGGAGTCGTATGATCCATCCTCTTGGATTAGAGCTACATTTATTGAAGATCCAATAAACCTCTCACTAAATCCCCGTCAAAGCTACTCTTGGCGTTTATAATAAATAATGGTCTAATACAATTATCGATTGATATTTTTGAATTCTGACAAATAATTTTTCTGAATTAGTACAAATCTTCCTTCATTTATAAAAGTAATTTAATTGACCTAATAATAATAAGGAATAACAAGTAATATAAACTTTGAGATGTTGTAGACAATTGCCAAAACATACTTTTAGCAAACATTTGGTTATATTTTGATTTATAACAAAAAATTGTATCTCTTGTGATTTTTTGTAAAAGCCTATAGTTTTTGAGATATTCATTGTGAAAAATGTTAAACAGCTGCGATTTAAAAAAATTTCAAAATTAAGTTTTGCTTATTGGTTATACTGGTAAAAGGTTACATACAAAATTCATAAACAAAATCTAGACTCAATATCTTGATCATTTCCAAAGTTATAAATTTGTTTAGATTAAAATACAAACCGAATGACAGATAGGAAGGTAGCATTTTAGGATATATGTTTACTAAAAAAATTCTTTTTATTTTGACACCTGAACCCACTCTTGCAATATTGCATACCTGTATATCACATGTAATTTTACAGATAACCAGCCAAGGCAAAGTAGGAGGTGTAGAGGACACACTCAACTTAGATGTGCATGCTATTACAGAGCTACAAAATAAAAAAGTTCCTCCTACAAATGATTCCTTCAAGTACAATTATAAAGCCAAGTCTAATAATAAAGACACAGAGTATGGTAAGTTTAACAGCCATAGAATTGTTAAAAATTGCTTAAATAGAATTGTTAGCCATGGTATTGCTAAAAATCATGCTACTCTAACAAATTAACTGTGGGTGAATTGACCCAATCTCTTTTCATACGGTAGTATCGCTTATTTAAAATCATTATGTTAAATGCTGAGCTCTTTTCAATGATTGTTTCTGTAAATTGAAAAGAATAAAAAATAACGCCCAACACAAATGTTTTCCATGTTATTATTAAAAGCAAGGGCAGTGTTTAAAAACCCATTCACATCATGTTTTGGGAAATATGACACTAAAAAAAAGGTTGTTTTGAGAGGCACATAACAATCAGGTGTGGCCCAGCCAAGGAGCCCACCAAACCAAAACTATATTAAGTATAAATTAGGATGTAAAGGAATTCTAAATAATAAAATATGAATTGGCACTTGCGATTTTGTTGAGTAGTGCAATATCACTTAGAAGGGGGGAGAGACGAGGAGTGGAGGGCTTGAACCAGCGAGCCGAGCGGGAGTCTGTTCCAAGAGCCGCGAGAAGCCGCTATGGTACGAGGTCAGTCCATTTTCGGCCACGTGCTAGCTAAATTAAACGGTATGTTTTTCGGCCACTATTAAGGCTTTATCTTGCCGTTATGTCTTTTTTATAAATTATAAATATAACATTTAATTTCACTTGCGTTGCGTGCGTTCATTAGCGTCCTAATCCGACTCCTTGGCCCATCCTGACAAGATTCGGCTAAAGTGTACGCGGTCTCCAGCCAGCCGGAGCTTCCAGCTGGTCAAAAGAAGTGGAGACGGTCACACAGGAACGTTGTTCATGGCATTTTGAATATGACTGTTTGTAGGAATAAATTACAAAAAATTATATAAAAGATATTTGATTCTTCCCAACAAAATGGTGACAAGTAAACTAGAAAACAGAAACACTTCTAATATTCCATTAGTTTTCATTAAAAACACCTGTTCTTTAGTCGAAGGTTGCAAAACAACTAAAGAATTAGAGGTATTAACACTTTCAAGTTTAAAAATCAAGTATAATCAGACTGCCTAACCTACTTGGGCAGAGTGACTGAAGCCCGATTAAAGCTTGGGCTTTGCTATTTAATTCTATATAAAATTTGTTCAGGCATGTAATCATTAAATGTTGAGCTTGACTTATGAGAAAAACTATACAGTATAACAAACACACAGAACACAATTCTCATAAAAAAAATACGCCTAAGTATCAGACGCATTTCAACGACAAGGTCGTCTTCTTCAGTGATACACCAGCTACACCAACCAAACCACATCACTGAAGAGGACGACCTTGTCGTTGAAACGCGTTTGATACTTAGGCGTATTTTTTTATGAGAATTGTGTTCTGTGTGTTTGTTATACTGTAATCATTATTAGGTTATTGAATTGGTAATAGTAGTCTTTCTAAACAATTAGTGTGCGTTTGCAGCGCCTTTTAGCGTATTTTTATGTTATGAGTTAAACTACTGTAATCAGACACATATTTCAGAACAATGATAAAGAAACAAAAGTTTAGGTTTTTAATTGTGGGGTTTGCTCACAAATTTCAAATAGCGTGTATAGGCTTGTGATACCTCGTTTTAAACATCTCTGTGAGACAAGAAAATTAAGTTCTAACCACCCAAAACAAAATGACGGCCAAAAGAGTTATTTTATTTATCAATCGTCTCGTAAGGCAAGACAATAGATTTTTTCTAAATGTTCACTGAGAACTGATAGTAACAGAATGCAGAAGATGCACAGACCAAAATTTTGAAAATATGTGAAACACGTTTGAACAAAAACTATACTACTGCATGGATTATAGAGTAAACAATTTGAACATTTAATATATGGTAAGAAAACATTAATGTTATACATGGGGATGTACTGTACCAATCTAGCTTTATAAATTAAATAACTCTTTTGGCCGCCATTTTGTTTTGGGTGATCAGAATTTAATTTTCATTCTGTCCATTTTTCTTCCCACACAGATGTTAAAAATAATGTATCACAGGCTAATACATTATTAATGATTATACATTATTAATAATGCCGTTTGAAATTTTTGAACGACCCCAGTCCACCACAATTAAAAAACCTAAACTTTTGCTTTTTTAAGTTGCTCCTCTCAACTAAAGAGATTGCTCCAAATAGAATTCAAATATTTAAAAAATAAGAAGGGGTAGTAGTTCAGCCACCTGGTGTGTATATGTAGTTTTTGTGAAAAAAAAAAGTTTTTAAGTGTGTTTTATTATATATGTGAATTTGTAATCTTTTATTTGTATTTTTGAATATGATTTATACTTATTACTTAGGGAAATAATGTTATAATAAATAAATATATTTAGTCATGTTACTTCTACCATTGCTATGTATTTAAATACAATTCAATACATTTTTCGAAGTGCAATATCTCAGTTGGTAGATAAGAAATAAAATAAATTTACCCAATATTGTTATTGATAAAGTACACAGATAGATCTTAAAGATTGACTTATAAAACTTTTATTTTATTTTTTGTATTTAAGTTTTCTTTTCAAAATGATAGAAAATGTCCAGGTTTCTAAGCTAAGAATTACGCATGAACACATGAAACGCTAGACCTGAAAGTGTTAATTATAGTAGTGGTGGACAGAGTACAGTTAGAGGTTCAATTTACCCAAAGACTATGTCTAGGTAAATGACTAGGAGGTGAATGACTTTAATTAATAGTTTGGTTGTTTAAAACTAAATTAGTATCTATTCAATGATTCATTTATTTCATTTTCTGTTTTTATTGTGAAGAACCTGTGGAGATATTTTAAGAGTAAAAATTGTCATATATGTTCCGAAAAAATTGAGATTTTATGGTCTTCACATCAATTTAATATAATATTGAAATTACGACTAGTTTGTCCAAGATAACAAATATTTCTTGTTAATTTATAAATACCAGCTATAATAGGTTTCTCTAGGGTTACTGCTTGCGTTTGGTGTGCAAGAGATTTTGTGTTCAATCCCCTTGTAGTTTCAAAAGTTATATTGTTGACTCAACAAACATCTAAGAAGAAAGATGGGGAGTGAATTCTGGTTATCAAAGTTAGAATTATGCCAATAGGAACTCGGTGAGCTGACCATACACTACCTAAATGAAAAGTTATTTACCAGGCCTAGTCCCTCCACAAACTGTTATACCACTATTGTCCATTTTTACATTATTCTTACTAACTCCCATGTGGTGAATATAGATCTGCAAAGTACATAGATTATTATATTAATATCATCTGGTAGAGAAATTTATTTTACATCATGTTGATCATGATTAATTTGATTTAATTTTGAGCGTAGTTTATAAGAAACCCATATTTAAATCTGTTTGTCAAACGTGCCATGGTTTGTTACAGAATTTGAAAGTTGCACAGGGAAAGTGATCGCTCTCAGATACAACAAACAGTTTGTGCAAAGTGCCACATCTGGTCAGGTGTGTGGAGTGCTGTTGGATCAAACATGTTTTTATGCAGAACAAGGAGGCCAGATTTATGATGTTGGGTTCATGGTTAAAGTTGGAGATGAGGTGAGTTAATAAGATTAAATTGTAATTAGTTGTTCATATTGGTCAAGCTATTGGTATTCTCTATATGTCATGTAACCTTTAAAAAAAATCCATGCAATGTATCGAGTATATGAAAAGTACTGGGAAGATAAAATATATCAAAGGATGACATTTAAGAAAAATGTTTGAGATAAAAGTAGTAGGGCATTATAAAGAGTAGTGACCTTGGAACTAGATTTAGAGATCAGTTTGATTTTTTTTAAAGGGAAATCATGTATATCTGAGATAGAATAAAACTCGAACACAAGTTCTCACAAAAATTACGTTTACTTAATCAAACGTGTTACAACGACAAAATCGCCATCCTCCGTGATACATGAGCTACAATAACTAAAGCTCATGTATCACTGTGGATGGCGACTTTGTCATAGAAACACGTTTAATTAAGTAAACATAATTTTTGTGAGAACTTGTGTTCGAGTTTTATTCTATCTAATATTATCTCACAAGTCAAGTTCAATATTTATTTATGTATTTCTGTTCATCTCCATGTTATTGGCCAAAGTAATTTATACAAAGTCAAAATGGTAGAAGAGAAATGAAATTCCTTCTGCTGACCAACAGGTACAATGATTGATGCCATACAGGTTAACATTGGTTTATCAAATATCATTATAAATATACTGGTACTCTAAGTTGAATGTTGATGTAGTGAGATAGCTCTCCACCCACATGTGAAATCACCCAATAATATGCCTAGAAGTGTGGAGAGGTTTTAATAGGATATAATAAATGGAAATGGAAATAAATTTATACTGGATTTATATAATGCTGTTTCTACTGCATCTCACACTAAGGGGGGCCCACTATAATAAGTATGGGGTTGGCAATCCCGAGAGACTTAGCTGTTTCTACACCTTTTTTCACGTAGTTTTAGGTTAGATCCTTCTCTTCCATCAGGTCTCTCTTGACCAACTCTTGTTTTATTCTGACTCTTACGGTATTAGAGTATTCGAGGGCTAAGGGTCTTTATTTATTTTATACTCTTTTATTCTCTTTATTTTATAAGACAGTGGATGACAGAAGTATTTTGCCTTTATACAATGGGAAGGGGGGGGGATACACAACATCTTATGATTGAGCGTTTATACTGTTAACTCTATGGTGACTAATTACTTGATTTTTTACCTAGAAAAAGGTAAATAATCATATTATGTTAATAACAAAACTTTTATTGAAAATATTTTTTTGTTTCAGTCTGTAGAATTCACTGTAAAGAACGTCCAAGTTCGCGGAGGTTATATTCTGCATGTAGGCTCTTTGGAAGGTAATCTCTCTGTAGGAGATACATTAAGCCTTCACATTGATACAGCTCGAAGACGTTTGGTTATGAACAATCATACAGGCACACATGCATTAAACCATACCCTGCGTACAGTATTGGGTCCTGACTCTGAACAGAAAGGTTCACTCGTAGCACCAGACAGGCTACGTTTTGACTTCACTAATAAAGTAGGTTTTTTTTTTTTTTATAGTTGTAAAATTTGTGTAAACTTGTTAACAATATTTATTATTCATACGTTTTCTATTTTGTGTGTAAAAACAATACATGTTTCAAAAGTTCGGATCATCTCATGTTTTTAAGTGACTACAATTAATATATAAACATGGGCTCAAATGAAAGGTTAGAAAATTAGGCCTGTGGAGTAAACACTGATAGTGTAGGCTATTTATTAGAGGTGTATTTTTAATTATTAATCTGATATATATTATATCTGTATCAGGTACTCTAAACTGGTACACAGAAAATGTTACATTGTTGAACCTCCTAACAATAATGTGGTTCTGAAAAGTCTCTGACTAACTTTGACCTAATAGTATAGTCGTTACAATTCTTACTTGCAAGTGAGAAGCAAGGCTTAATTTCTATTTTGATATGCATTTCAATTTTGTTTTTACGGAACCGAGTCACAATTAAATAATATAGATAAGAATTACCTTAGTAGGTCCGTCTTGTGACTTCAATTTATATCTGGTTTTGCTATGACATGTTTCAAAGTTCAAGACTTCATCATCAGATACATGTAGATTAATTAATTCATTCACACGATGAATGCGTCACACATCAAATGTTAAAACACAAAACACATACACAAACACAATTAAAATAAATATTCCCGTTCGGCAACGGTGCGCATTATCCTATGTCTGGTGGAACACTGTCGTTGCTAGGAATAAACCCTCTGATAGTTATCTCTATTGAGTCTAGATAAATGCTTGAGAGCTGTGTCGTATAGATAGTGTGAGTTGAAAGATAACTGGTCGTTTAAAATTTCATCTGGTTTATTTTTGAACGCTTTATATATCTCAAACTCTTCTTGAGCGTTCTTTACTTGTTAAGTAAAGGCTTAAATTATAATATACCGAGAGTCAACAATAACAACCATGTCATACGTGATGTAATTAATGCAGAAGCGGTTATTAAAACTTTGAAGGAACAAGACTTACAGAATAACGTACGTGTTGTTGTGAACAATAAATTGAATAATATTTTGAAAACACCCATCGACGCAGTCCTTAAACCAAATAACCGTAATACACTCTACTCACGTGAGAGCAGAATACTAAAAAATATCAAACATAAATTGTTAGAGAACGATGCAATTGTGACCAAGGCTGATAAGGGCAACACTTTAGTTATTGTAAGCCAAAGCGAATATTCCCAAAAAATCATGGATTTTATTAATAGCAATAATGTCCATTTGCTCAATTCTGACCCAACCAAGAAATTTCATAAAAGTTTGAATCAGACAATAAGCGGTTGCACATCCTTGTTAAGTGAAAAATCTCGTAGGTTTCTTAAACCGATAAACCCTCAGGCACCGCAGTTTACCGGCTTACCAAAACTTCATAAATCAAATATTCCTATCAGACCATTAATCAATTACACCACAGCTCCAAGCTATGGAACTGCAAAAAAATTGGAACACCTCATTAAAACCAACATCACCTTAACAAACAACCATAGTTTAAAAAACAACACTGAATTCATCAGTAATATGAAAAATATTAAGATTAAACAAAGCTATAAACTCGTTTCTTTTGATGTGATTAACATGTATACCAACATCCCAGTGGCAGAAATGCTAAATGTACTTAGTGATAACCTCAATACCACTAATAAATTGCATAATGATGAAATAAATGAACTTATGCGGCTACTACAAACTGTGTTGGAACAAAATTACTTCGTATTCAATAACAATTTCTACTTACAAACAGACGGCTTAGCAATGGGTTCACCACTATCCGGGTTACTAGCAGACATATACTTGAATCATTTTGAAAATGAACACATAATGTCAAATAAAAACAAGTATAGAAAAAACATCATATTCTACAATAGATATGTGGATGACACATTTGTTATTTTTAATGGTTCCAATAGACAAGCTGCTGGACTATTGAAGTACATGAACAGCATTAACACTAAGATCCAGTTTACGCTAGAAATGGAAAGTAATGACCAACTGAATTTCTTAGATCTAACCATAAGAAAGGGTCATGACAAGCTTGACTATAAAATCTATCGAAAGCCTACTACAACTGATGTCACCATCAACGCCAAATCGTACCATCCGTATTCCCAAAAAATGGCGGCTTTTAATTGCTTTATACATAGACTTAACACTGTCCCTTTGAATACAATTGATTATCATGACGAAGTAAACATAATAAAACACATAGCTGTAAGCAATGGCTATAAAAGTTCTTTAATTGATAAAATGATTGAGAGGTATAATAAGACACAGAAAAATAGAAACAATTTAGAAACAGGCTTAACCAAAACCAACAAATTTATTCCATCTGAGTACACCAACCTTCTACCCAATGTTTTACGCAATATTTTTAAAAAACTTAACATCACCCTCGCCTTCCGCACAAGCAACAATATCTCCTCATTTCTTAAACGCAGAAATAAGATTCCTTTAGAAAATAAATCTGGTGTTTATAAAATAACCTGCCCTGATTGTAACAAATTCTACATTGGCCAAACAGGGAGAACGTTCCTTTGTCGATACAAAGAGCACCTTCCAACTAATAAAAGCAATATTACAAGCTCTAATTTTGCTAGCCATTTGTTCGAAAACAAACACATCCCAGATAATTTCCATTCCAGTGTGGAGGCATTGCAAGTGTGTACAAAGGGAAGATTAATGAACGCTCAAGAAGAGTTTGAGATATATAAAGCGTTCAAAAATAAACCAGATGAAATTTTAAACGACCAGTTATCTTTCAACTCACACTATCTATACGACACAGCTCTCAAGCATTTATCTAGACTCAATAGAGATAACTATCAGAGGGTTTATTCCTAGCAACGACAGTGTTCCACCAGACATAGGATAATGCGCACCGTTGCCGAACGGGAATATTTATTTTAATTGTGTTTGTGTTTTGTGTTTTAACATTTGATGTGTGACGCATTCATCGTGTGAATGAATTAATTAATCTACATGTATCTGATGATGAAGTCTTGAACTTTGAAACATGTCATAGCAAAACCAGATATAAATTGAAGTCACAAGACGGACCTACTAAGGTAATTCTTATCTATATTACTTAATTTCTACAGAGGCCAAAGAATGTAGCCAGGTCACTTCACAATAGATCGAGTTGCGGTAATATTGTAAATAGACTCCATAAATATAATTAAGAACAGTTTGTTACAATATGCTAAAACTAAATTCTAAAAAGAAGCAATTAAAATACACATGCTTAGTCGAAATAAATAATTAAATGCATAACCATTTTTGACTATGCATCAGTTAAATATAACAGACACAATCTAAATTATTTAAAAAATGTTAAATAAACCATTATTTTAATGTTTCAGCAGATATTTCTTGTTGAAACTCCATATTCAAGGATAAAATAAAGCAATAAAGCTTAAAGTTTCAAAATATTTTAATAATATAAATGAGCTACTAATAAACCTTCATCTACCTGCTGGGTCATTCCTCCTCTACCCTTTCCGATTTCTCTATTTGTATTTCAGTTTCCTGTTACTTGTGTTTGTATAAATAGTTGTCAATACCTGTTAATTATCAGTTGCCCAATGATGCCGCAAGGCGAAACAATTGTAGCTCATTTATATTATTAAAATATTTTGAAACTTTAAGCTTTATTTTATCCTTAATCCATTATTGTTTCATATTACTTTATGAACACCCTTATGCCCAAGTTTAAAGTTTATTAAAGCACTAGATTTAACCCTTCAACGCGGTAAGCTGTTCCGATCGCTAGACCCTCTGGTGCGGTAGATAAAATCGTCGACTAATATTTCCTTCTCTTGTGGATTGTCTGGCGGGACATTATACGTATTTACATTTACTGTAACTTCCTCATTATCTAAGATTATTGCGGTATCATTAGCCACATTGCATATATTTACAACTTCATCACCACTATCATGATTACCTTCAATATTTGGATCACAATGGAACTCCATTTGAGTGTAATCCAAAAAAACTCGCGAATATTATCACTTTGCGGTTCCCACATTATCACTAAAACACAATATACACTAGAACTAATCACACGATCTACTGTCGAACTGTTAAAAATATTACACTTATAAATAAATAAGGTTATAATAACCTATAACACACGAGAGCCCTCCACGAACCCGCTACAGCTGTTTGTATATAGCCACGTGTTGTTTCCTTTTCTGAAGGTCACGGTGGTCTAGAAATAAAAATCAATAACTCAACAGATGGCATTTCTCTTGGCAATGTTCTGGGTATACGCTCAGTTCATAAAAGTTCTTTATTTAGACGCTAGAATCCAGCACGTACCGCAGCGGCATTTAGCGTCTTTAGACGGGCGGCCGCGCCAGAAGGTGAAAGTTTGGCCGCGTCTATAGACGGTTCACCGCGTTGAAGGGTTAAGAACAGTTCCATATTAACTGAGGGGTGGAATGTAATCATATTTTTCGACGGAAAAAAAAAAAAAAACTATTTTGCACAGTTTTTTTATAAAAATGGTGGAGAAGTAATATATTTTTTCCTTCCTGTTTAACACTGAAAAACTTTTCAATCATCATTGCTCTTTAAAAAAAGAGATGTAGTGAGCAGAACTAAAATTGAGCATCATAACGAATGATGTCAGACAGTTACGTCACCTTTCTAAATCTTAAAACGGCCTATTCATAAAAATCATCTTTTTATATCTCTCTCAAATTGCTCAATCTTTAATTCTTGTTGTTGTATTTTAGGGTCTAAAAGAGTCATGTCTTCTCATTGTAACATCAAGACTAAGAAATTATGTAATGAGATTTAAATTCATATCTTTTCTATTGCCATTAGGCAAATTTAATCTCATTTAACAAAAAGGAACACAATTATTATAATCAAATACTAATTTTACCTAAAGTATTAAAATGTATTAATTAATTGTAGTTATTCTCATTCTAAAAATTTTACAACAGTTTCTCATTTCATAAGGACACAAAATTCTTTCCTCGTTTTATATTAAAGTTTTTTATACATATAAAATCATTTTCATTTATACTTTAGCCATCTTGCTAATTTGAAACACACTCTATTGTTTTTCCTCCAGATTAGTCCACAGTCTTTTTAGATACATCTTACAAATTCATCTCTCTCTAAGAGACTTTTCAAGAAGACTGATGTCATCATCCTAAAAGTTCCAACACATACTCGGTCCAGAGCCTTCTATTATTGTCTCCAGATGTATTAAAAAATAATAATAATAAACAGCACTACACAGAGTTAGTTTCCTGTAGTTTCTCATCTATGGCCACACTTCATCATAAAAACTAACAAATATCGAGGCTATTCAGCCTCTTGTCACTGCGACTCGAATGGATCTTTTGTGATTGTCCACAAAATTTTATTTTAAACCCAGCCTAGATTTAAGCTTCCTAAGGATCTTAAAATGCAATTATTTTAAGATTATCAAATCTTGAACTCAAATGACTTTGAATTTTTTAACACTTCTTTATACATTTCAAAAGTTCAATGAGTTTTTTGCTAAAGTTTTATGTTTTTTGTTTAAAAACTTTTCTTTTTAAAGTCTTTACACAAGTTATCGTTTACATTTTACAATTCATTTTAATTAGGCTTAGCGTAATTAGACCTAACCCGTCTTAGTATCATAATAAAATGTCGATTTTTATTAATCTGAAAAGTCACATGTTTACAAAAAATAAAGATTATAACTTAAAGACCTCTTGTCCTCGAATACTGTAATAGCATCAGGACAGAAGATTACAAAGAGTTGATAAAAAGATACTGAATAGTAAAGATAAAAGACAGAGATTTAACTGAGTGCATGAAATAAGGTGTAGATTTAGCTAGGTGGCCTCAAGGATTGCCATGACCGTACCCACTATAGTGAGCTCCTGACGATATTATATGTAATAATCAGTATTGATCATTTGAACTTCCCTGATTTACGTTTTTTAAATTGTCTTTGACTTATTACAAGTCTTACAACAAAACAATTGTTTTCTCTCCTATTATGTTTTATATATTTTTGTTCAAAGAGCGCAATGACTGTAGACCAAGTGAAAAAGACAGAACTAGCAACTCAAGAGATGATTGTGCTAAACGAACCCGTCTACGCAAAACAAGCTAGTTTGGCATCTGCTAAGAAGATTGTAGGATTGCGTGCCATGTTTGATGAAACATATCCGGATCCTGTAAGAGTTCTCTCTATTGGTGTACCTGTTGAAGAACTGGAAGCTAACCCTACTGGTCCAGCAGCCATGAAAACATCAGTTGAATTCTGCGGAGGAACGTAAGTTTCAAAGTATCATTAAGAAGTTTAGGGTTACTTAAGTATGGAATCATGAGAAGAGATTTAAGTCAGTGTGCTTTGTTAAATTAGATGATTGTCATGATTTTGGAAGTGTACAAGATTTATTCATAATTCAAAACAAAGACCTTTTATTCTCCAAATAATTAAAATATCATAAAATAGAAACAAGAATGAATTTAGACTTTTGCCGCCTTTTTGTAGATTCTATCCTGCCTGGTATTCTACCAATATCACAAACTATTAATATGAAAAATAAAATTTTAAATAAATACATTACAAAATATTTCACGTAAATCCTTATTTACTGTTTACATTAACTAAATATTTAGGTCTGAATATTTTGATCAAAAATTCACAATAACAAAAATTATATGTGTATTATCTTTATTTTATGTATGTTATACATTTAAATAAAGACTTAGGCCTATATAGTTTTAACAGATAAGATAATCAACAATCAGACAGGTCTTATACACTCACGTACAATCATTTCACTAAGAAATGTGACTGTTTCTTATGAAAATTGGACACTGATGGACAAGGGGGGGGGGAGAATAAGTCTGTCTTGTTTCACAAAAGTATAGTACACTTTAAAATCTCATACATCACATTCGGATTGAGTTAAAAAATAAATGTTGTAGGAAGAACTACATACTTTAATGGTTACGCAAATCACATGTTTTCTGTGTTATATTTATTACTAAAATTATGCAAATAAGTATTCATAGGAAAGAGAGTTTTACCTTAGAAAGTGGTCCTTGGTTACCTAGTAGTACACAAATAGAAAAATAAAACACTAAAGTTCTGAAGTGTTTCTATTTATTTATTTTTTCTCTTTCAAATTTTCTCCTTCCAACCTTGCTGTCCTAGGTGGGCATCTATAATCTGCCTATTGGAAAATATGTCCTTGAATAGATAGGGACATGAAGTGATTCATAGTAAATGCTTTGGGGAAATTGCAATTCTTAAGGTATGCACTATGCAGTACAAGAACAAATTGATCTGTGCAGCCATTCAAAATGTACGGATAAACTGATAGGCCGGAACTTGTTCATAAATGTCCAAACTATGTTTTGTAGAAAACGGGAAAACACTGCTCTAATTAGAAATACTTAAAAACAGCTAATCAATTTAATGATTTTATGATTTTCTATACATTATAAAGTAGAGTTTTATTCAGAATTGTATATTTGTCTCTAAAATTTAAAATTAGGTTGGCTGAAGTAAGATCTGACTGGTTGCCCTAGTCTCTGTAAGTTGGAGTATCACATCATTTATTTATTCCTGCGGTAGTGATAAACACCTTTAATATACAGTTTCATCAAATATCACAATAATTGCTATTATTTTTAATTTGTAATCAAAGTTATCATTTTGGTTTGTAACGTTATGTTTAAAATGATGTCTTTGTTAAAATCAGATGGAACGAAAATTTATGAATTTTTTTCATAGCGTTGGATGTAAACAAATTAGGTCAGCAGGATGACTTTTTTGGGATGGTCCGTGAATTATTCAACACTACAAATTGAATGAAATCTCAGAATTACAGGTTTAACCAACCAAAACATCGGGAACCAGCTTTATATAATTTACCTTCGATGAATAATAACTAGGCTAGTTAGAACTACCAAAAAACACTTGACACTGTTAACCCTAGTCGACCGAATTTTAGGCCCTACTGTTTTAATTTCTAAAACACCCAATTTAATACATACCTTTGGGTCAAGTAAGTTTACAACCTCCGGCACACCCTGATGTCACTTCTCACTGAGTTTACTTGGCCATTGTGGAATATGGAACCGTACTTAAAACACAAAAAGGGCCAGAGTGAAAAAGGCAGCCTTCTTGCTCATCTGGTTCGACTGGAATCCCAAGAGAGCAATCTCCAGGAAATGATACTCATGTCGTGCTTCCTCGTATCTCTTCTTCGTAGATCGGACCAACAGTAGGATCACGATTCCTGTGAAATACCAAACTGTTCGTCATCATGCCACAACAGTCAAAAGTTGTATGAAAATATATATTTAAAAAAACAAACCATCCTTATAAATATAACATTCTTAAACATGAAATTAAGTTGCTTGTATTTTTCTTCAATTATTCAAATTTAACTATTTATTATATAAGTCTGTCCCTCAGTAGGGTATGGATAGTTAGTTATTAATTGTATACTTATCATTGCAGACATCTCCATCGTTCTGGTCATATTGGAGACTTTGTTATCACAAGTGAAGAAGCTATTGCGAAGGGAATCAGAAGAATTGTTGCTCTCACTGGTCCTGAAGCCACAAAGGTCAGTTTATTAATTTAGAGGGGAAGCTGATTGGTCAGTCAGGTTATTTTCAGTTATATTATTTTATCCCAAAAACGGTGATTATAAAATTTTGTAATAGAAAATAGTTTATTATGATCTTCTTCGTGGCTGAAATTTGCCAAATACCTATATTTTGTTGAGCTAATTAATATCAATTTTCTGCTCTAGTTGCACAAAATTTAACATTGTTCTAATTAACGGAATGTGTTTCCAGCAATGGTGTCAGCTGATTATATAAGTATCTATTCTGTTGTGGAATAACCTAGATATACATTTAATGGATAAATAAGGTTTTGCTGTAAGTGTGTATACAAGTCTTAATTTACTAATTTGTATTGTTGACAGGCATTGAAGAAGACAGAAGTTTTGGAGAAAGAATTAATCAAATTAAAATCTGCCCTTGAAAGTAAAGGAGCTGACGAGAAAAATTTCGTCAAAAAAATTGTTGAATTGACTGATGATGTTTCACATGCTGTAATACCATATTGGAAAAAGGTACAGAAAGCACAAGATGGATGAAGTATTATTTTATTGTATCAAGTTTTGTTTTTAGAAAGTAATAAAAGTATAGAACATAGTATGACAATTTATTTAGTTGATAGGTGAATATGTATTTTTGAAATCAGTATTGAAAAGTCAAATATGGATTTAAAGAAATCATTCAGTTATTAAATAATTATAAAATTTAAATGATACATAACAATGTTGTTTACTCTAGCAATTAGCAAAAAAAGTAATTATCATATGATATAAGGTACTTTTTAATCACATGTTGGCAGTTGGTCTGGGAAACATTTTTCTTTACAAATCAAGAATATGCCGATTCTTCAAATTGGGTTATATAAATTTTTCTTTCATAGAAAAATGCCAATTTGCTAATTTATTTTTGAAACAGTTACATTACTTCTACAAAGGGCATTATAAAATAAAAAGATTAAAGAATAATTAAAGTTTATTATTATAAAAAAATCTATTTTATCTTCTCTATTTTCTACGTAATCATCATTGACTTCCACACGATTTTGATATCACTTCAACAGTTTCCGTATACCCTCTTTATAAAAGTCCACGACCAGTTTTTTGAATCAGTTATAATTTTCAAAGTGATGCAATCTAAGCTAGTTCTCTAAGTGCAGAAATAAATGGTAATCACTTGGTGTGGATTAGGACGGGTGGTTAATAATTTCTCAGCCAAATATTTACGACAGTTTAATCTGTTGTATAAGGTCAATTGTTACTGCAAAAAACAATCCCACCGGTCCACATCGTTTGTTTTGTTGGCTCGCCAAAGTTTCCACAGGTGTTCAGCATCAATGGTTGTTCCAGGATTACTCAATAAAATAGTGATTTATTATCTTAAAAAACGGTGGCCATGATTTTTTAGGCAGAATATGCTTGCTTAAACTACTTTGCTTTTGGAAATAATAGGTGTCACCATTACATTGATGGCTGTTTTCACTCGACACATCTCCCAGTCATCATGTGTTTAAACAACCTATCTCCCGCTGCATTGCAAAACACTGCAGAAATGTTTGAGCTGAAGCTAGATGGTTTTGTTTGTGTATGTGGATTAAAATTTTCGGAATCTATATAACACAGTTTTTTATAACGACGTTTCTCTATAACGTAAATTACTGATCATGAAACATTAGGCAAATGAAAATACTATTTTGTAACTGAAAATGTCATTTCACAAAATTTTCGCATTTCATTGTTCTACTAAACCCTATGTCATACTGTTGAGCGACTGCTTCACTTTTCGTTGTGAACATACATTTGTCTGTCCTTTAACAAACGTGACCATTACTTAACTTTACTATCACTCTTAACACACACAAGTGATACCTATCTTATAAGATAATTATCATGTAACGCTTACAACCTTGATATGTATCGCATAGTTTTATTGTGTAGCCCGCCTTAAAGCTTCAAATTTCAAAATAATTGTTAAGTGTCATGTTAAAATGTATCTAATAAGATGTTACTTTTTATGTAAATTAACTCTTTGTAAACAGAATTTACGACAAAATAAGCAATTATTGTAAAACTGTAATTCTGACAAATACATTCTGTAAAGCCTCATTATGGAAGAATACATTCTATTGTTGAACTTTACTGATTAATATAATGTACTGGAGTCTGTGCTATAAATTAAGATATTTGAATAATGTATATAACCTTTTAACAACCTAATTTTTTGTAGGAAGAGATCAGAAGCAGTCTGAAAGCATTGAAGAAACAACTGGATGATAAGGAAAGATTAGGCAAAGCTGCTCTAGCTTCAAAGGTGGTAGATGATGTGAAGATATTGTTACAAAGCGTAGTTGCTTTTGGTGCTCCAATAATTGTTACTCAGCTCAATGCTCTGTCCAATACAAAGGTAACGTTACAATTAATATCATAGAGAGAAAGTTAT
The DNA here is from genome assembly GCA_963513935.1 of Aphrophora alni. NCBI lineage: Eukaryota > Metazoa > Arthropoda > Insecta > Hemiptera > Aphrophoridae > Aphrophora > Aphrophora alni. Next base: position 112,883,130 of record OY740771.1, on the reverse strand, counting down.
GTGATTGATCAAAAAACCCATGTTGATTTTCTTCACAGAAATTTCTGTTTAGAGATCTTCTGAGTTTAAAAAAAAAAGTGGTTTTAGAATGATTTCTGGCATCATTTGTCTCTATAACCTAAATAAGTGGACCAATTTTAATCAAATTTAGTATGGAAATATATCTTAGGACTTTATTTTATTTTTCGATAACTCAAAATTTGGGGAACCTGCAAAACACAAAATTTTGATCGGATTTAAGATTTTTTTCACATTTTGCTTAAGTATATAGCTCCTAAGGACCAAAATAAAACATATTTGTTGCTATCTCTAAAAAAAAATAACAGTTCCATGAGTTATCAGTATAAACAAAAAATATGCCATGGTGCTGGCTGTTATAAAAGTCATAATTTCTTAAAATTAGTTATGTTAATTTTGTTCAAATTTTGTTTAATGTACCAAATCTCATGGGCAAAATTGTCAGTAGAAAAATATTATGGTTTAGGAATAATTGGCAAAAAAAAAAAAAAAAAAAATGAACTTTGATCGCTGTTATTCGAAGATCGATTTTAATAAAACATGATTTACACAGAAGATGTGTTTGGCACAAGCGAAACAGATTTAGGGTATAGATAAATATATTTTCAATGACGGCGGCATCCATGGTTTATTTTCACTTGTTAACTATAAATGTGACATTGATGAATAGTTTTGGGGATGGTTGAGCGAGAAAGTTTGTGCAATGTTTTTTCACTATTCATTACCACTTAGTTTGTCATTTCAACTATTTATTGAATCTTTACTGAATATTGTTAAAGTGAATCATCAGTTGTATATGAAATGCTGATTAAATTACATGAACAGCTAATGGCGGTGTCTTAACCCTTAATATGCTAAGCAAAAATAAAATTAGTTTAGATTTTCTCAATGTTCTTTTTGATTTTTGATTATTAAGGAAAAATTTTGATTTATGAAACATTATTATGTATTTTTAAACAATATTTAAAATAAAACATTAATAAAAGATTTTTTTCAACTTTTTCTCATGTGTTTTTATATGGAAAAATAAAAATGTGTACAGATTTACAACAAACTCCTACATCTAAATATAGTGTGGAATGAATAATAAGCCAAATTATAGTATATATATATATATATATATATATATATATATATATATATATATATATATATATATATATATACATACACATAAAATAACTAATTTTATTGTAATAAAACCGCAGAATAACTATAAAAATGTTGAAGATAACAACACTTTTTTTTTTCTTTCCAAATATAATAATAAACAATGAGACTTATAAGGAATTGTCTGTTTCATACTAACTCTACTTACTGTAATTTGGTTAAGAGTGGTATAGCTCAAAGCATTCAGGATGGAGCCTGAGGTTTGTAACTCAGTTTTTACAAAATTAAATAGTTTCATGTCTCTGTCATTTCTTTGCACAAACCATACAATCTTACTGCCTTATGCTTTCATCCTATATAGTGCTGGGTCACATCTAAGCATTGTTCAGCAGTAAGCTCCTGTAACTGCCATCCTCGCTTTTTGCTCTTTGTGTCACTTTCTCCGCTACCATGTCCCTGATCGAGGAGTGTATGAAATCACCATGGCTCATGTAGCCATTATTTATGACCGTAACTTTCAGTAGCCAGAAAAATAATTTGTGGTACCATTTTTGGACTTCAGAATCTAATAGCTCGATATAAATTGATCACTGCGATTTACTGTTCCCTCTGTGTTAGGTGTAATCCCACACCACATTTGGTTTTGCTACGAGAGGCTGATTTGACTTAGTTGTTATGCTGGTCATCTCAGTTTCGCCACTTTTTTTGTTCGTACTCAACATAGTCACAACTCTTTTATCCTTCCAGGATACAACTAGAGTGTTTGCTTTTCTTTTAGAAAATATTTCCCTTCGTAGATTTTTGTCACCGTTTTAGGCCAACAGGCAAACAGTCCTGTTGGTCATAACTGTTCCTGTAATGAAACAGTTCATCTTGAGGAGATCACAAACAAGATGAGATTAATGATAATGTAATACCTGTCTGAATAGACATGGCGCCCACTTGTTAACCTCCTTGAGTCCTTCTAAACAACATACTCAATCAAAACCTTCATAATTTGTGTTGTTTATGGAATTGAGTGTGGAATTATTTCTTGTTTTCTGAAATCCGGAATAAAATATACATGTATCTGTGTTACCAGTCTGATAAAACAATCACGTTTAGTCCAAACTTTGTAGGTTTATTTTTATTATACACCTTGAAGCTAACTTTACCTTTGAACAATGTGGTACTCTCATCCACAGCAACATAATTTCCTGGTTTGAAATAAGAGTTGACACATTTTCTGTGTGTGTTATACTGTAGGTTGTACCAGAAACTCCTTAGGCCTGTGATGATTTTGTCCTTCATCATGATTAAAATGTAAGCTATAGAATATGTTGAGGAAATAACCTTTAGTAAAAACATCATGATAAAAAGGTATTCTTTTTTTTCCCACCGAGTAGAAAAATACGACTCATTATTAGGGAGCGGCATATGTCCCATGTTGATGATTGTACCCAAAAATCCCTTGAGTTCTACAGCTGAAACATCAAATCACTTTTACTCTGGCATTGTGTGAGTAGGCCTCATTTTTGTTTTTACTAAAAAAATGAATTTCTTTCATTCCAAGTATGATTAGGGTGTCATGAAAAACAGAAGAAATTTTTTACTGATTGTGTATCACCGTCAAACATAGATGGTAAACAAGGTCCATGATTGAATGGTTATCTCCAGCGTCATTATCTGCATAACACCAAGTATCATCATCTCCACCTAGATGTTGCACGGTAGGTTTAGGATCCTGTTCATTCTCATTCGCACATTGAGTAGAATAATGTCTTCTGCTTCTTCCACTACCAATTATCAAAGTCAAAACAAAGTATTCATTACTTCAATCACAAACTGATCAAACTCAAGATCATCAGGGTTTGCTATTATTCTAATGAAAAAAATACAATAATACAAAATAATGTTCTAAAAATAACATACGACTTTGTCTTACCTATCCTACAAAACAAATAAAGCACTATTGAATAAATAAACTGTCTAAGAGACAATATCAACAAAGGTTACAATATTTTAAAAAATGGAGCGTCTCTACTAGAACTTGATTTTGCTACCATAAACCTTCACCTGACTTTGTTTAAGAACTTTGCTCATTCTAAATACACTCAAGGAACATGTCCTACATGTTCTCAGATGTTTCGTAGCTACAAGATTATTTATGCATTATTCTGTTCTCTTGGATCTATCGGACGCACCATGCTTATTGGAACAAGCCACTTATTAAGGGGTCAAATTTCGTTCTCTAACACGTCACACTCTGATTATATATTTTACTTTTCCAGACATATTTATATAGGTATAAAGTGGAATCAAGATTATCTGAATTAATGTGCCCTTAGCTTACTTCGGATAATACTTTTAAAAAATAGGGCCAATTTTTAGGTTAATAATAAATGCATTATTTGACGTAATAAAAAAAGTATTTTGTGACTAAAATGACACATTCGATACTAAACTTAAGTTGTGAGTAATGAGCAACCAACAGAGTCAATATCCTGTAAAGATACTAATCGTAGCCCTATTAATTATTTAATAATGAAACATTGAACTCACTTATGAAAATTTAACTGTAAATTGTTGAATATTGAACTGTAATATTATACATTATTGTAATATTTCTATTCCATCTGATTTCGGATTGTTTTTATGTTTAGGCTTTAGATTCAGCTTTAAAACAGGTAAAGACGCAGGCTCCAGATACCGCAGCAATGTTCTTCAGTGTGGACGAACAAGCTAAGAAAATATTCTGTATGTGTGCAGTTCCAAAGGTGAGGAATTATCTTTATTTGTGTTTAATCCTTTTAAGACCATTATTCAATATATCACAGACATATTTATAAAAAGATCAGATTTCTGTCTATTGGATCATTATTTTTGTAATGGTATTTTTCAAATAAAACATAAATATGTTTCGATTTATAAAACCAAACTCTACGTATTTATTAATGATAAATAATAAATCAGATTACTATCTAATGTTCGATTGATTTCAAAAATCTTGGCTAGAACAAATGTTAACAATTTTTTTCGAAATATTTTTGTCTAGTAACTTGAATTATACAGCCAGCCATAAAACGGTTAGTTTAAACTGGATTCCAGAAAGCTAATTAATGTTGATCTTGTTTTTTATTTATGAACTAGTAAAATTTGATCTAAATATAAGGATAAATACAATGATTTTGTTCTGGATTTCCTTTCCGAAAATAAGAAAGAAGTCTATCAAGTTAGAAATGTATTTTCTTTTTATTAGGTTAAATTTTAAATTTACATACAGTACAATGTTTTCCCAATTCATAACTATATCTTTTTCTAAGGCCTAATTTTACAAAGATATTTGTCATATTGTGCTCCTACAATTAATGTGAAATTGTGTACATTTTATATCAGTCGTTGTGTTGTTTGTATTGTTTCACATGTAATCCATTTTAATAATTTTCTTACAGAGTGCAGTGGATCAAGGTTTGAAGGCTAACGAGTGGGTGAACTCTGTCAGTGGATTAATGCAAGGAAAAGGAGGCGGTAAAGCAGAATCTGCCCAAGCATCTGGTCCCAACTTTGAGTGCATTAAACAAGCATTGGATATTGCTGTTGACTTTGCCTTATCCAAACTTGCAGGACCTATTTCTGAGACGATAGAACCTGCATCCGACATATTAGGACCTGCGTCCGAGACATTAGTGAGTGGTGTAAAAGGCGCTCAACTCAAATGCCGTCTAAATAGCCTAACACATATTAGAACAAAAATTATTGCTAAATATTCTGGCAAAGACATTGGTTTTGTTAATAACACTGATACCATTTTCACAGATGGTGATGTTAGTTTATTTAACATAAATGGAATTTTATTTTACTTGTCTAATCCACAACTGAAAGGTGGGAATAATGTCTTTTCTGAGAGTGCCATCTTACAGTGGTTGAGTTATACAGATAACCACATTAGTCCATTTGTAGGTTCATGGGTAAATCCATGCATCGGTGCGGGAGAATCTCCTATCGCTGTACAATCGGCTAAACAGGCAACATTGAAAAGCCTTCAGTATCTAAATACCTTTCTCTTAACTAAAACATATTTAGTAGGAGAAAGGATCAGTCTGGCTGATATCGTTGTTTTTACTTCTTTACTTCCTGCTTATATTAGTGTTTTAGATTTATCAGTCAGGAAATCATTCCCTAATTTAAATCGTTGGTTTTTGACTATTCTAAATCAAGAAAATGTTAAACATGTCGTAGGAGATGTTGTGTTATGTGAGAAAGCAGCTCAGGTTCAAAAACAAAAGAGCAAAAAATAAGTGAATAAATGAGGAGACGTAAACAGGAATAAAAATAAATCTGTTGACAGTGCCATTAATTGTGAATCATTTCATTATTGTAAATACATTTAATTAAAAAATTTCTTTTTTTTTCTCTAATGGATATTCCAAAGTTTATTTAACTTGTTTTTACAAAGAGAAATTTACTAATTTAAAAAGTGGAATCAAAACATTAAATATTTAATAATTACTTAAGAACATCACAAAAATGTGAATCTTGAATGTGATGGAATGCAGGTCCCCTAACATTCCCTTATTTTTTAAATTAAAAAACTTGTTTTTATTTTTTAAAAAAAGAAAAAGAATCTTTAGTAAAATTATATGCAATTTGTTAAGTTTTGAATACTCTTTAGAAATCTTGTATATTCAAACCATGTGATTTAAATTTAAGAAAACTCAAAAAAGTATTATTTTAAAGTTGTTTAGGTGAGTGCATTCTATTACAAAGATTGTATATAAATAAGTGTTATTATTGAAAGAACGGTGAATTTAGTTATATTGTATTAAATTGTTTCCAGTAATTAAGATATTATATTTTATAAGGGAACCATGGTGTGGGACATCTATTATTATTATTATTATTATTAAATAGCAAGGTTAAATTTTGTTTCTAATTTTTTTTATAGAACAACGCTAAAGTGAATTTAAGTTACAAAGTTTTAAGTTAAGTTTTGTTGAGGGGAAATCCCACAGGTTTTAGTTTCTACTTCTGAAAATTTATCACCATTAGACCATTACAAATTTAAAAAGAGACTTGTTATATAGAGGTTCACAAGTTGAAGTAACTATATTTACCTCTGCAAACAATTAAAATAATGTTAAACAATAGCCTAAATAAAAAAAAACTTAAAACGGTTTTGTTTTTTTTAGTTTAATGTCTGTGCGCAATGCATAGAAAATCCAACATTGCAGCAACTGGACTCCTTGACGTACTAGCTTCTGAATTATAGCAAATTAAAGATGCCTTTCGGTTACATCACTATCCTAGATTGAAATTAGGTTCAACAATATGAGTGAAAAAACAAAGATCAAACCTTTGATCAATTAAAATTCTATGCAAGTACAATGAACATAACTTTATATTGAATCATATATAATGTATGTCATTATTTGAAAATGCACTACCAAGTACCAAGAGAGCGTGCCGTTGTTGCGTAAATCGGAAATATTTAGTATATTTCTTTAAACAATCAAATTGTAGATTTAATAGTAACTAATAATGAAATGATTGGCCTGAATATGTTCTTCTAGATAGTTCACTCTAATGTCAGTTAGCTTGGTTTCATCGGTTTGTAACTGCTCAAGTTTTAACTCCAAATATATGTACAGAACGTACAAGTGTTTTGTGTAGGCATAGCTTGGTGTTTTTAGAGATAATGATTATTTTAAATTGCTGTACTAATGCAGAGTAACCGGCCATGATTCTTTGTGCTAGTTCCTGTGATACATTCTTTTTAAAGTTGACTTTTGATCCCAGATAAATTATTATTTCATTTTGAACAGCTGATTCAAAACCTAGTAATATTATAAAAAATACCGGTTTCAGTTTAAGCTTCTCTTATGCAGTTCACTATTCCAATTAGTTCTATTCAAATTCAAATAAAATTTATAGTGAATATAAAAATTATATGTTTGAAACATAGTACAGTATTGTAATTTAATATAGGCCTAGGCTAATCATTGAAGTAATCTTTGAAACAAATGATCGCTTCTATAATAGTACGCCCATGTCATATTTATAGAAAAAACTAAAATTTTCAAACATTTGCTCTTGAATCCTTGAGCTGAAATCAACCAAAATGGGGTGTTTTGAATCTCATTACAGTAGTAATCAATTGCCAAAATTAGGCTTCAAGATAATACAACCATTTAGCAAAACCAGCATAAAAGAGTTCTGTATCACATGATTGACAATAAATGTTATACTTCTATTTTAAAAGTTATTTATTTTATAATGATTGATAGTTCAGATTGTATAGTTTATTCAAATGCTTGCCATTTTTAATACTTAATATAATATACATTAGTATCCATTTTTGTAAAATATTGGTTTTACATTCAAACTTATGGGAAAAAAATAGCATTTGTTATTATTAATGAAGACTGTATTTATAAACTATTGACTGATTTTTAATAAACAGATTTATGATGATGAAGATGTGTATTTATTTTATAAATTTTAATTTGTACGAATAGTTGGTATGTGAATGATTATATTAGTTTTGTTGTTTTATTTAAAAATATTACAACTATATCATCTTAATTTAACAGACATTTAATTTCTTATTGATTAAATTTAATTAAGATTGAAATGATTTTTAACATCACTATTAGGCCTACTTTTATATTGTTTTTGAACTTTTTCTAACATTTTGTTAAATCAATAATGAAAATGTTATTACAATCACATATCCTTGTCTGTTGAGCGAAATAAGTTTTTCAGGTACATATTTCGTACAACGTTAACAAAAGTTTCTTGGGAATGTAGTAAACTTTACAGCATTAATCGTACCACAAGGTTAGTATTTGTACTTGTTATTATATACTAAAGAGCACTACCAGTGAATGCCTATCACCAATCACTGGTATCATCGGCGTATAGCAAGTACGACGTGCCAGGTGTTTTAATGATGGCGGCAGTAAGGTCATTGATCATTTTATTGATAAGGAGGCAGCTAAGCACAGCTCCCTGAGGTAAGCCCTGTTTTTGCGTTTTGAAGCTGGAGACAGCATTTAGGAACTTCGTCCTTATCAGGCGCTGGGTTAAGAAGTTTTGAATCCATTTCATCATGTTGTGTACCACTCCCGATTTTGCAAGTGAAAGAGCACTACCAGTGAATGCCTATCACCAATCACTTTGACTGAAATCTGTTTTAATTTCATGTACCTTGGTGCCAAAAGTAGTATACACTGTATGTAGCTATTGATATCATTGAACACTTGTCTTTTTACATTTTAATTGTTGGTAAGATTTGTAAAATATTAAAATGTTCCCCTTGGTCAGTTTTAAATTATTTGTGAACTGTAGGCCTAATTGTCTTTTTAAAAGCAGTTTGATTTTATATTATTAGAGGTCATAACAAAATTGATTTCATAGTTCACCAAAATTTAATTAAAATTGGTTTAACCAATTTTGAAATATCTAAATTTCCATATTACAGTATCCACTATTCATTTTCACGTTTTAAGTTTTGGCTTGTAAGTTTTTAGGAAATAAATTTGATTAACCAATATACCTTATTCTTAATTAAGTGATGTGCATAACTAAATTTTCTACTGGAATATTTTTTAAAGTTTGATTAACATCTATTCTTGAGTAGGCCTTTAAAAAGTCAAACCAAAGCTTGTGTGTACATACAAAATTTTGAACGCAAAACTTCTCCCGTAGCATATTAGTTCTCTATTAAATAATATATGCAATATTAACACATAAAAGGATGATCCAATTGTTTAATAATGAGGTATGTAAAACATGATTTCATGATATTTCTATATTAAACACGGTATCAACTGGACATTAACCTTTTTTTAAATTCACAAAATCCGTTATTTGTTTATGCCTGGTAATTGACAGAGTTTTCAGTTCGGGTCTTCTATACAATTTCTACAAAAACATCTTTGCATATCTGTTATACGGTATATCCTTTATTTTGCTCTGTTTTGTATCTTATTGGATAAAATATGCGTATTTAAAAAACACCAACTATACTTACTTAAAACTGACACCCAAATCTAACTAATGTGGTCACTTATTCTGTCAACTGAAAAATAAATTACAAATGGTCTACCAAATAGGCATTTTGATTCGATAGACACTGATTTACAGCACTGCACGTTTTTTCTTATTCTAGGCTACAGTTTTAATACCATATACTGTAAGAGGCTGCATTATTTGCCTAAAGTAATTGTTTCTCATCAATAAATACGGTACTTACGTATTATCGCCACCGCAGCAGAAGTTGCGCTATATAATATATATATATATATAAGGTTTGGCCAGGTGTTTATATATATATATATATATATAAGGTTTGGCCAGGTAGCTACATATAAACACCTGGCCAAACCTTATATATATATTATATATATATAGCGCAACTTCTGCTGCGGTGGCGTTAATACGTAAGTACCATAAATACATATCAAACTCGCACTTTGGACATTGCATGCTTTTTTTAAAATCTCTATGATCCTACAAAATTTCCAGGTGATTATGAAACTCTGTAAAACTTTCATGGGTTACATTAACACTTTGACACTGTTCTTCAAATTCACTGCATTATAAATTTAAATTGCTCAATTAAAAATACTAAAGTTACTTTGGGCCTTGCGCCTTATAACTGAATAACAAACAACATTCTAATGTTTCAACAACAATTCTCCCAATGAGAGAGAATATTCAAAACCAAGTGGTTTATCAAGGAATCTTCTTTCAATACTGTAATTTTTAGATGTACTATGTTAAATCTGTTGTATTCTTATTTTTATATAGCAATAATCAAAATACAAAACAATATACAGTATTATACATCATAAGCATTAAATTTTGCAATTTCTTTTTTCACTTTGTCTTTTGGCATAAACCGATTAAGCCCTAGTAAACATTTCCATGCAGAGATCAATGCTTTTTGAGGTTAAAACATGGAAAACAAATTATAAAATCAACATTTTCTTTACACTTAAAATAATAACTTCAATACTGATAGACTGATACTGTACTGATGAAGTATGGTTAGATTTTGTGATAACGTAAATACAACTAAAATAACTATTATGGAAATACATAATTTATTAAAATTATTTGCTACACTTCACCTTTATTTGGTATAAAAATTACTGCAAGAAATTATTTGTTTAAAAAAAATTAAATACATGCATGTTAATGAAGGTTAAGATAAACATTGTTGTTGGGACAAATTAATTTACTTTTAACAGTTTGTAATTAATATAGATTTCAGCACATTACTAGGAGAAAATATATCTGCACAAAAAATTATCGGCAAAAAATGTGGTCTCACTGAAGCAAATAATAAATTATAATGGTTAACAAAATTTGTCCCAGCTCACTGAGAAAAAAAAAAGTCTGATTAAAGTGGAGATTTATTTTTTAACAAGATTTTGGATCTTGTAGTTTGCACAATAGGCGCTAGGTTGTAGCAAATTTCACTCAGCAAGTGCTACTACCTAGTGATCGAAAGTATCAACTAAATCCTATTTTAGAAGAAAAATAATTCGACGTGCTGCACTCTATATTCATACTGTTATACTAGTTAAAACTATAACCTACACAGTTCCTACGAAATTTAAAAAAAAAATACATTATAACTCCGAATTTAATAAGCATTTTCATTATTTCTGAAGTGACAGTCGATTCAGAATTAAATTTTGCGTCTTATAATATAAAATAAGAAAAATCGTTTTTCGGCCTTAATAAAAGTCAAGGCCCCCCTTATGATTTGAAAAATTGTTTTTCGGCCCTTACAATTTTGCAAAAGTTTAAAATTGGTCATTTTTAGCAGCAATTAATTTCTTGGAATCTATGGAAGATATTTAATATTTGAAAAAACCCAATCAAAATTTAGACTTTCTTCAAATGATTCGGTTTATTTGGCTGAGATATAAATATTATAAAAAAGGACGGCAAGTGACAAAATTGGATTTGTTAAAACCAGACATTTTTCACAACATATAAATTGATTCTTCTAAACTAGTAGCAAAACAGAGAATAATCTCCATTGGATTCTGCATCTATTGATGTATACTTTAACTTTATATTTTGTTCACATTAATACAACAGTAAATGCTGCTTCACAGTGACCAAATTATCAACTAAATCCAATTTTAGAAGAAAATAAATAATTCATGCCAAAGAAGTGTTGGAATCTATATTCAGGGCAGTCATGGCAACCATATAATACACAGTAGGCTAAAAAAAGCACTAAAACTCTTGAACCATGGCTCACAACCTGGAGAGAGAAAGTGAATGTGTCAAAGTGCCAGGCACTGTTGTTTTCCAAATAAAGCATAATCAAACTCAACACACTTCTACTTCTATTCAACCAAAACATACACTGGTCAGATCAATACCACATGTTGGTTTTGTAATGCCCACCACGTCTTTATTACGATGACCTTTTCCTAATTGTTTTACCTACAATATCTGCTTCAGAAGTAATAGAGGCAACATAGATACATGAGCCAAGACCTTCAGTTGCCCGGGAGAAGATATTGCTTGGACTCCCTGTTGCAGGCGCAGCTATAAGCACTTAGTTTCATGCAGCATGTCTCTCTTCCATGCTTATTTCAGTTCCGAGTAGACAGCAGAAGAAGATGATGCATTTGTAGGACAATCCCATATTAAAATAACTAACAAGGTAGGGTATTGGTAAGGTAATTCCCTCCTTCACTACACAACACTCCAACCGGGGATCCTGCATGATCTGTTGTGCGGTTATTCCTGCATGGACTTTGTCCTAGCTAGGGATTAGTCTCACTCTTCGTAAGGTACATAAAGTTATCCTCTTTTTCACTATATCTTCTCGACACGTCCATGGAAAAAATTTACCAGCCTGGACGTGTCCATAAAATTTTCCATAAAACCATTCCTGAATCCTTGTCTTATGCGATTGGGGTACTAACAGGGAGGAAGGTGGTTTTTATTGAGTAAGAATCTCACACTATTGGGAAGACTGATGTCTCCCTTTGTCTTTTGAAGATTTCCCACCTCTCTTACAATATTAAAAAAATATATATATATAGTTGTTTTTTTTTCTCAGTGAGATAGCACAAAATTTTAAGTGAACTAGCATCATTTGTGTGAACTATAAACAAAAGAGAAATTTTATAAAAACTTGTACTAATTATGTTCAATAACATGTTGCTACTTAGATTAATTTGTACAAACTCTTAATAATTTTTACAGCAAGAATGTAGATATGAATAATTCATGTGAAGGTAGTGCTTGCATTCTACTTTCCCAACAATAATTAGTAGATTAGACTAAATAAATATTTAACCTACAATTGTTTTGAGATTAATAATCCATAACTTACAATTAAATTTACAAATTTTAAATTCTAAAATCACTTATTCATTCTGTTTCTTTCAACCTTACAGCTTTCATGTCGGCTGTCAGCCGATATTAGTTTTCCCATTCCGATCGCATGTCGGACAACGGCCGACAATGAACAATTCAATATTTTAACGGTTATTTTATATAGTTTATGATTATTAGGTTATATCGAAGTTGTTCTATACACATTGTTCTTTTATTGTGTAACTATAATAACAAAATTGAAATAAGGAAGAAAAAACATTGTTTTAATTTTATTTTATAATTATTCTAACTCAGCTATAATCGTACAAAAAAAAAGAGATCTAAGGGAGTGTTCAGTCCAATAATGGTAAGGGTTAATAAATGTAATAATATATATAAAACTACAAAAAAAATTGCAATCTAAACTCATTTATAATTTTTCAAAAATTGAAAAGGAAAGTTTTCAACAATTAATTTCTCAAAATCTAAAAAAATATTTTATAATATTACACTATTAAAAAAGAAAACATAAAAATATAGAGTTTCATTTTAAATCAATTATTACTTGTTATTTTTATAGTCAGATAACTGGAAACAAACAAACTTTTGTTTTTTCTTTTAAATTAATATGTCTCCTAAATAGTGTGAGATATTAAAACTATTATTTCAAAGAATGTTATTTTTTTATTATTAAATTTCATTTTAATTTATTACAAAACTAAGAAAGACATAAATATGTGGTTTGCAGGAAACATTAACCCTTTTGCTCCCGACATCTGATTTTTCGGATGTTGTTGTTTTATTTGCATTTTGTTGTTTTTTATTTGTAAAACATAATTTCGTATATTGGTTCTATTTTATATTAATGTTAATAAATGCAATTATTATTCCTAACCGAAAATTATCATAATAATTTAATTATTGATGCTAATGAACCTAATAATTCAGCTGTTTTGGTAATAAATAATAATAATATAGATAAGACCTGAACACATGAAAATCAGCTGTTGCCATTTTTGTAATTTGTAACCAAGATTGTTACTTAACCTACTGAATACAATTTGAATAATGCAGTGGAAAGCATATTTTTTTGGTTTGTTATAACAACTAATTCTTATTATATTTTATAAATGTTCTCTATTAACATTTATAACTAAACAATATAGTTAGGTATTTATTTTTATAATATTTTATAAATGAGAAATGAATTTTACAATTTTCTGGACAAGTTTTGATCTTAAGCTTATGCTTCCTTAATTGAAGTAAACATAAATTTATAAAACCTTATAGGATTTTTTTTTAATGTAGTACTAAACTTATAAAATTGTTATTTGAAAAACAAACAACAACTTTTACATATAATCATGAGAACTCATATAAGTGCATCTAATGTTGTAGTTTGGTTTAAAATGCTATATTTATATAATAGGCATTTGACAAATATTGAAATAGTATGTTGTTTTGGTTATATAAGTGGAATAATAGTCGAACTGACCAGTTCAGTTGGATGATTGTGGTTTTAGATTCAAATATTGTTTGAGATAACAGTTATACAATTTTCAATTTGTATCCTTTAGAAATTCAAAATATTGGCCTTATTTTGCCACTTTGTTTTTTCATGTTTTTTTTTTTTGCATAACTAAGCATTATTTTGTCACAAGTTGTTTGTAACTTTAAACCAAAATTATAATTTGAATATGGTGACCTAAATTTTGTATTATGAAACGTTAACCCCTGGTTTTTGAGAAGCTGAACATGGTTTTGTGAGGGGTTTATGTTTAAATTAAACCAAAATTTTAATACCGCACCAGTAACTCTTGAATTACAGCCTTTATATTGTAAATAAAAAATGGGTGCATAGAGACTAGCACGTAAGAAGTGAATACTTATTTAAACCCTTGTTTTACCATATTAGCTTATTGATTATCTCGAGGTTAAGTAATATATATTTACGATGTCTCGTAAAATATCCTTCAACGGATAATAAATATAATATGATAAAAAAAAGCTCTTGTGTATTCTAGTAAATTACCAAGATTTAAAAAAAAAAATAATCTAATGCATAACAGCAAACCTATTTGTCATCTACATAAGTCCAGCTGAATTAAATTTTACATAGAAAAATAATCAGCTGTTTTAATTGGATATCTCTGATGTTTACTTTATTTAAGCCTCAGCTGCTGATATTGTGACATCATTTTCGTGACGATTTTTCCTTTCACTCGTGACGTCATTTTCTTGATGATTTTTCCTTTCACCACATCGATTTAACAGTACCCAAAAATTTCCATACTTTGCTTAAAGAAGTATTCACTTCAATAAGGGTAATTTATGCTTATTTTGTTGCAAGCTATATTTGTAAATACGTACAATAAAATCCAACAAAGGGTTATATATATTTGTCAAATTACAGATGTCTTAACTATGGTGTACAGATTGAAAAAGAAGCAATTATTCTTACTCCTAACTGTGATAAGTCTTCCTTCCATTTATCTTCTTGTTGAGCTCAATATTTGGAAGCAGGCTGTAAAACTCTTTCATGCACGTCATGCTTATGGAGGTAACATATGTTAATAGTACTGTACAAGATTTTTATATAATAAAAACAAACAAAAGTAATAAACATTGCACATCTTTCAACACAGCCATGCTTTGTTTGTTTTCTACTGGTTTAAAATTCTGTTTTGATAAACTCTTCATTAGGAATATAAAACACACATACACAAGAATATAATTAAAGAAACAACAGTTAATTAACATCAAATATAGATAATCATTTTGTTTTCTATTATGAATTTAAATGTGTTTCTTGTCAATAAGTTTGAAAAATGTCCTCTTGTAACTAAAGAGTGGTGACTTAATGAAATTCAATTTACAAAATCTTTCTTTCTCAGGCTGTTGTCGATGTATAGAATACCTAAAGTAAAATTTTTTGCCAATTATGGAAGATGTGATATAGAATTTATTATCATTGTTACAATCCTATAGTTTTTATACTAACACTTATTTGTTCTCTGGATTGGACTAACACTTTTAGATGTATGTCATAAAACATTTAGAGCAATATTTAATTTTAATGCTGAATAAATTTCGACTAAATACGTTTTTTCAAGGGGAGAATTTGTGTAAGAAAGCATTTTAAAACCTAGAGATGGCGTTCAAGAGCAGTGAAAACGTGGCTGCAATGTTGGCATCATCGACTTCTTCACCATTAGAATAATTTCAGCTGTAGTATAGCAGAGCCGGTAGGTGGTGACGCTTGACCCAGATCTGTCAAACAGGTTTCTAGCCAGTGTTCAGTGGTGGGAATCCGTGCATCTCAGTCTAACTTTGTCCGTGCTACTAGGCACATCACTTCATTAATTTTTCAGAAGTAGAACAATTTATACACATTCTGTTCCAATGTACGTGTGTTCGCCATTTTGTTTACTTTAGGCTTTCTAAAATTTCATATTGTTTTTTGTAGTTGTAGTTGTTATTCCGCAACTCAAACAAATTATAATTTGTTAAATGCAATTTTAAAACCAATAATACTTAGTACTTCACTAGTTCATATTATCCGCTAAAGATGTCAAATTTTTATTTTAAAAATTATTACATTGCTTTACATTGAAGTAAAAAACAAAAAATGCATCGCTGTTAACAAAAAAGAATCACGGCACAGCGTCTCTAATCAAAGTATGTGAGCCCAGTTCCCCTTCGGTGGCTAGGTTCCCCCACTCCAAGCCCTACACCTCTCCCTCCAAGCTTCACCACTTACCGACCAGGCTATATTGGTGTTTACAGTAACATAGTTTTGTATATAGCATCACTATCACTCCCCAACCTCTTTCTTTGTCATTTTCATTGTATTTAAGGTATATCATATGCATTTTTTATTAAAAGTAATTTACATAATTTAAACTGGATTGAAATTATTGATTTTTCCTTCTTAAAATTTGTTGAAGCAGTGATTCAGGTAATTAACATCCTTTGCATTTATAGTTCTTTCTTGGTTTTATCCTAACTTAATACTGGCTAGGTAAATAAAGATGGGAAACAGTCTTAACACAGAGAAAAGATTGAATACACAGTAATGTTGCGTTCCACAACCAGTGTAATCTCATTATGGCATCTCTCGGTTATAACATCACCACTGCAGTTGTTCCAAGATTTTCATTTTGTTTAACTTTTTATTGTTATTATGGTGCATAATCATAGTTATGATATAACATTAATGCTTGCTTGATATTTATTACTTTATTATATTGTCGTATTGACTAGTCATCTGGCATAAGATATATTTAATTTGTTACTGTTTGTGAAAATAAATATTTAATTGTTAACAGCTTATCAAGATGGATTCATTATTAATACTGTTGGATGTAAGATTCCTAACTTGAACCCGTTTGATGATGACATACAAGAATTTATCTTCAATGAAAATCCAGTAATATGTGATGCAAAACATCCATTGCCTTTAGTCGAATCTAACTTGAATTCACTTTATATCAACCGAGCAGCTTTCCCATCTTACAAAATAACTGATAGAGAAAACTTCGCCTGTTACTATACAGCTTTCTTTAGAGATGAAACCACTCCAAATGTAACGTTCAGGTGATTGTACTTTTTACTAAACTCAACGTCACACGATTTGCTAAATTTTCAGCTACTTGTTATTAAACACACATGAAAGATGTGATTGTACTATTGTTTTTATTTATAAAATCATAATTTATTCTAAACATTTTAACAATAATATAGTTTAAATATTTTTTTTTTTGTAACTATGTTTAAAATTTGCTAAAATATTGTAATTTCAAGTTTTGAAACAAATTTCTAAATTATATTTTGATTTGTTTATTGTTAATTTTTTTTATTTTTAGAAAAGAATAACAACATTAACTGAATTTACAGAGGGTAGTAAACCCACTTCCTAAATAAAGAATATGTATGTTAAAAATAAATTGTAACTATAAAAACAAAACAAAATTATGTATAGAATTCTTTCTCATATGGTACAATTGAAATATTTCCTAGAACTTAAAACTGCTTTAAAAACTGTATACGGTATTGTACCGTAATGTTTTCCTGATAGATTTTCCCCTTTTGAACTAGCAACTAAATATTTCTGCCTTCGACGAATTTCTTCAAATTTGAAAATTCCTGGGGGGGGGGGCACACGTAGTCTGTTAGTGGACATCATGCATTTTTCTAAAGTTATTTTCTGGCTTGAAGATCTGAAAATATTGATGATAAAGGAAATAATATAGGTAAATGATCAGATTTTCAAATAAAAAAAAATCATGTACTATCACATCAGAGTATCAATTACTTGGTCAGTATTTTATTATTTAAACCACGACTCAGTTATGAAATTGATCCATGAAGCTATGAAGTGGAGGAGTTACTAGATAACTCTGAATTGGATAAAGTCTGAGATCTATTTCAGGACCGATTTTAGATTCCAATTGAATAAATGAATCTGACTCTTGGAAAACAATGGTTTCAAGATTTAGGGACTAAGGAGGTTTATATAAAAATATACTCTTTTAAATTTGATAAATATCAAGTTTTTTAAACCATTTATAATTAATAATAAAAAAATATTTCTTTAAAATTTGAAACTATTGTTATCAATATATAATATATTTTTTCTCGTTTTGTTTTCAGATATTCTAAAGAAAGTAATTGGTTTACTTCTCAAATCAATGTTGAAGAAGAATTTGTTAAAGTGAATTGTCACATTGATTATACAGAAATTTATAAAGACTTTCACGCTTTTGTACCAATCAAAAAAGATGTAGAAGATAGGTGTAACATAAGACAAACTAAAGATGCAGTAAGTGTCTTAATCATTGGAATTGATGCCATATCTCGTCTGAATCTCTATAGACAGATGCCTGAGACGGTTTCATTTATTAAACAAAATTTGAATGTCGTGGAAATGTTGGGTTATAATAAAATAGACGATAACACATTTCCAAATCTGATTCCAGTGTTGACTGGTCTATCAGTGGAACAATTAGAAAAAAGTTGTTGGCCTACTCAGAAGAGTTATTTTGATAATTGTTCTTTTATATGGAATAAGTATAGTTCACGTGGTTATAGGACTATGTTTGCAGAAGATGCATCATGGATGGGTTTGTTTTCTCTTTTAAAAAGAGGATTTCTAAAACAACCTACTGATTATTACACAAAAACATTTGATAATGTTTCCGAAAACGAAATTGGTCATCAAAGAAGATCACTTAATAATTTATGTATTGGTGTTCGTTTATCTTTTAAAGTATTGTTAGAATATTTGACCAAGTTTGCGGTTACAATGTTAGATAGACTTTCATTTAGTTTTGTTTGGAGTGCAAGTTTTTCTCACGATTTTTTAAACTTACCTAAATACAATGATAAAGACTATGTACAACTCTTTGAAAAACTTTTAAATACAGGAGTATTTAATAAGACAGTTTTAATATTTATGAGCGATCATGGAATAAGAACTGGAAAGATTTTGACTACATATCAAGGTCACCTGGAAGACAGATTGCCATTTTTATTTATAGCTTATCCTGATTGGTTTAAAAAGAAATATACGACTGGTGTTCGGAACTTAAGGAAAAATATGCACAGATTGACAACGCCTTTTGATCTTCATAAAACACTGAAAGATTTATTAAATCTAAAAAAAATTGATCGGACTGAGATAAAACGAAGAACTTCTGTTCTTAATACACTAAAAAGTCTACCAAGAGGGATAAGCTTATTTCTTCCTATTTCTGGGAATAGAACATGTGAAAAAGCAGGAATTGTAGAACATTGGTGTACTTGTCACAAAAAAGTTAATGTTCCTACTAATGACAAGAATGTTAAGCAATCAGTAGACTTTCTTATGACGTCGATTAATGATTTATTTATAACATCCCCACAATGTTCTGTGTTAAAACTTGATAAAATTATAAGTGCTAGGTTAGAAAAATCGACCGTGCACAAAGCGCTAAATACAACCGATGTAGGTACTCAAGATTACACAATAATAATAGAAACTGTTCCAGGCAATGCCTTGTTTGAAGCAACTATTACACATAATGCATACTGGAAAACATATAGCTTAGGTGGACCAATCAGTCGTATAAATGTATATGAAAATCAAAGTTACTGTGTATCACATTTTCGTATGAAACTTTATTGTTATTGTCGGAATCAAAAATGATGTTTTTGTTGTAATCAAAAATATTTTTTTTTAGATTAATTTGATCTTAAATACACACAAATAATAAAGATGGCTTGAACAGGTAGTTTTCAAATAGTACATTATATATTATGTCAGTTTAGAATAATTTTCAATGCTATTGGGTGGCCTCCCCTTTTATAATCCTGTTGATTTGTCTCGGGCCTCATTTGCTCCTTGCAAGTTTTACTCCTATATCTCAGATCATTTGAATAGATTTTTACCATTTTCAATTTCTGGTGGTTGTCTTTTTCTACCAGTCTATAGGTTTTCACACTAGAGGTAATATTTTATAATGGCTTAAAAAAATAACTTCAGTATATACAATTTAAACAGGCAATCTCTTTTCATCTGACGGTCCTTTTAAACAGCTGTCCTATTAGTATCAGCCTATATTAATTTGTATGTTAATAAATAACTAAGGAATTCTGTCATAAAATGTATCGAAACTATTCAGCTTTCATTAGTACAACTAAAACATTAAAATTTAACTGGCTCAGAGGTGACAACAATATTAGAGTGTTATTATTTTAACTAGCGTATTTGAAGAGTATTTAATTTGGTGACTTAAAATAATTATTGTGAAAAATAGTTTTTTGTATATTTTTACCTAGAAATGAAAATATAAATAATGTAGAAACATATTATTTTCTATATTTTATCTATACTCTTGTCTTATTTATAGTTGTCAAGGTATGAAATCCATACAGTCTCTAAACCAAGTGGGAGTTTACACCTGAAAAACCGAGATCATCGTACTTTTGTTCATTTTTGAAGTTCATTCTTTAAGTTTTTTATATTTTGCATACCTTTATTTAAGACAAGATTTTTTAGATGCACTACATTAAGAATACACTGCCAACTAAATATGAAATGGTGAAAAGACGGTATTTTCTTAGGCAATTAAAAATGATCAATATAGAACACATTTTCTAACATGAAATTGGACCCGTTGTAGTTTTCCAGACTCTTGAAATTGAAGAGAAAAGTGGCATCTCCAGATTATTGCAAATATTATAAAAACAATTTTGCTGGGAGAAAGTTCAAATTGCATTAATACTTTTTTCCTGTAAAGTGTACTGTCTTGTAATTTCCTATTTTTAAAGAATTCGTTCTTTTTCAAAATGATTTTTCATAACTTATGGATTTTCATTTGGTAAATCGATCGTCATTGGATTCTAGGTTCCCTGGATTATTACAAATCTTGAATGGTAGTCGTATGTTGAATATCAAAGAAGTTATGCATCTTAGAAGAATTCAATTGTTTGTGTCTCGTTAACAGTCTATTATTGTTATACAGTTAATCTGTAACTTCTTTATACAGATAATGTCTTTCTCGAATCTTTTCCAATACACAGAGTGTATCTCCAATGAAGAGCTCTGGAGTAGAGTATGGATCGTGCAGTCTGACTATTGAGAGGGGATGTGTCAAACAGTTAGGAGATATCTCACCAGGTAGATTATATTAAGTGAATTGACACACAAAATGTATTTCCCTACTTCAGTTTGATTTTTCTTTGAGATAAAACTACTCTTCCCTCACCTGACTCTTCTTCCTGAAATGCAATTGGGCAACTGAAACTACATCCTTTTTTTCTGAATTGCATTTTCTATTTTACAATTTTTTAAATTAAAAGGCTAACATGTTCAAATTGTTTCACTTTAAAAAATAACACAATTAATATAATAAGACTGTTTATTGAATTTCTACTAAATATATACCATATAACAATTTTATAAAGAAAACATATTAATAAATAATGAATATTTAATTTGGGAAAAATACATTTATTTAATCTACCCTTAACTAGGCACAAGACATACTATTTCATATCTACTCAACTAAACTTACTTATGTTTTCATTGTCACTTTACTAGTAGACATTAGGAATCATATAGTGAGTAAACAAATATTTTATTTCCTTCCTTAACTTTGTTGCTTGATACGTTTTGATAAGGGTTATCTTCAGAAGCATATCTTTATTACTGATCAGTTTTCAAACTTTATCTCAATATAGTCCCTTCACTCTATTGTCATTCCGACTATTCTAGGTTTAGAACTAGAAAGTTCTAGAATGAGATGACAAAGTTAAGGTAAATAAATAGATACACTCATCAAGATATGAAGGAAATGTGTAACAATGAAAAATGTCGTACTTATTTAAAACATTTTTATTTTTAATAATTAGAACAAATTCAATCCATGAATAAAATTGAATGTTGAGGTGAATAACAAATGAAAAATATTTACTGTTAACATGTTTGTATAAATTTTAATTATGTTAAGTACTTTTGGTAAAACCAATACGTATTGTTTTTTTCCTACTTTTTGGAAAATGAAAGAAACATTAATGGAGGATTCAAGTCATTTTCCAAAAGCCGAAATTCTGAGGAATAATTTGTACCTTCTGGTTGCATCTCGTCTACTCAATGTAATAAAATTGCTGACATTAGTAAAGTTTTATTTTGACTGTACCACAGAGATCAGTACTTTGTACATCTCCCAGTTGAATCTGCTTCATTACTCTATCATCTATCATCTCATAATTCAGCAGCTACTAGTTCTTCTTTAGCAGTCGTCAAGCTTCTATCGTATAAAACTCTTAACACATTCAAAAGTTGTGTAAGGTTAGTTCCATGCTTAGCGGAGATTGGAATAATTTGATCATCCTTCAACTTGGCTTTCAATTCATTTAAATTTTTCTGAAAAACAATAGGAAATAATAAGCTGCTGCTCTTTTACTATTTCTGTTTTGTAACAGGTGCTTATAAGGTTTAACCATTAAGTCCAGGCCAGAGATAAGAATGGCCTACTACAGTAAATGTAAACAAATTAATAAAACGATAATAGGTTGTTTCCAACTTTTACCATAACAAATTTTGATTTCATGGTTTAGTTTGTAATAGTTCAAAATAATATAGTTTGTATTGGTCAACAAAGGTTTCTTCTTATTAATAAAAAGTAAAGTAAAAAAGTTATTATTTTGATGTCTTTACAATAAATATACTTAAAAAACAACAATGGTTCAAAGGCCATCTGCTTGGTTGGTGCTCTTATTTGCCAATACACCCCCCTACACACACAAATAATATAATATTGACACAAACAATTTTGCATATTGCAATTGACAGTTGAATTAAGGTGCCCTCAATTGGGACTTCAACACTGTCAACACATGATTTAGATTCAGAAAGATTTTAAGGCCTTGGCGATCATAGGTTAAAAAAATTGTTTTTCTTTACCCCAAACCCTCCTGTTACAATCCCTTTCTCTAAAAGTTTGTAAATAAATAAGCCTAGTGTAATTTCCATAGACATAAGGAAAATGTTCATCAATCTGCTGTATGTACATGTTATAATGATGCCTTAATTAAGGTTATAAATAAACTATCACCTCAGGGTAACATGTACTAAATCACAAGACATTGGCTAACACCAAAACGAGTCATGATCACCCAAACACATACATAACCCATTTTCATTAACATTAGTCAAACAACATTCAAATCAAATTGTAACCATTAAATTATAAAAAAAGAAATTTAAAATAAGACAAAGAAGTTCACTAAAAAAAAAAAAAGGAAGAAGAAGAAACCAAACAAAACGAGTTGTGAAGACTGTAGTGGATTGGAGAGGGCACTGGTGTACCCGGAGGAAAAGCAACAAGATTGTATTTGGGAGGAGTTTAAAAAGTTTCCTTATAACAGTGATAAATAAATCAAATTGGACACTAAAACCAGGTCTAAAGTTATTGGATAGCTTCATCTACAGAAATACACAAACCAAATGATTGGTAAGTATAATATAATTGTCAGAAATAATCTACCTGTACACAGCCATGATTTTATAAAGACTAAAATATACTTATATCCCTTCAAAATCCATAACAACAGTGTAAAATCAATCACTTATCACCACATCCTTTCACCCCTTGATCACCTATCAAGTTTTAGAATATCTGTTGTAAATCACTTTGTTAACCTTTTTGGTATTATTAAAATTTAAGAATTTGTGTTAGTTATTAAATTGAATCCACAACCAAGACTGTGGTAGTTAGCCGCGGCATCTCAAACAATAGATTATTATCCAAGATCAACAATCTGGCTTCATTTACATATTGTTTAATTTTATAATACCTTGTAGCGTGGTAAGTTTCACAAGCATTAACCCTTTGACTGCCAACAGCCGATATATCAGCTTTTTCATAATAATAGTTCACCGCCAAGAGCCAATATTTCGGCTTCCTGGCTATATCTTACATATGAGCTCCTTTTTTTTATCGATCTTTATGACATTTGATGAATTACCCTATAATTATATATTGAACATTTGTTTTAATTTCATTGTGTTTTATATAATAATGCTTTTGTTATATTACAATGTTCAGCAACACAATGCACTTTGAATAAATATTAACTTCATTACAAAAAAAGTTATGTGTTTGTTACATTCCAAAGTCAATAATAGGTTTATATACTATAAAAAAATAAAAATTAATTTTGCTTTTCATTATTTCTGATTTTGTATATACTGGTAATATTTAACTCTCCACTGCAAACAAATAAAATAAAAATGATCACTCTACTTAAAAAATTCTAGAAATTATCAATAGTTTTCTATAACTATGCAAAAAACAGTTAAACTGTCATTTTGGACTGGTAGTAGCAATACAAGAAACACTAACAGTCAAGGTCGTCCACTCACAACAGAAGCCTAGCGGTGAAGATTAAAACTACAGTAGTGCATGGGGGTCAAAGGGTTAAAGACAATAAAAACATAAATAAAATAAAAATATTAGTTTAATAGTCTTGAGAGCAAACTAGGTTAGGAAAGCCTAAATAGATGGATAACTTTACTATCATATCATTATCAAATGAAAGGTTCTAGGGTTTATGAAAAGTGAACGAGGTAAGAAGAATTATTTTAGTGATGAAATCGTAGCATGATTACAAAAGATATAGTGATAGAAGGTACGGACAAGATAAATTAAATAAAGGAACAAATATAATACATGAAGAAAATTGTAGATATAAGAACAATGATATGCTTTTCTTAAAAAAAAATATAGGTATTTAGAATATATTTAAAAAATAAATTTATGTGCCAGTAATTTAAGAATGTGTGTAATTACTAAGAAAGTATAGTATTAGTAATAGAAAGAATAAAGTAAATTTTATAATATAAAACACTCGTTAGGGTGTGTTTAATAGGGTGTGCATTAATAATGCGTTAGGGTGTGGTATTCCGGAAGTGATGAATTAGTCAGAATCAGAGACAGTTGGAGTCTAGAGATGAGAAAGACTGGACGTTTTCATCGAATGGATGTGAAATTTTAGAATTGAATAAAATCTTGAAAACAATAATAAAGTTAGAGTTATTTCTTGTTAGAAGAAAGTTGTATAAATATGGGAAAAGTACTAAGTTTTAATTAAAAGTAAAATTGGGAAGTGACAGGTTGAAAAATTGATTGTGAAAGTAATTGTCATAGATGTGCAAACTAGGCTTGAAATAGAAGCAAAGGTTGGTAAACTGGGTATTTGAAGATAAGTTATTTAAACTGAATTATTGATATTTGAGAGTGAAATGGTAGAGTTATTTTCCTTGTATTTAGAATTAAATAATAGAAGTTTTGAATACAAGATGAAAAATAAGAGACACAGTTGAGAGAAGGTCATCACATGACTATAGACATACCTATTTTAAAACGTCATTAGTAACTTTTTTAAATTTAACATAAGAAACTTGATTAACTGTTTCTTAAGTAATAAGAAATAATAGACTTGTATTGTAATTCCCGTTTCAAGAAAATTAAATGAACGAACTCAACAATCTATTCTGCATAAGTCTTTATTTTTAATTAATTATTGTATGTATGAATCTTTGATATAATTCTATATATTGGTTTACAGGAGTTTATCTTAAAGAGATAATAATTATGAATAAATAAGGTTTTTCAAAAGTTACATTTTTGGTTCTTATTACACTTTTCTGAAAAACTCACAACCCTAAGAAAAATTGAATCTAGGTTTCATCTGCCTTAGGATTGAAATAAATAATAAAATTATATAGGTATAATAATTTTGAATTACAAGAAAAAGAAACTATTTCAGTTTTGGACACTACACATCATAGTTCTTAGTAATAATGGAAAAACATTATTTCTCAAGAATGATTTATTATTTTTGGAAGAATAACAGTAATGAGATTGGAAGGTTTATTCATATTGTCATTTTGCAAGATTGAATTAGATAAGTTTATAAAAATAAACTTTCAATAATATTTATTTGATATTTCAATTACAAAAAATGATATTATTTTATTTATCTTGGCTGTTTTAGAGTCATTTAACTCAAAATAATATTTTTTTAAATGCTTATTTACAACATAATTTATACGTGATGTGGCGCAACGCTGCATGAATTAGGTTATATTCTTAATATTAGTTCTCCACTAGAAATTCTAAACAATTATATTGTCATATTCCACTGTTGAGATAGTCAAATCAATGGATTCTGATCATAATTTTTGTTATTTACAAATGCAAATTTCTTTAGGTTTTGAAACATGACGCCTTCTAGTTAGTTGCACCATCATTTTTCGTTTGTTATTTATTATTTAGATTGTCATTATGGGCTGTTCACACACATAAATAAAAAAAATAGATTAAAAAAAAAAATTTACACAGCTATTGTCATCATGGTGAAAATTGACATAAGAATATGACTATTAGAATCATGTTTCTTTTCAGCTTTACAGTTTATATTAAATAATATGAACAATTCACACAAAAAACAGAGATTACGATTAGTTCTCATTTCATGGTCATTGTCATTCCACGACAACAGCTGCAAAAGTTACATTTCCAGTAATTTATATACAATATACAGTAGCTAACAATACAAGCAAGTCATATAGTAGCTTACCTCAGAGTCTGGCAAATCTATCTTATTAGCAACAATAATTTGAGGCCTGTTTGGTAACTCCTTGCTAAAGCACTGCAATTCATTGCGTAGCATTTCTACATGTATCCAAGGTTCTGGATTTGAAATATCTACCAAAACAATGAGTGCTGTGCAACGTTCTACGTGACGTAAGAAACCTATGCCTAGACCTCTGTTCTCATGAGAACCTTCAATAAGCCCTGGTAGATCTGCCACTGTAACAGTAAATAATGATTTATTATTCAGATTTTATTTGGTACTATTAAAAAAATTTACTATATAATATTTCGGTGAAAGATATTACTAACTTTTGTTATGTTAAAGATGTTTTTGTTGTAGACTAATTCAATTTAAAAATTAATGAATTAACCCTTTCCTGTAGAAGCCTAGACCTGATTTACACAAATTGTAGCGCTTACATAAATTGAAGGTGTAGAAACATTTCTGCTACAGACTTTCCACATTCACAGAAAAAACCACAATCTATTTTCATCTTTTTTAATTCATGTTTGTATTGATTACGGGTAATGAACTTGTGTTGTAATGCCAAAGTATTAGGTTTAGGGAAAATAAAATCAGTTAAAATTTTTAATACTCTTTAATTAAAGGATCGTTAGAAGCATGTACATCATATTATAACTGTTGTACTTTTGGTGGTAGGGCGTTTAGCAAAATGTACACTTTTTAGTTTGGATCAGTGTATTGGTCCTTCATTATTAAATAAATCTCTAGTCTTTTACTACAATTAAACATTTAATTCAGATTGTATGGAATAAAACTTACATTAGACATCTGCATCTGTACTAGTAATTTAACATATTGGTGTGTACTCACATTAACACTACAAAATGTTGATATATCGTTATAAGTAATTTTACTATTAATATTAGATATTGATTTTCAATTTCACGATACTAATCTAATCCCTGTTGTAATTTTTCTTCATCTGTTAGGGTACTGATATAATACTGTAATTCTTTAAAACTATCCCAATACTCATTAACTCTGGAATGGTAACGCCTCTACGCCATACGTTAATGGTAACACATAGTCTCTCAGACTACTCTTAGGAAAAGAATTTTAAACAAATGTAAAAATAAAAAATAGTTTTAATTAGACATGCACATTATAAATTATAATGTTTTACTTGGTTTTTGACATTTTTATGTGATTTAATCTTTTTTAACACATTCTACATGCACATCTCCTAGATGATCTAAGCAAATATGCTAGGCATAGGTTGCACACTGGAATCGGGTCATCACGCACACATCTCCTCAATGATCTAAGCAAATATGCTAGGCATAGGTTGCACATTGGAATCGGGTCATCATGCACACATCTCCTCAATGCTCTAAGCAAATATGCTAGGCATAGGTTGCACACTGGAATCGGGTCATCATGCACACATCTCCTCAATGATCTAAGCAAATATGCTAGGCATAGGTTGCACACTGGAATCGGGTCATCATGCACACATCTCCTCAATGATCTAAGCAAATATGCTTGGCATAGGTTGCACATTGGAATCGGGTCATCATGCACACATCTCCTCAATGCTCTAAGCAAATATGCTAGGCATAGGTTGCACACTGGAATCGGGTCATCATGCACACATCTCCTCAATGATCTAAGCAAATATGCTTGGCATAGGTTGCACATTGGAATCGGGTCATCATGCACACATCTCCTCAATGCTCTAAGCAAATATGCTAGGCATAGGTTGCACATTGGAATCGGGTCATCACGCACACATCTCCTCAATGCTCTAAGCAAATATGCTTTACACAGGTTGCACACTGGAATCGGGTCATCATGCACACATCTCCTCAATGCTCTAAGCAAATATGCTAGGCATAGGTTGCACATTGGAATCGGGGTCATCATGCACACATCTCCTCAATGATCTAAGCAAATATGCTTGGCATAGGTTGCACACTGGAATCGGGTCATCATGCACACATCTCCTCAATGATCTAAGCAAATATGCTTGGCATAGGTTGCACATTGGAATCGGGTCATCACGCACACATCTCCTCAATGCTCTAAGCAAATATGCTTTACCCAGGTTGCACACTGGAATCGGGTCATCATGCACACATCTCCTCAATGATCTAAGCAAATATGCTAGGCATAGGTTGCACATTGGAATCGGGGTCATCATGCACACATCTCCTCAATGATCTAAGCAAATATGCTTGGCATAGGTTGCACATTGGAATCGGGTCATCATGCACACATCTCCTCAATGCTCTAAGCAAATATGCTAGGCATAGGTTGCACATTGGAATCGGGTCATCACGCACACATCTCCTCAATGCTCTAAGCAAATATGCTTTACACAGGTTGCACACTGGAATCGGGTTATCATGCACACATCTCCTCAATGCTCTAAGCAAATATGCTAGGCATAGGTTGCACATTGGAATCGGGGTCATCATGCACACATCTCCTCAATGATCTAAGCAAATATGCTAGGCATAGGTTGCACACTGGAATCGGGTCATCATGCACACATCTCCTCAATGATCTAAGCAAATATGCTAGGCATAGGTTGCACATTGGAATCGGGTCATCACGCACACATCTCCTCAATGATCTAAGCAAATATGCTAGGCATAGGTTGCACATTGGAATCGGGTCATCATGCACACATCTCCTCAATGTTCTAAGCAAATATGCTAGGCATAGGTTGCACATTGGAATCGGGTCATCACGCACACATCTCCTCAATGATCTAAGCAAATATGCTAGGCATAGGTTGCACATTGGAATCGGGTCATCATGCAAACATCTCCTCAATGCTCTAAGCAAATATGCTAGGCATAGGTTGCACATTGGAATCGGGTCATCATGCAAACATCTCCTCAATGCTCTAAGCAAATATGCTAGGCATAGGTTGCACATTGGAATCGGGTCATCATGCACACATCTCCTAGATGTTCTAAACTGGCACAGGTTGCACACTGGAATCGGGTCATCATGCACACATCTCCTCGATGCTCTAAGCAAATATGCTTGGCACAGGTTGCACACTGGAATCAGGTCATCCTCCTTTTTTGACTGGGCAAAGCACATATTTTTCTTGTTCCTGGTTCTCTATGAACATCTTGAATAGGGGAAGCTGATGGTCCAGTAACATCTTCCATATGTCGTTTGATATTTCTAGACAAATTGGGCAATTTTAGTCATTCCTGGACTTGACAAGTAGAGTTCCATACAGATATCCTTGGCAAACGCTCTTCTTGTCATTGGTTTCACTTTCTTTGAGATTGCTTGATGAACATAAATAACATAGGAGATTATAAGAATGCTGTTCAACATCCCATAGAATACACAGGGGCCATTTTCTAGTTTTCCGGGAACATGACATTAAAGTTGACATTTCATCGAAAGTAGCCACAGCACCTTTAGTAGAATTAAAAAATTCTATGATATCTGGCTCTCCACTTGCACCGACTGTTGGCTTTTCATGTGTTGTAGATAGAAGAACTACTTGTTTCGATTGTTTGACCTGGTATGTCATCATTGTTTTTTGACCATCAAAACAAAATTTTGAACTGTCAGGTTTCTCTTTGGTGAGCGTTTCTGCAGGTATCTCTGGCTTGCCTCGCCTTATTGTGCATACAATTGTCCGTTTGTACGTTTCTAACATAATTTTTGCTAGAGATACTGATGTGAATCATTTATCAAAAGTGACATTTCTATTACTGTTGTCCATTGGTAGTAAAAGTTCCCTTACGGAATACATACCAGAGGGGAGGTTGTTTGTGTCCATAGTTTTGCCAATATACAGGATTGCCTTTAAATATATTTTGTTTTGACATCACACATGACTGCTGTACTTGGAAGGTTTGTTGGGTGTGTACATTCTAAAGGCACAGCGACCTCCAAGAGCTAACAATTGTTCATCTATCGTCAAATATGATCCTGGAGTATAAAATCTTTGGCATTGTTCAATAAACTTTTGAAATACTTCTCTGATTGGGGCGAACTTGTCATTGACACGTCTTTCAGTTGCAGTAGTTTTATCGTCAAACAGAAGACAATTTATTAAAATATCAAATTTTTTCTTAGTCATTACAGATATGTAACGTGAACCATTAAATTCTGTATCAAACAGCTCTTCAGAACTTAGATAGTTTAATACGAGCTTTTAGCTCAACTAGGTTAGTTTATAGTTCCACTTGGTTTACTATAATTTAGACTATTGCAAAAATAATTCTTGGTTCATAAACTGCAATATTTTTTTAAACATTTCATTGTTTGCAAATAATGTGAACACTTCAATTGGTTTAGTTGCTTCATTTTTTGGTTTCTGAGTGAAATGAATCATATTTTGAGCTGGTGTATGAGGGCCCTGGAAGTCTAGCAGACATTTATGACCATTTCTACCTTTAAAATTAGTCTTTGGAAGTTTAACAATAACTTTAGATGTATAACTCGTTCAGCTTCAGTAGGCTGAACACCATTATCACTGCCGCTATCATGACTGATATTAGTTGGTGCATAACTACCTCGCAAACTTGACATTTCATCATTAGAGAGGTTATAGTCTGGGTCCATGTCAGTATCTTATCTTGACTGATATTAGTTGGTGCATAACTACCTCGCAAACTTGACATTTCATCATTAGAGAGGTTATAGTCTGGGTCCATGTCAGTATCTTTTGTTTCAGTGTCAGTATTGTGCTCAGAAACTACATCTTCTCCCTCTCCAACACCAACCAATTCACCATCATCCCATCACTTTCTCGTTAATCATTGACACTTCTTCTAGTTGCGATAAAACTTCATTTATCTCAAAAACTAGTGTTGAGAATATCACCCATTGTAAGTTAAGTATATTTACATTTATTTTAATACTAAAAATATAAAAACTATTAACCCTTCCCACGCGGTAAACAAGTATAGTCGCAATGGTAGACTTTAACCCAAACGCGGATGACAATTAAAGTCGCAATAATATATTTTAGCCTATGGTTAGTTAATTAGTTCATCAAAGTTCCGGTAGAATGCAGAGGCATGTCCGCTGTCTATTCAGGAATAGAAAAACGTTTTGTTGAAAGTTCTACGCCTCGAGGCAGTGGAGGGGGACGCTATTTTATCTGGAATTGCCCGTCGGTACACGCATTCTATAGCTTTTACAGAGCGGATAATGTCTATACTCGGAGTCTCATTAGTCTGATAGGCGACGACTTCCGTGTTTGCATTTGAGCATTGTTTTGAAGAAGTATTGTTTTTTTAACATTACCTTGTATTTTTTTATATAATCTACCTTCAGTCCATTTGTTTTAGTAAATTATCCTTTTTAAAACAATACATATTTTACTTCCTCGTCGCCAATTGTTGTAGAATATTTTTATTTATAAATTATATTAATTAATTATAATACAAACCCTTCATTGATAAAATCATAATAAAACTATATTTTTACACCTTATATTACAATTGTTGTTGAATCATCTGGTAAAAAATCATAAACTTATTGAAAATACTATGCATCAGGTTTACTTTTACAGCAGGTGAAAAGCTCGGCTGAGTGAAAAAAATATTTAGATGGAATTTTTTTACATAACCTTCATCGGGGCTCCCTTTCCATAAAATAACAGATTGCCAGGTGGCAACATGGTTACAATTTGATTAAACAAATATTTTTTTAATAAATTGCAAAATTAAATTTTTTCTCCTGGAATAATTTAAAAAAAAAATTTTGGACCATTCTGAACAGAAAGTTTTCGAGATAGAAATTATTTAAGGTATGAAAAAAAAGTGAAAACAGCCATCTTCAACATTCAAACACCATCAATTTGTAGCTTTCCAAAGTTCTTAAATATTCTTATGAGGATGTGAGTTAAACTGAAAGGTTCAAAAAGTAACCTCCACCCTCCAAACAACCAATATGCCTCCTTGTCAACAAGTGTCACGTAATTCCATCCCCTATTAATAGCTTATCGGTCTCTAGAATTTCTTAATAGTCTATCAAGTTTTTGGAGCTATGTTTTAATATCAAAAGAAAGGTGATTGTAAATAAGTCACGGAAACAACGATTGTTGTTATGAACAGAAGAAGAAGATAAATAGATATGAGTCTACTGGGTAGAGGTATACACTGCTCTGGCAAATGTTCAAGCTCAGTTGATGGTGTTGTATTTTTCTGTGTTATGCAATTCTCTGTCTTCATGTGGGCGTAAAGTAAACCCGATAAATAATAATATTTTATTACCAAAATTGTTTGTCTATTGGTAATTTTGCAAATATGCTTTCCTATTTTTAATAGTCTAGTAATATATATAATCCAGTACACAATATAAAATGTAGAATTACTACAAGGTTTCTTCTACAATTTGTGTGTACATACTCATTACCTGCAATCTGTTCATAGTCACTGTATTGTACAATTCCAAGATGAGGCTTGAGAGTAGTGAAAGGATAAGGTGCAATCTTAGGTTTAGCACGTGTTATAGCTTGAAGTAGTGTGCTCTTGCCTGCATTTGGTAAACCCAACTGTAACAGACAAGTAATTCATCAATTTTATTAATCTCTACGGAATTATATTTCTGTTCATTTCTTAAGCAGTTAGTTTTTTAAGTTATAACATAAATAACTCTTTTTACTGATCACCAAAAAAATTAAAAATATTTTTTTCTATAATAATATTAAACATAAACGGATCCTATAAAACAGAAAGTGTACAGTATAGTGTGAGTTGAGTGTGGGTAACAACAGCACAACTCTTAATGTATCATTAGGCATCATGTGTCGTGTTCAATATTTAAGGTAGACATTACAAGCAATATGACGACATTTTACTTTTTCTTATTTTCAGTTAAAAAGAAAATGTTGTAATATATGAGTTTTCAAAAGTGTTCTTGCAGCTCGAACAAGTGGTTTTAATGTAATTTCTATGATAAAATAATCGACAAACTACTATCATGTCAAGTGTTTAGCTCTCCATGGAGATTACATAAAAAAAATAACAAAAGGTTTTAGTTTATATTACCAGCTGAAATTTTGTTAATTTATAAAGTTGTCTGTGATTTGTAAAAAATGGTTCTTATTTAAAAAAATGATCTTTGTAATATTTTAAATAATTATGACATCTTTAGAAATAAAGAGTCAAATTTTATGAAACCAATTGTTTTTCTACAAAAGAAATATTTATACTTACTAATCCAAAATGAGCCATACTTCGTAACTCCAATGTATAACTGAGATCCTCGCCCTGTGCACCATATTCTGCAACTAATGGAGTTTGTTCGGTAGATGTAACAAAGAAATGGTTTCCATGGCCACCAGCACCACCTTTGGCGGCAACAAACATGGCACCTTCTTTATCTAAATCTCCTACTACTACATAATTGTTGTTACGTATCACAGTACCAATTGGAACCTAAAAAATGAATATATGTTATCATTATTTTTAGTCCTTATATATACTTGTTGTTTTTAGTAAACCCTTACCCAAGGCCCTTAACTTTTGTTTACCTTAATCACCTACCTGTCCTTCTTGTTTACTTGCCAAGTGTTGCTTGTACATTTAATTTAGTTTGTACTTTATAATAATGCAAAATTTCATGTTGTAAATACAAACATGAAATCAAAAAATCACCTGGCACTTTCTTCATCTAACAGAATTCACAAACCACCATATGTAGTACATTTTTATTAATATCCCACTTGTAACATTCATATTAAATTGTAATCCTCATAATTAGGCATTCATCAAAAGGTTGTATAGTAACTTAATGGTTGATATGAAATAAATTAAAAGAAAACTAGAAAAAGAAGAAGTGATTGGGGGGGGGGGATTGTTAAATTGCTTAATTTGGGATATTATTATAACCAGCTCTCAAGAGAACCAGATTAAAATATTGCAGTCTAGTTTGAGTGATCTTTTGTTTTAAACAATAAATTTAAATAACTAGCTTCTAATTGCAAACATAAAATATTTATTCAAAACATTGAGCAGGGTTAATTTACAAAACTTCATATGATAACTTGGTGGGTGACAATTTTCAATATCCATTCACAAATATCATCCCCATTATCTAGATACATCAGCATCTGTAACCATCAAAAGAATAATACCTACCAACCTTTCGTATAAACAACTAAATCCGCAGTCTCAAAACAAGACTCTCATATCCTATAAAATTAATAACATAAATCTAATCCCATATCTATATTGTAAGATCGTATACAAATCAGCCACATAGTTTTTTTTTAAGTTAAGCTTTTAGAAATAGTTTCTTAAGAATTTGTATTAAATTGTTCTGTTGAAGCAAAAGTACTATAGCTAGCCACGGTATATATAGGCAATATTTTACCCTAAGATTCAAATTTGTAACAAATAATTTCAAAATAAGAATTAAATAACTTATACTACTGACCGTAGGTACTTGGTGGAATTCCATTATTAATAATTAAATAAAAGATACCTTTTATTAATTTATTAATTATTTAAATAATTTTGTAAATCTATTTACTCACATTCCGTTTATTAATTCAACTCTTTTAGATAATGTTCAACAGCTAAAGAATATGCAACCAACAACATGTCAGAAATTTAGTTACCCTCAGGAGCTCACGCGTAGTGAGTGCGGGTGTGGTAGACCAGAAGACCATAGCCGGAACTACACCTTTCTTCATGTGGTCTTGGGTTAAATCCCTCTTTTTCATCTTTTGTACCAAGTTTCCTTTGACCAAATCTTATTCTCTTCTAACCCTGACATTATTAGAATATTCAAGTGCTAGGGGTCTTTATTTTATCTTCTTTTTTTTAATAAGGTGATAATGACAGAAAAGTTTTCCCCTCTAAGCAAAAAAAAAGAATTAGTTTTGTAGGTTGGTAGACCTATATAAAAGTAGTTTTTTTGTGCTAATGATTTTATTTCTTGCGAGTTTAATACTTTTATTTAATTTTGTAAATAACTAGTGAAATGTATATAACTTATTATTCAATATCAAATTGTAAAACTATTGTTTTAGAACTGAATTTTGATATCTGAGGAAGCCTTGTTATGGCAAAGTAAGATCATTAAATATATATAAAAAATGTTTTGGCGTAAAAAGACCATATTTTGACATTATAAGGTAAATACAATCCCATCCCAAAATGGGGTTTTTGGGGGATAACTCAGAATTAAATAAGACTTTTAAATTGAGGTTTCCCTTCATGGGGTGTTACATTTCTAAATTTTGAGTTGTCCACCAAAAACCTCATTCTGGCTTCGATTAAATTTATTTTTTAATGCCAAAATATGGTACCTTTTCAGCAAAAAATATTTCTAAAATTTGAGCTTTCTATCTTTTAAAGTTTAAAAGTTACTTAATTGAAGGATAAAATAAAGCAATAAGCTTAAAGTTTCAAAATATTTTAATAATATAAATGAGCTACAATTGTTTCGCCTTGCGGCATCATCGGGCAACTTTTTGAAACTTTAAGCTTTATTGCTTTATTTTATTCTTGAATATGGAGTTTCAACAAGAAATATCTGCTACTACGTTAAAAAAATAAAAAAGTTACTTAATTGTTCCGGTACTTCTAAGACACCTGGATATGCATTTCAATTAGGAGATGATACATTAGAAACAACTGAATAATAACAATTAAAGTGTAAACCCTGTCTAGTGGATTTTCCAGCTGGACTTTTCTCTACGACTGTAGCATCTCAAAGGTTCAAACTGCTAAGCAGTGGTCCCACCAAAGGCATAGTAAATGCTGGATTGCTTCGTGGAAGTTTACAGATTTCTCACCGCACCATCTTGACTATAGCCTGTCCGCTGTGTCTTGGTTATTGACTCAATAGATGAGTTACTTAGTAGTAAAATCACAATATTTAAAATAATAAAAACAAAAATGTTACCTTGATAACAGTGTGAGGTGCGTTTTTCCCACAGCAGTCTCTATTATACCCCTTCTCTCCAGAGTCTGCTGTCAGAACGGTACCAACATGTTCCAAACCTCTGATACTACTATTTGCCTAAAAAAAAAAAAAAAAAAAACAGCATATTAATCGGAAATCTATTAAAATATCATTAATTGAGTCTCTAAAGTTAATTTACAAAGGATAAATCGTACAAACTTTTCGATTCGGTGTATTTGACTTATTGAAAATTAATCAATGACATCAAGATATTCTTAATAAATCACTGTAAATATAATGTCAAATAAAAGAGAACACAACACTTATAATAAGAAAAAAAATTAACAACAATACAATATTACAATGACTAAGTCATTAAGTTCAGTTGTTACATTCTACACAAACTTTCTTAGTACTGAACTATTACACACATGACCCTCTATTTATAATGAATACGGACATGGGGATCTAAGAGATTCTACTAAGATCTACATCTCTATTCATATTATCCTGGGTTAGATCCCTCTTTTTCATCTTTCCTGGCAAGTCTCTTTTAACAGTTTGAAAAAGATAGGTTAGTAAACAGAGTTGGGCTAGGAAATTCAATATGTTATATGTACAAGTAGAACTTGTTTAGTTCAAACCTTAGGCGACCAAAAATAAATTTGTATTATCCACAAATTTGAATTAGAAAAGTTAGGTGCTCAGGTAAAAAAAAACTTAACAAAATATAATTTTATCATAATATAAATGTATTTTCCAGTCTATTCTAATGAAATAATCATTTTAAAATAGTCTGCAGTACAATATTTACAATAAATTATCCTGCTTTAACACAAACAAGTTGGCTTTAACTTAATGGGATTTTTTTATCTCGTGGTTGTTTAAATCATTTAAGCACGGCTTTTTTCGGTCCTTTCCACTTATGTTTGAACTACTATTCATAATTTCTTCAATACATAGGTAACATATTCAGCGGTATTCCCACTTCACTGATAGCAATTATTTATCCGCTAAAGTTAATGTTTTATACACTCATTGCTTTGATATAGACATGATGGGTAAGACAGTTAAACAAAATGTGAAACATTGACTTTTCAACATTAATTTGTAAAAAAAAGACACAACTTTCAGCAACAGTGTAACAAATTAACTGACAGGTCCCCTCGAGTGAGAAAGTGACTGGATAACAGAGTACAGCCTAGTTGTGCACAAGGCTACAGCGCAGTACTTGTTGACTACAATGAACTGTGGAGAGGAGAGTATGTGATGGATGCTCTTGTGCTTTTCCATTTCTGTCCATTCAAAAGCGGTCTACCCCACAATAGAGCCAATTTAAAGTAATGGTGATTGTTTATTAATGTTACTCTAGCTATATGGGTTAATTTTTATCATTTTCGTAACAAATTTTGTTGATTTTAACTTTGAATCAAGGAGATGATGAGAAAAAGGTTTTTCACCTTTAAACAATAAGGAAAAAAGAACATACAAGGACAATGCTTCAACCATATAGTATAAGTTACATAATTTGATAACGTCATCAACTACAATGACATTAGAATAGAGACAAATGATATAAACTAGATCAATAGTATTATAATTTTTTCAACATCTCCAATTTGTTCACATCACAATATGTAGTAAGAGAAAATAAATACATTCAATGTTAAAATAGTTATTAATCATTATTTATAAAATGATTATACTTGTCAATATCATTACCTCAAAAACAATATGGCCTCCAGATCCTCCATCTCCACCATCGGGCCCAGCGTTCTCATTGGACCATAATTGTAAAAGAGAAATACAGCCATCGCCACCATTTCCACCAATTGCACGTACAGTTTTCATGTCCACAAAATATTTTTTCTTGAAATAAAAAGTATAATTTTATAACCTTGTATAACTTCCTTAGTAAATATTTTGAAAATAAGAATAATTAGAACAAACATAAAATGACTTTCTTGAAAAATCTTATATTTTAAATAAATTATGAAAACTTAACAGAATTTAACATAATGGCTGGGTATGTGGGGTGTGGGTGTGGGTGTGTGTGTGTGTGTGTGTGTGTGTGTGTATGGCTATAGATAGCCAGAAAGTAAGTTCTATGTAGCTTTTAAGTAAAAATAACAAAACTTAATATAATGTCTGGGGATAGTGTAGAAATACAATTTGAATTAGTAATATCCATTTTATCACAACTGTACAATAAGATAGATTTATATTAAAAGAATCTGATATTGTAAATAATAGGCCTACTCTGTTAGGCAAATATATATGAGGGATATACGGAAAGTAAGTTCTGCAGCTTTTAAGGAAAAATAAAAATAAAATTTTTATTGTTACAAACAAATTTGATGGACAACTCTTCGAGATGGTTTCTGCTTCAATAATCAGAGCAAAGCACCAGGTGTTGTATCACTTTGTCGAATAAAGATAGTAACTACCGCAACTTCTCAATTTTCTTTCTCAACAGAACAGTTGGCCAAGAAGGATTTCAGATGTTAGAATACATGAAAATGACTCGGTGCAAAGCCTGGTCTGTAGAGAGGATGATCAAATCGTTCCTAACCGGAGATTGTGAGTTGTTTCATTGAGGAAGGAATGTGGAGGAGGGGTCATTGTTTTCAATCATCATAACACCCTGGATTAGTTAGACAAATTGGATTGCACAATACATTTTCATAAGCTCTTTAAAATAAACATCTGTACAATCAACGTAGGTATTGAATAATAAGAAATTGCATCATGCCATATGTGGAATGTTTACACAGGGCATTGTGCTGACCATGTTAATGACTTCTTACATACACTGCAATATCTTTAGCTGGAAATAATTCATCATTCCTCAATAGTACAAGCTTCGCATAAAGAATTCTTGTGTTTTAACACCTGAAATTCTTCTTCCTTGCAGTTCCAGGAAGACAACAATGTCAAAAAACATATGGTTTATATCATGAACAGCATTTTTCTACATATGGTAAAAAATATAACCTCTGGTGGTCTCACTATGACAAATACTTCATCAATGGCAGAAACTATGTTAAAAAGTATTGTAAGGTTTGTAGGCTACATCAAATAACAATATTATAGTGGTATGGTACTTATATTCTTGTTTTTCCTTCATAGTCCAGTGGAACTTACTTTCGGGATATTCTTTATATTTAATAATTAATTATATATCCTATTGATTAATTATGAAAATATCTGTTTATATTTTACAATAGTTGATTTGGCCAAGATACGATTTTTCAATTATCCATATACAACCAACATTAAATTTGAACGAATATTATGCAAGCGTCAAATCAATTTTCAAAATTTGAATCAAGTATGTTCAATAAAATTCAAACTCGGTGTTAAATAAAACGGTAAACATTTTGATTTTCATAAGAACTGATTAAAACATATTTTGACCAATTGTGTTTAAATATATACAGGCGAAACTCGTTAATCCGAATATTTGTTTGCTCGAGACGTTTGGACTATCAAAAAGTTCGGATTACTGAGGAAATGTAAAAAAAAAAAACGCCAGAAATAATTTAAAACAAATTTTATTACTGTACAATAAATTTAAAAACTACAGTATAGTACATAATAAAGTTGTACAATACAATAAATAACTTTGTAATACAATAAATAACTTTACAATAAAAAGTCTTTAATCGTTTTCTGACCTGCTTTTTTGATCGACTTACGAAACACGTCATCACGCAGTTGACGAAGGGTGAGGATCTGGTATAGTACCAATAGTGAAATGACCTAACTAGTGACTCATCTCAACTACATCCTTTACTTTGATTACGTTTCCGTTGTTGTGACATGGGAATTCTAAGAAATGGCAACTGAAGGCCGTTCGGAGTAGCGCGGCGTTCGGAGTACCGTGCGTGCGGATTAACGAGTTTCGCCTGTACTACATTAAAGATAACTGGAAGAATTTAAAATAGCCATCTAACAGTGTAATTAAGTATAATTGAACAGTTTTAAATTTAGTCATCCCTACATTTACTTACTTCATTTTCATCATCAGGTAACACCAACAATCCAATGTGTAAGAATGACACATCTTCCAACCAATCAATAATATATAAATAATAATTTAGTTTAAATGTAATAATAATAAAAATATTACATGTAAATTAAAATGTATTATAATTGAGGAATAATAATCAAAGAGTGAACTTTTATAAACAATTTAGTGTGTCAGTATAATAAGAAAGAACATTCATGAAGCAAGGAGGGAGGTGTGTTTAACGATATCATATGATATCCAAATAAGGAAAGAGGAATGATCATACAATGTTCTAAATAAGGTAATAAACATGGAATTCTGAGAAAAATGTTTGGAGCGGGAGAGGAATATCATATTAAAAATATTTCCTCTATTATAATCTACATATATACATTCTTACCTGATTTCTTTGAGATTTTGATTTCTTGCTCCTCAAAGGCACTGGCATATTTGACGTCTTTGAATTATAATAACAATTTCCAACTACAGGTACTTTTATTGTCCTTATTAAAAATGTTCTTAATTGTGGAAACATTTTACTACTTTAATGTTGAATTAATTAATATTTAACAGGCACTGAAATCAAATAACACTGTATCACTTTTATGTCTTTGTTATTTTAAGTTCATACACGTTTAAATGAAGCTATGATATGTTTAGTTTTAAAACAGAATTTAACATCTTTCCAATAACATTTTGATGGATATCAATCACTCGTTTACGATATAAGGGACTTGTATAAGATCTATAATTAATTCTATAACAAAAACATGTAAAATCTCTGTCCGGAGGTTCGTATACATTCAGAAGTTGTACTGAGGCAATAATGTCATCAGCTATATGCCATAGAACACTGACAAATTTTTCTTCAGTATAGTCTTTGTTATCCGAAAAACAAATGTCAAACGTGTACATACATGGATATAAACTATACGGATAAAAGACAGGTAGGCCTACTTCCTTTTCTTTTACAAATCCTCCTTTAGCCCATAAACACCGCCAATCATTTATACCAAACAGCCGCATTGCCAAATTGTCAAAATGTATAACACAGGATTCAGTAGACATAGATTCATATGTTACTGTACCAAATTCAATACAATTTTTAAAATCTTCTGGTAAAAAATCTATGTAATCTGAGTGACTGTTTACATTTATAAAATTTGTGTCTATTTCAAATAAGCGTAAAAGATGGATAATAAATAAGTTTACTTTTTCAAGACAGTAGTTTCCGAACATAAGTACTTGACAAAATACAGGTTGTGTATTAAAATCTTTGTTCAATGAATTACAAAATAAATTTTTTGCAACAAAATTAGGTTTACAACTTTGAGTTTTTCCATAAATTATATTCATCAATTCATTTAATTTAGGTCGTCTTTGTTCTGTGATACAACTAAGGCTATCTTTACATTTTCCAGCATGGGTTGTTATGAATATGTTTTTAATATATTCTACATTAGATGCATCAAATAAACTTTGTAAAATGTTAAATAAATAAAATTGTGGTGATTCTACATTGTCGAAAGGGTTTGCTAATATTTTTGAAGTGTATACGTTTGAACAATGTTTAATCCCTAAAACTGTGTTAACTTCATTTAGTTCAAATTTTCCTAGTATTTCCATTTCAGTCTGTATTGTAAAATTAGTTTTTTTAAACACATGCACTACTGCTCCTGTTGTGTGAAAACTAATATCTCGGCTCCTGTAACCAACGCTTGAATAATTAGGAAAACAGGTTGAATCAAATGGTTCTGTATTCTTTAAAACCAAGTCGGACTGAGCTGCCATTTCCAAAATTTGCCAAGTATCGTCCCATCGACGATTTTTGCTATCTGCTTTAGTTCCACCTTGTCCATCACAAAGAGCTACTGTGATTGATCCATTCTCATCTAATACATTACAAGCACTTTGGAAAAAGTGTTTTAATAGATTACGATTTAGATTAATTTTCATTTTACCACCGACATGAGGAAAATTGAAAATTATTTTTGAAAATCTGAAATTTTGTAAAACTGGGTGTTTGTCGACATTTGTTGCATCTACTCCAAGCAAAACTTTAATATCTGAAACAATAATGTGTGTATTAAAAATAAAATTAAGTCGGAAGGTATTGCTTTATTTAATTTTATTGAATGTTCTTTAATATTTATCATGAAAGCAAATTAGGAAACTATTTTCAAAAGCTATTTAAAATGTTTACCTCTCACATTAGTTGCTTTATTCAATGTTATCAAATCAATGTAGTATAGATACAATATCCTCTAGAGGATGAGACTAAGACGACAATTTGAATTGAAACTGAAGAAAATCCTTAGGCTAATAATGTACCTATAATTGATTTTTTATAATTAAGAAAGAAATCATCCTTACAAAAACATGATCAATTCAGTTTTTACAACTCGCTCATTTGTAGTAAATTTTATTTATGAAAATAAGATAAGAAATATGATAAGTGGAGTTCCTTTTTTTTTCTCTTTGATAAAAAAAAATACATAGTGTACCTTTAATAGATATTTTAAAGTTAGTCTACAAGAGATTGTTTTAAAAGATTTTTTTTTTAACTCGAATGTTGTAGAAAATGTTCAATGAAAAATTTAAAAGTTTTTTATAAAATATTATAGGCCCTACTGGCAATTAATAATCGTGTGTCTGGTCTTCATCTATTTTTTACATAATGTTAACATCCCGGTAGGCCTAAATGACAAACAACATTTTATGGAAAAATATTTTTTAAATACTAATGACTCATAAGATTTGTAATCTGCATCTGTCATATGATACATGAATCTTGATATTAGATGGTATATGTTCGTCAGTGATTAAAATGTAGTTAAAGCCTATAGGCCTAGATTAATTATATTTCAAAATTATATTCTTTTTCATTTTTGAAATTTCACAGTTAAATAATTACTTTCTTTTAAAATAGGTTTTTTAAAGTTAACGTTTTAGAAGTCATTTTTGAACTTACGAATTCCTATTGTGATGTGTAAATGAATTTGGTACTTTTAAATTTTTTAGTGAAAAGTGAATTATTCTGCGTTAAAATATTATATTATAATTTCAAAACAAGGTATATATAGTAAACGAATTAGACAAATATTTTAAAGTAATTTGTATATTGACTTACTGTTACTAAATAATTACTTTAAATTCATATAGTAAGAAAGTGATTATGACAACAACAAAGGTGACAAAATGAGAAGTTTCTGATATAATGGAGCGAGAATAAAAAAACAAAAAATAAAGCCTCATACATTAGGCCTACTTTGAAAATGATATTATATTTGGTGTTAGAAGACACTTTTCAAGTAGTTCGAAAATACATTAGTTTAGTAGAAAATAAGAATAAAAAAAGTAAGACATACAGCTTAGGTTATAAATGCATATGTTAATATTTATGATTATGTTCGTCAAGTTAGTGAATGTGTGATTGCCACTAACTTGACGAACATAGTCATACATTAACATAGGTATTCGTAGTGGTAAATGTGGAGTGTCACGAAGCTTGAATTTAGTGTCGAAAAATCATGAAATCATTTTCTACCTACTTTAATTTGTAAGAATTAGTTCGCCAATTGTTGCATTGAATTCTGTAGTTTTGAAATTGTGATTTATCGTTGAAAAAGTGGTAAATATCAATTGTAGATCGCCCTTTGATTTTTCTATACAAAATGATCAAAACAAAGTATTTAGGCCTACCTTGTATTCAAAGGATCAAATCATATTATATGGCGCAATAAACATTTCAAGTCCCAAAATGCATTTCTCCACACATATAAAACAAGAGAATACAGATGTTAGGTTAATGTCTAATTACCGAAAACCAATGTTAATATGTATGACTATATTAGTGAAGTTAGTGTACGTGTTATGACTACCTTATTTTAAAATAATTAGATCATTTTTAATTTCGTATGACACTTTTAAAGTCAGAAAATACATTACTTTCACAATTAGGATATTAAATCGACTTCACAATTAATAGTGTCTAAGTTGCGTAAGTTACAAAATGGAACATAAAATACATAGGTGAGGTCAAGTCCTAATTAAGATGTAAATTACATAACACAAGATCAAGTCAGGTGGCTCTATATATTATATATCTGACTTGACCTAATAAAGACTTAAATTACAT
This sequence comes from Aphrophora alni, assembly GCA_963513935.1. NCBI lineage: Eukaryota > Metazoa > Arthropoda > Insecta > Hemiptera > Aphrophoridae > Aphrophora > Aphrophora alni. Next base: position 112,838,506 of record OY740771.1, on the reverse strand, counting down.
AACATAACACAAGGTGGTCGGTCGGGTGATATATAATACAAGGTCAAGTCAGATGACTATCTGCATAGCTACCTGCCTTGACCTAATAAAGACGTAAATTATATAACGCAAGGTCCATATAAAAAAGAAACAATTCACATATGTAGACGCCATTTAATTTATCCCAATCTTTTTACTTTCATACAGTAAATAGCAATGAAACTCAATTTGCATATCCTTTGGGATAATAGACATGATTCTTCAATCATACAATGTTACAATAATAACCTATAATACGCATGCCTAATAAATATATATAGTCACATAGCAGATTTAATAGAATAAGGGATCATACAATCAGTGACTTGATTAACGTAGTCATTAGTATTAACATTGGTATTCATAAACTACATAGCTGGATTTCGTACCTTTATAGACCTCACTTTCTATTAAATTAATGCATTTTGGTACTTGAAATGTTAATTGTGCCACATAATATGATCTGATCTTTTGATTAGAAGGTAAATACTTTGTTTTCATGATTTTTTTTATAGAAAATTTGAAGGACGATCTACAACCGATATTTACCGAAAAGGTTAGCTCCACATTGAAAATTACTTTATTATTAAGAAATAAGGTATGTAGAACATGATTTTTAAAAAAATCGTCAATAAGGCCGTTTGCAGTTACAGTAAACAATTACGGGTTATGTATATTAATAAATACAAGTAGTAAACAACATGTACTTACCTTTTTTTTCAATATACGAAATGTTTTCAAGTTTTAGATTTGAAAACAGTGACGTATCACTTTCAAAACAAGAAGTTACAACTTGTGGATAAAGGCCTATACTATCATTATAATTTAAAAAATCTTTTGTAAAAGAAAAATTGCCTTCCCCAACTAGTAAAACTGTTTCATCAGATAAACACTGATACGATTTCATAATAAAGTTTTCTACTTCTTAAATAGTAAAGTTTTACAAATTACCATCTGACTTACAACACTAAACTAACCTAACAAAGAGTACAATGTACATACACATACTCATACTCTACACAATCTACATATTACCCGTGTTAAGGAATTCAAGTTCTTGGGAGGGATGAGTTGCTGGTGGATGTCTAAATCATCACAATGAACAAAGCAGAGGATTAAGTTTTACAAACTGTACAGTTTCCTAAAAAAACATGTATTTAAATCTATATTTGCAGTCAAATGTTTTATTAAAGAATACATATTTATAAACCATTCTAATCAATATTTGAAGTCGGAAATGCCATAAACTAAATTTACAATAATAAATAATTTTATAAACTCACTTCCCATGTACTGACTATTCTGTTCAGTATTTTTGTTGGATATCAAAGTTTATACTATACATTATACAAGTTGTATATTATGCCATACTCAGTATTTGAGCATAGATGAAAAATAATGAAATATTCTGTGAATAGTTGGCGGGAAAATGATGTCGGACTAACCGATGTGATATCTGATATGACTGATTTAATATAACCTGTGTAACTAACTATAATCCATATTTATATAGGAATGTGATATTGTGTCTATAGTGATAGTAAAAACAAATCTGTCTTTAATATTTACAGTATTGTGTTTCATTTCTATTTCCGTAAAAACTTTTATATTTTTTCTAATGTTACTACTTGTTAGTAATTTTGAAAGTTATCTTTTTTCAGTTTTACTAGACCTATCTAATTAAATTTAAGTGGTTTAAGACCAAATCTTTTGTTTTTGTTGATTTTATACTTTCTTGGATTTTAAATAAAAGGTGTATTAAGTTTTAAAATGACGGCAAAATTAAACCAGACAAGATATGCTCATTGTGAAGGACACACAGGATTGTGCTTTTCGGAAGATGGCAAGTGAGTAAATATATTTTGTTTAAGAAATAAGTTGTTAACTAACTTTTCTATGTTTATAGGCTATTTTATTTAATGGTCTCTACAAGATAACTCTTTCTTCTTTGTAAAACTTCCTTCACATGGAATAGTAGATTCTACCTGTATTGATTATTTGAATGTTGATTGTCAAGTATTTAAGACAACTAGGCCTATGGACTCTATTTGTCATTACACCTTTTAGTCCCTGCAAGTCTTATTTCTTAATTATTGTTTGCTCCAAATAAGGTCTACATGTCCATTTTTAATTAATAAGCTACACCTCAAAGGTTATTGAATGGAATGTCTGTTTGGTTATAGTAACAAAGTATAAGTTTTAGTTAACATTAATGTCACATTTAGAACAGTGCAGTCAATAGGTTTAGTTTTGTGTTTTGTATAATATATAGAACTAATTGTCTGCTTACAAAAATACATATAAATATTACATGTCAACCTTGTTGACAATCCTCAGATTTAAACTGAAATGTTTTATTCATCCTGTCTTCAAAAAACAGGTGTGTTTCGAAAATAATGATAAATTAATTTGAAATAGATGGAACTGTAGGTAGGGTAATGTAACGTAATTAGTGGATAGGAGTTACAAATTGTATATATCAGGAAAGGTTCATTATTAATATTCTTAACTTGTACTAAAGTGTATGTATTATAATTTATTGTTTTTGCTGTTTTTATTATCCATACTTTTTTTGCCATGTTTTTGAAGAGGGGAAATGTTTTTACGTGGCATAGAGAAAAAGTAATAGAGTAACTGGAGCCTGATCACACACATTACTTTTCCCTGCAGAATAGGAGCAGACTTACAGTACCTATTAGTAGGGGGTTGGTGTCCCTCGCAGTCCCCAGTTAAACACTTAAATAACTCTCAGAACACATAAACTATCATCGATTTAATCGGTACAGGGTTAACAATCTTGAGGTAACTAGGTGGATCAATACCAGTCTTCTTGTAGTCTTAGGTTAGATCGCTTTTTTCATCGTTCACCAATTTTCTCTTGACCAACTCTTGTTCATTTCCAACCCTGCCACCATAGAGTATAGTATTCGAGGGGTCGTAGGTATTATGCTCTTTTCTCCTTTTTTTATAAGGCGATAACCAAGAGATTTTTTCCTTTAAACAACAAGAGAAATAAAGAAATAATAATTTTATATTACTTACACAACAGCTTTATTACACCACATCTTTATCATGATCATGGAATTATTATACAGTCAATTTTGAGCATAGTTGGAGTTTTATGTTAATTTAAGGCAAGTAGCATCTCATCATATACAAATTTTATATCGCAAGTTATACAAAACACTGTTTTTTTTTCAGGTTTATTATTACTTGTGGAAATGAAGGAGATGTTCGAATATGGGCAGGTTTGGAAGATGATGATCCTGTGGATAAATGTGTCGGTGAGAAAGCTTTGGCAGTTTCACAAAAAGTAAGACAAACATGGTGCTGCTATGCTATTCTAGTGAAATTGACAATTAAATAATGCTATAGTACTGTTATTTTTGTTATTTTTAAATAGGGGACACAGCTGTTTGTAGGTTCTGATAGCAACAATGTTCAAGCAATGACATTTCCAGAAACAGAATCCATTGAAATAGTTACCAGATTTACAGCTCCTGTCAACCATATTGATGTTTCTTTAGATGGAAAATCTTTAGCATCAGCATCAAGGTAAGTTTCTAGTTATTAATTATAAAATACATTTTTATGATTATTTAATTCAATTACATTTTGTTTCTCATTTAACTTTTCAGACAATGTTAGGAAATTTATCTTCAATAATTACCTTCTGCATTTTGCTTCTCATTAAATTTTTCAGACAATGTTAGGAAATTTATCTTCAAACTTACCTTCCTTCAACTTCTCCAAAATTTCCATTTGTATTAAACATATTTTGTTGTTGATTGTTTGAGTTTTTAATTTTGTTTGTTAAACGTGAACATTTTGTTTCAGTGATATGAAAATTAACGTGACAGAAATTGAAAGTAGAAAAACTATAACATTTAGTGAGCACAAGGCACCTGTACTGAGTGTTGCTCTAGATCCTAAAATGGAGTATTTGGTAAGTTTCTTTCTATTTTGTTTAAATATTATGTTAGGTTTTTAAATGAAAAAAAAAAGTATTAATGTAGGTATACTTAGTGGATTTTTATTTTGCATTTAAATGAATAGGCTATATTATGCATTCTTTATTCAACTACGGTAGAACCCCTCTAATCCGTCACCTTTGGGACTGGGGGCATGGTCGGAACGCAAAAAGGGTTGGATTATCCGAAATAAGTCAATTCTTATTACATATTATATAAAGAGATTTTTTTTAAGTTAAATAAGTGATATATAAACTTTTAAAGGTCTATATAATAAAGTCTATATATAAACTCTGCAAGTACTATAGCAAATCAATAGAAACAACACGAGAGATGACACAGCATTGAAGCGGGAAAGCGATAACAAACCGGATGAATGGCACCAGACGGCAAGTCGGTACAATATCTCGAGCTCGAGCATGGTAGGATTAACCGGAGTAACGGACCACCCGAGGGCGGATTAGAGGCGTTCTACTGTATCAATAAATTTTATGAAGACACAAGTTACAGCCACTTTTCACAATTTAATCATAAATTGATTACAAAATTACAATTTGTTTTTATATCAAGGCTTGCAACGTCCACTTTGTAGTTCTACCGAATTCTTTCATTCCAGTGTTTTTTATCTTGTCTTCTTAAATGATACTAGGTGGTTGAAAAGAAACTACCATCCCCTCTTATTTTAAAAGTATTTGAGACATTTGAATTCTGTTTGCGGCAATCTCTTTAGATGAGAGGGGTGAACCTAAATGTGCAAAGGTTTAAGCTTTAATAATTGTGGGAGAGGGGTTCTTAAAAAATTCAAATGAAATGTATAGGCTTATGATAGTTCAATCTAAACATCTTGTAAGGCAAGAAAAATAACAATGAAAGTTAAATTTTGACCCACCAAAAACAAAATGGTGCTCAAAAGAGTGATTCCATTTATGAAACTAGATTGGTGCGATACATCCCTTGTATGACATTAATGTGTTCTTCCCTCATATTAATTGTTCAAATAGTCCTCCCTGTGCTTCCATACATAGTACAGTTTTTTTTTCAAACATGATTTTCACGTTTTCAAAAGTTTGGTTTATTCATCTTCGGCATTCTGTTATTATCTGTTCCCACAAGACTAACAGGTCTTGTATTTGAAGCAGTGAATCAACATTTAAAAAAATCTATCTTCTCGTTTTCTGAGTGGATTGTTCCACGTCAACTAACTAAGTAAAACAGTTTTTTTAGCCGCCATTTTATTTTGCGTGGTCAGAATTTACTTTTCTTTTTGTCATTTTTCTCGTCTATAAAATGAGGCGTTGCAAACCTATACTTGCCTATACTTTTTACAGAAAATTTCTCTCACAGACGGGTTTAGCATTTATTAACAAAGTTCCAGACTGCGTAACATTCGAAGAATGACAACAAAAATAATAAAAACTGCCTATGATAACTTTTATTGACGAAATTCTTCAACTCTGTAAGTGAGTTCAACAACCATGAATGACATTCATAAAATTTGTTTCAGTCATTCAGTGTAGTTTAGATTTGTCAGGTATTTTAAAAACAAATCATGTTTTTAATGCTTTATTTATTTATATAATTGTTTAAAATGATTATGATATATATTCTATAATGATATATATATATAACTGATTTGAATACATTCTTCGTCATTTGTGGCGTCATCAGAAGTTGTAATATACCGTATAAATTATGTACCTTCTAGCAGAATGTACTCAAATTAGTAATTGTTTACACGATAAATATTTTCATTAATTAATTATATATTTTTGTTTTTATTATTGTGTTTTGTTTAATATCTGTTGGCTGTTTACTATATTATAATGTCATCCACTATTTTACTATTGTACTTTTAATTATTATATTGTGTTAACGTTAAGCACGATTTTGGCCATACATATTGTAGTTGGTCCAAGGCTGAAATGTAAGACACAATGCAGAAGAGTAAATTAATGCTTTCATTCTGGATAATAGGATTCATTTCCAACATTTTAAAATAGTTCAATTTTTTTTGTTTATTGACAGCCCTTAACATGTATGGCTTAATGCAAAATACTAAAATACAAGTTTTAATTATAAATACAACAAATAAACTTTTAATCTAATTTTAATCTACTTTAAAATTTTATCAAAAACATGAGAGAAAAACTTTTTTAATATTTTGGGCTTATTTCAAATTTTAAGTACTAGGAAAATATAAAGCAGTGCAAATTTTCACTCAGTGTTCCAAAATAAATAAATATGATGAGTTTCACTGAATTTTTATTTAGATGTTTATAATTAAACATGTTCATATTTAAATATTATTCGGATTATTCGTTTTTCATATAATGTGTGACAATCAATTTTCATCTTGGTTACATATTTTATTTAGCCAAAAATTTAACAATTCAATAGCTACGTAATAACCATTATTATAACACAAAATACTTTTAAATTAATTTCAGGCATCATCAAGTTGTGACGGAACTGTTAAAGTATGGAAACTGTCCGACCAATCAGTTTGTCACACTTGGGATTGTGTTCCTAAGAGTAATTCTTTTGCATGGTGTGCTACTTTATGCAGAATATCCTGGCAACCGAGAACTGGCAGACTTCTTGCAGTGCCTGATAAGAATGAAATTAATCTTTACGAAAGAGATACATGGGCAAAGATCATTTCTTTTATGGATCCTAACTCTGGATCACAAGTAAGTTTAATGATGTGTTTGGATGAATGTTTTTGTTAATGATTAAATAATTTAGTATTATAACGCTTTCCTGAAAACAATAATTAAGCATCATAAAAATGAAATTGATAATATTAAGTGTGACTACAGTCGGTACTCGGTGAAATTCCATAATAAGGCAAAACAAAAATGATGAGGCACTTATAATTATTGTGAATATATTGGTCAAACTGGGAGATCTATCAAAACTTGATTAAAGGAACATGTATATTGTTGGAAGCATGGTAAAACAGATTCCAATTTTGCTAATCATTTACTAGATTCAGGCCATACATTTGATCCCATTGACAATGTCAAAGTTTTACACATAGAACAGAAAAGTAGGAAATTAAATAGTTTAGAAATTAACAGATCTGTTTTGAAATGCCATGCTTCTAACCTGAATGAACAAGTAAATAACCCATCCCCTTTGTTAAAACCTATTGTTTGAAAATCTTCTGTTATCCATGTCCCTTTCAGGTAATACCAGGTCATTGCCCTACCTCTGCTTTCATCCCCACCTTCATTCCTAGATGTTAGTGTTAAGTTGACCTGTATTTTAGTTTTTAGTTCTTAGTTGTCTGACGATGCCTAACGGCGAAACAGCTGTAGCAATAAATTGTTGTTGTTTGTGAAATTATAAGTGCCTCATCATTTTTGTTTTGCCTTATGAAATTGATAGTTTTGAAAAATTCCACATAACAAATTGAATGATATTGGTTGAGCTGTTTGTTTTCTGTAACACCAATATAAAGAAAATAAATACATTTTGGAAGTTTGATGGCTACTACTTGAATAAATCTCATGAAGAACTCCTAATTTTTGAGGAGAGAATGATAAATTATTAAGGTTATATATTATATTATTAAGGTTGTGTATTTGTTGGTACAATTTTTCTGTACCTGTGGTATGTGGTACAAAATATATTTTGGGAAAAACTACTTTGCTCAGTTGGTATGTATATATCACTCCAGATCATACCAGTTGGCCATCAAAAGTTCTTCAGGTAGCAGTGTCGAATTCACTAGATGAAGTTGTGTTTCTCCCTGTTTATGGATAGCTATATAAATTCTGAGGCAGAAATTACATTCATTTAGAAAACGGCAAATTTCCTGCCAGTTTTTAATTAGCTAAACTAGCCTGCAATAATCTGTAAAAACAATTAACATAAGTAACAATTTACATTGTTGCAATACAAATACCTCAATACTTGTAGATTGTAACATGATATAATCTGAAATATTATACGCAGGAAGCACAAAGCCTTCTAGTAATCATTTAAATATAAACATGAAACATGAAAACGACTAAAATATCAGTAATTCCTTTCCTAAATAACTCATGAAGTAGTTTCTTGTCTGAAAGCAATGGACATTGCTAGGTATTTTCTCTTCTCATTTTGTCTCCATGCCTGCGCATGTAGAGTGGATACAAAAGATTGTCTCACTGTTAGTTAGTAACCCTAGTATCGATGTTATACTTTATATCTTTCTGCGCTATCTACCAGGTATTAAAAGAACTTGGCTGAAAGATAAAGAAAAATCTGAGCACAAAAGAACAGTTTTCTATGACAATAAGTTCTTATCAACTACCATCAACCTGGCACATTACACATTAAACTATATAATTATAATAATCTCAAAATCAGTTTTTGTCATCCCAATACATCGTCTGTACATGTGACGAAAATATAAATGATTTTTAATTCCATAAGTTCATATAATTTTGTTCAAATCTTCATTTTGTATTATATATTTTCAGTTATTATCAGTAACTTGCTTCTCAATGTGCGGAGGTTATTTGGCAGCAAGTACAACACAAGGTCATATGTACCTGTGGAATGTAAGTGGAGGACATCTGATAGAAAAGTTACAAACCGATAATAAACAACATATTTGTGGCTTAGCATGGAATCCTAAAACTCAGATATCTCAACTAGCCTTTTGTGATGTGGCTGGTAACTTTGGAACTGTAGATAATGTCGATTGTGTAAAAGACTCGTCTGTAAAATTGAAGGTATGTGGTGCTTATTTACATTATCTAGTTTTTTTTTTTTTTTTTAAATTGAAGTACTCTAATAATAAAGCTGGACAACTTGAATCTTGCTTTATTAGTGAATTTCAAATTTTGATATTATTCTAGGTGTTACGATCTTCAGTGTGAAACTGCATTATCTGAAACCATCTTGTCCACTGTTCTTTTCTTTAACAGTTAATCTGTCATAATTTTTTTTCAATGAAGATATGTTTCTGTTTGTGAATGCTCTTAAAGTCAGATCATTCTGTAATAATACGAAATTTCAATAAAGGACATCTAAAGATTATATCATTTATCGACCATTCATACAATATGTTCTTTGAATATATTCATACAATATGTAATTGTATTTTTATAATTTTGTATAATAATTAATTCCCCAAATACAGTAGAACCCCTCTTAACCGGTCTAGTCGGGACTGACACCCGGGCCGGTTGCCCGTTTGGCCGGTTAATCCGAGGTTCCTGTGAAAAATCGGTTTTCGTTCAAAGAAAGCTTATTTAATCAGGTAGCACTAAGAATTATACAATTAAGATGTTATTGCAACTCATTTTATTGTACATAAATGTATCGTATATATTGTGTTATATATATATTATACATCAAACATGAAAAAATTAAACACTACAAAGCTTTTTTACAGATTCTCCTCTGTCAAGTCTTTTGACACATTTAACCGCGTCTCAAACGAATCCGAAAACTGAAAAGAAATGTTATATTTTCCATAATGTATAGTAAATGATTCGTGGAAAAAAAGCGGCCCAACAAACGTTTTTGCAGGTGTATGTCTGCTATACCGACGGGTGTCAAAGCCGCGGTGTTTTTATGCCGCCGACAATAGGATACCGCTATCGACAAAATCGTTTGACTTGCCGCTGCTTTGATACCACAGTGTTTTTACGCTGCCGACAATGGGATACCGCTATCGACAAAGTCGTTTGATATCGCCACCGCTTTGGTGTTTTAATTACAATTTATTTTCGGAAACTCTCATCCAACCAGTACGCTACAATATAGGCCGGTTAATCCAAGGACCGGTTAATCCGAGGCCGGTTAACAGAGGTTCTACTGTATATGTAAATATTTCCATCATCTGCATAAAGAAAAATAAATCATGTCCATTTCACATCACTCATTTCATCCCGTAGATAGGAAATAATTATGTGAAGAAGATAAATAAATGTATAATATAGAAACAAGTGACTAAAAACTAAGGTAAAATTCAGTGATATTTATAAAGTGATATAGTAGCTGATAGTAAAGAATTTAAAAAAAGGAGACGAAGAAAGAAGGGAGTCAGAAGGAAACAATGACTTTGGATTGCTTTCTTAGATTTGCAACTTAATGATTGACTTTGAGAGGTTATTCCTAAACAGATTGTTTATTAAATTTTAACTTTAATGTAATAGCAGATATTTCTTGTTGAAACTCCATATTCAAGGATAAAATAAAGCAAAAGCTTAAAGTTTCAAAATATTTTAATAATATAAATGAGCTACAATTGTTTTGCCTTGCGGCATCATCGGGCATCTGATAATTAACAGGTATAGACAACTATTTAAACATACACAAGTAACAGGAAACTGAAATACAATAGAGAAATCGGGAAAGGTATTGGTGAAGCATACATATCATGTTTGTATTATTTTAATAATTTAAGTTAGGTTAGGTTATAAGATAAACAAACATCTTGGAGTGGGTGACCTTTTCAGTCAGCAGTGAATATCTGACATTCAACCTTTTGTTTGTTAAAATTTTTGTTTAAGTGTCTTAAATGATTTTTGATGTTGTGTACTTTAATGAAGCAATTGGACTAATCTGATGATGAGAGTATTAATTCTCGAAACTGATCATTGAATAAAATTATTTCAAATGAATTGTAACGAACCAAAAAAATATAAATACATATTGAGCTTGACTTCTGAGATAATATTAGATAGAAAAAAAACTAGAACATAAGATCTCACAAAAATTATGTTTACTTAATCAAACAACAAAATCGCCATTCTCAGTGATACATGAGCTATAATAACTAAACTATAAATTTTGAAAAATGGAGTATTTCATAATAGCCTCATGGGAGTTATGTAAATATATATTTTTTAAGTTATACTTTATTTATTGTAGCTCATGTATCACTGAGGATGGTGACTGTGTCATTGAAACACGTTTGATTAAGTAAACATATTTTTTTGTGAGATCTTGTGTTCGAGTTTTTTTCTATTGTACCAAAAAAAGGTAATAAAACTTAATAATCTAAGTTTATTAGACTACTTTTGCTAAAGACCGTTGGTACTTGGTGGTATTCCATGTTATTAAATTAAACACAATATTTAGTAGAACTATTCTTTTATAAAACTTGCCGACCATGGTTTTGCTAAGTTACAGCATTGTCAAGGCAAATTAACAGACATAGTTTTGTATTTTTAGTTCTGTTGTTTTATTAGGAATTAAGTTTTTTGTTTTATTCTTTTAATTTATTATTTAGACATTATTATTTATTTATTTTCTTCTGTTTCTTCCTGAAAGATTATTGAATACATATATATTATTATTTTAATTTAGGCCGATTGTATTTAAATTGTAAATTTTGTTTTACAAATCATAAGACAAGGTTTTATAACCAGGAGTATCAAAACTGATTATCAAATTAAGAAACTGAGTTTTGGGGAATAGATTGTCGCCTTTATAATACCATGTCCCACAATACAACACTATGAATCCAATGACGTCCAAAAATACTTTCTAGATAAAAAGTTGTGTTATTGCTAAACAAAAGTTAAACCACATTTAAGGAGATGAAGACCACTACTTTTTCGCCTTAAAACAAAAATAAATAAATAAACCACATTCATCAGAAGTTAAAAAATCAAGATTTTTAAGTGATATAAAGATCAATCCAATGCAATGTAGTATTAAATTTGTGAATATTGTTTGATTTGGTAAAAATAATTAAGTTTAAGACAGTTTGATTTTTAAATAACATTTCATGTTAGTAAAATTCATAATTATTTAGTTTAACTTTTTCAGATCCCTATTTATTAAAATTTTTATTCAACAGCCATACCTCTTATTTTAAAACCCTAGGGAGAGTTTTACAAATTTTGAAGTGGTGAAAACGCTCTTAAGTCAAAATCATCGCTTAGACATAAATATTAATTTATTGATTTTAACGCTTATACATTATTTTACCAAGCTAGTATTTTGATTAAATAGTTATTTCAAATGAAAAATATACGACCTAGACCGGGAATCGAACCCAGAACCTTTGGCTTTACGCACCAATGCTCTATCAATACATATCCTGGATCGCTTCCTAGCATAGGGCATCATTAGGAAGCAATCAAGGATAGCTCAGTTGGTAGAGCGTTGGTGCGTAAAGTCAAAGGTTCTGGGTTCGATTCCCAGTCTAGGTCGTATATTTTTCACTTGAAATAATTATTTAGACATAAACATAGTAGAAGGAATAACTGGTTTTAAAGTTATTGGGTTATGGTGGATTGTTCATATTATTGATGTTGTTTAGTCGGACATTTCCCATCATTTGTATGTATAAGAATGAATCCAATACACAATGTTTTGTGATTATGGATCAGTTAAAAAACAATAATCCTAAAACTTGAGTAATTCTAATATGAAATGAGCCAAAATAGCCAAACAACCTGAGAGTCATGTTGAAAACTAAAACTAATATTAGTAATCTACGAAAGGTTCTCGGGTCTAAAACTAGAACTAAATTACTATATTATGTTCACTCTTTTCATGTTCAAAGATTATCAATCTCTAAATGTCTTGCATTCATTTTTGTGATCACAAAAAATGGATGTCTTAGTAATTTATAGCAATAAAATAATATATATGCCTTACACATAAATAAATAATCTTATAATATTTTTACATAATATTTAATAAATTATAACATATTTAATGACATACTACAATCAACTCTTATTAGGATCAACAAGTTGATGTTGAGCTGAGCAATATTCCCCTCACTGATCCGACTTTCGAGGATTCTGATGACGATGACAACGAAAATGCTATTTCTTTGGATAAAATAAAAAATGAATCAGCTTTTGGTGCAGATTTGGGTAGCGATGATGATCAGACTAGTGTTACCAGTAAGTAGTTAGGAATAAAATTCAGGATATGAGACGAGATATAGGTTTAATTATCTAGGCTACATTATGTGATAACTAATGAACATTATTTTATTGCTTATAAATATATGTAGAATAAAGAGAGTTATGTGATAAGTCAAACAAATTATGACTTTTTTTGTTTTAGGGATATTGGGGATATATCCTTTCTCAAGTCCCCTGAGTCTGTAATGATGTTTGTACAATGCTCTACAATCCTAAAGATGTGTACCAATTTTTATACAATTTCAAAGTTATATAAATAGATAAATATGTGTTTTATTTATGTTACTATAGACTTAGACTTACTTATCCGGCACTACAGGTTGGGGTTAGGCTTGGCCTCTCCAATGGCTGCTCTCCAACTATTCCAGTCTTCCAGATACTCATTCTCATTGTAAATTCAGATCTATCACTTCATCTGTCCATCTATTTCTCTGCCTTTACTATCTCCGTCCCTTATATTCTGACCCTTTAAAGTGCTTTTGTCATAGATCAATCAACCATACTCTCGACATGTCCCATCTAATGCAGTCTTTCAGATATCAGACGATATATTCCCGATTCAGTATCCCTTCAATTTTACTCTGTATCTACTAAACATTTCCCCAGATTCTTGTAACAAATTTTCTCTAAAAAGTTTGTAGTTTCCCCACATAATTTACCTACAAGTTTCAATATAATTTCTCCGACCAATATGTAATGACCGGTCTCGTGAGAATGTAGTAAATTTTGATTTTATAGTGTGATACCAGCTGAGACTTTTAACAGCCCTAGGTTCACAGAATATGCTCTATTCCCCCTCATTATTCTCTGAATTTCCGCAATAACATGGTTTTTGCTGTTCACTAACACCCAGACTAGTTTTACTATAAGGCAAGGTACATTTTTCAAAATATGGAAACTGAAACAAAAATTGAACTGAAAAAAGATGGTGAAGTTTTGAAAAAAAAAAAAAAAGTATGTATTCTGTGTTGTATGTAGGAGATGATGATGGGAGATTAAGCAGATTTAGCGTGAAGAGTATAACACCAGCTTTACCACCAATAGAACTACAACCTCCATTCCAGTCTAGCTCTTCTCCTGTTCATTTACAGCATAGATATATGGTAAGTGTCCATACTTGTGGACTCAAGTAAACTAATAGAGCTTATCTGGCTGTTAATTTTCTAAAAAAAAAAATAAATAAATAAATAATGCTCATACAGTTTAGGTCTTGAGGTCCAAGACACCCTAATACATTTTTTGAAGTACTCAACATTCATACATTCTCCCACAAGACCAATAAAAAATACTATGGTTATCCAGGGTGTGAGCACACTGCTTTATATCCACTTGACCATGGAGGTGTTGCAATAAGTTATTAATAAATTATGATTTAAATTTTAAGTTATGGTAGTTTAACATGAAAACTGAAGCAATTAGGTGAGAATTTTTACTCAAAACAATATAAACTGAAATAAAATAATAGATATTTAAATTTGAGGTGTGCAAATGAATTAAACATGTTTGTGTCTTTATGTATATTACATTATTTAACAACATAGGCAAAATCTGCAAACAAACTGGTAGAGTTTAATTCTTATGATTGCAACAAGTAATGGAGTTTTTACATGAAGTATGCAGCTGTGCCTTTTGTTTTATTAAGGGCTTAAGGTAACAAAAGAAGACTAATATTTAATTGTGTTTAAAATTGGTGTTGTGTAATGATTTCTAATTTTTTAGATTGTAAGTTAATATCCTGCCCTGGTGGTGTCTAAGAATTTATTTTCATCATTTGTCTTTTCTTTATATATATATATATATATATAAAGCCAAAATTGATTATTTTTAATATACTTGCAAAGTATTAATGAATTTTTTATCCTTTTAAAATAGATTAGCCTACACATCAAAATGTAAGCCTATAAGGACAAATGTTTTGAAAATAAGTTAGTTTTTGTTTACCACTAGTTATTTTATAGGTATGGAATGATTTTGGTATCGTGCGTCAAACGAACACAGATGATGAGAATGCAATAGACATTGAATTTCATGATATTGGAACTCATTATCCTTTCCGATTAAACAATACAATGGGTCACTCAATGGCAGCACTCAGCTCAGAGTCCTTGGTGTTGGCTTGTGAGAAGCAAGAGGATTCACCCAGGTAAATATCAAACAATTTTCTTAAAATTATATTTTTAGGTAGCTCTTCCTTTTATTAAAAAAATTGAATTATGACCATCCGAAAAGTAAACAAATAGTTATGGTAAGTACAGTAGTAGGTTAGTTAATTTTTATTTGCGTAAGTTTCTTGTATCTTGTGTTGTAAATTTTAGTGTTAGAACATACACATCATTTCTCTTTGATCGTAAAGCCAAATTAAAAAAAAAAATTTTGGACACATAAAAAGTGAGGTTATCATCTGTATTGACCATAAGGTCTAGTCCTTGAATCAGTGAGAATACAGAACTTAAAGTCCAATTACGGGACAAAAATACTGGAGCCGGAGTTTTGCTTCTCATTATTAAATGATCCACCTGTGTAAATGTTCAGACTGTCATGACATCTTGTGACTTTGGTCTCCAGTGGGCATGTTTTAAATGTACTGGGTTGAACTGCTTTGTTCTCATTGGATTGTCCTCATGTTAATAATGTCTAGATTAATTTCTTGGAAGAGACCAATCCCACGGAGTGTTAACAGATAGAATCATTTGAGGGGCATAGGTCTGTTGATTCTAAATTTAAAGGAGTGTTTACATGACTCTTAATTCAAACCTAGTAGACTGGAAGGGTGATCCCTCGCAAGAGTAATGTTCCATTGTTTCAAACATATTCTGTGTTTAACATGCAAAGTGATAGGTTCAGTGTTGAGTTCCACTTGCATTGAATTGTTAGGTGTTGTTCTAGGTCATCCTAAGCAGATTTGCAAGGTTGAATTATTCAGAGCTTCCAGTTTAAGTGTGTGGATGAAGCTCCACCCCACACCTCACATCTATAAGTAACCTTTGTTCTGATATATTGCGGGTAGAGTTATCTCAGCATTATAATATACGTTCCTCATGTTCTATTTACCACCAGCTTTAATAAGTTTAATCTGGGTAGGATTTATGCATGTACTGAAGTGATGTGTGCACCCCAGAGTAGCTTCCCATTCAGTATTATTCTGAGGATTTTTGGGAAACTGTTATAGTTTAGGGGTTCCTCTTTGATAGTCAGTATTGGTTGAGACTTTTTTAATTTATACCTTCTTGTAAATTATGTTGAATTCAGACTTTGATTTTGACATGGCAAGGTTTCATTTGTCATCCTACTATACTGCACTCTCCAAAGTCTTGGTTTTATTTTCTCTGTTGTCACATTTTCGTTTTTATTTCTCCTCCATAGAGTGATATCGTCAGTGTAAATGTCCATCCGTACATCGGAGGGTAAGACAGATGTGAGATCGAAAAGTATCACATCTAACTGACCCTTTAAGGAAGGCTATTATTGATAATTTTGGCATTCTATTGATTTTAGTCTTTATCATTTTATTTTGAAAAAAAAGAATGAATAAATTGTAACAACTTTCCCATAAGTCCAATCTTTGTGCACTGCCCCTTCTGGGACTTAGCAGGATGAAGTTTTGATTACTAAAAATTATGATATTGCTAATGTTTTGGGCTTATCATTTGCTAATTTTTCTTCAACTGCTACTACAGCGAAGAAATTTTAAAATGAAAACATATTAACTATTAAGTGTAGTTGTTATTTTCTTCTTGTGTTTCTATCTGGCTTTTACTGTTCCAGCAAGATGACTTGTATTTTACTGAACGCTTGGGATGGTAGTAAAGAGTGGGTAGTACAGCTATCAGAAGAAGAAGAAGTACTAGCCGTGGCTGCAGGGAAAGGTTGGGTTGCCATAGCTACAGATACAAGAACTTTACGTGTGTTTACAGTCGCAGGAACTCAGAGAGAAGTGATATCTTTACCTGGTCCAGTTGTTTGTCTCTGTGGCAAGGATGATAAGCTGGTGTCAGTCTTTCATTCAGGCGTTGGTAAATAAAAGTGAATTTAAAAATTATTTAGGTTTGTAAATTATAGTTGTATTTATGGTAACAGGTTAATAAACTAGTCCATCAAATGCTATTTGTGTAGATATATTCTTCTGAAAATGGAATTTATTGGAAAAACAACAAACAGTGATGTTATGAAGCTAGGAAAACCAGTTATATATAGCGTGTGTGTATATAGTGTATCCACATTAAAACTACATTGTTCTCAAGTAGTAACAATTAAAAGACAGTTAATCCTAATAAGTTTTTCCTAAAGGTTACCATGTTCCTAATTTATATTTAAACATTGTTATAAATAATAAGACTAAGTTAAACTGTTAAAGAACAAACCATGATCAAGGTTAATCTTTTTAAATATAGAAATATATACACAATTATTTTACAAGGTTGATTTTAAAGTTTGTATATATATATATATATATATATATATATATAATATATATAATTAATTAATTATGGATCACTTATATTTTATAAGAATAAACTAGAGTTTATGATTACGGTATGTTAAATTATAAGTTGTGGTTGTCGCCATTCCAAATATTGATAGTAACATAATTATTACAGGACTTACAGTTTTAAATATTCTTGAATTCCTATCCACAATATTGATCATTGACTCAGTACATATCGAGGTAGTAGGTTTTATTGTTCGTTTTTTAAAATAAACATATATGGTGCATGAATGTAAATGTTCAATGTTTTGTATAAATAATGAACTGTAAATATTTCAGTATTTGACAAAGGAACCAAAACCTGTACAAATAAGTTGAAAATGATTCAATAGCCAAAATGGCTGTCGTTGAATGGTAAACAAGAATATTGAAGACATTAAGTCCTGTATTAATTATATTATGTTAAAACATCTGTTGTTTTTCTTTGATTACTTTGATAAAACAGTTCATTTATCGAATTCTAGGTTCGTGGAGATGAAATGTTTACAATGGTAGCTTTAGAGTTTGTACCATGAGGAAATATTCTATGAAGTTGACTCACAACTCTGATAATTTGTTTATGTGTTTG
The DNA here is from genome assembly GCA_963513935.1 of Aphrophora alni. NCBI lineage: Eukaryota > Metazoa > Arthropoda > Insecta > Hemiptera > Aphrophoridae > Aphrophora > Aphrophora alni. The sequence goes on along the minus strand of OY740771.1, from coordinate 112,820,572 downwards.
TGGGTCTTCTTTCTTGCACTGTTGCCTCATTCCCTTCATATTAAAACATTTGCTGTACACTAGGATCACTATTTACTTTGTGTCTGAACCCTATCTATTTAAAAACTGTTAGTCCTTCCTTCTTAAAATTCTTCTTCTTCCAGCATATCCGGTTTTGATTACTAGTTTTGAATTATATTGGTTCTGATCTCATGCTGATGTTTAATTAAATTGTTACATTTAAAAAATGAGTGAATGAAATGGACGGCTACATTTTGGATGATGGTAATTATTTGAAATGGTGATATCTACGTGGATTTTTATTAATTAATTAATTATTTACAATTTATTATTTCCTTCCTATTTATATAAATAAATACATGATTTTAATGAATGGATGGGTGGCGTGGTAAATGATATTATTCTACATTTAAAATTTTGTTTCGTTATAGTGTTTATATTTATATGGAAGGAATATTTATATTACAAAATTTAGTTTTCTGTGGAAAGTTGTTTTGTATTGTTTACACTGATGACCAACGGTACTTGATAGAGTTCCATTTTAACAAATAAAACACAATTTTTCTTTTGTAAATTCTATAATTTATTTGGTCTAGCCGACCATGGTTTCGCCAGTTACGGCATTGATGAGGCTCTTACAAGACTAAATACAATATACACAAGAACTATTATAATTTCCTGCCTTTCTCAAACTTTTATAATAGTTCTTGTGTGTATTGTATTTAGTCTTGTAAGAGCCTCGTCAATGCCGTAACTGGCGAAATCATGGTCGGCTAGACCAAACAAATTATAGAATTTACAAAAGAAAAATTGTGTTTTATTTGTTAAGTTGTTTTGTGTATAGATGTGGAATATTTAAAAAAAACATATCATCTCTATCCATTCTGATATAAATCAAATGATTAGTCTTCAAATGAAACTTCGAACAGTTTGGAAAATACACATACAAATTATTTCTCAACCGCCTGTATTTCTCTAACAGAACATTTGAACCTCATGCTTGAGTTTCACCATTCCTGCTTAAGAATGCTTTATAATGCCTGCTTTTATTCAAAGCTATTTTTGATGTTGCCTTGTGATTTATTACAATATAGCTTGGCTCTGTGAAGAAATTACGACCCATATACAATACTAGCATACACATTCTGATTGTAATTAACTCTGTTGAGGTAAATTCCAATCAAGTATTCGACACCAATATGCTGCATCGAAAAATAAATATTGGTGGTCGTGTGTACATTACATAGGAATATTTTGATTCAATCAGTTGTTTCTGTTTGGAACAATAAAACTGATAATTCTGTTTGATAATGAACACCAAGACCTATCTGACACACACAAAAAAGTCCTATCTTTTTCGTTTCCAACTTGCTGAGTCGCCCCTGTGTCTTGTATGTCAGATAGAAGAAGAAACCCTACAACACATCCTCCTTGATTGTATCATCAGATCGGATGTCAGAGATGAGCTGAGGAGAAGACTCCAACCTAATTGCACTCTTGAACGAATTCTGACTGATCCCACCTAGCTATGTGTATGAGAGACACCGTGCGATCGGCATTACCTGAGGCTGGATGCGTGCACCATGAAGATGAACACCAAAGACAAAAACGTAAAAGAAATTCATGTTTTGTCATGTCAGCATATCTGCTCCGTGCTCAGTATTTGGCCGATTATTCCTTTTGTAAGAAACAGAATTAGATACTTATTTTTCCTTCATGCGTTTATAATAAAATGAGTTTAATATCTCTTTATTTCTCTACATTTTATCTGTACACTCTACATTTTATGTTTATATTTTTTAAAGATAGGGGGGGGGATTACATTAATACACTTATTAAATAATTCCTGCAATTTTAAATATAGTGTATAAAATTATTGGTTTTTTTATTTTTTATATTTTATTTTTTTTATGAAAGAATAAATTTAGAATGAACACCTTTGACAAAAAGAGGGGATATTCTAATTTTATAAATAATGTCGGTATTACCTTTAAAGATAATAAAACTCAATTTTTTTATTTTGTAATATCCACTTTTTATTAGTCTAGCCGACCAATGGTTTCGCCTGCTAAGGCATTGACAAGGCTGTATTACAGACTGAAGAAAAAAGAAAAAAAACAGAAAACCTTAAAACTAGAGGTTGGGAGTTAGGATACAATGAATGGAAGGTTGGGGAAATACCCAGCCTGGGCAATGACCATAGGAACAATACATAATGGGAAAACCAGTTGATTACCTTTGTAATTTGTAGTTGTTTTATTGTCTAACTGAATTTTTTTATTATTATTTTTTTTTATTTAATTTTTTTTTTTAACTACAAACCTGCTATTGACCAAATATTTCAAATATTATTACATTTCCCTTTAATTGGTGAAATTACACTACATTTCTTTTATTTCAGGTTTGAATGGAGATCAATGTCTAAGCTACTTTGTATTAAGAATTGGAAATTGCACCAAAGCTCTATACACACCTTCACTGACACAACTGTTCCCTCTGTCACCAAAATCAACATTACGTTGGCTTGGCTTCTCTGACGAAGGTTCATTATGTTCCGTTGATTCTGCTGGTAGCTTAAGACTACTTACTCCTTCAATGCTATGGAGACCGATTTGTCTTCTGGATGAAAGGGTAAGTATTTTTATTCTGTCATTACTGTTCTATTCAGTCCTTCAGCAATACTCCTAGCCCGTGCACTGTGTGCATGATTTCTAGTGGTTAGCGCTCTGGCTTTACGAGAGAGAGGTTACTGGGTTAAATCCCCATGGGGACTCAAAAATCTACAGAGTTGACCCCTTCCTTCATGAGGAAAATTGGGAAGATATAATTAGTAGCGAACTCTGGGTGCGAAAGCTAAAACATTGATGATGGTGATTTTTATGTGCTAATAATACCGTTACATAATATCAATTCTGTGACCGTCTCCACTTCTTTTGACCAGCTGGAAGCTCCGGCTGGCTGGAGACCGCGTACACTTTAGCCGAATCTTGTCAGGATGGGCCAAGGAGTCGGGTTAGGACGCTAATGAACGCACGCAACGCAAGTGAAATTAAATGTTATATATTTATTTACTGCCGAATTAAAGATTACAAAATTAATTATGATTTATTAAAAAGACATAACGGCAAGATAAAGCCTTAATAGTGGCCGAAAAGCATACCGTTTAATTTAGCTAGCGCGTGGCCGAAAATGGACTGACCTGACCTCGTCCCGAAGCGGTCTTTCGACTCGCGGCTCTCGGAACAGACTCCCGGTCGGCTCGCTAGTTCAAGCCTTCCACTCCTCGTCTCTCCCCCCTTCTTCTACGTCATATTGCACTACTCATCAAAATCGCAAGTGCCAATTCATATTTTATTATTTAGAATTCCTTTTCATTACATCCTAATTTATTATTATTATGATTTTGGTTTGGTGGGCTCATTGGCTGGGCCACAATTCCTAAGGCGGTCACATTTAATTGATTTTACTTTCCAAATATTCATAGTTTAGAGAAAGTTATGTAATGGGTAAAAAGTTGACTCAACTTTATGATTAAATATTCATTTTGAAATTTGAAGGAATTTTGGAATGCTACCGTATCTGTCTGTCATTTGTGCAGTTTTTTGCAGCCCGAAAAGTTTGATCAAATTTGTTATGTGGCTATATTTTGGTTATATCTCGAGACATTTTAGTATTTTTTTTTTTTTTCAAATTTGCTCTAGTGGATTAAATTTTGCTAAAATGTAATCTTTAAGGACATAAATAAAAAGTACAGTTGTTATCTCTTCAAAAATTCTGGTAGTTATCTGTAAAAGAAATATCTATCGAGCCAATTTCTATATAAAAAAAACCTAATGTCTCAAAATTGGATCTACAAATTTTAGTGAAACATAAAATTAGACCAGTGTGCTATACCTCAAGTAAAATAAAATTATGCTCCAGAAATAAATGTAAATAAAAAATAACTAAAAATAATTTTGACCGCTGTCATTCAAGCAAGTTTGGAGTCTCTTTAACTATATGAATGTGTATTCAAATATGTTTAAAACAAAATTCATAAATATTATTTTTTGTTTTTTGTATATGTATGTTTTTGCATTGTTATAAAATTGATTATGTTTGGGGTTCAATTAATATCAATCAATGGTTTAGAGTACTATACTCATTACATATTACTTTATATATAGTGTATTACTATAATCGTCAGACTAGAGATCCATACTGTTGTTGTATCCACTATATTCGACTAATCTTTGAGTAAAGTAACTGAATTTAGGACAGCCCCTTCAATTTGGTTGTGGATAAACAATGCAGGGGTGGAAAGGGTTCAGTTCTCATTCATGTAGGAATTTGGTGTGGTCTTGGGAAACAAAGGCCTTTATTACCAAGATTGTAAGATTGGTCCATGAAATAGGAACCATATGATATGGTTGGAATTAAGAATGTCTCTCTGTGACATGGGAACTGTTATTGATCAATTTGATCTCACCTTCACATAGGGAACAATAACGGTATGGTAACTCATACTGTCCCTGGAACTTCCGTGAGGTTTGGAGTTGTACCGTTGCAGACTAGATGTGTATGGGAGGTAGGATGTATGATTGTAAAAAGGTCACCTGTGATTTTTGTGTACCCCTCCCTACAATGTGATTTCCCGGCCGATGGACCATTTGTTATAAATCAGTTATGCTTTCGGGTTGATTTAATAACAATCAATGGTTCGGTTTACTGTAACCTTGTTATCATCATTACAAATAAAATAAGCATACGTTATCAATGGGCCAATTATTTAGACTAATACAATGGTTTTCTATTGCTATATCTATAAGTAAGTGCGAAAACAATGTTGTGACAAGAAACATAGTTAATTTAGACTTTCTTCGTATAGATTGGTCTTTCTAATACTTCTCTTACCCGGTGCCTGACTCTCCGGCAACTCTATAACGAGTCTGACCACCAATAACTTGCTGCTGCCCTGACCTTAATCTTCTACAAGGTCTAGTTTATATACTCTTGACTTTTCCATAATACATTGTTAATTGCAATTCGTATTACCTTTCAACATCTTATTGCAGTTTTTGTTTTACTCTGGTAACTGTTGTTAGAAATAAAAGGGTAACTTAACTGTCTAATCTAATCCTAATATTAGCTGAAATCCCAACAGGAGTCTTTTTGCACCGTTTAATTATGTTAAAACACATAGATATAAAATTTGATGTCAATTTTTGTCAAATTTCTCTTTAGTAATTATATACCATTACGATAATAAGTTAATGATACTTAAAGAATAAATATTTTGAATATTTGTCAATTTCAGATTAAAGGAAAGTCTGACCATTATTTTGTAGTGGGTATTAGCGAGCGCTACCAGAATATTAGATGTGTGCTGTGTAAGGGTTCGTTCTACCCTCCCACTACTCCAAAACCTGCTCTTACTGAAGTAACTTGGCAGGTAAGTGTGTTCATGTTACTATCATGTATATTATTTTTACTTTATCAATCATATATCATTTCATAATTGGTTATAAGTAGATTTGCTCATTTAATATGTCCCTGTCTTGTAGGGACAGGTATTTGTAGTTGTTATAGAACAATTCTAAGGTTCACAAGACTTTGTAATACAAATAGGTTACCAGTATGCAGGTAAAGAAATAAACTTGATATACAAAGCTATTGTTGTTATCATGCTTATGGAAATTCCTACACCTCAAGACATATATGTCCACCGATCCTACCCATGGATTTAATTTGTATATACAGTGTTCAAAATATCCGAGTGTCTTAATACCTATGGTTCTAGTAAAGATAGAAACTTGGAACAAACAGGATTTTGTAGAAATTTACATCCTGTATCTACAGAGTGAACCGAAAGTCAGGTGTCATATAGAGGATTTTCCAAAATTCACAAAATGTGTTTTTTTCCATATGGAAATATACAAATTTTTATATCTTCTTAAAATAAAGTATAAAATAAATGAAATGCTGTTTTTGAAAAAGTGTAAAGTTTTTACTGTAGTAATTTTATCTCATTATTATACATAAGAGTACAATTTTGAAGTAAATTGGATTTTTGTAATATTTGAATTGGTCGCCATTTTGGGTTGGAGTAAAATATCGACCTCTAGTTTCCACATTTATTTTCTATTAAACAATACCTTTAAAATGAGATATTACTGGTTTTAATAATGTTGAGTTAATCTTCAAAACCCTCATTTATTAATTAAGAAATTAGTTTTTTTACGCCAAAACACATGTTTAAAGTATCACCTTTCTGGTTAAAAGTTAAAAGTAATTTAACCATCTCAAGACTTTATTATACAGGGTGATTGAAATAGGTGTGACCGTTGTTTTATTCAAATAAGTACAAAAATTTGTAAAAAGTAACCCTGAGAATGTTTTGACTTTAGATTAGAGGTCTTACCAAATTTTTCATATCAACCGCATTTCTTCTCAATATTTTTTCTATAAAAAATTTTCTTATTAGAACCTGTCTTATGATTTTGGGTAAAACACATTATTTCAAGACTTTTATTCTCACAAATATTTTGATATCTTTAAATGTAGATACAAAAGCGTAAATAGTGTAAGCGTTCAAAGTTGTGAAAATTCTAGGTTTGACGGGTTTTCGGAGGTCCATTTTCCATATCTAAAACAGTTGAACCGAAAATAAAATTGAAACATGGATACTCTGTAATGTATAAAAAAATACTGAAAGTTTCAAAAACAACATTTTTTTTTTACACATTTGGCAACACTTTTGAGAAATTAATATATATTTTTCTGAATACAAATAACGTTGGCAATGCACTTTATAAATGTCAGGATACTCTTAACAAAAAAAGCAATAATAGTTCTTCTTCCTCCAATGGCTCGTTACTGACGTCATCTTGGGTCTTGGTTCTTAGTAGTCTCTTCGTCATTGTTTCTCTTTGGGAAGTATTAGGTTTAACTGTATGGCTTAAACTATACTGCGGATGTGATCAGCATTGTCTCCCAACAGTTATTATAATTATTAACATCAACATTAGTTCTAGCAGCTGGTATTTTAGTTAATTCAAATTTAGTATGTAAGTTTAGTTTATCTAATCTTTGAATATTATTCGATAAAAATGGTTGAAAATTTTCAAAATAGTGACCTAGGCATTATATGAGTCTACAATAACTCATTTTGTGCAGCTATGTGAAGCTCTGAAATAAAATGAATATACATTTGTTCATCTCCTGCATTTTGAGTATCTTTTGGTTAGTTTTTATTGATATTAATTACTTTCATGAAATATAAATGTTGTTATTTACAGGTTCCTGTGTGTGAACTGTCCATAGAGAAAGGAGAATTAGAAGAAGAATTTTGGCGTTCACAAATTGCATTAACTAGCATCGAGACGGTTAGTCAATTTGATGAATCGTTGTCTGATGTCAAAGATAATATTGACAAAGCTATCAAGAAATCTATAATGAAACTCTTTGCTGTGAGTATACATTTGACAATATTTTATTCAAATTAGATTTCAATTTGTTTCAATCTTAAAAAACCTTTCATGCATATATTAAGTGTTTTGACTTTTTCGCATCACTTGACGGTTTAGTACGTGATGTGTTAATAACACTGTATCACTTGTGATGAATGCATGGAGTTGATTTCTTTTAATGAGTTGTATACAGGACACAGGGTTATCAAAATATGCTGGAATTTAAATAATAATTTCTCCACAATCATGTAATATATTAGAATTATTTTAGCTTTAAAATGTTTAGAAAGATCTCACTTTTGTTTACGTACTTTAATACATTTTTATATGCGAGTCATTTATGACTCACTCAACATCAAAACGGAAATCGATCTTATGCAAATGTTTAGATGTATTTTTAATCATCTCTGATGTTATCATCTTAATAACAGCAGAGATTCTTTCCCTTTTATGCAGCCAATCTTCTCATTGTTATGTATCTTTAGAAAAAAAGTCTATCATAGTTTTGGGATTCTTGGAGGCCAAAGGATATCTATCAAATATTTGAGATCTGAGTTTTCAATGTCTTGAGTACTGTATGTATGAAATGTCTTGGCACACTATCCTGCATACAAATAATATGGGACCTCTTTCTTTCTTCAATATCATTGGGAGAAAATAAAGTTTTTAGAGAAAATGTTGCTTGTAGTTGTTTTCTTTAGCAACACTTCTTTTACACTAAAATCATTCCAATATATTAAAACCTTGTGGAGTTAAGATTTTTTAAATATCTGCATTCTTCCAGTGTCCCTGTATATACATAAATTTAATTTAATTCTGTTGTAATAAATTCAGATTCAGCGTCTTAACATATATTATGGTATGTAAGGTTTGATCAAAATCATTTGGGAATCAAACCAGTTATATTTAATGATGCCGCTTTTAAATTCTTTGAGAAAATTTAATTCATACATCAAAATGTAGTAGTACATGCGGAATCATTAAAAAAAAAATGACTGACTGATATAGGTAGGCCCTATGTTTTTTTAGGATGTGTGATGCAAATAAGTTAAAATGAAAATTTCATTTCTTTTGCAGTTAGCTTGTCAGAGTGGTTTAGAAATGAGAGCTGTAGAACTGTGCGAGTTAATGCCTTCACCTCAAGTTGCACAATTAGCTGTCAAGTATGCTTCCAAACTTGGCAAAATGCCACTGGCTGAACGTTTAGCTCAAGTAGTGAAGAGAAAAACAAACGAGCCATCTGTTCCACAGCCTTCTGCTGCTGATTATTATAGGTAACATTAAGTAAATATTATTTTAATTTTAACAGTTTTATGTGTTTTTTATATTTATTAAAGTTTTATACAAAATCAGTGCTAACATTATTTGTTATTAATGTAGATATAAGATCACCTTGTGGCGCAGCTAGAACTTGAGGATGGGGGCATGTTTAAAACTTTAAGGTGAGAGAATGGGAGAGGTTCCAGAAAAAATGTTTATTTTAAAAAGGGAAACGGCAAGTAAATACCATTTTAAAATCATTTATTGTCTATAATGATTTGCATTTAAGCCTAAAAAGTTACGGTGAAATGACAAAATTAATATATATATACACATATATATATATATATATATATATATATATATATATATATATATATATAGTTTAGATTTTGTATCAATAGGAAACACAAGCTTACCTTGGAAAGTGATCCTTGGTATTATCTAGTAGTATAAAAATAGAAAAATGCACAATAAAACACTAAATTCAATCAGATACTCTCTACTGATTGAGAAAGTAAACAGTGTTTATGAAATATTTCAGAACTTTAGTGTTTTATTGTGAGTTTTTCGATTTGTGTACTACTAGGTAATAGCAAGGACCACTTTCCAAGGTAACCCTGTATCTCCTATCCATACAAAATCTAAACATAATCGACTATGTGCTCTACTAAACTCTATATATTTTTTAAATTTCAATGGCGGTAATTTGTACATTGTTTATTTTCTCTTGCTGACAAAATAAAATAGGCTGTTGACAAAACACAGTTTTTTGTAACAAGTATTAACACATACTATATAAGCTTATGTTTAAAATACAATTATAATGAAGTAAACAAACATAAAATAAAACGGATATAACATAACATTATCATGTCAGTTGCTATATAATAAGAATAACAATTAATTAGGTTGAAACACCAAATGTAGATTACCTTAAAAAAGTCCTTGATAGAGTAAAGAGTGTTAAATTTCACCAACTGTTTTAATTTAGTTTTAAGTATTCTGACTTCAGTTATATCTTTAAAGTCCTTTTGAACTTTCAATATAAAAAAAGACATCAGTTTCAGGTATTTATTCAATTCTGTGCTGTCGTGATCGGGAATCAGATTTACCATGGGTATTATATGTATGCACATTGCAAATTACAGTAAACACTCTCTGATCCGGATCTCTGATATCCGGAAACTCCGATATCCGGCCGTCGTATGCCATCGTATAAAAAATAATATTTTCGGCCCGAATAGTAGTGAACGATGTTTTTGAGCTGGGCACTGGGCAGTAGTGCGATTCTGATTCAACAACAAAAACAAATCATGACTCATTGCGAAGCTTTTCAAGCACTTGAACAGCTGATAGACTACGTGGAAGAACAAGAAGAATCCTCACCGGCCGATCTCCTTCTTTTTCGTAGATGGAGAAATATTACATCTAAGAAGCGTGTTCAACGAGCCAAGCTAGCTACCATTACATCTTTTTTAAATAAAAACTGACATGAGTACAAATTACTGTACTGTAATGAAAACTAACATTTATCATACGTTCATCAAAATTTCACGTGTACAATCCTGTACGTATTTATTGTACTGTTTTATTTTCTAATCTTCATTTTTCGTTTGATATTTTTAGTTAACACTGTAGACCTAATTAATTGTTGTTTGTGTACTTTATGCTGAGCCTCATTCAGCTTAAAATAAATAGATTTTTAAACATAGCTATTGTAATATTTATTTAATTAACCTACCTTTTGTTGTTTCGGTACTTTTGTTACCGGTTACCGTACCGGCAAACTACATCATACTACATAATAGTACAGTTAAAACGTAACGTCTATATATTACAGTAATTTGAAAAACCATAGTGAATTTTTAGATTATTGTGGTAAAGCTACAATTTATCTTAAGCGCAACGCGTTTTAGCACTAAAAACGTAATTTGCTATGTTTTGTTCACGTTTAAAACCACTTTAACTATATAAAAATAGCCACCCCGAGATCCGGATTTTTCGATATCCGGATCGGCTGGCGCCACATTAATCCGGATTAGAGAGAGTTTTTACTGTAGTATTATTATATTGAACCAATATAATATAATACCTCTAATATATTATATATTGAACTAATATAATATTATATTGAACCTCTTAAACTTTTGTAATATAATAATTTTTAATTTACATACAGAAAAAATATCCAGTGTTTTGAATAAATGTCTACAAGAATGATGGTTAGATTTGTCTGTTGCACAAAACATTTCATACAGAAACAGATGCATTGTCAGACTTGATATGTTTTAACTTAAATTATTACAACTATATAATCTTTATTTTAACAGAAACTTAAATATAACTTATTCATTAAATTCAAATTACTTGAAAAATATTCATTTACATTACAATAAACTTTATTTTTCTTCTGTCATTTAATTTCAAAAAAGTATTTAATTTAAAGATTTGTAAGTATGTATTTGGCAATACGTTATACAATTTTAGATCCATGAACTGTGGAATAGCTCTCAAACAATTTCAAATGATGAGGTGGAAATCTGTAATGCTGACTCAAATGAGCCATAATTCTAATTACTTGCCTTTGTAAACTAAAGACCCTTTAGGTCATTTGGTTTCTAGAATTACCCCATAAGGCTATTTCATAATATTGAGGTGGGATGAAAAGAGACCAAACGAAACTAAGTTTAAAATAGTTAGAGAACAGTACTAAGCCAATTTCCTCAATTAATAAAAAGATCACATTATGTAAAACAATGTGAACTTTTTAAAATTGTGTTGTTACATCACTATAAATGTTATGGTTAGAGCAAGAGCTAAAGTTTGAGATTTTATTTTTAAAATAATTTAATATATTATTCAGTCGTATGTGACGTTTTTAAAATGATTTAATATATTATTCAGTCATATGTAACGTTTTAAAAATGATTTAATATATTATTCAGTCATATGTAACGTTTTAAAAATGATTTAATATATTATTCAGTCGTATGTAATGTTTAAAAAATGATTTAATATATTATTCAGTCATATGTAATGTTTTAAAAATGATTTAATATATTATTCAGTCATATGTAACGTTTTAAAAATGATTTAATATAAATTATTCAGTCATATGTAACTTTTTTAAAATGATTAAATATATTATTCAGTCGTATGTAACGTTTTAAAAATGATTTAATATATTATTCAGTCGTATGTAACATTTTAAAAATGATTTAATATATTATTCAGTCGTATGTAACGTTTTAAAAATGATTTAATATATTATTCAGTCATATGTAATGTTTTTAAAATTATTTAATATATTATTCAGTCATATGTAACTTTTTTTAAATGATTTAATATATTATTCAGTTATATATAATGTTTTAAAAATGATTTAATATATTATTCAGTCATATGTAACGTTTTAAAAATGATTTAATATATTATTCAGTTATATATAATGTTTTAAAAATGATTTAATATATTATTCAGTCATATGTAACGTTTTAAAAATGATTTAATATATTATTCAGTCATATGTAACATTTTTAAAATGATTTAATATATTATTCAGTCATATGTAACGTTTTAAAAATGATTTAATATATTATTCAGTCATATGTAATGTTTTAAAAAATGATTTAATATATTATTTAGTTATATGTAACATTTTAAAAATGAAAATTCTTCATTTGTTTTACAGATTTTATTAAGTTTGTGTAATTTAAAAATGGAAACCCCAACCAATGTATCAAATTGCAAGTAAAAACAAATAGACAATAAAATTGGACGAATGACATACCTTCGAAATAAGATATCTGTGTAATCAGTGTCACTAGTTTTACTCTCAAGAGCTCACTATAGTGAGTATAGGTGTGGCAATCTCGAAAGAGAGTCTGTTTCACCCATACAATTCAAATTTTTCATGTAGTTTGGGTTAAATTTCTCGTTTTCATCTTTCCTATCAGAACTCTCTTGACCATATCTTGTTCTCTTTTGACCCTGATGCTATTAAAGTATTCAAGGGCTGGGAGTCTTTTTTTTTATACTCTTTTTTTTTTTTTTTTTTACCCAAAGATGACTGGAAGTTTTTGTAAACAAACAAACATAATGTAGACAAATAATTTTCATTAAAGATAATAATTAGATTTTTCTACAGTGTCATGAACAACCAAGAGTATGCTTCATACCAGACAACTAATGGCCTCCATGAATTTGGCACTAATGGACATGCTGCCTCCCAGGACTTGTTTGCAGAAGAGGAAGAAACTACAGGTAAATAGTAAAACTCTTGTGATATTGTTTTTATATTTTTTAAAGTTGGAAGATTTTGTTCTTTAAGATTCATATGGATGATTTTATCTTTCCATAAACATAATTTCATTTAACACATAGATGAATTAGGTTTTGGTTTTATCTTTCTTTCCGAACTTCAAATGGATTTTTGAACGTTCAGACTTTTCCAGACGGGATCAAATGTTTTAAAATACCTCAAAATGTAGTCGGTATCTGTTTCTAATTCCAAATGTACAGAGTTTAAATCAGAACATGAAAATGTTTGCAAACACATGCTTAATAGTCGTTGTATTATAAAAGATTACAAAAGAAAGTAAATAACACTTAGGTTTAGTTATTTTTATGCATACATGTAGACATATATATTGTACTTTACAAAATATTTTATCGGTACAATTGGGTATTAGTGTGTAACATTTGGAAATTTATTCGCTGAAGTTTGCAATATCATTTAGATTTTCAATTTTTATACTTTATATTAGTATGAATTTAAAATTACAATAAATTTAAATTTGGTGACCTATTTAACTCTAACTTAAATTTTCAATAATATTTTTTTTTGGTTATTTCGATAATAAAACTCAGTTTGTATGCTTACTTTCTCATATACACGTAGTATAGAGAAAGTTATGTGATGGGTCAAAGATTAACGTTGAGTTTTTAGCAGATATATCCATTTTGATATATTTTTGGTCTCTTGAGTCCAAAAAGTGGTTTTTGTAAATGATGTTCATCTATCGTATATGCATTGCTCTACAGCCCAAACGTGTGGACCACTTTCATTCAAATTTGGTATTTGGGCTCATTTTAGTAGCCATATCTCGGGATGTTTTGTTAATTTTTCGATAAATCAAGTAAAAAACATAAGGAATAACAAGTAATTACAATTTTATCAAAATCTGTTATGAAGATTTCCATCATGCCTCTAAGGACCCAAACAAAAACATATTGTTAGCGATATATATATGCTGGTTTATAAGTTGTCGGTAAAAAACTACAAAATCTGTATGTTGTAAATATGTGTATTCTCATAATTGGCTCTACCATTTTATTAAATTCTAAAAAAAATTATTGTAATTTCAAGATTAATAATCCAATCTATATGCAAAATTGCAAGTAAAAAAATATTAAAGTTCAGAAATAATTGGCAAAAAACAAAAATGAACTTTGGCTGCCGTTTAATCAAATGTGATTTGAGCTGAAGACATGTTTGAGAAACAAGTGAAGCAAGTTTAGGCCCTTATTTAAATATATATATTCAAAGACGGTGTCCATAGTTCATTTTCACATTTTGATTGACAACTTCCATATTCCCATTTTTGGTGACTATTAATTTTGGTTTATTTTTATTTGATTTTGGAGATGGGTGTGAGAGTTTGGGTGAGTTTGAGTGTGAGAGATGGGTGTACAATGTTTTGGAAAATTTGTTTTACTGTATTGTATTTATAATTACATGTTTATTGTTGCAGTCAGTTTATAAAAACTTTTAAGTTAGAGTTTCGTTTTAATTTGAGTTGCGTTAATTTTTTTCAATTTGAATTAACCCTTCATCGGTTGCGGTCAAATAGAGATGTGATCAGTCGTGGGTGAGTGCGGCACACACTTGTTTGGCAATTTCTAACCAGTACTTGTTATTAACAGACTTTTTTGTGATTTTGTTAATGTGTTTAATTATTGAAATAAAGTTTGTTAACTTACAATTAATTTTTTTTTAATATAACATGAAATGACCAACAAAAGTTCTCCTGTTCTCTCCCATTGATTTAAATCGTTCATACTGGAGATCAGAATTATTTTTCTATACTTTTTTGGAAACCACCACTGATATTTAAAAATAGAGAAGAAGTCGAACATATGTGAAAAGTTCAATACGAAAAAAGACATGGTTGGAGCACAAAGCTCAGTAATACAACAATCTAGTCACAACTATTGTCATAACTCGAAGTGATGATGACCTTAACCTTGGAAGTTTGAGTTTCACCACTCCTATTTGACCATATGTCAACTAGACAGTGCCACGAGATAGAAAAGCAATTTCCAACATGAAGGTGCAGGTTTGAATTTTAAATGGAGTGCAACGCACACCCGCGACCAGTAGGAGTTAATATATTGGTCGAGGGTTCAGATCTGTTTTTAAATTGATTTTCGTTCAAAGTACAAGTTATGAATAAGGTATGTTTTGTTCCTTTACTTTTTTATCTCCTTCAATTTCTTCTCTTTTAATCTATTTCCTTGTGTTGTAATTTATTCCAATTAAAACAAAAATAATATATGTAATGAAGAAAGTTAAACAAGTTAGCATTTCTTTAACATAATTTATTAATTATTATTTTCAGGGCAAGAAAATTTAATCGTTGCAATGAGGCTTAGAAATTCATTTTCTGCTCCTAATCCACTTGTATCTAACAAAACAAAGAGAGAAAATCCATTCAAGAAGTCAACGGATGGTCAAGGTGACACTACCAAGGGTTTGGCAAGCTTATCCAAGCGTCCAATATTTAATAAGAACATCAGCAAACAAACACTTCCAGAACCTGTTAAGGTATTGTAAAGGTGTACTTAAATTTAAGATAGTGACTAAATTTTATAAAATGCCTTATTCTAACATGTAACAAATTTATTTAAAATAACAAATTTTAATCTTTGAATTAAAAAAAAAAATCGACTGAGGATATTCATCCTTATTATTATCCATACAAAGTCCATAATTTTTTCGTAAATATTTACTTTAACCCTTAGCACACTGAATACCAATTTAGGCTATTTACTCATAACGTGTTATTAGGAAAAAAATTTTTTTTTTGTAATTGTTTAAAGTTCTATTTGATTTTGGGTTCTTACAGATATATTTGGTAAAAAAAAATGTAGATTGGCTTTAAAATTATTTTTTAATTTTTTTTTTACAGATTAAAACAAGAAAAAAATACTTAATATCACATTTTTTACCGCCCTATGAAACAGATTATTTATTTTTTTTATATTTACAAATAAATCATATTAATTTTTTCTATATTAAAGTAGGCCTACTATTTAATTCAAAATAACCTGAATTTCATCAAAAAAATTAATTTTACTAAAAAAAGATTTTGAGAAAAATCAACATACCGTATCAAAAATATCTTTCTACTCCTCATAATAATTACCTACATTCAGGACATAAAAAAAATACTGATATAGACTAAATATACATATAAACACAAACAATATTTGCCGATAATACTGTGTCCATAGAAACTGTCTATATTTCAAAATGTATTCTGTAGTTGAAAAAGATGCATTCATTATTTCATCGATAAATTGATCAAATCCATGGTAGTCAGGTTTTGCCATTTTTATAACTAGCCTATTTTACACAAAATAAAAATGTATATTATATCCTAAAATATAAATAATACGGCCTAAACAAATCAACAATGAACAGCTATAGCAGTGATAACGCTGACAAAACATTTCACAACTGACAGTCGTAGCTTACTAGAACGAGAAATCACGGTATATGCGCTGGGGCAGAGCACAAAATGGCACCTGGTTGCTATAACAACCAAATAAAGTCCAACGACAGGTGATTGAGAACAAATACCGTAGTGGGAGTGTCTCTTTACACCGATAGGACATTTCCCTGCACTCTATTGGACTTAAACGAATTAAAAATACCTGCAGAAGTCAAATAGTGTTGAATCGAGATATCCCGTCATACGCGTTACCAGTCAAGTTGAGGGTTACATGAAATTCCGTCATACGCGTGCTAAGGGTTAAAAGTTCAATGTAAATTGTCTTCACACATTTCAGGCACAATATTGTTATTAAATTTCTTTATTCTTCAGTTATGGTACTGTATTTGTAAATAATTAATTTGTATCAAAACATATCAATATCTTCTTTTATCCACTTACATTTTAATCTCTTAGTTGATTCGTGACTGCTCTTATTCATACTTCTTATCACGATATTAAACTGTTTTATAATTATATGTCTCGAAATTGCTAATAATATTATCTTAATTTTATTTTTATTTATTATATTTTACTTAATTTCTATAATTTAATATTTATTCAGATTTTTATCAAATTTCTCCTATACATTTGAATCCCAGTTTTCTGAGTTTACTCTTGTTGTATCATAGTACACCGTGGCACCACATGGCGTCTGATAAACTGTTATATGAATCTAATGTCTATTCTCCTACAGCTGACTAATATATTTATATTTCTTTCAATGTTTTTCTTAAGCCTTTTTATTTCAACCATTCTAACGACTTTATGTTGTTCTAACTTTGTTTAATTCTATGTTCTACACCTACTTATGTATAGAACTTGTTATAATTCTTAAAATTATTTTATTTTTAGCACTATCTACCTTTCAGTCATGAAAATGTCCTGTCCTAAAAAAGGCTTATTAAAGTTTTCTTTCAACACAGTTTAAAAATCAAAGAATTTTTATATAAAATATATATTTTGTTCCATAGCAAAGCAAAGTAGCAGTGAACGAAAGTAAACCAATAAAGAAGAATTCGTTTGTTGACTGGTTTGGAACTCAGAAATCCAATTTAGAAGAAGAGTTTCCAGATTTGGATTCTTCAGAGTTGACAAAGGTTGCTATAAAAAGGTTTAAAGAAGTTAAGCAGAATCCTTCTCCAAGTCAAGGAATGAAGAGATTTTTAAGTTCTTCGTCGATATCAGAAGAAGTGAGTATTGTACGGATATTGTTAAATTTATTACAACTTCCACATCTCCAGTAATTCTAGAAACATGATCAATGCTTAACTTGCACTTTTCTTCCAATACAGTTGATGCCTATTTGCATTAATTTAATAAACTGGCTTTACCTCTATAAACTCTGGAAATTAAAGCTAATAACATGCTCTTCATGTCACTGTGTTTGAACACAGCTGGTTTCCAGTGGTGGTTTTTTATTGTGCTGTTTACAGCTGATGTTGTTTGTACCTGCTACAACTGCCATCTTATTTTCATTAGTGTTTACTAGTTCTGTATGAACAGTGTGTATGGAAAGTAACTAATATTGTGGACGTTAACAAATATAATGTTGTAATTTCTTAATGTTTTGAAGTGTAATTTTCTTCTAAAATAATCCACCACAAACTATATATTTCTTGAAGTACATACATATGTACAAATTCACTTGATGTTTGGAATATAAAAAGTTTTTTTGTAAAGGAATATCACTTTTTGTACATTAAATTTTTTGTTTGATTATTGATTTTTATTATTCATTAATACAAAAAAAAAATGGTAAAACCAAAAATAATCAAGTGATTGAATGTATTTTTTATACTTCACCTTTTCTGAAAAAATAATATATTAATTTTTTTATCCATTGGATATTCTCCATTTATCTTCTGGCACCCCAGCTGTACGCAGCACTCTTTAAACTGTATGTGTACCCGGATGGTGTTAAATGTGTAACATCACTGGGATACGACACCCCAAAACAGAAAATGATAAATTTTGTCCATGAAGTTTGCAAAGTACTTTTAAATTGAGGCTTAATACTATAGGCTAAATCGGGCAATGTTTGGAGAGTTCAAAATTTGTCTAATTCAAATTTTAGGTATCTCATCACTGTATACAATATTTATTCGTGTGAGTTGTTGGTGTGAAACTATTTATAACTAACATGTTAAAGTGTGTATGAAGCATATCCCATATAAGTATTGAATTAATTTTACCGGTACATGTGAAACCAAAGTTGAATCTAACTGTGAAAACCTCTGTAAGAACATAATAATATTCTTCAATTTCAGACTTTGTAGAATTCTACTTTCAATTATCGATTTTTAGATTCAAAATTAAAAAATCTTCTGGGAGTTTTAATCATTGTTATAAACGATAAAATATTTGAAAAGTCAAGAGTGGAAAAATGACACGGAAATGGTATTGAAGCCAAAAATTTGAAAGTTTTGATCCTAATTTTAAAAAAGTGGTTTTCCGAGATATTTGAAAAAATTCGAGAAGGTGGCAAGAGAAATTAAAGTTGTCAAAATTTTTTTTCATAAATTCAGAAAATTGTGGTATCAAAGACTTTACTACCGCTATGACTTTTTGAACAAAATTAATATGTTTTAAAAATTTGCAGAAAACTTCATCTCCTAATTTTTTTTGGAAAGCCCATTTTCCTAATCATGGGTAGATGTTATTTGATAAATGAACATCGTGATTTTATATATGCCAAAAAATGTTGAACTTATGTATAACATTGTTATTGCACATTTATACAAGTATAATTTATTTTATTTAAAAATAATTTGTGCAGATATGTATAATTATTATACATTTATTCTATCTTTTCAGCATAAATAGAATTGTGATTTGAATTTTTAAAGGAAAATCCGTTCCTAATTCTGAAAATAAGAGTTTTCAAAAAATGTTCGAGACAAATAATGCTTATGACAAATAATAATATTTATCTTTAACCAAAATAAAATTTTTCAAAAAAATTTTCATGTTTGTTTTAAACTTGAAGTATTGGCTAGTTTTAAGTTTTTTCTGAAAATATTAATTTTTCAAAAACTCATTAAGAAATTAAAGTTGTGAACTTTATATTGTGAAGTTATGATTTTACACCTTCCTGAATTTTTCATATTTTCTGGCAACTTTTTGATTTCCCTTCCCATAATTTTTTTTTCAAATATTTACATCTCATAAAATACATGTTTTTTTTTTATTTTTGCCAAATTACCCAAAAAACACCTTTACCAGGGTAATTTTTATCTTACTTTGAAATATGTGCAATTTGAATGATAAACATTCGAATGTGATCATTTTTAATTTGGCTGGATAAGAAGTAGTCTAGATTAATTATTTCTATTTGACAGTTGAGTAATCTTTAGATTAGATAACTCTGAACTTCACTTTATTCTTATTGTTTCATTTCCGATGTGTATAATAAATCATTTACACCATTACTTTCTCTATAGTGTTGTTTTAACCCAGTTGTCTAATTTTCAAAAAAATTTAGTTGTATTAAAATAATGATAAAAATACAAACGATTATTTCTATTATCTACAATAATAATGATTTGAAACATCCGCAAACCTAATCTATATAAAACCCCTTGGCCGTAACTGCTCCTTACACGACTGTTTAAGAAACTCTTGTTTTTGCCAATTTTGGATATGCAGAATTTTTTAGCCTTACTTTTTATAACTGTAAGTCTCATAAATTGGGAATAAATAAAATGATTAGATAAATCTAATAGCTGCTGCTAAGAAGAATATTGTAAAATGATTCAAAAAAATTTGTTTATAAAATTAATTGATTGTTGTTGGGTAATTCATACATGCCAATAACGCTAATACTGATTTAGCACTACCCAGGCGGCACACGAGCAACTATGTTGTAGAAATTTTCTTATCCAGTTACAAATACAGTAGAAATACTTAATTTGAAAGTATTTGGTTGGATATGGAAGACTGGAAATTAAGTTAATAGATTTTCAATCAGTTGTACATGGAAGCAAAAGTTTGTCGTGAGAAAATTTGAAAGGGATTGATTGTTTTAAATGATAATATATGAACATGATACGAAGCATTTAACATTCAATATGTAACACCAACATATCTCATTCATTCAAGTGAACAATTGACCACACAAAGTCGAAGTGGTGGATGAATTGAGACTTGGTGCCGTAACAAGAAACTATAATAAAAATACATGTTCTTTCCTCTATTGTAAAATGAATCATAACAATTTATATTTTTTTAAATTTGTTTCATTTGTTCAAAGATATGCGATTTATATGAAAATTCTGTTTTAACTATAACAACTAACTAAGACAATTCATTGTGATACACCTGCAGCAAACTAAAGAACAAGTTTGTGTACCCATTATTTATCTTTTTTTCATGTTACTTCTCCCATCTGTTCTTTTCTTCAGCTCTGCTTGTAAAGTCTAGTGGGCAGTGGGGAGGCAAGTTTCTTCATTTTTTATTTTTTATTATTATTTTGTTTTAAGTTATATGCACACCAATGTTTCTTAATCAATAAATTTATATTTTTCAGAATACCCAAACTAAATCCCAAGATTCCCAAGATATTGTGGAAAGTACTCAACAACCTCTGGAACCTAAGAAAAGAAAGTTAGCTATTCAGGAAACGAAAGATCTTCAGGAAAAGACAACAACGACTTCAAAGTTAAAAGCATTTGCATTTAATAAGTAAATTATACATATGTTTGAAATTTTTTGTACAAATTAACGTATAGTATAAGACTGATTGGAGTCTAAAAGTGAATATAAAAGATTTTCTTTTAAACACACTCTAAAGTGTTTTTCAAAATTGTTCAAAAAATATTTATTTAACAAATAAAACACAATTTTTCTTTTGTAAATTCTATAATTTATTTGGTCTAGCCGACCATGGTTTCGCCAGTTACGGCATTGACGAGGCTCTTACAAGACTAAATACAAAGCACACCATAACTATTATAAAAGGTTGAGAAAGGCAGGAAATTCCCGTTAACAAACAAAGCACAAAGACCCGGGGGAAACCCCACAGGTCATTCACACATGTATTAACCAACCTTGAATAGAGGTTGAAGTAAAGGAGAAAATGACAAAAATTCCGTTTGGTCATTTAAAACTAGATTATCATCATTACACAAAAGTCTCTTAATTTCTAAAATTTCCAAAACATTTAATTTTCTACTTTTTACGTTAACATGTAAAATTTCAAAATTAACATTAGAAATTTTAATGCCGTAACTGGCGAAACCATGGTCGGCTAGACCAAATAAATTATAGAATTTACAAAAGAAAAATTGTGTTTTATTTGTTAAAATGGAATTCTATCAAGTACCATCGGTCATCAGTGTAAACAAATATTTATTTAATAACGGCTTAGTAATGTTTAATAATTTTTGTTTTTATCGTAAAAAACAAATTCTATATTGTAATTATGGTTTTCTTTGGTCAAATGTTTCACATATTTTGATTTATTGTTTATTTTTTTATGATTAGGTAAATGTTCTTTAAATCTCAGCTTAAAACTCCTTCCTGTTTGTCCTATATATGATTTATTTGCAATCATTACATCATAACTTATACCGTACACACCTAAATTGTCAAAAATATCTGTAGTGCCTCCGGGTGTAATTTGGTTAAACATATTTAGTAGTTTGTTACTAGAGCGGTAAGCTATCCGGTATCCTTGTTTAAGAAAAATATTATTAATGGAGTATTCAATATGGCTATTATACTTTATGGTTATATTCTTTTTCTTTAATACGGGCTCAGATTGTTTAAGTCGCTTACTTAGTTCTTGTTTACATCTTATTCTTTGTTTGTGTATGCATTTGTCGACAATAGATGGATTGTATGCATTGGAAATGGCAATATATTAAATTTAATTAATAAAATCTGCTTCTTCCATTGGTACATGTAAAGCTCTATATGGAAAACTGTTGTAGGCTGCTAATTTATTATTGATAGGATGATATAAAGTGGAATGGATGGTATGGTCTGTTGCTTTCAAGTTCTTTTCCAGAGGTCTAATTCCCTGTTTGGAAATGTTGTGTCCACAAGCACATCAATGTTCTGATAGAAGAAATGACATTTAGATGTCTTAAGTTTTAGTTTTGCTGCTTCCAGCCGTTTAAAAACATTTTCCAAATTGTTTAATTGATCCCTTAATATGCCACCATATGCTACGCCATCTACATAAATTATCATTTCTTGGTATAATAATCCCGAAAATAGACGGTCCATACTCCGTTGAAAGGAGTTGGATGAATTTTTATCCCCTTAGGCAGTTTCGTGTATTGATACAGGCCTCTGTAAAGACTAAAAATTCGGCCAATGCATCATTTGTTAAGAATTTATCTTGACTAGGTCTGGGTTCTTTTAATGTTACATAAAATTGCTCAGTGGTTCAATTTTGGCACAAATCTTCATTTATTCACAACGCAAACTCATTATATCTTTTAGACAATTCAAAAAGAATACACAATTGCAAAAAAAAGTTGGAACAATATAAACACAAAAAACGTTATTATCTTTGAAAGAATATCATAGCAACAATTATTTAAACACTATTCAAAACTCAATATTCATCACACAAAACCCAGAATGATTTCAACTATTATTACTTTTTGATTTAATTGAAATGACTGAGATTACAAGTGCCTTTATATTGTAATGCTTACTCACCTTGTAAAGTCTCAAAAACGGCCAGTCTCTTTCGTGTCCTTCCGGTTGGATTCAAACTGCCTGGGCTGTCTTCTTCCACAACGCCTAATCACAGCCGGTCTCCTCTAACATCAAAAAACCCCTTCTCCTTTATGCCGGCTGCTTATATATCTTTCATTGTCCGTGGTGTTCTACTCCCGATGCAAGGCAAGCATTTCAACACTTTTTCACTTTTTTCTTAATAGTTGAGCCATTCTGAGTGTCTTATGATTATTACATTTATTAAATACTAAAAATTTAATGATTATTATAATACAATACACTAAAAATAAATATTAATAAATTACATTAAATATATTCCTGACAAATCCCTAATATAAATTATAAATAAAATAAGTCCAAGTACAGATCCTTGAGGGCCCCAAATTTAACCTCTTGTCTTTGGATTGTATAATTTGCCTTTTTTCAGTATAAGTGAGCGCCTGAGAGTTAAAAACAAATTATTGTTCAGAGAAAAAGAAAAGATTAAATATCTTCATAAACTATAAAACAGATTTTGTTTGTATCATATTAAGATTTGAAAATCAATAATATGTAAGATGATTAATAATAATTTAGGTTTCTCTATACAATGAAAACAAAAGTTATTTAACAGATCGTTTGCGAACCTTTTTTAATCATTTTTTGCACAATCATTATTCTTTAGCTTAAGTCTTTACAATCACAAGTCCATTATTTGGTCGCTAGCATTCTCTCGCACCGTTTGGCATTTTAAAAATAATCATTACATAAATTAAGTAACTGACTGACATTATTCGTAAATTCAATACAACTTGGTTTTTTTAAATAAACTTTTATTTAGATTTTTTCCTCTAATATGTAGGCCCTATCCTCTCTATTTCCATTTGGGAATGGAATAAGCTCTTTCAGCTTAGATGCAAAAGAGATACACTGGTCAATTGAAGAAAAATGGATTATCCTAAATTTTTATAATCAAATGTTCATTTTATCAGTCTTGAAACAGGCCATTTTACATTAATGGCTTTTATAGATACTTCACAAAATAGTATTCAATTTGATTAAGTTGCTTATTTACCATCTCTTATTGAGGAAGGTTTCTGAAAGTGAATTTGAATGAGTAAAAATCCACTAAGTTATTGAGGGAGGTTTCTGAATACAAATTTTGTAAATTCTTTAGAGTAATTTTAATGTATTTTGTAAATAGTTCACTGTACATATTTGTCATATTACAACAAACAAAACATGAAATTTTGTATCCAGATAAAAATTATAAATGAGTAAATATAGTTTATATAAATATTTGTGCATTTTATTTACTAAAAACACCCTATTTTTATCCATTTGTCTATAGTAAGAGGTCTGGGTATGACATGGAGAGAGCAATGCATACAGGGCCAGATTTCCCAATAGACCCTGAAGGCCCGGGCCTATGAGTACAAGCTCCCAGGAGGCGCACGGGCGAGAGAAAAAATATCTAGAAATAAAAATAAATAGCTATAACTTAACATATTTTTTGAATTGATTACAAAAAATCATGCTGATTTTGAAGTTCATTGGAACAAATAATTGTTGGTAAAGTTAAACTATTTTTCAACATTCAACTTCGTTACAACATAGGCTTGATATAATTTTTTAATAAAGGTTTTTGGGGAAGTAACTTTAACCAGACTAGGGGGCGGAAAAATGTTATTCACTCAGGACCCCACAAAATGCAAGGAACATCTTGAAATAGATATTTCGTGAAAACATATTTCTCTGTATGTTTTCCAAGTAAAAGTTACTATTTCTTTATAAAATTTTGTTTGCATTGTTAGATTTAACTGTAAAAGCAAACTTATTTATTATTATTTTTTAACATTTCTTAGAAGTTTTTTTTTTTTTTTAATACAATCATTTAGTTATAATGGACAGTCAATTTTCTTTGGAAATTCACAATTTTCTTTTTCAGTCTAGAGCCAATTCTAAGTTTCTAATGCAAAAATTGTAAAAATAAGATGGAATTTGTAAAATAAAAAAATCAATGTTAACCCTTCGCACGCTGAATAAAATTTGCCTTATTTCACCTCAACGCTGAAATAACTTAAAAAATTTTGTTTTGTTTTTTTTTTTCAAAGTTAATTTTTGTTTTCGTTTTGTATATGAAAGGTTAATTAAAAAAAATGTCATCATTGGTTTTCTTTCGGCTACATTTAACATTTTTTTATTACATACAACAAAATTGAAAAAAAAAAATTAGTTTTTATTAATTTTTGTAAATTGGAACAGTTATATTGTGAAATAATATATAAAAATTACAAGGTAATGTTAAAAAAACAATAAACAATATTTCTTCAAAACAATGCTCAAATGCAAACACTGAGGTCGTCGCCTATCAGACTAATGAGATTGCGAGTATAGCCGTTATCCGCTCTGTAGAAGCTATAAAATGCGTGCGCCGCCGGGCAATTCCAGACAAAATAGCATCCCCCTCCACTGCCTCGAGGCGTAGAACTTTCAACAAAACGTTTTTCTATTCCTGAATAGACAGCGGACATGCCTCTGCATTCTACCGGAACTTTGGTGAACTAATTAACTAACCATAGGCTAAAATATATTTTTGCGGCTTTAATCGTCATTCGCGTTTGGGTCAAAGTCTACCATTGCGGCTATACTCGTTTGCCGCGTGGGAAGGTTTTATTTTATCTTCAAAAAGGCTTCTCAATGCTTTGAATATTATTAGTCGAAAAATGATAAATGAACCATAAATTTAATGGTCTCATAATCAGCCCAATGGTGAAATGTAAAAAAAATTATGATAAACTAATGTGCCCCAAACTGTATGAAAACAAATAGCAAAATAAAATTGGGCTAAAAAAATGAATTGGAAAAGAACAAAATAAATCCTGACTTTCATTTTGTAACATCTGGAGAAACTTACTTTATTTAAGTACTTTCCAAATTACAAAATTGAAACTAATAATTTTCTCTGAGATAGGGAAAGTGGTTATTACTCTCGTTTCTTCAAAAGAGCTCGGTTCAATTCTTTTGAAGGGTAAATAAGTTCGTTAGGTCATTCCACAGAAGATTGATTTGGAGTCACAGCAGAGAAAAAATATTTATAGCCTCTCGGTCTAAAAAAAAAAAGGAAAAAAAAAGCCAAATTTGTTATTGACGATAAACGTACAGATCATAAACTTTCATCTGATAGGTCAAAATTATTCCAAGTGTCTAGATTTAACCACTACAGTATATTATATATATATATATATATTATATATATATATATATATATATTTCGTTTTAATCGTAGCAATGAGATTGTGTTGAAGATTTCTATACAAGTAAAAACAACACACTTCTTAAAATTCTTAGTAAGCCCCTGTTATACCTGCTAGGTATTTTTGTTTTTTTGTTATTGGTACCACTGGATAGCTGAAATTCCAAAAATCATGTAGGTCATTAGTTTTATTATTCATTCTTGCGTCCGCCATTCCATATGATGCTTCTACTATGTCTGCTTTGCATAACGTATGTGCACAATATATTGATATTTTTCCTTTTATTTGAGTGTGTAAATGGTTTAAATTTTAATTTCTGTAGTTTTTTATTTCATTGTTGTATAAAATGTATGTGGAATATATTTTATAATTTGTTAAAGTATGTCTGCATATGTGATAGCCAAAACGTGTGCATCACATTACATAGATGGATTTATTTAGTTTATTTTTTATTTCAAACACAAACTTTCATCTCCCGATCCAGAACTGGTCACATCATCACTGAGGAATACCTGTACCGTTTCGGTATGACAGACTCACCTCTGTGCACTAGATGTGGACAGAGGAGCGAGAGTCTGGAGCATGTGGTCCTTGGTGATGGAGCAGTCAGAGAGGAAATACTGAGACATCTTCAGGTTGGCAATGCCACACGGGATCTTATGTCATCCATACTCACTTCCACGAAACTTGTACAACATCTTGCCCATCTGTATAGAAGACACCGTGCAATCGACATCGAGACTGGACGCACGTAGTTGTGACAATGTGAAAAGTCAGATTTTAATATAGACTCATTTAAAAGACGCGGTTAAGCCAAACAGATAAGAGATTCAAATAATAAATTAAATGTAGTAACTTCATTAATAAAAGAAAAATGGATTTTCAAGACAACAATATGAATTATTATGTTTAATTTTAATGTAATTTAGTTTGTTTGTTTTATTATGTAAAATATGTGTATTTTACGGCAGTGCGGTAAAATGTTGAACAGTGACCGGAAGGAACGCTTTTCGGAAGTAAGAATTTGCCTCATGGTTACAGCAGTCTGAGTCCAGCGTTAGGAGTGACAGGCTGTTTCTAAAAAAGTCTAGATCAGAGCTTGGTGGAGAATGGTTGTGTTTTTGAGAGTCTAGTAAGGCTTTGAGGAGTAAGGTTGTGTGAAATGTAGAGTTCTTAATTACAAGTTTGTTTTATCTAAAAAGTAATAGATTTAATTTTTGTCTCAAGTAGAGACTAATTTAGTAGAAAATGGATAGGAAGTGATAATGGACGCTTCTAATGACAATGTAAACGTGTTTGAAAGTAATAGACTTACTGTATTCTAAGTGACAAACAATATTTATGAGAAAATTAGTATAAAGTATTTAATTAGACGGTGAATATAAAAAAAAAAAACTTAATGAACACTCGAATTTATAAGATTTCAAAGAATAAGAGACTGTGTACTGTAAATGAGTGTCTTAAACGGATCGTTTAGCACGTGGCAAAAAAACTTTGTATCGAAGTGAACATTCTTTTATTAATGATGAATGTTATGATTGTCGTACAAAAAAAAAATAACATTCCTAGAGTGCTGGGTGAATATTCGAAACATGAACTTTTCAGAAAACAACGCTTGCTGTAATCTACAAGTCTCAGGACATCTGGAATTAATATCTTTGGACAATTTTAGTGCAAATGGGTGTTCTGGTATAAACACCATATGTTAAATTAGGACTAAGTATTTATATTATGTTTTGATATATTTTGCTATACATGTTTAAATTTTTTAATCTGTTTCATAAATATTTTAAAAGGAAATAAATTGATAGATAAAATAATAAAAATTTTAATAATTGAAGTAAATCTCCATCTGAGATCTTTATAATGATTTAAATTTAAATAAAAAGTAAATTCCTGTTGCAACAATTTTATTGGTAAAAGCATTTTTAAAGATAAAATTAATTAATTTGAAAGAAAGAAATAAAGGAAATATAAATTCATAATTTGTTATTGAAATTAAAAAGGATAACTAGTATTTATAATATGATTTTTTTGTTGTTAATAATAATTTGTAGGATGTTTCTTTAATAGTTTAATAAATCTTTATGTTAACATTTCAGAGACAAGTGTTTTCATTAAATACCAAATATCACTGTAAGTACACTGTGAAAAGAACTTACGACCCCCAGATATTTTTTCTTTCTTTTAAATATTTAAATTCATTCTTTTTTCAAAATTGGTATGTTAAGGATACCTGGCGCCCTAGTCGAGCAATTTAATAAGATAATTATAAATAATTAAAGTAACTACATCACCTCCTTTAAGAAATATTACAAATGGCGCCGCAACTGTGGGCCTTTTTAGTCGAAATAAACAGTGATTTTGGTAATGAGAATTCTTGAAATCAAGGTAAGGACTCTCTTTATAATAATAAGAAAGATTCTTTTTTAAAAATTTTTTGTGTTAAATATAGTAAGATAAAAATGGAGTCAGAAATTGTAAATGTAAATAATAGTGATGAACAGGTAGGGTTAGGAAATCAAAATTCTTTAAATAATATAGAGCCATTGGAATTTACAGGGGATATTTTTGATAATTTAGAGAAGGAATCGCAAAGTAATGAGCAAACAAATGAACAATTTGCACAAAATTTTTTAGATCAAGAAATAAGTAGTAATAGTAATAGTAGACGTTCAAGTGTGAACGCGAATAGTAGTTCAGGTTCGGATTTTAATGGGTTTGATAGTGATAGGATGCTAAATAGTAAAGAAAAGTGTGAAGATATGAATAAAAAATTAGTAGAAACACCAGGGGTAGAAATTGTAGAAGAAAATTCAGATAAGGAATTAAGAGCTGAAGAGGTTAGGGTAATTGAGCAGGTTAGTGTAACCAAAGAAGTTAGGATTGATGAGAGTGTAGAAAATAATGATCAAGGTATGAGCATGGAAAAAATATATGAGATGTTAGTAAAAGGATTTCGACAAACTAGTTTAGATATGGATAAAAAATTTGATAAAAATAGCTTAGAATTCAAACGAGATAATGATAAGAAATTTGAATGTATAAGTAATGATATTAAACAAACAAATAATAAAATTGAACAAAATAATGTAGATTTGAAGCAAGATTTAAATAATAAATTTGATGACTTCAATAATAAATTTGATCAGAATAAGCTAGAAATTAATAAAAAACTAGAGAATTTTAATATTAAACTTGAACAGAATAATGTTAAACTTGATAAAATAGATAATGACTTGAAACTGAGTAAATTAGAACTAAGACAAGCTAATTTAGATTTAAAAGAAGCAATGTGTAAAAAATTTGAAGAAATGAGGGTTGAATTAAAACCAAATTATGTAAAATTTGAACAGAATCTTAAAATGGAAATTAATGTAATGGAAACTAATAATAAAGTAGAATTTGAATTAAGCTATTGTGAGAAAAAAGTAGAATTTGAACAGATTAATAGTGTAGAAGGTGTTTTGGTAGAAAATATTAATAATTTAGATAACAATTTAAATCAAGCAATAGCTGAAATTGAAATTAACAGTTTTAATGAGATAAATAACATGTCAAATGATTTGATAATAATAGAAGACGATTGTGTGAATGATTGTGTTCAAGAAATTTCTAAAATAATGAATAATGGGTTAGGTAACAAGGTAAATCTAGAGATAACAAGTAATGTTGAAGTGAATAAGTTTGGTGGGGTTGGAATAGGTATAATTAATTCAAAAAACAAAGTAAAGGTAAATAATCTAATAATAAAGGAATCAGCTGTTTATCTTAAAAAACGAGTTTACCATAGGATTGTAGATTTTGAAAAATATGCGATGTTAGAATTTAGAAATATTTTTAGAATACAAGAACAAGAAATTAAAAGTTTTTGTGAAAAAAGTAACTTTAAATATAATCTTGAAAGTAAAAATGTAGAAATAGTAAAAGAAGGTTTTGTACTAGTGTATAAGAATGGTGGGGTTAGAATTCCTGAACGAACAGATGTTGAAATTAGGTCATTAGATTCTAAGATGTTTGAGGGAAGGAGGGGTGATGGTATGCCTGAGAATGAGAAAGAGAAAGGTATTTTGTCAATACTCCGAGACAATAACAAAGTGGGATCTTTTGTTAGGAATGGGTCTGTTGTAAAGGCTAGCCTAGAAAAACTATCTAAGCTAGAAGAGGTATTTAACGCTAGAGATATTTACAAAAATCAAATCATGTATTTTAAAATCTTTCACCAATCTGGGAACCATCGTAAAAAAATGTATAATTTATAATTGAGTTGTAATCAATTGAAATTTGGAATGAATAAATAAATGTAAGGACATTTTATAAACACACGGACTTGATTTTTAAAATAATTAATAAAAAGTAGTTAAGATTTTGTTAATAAGTAAGTTTAAGTTTGAAAATAGATAATTAAGAGTTATGAATACTAATAATTTGTGTGTACTGATAAATTTTGTAAGCTAAGACAGAAATATAGAAAATAATTATTAGCCAAGCGTAAAATATTAAGAGTTTAGTTTTAGAAAACGTTTAGGTATTTGTAAAGTAAAGACGCTGGATTATAGCAGTAAACAACTTCATATGTTTATTAAGATCTTAATATTTAGAAAACGTGACGAAAACAGATTAGCTAGATGAGAGGATCATTGGAGCTGCAAGTTTGTTAGTAAATAACTCTGCATGTTTATGAAAGGAATAAATATTGATTTTACGTGACATAGATAAGATAGTTAGTTCGAAGCAAGGATTTAGTGTAGTGTTGAAGAAATAACATTCAAAAATAAGTAGGTGGATTCAATATTAAATATTCAATAAAATGTGACGAGAGAGAGTTGAGATTCATTTGCAGATCGTATTGGAACCAAAAGGTCTTCATGTCTTATCAGTAGACAGATAAGGATTGTCTCATATCGAGGGGACTTGTTTATGCTTAAACCAGGCCTAGAATTCCTTTGCATGACATTAAGACGAGATACAGCGTGTGACAGAATTATTGTTCTGAAAATAAAAAACTTTTGACGTATAATCGGAAATTAACTTGCGTTTTCAAATAAAAATTACTTAAATAAAGGATAATTGGCTTTAAATAAAGTAAATAAGAATAAAAGTAGATTACTTAAATAACTTTAATAGAATTAAAAGTAAATTTCTAAGTAAAAAACTTAGAATAAGTTTTAAAAATAAAATTTTCTTTTTGAATTTGAATAATAACATCTAGAAAGGATCACATAAACAGAAAATCGACGATGCTAATAATAAGATTGGTAAAATAAACATTATTTCAACTTCGGATGAAACAATTTTAATGAAATTTTTTATGAATTTTAAAATTTTCTTCGAGTAGATGCATTTAAGGAGTACATGAACATTTGGGTGGATGGCTGAGCGTTTATGTAGTAATAATAGAATGTTTTATTCGCAAGAATAAGGCATTCTGGGACTACATGGAGAGCGTGTTGTGGAATAGGGATGTGTTTTGGGCTTTATCTTGAATTTAGTAGGGATATTGCATTCAACCACTGCACATTTCAACGTCACAACATGTTGCTTTGTGTAAGAGTCCAAAGAGCAATTTGAAGTATGCACGGTATAAAGTAGATGGTCAGAAGGACTGTAGTGGGGTAAGTAGGAGGTCAAGTGCATAAAATAAACAAAAAATTCATAAAAAATCAAATAAAAAAGGTATAAATAAAAAACAAAATAAAAATGGAACGTTGGAGGGTTTTATTGATCGACGTTCGACAGGGCTTTATTATAAGCATAGAGGAGTATAATTCAATTACTGTGACTATGATAAAGCCCGGTCGAGTTTTGAAAAATAAAATAAGAAAAAATAAAAAATAAATAAAAACAAAAAACAAAAACAAAAAAAAATCGTCATACAACTCATGTAAATGAAATATAGTTAAAACTTTGACAATTTTGAGAAGTTTAAAGAACAAAGAGTTCTTATTTTGTATTAAGAAATACAGAAATTTAGTAGAAGAAGTTTAAGAGAGAACATAGAGTTCTTGATTATATTATAAAAATATAAAGTTTGGTAGGCGAACTGTCTTTAGAGGCAGGATGTAGCTATGTTCGAGAAGTGATATGATCAAGGCCTAAGATATCATTTCTGGAAGGTAGTGATTTCGAGTTAATTGGAAAACTTATCAAAAAATCCAACGTAGTTGTTTAGAGTTCTGTCACATGTAATTTTGGGCAAAAAACATAAACAATGACTTATGTTTGTAAGTGTCATAAACTTTCATAGATATAGAAAAGTTTTTTTTTTTGAGTCTGCTCTAATAGGTAAAAACAGATGTTGAGGGAAGTCGTCAAGGGACAGTAAGAAAATGCTTACATGGTGAAAGGAGGGGGTTTGTTTAGGAAACAAAGCCTAGAAATAAATCGGACGTGACAGGAAGGAGAGTTTTTTTTTATGAAATGAAACGAAGAGTTTATAAAATTGTAAAAATGTTAATTAGCTGATTAGAATAGATAATTAGATGTAAAATTGTAAAACGATAAGTTGTATGTTTGACATTGATAAATATTAAGGATTATAAGATAAAATGATAAAAAAATTGTTAGTTTTAAGTGATTTATGATTTGAGAATGTGAAGAATAGTTGTGTGAAGTTTGAGAATTTATGTGAGTTTTGCCAAGATAGATAATAATAAAGTTTTTAAGTTTTTTTTTTGATGTTAAATGATGAGTAAAGGAGGTTAAGTTTTTGTTTTTTAAAGGAAGGAGTAATAAATTAATAATAAGTAGAGAGATTTTAATGAATTTGATAGAAAGGATAAATAAGTAGTGTTTTTTAAATAAATAATAATGGAATTTGAAATAATAAATGATGTTAAGCAGTTATTTGATAAAGGTGTCTAAAGATTTTGATGAAATACGGTGTTAGCTGGGAAAGCAATGATAATTTTTTATTTTTTATAAGTTTTTTGTATTTAAGTGATTGATGACAAGGGAGATTTTAATGAAGTAATTTAAATGAAAGAATTTTTGAGTTTTTATATGAAGATGATGACTTTACAGAATTGTTGAGTAAAGTGGTATTTAAAATGAAGTTGTTCTGTTAATAAACTTTTATAAAGAAGGTAGTTAAGTTGCATTGATGGTTAATTTTTTAGTTTTTAAGAGGTTTTTTGAGTACTGCGATGAAATAAAGGAAATATACGACGATTTTAATGAAATAAAGGAAATATGCGACGATTTTTAATGAGATAAAGGGAGATTTGAGGAATTCTGCGAATAAACGACGGTTATCATGATTTTTTAAAGGAAGCTACGTTGAGATAAAGGGATAAATGAATGATAAAGAGGTTTTTTGGGGATTAATGCAACTTGAATTATTAAAATATGAAAGATAAGATGGAAATAATTTTAAGACAGGATACTGAAAGATGAAACAATTGTAAAGAGGTAATTTTGAAATAAATAGATGAGTTTTGTAAGTAATTTTATTTTTTTTTTTGATAATAATGATGTTATATTTTGAATTTTAGTTGAAGAAAAGAGTTTTTTGTAATTGTAAAATCAGTAGCTAACATGTTATCCCAGCAAGATACAGGAGAATTGAGATTTTAAGTAAGAATAAATAGTTATTGGATTTAAACTAAAATAAATAATAATATAAAGTCTGAATTGAAAAGTTTTAAAGTGAATTGAAGTAATGTTGAGTAATAAGTAAATAATTTTCGTAAAAATGTTAATTGAAAATGAGAGGTTTTAAATTTAAATTGTGTTAAGTTAAAAAATGATTTAGATGAATAGTGTGAGATGGATGTAGATTTTCAAAGGATGTAGAAATGTCGTCTTGGCAAAGAGGATGAGACGTAGAAAAAGTATATAGACGGCTGTCTGGGAGATAAGCTTTGAGTGACGGGATCCTGTCAACAAAAAAATGTTGATGGAAAGTTTCAGCCAACGAGGTTGAAAAGGAAAATGATGATGGGTTTTATTGGATAAATAGAGATAAGACTTAGCACTAATTGATTCATAATATTTTTTTTTTACATGAGTTATGATGACTCAGACAAGTTGAGATAGTGAAATAGGATTTTAGCAAATAGATTTTAATTTTTTATGTAAAAAGAGAATCTTTCTTAAATTAAGTATACTAGGGATACTTATTTTCTTTCATGAGGTCCTTAGCTTCTGAAATGAAATGTCTTGAACATCCATTAAAAAATTTTTTTTCTTTCTCGATTTGAAATATATATATATAAAAGCTTTGTATTCCAATACCTGTATTGAAATACAAACCTTGTGGGGTTTTTGTGACAATGTGAAAAGTCAGATTTTAATATAGACTCATTTAAAAGACGCGGTTAAGCCAAACAGATAAGAGATTCAAATAATAAATTAAATGTAGTAACTTCATTAATAAAAGAAAAATGGATTTTCAAGACAACAATATGAATTATTATGTTTAATTTTAATGTAATTTAGTTTGTTTGTTTTATTATGTAAAATATGTGTATTTTACGGCAGTGCGGTAAAATGTTGAACAGTGACCGGAAGGAACGCTTTTCGGAAGTAAGAATTTGCCTCATGGTTACAGCAGTCTGAGTCCAGCGTTAGGAGTGACAGGCTGTTTCTAAAAAAGTCTAGATCAGAGCTTGGTGGAGAATGGTTGTGTTTTTGAGAGTCTAGTAAGGCTTTGAGGAGTAAGGTTGTGTGAAATGTAGAGTTCTTAATTACAAGTTTGTTTTATCTAAAAAGTAATAGATTTAATTTTTGTCTCAAGTAGAGACTAATTTAGTAGAAAATGGATAGGAAGTGATAATGGACGCTTCTAATGACAATGTAAACGTGTTTGAAAGTAATAGACTTACTGTATTCTAAGTGACAAACAATATTTATGAGAAAATTAGTATAAAGTATTTAATTAGACGGTGAATATAAAAAAAAAAAACTTAATGAACACTCGAATTTATAAGATTTCAAAGAATAAGAGACTGTGTACTGTAAATGAGTGTCTTAAACGGATCGTTTAGCACGTGGCAAAAAAACTTTGTATCGAAGTGAACATTCTTTTATTAATGATGAATGTTATGATTGTCGTACAAAAAAAAAATAACATTCCTAGAGTGCTGGGTGAATATTCGAAACATGAACTTTTCAGAAAACAACGCTTGCTGTAATCTACAAGTCTCAGGACATCTGGAATTAATATCTTTGGACAATTTTAGTGCAAATGGGTGTTCTGGTATAAACACCATATGTTAAATTAGGACTAAGTATTTATATTATGTTTTGATATATTTTGCTATACATGTTTAAATTTTTTAATCTGTTTCATAAATATTTTAAAAGGAAATAAATTGATAGATAAAATAATAAAAATTTTAATAATTGAAGTAAATCTCCATCTGAGATCTTTATAATGATTTAAATTTAAATAAAAAGTAAATTCCTGTTGCAACAATTTTATTGGTAAAAGCATTTTTAAAGATAAAATTAATTAATTTGAAAGAAAGAAATAAAGGAAATATAAATTCATAATTTGTTATTGAAATTAAAAAGGATAACTAGTATTTATAATATGATTTTTTTGTTGTTAATAATAATTTGTAGGATGTTTCTTTAATAGTTTAATAAATCTTTATGTTAACATTTCAGAGACAAGTGTTTTCATTAAATACCAAATATCACTGTAAGTACACTGTGAAAAGAACTTACGACCCCCAGATATTTTTTCTTTCTTTTAAATATTTAAATTCATTCTTTTTTCAAAATTGGTATGTTAAGGATACCTGGCGCCCTAGTCGAGCAATTTAATAAGATAATTATAAATAATTAAAGTAACTTCATCACCACCTTTTAAGAAATATTACATAGTAAGAAGTAAGTAAGTAAATAAACTATACACATTTTATATATTCTGATTTCATACAACCTGGGGATGTTTTGTATAGCTTATAAATTGTCATTGGATTTACTGTATTGCAAATATTGGTAATTTAGATCAAAATTTTATATAGTTTGTCTGCAATAATGCTAAATGTCTATAATTTTGAACCACAAGTGCTTATCACTGATACTCTTAACTTGTGTAAGGAGGGTTTAAGGGTTTCATAAATGAATCTATAACTTCTGTTTGAATAACATTTTATTTTCGAATAAAAAATGTACAAGTTATAAATTTAGAAGGCATAACGGTCTTTTCATCATATTAAGTACATCTGTGTTGATTAAATCAGACAATCTGTGTTAGACGAATCAAGAAGTCGTCTCATTTGTTTGATATCATCAGCTCCAATTTGGCAGCAGCCTCCAACGTAACGCACACCTAAAGATAGCCATTCAGGCACAAACTTTATTAATGGTACACAAGTTTCTTTATCTGTCCATCTAAAACAAACAGGTTTATGTTAAAAACAGCAAATTCAAAACAAAAATTTAATTGTTAGTATTTAAAATTATTTTCAAAATCTTAAGGACGAATGTATGTATATTGATGTTAGTTGAGAAAAACATGACAGGGATAAAACAAACTCTAAAAATATTTCTTAAGAAAAAATACACTTTGGAGGACCTTGCATTGCCTATTCCAACCTTGTTAAAATTTTATGTTGAAGTACCTAACATAATTCAAATAAAAAACGCATACAAATTCAAATAAAACACATACAAATTATTTTGTAAAATTCTATAATTTATTAGGTCTAGCCGACCATGGTTTCACCAGTTACGGCATTGACAAGGCTTAATTGAGTTATGTCAATGCCGTAAGTGGCAAAACCATGGTGGGCTAGAATTTTACAAAAGAATTTGTAGGTGTTTCATTTGAATAACATGGAATTCTATCAAGTACCATTCGTCATCAGTATAAACAATACCTATACATTACTTTGCACACCAATCCTTTGTGAAGTATAAAAATATGATTTGTGTTTGTATAAATTGATTTTAATTTATGTTTAGTTAACCACCTTCAATGGGAAACATATTCTGATTAAGGTTTTACGATTCCGAAACAAATAAATATAAAACAAGAGGAAATTATGTTTATTATTTGAAAATAATTTGGATACAAAAAGAATAAATGTATTACTCATTTCACAGGATTTGTTTAATAGTAGTCAGCACTTCTGAAATACTGGTCCTCTCTATAAAAACAAGATCATGATAAATATAGGTCAAAGTTTACAAGATATAAAGTATTAATTTATTAAATTTAAATTACTATGTTGATAATTTTTTTAACTTATCAAAAACATATCAGCAGAGGTTATGACCGAAGCAACTTTATAACAAAAACAAGATAGAGAAGTTGAGTTTTTATTTTGAAATAATGAATAAAAATATGACCAGACAACAAAAAAGTTTCTGTCTGGACAAGCTTATTGTATGGATTTATATTGGTAGTATTTTGAGAACAAGAATATACCGTTAATGTAATTTCATAAATAAACTAGATCTCCAACAGTCCATCCCCTCTAAATTTTGAACTAAATAGAAAAAAATTGTTGCACTACTTTTTCACACACCTATCCACAAAATCAAATTCTAATTGAAAATAATCATCCACCATATCTCCAAAAATGTCTGTAATTCTACTTATGATAGAAAGGAAAAAAGTAGTTTTCTTTACTACGGAGTTTATTCCCATATATTTTGAAAAAATATTTAAATAAGAGATTAAGCTTTCGCTATTTGACTATAATAGATTTTTTATGACGGCAGTCAATGTTCATTTTAGTTTTTGCCAATTATTCCTGGATTTTGCACAATTACTTGTGTCATTTCACAAATCTTCAAAGGATATTAGTAGAAGCGATTTTGAGAAATTAAGTCTTTTTTTAGCTTCAAAATCGATTATTTGGTTTTTTACATAAAACTAGCAATCAGGATTTTTGGGAAGGTGCTGACTAATACGTTTTGTTTGGATCCTTAGAGCCTATATTTTGACAATATTTGATTTAAAAAAAAGCCCCGAGATATAATCAATAATTATATTAAAAATCGTTTTACTTGTTAAGGCAATAAAGCTTTGCGCCGACAAACATCATTTTTCAATCACATAACTTTATACTACACTAAATATGTGTGAGAACACAAACCGTAGGTGGTTAAGTTACCACTACCATTATATAAAGTGGCATCAAAAGGAAATTCAAAATTTTAGGTATACACCCTTAAACTTGAAAAAAGTTTAATTACAAACAAGGTAGCTAATTTGGAGAAAATCATTAACAATGTAGTATTTACCAGTAAAATCTGTTCTTAAATATGTCATGTAGCAGCTTATTGAAAATTCATTTAACATACAAAATGTTACTGCAAACAACATAAAATTTATAGTAAATACAACACACAATCCTTGGAGTTTCCTCAATAAAATAATAAATAATAATTTATTCATCAATGCCTATGTTCTTTAATATACAATATATATTGTTTTTATATAATATTAAATTATAATTTCATACAAAATTATGTATGTAGTGTATGCTAGAAATGTGATTCTCTATCTATGAAATTCAAATATTTCTCAATAATTTTTTAATTTTTGTACGATCTCGTATTGTTTGATCAAATCGAATGGTGATCTACTTGAAACATATTGAGTGAATTAAAGAAATTAATGGAAGGTTACGTTCAACAAGATTATGTAATGTGTGATAATGTAAAAAATGATGGTTTGATTAAATATTTGAATACAGCGGGTACAATAGTGGGGATAACCGGATTAAGTAATATTTCGTACTAAACAAAGTAAATTTTAAGATGAGAATAGATTTCCAAATCAAAAAAAAAGAAATAATAATAATAATAATAAATAACCATGTAAAAATTTAAGATAAATTGTTGAAATAAAGTGTTTATGAAATTTGTGTTATGTATAATGCTGATTGGATATATTTAACGGGGAGTGTGTTGGACTAGATGAATTGCGCGGTTTTTTCCGGAATAAACAGGTTTGGGATGGCAAGACGTTGGAAGCCGGTCTCAGAGAGTAACTTGTAGGTGATGGTTGTGTTACGAGTTTTATGTAGAAAGATAGAAAATAGTTTCGGAAGTAATAAATTTGCTTAATTCATGATGAAGAACATTCGTAACAGTTACAAAGACAATAAATATTGTGTGTTTTAGAATCGTATATGTCTAAAATTTTGGAAAAAGAACTATGTTGTGCAATCTCATGCACGTGCTTACAAAAGACAAACAAT
Organism: Aphrophora alni; assembly: GCA_963513935.1. Taxonomy (NCBI): domain Eukaryota; kingdom Metazoa; phylum Arthropoda; class Insecta; order Hemiptera; family Aphrophoridae; genus Aphrophora; species Aphrophora alni. The sequence goes on along the minus strand of OY740771.1, from coordinate 112,780,991 downwards.
GAACTTTTGTGTTAACTCGTTATGTGAATTGTATTACAAGTATTATAACACGGACATTATTCGAAATACAGGTGTATTCAACTGTAATTCAACGCTACAAATACGGTTTGAGGATCAATGGTCCTTAAAAGACAATGGATTTCGACAAGTTGGTAAAATCATGTACCACATGTTATATTTCAATTATGTAAATTTTTTATAATATGTTATATGTTTTTTCTTTGTATTTAGTATAAGTAAATTTGATCAATTTCATTAAAAAGCTTTATTGGTCCAAATATCACTTAGATAAAGGACAAGATTAATTTTTTATTTTTATATATTTTTTGTACTCAAGCAAAAAGAGTAAAGTTTTCACATTTAAGTTTTTAACTTCAGTAAAGTAATTTAATACTTGCAAGTTTCATTTTTTTATTAATACAATTTTCAACTAAAGTTAATTTTTGACAAAAAAGATAGACCTTCTTCAAAGGCACTAAAATTCATAGTTACTAGGATGTTAATAGTAATTGATATTCATATCTTATTTTTGATGTATGTTCATATTGATAATGAATGTGTTTAATAAATTTTTATGTCAAAATTTCAGTTCAAGTGTTATTCATTTATAACCAAGAGTCACTGTAGAGTACACAAATAAAAGAACTTGCGACCCTGAGATTAAATTCATTTTTCTAAATTTGACGAAAGTCTGGCGCCCTTAAAGCTGTGCAAACTTTTAATTCTAAATAATAAACTCTTAAATTCATTTTCAATTAAAGTAACATAAACTTATGAACTCTTCAAGTTCATCATTTTTCAGAATTGTTACAAATGTGCCACACAATCCAGAAGGAAATTTTAAAGTTATTTCAGTTATTGATTAATATCAAAAAATTTGGGGCCACCAAGATCATTAGACTTGACACTACCTGATTTCTTCTAGTAGGGTTTACCTAAGGGGTGTGTAATCAATCAACAAGTCTTAAAAAATTGACACCATCAAAGACACGAAAATGTGAGTGGTTGATACCGATTGCATCGGATTAATTTGTTTTGGTGATTGTGAATTCATCATGTGGATTTTTATACCAAGCTAGCCAAGGTTACTAACCCTATTCCAGGTTGCCAGTTTTCTCCACTGTTTGGGTAAACAATCCAGGGAATATCAAGATCTTTAACAGTCTTGAGTAAAGGTGTTATAAATGCTGGATGTAAACAGTTCATTCCTATCGCTACAAGTTGATCCGAACTGTATTTCCAACATTCTGCCGCAGCGTCTCTAAAACTTTCACCATAAGACGTATGTTCTCTATCCTGAAAAAAGGTGTAAATACTTTTAGTTTTATATCTAATTATAGGATTAGTTATTATGGGAACATTTTAATACATTATGATTTCAAGTTTTATTAGGTTAAACACGAATCAAATATAACAATTGAAGAATAAAAGTAAATTTGAATGCCAAGACCATGTTGTGTTTTTGTTAATATGTTTTATTGTTTCTTTTGATTCCGTCTATGCATACTGCATTGCAAAAGATCTCTGGATGTTATTGATTGAATTTTCATGTTGCAGTAATAATATAAAACAAATACTTGCTGACCATGCAAGCAACTAAACTCAGTTTAATCGCAGATCGCCTACCCAAATATTACATTAAATTCAAATAGACCTATTGTACTTTCAGAATACACTCTTAATTATTATGGAAGAAAGAAAAATAAACAGTTATACAATAGATAATTTTCTGGAAAACTCCATAGTGAAACTATTTCTGATTTTGTTCAAATTTTGAGATTATATTTTTTTAACGACTTTGTTTTTTACTTATAACAGTTTTATTTTTCTTCTAAAGCATGTGTGGACATCATTGGAGAACTTTCAAATAAAAATTTATTCAATTTTTTTTTTTAATTTGATAACCGGCACCAATTTTTTAATTTTCCAAGTTTTTCTAGTTATTGATTCTAGTCCAATGATTAATAAACTGAGCCTGCATACCAAATAGAGTAATAGTGAACATTAATACCTTAAGGAATATTTACTCACTATGTCTGCCAAAATATTGTAATACGGTATGTGACACAAGGGAGAATCAAAATTTATTTTGGTGTTTATGAAATGACATTGTTGTATAATTATTTTCTAGGAGTTAATAACTGTTTTTTTTTTGTTTTATTCACTGCCTTATTGATAATATTACTTCACTGTCTTGTTTCAGTATCGATTTATATCTAAATAACAAATCTCTTTTCTAACATAATAATTTATATAAATTACCTTACACGAGAAACTAAGCCAAGCTTTTTGTTGAGGAAATTCTTTTAGTATTTTTAGAATTGCCATAGCCTCCATGAGTCCAGGAATAGTTTCTATTGCAAGAAGATCAACTTTTTTATCAATTAAAATTTGTATCCTAGATCTGTGCCAAGCTATCAGGTCTACTTCAGATATATGATCAATATAATCACCTCTGTATTCAGAACCATCATGCAAGTATGCTCCATAAGGTCCTATTGAGCCTGCTACCAAAACTTGACGTCCTGTTAAAACAGAAAATAAACAACAAAAACCTGAGTATATTAACATCCATGGTTACCTTGGTAGTTTAAAATAAAACATTTAAGTGAAATCGGTTAACACATTCGCTGCGGCAAATTTATACATGGGGTGGGTCAGTTGCTAAAATATTTTTATTTTAAAAAAAAACCTTACTTTATATACTCAGAAGACTCTAGTAAAAGCCCAAATGGAAATTGTAGTAGAAAATCTTTCAAAAATTGTTGCGATCGGTTATCAGTCACCAGTGACCCCGCCACACCTCACTCAGGAACACCATTGTCTAAAAGCCGTCTACACATCGCTGACATGTGGGAATGCCATGACACACTCACAGTTCCAGCATGTCTATCACTACTGTTACTTCTTACGTTCATATATATAACTATTTACAACCATCCCACAAATTTTCACTGCTTACAAATTGTCATGGTAAGTGTGGAAACACTCGCCAATACAAAGCCAGTTGGTTCGGGCATATTTCTTAAAAGTATATAGACTTTATTTTCTTTCCAACAGGTTATAAAATTCTTTCTCTTCAATCGATTGCCTTCATCACGTTCCATGTTTTTATTATCTTGTGGACGGCCTGATACATTCTTATTTGAGCAGGAGATTCAATTGTTTCCTCGGGTGTTGGCAGGAGTGATCTTATTACATACAGTCTGAATTCATAAAAAATCAATTTAGAATGTTGTTGAGGGAATGTGAATTTAACATCAGCATTTGTATTACATGAATAAATATTTTCTTATACCATCAGAGTTTTTCTGGAAGATGGATAATAGCTTAGCATTTGATTGGCCCTGTCTACTCCACACATATGAGCATTTATACTTCACGATGCCAAGTGGCTTCTGTTTTATGTGTCCTCGTTTATCAGTAAAAACAACTATCTTGTTTTCATGTTCTAAGGATATGTACATTTTGTTTTTCCACTTGGCAATCACAATACTATTTACATATCTGGCAATCATTTCGCCTTTTTTTAAAGCTGCTACCTTGACCTCAGTTGGTAGTAAGTTTTCTATCTAGGCGTGAGTTGCCTTTGGAATAGGTTTTGTTGACTAGAACCCTGGAGGACAAACTATAACTATTGTAGATATTATCCATGTACACAGCATCTCCTTTCCCTAATTTTTCCTCCAACAAATACATTACTACTTTTTCTGTAAACCCCTACTTCCTCATCTAAAGATCCAGCATAAACCAAAAACTTTAAAATCAACCCTTGATGCTCTGTCAATGTGTACAATTTCACACCGTATTTGTGGTGCTTTTCTTTTATGTATTGGCGAAAGTGTAACCTGCCCCGCCACAACACCTCAGCTCATCTAGTGAGAGCTCCTTTTGTTGATAATAAATACTAGTCATTTTGTTGTTGAAATACTATAAGATTGGTTTTACTTTTATTATGGACTCATTTGTTTATGCCATCTTATGCACACTGCTAAAGTACAGACAACATCGTATATTGAGAAACCTGCTATATTGTATATATTATAACCTGTATATTGTCCCTAGCTATACATTTTCGAAAACATTTAAAATTGAATAGCCATTTTGTCTTCCAATAGTCTTGCAGTCTATTCAAACTAATGGTGCCCATATGTAAAAGCAAGCCAATAAAAATCTTTCCATTTAACAGGTTGACTGCCATGAGTACCAAATTGGTACTCACTTAAATTGTCTGTGAGGCCATGAGTACCATTTTGGTACTCACTAGTGCAACAAAACATTCCAAAATAAAATATTTTTCTATTAGTAAGATATGCTTGTACAAGTGTTATAATGGGTTTATGTTATCATAAATTACCCATATTTACTATATATTTTGTTAGCACAGGAATTTTGATTTCATCTGAAAGTCAGGTTGGAGTATGAGTACCGGTACCAAATTGGTACTTGTGCTCAGCCACAGGCCATGAGTACCAAATTGGTACTCACTTTTAAAAAAATGTATTTTTGAGACAAATACAGCCAAAACATTATTTAGCTATGTTATTTTAACTAAAACACACCAGAAATACAAAAATCTAATTTAAAAAAATCGTGGCCCCAGGGTCAAGTTATGCTTTAACTGCATGACAGTCAACCTGTTAACTATCGTGATTTTGGAGTTAGAGATGACTTGAAAAAGACTTCAAATGCATATTCATTTGTTCGCCTACAAATTTCATCGAGAAAAAGTACATCTAACACAAGATTGAACCAGTCAATTGGATTTCCTTCGTCTGGAATAGTCACTAACAACGCATCAGTTCTCATGATATGAATAGGCCTCATGCTCAAAGTAGTTATGGTCCATGTAGGACCCTCAGTATGTGTCAGGATTTTCATTATCACTAGTCAAAAGGTTTTCAGTGTCGTCATCTGAATCATCATCCATTACACGTTGCACAGGATTGTTTTTGTCATCGACGTCCCTCTTCGGATATATATAGTGTTGTACTTCAACACCATCAGGCATAGAAGTCTCCTTTATCAATAAAAATAATAAATAAATAGACAAAAATACTAGTTCAAAGTTTCACTGTCAGTAAAAGTACAAGTTGGATATAGGAGTCACCGGTGGACTTGCTGCACCCAATGCGTTAACAAAACATTTCACAAGTGAATACAAAATTTGTGCTTTGAAAATTTTTAAAGTAACAAGTAAATATTTAATGAAACTAAATACAAAGTAAAGTAAGTTTTTGTATACACAGTAAATATTCCTTAGCAACTAAAAATTCTTAATTTCAACCACTATTGAGTGATACATCATTTAAAAGAGAATAACAATTAGAGAAAAATTGCACAATCCGAAGGTCCTAATATTGCTGTTATTTAAAACAGCAGCCAATAGATATTTTAAATTGACCTATGTACACCTATTTTTTACTTTATCTTGAAAGGCTATATTAGTTAAAACAAAATAAAATAGTTTTAGAATCAGAGTACCAGAATTTGCTTGAGCAATTGCCTCACGAGCATAATCCACGGACTTTGAAATCAACTGAACACTTTCAGGTTCATCCAATTGTAAATACTCTTGAAAACCACATGTACTGGCTTGATATGTATTTGTAGTCACTACATCTGCTCCAGCTGAAACAATATAGCAGTATTAATATCATATAGGCTATACAAGTTGTGACAATAAAATAACCAGAATTATTTGTTGCTGCTTCCCTCTTGGCAATAAGGAGCAGGGTGTTCTTCCTTCCATCTACCATTAAATTTCAAATTATGTGCAATCAACAGTTCCGCAACAACCAAAGTGACTCTATGATCTAAGTTCAATAAGAATAATGTTAGGTGTTAAAGTCAATCAATCTGTCAATGTAAATTCTTTGTAAAAGTTGAAAAATCCCTTATAGAACATATTATTTATTGAAAAAGTGATAAGTGTCTGCCACTCATATTTTCGATGGCTTTATGTCCATGTCCGATTGTAAAGGTATACAAATAACCTACTACTAAAAAAGTCACAACTAATACTTGCCATCTAGGTTAGGTTAGGTTGATTTTAATTACATTTTTAATTATCTTTTATATCTTGTTTATTTACAAGTGTACAAGAGCCGCAAAACTTTTTTCATGTATTGAATTTAGCAGAGGATTATGTATCAGGAAGAAAACCACAAAAAAAATCTAGATTAAGTTGAGACATTAATTCTCTTGTAAAGTGTATAATTTAAACTTTACAACAATGATTTTGTTCTCCCTAATGACAGTATTTTTGTTTTATTCAATGAAGAATACATTGCACATTTTTCACTGATCTACTATTTGCATATACATATGGTTTGTGATAATTATGTGTGAACATAAAAACTTAGATAATTATTACAAATAATGGCTGTTCGCCTTTTTTTACTTTCACACTAAATCATTTATTTTTTTTACGATTTTGAAAATAAATTTAGTTAAAAATCATGAATGAACATGTCAGATTTACCATAACGATCGACTGTAAGCTTACTATGAAATAATCAGCAGTTAGTGTTGTATGCGATAAACTGATACATTTGTAACTTTGAATAATTAATTATTAAAGTATACAAACAAAATTTCCTAATTTTTTCAGCAGTTTTACTTTAAAGTAACACAAATTCATAAACCCGTATGTAGTTCTTACTCACAATTCCCGTCCCCCAAATTTAAACTTACAGTATAGCATAGGCTTACATGGATTATGCCTAATTATATTTGTTTTACAGGACAAAAGACAAATGATTTTTGTTTAGCGTAAAACCATATTTTTTTAATACACTAATATTTTTCTGTATTGCTAATAAAGAAAAAGAAAAAAGTCTAGATTTTTCTTTCACTGACTGCGGAAAGGTTATTGGTATTGGGAATAAAAAACTGTGTATAAAACTCCACAACTTTTAGTTTACCTATAATAAGTTTATTAGCGAAAAACTTATTTAATGTTCTATGTTTACACCTACCTTGAACAAAATCATAATGTGTATTTATGACTGCCTGAGGGTCGGTTAACAGGTATTTGGAACACCACAGTGGATTTTGCTCTATTTCACCAACATGTTTTGTTAACTGTAATGAAAAACTACCATCGATGAGGAGAGTCATATTATAGCTGAAAACATAAAATTAATAGTTTTATAAAATAATTTATAATTTTAGTTGTATTAAGAGTACCAACTAGTCAAAAAATAATACAATTAAATTATAGCCCATTACTTGGGACACTCAAATCATGTTTTTGCCAAATACACAATCTAATATGTTTAATATTGAGTCATCATAATATATATTCACTGGTAATCATTGGATACTTGTAATCTATACAAATACTGAATAAAATCAAATTTCTTGGATATCTTTTATTTCAATTTCTTATTTATCTATTTGTATTATTTTTATAAATCATAATTGGGAAATTGAAATGTTGAATTTTAAAAAAATTCCTTTTAAGGCTTGTAAGATTAAAAAAAGTGCCATCGGTTAGCTGCAGCACAAATAATTGGTCAGATTTTTATCAAATATGGTATGTAGGCAGTGTCTGTGGGATATTTTTTAAAAATTTAGTTAGGGCTTACTCAAAATTTGAGGATACCTGTAAGAAAATGGAAATACCAAATGTGATTTTTTTTTAAATAAGCTTTAATAATTATGATTATTTAGCTCAAATGTAAGCCTTATTAGAAGAATGTTTACAAAAATGCTCTTTCGAAAATTAAGAATCAAAAAGTAAAAATAAAAATGAACCATGGATACCATTCTAGTAAGTCAAATATTTTTAATTGGCTAAACCCATCAAATTTTAATGACATGTGAAGGTTTATCTAAACCAATGTGTAGGGAAAAGAAAATTATGTTCATGCGTAAATTGTAAAACTGAAATTGATTGGTGATTTTGAGATTTTCAACCTTCTATGACAGCATCCTAGGTTCATTTTAACATTTAGTTTGATAATTTGCTAACCAGTTTTATTTCACTCCCTCTTCCTAGTGATTCCTAATGGGTTAAGATAAAAAAAAATTATAAACCAATTAATTCTCATTTTATAGGGTAATTTAAATATACCATAATCTAAACTAACTTGTAAGGAATTTATTTTTTTTCAGAACAGGTTACATTATATTTAGGCTGCTTTACAAAGTTTTAAAATAAAACTGGTTCTTCTGAACTTTAATTGATGCGCTACAGTAAACAATTACCTACAGATCATATGTTAATTCACACAAATTAAAATTTTAATTAATTTATATTGAAACAGTGTCATATGGTTTTGATTTATGTTCTTAGACAAAATATTCCATGACCTAACTTACCTTTATTATCATGTAAGAGTATGAATTATTTATAATATTTATAAATAACTAATAACTGACTTTTCTAACCTAAACAATGATTATTTGGTGTACAAACTAGGCTCGAGTTCAAAGAAAAATCCTAAAAGTAGGAATAAAAATTACTTAAGACAAAAGACAAACCAATAAGAAATAACATGGAAATGATTATTAAGTGATGGTATTTATGTGAATCTAAACTCATGTTATGTATAAATGAGTTGTGTGATTCTTGCCACTGTCTAAATTCTAAATGGAACTGATAAAGAAAATCATGATACTGCTACTGGCAATAAATTTCAAGAAACAAAGACAACACTAGTTTATAAAAAAGTAATAATTTTCATATTTTTTTTAATAACTATAAAAATATAACCTGCAAATTTGTGTATTGGAATAAATTTAATAATCTGATTACAATTTATTAAAACGTAATTAGGATTAATCAAATTATACAATGAAAAATACATATGTGAAACTGAATACATATTAAATGAGCAGCTTGGATGAATACTTACAGAATTTAGAACACATGAATATTATTAAAAATAAATGTTTACCTTCCTTGCTCTGATTACAGATACAATATTATGGATTTTAGTGAACATGAACATTGACCAAATGAATAAAAAGTCAGTAAGCACATGATAGGACTCAAATTTAATTTTTGTATATCAGCTCAATTGCTGACCTTGACCTTGATGATTTGATCTATTATAGATTTTTTACTACCGTTCTTTATTTTATAACTAAGTTAGAATAACACTTCTTAAATTGTGGTTACTATCAGTTTAGTGGGAGGGGCTTATTTTTTAGTATGGTGTAGACAAAGATTTAGTACACATAAACATATTAAATCAGGTTACCTGGTTTCTTAACGGAGAAATATACTGTTTCAATTGCTGGTTCTACAAATCAAAGAATTGATGGTTAATTTTAAGTTTAAAAACTTTATATAACTTTAATTTGAATATTAAACTGTTTGCTCTTTACACACAGGAGTAGTGAAGGCATTTAATTTTTCATTTTAGATAGCTACACATATTTAGATATTTATACATGTATATAATAAATATAACGATACTACATTGTTTGTCACTCGAAGTGCCTCTACCGCTATCTATTAACAGAAATTACAACATCACTTTATGCTTTATGCATTGACCAAAAGGTTGTGCTTGAATTCAGTTTAAGTAAGTAAGCTAAAACTACTTGTGCATGATCTCTCTCTTGAATAGTTCAAAAAGCAGTGGTAAAAAGTATTCACTATTTCTATAAAGTATTCGTGATTACCGCTACGAATAGAAATTGATTCTGTATGTGAATAAGTTGTAGGAGTATAGCCAGAAAAAAAAGTATTCATTCATAAAAATGAATACTTTTCTTACTATTTGAATATTAAATAAAAGTGAGCTATTCAAATATATGAATACTTTTCTATTCGAATAACCCATCATTAAGTATAGTTGTAAACCAATGTAGGAGATACACCATTTTTAAAATAACAGAATTATTATAACTGTTACATTCAATTAATCTGTTAATGCATAATTATAGTTGGAAATAATGATGTAATGCATTTTTTATTTTAAAATCATTCTTAAAAAATTAAACTACTCATTGTGTAACCAAATTTATTCTATATTAGATTATAAAATAACTAGTCTATATATAAATTTAATATAATATGTATATAATATTTAAAAAATCACATCTTTTAGAATGCTGAATTAAAGGAGAAAAAGGATACAAATATATTTAGCAGAGGTTCTGAAATTTTTTTTAGGGTATGAAATTCCTCAAATAGGTTAAAAAATTTGTTATTCAACATATTTTGCAGGAGGATGCTTTTATTAACTTTTAGATTATAGGCTTTTTCTCCTTTTTTTAAATGATAAACCTTATTTTAACAATGAATAGATAATTATTGATTCCCTCCCTCTTTTTTTTTCTTTCGCCTTACCTTCTTCAGTGATGATTTTGTTCATATGTAATTTTACAAAGACTAAACACTATGTTTTCACAATATGTTAGTATGCATTCTTTTCACTCACCATTTGGTACAATTGTCTCAGCACTACTGTATTTGCACCCCAAATCTTACTAACTATCACTTTTTATACATTTAATCTATTGGTACTTTGGTTTTGAATATAATTAATGTGATGTTTCTACAGCAGTTTTGGGTCTAGTTTAACACCAAGGGTTTGTGTTGTAATGCAAGTAATTTTAATTTATCAAGAGAACAGGTACGAAATGCTTTACCAGGTGTCTTCTAGTGGTCGCTGTGCACACATTCTTGTTTACAGCTATTTTTAAATTACATTTGGTCCACCATTGATGAATAAGATTCAGAGCTTACCGAACAGCATTATCTGCTACAAATGGGTAATTATGAGCAGCCTATATAGTTGCATCATTGGCGTAGCCAATGAATTCACATGGTCAAGAAGGTTGTGATTAATATTATGTAACATGGTACCTATTGAAGAGCATTGAACTTAGTATCACACCTTGTATACTAAACCTTTTTTCACTGAAACCTGTGTGAATTTTGTGTGTACAGGTTTTTGAGAGTCAAGAGTACTATGATGTACAAGATACCATGTGTTTCTAGTCTCCATTACTTACTGCTATAAAGTGTTGGGGTGCAGCTGCCTCTTGTCATATTAGAAAATTAGAAGTCATACAGAACTGTGCTCTCAGTTAGTTTGGGATGACCTAAAAGTACTATCATTCGAGTCATAGAGCATGTAACAAGAACAAGTACTTCAAAATCCAGGCACTTCCTCCACTTCACCTCTTTGAAAACAAGAAGCTTGTTGAAAAGTCTTTTCACAATATCATCTCAAGCATGAAACAATACTCATCTTGCATTCCTGAAGTTTCGCTCCACCTTAGCTGATTAGATGCATCAGCCTTCTTCTAACAATACCAGGAATAAAAAAATTAAAAAGACTGTCTTCAGTTTCTCTCTCAAATCTTGCTAGAATATATTAATAATACACAACTATTATTACTGAATATTTACGGATTGATCCATTGGAGAAGGTAAGGAGAATGTTGGTTTGGCCTTCTTTGATCAGATAATGGGTCTGGAGTTTCGACTACCTTGGAGCTTCATGTAGCATTGATGCTGAATTTAAATCTATAAACACAGCCCTGGTTCACTGCATCATTCAATAATTGTCCAATTCTAGGTCAGCATTACAATTAATCAAGGATGTACAACCATCCAAGTTATCTTACCTTATAAATGAAAATAATGACATGTTGGAAAATAAAAAAATTGTTTTCCAGAGGATTAACAGCCACTGCGGGGGTATTACCACCATAAATGGTTTTGAGAAAGAAATCTATGTTTGTTCTTAGTTAGGTCCGTGTTAAGAATATAGTTTTTTTTAATTTTAATGTTGATTATTATTTATAACATTTGAAAAGCGGAAGATAGGATGCACTTTATTTGCTTTACAAAAGGCGTATCTAAAATTCATCAGAATATACAACCCTTCAATGTTTGTCCAAAGGTTGATATACATTTTGAAAAATATTCTGATTAAAAAAATATAAAATTGAACTTTCTGTTACATAATAATTCGTCAAACTCTTCCATTACTACTTATTGTTGATGTAAAGACGTATTAGATAAGATACCAGGAAATGTAAGGCTTAGACTAATACTAGCTGAAGTGTTTTTCTCTAAATATGTGTAAATTTTTGTTTACGTTATCAAACTGTAGAAAAACAATTATCCATAAATTTAAAATCCCTGATGTAAGTTTTAAATTTAAATATTTTTGACTAATAAAAAACTTCCTAATTTCCAATATAATCTGAATAAATGGTGTACTTTACTTACATTGCACACACTTTCTCATTCGCCCCAAAACCATACCGGTACCTCAACAAATATGTTAATTCGGTACCGGTAGTTAGTAGGAAAGATGACAGAGAGAGATCTAACCCAAGACTAGTTTACAAAATGTATACAGCTAGAATCCCTCGTGAGTGCCCTACCTGTTTTCTTTTCTTTGTTGTTTAAAGATGAGAAACCTCTTGGTTATTATCGTTTTATATAAAAAAGAAAAGAGTACACAATAAAGACCCCCTAGTCCTCAAATACTCTAGTAGAGTCAGAGTCGGAAGAGTAGAAGAGTTGTTCAAGAGAAACCTGGAAGGAAAAATGAAAGAGAGGGATCTAACCAAAGATTACCTAAAGTAAGGATTAGATCCAATTGGGTTCCTCTGGTCCACCACATCTGTATCCACTATGAGTGACCCCCTTAGGGTATTTATTCTTAATACATGTTCTGTTTATTTTAATATGTATAAAAATAATAACTTTTTTAACGCTCCACGTTGTAACTATGATAAATAAAGACAATATTATATGTGTAATTTATAATTATTATGTGTTAGATGTTTTATGTTCAGAAAATAATATTGTCGTTTTGAAATTTTTAGTATATATATAAACAAGTAAAAAAAAAAGAACAACTGATCTTCATCTGACTTAATCATAGTGATTTTTAACTCAGCATTACAATCTTGGAAATAACTTAATAAAATGTACGATTATTGCAATGTATGCAATTTCTCCCACATAAACATTTGGATACTCATTGATTTCAGAGAGGTTTTGATCAAACAAACAAAACCAGTTTTATATTGAAAAATTAAGTATAAACCACAACCTGCTAAACGTAGGAATTTAAAGTGCTTGTACAATTATATACAATAAAATATGGTATGATGCGGCCCCAAGTACCACTACTCACAACAGTCTAATTAATTTTTAATCCTTATGTGTATACATTACTATATTAATCCCTATCAAAGATATAGATAAAAAGTAGTGGGCAACAAATAAACTATTTTAGCACGCATTTTTTTTTATTCAATCGTTTAACATCTTGACATATTGAAATTTGTCACTATCTTTAAACTTGAATTAACAAAAAACTGCAAAAATTTTTACCTTGAGACGGTATTTAATTGTTAGTTAACTATTATCTCTTAAATTAGATGAGTTTAGTAATTAATAATACTTTAAGAATACAAATCATCTGTTAATTACGTTGATGGTGATAAGAAGAGATCTTATTTTTTGCAAAGTTGATTAACAAGTCCACCAGAGACAATAGATTCAGTGTGAGTCAAAACCTTCGTGAATGTTTGCGTCTTGTTATTGTGATTCTTTCAAATTTATATCATTTGAAATCAACGATTTTATTTTCAACCAGGAACATTATTCTTCCCATGTGATTAGAAAGTCGAAACGGTATGTTAAACTGTTTAAAATAAAATTGTAGAAATAATGGAATTGAAAAAGAGAATAAAAGCAACATACAAATCGTTTAAATCTCATACTAAAACATTTTTGAATGTTTTTTCTATTGAAGAGATTCTGTTGGTGTTGAGCAGTCCTGAAACTATTGAAATGTTGGATCTTGTGGTAGCGCACATGGACTTTGGATAGTTAATATGTGTGTGGAAAACTTATCTCAGAAAGTTTGAATTGTGTTTGTTTTGCTATAATTAGTGTTATGAATTAGTATAGTTGTTGCTATATTTAATCAATAGAAGAAATAATATAATTTTAAAAAGTTCACTCTCACTTTTAGTTGTGGTTAATTTACATGATTGCCGCCAGGCTGTTGCGCCACTAGAAACTAAAACAAAATTACCATACTATTTTGTTGATACAAGAAGTTATTCAATTACTTTAAAGTTTGGTCAGGCAGTTTCTCTTTTGACTGTACTGGTAGCCATTGAGTTCGAGGTTGGCTTATTTATTATTTCGTATAATAGTGAACAAAATAAAATTATATTATTTAGCATTAAGAGGTGGTATTACAATCTCTTCTAGTTAAAATTTAGACAAATTTCTCACTAAGGGTGGAATTAACCCAATTTTTAAATGGGCTTAAATGATTGATTTGTAATCAATGTAATTCTTTTCTTAATTATTATCCATTCTCATTTAAGTATAAAATATTTTATTGTATTGTGAATTAGTTTTGTTATTCAATAAATTGGATTTAACAACATTATAAGATTCGTAAATTTTTTTATCCTTCTTGATTTAAATTTAAAAAAAAAATTTTGAGTATTAAATTTTGTTTTATACATTTAACACATAAAAAGAATTTTTAAACATTTTTATTTAACTTGTAACTCCTGTACCTATTATTTACATAATAGCCCTATAATATACAAGTAAGTGTAGTTGACTGGTAATAATCTGAATAGTTAATGTTTCTAATACTGAACTGAATGTTTTTACTCTCAATTAAGCAAAATTATAAAATCACTGGTTTGGAAAACTTGATTATTAACCCCCACAAAATTTCCAAGTCACTCCATTCTTTTCGTCTTCCTTCCCTTTATCTGTAAAATTTTTATTTATTTTTTCATTCACAAATATAAAAGAAATAATAATGAAATACGTGTTCAAAATTAACAAACAGCGAAACATATATACAAATACCAGTGGGAATATAATTCTGAACAAATAAAACTGGGTGTATGGCTGTATAGATTACATCATTTCCCACCCCTTCCTCATTTTAGAAAGACAAGATTACTAATAAGGTGTCAGTAAATAATGTCCAGGGGTAATAGTATAATTATAGCAACTAAGTTAAAATTAGGGAAATAATAACACATCGTAGGTAAGCCTTACACGTTGTGGTTTTGGCTTTCTACATTGTATGACATATATGCTGCATGGATCTTGATACTCAAGAGGTTAAAACAACCCATCTGACCTTTGTAGTTTATTTTTTAAACTCAAGATCTTTTATGTCATACATATAAAATTGTATACCTATAAATATAAATTAATTGTATAATATGAAATAGAAAATACCTAATTTTCTAGTTTTTTGTTTTCAGAAATCATTTTATATTGTTATGAACAAATTTTAAATGATTTAATATACCGGTATATATTTTTGCAAATTGAGGTGCCTAGAATCAAAATCCGCCAAATCCATTTACTAACTTTTTCGACAAATTGACAAAAACTGTCATAAACGAACCCTCAACGATACAAAATATACTTTTTTCAACAAAATTTTGTTAATTTTATTGTGTCATAGTGACAAAGTATCAAAACAATCCAACAGTAACATATTTAAATATGGCGAAAAATGATAATTGGAAATTCGGATGTGGCGGGTTTTGATACTGATCTGAGGATTTGGCGGGTTTTGAAAATTATATTTTAAATCAATGCTTTTGCTTCAAAGGGGTTTTATAAATAATTGAGAATAATTTAACAATAAAAAATGAAAAACTTAACATTACGACATTAAAGGATATCAAACAAAAATTCTCAAAGTTACAAAAGTATTTATTATTAATAAAAAATTACAATAACTTTGTCTTTGTGTTAAAATCTTAGTTAAAAATGTCTTTTTGCTAAATATTTTCACTACAGGACAAGATTAACATCTTCTTCCTCTTCGACTATGTAGTCAGAATCAATTTCATTAGGTGGTTCAGACGTGTCTCCAACTTGGTTGATCTCTAGTTGAACATAAAATTGAAGGGATTCATGATTCCTCCATTCTTCTCCAAAGTGCTTGGATAGCAGTTTAGCAACATCCTTTATTTTTAGAGGTTTTAGATTTACTCCCCTGTTTACGTCTTTTGGCCTCATATTTTGATGTGAAAGACTTGGCTTCGTAATTGCTCTAAAATTACTGGCGTCGGTCCTGTAAGCCACTTCACCCTTGACCAAGACACTGGATTTCTTTTGATTTAGCTTCAAAGTTATTCGTTTTGAGGGGTTGAACTTAAAGTGCCAGTTGCCTGGTTTCTTTTGAATCTTTTCTGATTCTGTTTTCCAATCTTTAACTGGTACGGTTACCCCTACCTTATGAACTGTACTATGTTTTGCGAGGATGTCCTCATACTGTTCTGGTCTCAGAATTGTGTCTTTATTTTAAAAATCTTTTTCTATTAACCCAAAAACCCTATCGGGTGGGAGGAAAGAGTGCCCTACATTTGGGAATGTTATTATGAAAAAACTCCGTATCACAGTAAAAGTTTGATAAGTTTTTTTCAAAATTAACACTAAAAATGAATCTTCAAAACACACTTTAATCCTGCCAAACAGAGAAGAGACTGTCGACTGTGCCAGAAAAGTAAACAACTCACTGAGCATGCTGGGAAGTCACATGACTGATCCGCGCGCTCCCATTGGCTGTCTGGGATGTGGCGGATTTTGAAACCAAGCATATCATAATTCTGTTAGGATTTGGCGGACTTTGATACTAAACCACTTTTTCAACATCATTTTACAGTTAGATGTGGCGGGTTTTGCTACGAAATAAAGTGTTCATTGAATTCGCCATGTTAAAAACTATTAGATAGGATGTATAACTCAATTTTTAATTTTTATGGATTTGGCGGGGTTTGATTCTAGGCGCCTCAATTATCAAAGTCAACTTCTCTCATTGTTAAATGTAAAAGAAAATTTGTTTACTTATAGTGCGAGAAGTAGTGTACATAATTATGGTACTAGAAATAATGGATTAATTTTTCCAGACTTTGTTAAACTACAGCAGAGTAGTTATAAAACTCTTATTGTAAAACTTTTTAATAGATTGCCATTAAGTCAAGAACAGTAAATAACAAGAAGTTCAAATTAACCATTGAAAAATGGCTTTAAAAAAATTGTTCTATAGCATATAAGATTGTGAATTGGACAATGATACTAATAATTATATAAAAATGTTAACTATGTTAAATATTTTATGATTCCTGTGTGTTAGATATAAGTTGACAATATTTATTGCAAGCAATTGTTAAATGACAATAAATATATGATGATTATGATTATCTGATGAAACTGATTTTTTAAGGAATATCTTTTGACTTGTTTTTAATTGACATAATAATTTCAAATTATTGCTATTGTAAACATATTTTTTTAATCTATGTTGAGATTTATATGGTTTAGAATTTGTATGTATAGGAGACAGGCTTACCTTGGAAAATGGGTTCTTGGATTACCTAGTGGTACACAAATAGGAAAACACTAAAGTTCTGAAATATTTTGTAAACACTTTCTCACTCAGTAGAGAGTATAAAAAAACAAAAAAGAATATATAAATGGCAAAACAAATAACTCACTTGCCAATACTAGAGGTATTTGTTTTGAAATTTAATTATACTCAAACCCTATTCATAATAGTTATCAGAACTCAATGAAATTTATTTATCCACACATAATTACTAAAATTATATCTTAATTTTTACAAAAACCCAAATATATCTACTATGATTCTATCTTTGAATGTATTTATTATTTTTTTCCCAATTTGGAATATTAAAAAACTGAATTTGACTTAAGAGTTTGCTTTACTCTCAAAATAAAAGTCAAACACAAAATAAATTTTCTTACTTTTTTTTTCTTTCTTGAAGTTGATTGATTCTGGATTTCCGTGGTCCTCGATCTCAGGTCCAATATCCACTAGCAATCTCTCCTCCAGTGAGACCCTCCACACTAGATCCCCCAGAAAAAGCTCCTTTCTTTGTTCTCCCTGCTTATATAAAATCTTTCCACCCCCCTCCCCATCAAATATAAGCTAGACCAACACGCCCAGTCAGCATTTGCGCAATTTCTAACTTTGTGCTGCCTATTCACATAACTAGACTTCCTGTCCTACTTAAGTTGTTAAACTATAAATGACTATTCTAACAAATTAATATCTTACATATTATGTAACTTTATTCCTAACAGTAAATACTGTAGATAATTAAGTTGGATTCATTTAATTTGAGAATCATTTTTTATGTGTTCATACTTTTAGTTAAAATTGCAATATTAAATAATTTATTTTAATATCGAAACAAAACATTTAATACATATTTACAACTTGTAAATTAATTGTTTATAAAAAAACATTTATATAAAAATATTGTTTTCAAATGTTACTCTTTCAAAATGTCGATAGTCTATGAACATAACAAAAAATATTTATTTTACAAATATGTACAACACACATTAAGAAAATGTTCTTACCATTTAATCTTGAACATTGGAAAATCAGCATATTAGTTTTCTCTGAAGATTTAGAAACTTGGATAAAACTAATAAAACATCTCACACACCATTAGAGGATCATGGGAAAACTCTTGATATTATAGTTAACTAATAATTTATTGGCATAACCAAGGAGAAGTGATTTAAACTAAAAACAAATTAGGCATTACTGATTATGAGAAATTAAATTAGGTCTGTTTAAATTCAATTTCTATTACATATTATTTAATGTATATTAATAAAGGAGGACTTTCCTCCATTTGTAAATCCTGGTTTCTCAATTGCAAATTGGCCATTACGATACTGATGTTTTACGGTTTCCATGTATGAATAGAAAATCATGATCAATATAGAAATTAAATAATTTTATTATAGGAAATATACATTTTTAAACGTCAGGAATACATGTATGGTAAATCTATCTGACTTGTTTTTCAGTTAAAATTTTTTTCTTAATGTAAATAGTCCAGCTTCTAAAGGCATCTTATACGATTCATCAACTCAAGTCATCACCATTGAGGAAAAAAGGATTGTTGGCATAGGTCATTAGTCTCTTAAATTCTTTTTACAGTTTCTTTCTCAGATGGTTATCACCCACAGCGCACTCCAGGATGATATGTTCTAAATTTTCAACAGTCTGCCCACATTCAAAGCACAATGCTTTGAGTTAGTTCACCTGGTACATTTTGATGGACTTTCAATTTGATAGAAAAGCTTTGTACACTGCTATGATTTTAAAATTTTGGTAATATATAAATAATTCAAATTATGATCTTTTGAAAACCATTTTAGTTTCATTTTGACGAAATGATGTAATGAAAGAAATCATGATTTATGGGAAAAATAAGTTAATTCATTTTGTATGTATTTGCTTTGAGATACTTTAAGTGGTTTATAGATATTGATGTATCTGTTGTATGTGTAGTGCACTATAACACAAACAGGTTGACTGATTTTAATAAAATTTGGGTGTAGTTGCCATAAGAAACACAAAATTATGATTTTTTTTTTTTAATTTGGCTACTAACGCTTTTGATAAAATTTTGCTCCAGTGTAGCTTGGTAAAGACTCAAACGAAATGTATTAGTCGAAATCTCTCAAAAAATTAGATTTTGAATTATCGGTAAGAATCCAAAAAATCAACCATGGATCTGTTATAAAATATGTAATATCTCAAAATCGTTTCCAAAAAATCCATACAAATATTAGTGAAATTTTATTGCTCAAACTTGGTGCAAAATCGGAAATTAAAAAAAAAAACGATTCAGGAATGATTAAAAAAACATCGTCTGACAGAAATGTATAACTATTGTTTTAAAATAAATCATTATATAATCAATATTTAAAAAAATATTGGGTTAATTTTGTAGGGTTTGGGGTCAAATTTTGTAAAAATAGTTGTCAAATTAATAACAAAAGTTTTTTTTTGGAAATCAGCCCATTTCATAATAATTAAAAAAAAAAAAGGAATTTATTTCATTTGTTTTTATGCATGGTTGAGACAAGTATTGTAAACACTGTTTACAAATTCAAACTTAACATATCAATAAGGAGCATAAATTAAATTAAATTAATTAAATTTGACATCAGCAAAAAAATTGTCATCCTCAATGTTTATTTATTTGTTTTATAACGTTTTCAGACTCCATTTTATATAGTCAAACTAGTGATCAATGCAGAAATATTGCACAAACTTTCTCACATACCCATACATATGAAACTAGAAATCTAATTAATAATGCACCAAATTTCACAGACTCCAATATATAGTCAAACTAATAATTAATGCAAAAATATTGCACACATTTTCTTGTATACCAATATATATTAAAACTAAAAATCTAAAAAATATTGCACAATCTTTCTCACATACCCATTAATTTTTAAATTACAAATTTACGAAAAATAATGCTTTATATTTCTCAGACTCTCGTATATAATCAAACTAAATAATCAATGCAAAAATATTGCACAAACTTTCTCACAAACCAATACATATTAAAACTTTGCATTAACTTTCTCAGACTCCTATACATAGTCAAACTAATAATCAATGGAAAAATATTGCACAAACTTTCTCACATACCTATTAATAACTTTTTTTGTGGGACCTGTAAACATAGTGTAAAAACCGAAGTCATTTTTGATTTTTGCAATTTCAACTTGTTTACTTTAAGTATAGACAATAACAAAATGAGTTTGTATATCTAATAATGCTTGGACAATAAGTACATTCAGTGAGTGTGCTCTTAATTTTTTTTTAGTACCGTATCTGAAATTTAAGGTTTTAATTATACTCTCCGCATTACATTGAGAACTCATTTTCTTTTTTTTTTCCATAACGTTACAAAAGACGGTTAGTTATACTTCCCGTATTACACGGAGTTCCCATTTTTGAAGAATTAATTAAAGGATACTTGGTGGAGAGTATAATATATACCTACCGTTGTCTATTGTTGTTTGAAGCACACAGATTATCTTTATTGAGTAATCATAATCTATCATATATGCGATTCGGAATGAACAGATCAGTGAAGGATTCGTTTCGTTTCCTTTCACTATGAAGGTTATGTTTGCTGGTTGTAGCAATGATTGTTTATTTTTATAAGTTAACATGGCTTTTACTATACTGTAGGTGAAATAATGGAAGCAAATGGTGGTAACCGTACAACACGGTTCATGATGGAAGGTGTCGGAGCTAGAGTTATCAGAGGTCCTGATTGGAAATGGGGCAAACAGGTTAGGTTTTAAGTAGGCCTAATTTAAGGTTATAATAATAATTAAGCTTATTTGATATTTGTTATTCTTGATAGTTTAATTCAGGGAAATGGTCAATAATTAAATAAAGTATCGATACCCAATTTTGATCTTTGCTAATGTCTTTTGTCTGGTGAGTCAAAGAGCTGAAGACTTCCAATCTTGAAACTTGGTCAAAACTAACCCTAACTTTGCATTAGGCCTAGTAAAAAGTTGAGTGTTAAACTATTTTATAGTTGGGGGCCTAGTGTGGGTATCCTTGGCGTACATTTTATTTATATCTATACGCTACTTAGGCATATACGAAAAGAGTTTATGCAACAGGTTATGTCTTAAAAAAAAAAAAAGTACTTTAAGTTGGTAATTGTTTACTGTTACTGCAACTGGTATTTCTGATGTTAAAAAAAAAAAATCTAGATCTACATACCTTATTTATTAATAATAAAATAAGTTTCTAATGCGGAACTAACTTTTTAACCAAAAAATCATGATTTTAAAACTACAGAATTCAACACATTTATAGATTACTGAAGTCAAGCAACATTAATGTGGACTTTAGTACTTAGATGGGTACTACTAGGGAATACACAAACAATTTTTGGTAAATGTTTACTATAAGGTGGCGCCTTATTTTCTGGAATTTACTTTTTTATTGTCTACTACATATCTTACTTCTTAAGAATAAATAATGTTTTCCTTACGCAGATCACTATTTTTCACTGAAAAATCACAATCTAAAAACTATCAAATCCGACGTATTTATAGGTTAGATATAATGACAGATGTTCATTTACATCTCATATGTTACTAAAGATATTTCAATCTATAATATCCGAGATCACAGATCATGTGATATGCTGTGAATCCAAGGTTTGGCCAGGTGTTTATTATATATATAACTACTTGGCCTAACCTGTCGTGATATATAATTATATCGCAAAGTAAGGAAATTAATAACTTTCATAAACATACGAAAGGCAACCAGTCCAAACCTGTTGTGATATGAAATAGCAATCTAGCGTAGTCTCATTGTGTAATGCGCATGCGTCAAACCATACGCTATTATCATTGCCATTATGTTTTAACCTATAAATACGTCGAATTTGGTAGATTTTAGATTGCTATTTTTCAGTGAAAAATAGTGGTCTGTGCAAGGAAAACATTATTTATTCTTGAACAGTAAGGTATGTAGTAGACGATAAAAATAAAAATTCTGAAAAATATGGTGCTCTTTAAAGTAAACATTTACCCAATTTCTTTCTTTTTCAAATTTACGCGTAGGTCAGGTAAGGTGGCTAGCCAACGTACTTGACCTTGTAAGATAAAACCCATTTAACACGTAAAGCACATAATGAACCTTAACCTAGAAAAGTTGAAATTATGTTCTTTTTCTTCCATGAAAAAGTTAGCTCTGCATTGAAAACTTTTTTATTATTAATAAATAAGGTATTTAGAACATGATTTTTTAAAATTGCCAAAAAGACCGTTTGTAGTCACAGTAAACAATTACACTTTATATCTTTTTATAAGTTATATTCTTAATTTTATTTGTTTTCCTGTTGCATTTATTATCTTCATCCATACCTCTTTTGGTAAATTATATTTCTTCCTCAGCAACACCAATCCAAAAATAACAAATGGTTATGTTTTGTAGGCTTATATCACTTTATTACAATTCTCTTACAATTTAGGGTTATTAAAATCTACAAGCTCATTTTTACAAAAAAATTATTTCTCCATAAAAGAAAAAAAATACATTTATGTTGAAAATATTTATTTATCTGTTGTCTGAAATTGAGATCTAGGTACTTCATGGTTTTTAACAGTTTGGTATCTACAATGTTGAGTTCCTAATAGACTGTTCCCTTGTATCATTTCCCAATTTTGTTTAATTTTACAATATGTTCTTGGTATGGGACAATCATTTTTGTAATAATCATTGTTTCAGTAAGCACTGAATTGCTAATATCCTCCAAAAAAAAAAAAAAAAAAAAATTAACAACTTCCATTTTCCGTTTAATATATTTTTGTTTGAAAATAGATTTTGCACAGCCTTCGAAATCAAATAAATGCAAGGATTAAGTTGGAAAAAAACTTGTAGATATAATATTATTTAGTTGTTTAAGACTCAGAATAAACTAATAGTTATATAAGATATTAATATTAATAATATATAAATGTAATGTACATTTTCATACTACATTTTATTTTTTTTTACTTTGCCCCTAATATTTTCAAAATATAAGAGCATAATATGTGTGTAAATTTTAAGCCTATCTTATTTTAAAGTTACAATTTTAGGGATTGCTTGATTTTATTTAGGACACATATAAGTTTATTTTACCAGTTTGTAATAGTTATTTGTGTAACTAGTGCGCAAAGTGACACTTTGCTGCACTTGAGAGAAATCTTTACGCACGAGCCGCAGGCGAGTGCGGAAAGTTTCTCGAGTGCAGCAAAGACACTTTGCGCCCGTGTAACACATTATATTTTTCCTACAGTTACTATAAACCATATAAATAACAGGTAATTGTATATAAAGGTGAACTTTTATTATGCATTTCCACAAATTAACAAATCAAAACTTAAACGAAATTGTTTCACAAAGTAACAAATAAAAATCTGAATGAATGTTTCTCTTCTGGTGTATTATTATAATCATAATCACTTTCACTCTGTTCATTATTTGCAAACATTTTACTTAGGCCTATAAACAAACACTCTTATCTATCAAATACTCAACAACAGGATATAGGTTAAGTTATAAGTCCAAAGCGTTGAATGACAACAATGCACCATTTGATCGATTTAGTCACACAGCTGATCGAGTTAGTAGTGTTGCCAACTTGTTTTCAAGAGAAACGTATTACGTGCCTTATACATGCACACTATTTTGTGTTGTTTGGTTGAAATTCTGGAGTGCGGAAAAGTAAAATGAGTGCTGGAAAGTGAAATGAGTGCGGGAAAGTAAGTAAATGCAGGAATCAGCTACTTTGCGTACTATAATCAGTGCAAGAAGACCCGCTTTGTCAGGTAACTGTAGGAAAAATATATTGTTTGTTTCAAAAGTTTGTTTCAAAAGATTTTAGAGTTGCAAAGAAAATGCAATTTACTGTACGTAGTTCCAATTATACAGTTCTCTTTGTCAATAATCTCTTATGTAGAAGAAGAACAAGAAGATGAAGTATAAGTTGGTTGTATTGTTGAGAGTATAAATTTTTAATTTCCTACTTTTGTTATAGTTTCAAAATGGATGCAAAAGTTTTTATTTTAATTTGTTTATACAATAAAAGAACAGAATGAAAAACAATGTTAATGTACCTAGTTGTTATTTACGGTAAGATAAGATCATTTGAAATAAATTCTTAAAATGACCATTATAAATTATTTCTTGGAGGCCATTTTTAAAAAAAAATAGGCTTTAGTTGCTGCAATATATTTACTTCCTTCATCAATAATTTCCATCTATCAGTTTATAGTTTTAAATTTTAAATGAAAATAAAGAACTTAATTATTTCAATATTTTAATAATAGTCTACTTAATAAAATAATTTAGTTTTTAGGAGTAATTAGTTTTAGTAGGTTGTCTTTGTGGTGTAGGCTACACCAGTTATTAGCTTAATTATTCTGTGTAGGTTTTATTAATTGTAAAGACAATTTGAAATATAATGCAGTGTTGAAATAGTTGAATTTTCATTTTTTAAATAAACTTGTTGTGAAGTTGATGGAATGTTGTTTTATATTTAAATGTATACTATGTAAAATTGTGATTAATTTACTATACTTGAACTATTTACAAACCATAAATAATTTTGAATTATTTTGTCTTTAAAAAAGATAGCACTCATATTATTTAAACTCTAAGAGTTTTTAAAATTAAAAATAATTATATTAAGGAAAAGTATAATTTTATTTGATTTCTATCAATTAAAACAAGAATAATTAATTTTCATTAAATTACCCTTAAATAGGGAATAAAATTAATAGTGCAGAAACATTGTACAAATTGTCATATATACAAAACTAAATACCAAGCTCAAATTTAAGATAAAGACCAAAATAAAAAAAATCTGATTTTCTTAAAATTGGCTATGCCGATTTTGCTAAAGTGTGTTATTAAAGGGTATTGCTATATATCCCCCCCCAAAATAAACAAAACTTGATGGTTTAGCTAAATTTGATCAAAATTATAAAGCTGATTTTCAGAAAATTGGTATTTTGGTCTTATAGCTGTTACCATCGTCTGAAAACATCATCGATTTTGGATCTCAAGTTTGCATAGTTTATCTCTGCTCATTATTATATTGAAAAATGTGTATCATTTGATAGAGATTACCTTTTAAAATGTTTGAGTTGCCCCTAAACCGAAATTGGAGGGGGGGGGATTGCTATAATAGTAAAAAGTTAACTTATTAAATTTTATAATATTTCTAAAAAATGTTTTTGTTGTTATATTCATTCCTTCTCAGTCTTTAAAAATTTAGAGAAAGTCTGGGATTTAGCCACCTGGTTTGTAGTTAGCGGTCATATTGCAATCCTTAGGTCACAATTTACCTAAAGTTGATTAATTCCATGTTCATGATTTATTGATTTACCTATGATAATTTGTTGAATTTAGGATGGCGGAGAAGGCCATGTCGGAACTGTTCGTAATTTTGAATCTCCAGAAGAAGTAGTAGTTGTTTGGGATAATGGAACAGCTGCAAACTATAGATGCTCAGGCGCATATGATTTACGTATTTTAGACAGTGCACCTACAGGTAAACAGAGAAATGGTTATTATTAGTAGTATATGCACGAAGGCTTTAGTGCCTAAAAGTTTCAGTAAGCTAACAAATTGTGTTTGGTAGTAGTTTTCTACGTTTTCCCTAAAGAATTAGTATGATTTTTAATAAGAATTTTATTTTTAGTGCTTTAGAGATTTTGTTTTTGTTAGATTTATTTATTATGAGAACTGATATTAATAATTACGATAAGGAATGTTATTAAAATAATTCAATTGTTATGTTTTAACTGAAAATTAGGCCTATGTTAGTATAAATTTTAATGTTTTTAAAATGTCTTTTTTATGTTTTCAAGAATAAATTTATATTTATGTTTATGCTTAAAAGATTTATATATAAATGTTTTAAGTATTTAATTTTAAAGAAATAATTTATGTTTCATCAATCATCAATTTATAAAAATTAATTATAGACTTTATATATATATATATATATATATATATATATATATATATATATATATTGACTAAAAAAAACTTTATTTTTATAATTATAGTAAAATGGTAAATTAAACAAATAAATTTACCATGTGCTAAATGGCAATAAGGAGTCCCGATTGGTCTAGAGTCCAATGTTTAGAGTTCTGATTTTGTGTGCAATAAGTTCCTGGTTTGATCCCATTGAGAGCTCATAAATGTATGCTTTTGATCCAGTATCATGAGGTTAAAGTGGGGAATTACAATTAGTAGCAAATCCTGATTTGGAAAGCTAAAATAAATTATACCTATATTTAACCAAAATTAATATTGAAACGTGAAATTTGTTGCAGGGGATTTTAGTGTGGTCATATTATAGAAGTCTAGTGAAATTCAGAAAAAAACAAATTGAAAATATCAAAATGATAACTCTGTTTTAAACAGTTTTTAGTTCAAATTTCTTGTGTTAACTTATAACACATTAAATTATATAAAAATTTGCAGATTTTAATTCTGCATTTAATTGTACTAATTTGACGAATAGTTCTACTAATTACACGATGACAAATTGTAAAGTTATTGTCAAAATTATAAATTCGAACTCTGGACTTTTTAAGATAAATGTGATATTCATATAGTTACCAGATCCGGCAGGGTCGATTTATCAACACGAATGTAGTGAGTAGAGGCACATTCACATATGTATATCTTCGAGGTCCGCCAGGGTTGAGATACTGACTGAAGCGAAGTGAGTGGAGACTTTTTAACGTTCCTAGCTGAAATCAAGAAAGTAGTGATAGGGTATATCCAATTACGAGGTTCAGACAATCTGCGTAACAACTGATTTAAACAATATTACCCTATGGATCAAACCTCTTGATCTAATACAATTTAGGGTACTTACGTATTAACGCCACCACAGCAGAAGTTGCGCTAATGGGCATGCGCCAATAAAGAGCAAACTGGTTTAAGGGTAGCAGAATTCCATTTTTTTTTCAGCTTTGAGATTCATATACTTTCATTTTATGATTTGTCGCAAAAATTTTAGACGTAGATTGGCGGCACTTCACTTTTAAAGCTCATGTTTATCCATGATCTAATTTCAAATTATTAATTTCAATAAACTTACGAAAGGTTTGGCCAGGTGATTATATATATATATATATATATATATATATATATATATATATATATAGCTACCTGGCCAAACCTGTCGTGATATATAATTATATCGCAAAGTAAGCAAATATTAGCGCATGCGCATTAGCAACTTCTGCTGCGGTGGCGTTAATACGTAAGTACCCAATTTAGCATTTCCTACAAGGTCCAAGAAACCACCTTTTGGGCATTACATTTAGACGATTGGCTTGTATTAAATTGTAAGATTGGGCTAAGTAAGTACCATAATGGTACTCTTCAACTTGTTTTATTATAAATTTGCCTACTGTGGAGGCTGATACAATATGTAGTATTACTTGGACTTTTTTTACATTAAAAAAATTAACACAGATAATTGGCTAATAGTCCTATAAGATATTATTTTTGAACTAGCAAATAACTTACCCAGCCTTGCCAAACCAAACAAGTGTCTTAGAAGATTAATTGAATTTTATAGCTATGTAAATATGTTTCCATATATTCTGCTTAATATATAAAATAACCTCCTCTAGTCTTAGTAAGTTAATTCAGTCTTTGGAAGACAAATCATAAATAAAACAACCTAAATTCATATCCGCAACTGGGCTCTAACAGGTTTCTAAATGTGAATTGGCTTCCATTTAACATCCGTGTTGGAAATTAGATCTAGTATTTATGCGTAAGCGATCTGCTTTGTTGAAAATTTCCTTGACAACGTATGGAATTCAATCTGTCAGTCGTCCTATCATCCCAATATAGCTTATCAAACTTTCATTTGTTCACGTCAAGTTTACATTTCAAGTTGCTTTTCAAAAGGTGGTGTCTCTTCACTGAATTTTTTTTTCCAAAAGGTGCTCTTCATTATGTGCATTCCAAAAGGTGCTCTTTTAATAAAAATGTTTTTTTTACTTTAGGTGTAAAACATGATGGTACCATGTGTGACATGTGCAGACAACAACCAATTTTTGGAATCCGGTGGAAATGTGCGGAGTGTCCAAACTATGATCTTTGCTCTATTTGTTATCATGGAGATAAACATCCACTAAGACATCGATTTTATCGTATTACTACGCCAGGCAGTGAGAGGTAAATTTAGTTTTTGACTTTTAATTTCATGTAGTTGATGCTTTTTGTAATAATGCAATGATATAATAATACGATTTTATATCATACCACCTTCTGTAGCATTTCATAGAAATGATAAATTATTAAATTTATTACCTTACTAATTTGATTTATTGGTATACTCTACACAATTTAACAAAATCACTTTGTTCTAAAATATTTTCCTAAATATTTGTATCCATTGGTTGTATAATACTTTTGAGATGGTTAATCAAAGACTACATGAAGAATGCTGTGGATAGGTTCCCTCGGGATTGCCAAGCCCGTACTCACTAAAGTGAGCCCCTGAGGATATTGATGTGATTTAATGGTTCAAAATTTATTTATATTATTTGAAACCTAGAATAATAATCTCATTTTCAGCCGATACTTTATTCTAGGCTCTTCTGTTGAAGATACTTTGTAGGGATCATTTGAGGCCCGGGAGAGACATTCATTCCATCAGTCATGATCTGTCTCACAAAAGAGTTACATATTATTTGGCAAACCAAAAATAGACTGAATGTTGTATACAGTAGCTTAACTTTATCCCAGCTTTAAAATTTGTAAATGCGTTATTGATATATCTGGATCACTGTAAAAACTGGCTGGGAATATTGTCTTCTTATATTGTGTGAATATAAGAAGGTTATGGCATTAGTTCACGTAAATAAAATCAACAGTTCACATACTTCTACAATTGTATTAAGAATTTATAAATTTTTATTTTTATTATAAGCATTGTTCGACGATTTTTTTAACAAATTGAAGGAAATTTTAATAACAAGAATTAATGGTTAATAACAGAGTTTTTCTTAATTTGAGTACATTCTTCACCACTCCTAATATTGTCATAACTTTGCAGACACATTTCAGATGAACTCCTATTTTCAAAAGCTATTTATGTACGTATAGGTTCCTGTTCTCTTATATCATTAGTTGACATCGTGTTACTATGTAGTTGGTAAGTTTCTATAGTTTGCTGTTCCAATAGCATTAGATTATTAAACATTATACCAGACTGATTAATTAATGTGCTCATTTATAATATACTTTTAAATCCTTTTAATATTTCCAAGTTTTACAATATGTTTTAACTATTTATCCTTGCTCCAGTAATATAATAATTTCATACAATCTATCATTTATTTTGGGATGTGTTTTTCTTCTAACAGATGGGAAGTGAAATTTGAATTCTTCTTTTCATATTTATAGGATCTAATGTATAAATGTAGGACTTAAATCATATCTTAAGTTTACGCTCCTTTTGACATTCCACCAATTTAATTTAATAAATCTATTTTTGTTGCAAATTATATTTTTGTAATTGTATAGTTTTAACCTATTTTAAGCATGTTATTTGGTTATTTGTTTTTATCAGCGGCTATATATTATATTTATAAGAAAAAGGTTCATTTAATTTGTCTCGTGTCTTGTGAAAGTAACACACAGCCCAAATGGAGTTCATTGAAAACACATTAGCAGAAGTTAAGATGATGCTAGGAGTGGCAGAAGAATCTAATTAATTAAGTCCAAGAAAAAATATAGATTATCATAATCACATTTTTTGTTACCTTTATGATTTTATAAGTACAGGTAGATTTGTTTATCAGGAATCAAATTATATCACAACTGTTGTAACAGATTTATGCCTGTAAAAAAGTTCTGATCCTTCATTTTAAATTTGTACTTCAATGTATATTTTTAGGTGTAATCTGAATTTTTAACATTTTAAATATTAATTCTACCTTAAAAAATAGTTTTGTTTAAAAATTAAAAAAGTCTCTTTAATATTAATAATGGTAAAGTGTGCATACTTTATGTAAAAATCATTATTATTGTGTGTAAAATATGCATTTATCTCACAGAACAGTAAGAAAGTACAATAATTGTAAGAATTTTATTATATTGTACATGATAACTGTTGTTCTTATGAAAAATATGATTACCTCCTTTTGCTACAAAATTAAATTAAAAAAAAAAAATTGTCAGCATTACTATTTTTATAGTATGAATAATATTTAAAGGAATATTTATGATAAACTGTTTTCACCATCAATTAACACATGGATTTAAATCTATAGGGGAAGGATTATCAAATTGTAGCACTAACTGTGCTCTAGTTATTTAGATTTATAAAAAGAAAACATATTTAATAGAATATGTGTTGGCAGGATGTTGTTGGAGCCACGACGAAAAAGCAAAAAGGTGGGAATTCGTGGTATATTTCCTGGAGCCCGTGTGGTTCGTGGTGTTGACTGGCAGTGGGAAGATCAAGATGGAGGCAATGGCAGACGTGGGAAAGTAAACGAAATTCAGGATTGGTCTGCAGCATCGCCCAGATCAGCAGCTTATGTAGTTTGGGACAATAGCGCTAAAAACCTATATCGTGTTGGATTTGAAGGAATGGTTTGTATTTATATTTAAATTACATTGATTTATGCAGATATTGAACTAATAAAAAATTATAAGGAAAGCCTAGACATCTAGTAAATATTAAAAATGTGATACTGTACATTATTTTGAATAAATTCCATAATGTAACTGACACATGTGAAAAATGTTTTCTATCTATTTAATATTTTTTATCATAACAACCAACTTTACAAATTAATAACAGCAAATTCTCCAGACTAACTATAAAACCAATTTAGTTTAGGTTAACATACTAAATTTATGAAAGATGCTCTTCATGTATATTTCTTGTTGTATCAGTTCTATTATATATTTTGTTAATGTTTTCTCTTGACGGTTTGTAAAACTTTTTGCAAGAAAATGTAACAAACAATGTTTTTGTAAAATTTATTGGGTTTTGCTGACCATGTTTCTGCCAGTTACAACATTTACGAGACAGTATATGTTAAGCTGCCTCTTATATGCCGTAACTGGTTAAACTATGGTTGACTAGACTCAATAAATTGTAGAATTTTTCAAAATATTGTGTTTACGTTTCACTTAACAAGGAGTCCTACCAAGTACCTTTGGTTGATAGTTTAAATCGCGTATAGAAAATTTATTCATTGCAAATAATATTTGTGAAAGATACTAACGATGTATATATGATCATCGAAAAAGAATGTGAGAATTTAAAATTACTTGACAATAGTTAAATATATTGGAGTGATTTTAGCACAGATAGGTTAAAATTTTGTTTACACAACTTAATAAATTTCTAAACCTGAGTCATTTGTGACTCTACCAGTCGTCAAAATGGTAGTACATCTCTTGACACATACATTTGTTTATGTCTGGTGATACCATTGTAGCAGCCATGTTTTCCCTTATGTGCACCTAATCACAAATATCTTCACTGTACATATTGTTTTTAATCTATATTAGAAAATCGCTTTGGAATAAGATCTGAACTTCTACTGAGGCAAATGTTTGAGAACTAAGCATTCAGTATATCGCTTACAGTATGTTTGAAATGTACGAGCACATTATGATGCATAAAAATAACTTTCTCTTTCTGTATCCTCAGTCTGGAAGAAAACAAAGTTCTAGCATATCTAGATAAAAGTTTTATGTAATTGGTTTTTCTGAAAAAACAGAAAGGGCCCTATAACTTTGTCCATAAAGTTACTTGCATAATAACATGATTTTTCTGAATCATGATTGTACTCATGGGTTACATTTGGTTGTTCAGAAACAAATACTACAGTTATTATGTTTAAACACTCGTTGGTATGAAAAATGAACAACAATGAAGTGTTACTTCATAGTGAACAATCTGCTTAAGAAATTTGAATTTAGGATAGAACATAAATCAACATTAGGGTCTATTTTGATCTCTTCTCATAGTTCAATTTTATAACTGTCATCTTTGGAAATTGTAACTCCAAACTTCAATAAGCAATCGATTTTTTCAGCCTCCTAATAAAAGATAAGTGAATGCGCTTAAGATTCTCATCAGAAGTTTTTAGCTGGTTACAATTTTGTTTTATTTTCATTTCTAGTTTCACGCAACTGATTAAATGATTGGTGAATAGTTTTATCATCAGATGTACTTTATCCAGGATTTTTTTTTTGAACAAACACAGTTGATCTTAATTCTGTACCAAAGAACATACTGTGTGCGGCGAACATCTCGGCTACCGACTGAGGCTAACGTCAGCCCTCGTTATTCGATATAACCAGACGTTCGAACTGCTTAAGGTTCCGGAAGGAGTGTTTGGAAAAACGTGTTAGGACTTACCCAGTAAATATATTGGATCGTTAATTAACCCTTAGTCTCAAACCCAACTAATCACTATGTTCACAGCCAGCTTATAATGAGATATAATTTAATTACTAAACTAACTGATTAATTATTATAATTACTTAACATATCATTTACAACTTACGGTTAGGGACAGGCATGATGGGAGAATTACGTTAACCCTTTAGGTCATAATAATTCCTTCCTAATTTTAGTCGGATGACCTACTAATGACTACGTAACACCCGGGGGTCGATCAGACCCCGCAATTAAGGGTTTAGGTAGCCATTTAGGTTTGTTACCAAAAAGTTAAATTCATAAAGAGCAACTCACGTCCGCTGACTTCGGCGCACTGAGAACGACTGTGTCTTGTCTTGACTACGTTGCGCGCGCATCACATATCTATGCCGTGATCAAGATACGGTGATCCCCGAATACCCGTGGAATTACCACATGTGGGTTTTGTTATACTGATGCTAGAAAAGCCTGAGACTAGTGTGAAGCTCATTGCGCAATACAAGGTCACGAATATGTTGACAAAACTTACAACATTTCTTTACATTTTAACACTATAATTATTCCAATATATTAAACCATTGTGGAGTAATGATTATTTTTTAGTCCTGACATTCTCCGATGACCCAGTAACTACTTGCAAATTATTTCATTAGTCATTTTTTAATAAAAAACTTGGTAGAGATTAAATAGTTGTAAATCATCAAAATTCACACTCAGTAAATTGTGTTTGTTCATTAGGCTGACTTGAAAGTAGTAAGTGATGCTAAGGGACAAAATGTATATCGAGATCACTTGCCATTACTTGGAGAACAAGGTCCAGGTCGTTCCGGACCTCATGGATTACAGATAGGAGATCAGGTAATGAGCACAACATTATCTATATTTAGTTTGAGAAACTATAGAAATGGTAACTCAACATTCTCCTAGATTATTATTTCAAATACATGTTTTTCCTATTTATATTACTTATTATAGAAAAAGGTATGTGATGGATCAAAAAATGGATGTCGAGTTTTTTTGCGGATATATTTTTTTTGAGGTTTCCTGATTTCAAAAAAGTGGTTTATGGTAATATGTGGAGTGGTCTACAGCTCAAATGTGTGGATTGATTGTAATCAAATTTAGAATGTGGGCATACTTTGGCTATATGTTCAAACTTTTTTATAATTCAAAATTTGACGTAGCTGCATATATAAAAACTCAAAATTACAATTTGATTTTGTTCAAATTTTAGTGAAATGTGAAGATTAATGACCCAAACCCATATGCAAAATTGCAAGTAAAAAATTATTACATTTTATTTATAAAACAAAAATAACCTTTATCGTTATTTTTAATAGCTCACTTTTATTCATATTCAATTTACCCAGAGGACGTGTTTATGACACAAGCAAACCAAGTTTTGGGTCTTATTTAAATATATAAATATTTTTTCAAAGACAGCGTCCATGGTATATTTTCCTTTTTTGATTTGACACCAACCTAACTGAAATTTTTTATGACAATTGGTTTTGGTTAATTTTTATTTAGTTTTGGGTGAGTGAGAAAGTTTGTGCAATGTTTTTTTCACTATATTTTATTTTATATTTGTTTGTATGCTCTATATTTTAACAGGTTCATTGAGAACGCTATAAATTAATTTTGTTAAATCTAAATAAAGGGTAATGCTAATAATAGATTTAATAATGAATGAATAACTAGAGGTTCATGTGTTGTGTTGCAGGTGAATGTAGATCTAGAACTTGAAATAGTTCAGTCTTTACAACATGGACATGGTGGATGGACTGATGGGATGTTTGAGTGCTTGGGTACTACTGGCACAGTAGTGGGTATTGATGAAGATCATGATATCGTTGTATCATATCCTAGTGGCAACAGGTTGGTACTTATACTTATTGAGGGTTTTTTTAAAAAAACTTTAATGTAATAGCAGATATTTCTTGTTAAAACTCCATATTCAAGGATAAAATAAAGCAAAAGCTTAAAGTTTCAAATATTTAATAGTATAAATGAGCTACAATTGTTTCGCCCGACGATGCCGCAAGGCGAAACAATTGTAGCTCATTTATACTATTAAATATTTGAAACTTTAAGCTTTTGCTTTATTTTATCCTCATTGAGGGTATTGACTAATTGTGCGCCCTGATGATGAATCCCGAGGGTTTTGAAACCGCGGTAACGCTAGTCTTTACGATGTAGATGTTAGACCACTATACAGTGAAAAAATAGGTATGAACCTTTAATATATAAACTTGTGGTCTGGTGACTATAGTACAGTAATGAAAACTGTGTATTGTAGTTTGAAACATCAGTTAAGATCTACAATTATGTTGGGCGATGATGCCTATTAAAGATGTGAATTATATCAAATTTTTAGATTTGCTAATAGACATTGTTCAATATAAAATAGTCATGTAGATGCTGTATGTGTCAATATTTGCTTTGGAATTTTTGTACTGCATGGACATTATTGGAGTAGACAAATACTTCTTACGTCATGTACTATAAAATTATATATTGTAAAACATGCAGGGCCGAATTTCTGCATGTGGAATAGGTGCGCATCTGTACAGGGAGGCAAATTTTCTAAATCCCCCCCCCTTTTTAGTGATACAACCAGTGGTGCTACTGTATTTCAGTATTATTAAGAATGAAAATAAATAGGTGGCGTCTTTTCTTATTAAAAAAAACTTATTCTTTAACAATCCTATTATGTCTTTCATGGGCATTTTGTAAAACCTTCTTTTTTTTACGTTTACAAATGTATATTTATTTTTTTGCATTTGTAACTGAACATACATACATTGTTCACCAATATATTATTATTATATACATATATCTCAGTGGATACCTATTTCGTCATTCATTTCAGTTCATTTCTTAGTGTGCGTTAATTTAGATTTGAATACAATGATAATTTAGAGCTGTGTGTACGATAATTTGCTTCTGTCGGGCTGACAACGCTGTTGCACATGTGCGAGCCTCATTCTCAGTTCTTCATTCCAGTCGCTGTCAGTTGTCTAGCTGTTAATAGAAGGCCAGTGTTTGTTTTAACTTTATTTAATGTGAAACAAGTGTGTGTTTGGACCTTGTGAATCAGTAGAGCAGATTTACTGTATTCGAGTGTACGTACGGTATTTCAATTAGTAAACAAATGAGTTGAATTCACTGATGAAATAGATGGAAGGAAAAGACTCAGTGGAGCGGCTTACCTTAAAATAGCCAACGGAAAAAGGAAAAAAAGAAAATGAACTAATTAAAAAGGTACCAAAACTTTACAATTTCTTTACTTCCAACGAAAGTAGAGTAGACCTTAGCAAAAGTAATATTATTGGTGATGAAAGTGAAAGTGAGCACATGCTATTACTCTTGCAAATGAAAATGAGTGTAAACAGTGATAGTAAGACTAACAGTTGTATTAATATTGTTTCATCCAAGGAAGACAAATCACACAATGTTACAGGCGTAAGATACTGTTTGATGATAGGCCCGCGTCATCATCTACCAACACACACCCAATTAATTCTCTATTTATGCCAAGTAATGACCCATATAATTGGGAAATTAATGATGAAACAATTGATTATTTGGTTAAAAATTACATCAACAAAACACTGAGGCAAATGATTTTTCTAAGTCTCTTCATTTGTACCCAGATGGTTTAAAACGAACTTGCACAAAGAGCATGTTTTCAGATGGTTATTGAATGGAGGGGTAGTAGAGTGAAAATATTTGTTTATTCACCGTCTCAAGGCTTCATATTCTGTGCACCTTGTGAATTGTTTGGTGATAAATGTACATCTGTGTTTTCCAATAAAGTGGGGATTAATGATTGGGTCCATGCAGGGCAGAGAATTTCTGAACATGAAAACTCTAATTCTCATATAAATTGTTTATTAAAGTTTAATAGCAGAGGAGTAGAAAACAGTAGGATTGACCATATTATTCTATCCCATTATTAACAAGAAGTAAAGTACTGGAGGAATGTACTTCAAAGTGTAGTTTCTGTTATCAAAAAGTTATCCTCCAGGGGGTTACCTTTTAGAGTCAAAACAAAGGGTTTGGGTCAATAATTCATAATGGGAATTTTATGATGTGTCTGGAGATGATAGCAGAATATGACCCATTTCTGTCTGAACACATTGCTCGACACGGTAACCCTGGCAGTGGCTTAACCTCATATTGTCATCAAAAGCGTAGGAGAAGTTAATTAAAGTTATGGGAGAATCTGTTTCATCAAAAATTGTTGACCAGGTTAAATTGTCTAAGTACTACTCTTTGATTATTAATTCCTCACCAGATATAATGCACACTGACGAAATCAGTTTCATTTTTCGTTACGTGAACAAAAATTGTATTGCTGAAGGGAGATTTCTGTGCTTTATAGCAAACCCAAGACATACTGGAGAAATCCTAGCAAATGCTGTTTTCAAAACGCTGAGGAGGTTTGGTTTAGACAATGATGCTGCATCTTTGAATGTTTTGAATAGAATTTCCCAAAACTTTTTTGTCTTCACCATAATGTCCTTTTTCTCCCAAGTGATAATTCATATTTTTATTATTTTTTCCTAAACTCGTGACATGGTATGAATTCTATTACCGTTCATATTAGACAAATTATATTATATGAATATGTATATATACATACAAAATATACACAAAATTTGGTTGGTGATAGTGAATATGTTTAATTTGGTAATTTTGATGTTATGTATATATGTTAAACTACCCACATCTGAAATTGCACGATTCTGTAAATATTTACAGAAGATCTATTCTGTAAATAGATCGGAAGATTTAGCTGGCCACAATCCATTTTCAGTAGGTCCATTGGTGAGTTAGCTGCATGGCACGTGGCACTGTCTTGTTGAAACAAATACAACCTTTCATGTACTTCTAATATCGCAATAAACTATATAAGAATAACTATACACTATAGACTATATAATAAGAGTGTGTTTAAACAAAATAATAAGACCAATCATTTTCTATCGTGAAACAGCATATAACACATTCAATTATTATTATTATTATTATTTTTAATGCAGAGGCTGTTGATGGATGACATGATTTTTTTTCATAGCTCCAGATGACATGATGGTTTTTAGATCTCCAGTAGCAGTTATTTTTATTCTTGACAGCCACTTGAATAAAAACTTTTGTCCAATGCTTACTCAAGTAAAACTTTTATACCTCCCCAACAATAGTACAGTCTGGCAAC
Source organism: Aphrophora alni (assembly GCA_963513935.1). NCBI lineage: Eukaryota > Metazoa > Arthropoda > Insecta > Hemiptera > Aphrophoridae > Aphrophora > Aphrophora alni. Next base: position 112,742,953 of record OY740771.1, on the reverse strand, counting down.
ATAATCAGTCGGCATTAAGTTGTGTGACACATGAATTTTGAGTGGTTTTAGACTAAGCAGTTGACTTAATTTAAAGTGGACATTCCCTTTTATTGTGACAATTTCCTTAAAAACATTTTTGGAGAATGTAGCAAACTTATCCTTATGTATTCTGTTTACATTATTTAAAATTGTGCCTCTTCAAACATGCTGATGATCAAAATCGGAGCCAGTTTCTTTCAATTTTACTATCAAATAGTGAATGGATGTGTTGTTACAAACATTCTTATTTACCTAATGTTTTACATTTAAAAAAAAACATCACAATGCAATCAGCTGATAGATATTCATTTATATATAACTGGCCTACCAACCTTTAGTGTAAATTAATTAATTGTAAAATTTTAGTTATAAAAATTCAAACTCAAAGGGGTTATGTTTTCAAATGCACACTCTTTATAAATACAACTAACAGATTATCAGTAGATTGCATCCAATAAAAGTAAATAAAAATAAATATTTAGTAAATTCTACAATTTTATTGAGTTGCCGACCATGGTTTCGCCAGCAACAGCATTTACAAGGCAGCTTAACGTAGACTGTATATATATATATATATATATATATATATATATATATATATATATATTTATACACCATAAAGTACAAACATATAGTATAGAATTAAAATATAGTATCCATACATTGAAATGATAATAAAAGTAGTAAAATATACAATTTAGTAAGTATAAATTGTTCTAATGCATTTGCAACTAATCCCAGATTGTACACTTCAATTCACCACTTCACTAAGGAACACCGCTACAGAGTAAAAGGAGCTTGACATCATGAATTGTCCAAGACACCTTCTAGTCTTTAATATTTTTAGTTATAACACCATCTTAGTAACAGCAGAGTATTTCATTATCCTGTTAATATAATTAGTGAATAATATCTAGAATGTAAACTTTATACAAGATATTTCACTAAAGGCACTAAATAAAATTTGATTGGTTTCAGATGGACGTTTAATCCTGCTGTATTGACCAAAGTAGCTGTGGCAGTCGCAAGTACTAGCTCAGCTGATAATCAACAACAATTTGCTGTAGGAGACTTAGTGCAGATATGTAGTGACTTGGAACGGATTAAGATTTTACAACGTGGACATGGCGAATGGGCTGAAGCAATGGCTCCGGTAAGTTATATTATTAATCGAGAACAATTTACTTTTCATTTGTGATGTAAGTTTGAAGTAGGCAAAATACAAAGGGTTCAAATAAATCTAGGGGGACATTTCTTAAGTAAGATAAAAATGACGATTTAAAAGTTTTTCAATAGTTTCATAATTTAAATGCTTGTTTACACTTTATATTGTGTTCATATCATATATTTTAGCTGGATCATGCAATAATTGTGAATGGTTATACAAGTTGTACCTTAATAAATTTTGATGGAACTAGGCTCTCCATGAGTTAGTGTTTCCCCGTCACATCAAAGAGTTGATTCCTTGACTCGGTGTGGAGACATGGGTTGAAAATTATACAGTTTTTATCTTGTATCACATATCCTACATATTTATTTACCAGTAAGTAGACAGTTTTATACATTGTATTGTCCTTGTCAAGATCTTTAAAAATTACACTATATTAAACAAAAAGTACACAATCTACAAAACCATTTTGTCATTCAATAGATGGCTGTCCCATGAGTTCATCTATTTAATAAATTTTTTGACCGATTGACCGTTTGACCGTCATTAATTAAATAAAACTCTCATTAATCAAATAGAAAAAATAAAGGTATGCATCAAAACAAGTTTAAATGTATTACAATATTAATAAAAGTTATAACAATACAAATGTAATCAAGCTACAGAGATTGACCTCATTTATAATAATAAATATGAAATGGGTCATCAAGAAACCTCTTGATGAAGTAGTAAACATTTTAGAGTATTAACGTCTTTAATTACTTTTATAAGTTCTGACTTCGATGTTTTCTCTAAAGTCCTTGGGGTTTTTTTTTTTTATAAAATGAATTCCAGAGAACAGTTTTTAAAAAGCCATTAACCTGTGCTTATGTTCTCAGAAATTTTACTATTGATGTAACTTTTAAACTGTACATACAAGGAGAAGTTAGAATACTCAGAGTTTTGATTGAATCTCTAAAAGAATCATGGTGTCTCATCTGTTATAATTCTAATTCCTTGCTCTTGTAATCTAAAGACTCTTAGGATTATTTGATTTTTAAAGTCATTCCATATACCTGGTCCATAATTTCGATGGGATGAAAAAAGACTAAAGAATGTTAATTTTAGAATTTTTATAGGACTAGACCGAGACAATATCTTTCATTAACACCTGTTTCATAGTTTTGTTATGTTCTGCATGTAGCATTCTTTTTTTTATTTCCTTATTTACAAATTAATGGCCCATAACTTCGAATCGTGATATTTTAGCTATAAAATTTTACACATTTCTTATCATTTTATGATTGTATTAATAGATTTGAATTTTGTACGAATTAAGTTCAAAGTGTATAAAAAAAGCTCATTTTACAGGTTAGAATTTTGTCATAGGTTATATTAATTTTTCAAACTGATATTAGGCTTTTTTGTGGAATAAGTAACATATACAAATGTTATGTTTAGATTTTGTATGAATAGGAGACACAGGCTTACCTTGGAAAGTGGTCCTTGGTATTACATATTAATACACAAATAGAAAACTAGAGAACTACCCTTAATCTTAAATAAATCATCCTTTATCCTTTCCCCTCTTCCAACATACTTACTTAAAATTAATATAATGAATTTAAAAATGGGATAATAACAATAACAAAAACAATAATAAAAAATTCATCTGTCGTCCAACATTCAACACAGATCTAACCTCTGAAATCAAATTAAAACGATTTAGTCTTCTCTTTATACTCCTACTAATTAAGAAAGTGAACAGTGTTTACATACTATTTCAGAACTTTAGTGTTTTTTGTATGTTTTTATATTTGCGTAGTACTAGGTACAAGCCCCACTTTCCACTCTATTCTAATGCACTCTGGACAATTCATTTTAAATGGAGAAGCCTAAAATTAATTGGTACCTATTTTCTCCAATAGTTCATGGTTAGATTAAAACCATTTTTAAGTGTATTTAGTGATGTAATGCTATATAATTTATCTTCTTAATCTTGGGTGAGAACCCTCTCATGACCAACTCTTGTTCTCTTCTGACTCTAAAACTGTTAAAGTATTTGGGCTAAGGGTTTATGCTTTTTTTTTATGGGATTACTGCGGTGTTTTTGACTATAAACTATACATCACAAGGAAAACAATACATCCAGTCTTGTTGAGTCTTACTTCAGTGAGTTTTCTTTTATTTCTTGACATACACTTTTTTAGCTAGCCCCTCCACAGACACAAATAATTTTTTTGAGCTGTAGTTTGTCTTGCATAAAATTTTACTGATTTTTATTTTGAAAAGTTAGTGTATGATGATGTAATTTTGTTTTGTAGACTCTGGGTAAAATTGGCAGAGTACAACAAATCTATCATGACAATGATCTGAAGGTAGAAGTGTGTGGAACTTCGTGGACCTACAATCCAATGGCTGTCACTAAAGTGGCTTCATCAGATGGAACTGTACCAGCACACTCTAGTGGAGGTATGATTAGATAAAATTAATTCTTAAGATAATTATTGGTTACACTCGTGAGAATAACCAACTTTTGTGGGAAAAATGAAAAATTGAATTAGTATATGAAAGAAACACAAAAAATACCTTATTTTAAACAAGAAGATGTTTGAATGACTTGAGTTATAACTCTGTCAGAATACATAACTGTCAAGGAATATGTCTTACCTTTGAGAATGTATCTAATGATGTTTCTGTCAGAAATTACTACCTTAATGAAATGTGTCTATGAAAACTTGAGATTTTACGTAAGGATTAGGATATATGTATCTATATAGATAGTCAGATGGCTTATGAGGTAAAAGATAGTGTGGGATTATTTTAGAATTAGATGAAGGGTTCAACAATGTTATGCTTTGCTTGGTTCCTGGATATATTGTCAAAGCTTTAAGAGTGTAATGTCTAACTGAAACACTTCTGTGTATATTTGTATATATACAGTATACTATATTACATATCCTGGTCAGGTCTGTGTTATTGGAGAATGACAACTTAAATCATTCAAATGTTTAGTTCAAAGTAAAATGTATTTTGTGGAAATTTTGCATAAAAAAAAAGGTTTACCCTTTTGCCTCATGGTTATAGAGGGAAAATTTTTAGTTTTGTAACAACTTTGTATATATATATATATATATATTTCTTTACTTAGATCACTCATAGTTCATATTATACAAAGTAAATGACAAATTAAAGTTTAGAATCTGAAGAATTTTGAGATTAGAGGTGTGTAATTAAATATCAACCAGATAATTTGTACTGTGTATGTACCTGTTACTCTAATCAGGCACATAGTTAAAGTGTTAGGTACATTCTGTATTATTTAAAATATCTGATACAAGAGCACACTTTTATTTTGAGTGAAATTGTGTTGAAGGCCAAACACCTTGTTATATACCATGTTTCCCCACTCTAGGCTGACTGGAGTGTAGCTTATTAGAAATGATAGAATACAACTCATTTTTTCATTCTCATAAACATGACGACCGTCAAAAGAAAGTTTTTTGTTTAATGTCTTGCAAAATTCAAAAACAATACTTCATAAGTTTGAGAAAAAACGGCTCATAGACTTCAGTTTTTGCACGCTTTAGAATGTGTAAGTCGCTACAATGTTTGAATTTGGGAAAATGAAATTCCTCTTGCCTTTATTAAATATGAATGGAACAGCCCAAAAATTAATGTTTGATGTGTTCTTACTTGGGATCATATTATTGGTCCCTTTTTCTTTGCTGAAAATGGAATTATCTACTTTGACATCTTTGCTATATGCTATCCCCCAAATTGAGGATGATATCCTATATGAGAAATTTCTTCAATGTTGGATTAGAAGAAGTGGATGCAGGGCTTGGAAACAATGCTCACCCGACCTTACATCCATTTACTTTTATTTATGCGGGCATGTTAAACAAAATGTCTATAAGAATATAAAAATATGGTCTATAAGGAAATATGGTTTGATCTCAACCAACTGTTTCTTTAAGTTTTCATTTAAAGTTTTCTTTAGTATTTTGTGGGATTCAGACTAAAACACACTGTATAAACAACCCGCACTATTTATGGGTTCTTCTGGTACTGTTTTATTAGACTTAAAAATGCTTCCCTAAAACCCAATTGGGGTGGATGTGAAATTTGTCTTTATGTCAAATATTAGCTTCTTTGTTCCTTTGGATTATTTTGATTATATATGAAATATTGATTATACATATATAATTGTTGGTAAAAGTATTTGAAAATTTACAGAAATTTTAATTAAAAATGCTAAATTAAACAAAATCTGGGTTATTCGCTAATTTGTTTTAATTTCTTGTTTTGTGCTCAGCAGTGATGGCACAACTTTTCAGTAATTTGAGCATAATAAAATCTCTAATTTTTTACCCTTACATTTCGGTTTTTATTATTAATATAGTTTATTAATTTTTTTCATAGTTTTGTTAATATAAAAACTAACACATGATATTAAGGTTATTTGACCAGTGTATAGTCTTGGTTCAACTTGGTGTTACATATTTCTTGCTTTAAATGCTGTTCTATAAAGTTATAGTTTTCCTGATCATAATGTTTATAGTCTTATTTATTTTGACCACCCAGGTCTAGTTTTAGTCCTGGTTTCTGTCTTGGGATAGTTTTAGTTTTAATTTCCAACAAAACCGTAGGATACCAATCTATGTTCCTTTTCATGTTCATCATGTTCTAGGGGTTTTTCACTTGATAATGAGAGTCAATTCATACTTTCAAAATTTTGTGTGTTAATTTTTGTATACAGAAATGATGGTAAATGTCCAAATGAATTATAACAATAATATGAACATGCCATCATTATCTAATAACTTTAAAACCAAAACAAATATTGTTGTACAAAATTTTTATTTTTGTATGTAACTTTTTTCCAGAACGACTGAGTGCTTTGCTGAAGAAATTGTTTGAGACACATGTTTCTGGAGATGTTAATGAAGAACTAGTAAAGTCTGCAGCAAATGGAGATGCACAAAAATGCGAAGAATCCTTGAAAAGAATGGATGCAGATGTGAATGGTGTATTTGGTGGACATACTGCTTTACAAGCTGCCTCTCAGAATGGTCATTTGGAAGTTATTAGAATATTGCTACGATACAAATCCGATGTTGAAGTCGAGGTACGTTGTATTTTATTGACTTATATGGTGGTATAAAGTAGGCCTATAAGAAATATAATAATCACACAAAAATCGAACATATTTTTTAACTGATGTCTATATTTTATGACCTAAGGTATCTTGAAAAATCTTGTCGTTTGTCTGTTTTTGTCAAATGTAGATGACCAGATTCTTCTTAAGGCCTAAGCCTCTGTAGTACTTGAAGTCTAGTCATATTCTTTAATTTTGTAGGTTCTGTTCAACATTATCAAAACATTGTTTTATCACCCACCTCTTTGACTGGTTAATATCTGTTTAGGGGTTCCATATTCTCTATTCATTCTCTATACAATAGACATCTTATTTATGTTTTATATAATTGTAACTAGGTCTGCTCATTATATAGTTGCTTTAGCTCATCATTTGTCTGGATTCAGCACTTTTCATTTTCTCTTACTGGTCCAAATTATAAACAATAGTGTCACAAAAATTAATATAAGCACTTAAAAAGTCTGGTACAAGGAAACCAGAAATGTTAATTTAGAAGCGATTCAAGAAATTGAAAGATAAAATTTAAAATGGTTGTCATTTTAAATAGTAGATTTATCTATATTTTGGAGTAGTTAATCTAAACACTAAATTGAAGGTTCATCATGAAGGTTTTTAGATCACTGATTTCAATAAATAAATTTTCCTACAGCTGTGTCTGAAGTGTTCATTTATAACCTAAGAACAGGTTCTAAAACAGCTGATTACTACACAGCATAAAAAATATTATGCACCCTAAATTAACGTTGATTAATTGTGATTCATTATTGTATGCTAAGTAAATTCAGGTTCATTATTGTCACATTGTCCACTCACTAAATAATAAGGAGACTCAACTAACCTCAAATGTTGTGTCATCTGGGTCTGTATTTGTTATTCAAGAATATAAAAACTGTACATTTAACATAATAACAGGACAACTAATGTTTGTATAAATTACTATCACAATACTATTGTTCTGTATATTTTGTTATGGCTCTCATATAATCTAAAAATAATAAAATTAGTAGAAAATATAATCTATACTGCAGTTGTAGGAAATATTTTGTATGTAATTGGAGTGTAATGTGTCTATCGCTTTTGAGAATTTACAGCTCCTTTTTTAAATTTGCAAAACCTAGGTGGTTATTATTTTTATTTATGCATATGTAAAATGTGGTGTTGTATTTTGTATTTTATAATGGAAGAAATAATAAAGATTTCTCATTTTAAAAAAAAAGATAGAGATACAGATTTCTAAATACCATGAAAAAGTAGTGAAGGTTCCCAATTTACAATTTTTTTTACAGTTCTTCACTAGATGAATAGTTTACAAAGTAATAATGGTGGCAAATATAAAATATAAAGTTTTTGTGTCCTGTTTTGGTTAAAGTTAGAGTAAGTAATCTGTTAATCATGTATCAGAAGGTGGCTAATTTATGTTTCATTGGATGATTGCAATTCACATTACTTACATTACAAGTATGATAAAAAATTAAAAAATCCAAATTTTAATTGTTTGGAGTCCCTTTTTATATTTAAATCTAAGAAATTTAATACGAATGACTTCTTCTATTTCCATTGTAAGATAATGCTATTGCTAAGGGTGGCAGAAGAATGTACTTATAGTAATTATGTTGTCCCAACAAAAATATAGAATTAGTAATTATCATAGTAATTATTAATATACTTAACTGGGTCAAAATTGCAAATTTTAATTTGTATGTAACGGACTCAACGTCAATTCTTTATTCTAAAAAATAATGATGTTATTTTAAATAATTGAAAAAGAACCAAGTAACAGTTATTTGAGGCAGAGTAACAAAATTTATTAAACCTATATATTTGTTAATTTGCATGACAACGGTAGTATGTTTTAGATGGAGAGAACCTAAAAGTCTATCGAGTGTTGTAGTTATCTTCTTTTAGTTTTAATTTTTTATTTACATTGATTACAGGACAAGGATGGTGATCGCGCGGTACACCATGCAGCGTTCGGTGATGAACCTGGCGTGATGGAGTTATTAGCACACGCAGGTGCAGACTTAAATGCTAGGAATAAACGAAGACAAACAGCTTTACACATTGCCGTGAACAAGGGTCATGTTGGTGTTGTGAAGACACTGCTCGAGTTGGGCTGTCATCCTAGTTTACAGGTAGACAAATTTCCATTTTATGTAGAAGTGTTTGTTTCGTTTAAGGAATTCATTTTGATTGAATTTTAGCTCTTGCCTATATTTGCATGGTGATTGATGGATAAATTTAATGTTGTTAAAATTATTTATACTAAATAATTAAATTATTTATACAAAAGTTAAAATTATTTTATACTAAATTAATTTTCTATTGAAATAACTTCTTAAATATTAGGTATTTACTCTCCTTTGTTTTCTTATTTTATTGATGTCAGTTAACTTCATTGTAACTTTGATGCTGATGTGGAAGCTGTGAGGGTGGCAATACAGCAACTCATCTGGAGATCAATATTATTTTTTAATGCTGTTTTCTTGGTAGAATTAAAGTCGGATATTATTTATGAATTTTTAAAATGTTATTTGTCTTGTCTCATCAAGACATTTAAAATGATGTACCGCTGTGACCATATTTCAAAATGTCCAGTTACCTCCACTACACGAGGGGCCATAAAGTCAAAATTAGGACTTACTGAAGTAGCCTCTCTTACCTGAGAAGATTTTCAAATTACAATAAAGTAAATGTGGATGCAATATCCACAATTTTAGCTACTGTAGTCCAAACAAATTTTCTTCATGTTATTTTTCTTGTCTCATCAAGCTTTTTAAAATTATGTATCTCACATGACTATATGTTTCACTTAAAATTTGTTACTTTAACTCTTCCTCCCCACCCCTTAAGACAAAAAAAGTCTCACAGAAGCACCTTCTCGCTACAAAGAAGATTGTGCAATCATGTTTAATTATTTTCATTAATAACACAGTTGGGGAGGGGAGGGGGAGTGCAAGTTTTTTTCAGCCACCCTATATATATATTTATATATACAACACACAAATATATACTCACGTTTTATTTTATTACATACATTCACATATTAATTTATTGAAGATCAAGTAAACTATATAACGACAGTTTAAATTTTTTATACCAACCTCTATTTTATTTACTAATTGTTTTCGGGAAATAAACAATTATTTTAAATTAATAAACTAAATTATTTTAAAAACTTTGGGAGAATATTATATAAATTTGGTAGAATGTAATCAAAAGACTGCTAATGGCATACAACCCTTGATCTTAGAATTTCTAACATTCTTTTCATATTTTCTAGTATTATGCTCATAAATATATAATTTTTGTTGTCATTGTGCGGTTGATTCTAAAATAACACTCAGCACTTTATACAAATATAAATATTTCAATGGATAAATGTCCAAAGTTCGAATAAGAGATAATGAAGGTTCAGGTGAAAATTTTCACATCATAACATGTAATATTATTTTCTGTCATGGAATCACTGATTTCAATAGTGATCCATAAGCATTGCTACAACTAATAGCAACTGTGAGAGGAATAAAGCAAAATGAACTGATCCGAGGATTTGTTTGAGACAAGCAACAATGATGTCGCATTTCCAACTCAACTCAATTGACAGTAATGCTTGTATATTTAAAATTATTTCCGTTTACATTTTCATTGCAATTTGAAAATATACCGATTATGTTTGAGCAAATGAGATTGTTGTATCTATACATTTATAAATAGCCATGTCTTCATCTGTAATCAGTTTACAACTCAAGAACCGCTGATCCGATTTTCATGCAGATTTCTTACTTATGTAGGTATGTTATCTGGTCAGGTTTTAATCTATGTTTGATTCAAATGGATTCTGTGGTTCCCAAGTTTTAACAATATCTGTGTCCACAGGTAATACTAAAACCAGAATTTTCAACATGTGTTACACATTTTTGTAATATTTTCACTGACAAAGTTAATATATGACTTGAATGTTATTTTGAATTGAAAAACTTTTTTGAAATAGTTCCTAAAATAAAAACCATTATTTGCTCCTGAAACATTTAATATAGATTTTTATTTATTAATATTATGAGTTTTCATAAAATTTTCAACTACAAACAAGTGTTTTCGGTGTGACAAAGTTGGGTACAAGATGAAAACATTAATCGGGACTATAATTAAAAAAAAAAATTGGTGCAGTAGTTTTTGAGTTAATAGTTTTTTTATATGATTAACAGGAAATGCATATTCTCCTATCTATTTTGACTTTCTGCAACAATATAGTTTTATCAATATCAAAGTTGGTAAATAATTAGAATTGAAGATTATATCTGGTTTTAGTTGGGACATGGCTCGTGAGAAAATACAAATACGATTAACGTAGAGTTTACATTGCCCAAAGAAAAAATGTGATCATTCTGTTTTTAACTCTTGCGACTGAGGATGTGTTTACCATTTGAGTAATAGTTTTTGTTTTTCATTGGTGTTTACCGAAAGTTTAGTTATTTTATAGGTTGGTTTAAATGTGTAAAGGTGCTTTAGTAAATGACACCCATATATTTATTATTTTATATGTTTGACATATAATTAGTCACATTTCCATGTTGGCATAGCTGTAGAACAGCTAGATTATAATAAATAATAATTCTAATAATAGTTTAGTATTGAATAATTCTGATAAATGTGTTATCGGAGGACCAGTTAATTAAGTCAATAATTAACAATTGATTATATAAGTTTGTATACTAACAAAGAAATGAACACAAATTTGAGACGTCCATGATTAAAATATAAATTTATGTAAATAAGTTTATTCTTACCTTTTAGTGAATCATTTGTCGGCAGAGCCGTTGATCTGATTTGAGATGCATTTTGTAGTACCAAGTCACAATTAAATCTTATAATAATAAATCTTATAATAATGGATTACCTTATATGGTCCATCTTGTGAATTCAGTCGATTTTTATATTATGACATGTTTCGGAGTCATAACTCCATCATCAGATATCCGTAATTATGTACGACGAGCTCTTCAGAGTGAACAATTAAACGGATATCTGATGATGAAGTTACGACTCTGAAACATGTCATATTATAGAAATCGACTGAAGTCATAAGACGGACCTTTGAAAATCGATTTAAACATATATATTTATTAACAATATTTGACCAAGTTAAGATATAAATTATGTGTATAAATAAATAAATACATTTATCCTCTGCAAAATTCAAGCTTTCACAGCAATTGTCGTCCATATAAAAATTAGGTATACTGAGTTGTTTTTTGTGTGTTATGTGCCGATGTCTTTGCCACATTTCAGTCGTCTTTCTCAATGAGTCTAATACGTTCATTGTGAACACTGAAATGAGATTATTGTAAACGGCTTATACAGGTGCTTATGAAGACATGCTTCTCTGATCGGTTGTTCATGTTGGGCCAATCAGAATGCATCAATGCTGTTTTCTGCGAATTAGGAAGTTTGTCAGCTTATCTCTACTTATATGATCAGGATTTTAAATTTCGATTGCTCTCTGTTCTTTCCCAGTCCAGTAACTATTTACTCTGGCAACAAGTTTTTATTTATTAAAATTAACCATATACTTGGTTGACAATGTGTGCGCTGCCACAGCTGACTGATTCATGTTTCTATTTGTGTGTGAATGTGTTCTTTTAGTAAACAATGGAAATGTGAAATAGCTGTTGCAGAACATATGTTATCTACCAAGTATTATGTTAATTTCAAACAATCAAAACTGCCAGAGTTTATAGGAGAATCAAAACTGGCCTAGAGAGGAATGAGAAGCAATAGAATAAATGTAAATCTCGGAAATGTAAATAGAGATAAGCATTATAAGCCTCCAGATTTTTGGAAAGTAGCATTGACCCGTGAACAGGGAGTCAGAGTATTCGGACAGGAGGCAAGTCTTTATAAATGGATTGCATTAGTCTTGTTTCAGTGTTCACAGTGAACATATCAGAGTCAAGAAACCCATAAGAAAAAACTATTGAAACATTGATAATTAGTATTAAGAGAATCAACCATGAAATCCAATACAACATAAAACAGATATGAAATTAAACAAATGTTCAGATATTTAGTTTTCAACTTCATCATACAAATAAACAATAAAAAGAATACAAATTATAAAGTCGTTATTTGTTAATGTTAATGATAACTATTTAATAAATTTAGGCTGTATTTACTAGTAAAAGAGATAATTACAGAAAATCAGGTGATCAAGTTATTAAAATATATATTAAAATTTTGGGTTATGTTTACAAATTAAGTAATGATCTGAAGAGAAAATGATCAGTGAATGAAATTTTAGTTTTAGCACCAGCAGCTAGTTACAAAAGTTTCAATAATTGATTCTTCTGTAGAACGATCAACTATTTTTAGACGAGAGCTTCAAATTGCATTAGCACCGTACATAGAAGTGCATAAAGAACTCGAAAAAAATAAAAAACTGTCTAAAATAACAAGTTTTTTTTTTACAAAATAACAAAACTTCATTTACAAAATATTTCTTTTTTAGGTGTTGTAAAAATTTGTTTAAAAAAATGTTTTTAAGTTCTTGGATTTAATTAATAGTTTTTGTATTAGTGACATGATTTTATAAGTTTTTATATGAACAAAGATTATACAGGTATACGTTGTAAGAGATGTTAAATTATTTTCATCCTTCCTTTCTTAACAATATTCGTACCCCATTTTCCCATAAGGGTTTGGTTTTGCTATTCGCGGAAAGTTTGCAGAACGTAACCCGTGCGAATAGCGAGGGACATCTGTATTGTTTATAAAGTGGCTCTCAGATAAAAGGATTTTTTTTTACTGTGTCTTCTCATTTTGTTTTTTCTGCCTTACAATTTGTAAAGGGTAAAAAAAAATGTTAGTAGATTTAATTTACTAAAACGCCCTGTACTCTATCAATCTAGCTATAAAAGTTAAAATCAATCATCGATTCTATAATACACTATCCCAAGCTTGACACACTAAATAATGTAAATTGTATGTCCCACGGTGGTCAAATCATAGATTTGCACACAAAGCCCGATTTCAATGCTAATTATAAATAAAGGAAATATTCCGCAAACTCTAATTAAAAATTTGTAGTAATAAATGTTCTTAGAAGTTTTCAACGTTATATGTAAACAAGTTCATAACTAACTTACTCATAAATAAATTAGCCATAAAACAAGATAGTAGATTTCCCATGGTAGTACTTTTGTCTTTGACTGTAGAATTTTTCTTTAAACTGGCACTATTTTGCTACATGTATATATTGATGAGGATACATCAGTTATAAAGAATGTTTTAATCATTTCTAACAGTTGTGTATTCAAATACTTGGATATAGAGAAACTAAATTTTTATCCAGTATTAAGAAAATGGTTGGTAAAGATTAATAAAAATATCCTGTACTGGCATTGAAGAAGTACAGTTTTAACCTTTTAAATAAAAGTTAACCTCTTATTAAATAGTACTAGACTATGTTTTTTATGTACATAGAAAATACTAGCGATTTTAATCAAATTTGGTATGTGGTCATATCTCTGAACTTCTTTTAATATTTTCAATAACTTAAAATTTAAGGAGTATCTGCCATAATAATAAAAAAAAAAACAAATACAAAATTACATTTTTTTCAAAATCACCTATATTGATTTTAGTAAAATTTTGGTCAAGTGTATCCTTTAAGGACCCAAACAAAATATAATGGTTGTCATCTCTCCAAAAATTTTGATTCGTGAGTTGTCAATAAAAGTTTAATTAAATCAACCATGCCATGGGGGCTTTTATAAATTACATAATTTCTCTAAATTGATGATACTGATTTTGTTCAAACTGTAGTGAAAGTGAAGATTTAATAACCCAAACCTTTGTGGAAAGTCGCAAGTAAAAATTACTTACATTATTATAATATTATGTGTGTTTATGGCACAATCGAAGCAAGTTTAGGCTCTTATTTAATTATATAAATATATTTTTAATGGTGTCATGGTTTATTTTCACTTTTCCTTGACAATTACTGAAATGATGTTTTGGTGATGATTAGTTTTGATTTGATTTGGTTTTGGGGATGGGTAAATGGAAAAGTTCGTGCTACGTTTTTTGCACCATTTATTTTGAATCTCTTCAATTTCGGAGTTAGCTTTATTGGACCAATAGATTAGAACACTTTGTATAAAAGTGAGGAGGTAGGAAATAACATTTAGAACACAATTTGCCTTGGGCTCATAGAAGAGGTAAAATTAGCATTTTATGACGATGGGAAAAAACATCTAGTAGTGATTGTTTAGCATAGTGTTTTTCATAGATCTTTATGTGAAAACTCAAGAATTTAAAAAACTTATATTAGCATTTTTATTTTCTCAGATTTATGTAGTATAGGATGGGTTATAAAATCAATATCAAGTTTTTTGGTATAAATTGGTTTTTGGAATGATATCGGTTTGTCTGATGGTTGTCATTTGTCATATGTATAGTGCTTTACAGCTGTTTCTACAGTGATTTCACTTTTTTTAGCTGCCATAAGTAAAAAAATTACAAATTTTTCCAGTTAATTGCGATCAAATTTTGTTTATCCTGTGAGTACCCGAATAAAACGTATCGGTCCCTATCTCTTAAAAAAATGGTTTCTGAGTTATTGGTAAAAAACTAAGTGATTTAAACTGTTTGAATATTTGTTAAACCTACTTATACTGCAAAAGGTTATAAGTTACTGTACACTTGATCAAAACACCTCAAATTACCATACGAGTTGAAAATTAAAATATTGAAAGGGGCGAACAAAAATTTAGTATACGAATACTATATATTATATGGGAATTAAATGTGGGTTGGGGAATAACCCAAAAAATTTAGTATATGAACACTTAAAATGGGGGATAACCCTGGGGCTTTAAGCTGGAACTACAATATTGGACCAGTTGTCCAAATAAACTTTGTGTACCTCTTTTCTCTTAGAATAGAGTATATATTTTTTGTTTAATTTCATTTTCGTATTACGTCTGCTTCAAATTATGAAATTATCTTTTTAAATGGATGAATTGTCAAATATAATACAAAAACACTACTTTACAGCACCTGTATTTTCATGGTTAAATGAATTAGAGAAGTAGTAATGAAGCCAAAAAATATAATCAAAGAAAGACAATTCCAAGTGTCATTTGTTTATAAAATACTTCTTAAGATCATTGAAAGAATAATGAGTAAAGTAAATTGAAAGAAGTTGTTTGTGTCGAGATACAGCATAAGCTACTTATACAAGTTAAGTCTTTGTAAAACAAAGGGTAAATTTATTGTTATTTTTTAGACATGTTTTGTGAAGGTGAGGGTTTTTAGTTAACTAGTCAAGCAAAAGTACTGTGAGGTTAAGTTAAGCAAAGGCTTTTAACAGACAATAGAAATACAAAACAATAGAGTGACAAAGTTTCAAAGTAATTATGTGAGCCCATTGTCTGACAACAGTGTATAATAGACAAAAGTGAACTGAAAGAATTGTATTTTGAAATATTATTGTTGTTGAATGAAATCTGAGATAGTTTTCTTAGTATGAAAATATCCCTGTTCATGGAAATTAAGTTTATTGAAAATCAATATAAAAAAGAGGTTTATTATTCTGCCATCTGCACTATTATCTTGAAATGTACCTCTTCGATCAATTTGTGAACCTGAAATTATGATAGTAAACTTAGTTTTGTTTCATCAAAAATTTAATCACAAACAATAAGATTGAAATTTTTGGTTACCATTACCAAGTTGAATATTTTGAGAAACTTAAAATAAATATCATAACATTCACGACAACATTCAGTGTTTTATATAAACTAAAGTGTAATATTTTATATTTTCATGCTGTCAATTCAAACTGAAAGAAATGTATTTAAAAATATTATTGCTGTTGTATGAAGTTGGAAATAGTTTTTTTTTTTGGTATGTAAATTAAATTACTTCACTTCTAGTGATATAGATTGTTGATTTTTTTTTGTATCAAAAGTTTTGTCTCTTTTTCTTCTTTGTAGAAATCAAATTTTATGATAAATGATATAAAATAAGAGGTTATTATTTTGTCAAATCTAATGTGTACCACTTTGAAATGTAAAATTGGATTTCTTTGACCAATAATTTACTTCTAATTGTGAAACTTAATTTTTATATATTTATTCTGCTGTTCCTCCAGATAATAATTAAACATGAAAACATAATAATTAAAACACTTTATAGAATAAATAGAACTTTAATAGAATGTAACTTACCCAGTCCATCTTTCTAAATCTACAAAACAGGATTCCCTGCGACTACCACATTTTTCTGATTTAGTGTCATATCCAAGGGGATGCACACTAATAGAAATTCTTACAAATAGTATATTTCTTTATTCAAACACATTTCAACGACCAAGTCACAATCTTCAGTGATGCACGAGGTACAATAAATAAACTATAACTTGCATCACTGTGGTCACTGTGACAATAACTCGTGCATCACTGAAGATGGTGACTTTGTTGGTGAAACACATTTGAATAAATAAACATACTATTTGTGTTCAAGTTTTATTCTATTAAGTATATTATCTCAAAGTCAAGATCAATATTTATTTATTTATATTTATAACACTCTAAACTAAATAACAGTATTACAATGGACTATTTTAGCTTACTAACATTAAAAATCATATAATTTTTCTTTTAATACATTTTGGTGAAACTAAGTTACACTAAAATAAAATAAATTAAAACAATATTTTTTTGTTTTCTTTTTAGTAAAACATAAATATAGGCTACATAATGCAAGGAAAACAAAATGTATGTAAATATAGAACAACAAAATGGTAAACAGTACAGCAATAGAATTTGAAGTTAGCTTAGTAAGTTCTCTCTTAAAAGGAAAGACCATAATCAATCCTACTATGAAATAAAGTGAAATAAACTAGCCTTAAAATACTGTGGTAACAGATTTAGTATGCTTTTTCAAGTTTAATGGATAATAATTCCCAGATATTTGACGGAATTAGATTTTTATACAATACATAAAGTATTGCAATCAAATAGAACACCTATACACTTTTGACATGTATACATAATAGGATTTTCCAAATTCACTTCTCTCAAATAATTAATATTCATGTAATTAGTTTTTTCTGGAATAAGTAGTATTTTATGTTTTGAAAACCTACCACCTAAGTAAACACAAGTAATCATTGATTGTCATTCTTACTTCTTCCCATGACACAGACAAGTGTAATCAATGAAATCTGAAAGCGAACCTTAATAATTGCTCTTTTTAAGATTATTATTATTATAAACTAAACAATTGCTCCCTTGTGGGGCTCCCAATCTCATTTCACCCAAGCTACTCAATATACCATTTATATTGCCATCTATTACTAATGTAACTTTTAAACCATCCTTTTACGTACAACGCTACCTTTATTTTTAATGTTTTTTTTTTTTTGGTATCAAAGTCACTTCAAATATTGAAATAAGATATGATAATATTAATAGTAAATATTACCTGTAATTATTCCGTCATGTGACTTTTTGGTTGCGATTTCTACGCATTTCGGGACCATAATCCCATTATCAAGTTATTCACTTTGTCATCTACACATAAATACACTAAAACACAACATTAAAACACCACTCTATTAAATGATCAGCTGTTATGACATGTATAATACAGCCTTCAACTATCATGCAAAACTAGTTTATTAGCTACATACAAATTAATAATAAGTAGTATATCATGGACCACACGACAGTATACACAGAATACAATTGTCCGGCGCTAAAATATTTAATATAAATTTTTTAATGGTTTTAAAGTGTACGTGTTGTGTATTTTAGTGTTTTATTATTAATATTATCATGTAGACTTGAGTTAGATCCCTTGCTTTCATATTACCTATTTCATCTCTCTGATCAGCCGTTGTTCTCTACTGAATCTGACACTATTCGAGGGAAGGGGTTTTTATTTTACGTTGTTTTCTTCATTTTTTTAAGGCGTTGTTGACTGAGAGGTTTTTTGCCTTTACTTCCAGTTTTCCATAAAATTTTAGTTCAATACTTAATTTACTTTTTTAAATCAATTATATAGATTAATATTAAAATGTTTGTTATCATTTTGAGTATTTTGAAATATTAAAAATAAATATTTTAACATTCACAGATTATGTGACCATGGTTTAAAAAAAAATAGTATTGTTATAATTTGTAATTGAACGTAATTGACAAAATTAATAGATAATTCCCCTAATCCCAATTATTGGGATAAAATAAAAACTAAAAACACACTAATTGTAAAAATTGTTATTTAGTTTATTCCACTAATGTTAATGTGCAATTTATAAAATGGTTATAATCATCAGAGGGTTGTATAGTTAAACTAGAAATAACACATAAAACCCTCCCCATTCCACTCCACAAATGTATCAGCTTATCAGCTCAAAACATGTCAAAACTGACCTTACTTAAAAAATATGCTTCATTTAGATTTGGTTGTTTGGTTTTGAAAACATTATTGATATAGCATTGTAATAACCATCATGAACAAAGTGGATATAGTCATAATGTTTGTCACTACTGGGAGCATACACCACTTGTCCCGTTAATGAAATCACTTCCAACTATGGTATGATGAGTTGCAAGTGACAAAAAACATATTTAAAAACTGTGATCATGTGTTGCAAGCAACTGTTTTAATCAACAAATTGAATGTAGATTCACAAATAGAATTTGCAGTCTGTGTAACGTAAACAGACATACCAACAAATTGAATTATCAAGCCGTGTTTCTGTTGTAATATATACGTTCTATTTTTCAATTTTTCAAAGCATTGTACATTTATTTATTGTTTAATCTTGTTAAGAAGAGAGCACCGACATATACATTGGGAAAAACAATGCTGTCATAAAATGTTTGTATTGAAGAACATCTTTGTTTCTATCAATAATACATTAGTTAAATTTAATATTGTAACAAAAATTTATAAGAGTTAGTTTTATTATAATGGTCACTGTGAACAAGTAGTTAGCGAATTTTTTAAAGCTATATTAATAGTAAGATTATATTCTTCTTGAACACTAAATTTAAAAGAAAAATTTTGTTTGTTTCTAAAATGAGTATTTAGGTCAGCTTATCCAGTTGAACTTCTCTACAATGAACATTTTAACATGAATACATTTTAAAATTTGTTCTTGAGTAGGGAGAGGGTGTCTACAAAAATTCTAGCAACCAAAAAATGGCAAGCTTTGTCATACTTATTATCTTTTAAATTATAAATGATATTTAATTATTTAAATTTTGATGAGTAGATGGTTTATTTCCGTATCTAAAAAGGGTGTATGAAGCGGTGAGCGGTAGCTCTTGCCCTTCGAATACTAAAAGGGCACCGTTTACTTGAACTAATTAATTTTGATTTCCAATACTATAACTTTGAAACATTAAACTATGAAATGACAATATTTTTGTCACAGTTTGTTTTGAACAGTTTGTAAGGAAATGGCTAAGACTGATGTTTATTTTGAATTGGTGTTTGTCAAGAATGAGTTTCGTTTGTAATATTTATGATCATTTTAGTTTATGATAAATTTGAAGAGAGATGGGTTTATGCCTTACACGATTGTGGTTGGTAGCCATACACAACCCATAATTTTTTTGTATTCAAAACTCCTGGACAAAGGGGAAAAAAGGGAGGAAGTTTAGAAGAGGAAAGAGTGGTCTTATTCTGGTGTAAAATAGAATCAAAGTGGAGACACCTATTTTCTGTTTGGATAACTTAACATAACTGCTTTCAGAAGCGATTAGACAGTTAGGTTAGCAACTATCCAATCCATTCTCTACTGTAGGATTCTTCGTTAGAGATACCCAGAGAACCATTCTCTCTGTCAGTCAAGACCTGCATATTATGTGGGCATAAATAATAGACTGGATTAAAAGGTAACAACGGCTTACTTCTCCCCAGCTTTGATTTAAATTGTTTCTGATATATCATAACATTTATTTTTGCCTTGGACAAACTAATATTTGTATGTTGGAAGTCACATTTTCAAATGGATGTATATTAAAGTGCAGGTACAAAATAATGCACAAAAATTGGACAAATTAAAATACTGTAACTCTATTACCAAATATGGCATTAAAAATAAAAACATGATACAAATTTCTAAATAGAACAACATTTGGATAAAGGTAGATTTTGTTTTGTTGTTCATCATTGCTAGCCCTAGCCTTTGAATATTCTAATATTGTCGGGGTAAAATTAAAAAAAAAAAAAAATTGACAAGAGAGATCTGTTAGAAAAGATGAAAGAGAGGGATCTAACCCCAAGACTACATGAATAAAGGTGCAGATCCAGCTAGGTTCCTCGGGATTGCAACCCCGTATTCACTCTATGTGAGACCCTATGGGAACGGTAGAGCTCATAAAGAAATCAGAAACCTAAACTTACAGAACAAAACACTACACCATAAAAAAAATGTTGTTTAATGTAGGTTAGTCAAAAAGTGATAATGGTTGTTATATTTCTTGAAACATAAAATCATTTACTTTCCTTGTGATTTAACCATGTCAATCCTCAGCAGGCTTATCATGTTAGTTTTCAAATTAAAGGTTATGGATAAACTTTCTAAATAATGGTCATGTGTTATATGACCAAGTTAACTGAATCTCCAGCTTCTATTGACTAAAATTAACACAACTGACACACGTCTCATTTATCAACCTAGTATTTTTTCAGTGATATCTCACTGCTCAGTGTCCGTCACCTATTTCCGTTGATGAACCCTTCTGATTAACTCTGTTCATTCACATTATCACTTATTTTGGACTTAATACAAATCAAATGATAGTTTTATCACAGAAGGAAATAGGAAACTAACATGTTTTTTCCCACACAATTTTATTTCTTCACATCGACATCATATGGAGTCGAGTTATTCATCAAAAATATATGTTAAGTTTTTTGTGGATGTATCCAATTTTTATTTTCTCTGATGATGTCTGACTGACCGTCTGTATGTGCAGTGCTCTACAACCCAAATGTGTTAAACATTTTTTATAAAATTTAGTATGAAGGGATATTTTGACAATATGTTGGGACTTTTTTCCAATAACTCAAAATCAAGGGATAGCTGCCATAAGAAAAAAAATCAGTATCTTTATCGGTTCAACGTGAAGAAGTCAGCAACGTCCAAGGACTGTCACAAAGACGAAGAACATTAGAACATAATCTCCTAAGGTGCGCCAAAATCAACTCTGCTGTGTCAGTTCTTAGAAATATGGTGGGCAATTGGGACTTAGAAGCAATTATGATGGATAGGAAATACTAGGTACTTAAGGAGGTGGCATTGGGGACACCGGGCCATCAGCTTTACCTAGTGCTGGAAGCTGCCTGTAAGAAGTAATTAAGTTAAATACGATGTACGCTGAGGATGTGTTTATGGCACAAGAGAAGTAAGTTTAGACTCTTACTTAAAATTCAGTAAAAATGTTTTGTCAAAGACAGTGTCCATTGAGAAATACCACTTTCAATTGAGAAATAACAAAATGTCATTTTTGGTGACTATTATTTTTGGCTTATTTGGTTTTCGAGTTGGCTGAGTGAAAAAGTTTGTGCAATGGTTTTATATCGTTTAGATTGGCTCCTTCTTTGAGTTTTAGCAAATCACTCCGAGACAAGACCTATATAGCAAACACTCAGGGGCTCACTATTTTGAGTACAGGCATGGAAATCCAGAGGAATTTTTGCTAGATCTACACTTTTTTTGAGTTAGATTGGTCTCTTTCATATTTTCTACCTTGTCTTTCTTGACCAACTAATAATAACAAGTTCTCTTCTGATCGTGATACTATTAGTGGGCTAGGAGTCTTTATTTGTTCTTTTCTTCGTTTTATTATAGCGAGATAGTGACCGAAAGGTATTTTGTTTTTAAAGAACAAGGCAAAAACCTATTGATCAATGACCGCATCAGCACAGTTCAGGATACAGAACCCTGTGAGGCAGTATAGTCCTCAGGTTTTTAAAATATTAGTTTTAAGGTAACATTTAAATTTCAAAACAAGTCACATCATTTTAAAATCAAGTTTGTTAGTTTAGATTAAAAAATTGCAGACTAACAGGGTTTGACAAACAATACTGTATTATTGTATCAAGTATATGTGTACATCATTTAATGTCAGAGTAAATGGAGATCAAGAAGATTAACAAATTAATATTGAACGGCAGTAAACATTGTGAATGAAAATTTAAAAGATATTTTAACAGGATTAGTATTTACATTTCTGTTGAAAGATTGACAATGATAAATTGTATTTGATGTCTAAACACTTTAATTGAAGATAATGTTTTAGTAAAATGTCAAGTTGAGGTCAAATTAAATCGTTAATTTACTTTATGGGTCAAAGTTTTGTCAATGTAGTTACGTGGAATGAATTGTACATTTTTGTTCTCCGTTTTCTAAATAAACGTTGTTCAAACTTCCTCACATGTTCATATTTAATATTACAAATCATGGTCAAAATTTGGGGATGCTATTCGATTAACATTAAACATTTTTATTTGCTCAAAATTGATGTTTAGTCATTTTGATTAATTTTAAAACAGTTGTAGGCACTAAATCTTCAAACAAAACATATTAATTACAATCTCTCCAAACATGAGTAAAAATATAAAAAATTTTTAAAAAACTGATGGGCGGTCTGAGTTTATTTCAGTATTTAATTTGTTGATGTTATATTTTTTTACCCATGTGTTTTGTATGGGAGATAGGTTGGTATAGAAGGATCCTCCTTCTTACCAACTTTTTGAAAATTGTAGTTTTTTAAAATGTATAGCTTCCCTACTAATAAATCCGTAGGAGGGGGAGGGGCTGTAGTGTTATGTTGTCCTCTCAGCTCTTAAAAACTAATAAACCGATTTTAATGAGCATTGGTAACATCAATAGGTTCCACTCAGAAGAAAGTTTTAACATTGAGTTTTTTTGGATATCTTAATTAGAAGTTAAGTTATGACAATGAAAATTTTTCCTATAAGGAAATGGCAGCCGTAAAAGTCGATCTTTGTTCGCGGTAATCACAGCATCTGCTGGACTGATCTCAATGAAACTTTGCAGGCTTATAGTATTGCTTTTGAAGAAGGTTTTAGACTTTGTTTCTTATTGATATCTATAAAAAAACGGAGTTATTACAAAAAATATAAATTGGTACCAGTCAAAATTCACATATGGCCAGTAAATAAATCACGAATTAATCGGTAACTACTCTGTGATTCTGTGTTTGAACAAACCTAATATGCGCCAAAGAAATATTTTATCTTTAAAATTCAATGCGAGAGTATCACGAGTTCTTCACTATTTCAGACTGAACAGATTTCATTCTATACTAATAAATTGGTAAGCCTGTTTAGCTTTATCAGCTTTAATAGTTCAACACAAAAATAGGTTAGGCCTAAGCTAGACCAGTGTAAAACATTTTGGAAAGTGTTATAAACTTAATTTTATTTTTACATACAAATTTAGTTACCATAGTAACCAATATAATAATATACACTTAAAATAACTGATTAGGTCATTAGCTTAAATAATTTCAGAACTAGGTTAGGCCTTGCCTAGACCAATGTGTAACATAATAAAAAATCTTGTTACCTTGATTTTGGCCAAATTGTTGATTTATATATTATAATTTCGATTTGTGTAAAAAAAGATTCTCAAAAAATATAATTAATTGTCTTCAGCTAATTTTGATTCCCATAATATGCATCATATTAGTTAATTTAACAATCAATGTTGAATCTGAAATATTCATGTACGAAGCCGCGGGTAACAGCTATTATTTAAATATTATAATAGTATTTATTTCGCTTTTGTTATAAACAGTTCCTATTTAAGGTTACCATATTTGATTGAAATAAAATTCTAATGGTGACAGTCAAGATTTTATTTTTATTTTTTGCCAATTATTTCTGATTACTTAATTTCCTGATTCCTGATTGCCAAATTTATTTTATTTGCAATTTGGCATACTTTTTTGCAACCTTAAGCTTCACATTTCACCAAAATTTGAACAATATCCGTAGATCCATTAGGTCTTTTATTAACAGATGGCCGATTTCCCCCCCTTTTTTCTTCCTGTTTTCTGTTTCTATTTTATTATTTGTTTACAGATAACTCTTAAACTGTGCTGTTTCTTATTGTGCTTGTTATCACCTAAATTTTGCATTTTGTCTTACGCTTGTTACTACCCAAATTTTGTATTATTGGAAAAATGAAAAAAATATTCTCGAAATATGGTTAAAATATCCTATCAAATTTAGTATCAAAATTAAATCAACATTGATTTAAGCTGCAGAGAACTGCACAGACGACAAGACATCAGACAGCTAATCAGACAAACAACAGATGGACATGATGCCAAAAAATAATTTTCTGGGCTCAACAGGTCTCAAAATGGATATTTCTGCTACAGACTTTACAAGCGATTATTTGTATTTTTTTTCTTGAATCATTTAAATATTTGTTCATATAAAATCAAACAGTGTCTATGTTGTTACTGCTGTGGAGTAATTGGGAGAACCTGTTACACAGCAAGTAAATAAAATTACAAAAATAATTATAATTAAGCAGATGATATTCAACAAAAGAAAGAGTAAAGGTAGAAAAAGATAACACAAAGGGATGTAGATTGACAAAGTTTCAAAGTAATTAGGCTATAATAACAGAACCATTGAAAGAGTGTACATATTACATTGTCTAGAAGAAAGGATCTTTGTATAATGGAGAACATTAACGTGATTTTTGTAGACTGGTAAAATAAATGTTGCGAGAACTCCTTCCAACTTTTCTCATTTACTACTATGATTGCACGCTTTCATTGAAATTGTTTGGCTGTTTGAGCAAAGCTTGTATGGAGTTTAACAAAGTTGAAATGTTTTTTAGAGATGAGTTGAGACTATTAAATTAGAAAAAGGTGTATTAAAATTTATTAATGTGAATATAATTGGATAAAATTTTACATTAAAGTTGGTGTAAAAAAAGGACATTTTGCCTTTGTACTACTTTATAATATTTATATTAGGTCGTCAATAAATGACAGACTGGAGTGAAGTAAGTTTTGAAATTATATATTAAAACCTTGACACCTTGTCATTTTAATTCTGTGGTATACTAAAACTACATTCTTCTTTTTTGTAATGTATATATTTCCTTGTAAGAGTTTTTTTGTAAAAGAAAATCACAGTTTACATGCAGTTCGGTTGGTAAAATTAATGGCTATCAGGGTTAATTTGAATTGTTTTCAAATTACTGACAAACAATAATTTTTTTGAGTATTTGGTTGGGAACTTTAGCTATAGTTTTTAACATTTCACAAGATATAATAGAGATTACTTGGGTTTTTTGAGATATACAAATCTCCCTTGTTGGATGTTTACTTTTTGGCAAATATCTCAAGACTTAATATTGAATTCGGTATATGATCTTTTAGACTAGTTGTCATTGCCAATTACTATTTAGCATCCCGCTGGTATTTATAGATTTAAAGAAAGCTTGTGACAAGGTGCAGAGAAAATATATGGGTGGGTTTAAGTAGAAGTGGAAATAGTGGTAATCGTGGAGAGAATAAAAACCATAAATACAAAAGTTGTGTTAGAATAGAAGAGATTGTGACTGGTTCTATACAGAAAGGGGAGTGAGGTAAGGATGAGTATTGTCATCTTTCTCCCATCATGAAGGTGATGGCATGTGGAGACGTCATGTCATGGGAGGAAACTGAGGAGAACCTGGCGAGATAACTAGCCAAATGGGTATCTAGTACGGATTGAATATAAATTTGGAAAATAGTAAGATATGGAAGGTGGACTGAAATAAAGAACTAAAAAGGAAAAAGACACTGGAGGTAAAAGATCTCAAAGTGTAGATGAGTTCAATTATCAAGGAAAATTCACCATCGTTGGAACGCTACAACAAGAAGTTGGAAAAAGGATGGAAGAGCAATACAACATGGTAAAGTATATAATTTGGTGATGGAACAGAGGGAACAGAGCCAAAGTAATGATGTTTAAAGTGTATTATCAACCATAACATATAAGAGTTTAACACAGTGGTCATAGATATGAACGTAGACAAAGAAAGTTCTGCACAGACTGTGAGCATCGGAGATGAGATTTTTTTTTTTTCAAGAAAATATTACAAGAAGGGATAGGATAAAAAATGAAGAGCTTGTGTCAAATGACCCATTGAGCGAGAAAGTCTGCTTAGTGTTTTTTCTCCATTTTTTTTAACTCTTTCACCATTTTATATTTATACTTTAGTTATATTAAATGTTGAGCTTGACTTATGAGAAAAACTATACAGTATAACAAACACACAGAACACAATTCTCATAAAAAAAAATACGCCTAAGGATCAGACGCGTTTCAACGACAAGGTCGTCCTCTTCAATGATACACCAGCTACACCAACCAAACCACAACTGAATCCCAGTTAGTTGTAGTTTGGTTGGTGTAGCTGGTGTAGCTGGTGTATCATTGAAGAGGACAACCTTGTCGTTGAAACGCGTCTGATCCTTAGGCGTATTTTTTTTTATGAGAATTGTGTTCTGTGTGTTTGTTATACTGTATACTTTAGTTGTAAATATTGTATATTTTTTACAGCAAAAAATATTAGAAACATTGTCTCTCCTTAAATAGTTTAAAACAAACAACATAGATGTAAAATAAAAACCCTGATAAGAAACTGTATGAATGAGCAAATGTTAGATATTATACAGACTGTAGTATGATTCCTCTGAACAGAATAAACAGTGTATTGAAATATTGGCAGCTATAATATCAGCATACACAATGAATCTGAGACTGTCTTCATATGAATATAGATTTGAATTCTCCATCTAGTTTCAAGAGTTTTTTTGTAGTGTCTTATTTTCACATTTTATTATTAAATATTTTTGTTTTTACGAATAACATTGAATAATAATAGTTTTGTTTTCATCTGAAGAATTTTATTTATGAAACGTTTTTATTAATCAAATGGCAACCAATGAAATGGTAGAATATCTTTCTGTGAAATTTATGATTTATTTGATTTCCAAATCAGTATTATTAAGATGAACAACAAGAAATACAATTTAAAATATAGTCTCTCGCATGTTCACGAGGGACGAAGTCTCAAACAGTCAGAAAATCAATTAAAACATTTCACAACAACTAATACAAAACACTACAGAATAAAACTTGATTAAAAACTATAAACAGTATTAACAAATTATTCATAAAAAAAAACTCGAACACAAGATCTCCCAAAAATTACGTTTAATTAATCAAAGGCGTTTCAACGACAAATTCGCCATCCTTTTATACATAATATGGTAAAAATATTATTTTAGTTACAGAGTTACAACAATATAATTAAAAATAGCTTGGATACATTCATTCCTACATAATGTACACACAAGTTTTAGGATGGAAGCACATGCATCTATTATTTAGTCCAAATACTGATGTATTAATCATGTGTATTTGGGATTAAGAAAAAATATGCATTAATTGTATCTCCTAATTCCCAAAGAGTCAATTTGTTAAATTTTCTTATATGCGTACATAGGTTAGGAGATTTTAAATTACTGAACAATTTGAAATAAATTAGATAAAAAATATAAGAGGACACATTTAGCGACCCTCAAGGTGACAATTCCTGTATATAATGATGATCTAGAGTTAGATAGTCATGAGTAATCAGATTAAAATTGATTGGTTTAGTTTTGAAAATATAGATAAGGATACATAGAAATAAATGGGAAATATTGAAAAATTTAAACTCATCAAATAACATTTTATAAAGTATTATTTTTATTCAAGGCTACTTTCATTATTGCCTTTTGGATAATTTGTAACAGTAACTGGTTATAAATACACCCTTTAAGCGATAATATCATATTACACATATTCTGACCACCACAAGTATGGAGTCATTACTTTAAATTGATTGTCGGTTCTAATTGACAGTGTTATATAATTTGTTTTTTTGAACTGATATATCATTTTTAGTATTTAGACATATTTTGGTTTTGGAAGGAAAGAGAAGGAAAGGGAGGGTGGGAGAGAGAGGGAGTAGTCTGATGTAGTTCAATCTAGGGGTCTGGAACACTTGGCATTGAAAATTCTAATTGTAAATATTTTGGAAATTTGTTAAACATTTCTTGAACAATCAATACAAGCTTTAGGTCAAAATATTTATTTAATTAATAATTGTACTCATAGTGGAAGTGTAAACATCTTGGTAACTAAAATGTTAAAACAGTATTTATTATTGTTCTTCTCTTTATTACTCTTTTACAAAATCATATTCTGAAATTTTTTTATTAAAAAAAATATGTAATTAAAGAAATTGTTTCAAATTTAAAAAAAGACTAAAAATTGTTTTTCATTTTATCATCTGAAATTAGATATAAAAAACCTAAAATTTGAGCACAGTTAGAAAAAAAATTATAAAAATGGCATGCTTTTATGATGCCTCAAAGTTTAGGTGTTAGTGGTTAGGTTCAATATTTTTGGGGATTGTTTGTACTCAATACAAGCAACATTATTAATATACAGTAGCAACAATTTTTATCAGTTATTTGTAATGATACAGGAATTTGTTTGTAATTATCGATTTGACTGTTTAAATTTTTTATAGATGATAATACAATCAACATACGAATTACAAGTATTCAGACATACTCAAGAGCTTTTAAGAAACATCTTGGCTTTAGATTTATTAAAAATCCATTCGAGATAAAAGAACATAAGAAAAACAGTAATTTGGAACTTTAATTAACAATATGTTCCAGACATGTCCTGTACTACAAAATTAAACTGTACACTTGTCTTAATCTCTCAAATAAGATAAATAAGAAAAGAAATTGGTTGACCCGAACTTAGTACTTTAAATTTAGTATATAATTTTACTTCACTATATAGTTTTATGTCTTGTTCAATGTTGTTTGTCAAATTCGTTGTTAATGCATATGTTTAAAACTAACAATGTTCTGCAAAACCATGCTGTAGTGTATTCAACAACATTTAGAATTGTACATAATTAAACAGAAAGTATTTATAAATACACTTTTTGGTTCATTGATGTGATAATTCCATGAGAGTATTTTATGACAATTGTAATAAGAAATCGATCTTTCAGTATAGTTTGCAAAATGAAAATTTACATTTCTTGAATAATTGTGATGTACGTTGTATAATTATAAATGCAATCACAGTTTGGACTACGAGATGAGATGTACAAATGCTGATGCATGCCTGTGCCATTTGTTACACAGCTTGAAACATGTCAGTGGCGTGTTAATATGAATCTGGTTTTGTTTTAACATCAACTACTATTTACATATTGAAATTTATTTATTGTACTACATCTGTCTCTGTTTTCCATTGTGCATGGTCGTGAATAACGCAAGTTTATTAAATCTTCATCTCCATATATATAATATATAAAATATATATATGGAGATGAAGATATATGTAATTTCTTTTTTTGTGGAAAATGCCAACTGGCTCAAATAACTTAATTATTTAACATATAAGTTATGTTTATATATACAATAAGTGTTTAATATTTCGATAAAATCTTCTTCAGCTTAGAGGAAAATAGAAAAGAACAAAAGTGATGAAAACGGATGGTGACTAATATTAACAATAAATAATAATTTATTGGATATTTCTAATAAAACAGATGATATATTATGGAACAAACCTATTAAGTAGTGAAAATAAACATAATAAAATTTTTATTTTGGGTTTACAAAGTATAACAATATTATTAAATAATGGTATAAAGAAAATTTGGTTAACTACTAAAACAGATTTATTATCTCTTGTTTAACCCAAATGGGAATTTAGATTAAAAAATCTATTGGTAAGATTGTTCCATCTGTTCAAGGTTTTGTTTGCTTTCACCTTCTGGTAATTTATAAATACCTTTAACACTAAAGCGTTCTAATATGTGTTGTGAAATAGGTTTATCATCTTAACTTTTTGCGTATAATCTATGATTATTCATATGAAAATGAAGGGGATTTATATGTATAAAAATGTAAATGTCCTGACAAGCTCATAAACGACCAACCCAAACCCTTAAAGTTAGAAACGTGAAATTCCAGGAGTATATTCCTTCCCTTTACTAAGATGGGATTTTTTTCAAAATTCGACCCTTATGGAGGTTTACAGAACTCCTAAACATATCATAGGCTTGATGAGATATCGACTTCCTTTTTGTTTACATAGGTTATCTATTAATGCCTAAAACATAATCCTTAATCATACAGGGGTGGTGAAATGTCCCGGAACGGGTTAATATTTTTTTAACCGTTACAGATGGAACTATATAATTTGGTACACTGTTACTGGGCATAAAACACTATTTTACCACAATTTCAATGAGCCGCTACCACTTTGGGGGGACGGCCCACAAGGAGTCTGAATAAAATCTTAAATGAGAGCGTGGGTCGAGTTGTACATCAAATTAAAGGTCTAATTTAGTAGAATACAATGCCGCAAATCCGACTTCAAGAGGTTCACCCTAAACAAAATGGCGGCGTTTTAAAGTTTATGAAAGTTACTACGGCGTTGAGTGTTAGATAGTATTTCAAATTCATGCCATCTTTGAATGGCTGCCATTTCCGGCTCGGTTGTCCGTTTGAAGTCGGATTTGTGGCATTGTACTGTGCTAATAAAGACCTTTAATTTGATGTACAACTCAACCTATGCTCTCGTTAAAGATTTTCTTCCGACTCCTTGTGGGCGTCCCCCATTAGAGGATAAGGGTCAAGTGGAACTCTAAAAAATAGCTTTATAGCTTCAACACTGATTTCTGGGCGTTTGTTTTGAAACCTGTACCAAGTAAACATGTTCCAGCTATCTTTAATACTCAACGCCATTATAACTTTCATAAATTTTAAAATGCCGCCATTTTGTTTAGGGTGAACCTTTTGAAGTCGGATTTTCGGCATTGATTTCTACTAAATTAGACCTTTAATTTGATGTACAACTCGACCCACGCTTTCATTTAAGATTTTCTTCTGACTCCTTGTGGGCCGTCCCCCCGAAGCGGTAGCGGCTCATTGAAATTGTGGTAAAACAGTGTTTTATGCCCAGTAACAGTGTACCAAGTTATATAGTTCCATCTGTAACGGTTAAAAAAATATTAACCCGTTCCGGGACTTTTCACCACCCCTGTATATAATATATATAATTTTATTTATCGCCATTACGTCAGTGTATGCACAAGTATGTTGAGGTGTTTGAATAAACCATAGGTGTATATCAACAAGTGAGGTTTTTTATTACGGTAGATGTTTTTAGGGCGAGGGAATAGGTGTAATTTTTATTGTTTCAGATATTTAGGTGAAGATGGTAAATAAATAAACATTTATGTTGTTGTATGTAAGATGGCCAGTGCTTAAAATTTTTTTCATTACATAGTTTGTTTATGTTTTATGAGATTTGATGGAAATCCTAAAAGAGACATTTAAAGAGCTTCCGTGAAAACACTTTCTTCTTGACGAACTACTGTTATGAATTTATCTTTATGTGGCCTGGGTTCTTGATTAACATAATAAAATAATCATCTGTGGTTTAGTTTTGTACTCAATATTTATTATATTATTTATCTACTCAAAATATCTTTATCATTATATTATGCTCTTATTATGTTAATATCAAATATCGACTTATCAACTTAAGGGTTTATCTTAAATACATTGAAATCAAATTACATCTATTTTGACATATGAACCCAGAATGATTTCAACTGTTGTTCTTTTATGAATCTAGTTTACTTTTGAGACAATTACCAGATCACTCTATACACAAATGTTTGTGCTCACCCCTTTTTCCTGTGGAGACTCTTGGATATTCCACAGGCTCTCTCTCTCTATCCTGTGATTCTCTCTCGCTCCCTCGGCGATACGTTTCAAAAAGACTGGCCACGTCTTTAAATTATTTAAAACCGAGACAACATTGTAGCCTCTGTAAAGCTCTTATTTGTGGTTTCTTGTAAAAGCTTCAATAATCAACAGTGTGTTATTATCAGTTGTAACAGTAACTATTCTACAACATTTCCTTGAATTAAGAACTACCCCTATTCTTTCAGACTTATTTTACATTTTATAAATTGCAAATCCGGACGATGGTTGAGTACCAAATGATTGTTCCCAGTTATTTCATACACTTTCAGTATTCCTTTAGGATCCACTTTCGTTCCTCAAAACTAGATTTTCAACCATTAAGGAAGCCTTGTAAACAAACTAAGTTGCAGGGTTAAAATTATTATCATCGCCGGTCGGCCCCTTTCCACCCAATTATAAATAAATAAATAAATAAAACCAGCTGTTACGTTTAATTGTTGCAATAACATATGATGATGTAACACTGAATCATTAGTTTCAACTGTTTATCCTCATATGAGCACCTGTGTACTTAAAAAAACTGGTCACTTTAATTTTATTTTAAAACTTGTCAATTTTGAGTTTCATCATTTGTCAGTTATAGAATCACTTTTGAACAGCAATTTTTGTCATTTGCCAGTTCTTTCTACGTGTTTATCAAAATGTTTTTAACTTTTATTTTAGCAACAATGTCTAGTTCTCCAAGTTTACAATTTTAAATAATTTGTAAATACTGCCAACTGATGAAACAATAGGAGTAATTTTGGTCCATAAATCTTCTTGAGTTATCTATCATTACAAAATTCTTCGTTGATTACTTTTTTAGTTAATGTCCACATTTCTGAAATTTTGATTATAGAGTTTGTTCAGAAGTTGTCTGATAATATGAATAAAGAAACTACTGTATAATGTAAACATAACTTTCTGTTGTATTTGATTGACTGAGACACAGTAAATGATGTTCAAGCTTGAATAACCTTCTGGCAATCATTGTGAATTCCCATTAGATTTATTCAAGCAAGTCCTACTTTACATAATTACATTAGAATACTAAAACAGAAAATGGCTATTTCCCAACAATTGTACCCTTCCCTTCACCATCATTCCCATTATTCAAGATCTTGATATATATTATCTATGTTTAGTTTTATATTTGTTTATTTTATAGATAATAGCTTTCTCACTTGGTGTCTAGGCACGCAGAACATAAGACATAAATTTATTATACTGTTTTTTTTTGTGTATTCCTTACCAAATGTTTGAAAACTTGGTTGTTTAAATACATCCCTTGAGAATTAGTTGTAAATCAAATTGAGTTCATATTGACAAATGTGTTTAACAGTTTTAAACTACCAAACTCACATTATGTATTATGTACAACTACAGTCAGTATGTGTGTGGCAATCCTGATGTACTCTAGCTAGATCTACACCCTAGTCTTAGGTTAGATCCTTCTCTTTGTGTTTGGTTTAGAGTCGTCAAAACAAATTAATATATTTTTAAATGTCTTTCTCGTTCAACGAGGTGACAAAGATATTAACTGCATTTCAGTAAAATAAAATTCTCTAATAAATTCAAAAGCGAAATGATTAAATAATGTGTACTGTGTTAAACTTTTAAACATGTAATAGGATAAAATTTAAAATAAAGGGGAACAAATATGATAGAAGTAATGAAAGAAATTGAATAATAAAAAAATAAACTAATACACTTTTGGGGAAAACAATAATGACAAGCAGAAATAATAACAACTAGCAGAAAAACATTGACCTCAATTGTTGTCTAAAGTCATAATTTATAACATTGTCTTAATTATTATTTATTACTATTAACTTACATTTAAAATATTCATTTGCGGCAAAACTTTTTATGATAAAATTGGAAAGTGTGTGTAAAGATAAAATTTTTTGAAAAAATAAATAACATTTTTCAGTTATAAACTTGATTATTTTAAATCTACTACGTGAATTGTTATAATTACAAATGAATAAAAAAAAGAGAAAAAAAGGGAAAAAAATAATAAAAAAAGAAAATAACATATCAAATTGAAATATAATAAAGTAATCCAACAGAAACTTTCATAATATAACACAGTTATTAAAACAATCAACTCTCTTATGCTACTGAGTGAGAACTTATGTGTATGTGGAATATTCTGTTTAGAATGTTTTGGGATATTGCAATGACAGTTGATTACTAATTAAACACCATTTTGATCAATCGTGTTACAATTACATATACAAAATGGTTCCTAGTCTTCTTTATATACCATTTCTTGGTTGTGCTATCCTCTACCGGCCAATATACAAACTATATTGCTATGCTTTTAAATGTGTGCCCGTGGAATATTCCTTATTTCATTTTCCCAGCAAATTATAGCTTGGGAAATATTCTAAATAGTGTGTTTTAAGGGTTAAACGATTTGTGACACATGATACTGCATAAGAATTTAATATTCATCTCAATGATGGAATCTCATTTTTATTTCTTTTTATTTATGCTATTCAAGTTGATAACGAAAATGGTTTGACATTATTACAATATAAAACAGATTCTTGTATTAAGATAATCATCGAAGTTTTATGTGTCACAAATAGTTAAAACATTATATGTACTTTTGGCATTGTTTAAAAAAGTCAAATTTCTTAACTTTTTCATGATTAGTTAGAGTTAGGAGATTGGTATTTGAAAAAGTGTTTCTGCTGAAGTCAAAAATGTTAAACATGTGTCACGTTACCATTAAACAAAAATCACTCAAATCCAAGACTCAACAGCCAAAATATTTAAACATAAAATCTAGTAAGAAGGATCATCTATAAACCATTACATCCTTTCTTAAAGTCCATCCTTTGATCAAAACGTCAAGTTGCACAGCTACATTGTTTAAGCTTTTAATTTCATTACTCTTCTTTTCATTTTTGTTTTATTAATTTTTTATTTGGATTCACGTTATTGTGTAAAACTGTGTTTTGTTTTTCTGTTATCTACAGTCTTTGAGTTAGCGTTTTGGTTTTTATTTGACAAACTGATCAAATCAATCATCCAAATTACCCACACTCGATTTCAAATAGTTGGATAATCGAATGCTACTTTACTTTATTGATATTAGTTCAATAAATGCTATGGGAAATTATGACAATGTCCGAGATAACAAACTCTGATAACATTTTTAAAGTTTGAAAATGAAATTTGTTATTAATTTAATTTCAACATTAAACAAACATATTTATATAATATAAATGCCCATTTTGATTGTAAATTTAATTTAAAACAACATTTCTATATTGTATTTTTTTTGGATATTTATTATAACACAAATTACCAACTTTTTATGAAAAGAACCCCTCCGATTTTTGCTTAATGATACTTATTCCAGTAGCCTATATAGAGAAAAAGAGAAGGGGATATGGAAGGATGAGAGAGAGAGAAATTTGTCAATATAACATGCTTTAAAGTGACAGTGTATAGGGTAACTGCAGTATGGAGGAATTAGGAATTCAAAGAGCAAGCTAGTAAGCTCTACAGAACAGCCCCTTCAAGGATTAAATCGGTCTCCAAAGAAACATAAACTCTAGCCCAATGGGATGCTTGGATTCACCAACCTTTCTACACATTTGCATCGCATTATAGGCCTCGATTAACATCAGAAATTCTGCAGAGAGCTATCAGCTATATGAATATTAATATAGAAAAACCACTTTAGCAATTATATCACTAGGATTTGCTTTTAAATTAACTTTGTTTTGTGATTATACAAATGCAGAGACATGGTTGTCATAAAATAGCTGAAGGTTGCATCTCCACCCTACTACTTCATAGTAAGCTAGAGACTGTGGTTAAAACTAGAACAGTTATTTGTAAACATTTTAGAGTATGTGTAGTTAGAATAATGAACTGGCATTTGATTTTACATTTATGGGTGATTTTGTTGTTTTAAGTACTGGTTGTATAGAATATTTAATCAAGAAATACTGTATTTTCAACATCAGTTAATAATGTTGTTTATCGAAGGTCGGTTAGATAACACAATTATATTGATATTGGTGGTCCATTGAACAGTAAAACCTGCTCATTGGATGTTTGAATCTTTCTTGTAAAACCAATGTAGCTACTGTCAGGGAGCGATGTAACACAACAATATTAAAAGAACAAGAAGTAACAGTAAATACTACCACAGCTATTGTACACTTGAACAAAACACCACACACAGAGAGAATGAAAACAAGTTGAATGCTTTATGCATGGCTTGTTCTTTTGATTGTTATTTAAATTTCATTGAAATCATCGTGTTAGTAAATACTATGCTGTACATTCGATGTATATAAATTCTGGAATACTGATGTTGGATATCTGAAAAATCAACATTTACCCCCCCTCTCCCCACCATGTTTGGCCTCGGTGGCTGGTTTGCCAATTTTTTGCAACTGTAAACAATCTGACTAAGATTTATATTTTTCTATAATTCAAGTTGAAGCTTATATACAAGCTACATGAAAGTTATATCAAGTGTTTGAGAGAATCGGAGTGAAGAATAAAGTGTAAAGTTTTTGTACATAATAATTTATTTGATATTTTTCTAACCCTATTAAAGTTGAAAAGGTTTTAGGGTTTTAATAAATGAAAACATAAAAAAACTAGTAAACTATGATATGTTTTTTTATAGGTTAGTTAATGTCCTAGCCTAACAGTAGTACAAAAATAAACAGTCACAGACTAAGGTTCTTTTTTGTTTTTCAGTTTCCTTGTGAACCTTAATTTTTTTTTGAAATTTGTTTGGATCATAAACGTTTAAATTTTGGTTAAAATTACTTTGTCAAATTTTAAGATATGGAATAATCTAGGGTGATATCCCTGGTTCATTTTATTTTAACTTTTTGACTAATAAATAGTTCCCGACTGCCATTATTGGGAGATTGTAACCAATTTTCAAGTCTTTAGAGGCTACATTTGGGCAACATGTGATAAAATTATGTTCTTATAAGCAGTATAATCTAAAGTAGACAGACTATGCACAACTATTTAAACTCAAATTTTATGTTTTGTTTGTTTCAGGTAAACAACAACACTTTTATTCTGCACAAATGTTAAGGTATGTTTGTTTTACTTAAAGTAGTTTTAGTTTGTAAACATGTTTATAATTATTGATACAGAAGACACTCAACATCCAGCTGATTTGATTAGACGTAAATCTTCATTTGTTGATTTTTGTGATTACAATTTTTTTTTGGAAGGTGGGATCCACACGGACCTTACTCCATTGTGATACTTATGAATCTGTTGTAGAAAGTGACCTGACTAGTTTTCATTCAATTATTTTATCTAGGTTTCATATGAAACTCTTCATGACAATGGGATTACCATTTCTAAAACCTTCAGGGTCAACAGATGACCTACCAATTTCATTGAACTTCCACCGAGTGAATACTCCACACTTGTATAGAAAATATTCTGCCGACCCCTTCCTATTGAAGCTGAACTTACAGATATCCTGTTCAATCGACTTCATTTTATTGAGGATTTCTCACTGGACAGTGAGCAGGCAACACACATATTATCCGTCTTTGGTCTTTCTACCTAGTGATAAATATTTTGTGGCTTTTGACTTGAAAAATCAGATGAACGGATTTGCATTTCCAAGTCCAATTTTTTTTTCTGATAGAGTGATTAGTATCTCACGGACAAGACCTCAACCACTTTACTTAGATGGCTCTTGTGCCTTCCACAAAAGGATTCTAAACCATACCCTAGAGACGTCTTTGAGCACCAATTCTAGCAGGGCAATCAACAGCCTCATTCTATGTGATTTGCTTGACCAGGTATCCATTTCAAGATGATATTGCTCAGTCTACCCATGTTAAAGCAGTCCACTAGTCTGGATTCAAAGGTGAATGATTTCAATGTTGTCAGAGAGGTTTGACTATCTGAGAGTATTTGGATTTTAGCACTTCTGTATCCTCGTTTTAGGATCCCCCAATTCCTATTAATCTTGTCATCTATGTACCATACATGGGCACTCTCTTACGACGTCAGATGCGTATAATAATAATTTTTCGTTCACCCCAAGAGTTTAAAAAAGATGTTTTTTTTGTATGATAAAACATAATGACATTTATTTCACTTCAGAAAACTGAATTTTCAATTTTGTACAGAAGTATTTGTTCATGTTGTTTGGATAATTTTCCTTCTATTGCTCTTTCTAATTCAGCCTAGCAATTGCTATAAAGTTCCATTTATATCATTTTACTCAAATTAGTATGATTCACATATAGGCACAAAGTGTATACAAAGTCAAAGAAAGGAAAAGTTCCCTTTGGCAGTTTTGTTTGTCATTAATTATACATTAGGCAATTTAATTAAAATTATCAAGTTAATTTATTGAAATTAATTATCTCTCATTTTTTCATCACCAAGGCCTTTGGTTCAGTGATTTCAATCAATTATAAATATTTAATGAATATCTGATTTTCTTCTGTCTTATTTATTATTCACTCATGATAATCTACCATGGTTTAAATACGTTTCAATTTTATCATCAGACGTAATTCAAGAAACACCATCATTTTACTGAGATTGTTAAATTTTGAAAAATTGAAAGAAAACTCTCATACTATACCAAAAACAATAAAACTTCATTCATTGGGCCCAACAATAACAAGGTTAGAAGTTACATTTTTAACAATAACTTCATTATTTGTCATTATAAAGAGATAGCGTTGGTACCATTACACGCAGAATTACTATCTGCAAATTTTTATCTTATTTAGTGTGTATTTAACAAAACAATTTAGTGTGTTATAAGTTGAATAACAGAAGAAATATGAACAAAAAAACTGTTTAAAATGACCACCATTTTGACTTTTTAAATTTGATTTTTCTGAATTTCAAACATGTTCTTATATTAATTTTTTTGGCCACTATAGTGTTTACGTACAGACAAAAATGACGACGGATTGACTGTATGTCGAAAATCACTTGGTTTTCTGAAGCCTTGAAACATAATGATCAGTTAAAAAACAGAGGTCGAAATGTTTTGACGATTACCAAACACACTATATACTTTGTATACTGTTTTAGTAATATACAGAATAAAGTTTTTGTTCTTGGTATGTTGGTAAAAGGTTGGAAACAAAATATGAACTCAATAAATCATCTATTTTCAAAGTTATAAATTAAAAAAAAAAGAAGAAAAAATAGGCATTTTTAGCACGCATGTTTATTGGAACATTTTTCTTTATTTTAATGGCCTGAATTCATTATGAAATATTGCATGCCTATAAAATATCACCATGTCTATGAATACCTGGATGAATGTATTTTTATATTATTTGTTTATTGGACATCCAGAGTGCATAGTAATGTGTTATGAGTACTCAACTATGCCATTCAGTGATAAATGAATTATATATCAATGTACAAGGCTCTATTGTATTGTGTATTTTAATTTTATTCTGTCACGGATTAATTAAAAGGAACAGTTGTGGGTTTTTACAAATTTGTTTTTATATTTTGCTACAACATAATGATCATTGAGCAGGTGAAATGTACAACCACTTGTTGTAGGCAACACTGAAACTATACAGGTAGTTTAAACTTCCGTTAAACTATATTATAGTATCAATATGTGTAATTTGTTTATGTATATTTAAAATATCCATTGCACAAACTTTTTCGCTCACCCATCACCAAAACCATTAATAACGGGGTCAGGCTTATTTTTGTTGTTTGCTAATTATTCGTGAATTTTTATATTATTGTACTTGGAATTTTGTGGACGAGTTTGGTTCAATTATCTTATAATTTCACTATAATTTGAAAGAAGTTGGTAGAACCAATTTTGAGTAATTAATTTTTTTTTTACAGTCTCTTAGTGTATTTTTTATTTTTACCAGTAACCACACGGACCGACATTTTTTAGAGCTCAACAAATTTTGAGTGACCACTACGGTTTTGTTTGGGTTCTTAGAGGCTACACTTGAATAAAATTTGATCAAAATCGGTATAGCCGATTTCGAGAGAATTGTAAAAATGTGTTTTTTCTTGTAACAGTTTACCCCCTAATTTTGAGTTATCAAAAAACGAAAGAAAATTTCCCTACATAAGGTTAAAATATACCCATGCACCAAATTTGATCAAAATCGGTCCACAAGTTTGCATTACATTTACGACAGTCATAATTTCATAACCACTATTTTTGGACTCGGAGGAATTCAAAATGGATATATCCATAAAAAACTCGACATAGATTTTTTTGACCAATCCAATAAGTTTCCCTATAATTTTGGTTTCTTACTTTAATAACTGTCAACAGCTATAAGTCTCATATCATATTTTTTATTTTTGAATACATATATATAGAGGCTAGGTCACAATAAAACTATATCAAATTCAAATTCAGAGCTCATTATTGTGCGAGTTTTATCAAAATCAGAACATAATTAACCAATTGATAAATTTGTAAATTCTTATATTCAAATAGTCTAAAAAAATTTGACAACCATCATACCTCTTTACATACATGTTTATTGACATCCTTTCCCTCTATACTTACTGTAGGGGTGAGTTGGCATCAGTACGAAAAGTTAATTTTCTTTCTATCTTATAAATATAAATAAATATTGATTGAGCTTGACTTGTGATAGAATATTAGATATTGTTCTATCTTATAAATGTTGCAAAAATTATGTATTTCTATTTTTACTCGTAAAGTTATAAAGCCATTTTGTAATTTTCTACCACCCTGTATGTTGAAAAGACTAAATTCAACTGAATGGATGCTTGATTGTGATGAAAGGAAAGTACTTGAAGTAACAGAAAATCAATCGTATAAACTTCAGAGACAAGACAAAATCTTTTCATTCGTTTTAAGACTTTTACTCAACAACAAAGACTTAAATAGATGAATATAAAGATATTCAGAACTGTAAGTGAATGTATACACAAGAGATGGAATAATCAAAATAAATTCGTTTAAAATATCTTTTTTGGTCTTGTTCCTTGAAAGTTGAAAAAAATCTCGCGTTTTATCATCACCTTATAAAAAAAGAAAAATTTATTAAATAAAGATGCATAGTCCTCAAACACTAATGTCAGGGTAGAATGTAAACAAGAGTTGGTCAGGAGAGAGAGTCTAAGCAAAGAACACGTGAAAAAGTGTAAAGGTAGCCATGATCCCTCGGATATTCACTATAGTGAGCCACTGATGATCTTTAAATATCCTAAGTTCCTTACAAATGGTTATCAATTTTTAATATAAAATATGTATATAATGTAACCAGCACATGGCTACATTTATGTACGCCTAAAGCCCATACTCGGTACATAAACAAATATAAATATTATGAATTTTATCAAAAATATTTGCTAAAATAATGTGGGAGTGCGATAGGGCTCAGTATTGGGACCTATTTTATTTTTAATTGACATTAACGAACTACCCAAAGCGCAGGTTGGAAAAGTGATTTTCTCAGATGATACAACAGCATTAATATGGGGGAAAAATGAAAATGTGAAAAGATCCTTCAAGGAATCTGTTGAAAGTGTAGGGATCTTTATTTAAATGAATTGAGATGTTTTACTTTTGCATAGAGGTGCAATTAAGTAACAATAAATCCCTCGTATTTTGACCTAAAACTTTGAGGAATGTTTAATCTTTCATGTATTTAAACCTATAAATTTTCGAGGAAATAAAAAATCGTTAAATCGCTGGTGTTTTTCTCTTTTATGCTCTAGTTTTACACTGATAACGAGAGTTGATTTATACTCTCGAAATGTCGTGTATTAGTTTTTGTACGGACTAATGATGGTAAATGGCCAATTAAACCATATTTTCAATATACAGTAGGCCTAGTTGTAAATACAAATATTGTAATCACACTGACATTAAGTTGTAAGTATTTGGTTTAACACTTTAATACCCTACAAGTACTTAGCTCAATCTCTTTACTCACCCTAATACATCCTGTAGAAAGTTTTGTCACATTTTGATCGGACTAAACATTTATCGTCAAGAGGAGACATTTAATTGCAGCGTTTATGAAACTGTAAAAAGCTTTTGTTTGTATTAAGTTGATTATTTATCATGGGAGACAATGCACGAGGCAATTTGCTACATAAAAACACAGACGACCTGAGTTCTGGACATTTTTATTCCGCCTTCTAAGCAGTTTCTCCCTTCTCTTATTGCTTTCATTTCTAGAGACAATCAAATTTAGGGTGATTCCGTAAATAAACCGATGTTCTTTGTCGTAAAATATATGCTTCTAATAAAATATATACGTGCAAACTGTTTCTTCGCAGTGATCTTTTTTCATTCTGTGTTTAGCCCTTTTTCCCTTTTTACTGCCGGTAAAATAATTGAAAATGGGTTATAAATTTTCTTAGATACTTGGAGACTATACTTAAAGCATGTAAGCGAATATCAGATATAGATATTCCCAGTATAACCTAAAACTGTACC
The DNA here is from genome assembly GCA_963513935.1 of Aphrophora alni. Classification (NCBI taxonomy): domain Eukaryota; kingdom Metazoa; phylum Arthropoda; class Insecta; order Hemiptera; family Aphrophoridae; genus Aphrophora; species Aphrophora alni. The sequence goes on along the minus strand of OY740771.1, from coordinate 112,700,267 downwards.
TCGGTTTGTGACGGATCTTCACGGTTTTATAGCCTCAGGAAAGCGATAAAGTTGTTTTCGACATGCCGTCCGTCCGTCGTCGTTGCCGTTTTGTACCTAAGCACGAAACTAAGATAGGAACATGAAATTTTGTATAGGGGACTTGCATTAAAAATGTCAAAATGGCGGCCATTTTAAATTTGCAGATTTGAATTCTGCTTGTAATGATACCAACCCCACAAATCTAGTTTCAAACCCTGATCTCCAAAAAAAATGTGATATGTAATAATATTTGGTAGATCAGGGAGGGCTGAGTTATCGACATGACTGTAGATATTGGAGGTTTCTTTAATTATGTACAGTTAAAACGATCGTCAGACCTGTAGAACTGACACTAGGGAAGGAGTGGAGACTATTCTTATATACACATCAGAATATGTAGGCCGTTAGCCGTTAGCCGAAGCTTGTCGTTGTTTGCTAATGCTATTGATCTTGGATTTCTTTCATTCTCCGTTTAGAGTTCTAGTAACAGATTCTTTTTTCGGTATTTCCATTCTTATCTATTAATTATCTGTTTGATCATAAAGTTCCAGCTTTATATATATATATATATATATATAAAAAAATGGAAAGTTTTAATTAGTGGATAAACTTTTAATAAATACTATATTATATTACCTGGATAGTTGGTTGTATAATTTCGTTAAAACAATTTTTTAAGACTCGTTTCGGTACCTCTACCCCATCATCAATTATTGAATTAAATGCATAGATCCTAAATTATGTCACCAGCGTGATATGCGACCCGTTGACTATGTTTGCGTCTTTTTTGTTAGTGTCAACAAACAAAAGCTGGAACCTTTTTTATTTTAAAGCTGGAATTATATTGGTTCTGATTTCAACCTTAATCTAATTTTACCTAAACACCATAAAAGATAAAATGTGTGACCGAAACGGACATGTTACATTTGTTTAAAAATGGTGATTACTTGATATGTTGATATCTGTATGGATTTATATTAATTTACTTATAGAAATAAATCCGTGATGTTATTGGATGGATGGGTGTTATTATTATAATGTTAGGATATCAAGGATTATACATTGCTTTAGTTGACAATTACCCAGAGCTAAAGCTACGAAGCTGGAGTGAGATTTAGTGGAGTGGGCGGGGGCTGTAAGCAAGTTATTTATAGCGGAAGCATTGCTGGGCGGAGTATCAGAGGCCGTAAGATAAGAATTCCGCCCACTCTAAAGAAATAGTCGGCTATATATTTTCAAGTACGGTATTTTTAAATATCGACAGTTATATCTTATAATATATTGGTACCTGTTTCGATTATACAAAATCCCCTATCGTCTAGTAAGCGGTAAAATAAAGTACAACAGTTTATAGAGATTGCTAAAAGAATCAATTTATTCAACGGTTTACTAAATTTATTCACAATTATTTATTTAGAAAGAATTTTGTAAGACAAATCAGAGACATTGATTTAAAATGTCTTTGATTAATTGATCTACATTATTATTATTTTTTAGGTGATAATAACCGGAAGTTTTTCACCTTTAAACCACACGGAACAAATCAACACTGGAAAAAATTGATTTTCCTATATATGCGTAGTATTAGAGAAAGTTATGTAATGGCTGAAAAAATTGAAAACAAGTTTTTTTGCGTTATATCTGTTTTGGGGTACCCTGAAGTCAAAAAAACTTCTTTTTTTGACATTGTCTGTGTGTGTAGTGTCATACAGGCCAACGCGAAGAGTGATTTTTACCAAATTTTATATGTGGGCACATTTTGACCATATTTCGAGACATTTTCCCCATTTTTGGAGGTAGCTGTCAAAATTTTTTAAAAAATACGATTTTCTCAAAATCAGCTTTATTGATTTTGATCAAATTTTGCTCGTGTGTAGCCTCTAAAGATCCAAAGGAAACGTATTTTTTGGCACCTCTCAAATTGCTGGTTCGTTAGATATCAGTAAAAAAAACACCATTAGGTATATAAAATTTGTAATATCTCAAAATGGCTCAACCGATTTCCTTCTAATTTTAGTAAAGTTTGAAGAATAATGACCAAAATTATTTGCAAAATCGAAAATAAAAAAGTATTACAGTTCAGGAATAATCGGCACGAACGAAAATGAAACTTCACCGCCGATGTTTTAATCGAGTAAAGCTGGCGGCGTGTCTATGGCTCAAGTGAAGGAACTTATTTAAATACAAAGACGCATCCATGGTTCATTTCACTGTTTTGATTGACATCTACTGAAATGATGATTAGTTTAGGTGTAGAGTGAGTGGGAAGGTTTTTGTAAAACATTCTCATTTTATTACCATTTGTATATATTAAATGTATAAATGTATAAATTAAATAAGCTTTGTGATTTCATCGTCAAAAGTAACCCGTTTCTTATACAAGTATGTATTACGAAGAAATAGAAGCTTTTAATTTTCATTAATTACTTATTCCTCAACCGATTCTTTTGAAACTTTACATTCTTTTTAATAAAGTTACCAAAAATGTTGTGTGAAAATTTCAACAGACTAGTGTTTATAAAAACAAAATGGCTGCAGCACAAAAAACAGCCGTGAAATAATGTACCGCTTTGGTTACGAAATAATGTACCGCAGGAAGAAAACTGTTATTGTTACAATCGTAATTTGATAGAAACACAATTTTCTTTTAATAGAAACTGAAAATTAATTATTTCTTTTAAAAACCAAAGAAAGAAAATAAAAATTATCCAAACTGAAATCCATTCACAGCGACACACAGCGCCTAACAAATGACTCGTACGCCCCCTTGTGGATCTCGTAAGTATGTGGATCCGAAGAAGTTCCTCTTCAATAACGTTCTTCAAATCCTTATTATTGTTGAAACTATTGGGTGTACACTTGGTCCTTTAAATAGTCCCAAAAGAAAAAATCACACAGTTAAATCGTTAGACCAGGTGGCCAACCTAAAAACATATTTCCAAGACCAATCCAACGCGTTTAAAGATTGTTATTCAGTAATTGTTTGACTGAATCTGCATTGTGGGACGAATCACCATCTTGTTAAAAAATAGCTTAGTCCATTTCCGGTACCGGGTTCTTCTATTACCTTATAAAGAAATCCAGTTTACTTTTTCATTACTCTTCCCATTTCCAACAACAAATCTTTCCACTTAATTATTGAGTGAGTGGTTGGCAACTGGGAAGGCAACCTGAAATTGTCTTAATAGATTCTGTAACGTTATTAAAAACAGTGCTCTCCGTACAACACTTTACTTTTTGCAACTTCAAAGGACAATAAAATTGTAGTTAAAAGAATTAGTTTCTGTCATAATGTAATTGTTGTTTAATTAGAATCGAAGAGCTGTTCAACAATTAAACCTGTAAGAGTAATAGACTTAAAAGATAGAGGCATGTAAGTTGTTTTATTTTTGTTGACGCCATTTTGTTTCCATAAACACCAGTGTGTTGAAATTTTGACACAACGTTTTTAGTAACTTTATTAAAAAGTGTTTAAAGTTTTAAAAGAAACTGTTGAGGAATAAGAAATCAATAGAAAATCAGAAACGTGTAGCTAATCGTGGGACACACTGTATATAACCTGATGAAGAATTGTAACTTTTAACAAACAGGCATTCCATAATGTGATCAGTTTATTTATAAAACATATTAATAATGGGTGTGTGCAATAATCCAACAATGGTAGAATGTGTCGGCAATAATCACTCTTACTATTGGTAATCTTGTGTGTTACGAGTAAATTATGACAATAATAAGGTTATCGTTTTGTTCACAATTAAAAGGATTCAATATTTTGTATCTCGTAATCGACCGTTTTCTCTATATGTATTTGGTAACAAAAAGTCAAATGAAATCTATTTTGAAACAGCCAAGTTAAAGACTATAAGATTTGATGTTTAATTACTACAATCTGCGAATTTTAATGTCTATATATTATTTTTGAAAACAGACCAGCAGACAAATGGATTTTACTTTTCGAGTAGTAGCTCCCAACAGGTCACTATTATATTTGGGAATGTTTGTTAGTGTGTATTTTGTCAAATTATACTGAACTTGGTCGCCTTCACATTGCCAGGTTATGCTAATACCGCACGACAGTCATGTAAATGGATTGCCGCATGGCGCCGTGATGGGACTGATATTTATTTCTTAAATGCAATAATCAGCCAAATTATTCATATTTAGGATCAAATTTCAGAAATCCCCACGAGTGAATGAAATGAAAATCTAACCTGGATGGGGGATCGCTTGGTACAAATACTTTTAGACTAACCTTCTGTCTACCTCAATTTCAACGCTCGAATGTTCGTAATTTGTTTACATACCAAGAAGTGACAAAAATGACCAGGCAAATTTTTTTAGATAATTTAATTTTTAAAAAAATCAAATATGTAGGACTTTGTAATTTAAAACAGAAATTGCGTATAGTTGTTTTAAACATCCAAAAAGGGAGGATAAGAAATCAAAAAATTGTCAACAAAATCAGGAAAAAAGTTGTGGTAGGTCTAAAATTAAAATACAAAAATTAATTTCCTCTATTACTTTTCAAAAAAAAGTTTTTCTACATTTTATAAGAAGAACATACTTAAAACTGACCAAAACTTGCAGGATGAAAACATTAAAAAAAATCTAAAAAATTTCGTGCACGTAGTTTTATTCAGCATGTTTGTTTTCTATTGAGATTTTTTAAACAAAGGTAAAACCGTATTTTCTGACATACAGCGGTTTTTTCTTTCTGAAAAATAAAAATCGTGATTAATGCTAAAAATGTATAATATAATTTTGTATATCCATAATACAAATTATGTTTAAATAAAATAAACTTTACATAATTAAAACTTTATTTGATATCTCAAACAATAATTTTTATTTTGAAAAGTCATGGAGGAATGGTGAGTTGCGGTGAACATGAGATTGGTGATTACTTTAGAGAAAGTGGTCGATTACGAATAACAGACGAAATTCCAGGATTTTTAGGTTTTCTATATCTAAGAAATTACATCTGAACTATTTAATTTCGTTTATAATGTGAATTATACCACCCCCCATCGATTTGAATAATGTAAAACTGTTTCAAATCTATTCATAGGGAAACCTTTTAAAAGCTTTAAAAATATTTTGCACTGGGATAACAGTTTGATATGCAATAATAAAGTTGATAAATATATATGAGGAAAATGTTTTGCTAGGATTCAGCAACTGGATGTGAAGGCATCTTGCCTCGATAAAGGCCTTTACACAAGTTTGTTTGTGACACCTTATTGAAGTTTAGTAAGACTTATTGTGTGCTTCTCCCTGCAAATAATCGTGTAAAGCTTTGAACTCATTGATACAAATTTTACTTGTGCACAGCTGTTCTCAAACCTATAACTTGTTTGAATTAATTCAAATAATAATCATCAAGGTAAACGATGCAAAAACCTTTTATCATTAAGGTTGTTATTCCTGAATCTTAATATTTTTTTATTTGGGATTTTTCAAACGGGTTTGAGCCATTTTACTAAACGACGTACAAAATGAGCTGATGGCTGACATTACATTAATTAAGCTTTGGAATCGAAATTTTTGTTAAAGGAATATATGTTTTTCAAAATCGGTTGATCGATGCTTGAAATGTTTCACAGGTTGTAGATTGAAACGTTAGAATATCCCAATTCTGGGACCAGTGTAGTTACACATTTTAAAAGAAATAAATAAAAGTATTAATTTTTTGTTGTAAATTGTTATTTTAAATACCGAAATAATAATAAAAAACAGATTGTTGTTGAGACAACGGTAAATGGAAAGACGTGAAATTTTTAGATAACATCGAATTATGTTTTAATTAAGTAGGTTATTGAATTTTCATTTAATGTGGATTTCCAAAATTTTAATAGCTTAAATTGATTCGTACAGTTTTTCAAAAGCGGTAAACTCACATGTCTTATTGACACAGATATTTGAGAATTATTATTATTTTTTCCAGAGAGTTTTTGTTACAAACCGAGGTTCTATAAAAGTAAGTTTTTGTAATTAAAAGTTTGAAGTTAAATTACATTAGTTTTATAGTCAGAAAATTACAGTAAATAATTTTGCAAAACTATTAAACATTTAGCGTGAAACATTTCTTTACCTGGATGGTAAAGTCTGCCATGACAGGCGAGAGCTAGGATGATTTGTATATTTCAAATTACCATCATTTGCGCCTTTGGGAAAATTTATTTTATTAATTTAATGAGTCAGAGATAGGCTTGTGCCCATATTCAAAAATACCTTCCCGTGTTTTTAGAATTTTGTTTTCGCATAAAGATTTTAAGAGAACGGAAAATCTACGTTCACCATTCTTAAACGTTGAAACTTTCGTTGACTGATCACGTGATGCACTAGTGAAGCTTGTTGTCTGTAGCGATGACAACGTGATGCTGTTTAAATGAAAGACTTAAAAAAGTGTATTATGAAAAGCTACAGTTAATTTGTCACCTTAGGAGTGTATTCTCAAGGAAATTGGATTATTGTATATTATCTATATTTGTATATTGTATATCTATTTGTCGCCATTTTAGGTTAGTGTATGATGGCGACCTCTAGTTTGTGCAATTATTTTATACTAAACAAAAACTTTAAATGGGGCTTTACATTATTGAAAATTGATGTCCACCTCAAAGTGGAAATGAATTTATCTTGTAATGCCCCCCCAATTTTTGAAAAAAAACCTTGTAAACTAGCTTTCTACTTTTTCCAATTTAAAAGTTTTCTAACAGTGCTGGGGCTTATTTAAGTTACATCTTTTATATACTGGGTCTATAGACATTTACAAATCAGCTGTATGTTTTGAAAGATTAAACCATTTTTATATTTATTACAACTGGGTACACAAAATTGTTTTGAATTGGCGTGTTTCCATTGTTCCTAATTCATGCAAATTTTCTTGTATACTTATCCACTATTTGTTCATTTTAACAATTGTTCACACAGTTCTAATTATTATATATATTTTTTCCTAACGGACATTGACCGTAAGAAATAAGTTATCTATATAAAAATTAGTAACAACTGTTTTTTCTGACTTTAAAAGATACCTGCACCAAGTTTCAGTAAAATTGGTTGTGACGTCTTTATTATGAAGGAGATCACTAGAATTTCAATAAGATACACCCTACTTTTCTTAATGGTGGAAAAGAACAGAAATAAAAGAACTTGAAAGTATCCGAAACGGAAGTCAAACAAATACCCAAGTATCGAAAGTATTGTACAAGTTTAGCAGTATAGTAAGGGTGAGGTAGACGTGGCTAAATAAGTTAAGACAAAGAACAAAAACAGAAAAGCTAAGTGTTGAAAGTGAGGGAGGGGGGGGGGGTGGCAGGTAATAGTGCACCGGGTGGAGAGAATGGCGGAGCTGTGCCATACATGTGCGCCATCGTTTCTATTAATATACGGGGCAATAAATTTACTGAACCTGTCCGATAGATAACCGGAGTTTCTGAATTTTATTTTAGAGAAACGATTTATCACTTAAGTTGAAGTAAAATTGCAGGTGAATTTAACTATTGAAATAAGTCATCATTAGGTGTAAAATGTTACGTAGAAAGTATATTTTTAAAAGTGTTATTCCTGTTAACGGTGGCACAACTTTCTCATACACAACTATCTGTTTAAAGGCGATATACTTCTCGATTGTCATCGTTTTAAAATAAAGACCCCAGCCCTCGAACACTCTAATAGCGTGAAGGTTGGAACGTTAGTTGGCCAAGAGAGATATGATAGGAAAGCTATAAAGAGAGAATCTATCTTAAGGCTATATAAGGAAATTTGGAGATCCACTTAGGGTCCTCGGGTTAGTCCTTGAGGGGCTCGACAAAACTAAATACTGTAGTAAACAAACAAATGCTATTAGTAACTTTACTGTTACCCTTAGTTTTTACAAATGATAAGAAATTAATTTTTAAGCAAGAAGAATAATAAGCTTTCATATTTAAGGTTCAGAAGTATTCAAATTTAATTTTTAAATTTGATTATTTGTGTAACTTTTGAACTTATAATATAAATTTCATTTTAATTTTTTAACGGATCCACTTACAATTGCATTATTTGAAGAATAGTAAGGGTTGTTACCTAAACAAATTAACCAAATCTCACCAATAGAACGTTGAGTACTTTATTGTAATAGAAATTTGAAGCACATTGTGGAGGAACACCTTTGTGAACTAATTTTTGTTGGCTAAAAGAACAGTACTAAAATAAATTTTAAAAATCACTTTTTTTTCTATCTTACAAATATCCTAATCCTCATTCTCATAGCGTTTAATAATTTAAAAAATGTAGTTAAATTACAATTATTCCCCCTCTTCGGGGGGGGGGGGGAATGCAAAGTCTGCTTTTGATGAAAACTAATTGAGAGACGATATGTTACAGAACAAAAAGCACATGATTTAATGTTTTGGGCTTGTTTGAACCCACAGGATAAAGAATTTTGCAATATGTTTTTCCATATGATCAATTAATTTAGAATGCCCTCTAAGAATAAACACAGACAGGGTAAAGGTGATGATGTGCACAGCCATAAACAAACATAAAGTAAAGAGCTTTTAAGCCACTAAGAATATTTCCATACATATGACTCGCTAAAGAGTTTTATGCAAATATAAAGAAGTATCAGTGAAAGAAGTAAAATGGTAAAGAGGTTGCAAGTTGATGAATATTAACTACAGAGAAGGTCTCTCATTACAACAAAGTAGCTTTCAAAGTCCAATTAATTCAAATATAATCTGTCAAATTATGTATACAATATAATATATTGTTTTAGCCACTACTAAGTTAAATTACTCGAAAAACTTAGATTTGGACGCGAATTAAAAAAAAAAAAGATCGATAATATAAAGACACAACTAATTAAGAATCAACATCAAAACAAAGATGAATGTTGTTTACTTACCCTATATACAAAGTTTCGACCTATGTTTTTTGTCTGATCTTACGATTTCGCCTTATCTATGTAAAGACGTGACGAGGTAGCGTGTCATAAGAAGTTTTACTTCACAAAATAATTGTTTTTTTTAGGTCAACGTTAAATAATTTATCACGTGAGAAGGTAGATTCATTCAAATTGTAAAAAAAATCCAATAGAACTGTTTTGAAAATAAAATTACAAACGTACCAGAATTGCTGGTTAATATTAGATAGATGACAGCTGACTACTTACATATTGGACAGTAAATCAGATTTGATTACAGTCACCTCTGTGACACATGTTTTATTGCCAACATCAAATTGTGCCTTCGACAATTACTGGCACGTTCTAGTTTATTGACACTCAAAAAACTTGTTTATGACTTGGCAATCTCTGTTAGCATGACTTGACGCCATAAAACTACCTGTTGGTTATTCATAAACAAACTATCAAACCTGATTCGTTCAGTTAAGTGTAATTAATATCATAATTTTGAAAGTCGTTTTGTTCCTAATAATTTTATAAGACTTTATTAAATTGCTAATCATTTTAAGTTTGCGGGATAAGTTTAGTTTATTGGTATCAAATTACGTAGTCAACGGTAGTATTGAGTTCTGTGTCATAAATTTGATTGTTTTTATATCTGCCTCTCTTTTCAGCTGTAGATCACATGATGTAGTGCAACCTGTTTTTCATTTTTTAAAAAGTTATTTACGTCATTGAAGTTGGTCACATTGCTACCTACATCTTAAAAAATATAACAGTTTAAAGCTCTTATAATTAATATGATGTTTCACAATTAAGATGGAAATTGAAGTCGTATTAGAATGATATTACAACTTATCGTCGTCAATAGTCAACTGCCGTACAGTTGAAAAACCGTGGGTATTCGAAATCCGACCGTTACGTTATCGCGTGACGTGACGATTCAGCGTTACACTACGCACTAGAATTTTTCCGCACTGTGTCAACAAGTTTCACTTCAAAAACTAATTATACAGCGGAACCTAGCGTTGAATGTGTTAGATTACCACGTTTTTGAAATAATTTACAAAATGACGACCCGTAATTGTAATCGTCGTGCAGTTTTAGGGATCTGATAAAAATGTTATTTCGTTGTTCTAAATCGATATGACACAAATTGTAGAAAAAATTTGAGAAGAACACTTTTATGTTTTTAATGAGCTAAATCCAGGAAGTAGACGTGTTAGAGTACAATTGTTTCCCTAAATCTCATTTATTTCTTTTCAGGAAGGGAAGGTAAATACAGGACATTAGCAAGTTGATTGTTGGAGTTAACGTTATTCCCTCACATGGCAAAGAAAACTGACGTGATATACGGACGTTTTCTATTATCTTGAAGTATTTATTTGAACATTTTTCCCAGAGTGCGAGGGAGGGGAGGGGAGGTATAATCCAATTTGATTTCATTGGGATTGCCCGCGCAATGTCCCTATATTACTGAAACTGGAACGGTTACTGCTGATAACAATTCAAGCGAGACGAACCTTTTCTCATTGGGTTTTTTTTAAAGTTATTTAATCAAGTCTACCTTTAGTTACGGAACATTTAAATCTACGAAAATAACATTGAATTGCCATATGATTTAGTCATATTAGCGATAAAAACATCCGATCAACGCTCGGTTACGATATTCAATTTAAAGTTTCTGAACATATTCTTTATAACAATTAACGTTGCAAAATATGGGATTTTAGTGTTTTTTCTAATATCTCAGAATAATAATAGACGGATTTTAATGAAATTGGTGAAATAGTGTTTGTTATTCCCTTCTATACGTCTGAATGATTTGTTTCTTGATCCGATTGTTTATAAGAAATAAAAACTGAAAAAGTTGATAATTGTAAACAAATCGTTGTATTTTTGATAAACATTCGTGAATAATGTTGCGTTTTTGTCGGGAATTCTTGAAATTTCAGAAAAAAACATAACCTATAAAAATCCCATTTAGTTTTGAGTTTTGTGAATTGGTAAAAGTATGTGATTGGGTAAATTCATTCTAACTAGGTTCAAATTTTAGCTCTTTTATGTAGAAATCGTTATTATACAAATTTAAGAAAAATATTGTTAGCAAAATGGGGGTTTCCTTTATATACTTAAGTTTTGTCAATTCAATAGCAACCTGTGTTTATTTAAATAGGGTCCTCTCGCATTTCCACAAAACTTAAATAACACCGAATCTAGCCCTTGTTTTGGGTGGGATTAGTGGTATCCGTAATCAGGTAAACGACCACTTAGATCTCATGACTACCAGACTACTTGTGCGATCTTTCTCCATCTCCTGAATACTGAAATCTTCTCAGATCCTGGTGACTTTTCTGCTAACAAATCTATTTACACTATTTCCTACCTGCATTATTTCTACCACCTAAGTGACATTACTTTGACCGCTTGATCAACACATGCTGCCTATATCACTGTTTTAACTTTGTTTTTATTCTCTATTATGTGCCTCAAGTTCCTACTTTCCTAAGTCAATAATCGCGCCATTGTTAGTGTTGAGGTCTCCGCTCTATGGTAAGCTTTGTTGTGTCTAGACACCTACTAATAGCTTTAGAAATGAAAAACATCGGTGACTGCTATTATTCTAGCTTTTATTTCTGCATCAACACCATTATTATCGGTCAATGCTGTTCAAGCTTCTATGTCGCTCTCTATATTTCTAATGACTAGCTAGCCAACATTCTTCGACTCTTCCTTCAATTACAAGTCCTGACCCGAACAAAGTTCATTTCACGACTAACAACATAGACCGTCTAAAAAATGTATTTAAATATTTCGTTTGGTTAAAACTCGTCACATCGGTGTGCTGAGTTCGGATTGTAATAAATCGTCAAAACATTGCACAATCTTTTTCACTTTCCAGCAAAACTATTCGTCACCAAAAATATTAGTTTTTTTTTTTATGAACTATTTGACGCCGTCTTTTTAAACTGTATACGACATTAACCGTACTTCACTACTACCATAAACGCGTCATCACAGTAAATGGTATTTGATTAAAATAGAGATTTTAATGAGGGATCAACAAGGATGTTTTTTTCGGTTATTCCTGAACCGTAATGTTGTATTACTTGAGATTTTTTTACACGCATGTAGGCTACATTTCACTAAAATTTGTAGAGCCGATTTTGAGATATTAGGTATCTTACAACAGTTGATTTTTGTGTGTGTGTGTTTTCCCTCAAAAAATGGCAACCCACACTTCTTGTTTAAGTCCTTATAGGGCTTCACTCCAGTAAAATTTTATCACATTCGTTAGAGTCGTTTTTTAGAAAATGTTAATTTAGTGTTTTTTTTTGCCCCCAAAAATTTGGATAAAAAGTTACGGGATATGGCCAAAGTGTCTACATACTAAATTTGTATAGATCATTCCTCGTGTTTGACTGCACATGCGACAGCCATAATTGCAAAAACTATAATTTACATCTCATGCTATAAGCACAAATACACGTTAGGATCTGAGTGCAATCCTTGTGGGTTCTTAAAAGGTTCATCGTGTTAACCCAGTATTTTTATTATTTGGAAGTTTTAGCAGTATATAATGAATCTCATAGTACTGTATGAACAAATTTAAATGTGCAGTTTAAAACAAAATTACATGTAAAGGAGATAAAGGTGTTTTGTGTGTGGAAAAATCCATGCTTACGTAAGAATAATATATTATAATTTTGGTATCAATAATTTTTTATTCATTTTATTAACACTTAAACTTCCTTTCTAAATGACCATTAGATAAAATATTATTTAATCGAGTATTTTGGCAATTTTTGTGTGCAAAATTTCGAAAAATGGGAAAAAAAGTGTAAAGAAATGGTCAACTTGATTGTAATGTAACGCAATATTTTTTTTGGACACTTTTACAATCAATAACTTCACGTTCTTGATATTTTTCTCTAACATACTTTTGAAACGAATCGCTGGACAAAAAAGGTCAAAACTCAATTATTTATTTTATAATTGTGTTGCTCCAGATCTGAAAGGGTGGATACTCGCCATAACTCAATTTAACCTAAATAAAACTACGTTTATAGCGACTGGCCTGTAAGTTACACAAAAGGTGAGCTGGCAGAACTAAGCGTATTTTTAAATATTTAGTCTTGCAAAGAAAAAGTTGATCTTGTAAAGGGGGGTTGTTTATAAATCCATTTATATGGAGTTTATTGTTGCTTCTTCTGAACAAAGCTAAAGTCCTGAGGGAATAAAGGGATAAATCTGTTAGCGTCCAAGCCGTCCAGAAGTACCCAATTGGTTTGTCACTTGACACATTAATCACGTGACAACCGTTTCTACAGCAATCAATCCACGCCCCGTGCAGCCTTATGATAAAAACATAATGTTTCCATTAGTTTGTCTATCCCTATAAACAAAATAATAAATGGAGCAAAAATATTGCATAAACTTTTCACTCATCTTTCCCCAATATAAAAAAATAAATAAAAACTATCCAAATCAAATATTCACTAAAAATATGAGTTCGGTAGTTGTCAATATACAGTATAAAATAGGGCTAACCATGATTAGAAACGAGTCCTCTGCGTATATCGTATTTGGTTAAAATGGACCCGAATTTTGTGTTAGTTACCGATAACTCACGAACTCCCAATTTTGGAGAGCAAGCGACCAATAAATTGTGTTTAAGTCCTTAGAGGCTTCACTTGAACAATATTTTATAAAAATCTGTAGAACCGATTTTGAAGAGAAAAAAGTTTTATTTTTATGGCAGCTACCATATTTTGAGATATCAACAAAATGAAAAAGAAAAAAAAATACATTCCGAGATATGGGCAAATCATACCCACATACTAAATTTGATTAATATCGGTCCACGCGTTTGTGGTGTAGAGCACTTCACATACGATAATTAAAAACCATTATCAATATTTCTATTTTAAATATCCAGTTTGGAAAAGACTTTATATTAAACTTACTTGATCAAGATACAAATAAAATAGTCAAGCGTCTGCTAAAACCACACAACTTAGGGTGGCATTAAAGTCTTTTAAAGAGGTCCTAACGCAAATATATGAATTTATTCGTTAAATAAACATTCGTTTAATATTCGTAATCAGAATAACTTCTAGTTTTATATAATATCCCATACATAATATTTCAAAAACTAATTGTTTTTTAAGTAGATAGTTTTTGCCTTTTTACTGTTTTATTTTTTCTATATGTGGGGCAATGAAAGAATATAAAGGTAAAGTTTGTAATATATAGGATGTATCGTCTTATCTGTGTATACAGCTGAATGGATCATTTCGTGTTTTTGTATTTGTTAAAAATTTTGTGAAATGACAAATTTTGACATTCATTTTGAAAATGATGACTGTTTGTCGTCAGTGTGTTTTAAGTACGAACGAGCGGACCAATTTTGTGAAATTTGATACGTGGGAAATTATTACCATATCCCGATACTTTAAAAAAATGTTTAACTGCATAGCGTTAAATTCATAGCGTAAAATTTGTATCGGTTGCGACAAGAAATAAAATTCCGATTCTAATAAAACGTCTAGAATATAATCTTTGAAGATTAAAAACATAACATATTGGACAATGGATTGTGAATTAGTGGAGCAAACAGTTAATTCGTCCATGGAATCGGCTTTACAGATTTCGATAAAATTTTGGTAAAATATAAAGTTTTAATGACACGAACCAGTGTGTTATTTGGAATTAAGCTAGTCTTCCGGATTAGGTTATATTATAGTACCTACACAATCATTGCGATAAGATGTAAAAAGTTAGGAAACGGTTGCAACCATCTAACGCGTCACGAATCACTTGAAGATATATAGGCCAATCATGCTTGGTGAAAATCGAGGTCAATCGATCAATGTGCGGACTGGACGTAGGCAGTGAAGTTGCCGAAATCGTACGTTGCCAGGGTGACGTTCGACGTCGTTAAACTCTTCAGCTGAATAGTCGAGGAAATCAACCACAGTCGTCCGGTCACGGTAAGCTTCGTGTGTAGTTGAGCCACCATTGTATGTAAAACCACTAAAACGTATTAGATTATGTTACAGAGATTGGAGTAATTGCATTGAAATGAATCATCGTTTTATTCACGAACCTCAATATACATACTAATTAACGAATCCGTAACGGTGCCAAATTGCAGTTAAAAGAAAATTATGGTTGTGGAATAATTAACAAAAAAAAACTTTGATCGACGCCATTAAAAACATTAGACTAATGAAGACGGGGGAGTAGGTAAATCATGGAAAAACACATCACATCCAGGTTCGAACTCGTGTTTGTAAAAATATTTTCCATTGTTATATATATGTTTTCCAAACTCGTGTTTGTGAGAATTTTTTTTTATATTTTGTTCTAACTTGCGATTGTAAGAATGTTTTTTTAAAAAAAAAATTTCATTTCGAATTCGCGTTTGTAAGAATGTTTTTATATTTTGTTTCTAACTCGCGATTGTAAGAATTTTTTTATATTTTGTTTCTAACTCGCGATTGTAAGAATGTTTTTATATTTAATTTCATCTCGAATTCGCGTTTGTAAGAATTTTTTTATATTTTGTTTCTAACTCGCGATTGTAAGAATGTTTTTATATTTTATTTCATCTCGAATTTGCGTTTGTAAGAATGTTTTATATTTTGTTTCATCTCGAATTCGCGTTTGTAAGAGTGTTTTTATATTTTGTTTCTAACTCGCGATTGTAAGAATGTTTTTATATTTTATTTCGAATTCGCGTTTGTAAAATGTTTTTATATTTTGTTTCTAACTCGCGTTTGTAAGAATTTTTTCCATATATATATATATATTTCTAACTCGGGTTTGTATTGTAAGAATGTTTTTATATTTTATTTCATTTCGAATTTGCGATTGTAAGAATGTTTTTATATTTTGTTCTAACTCGCGATTGTAAGAATGTTTTTTTATATTTAGTTTCAAACTCGCGTTTGTAAGAATATTTTTAAATTAGTTTTGTTTAATATTTGTTTCGAACTTTCGTAAGAATGTTTTTCTATAGTTTTTTATGTTTTGTAACACTCAAACAGGATGTAACTCATTTATAATATAATGGGTTTCCTCAAAAAGTGTGGCCAAGGTTATTCTGCTGATGGAACTTTTTTTTTTATCGGGTGGTGCGGTTATCTGTATTCACACTTGAATGTGTTCTTCTGACTTGTCAGATCTCTTTGTATGCAATGCATAACAATTCCATCTCTTTGTCCCATGGGAACACTTTATCCAGTCCACCGCTTTCACCTCTAAGGCACGGCACGAAACTTCTTTTCTTTTATTCAGTCTTGTTGAATTAAGTGCAAAATCTCAACTTCTAGATCTTTATCATTTATTAAATGTATAACGTTTAAGGGAGCGAGCATAACTTCTTTGAATATTTAAAAAGAACATTTATTTTACCGTTATTATCTCATTTTTTAAAACTTTTAAATCTGTAGTCTTTATAATCAACAATCTTTAGCATTTACTCTTTGTTAACTACTAGTACAGTCGATAAATAAATAATGTCAGTGTAGAGAAACTATTGTTACATTTCGCCAAATCAGCTGTTACCTATCGTACATTATGTAAGAATAAATAATATGTTGACTTAATAGTTAACAAGTCTTATTGGTATAAAACAAAATCAGTATTTTCTTTGCAGTTAATATTCAACCAATATGGAAGAAGGCAGAAATTAAGACAGAAAAAAAATTTTGATATGAGAGGACTATAGTGTACTCATATAGAACCAAATTGAAATTTAAAAAAATCATTTTGAAAATGTCGAAATGGCGGCATTAAAATAGACCATTTTAAACTTTTTTTGTCTGTTTCTCGTGTGTTATTTATTTTATAACATAATTGATGAGATACAAATTTGGAGATTTCATTTGTGCATGTAACAGTGTCAATCTTACCTCTCTACGACGACAAAATTGTAAAAAAATGTGATATTCATAGATTTATGAAGGTCGCGTCAACGAAAAGAGTGAAAGCTGCTCATTCATATAAGTACAGTTTCATGGCCGGCCAGGGTCGATACACTGACATGAGCGAATTGACTGGATAGTTTAATGATATAGAAAATTGGTAGAAAGTAATGATATACACAATTACCAGTTTCAGAAAATCATTGTATCAACATTTTAAAACAAACTTGATCTACAAATGCAATTTAACATTTGCTACAAAGTCCAAGAAATCACATTTTGCGCAATATATTTGCAGAATCTGTTCGTATTACATTGTATATTGGGGTTGGGTAAGTACCATGATGGAACCAATCAACTTGTTTATAATTATGACGGTATTGTACTTGTATCAGATAAGCTCATTTTGCAAAGGGTACTAGTCTTTTATTATTTTAAAAGCAAAACAAAATAAGCTTTGCATTACTAACCTAAATGTCTTTAACTTAGAAAAACGAACATTAGGAAACTCTACGGCATTAAAATTTAAAATCTACCATTTCAATTTAAAACCTTTGAATGGCCGCCATTTTGTAACAATAGTGAAACTTAATATACTAACCGAAACTAACAATACATTCCGAATTTGGTTTATTTTTGTAGAACGGTTTTTTTTTAAAATACGTATGGACAGATGGACAAAGAAACTAGATAGACGTCGGTTGTGTTAGGTTTTTGACTTCTTTTTACCCAGTTCGTTTGTCAGGAGCGTTCGGAAACAACCTGCGCGTATGAAAAGAAATTTTTAAAGCACGTTTTGTTTACATTTGGAAAAGGAAACTGAAAATAAAGACGTTTTATAATCTTCTTCAATAATGAAATCTGACATAAATACAACACTTTGTTGAAATGGAATAAAAATAGTCACATTTTGTTGGCCAATGAACTCGTTCAAGGGATTTTTTAGAACGTAATGACAATTTATTCGATTTTATATATTAACAGGTAATTTATCACTTATATCTTATGTGTGTCTCAACGGTAGAACTTTCAACTTTTGATATAACGACTTTCTCACAAAGCGCATAGATTTAAGGGTACAAATCTGAAACGTATGTTACTTCCAAAGATGAAATTCCATATTATAAACATACTAAGGGCAAGCAAAGAAATGCATTTTTCTAAGCACCCCAGCAGACAAAATTTGTCTAAGTAAATAAATTATTTTATAACGGAATTCAATTTGGAAATATGTAATTGTTATGATAATTTTTCAATTAGACTTCTAAATATTTGACCGAGATTGCTCTTTCAACTGTAGAACATTTACCTCATAAACTCTTCAAATATATGCAAATTAAACATTAAATTTTTAATGGAGTCGTCATAGCTTCTTAGTGAAAAATTCATAAAATTTATTTTCCCAGTCCGTTTATTTATTAATTGGATGTGTTTTGTTCCTATAATATTATTTCGTATCTATAAAAAAAACTAGGATCTGACAAAGTAAAGATTCGCTCCTATCTTTATTTTGTGGTGATTTTAGTTTTAATTAATTCTTAAAAATTCCTTGACTAAAATTCTTTAAAGGTTAAAAATACTAAAGGGGTAATTCTGACCAAATAGCCTCGGGTTGATTTAGGAGCCAGCGCTCTTGTTCAGTGTGCGAGAAGTCCCAGGTTCAACCCACACGGGGATTCACAAAATTACGGGTTTGAACTTGCTCTTTCAACTGTATACCTAATGTGTCCTCTCCCCAAACATTGTTCCACAAGTTGAAAAAATTAAAGCTGAAAATAACTGAATGGTTCTAGGCAGAGTTTCACCAATTTAAACGAAGTACCTTTGTCAAAGGTAAGCAGAACTCCCTTTAGCGAGCTTTTATAAGGTAGAAAGCTCAAATTTAATAAATTGTTGTCCGTGTAAAAACACCATATTTTAAAATTGTAAGGTAAAATTGAGGTTAGGTTTAGTAAAATATGAACGATATCGGCACATTTAAAGTTGTTTAGTAAACAAAAAGATGTGTATTCTTAGTTTGTAACCGTAGGCTAACAATAATATGCTGTTGGGTAACGTAGTGTATCATGCGTGAAAGGGCTGTGGTGTAATGTCTTACCAGAACTTTTTAATGATAGCTGTCAAAGTTCTTTTTTTTGGCAATTATTTATTTTAATTTGCGATTTTGCATACGGATTGGGTTCACAATTTGAACGACATCGGTGGAGTCGATTTTTTTAAATTTTTTATAACGGCCCCTTGGTCGATTTTTTTTGCCGATAACGCACAAATAGGAATTGTTTTGAAAGATAGCGGCCAATACGTTTGGTTTGGGTGTCTAGAAGCTATACTTGAACATTGTTTGATAAAAATCGTTGAAGCCGAATTTGAGAAAATCGTAGTTTTGTGATTTTTGTTACAACAGCTACTCACAAATTTTGAGCTATCAATAAATAAAAAAATGCCCCCAAATATGTCCAAAATATGGTCATACCAAATTATATTATAATTTTATCCAAAATTTTGACAGTCAGACACATAAATTTTTCGAGCCATCACAAAATTATCCCTATACTACCTATCATGTGGGAAAGTAAAAAACAATGTTTTTTCACCCTATGTAATGAATGATTTCAATTTCAGGAATTCTTTAGGTAAAATGTAAACTATTCTTATAAATGATGTTTTGGTGCAAATACAATTTTTCGTGTAAACTCCATCATGAAAGTCAAATAGTTAATGATAAAATTATTCTGTGAATTTTCCATTTCGCTGCATAAATGATTTAAAATCAATCGTGTTGTTTGACACATAGTGCAAGTATCCAGCTCAGTCCTTGATTTATATAATTGGCGTAGTTAAGATTAGATTGCAGCTTCAGGCTTCGTTAACGTCAGACAAGAGTTTCTCCATTTTATAATAAAGCCTATTACAAAATAACGTTCAATTGTCACTTCATTTGGCTCGTTCTGTTTAGAAAACTCTTTGAGTTGTTTAAAAAAATTTATTAATTATTCTCGTAATTGACATGTTGCTATGTCTGTGGTGCGTGGCCTCTTATTTGTGCATATTTTAAGCTATGACTACTCCATTGGCTCGTATCGATGTTGTGTATGAGACACGGTAAAACTGCTATAGTTTCGTTAGTCTCTAGACTAGTCTGTTCTAAGGAAGACTGAACCTTGCTTTCTATTATTCCACACCGTAAGTTGGAGAGCAGTATCACGGTGCAGTCTTCAACCCCGTGTGAGTTGAACCTGGGACATCTCGCACACCGAACAAGAGCACTGGCTCCTAAATCAACCAGAGACTATTTGGTCAGAATTACCCTTTAGTATTTCTAACCTTTAAAGAAATTTAGTCAAGGAATTTTTAAAAAATAATTAAAAATAAAATCGAGGCCGAGGAATAAGCAATTAATAGAAAATCAAAAGAAAGTACCTCTTTTACATCAAAATATATATTGTGAGAAATTAAAAGCGTCTAACGCCTAAAAGTTGTTGTACACAAGTTCTTGGTATAGTTTGTGATTAAGGAATTAGAATCCAAAGTTGTCTGTACTGAACTATTATTTCACTTTAATTAAACAGAATTGTAGGAGGACAGAGTAGAGTGTTCATGTGATGGAGATAAGGCTTCAGACATTTAATTGTTGAAAGGCAAAGCATCTCCTGGGGAATCTAGGCCATATTCCTTTGCCTTTTGTTAGTGTATTTATTTTATTACATTGTTATTGTTCTTCATCCTGTTTTGTAATTAAGTCAAAATAATTGCATTTAGTTTATTGTTATTCAAAAGACACGCTTTAGTTGGGAACGTTTAGTGTAATTAAATCTTAGATGATTTTATGTTATATGATTATATGAAATCATGGTGTAGTGTTAAGTCAACTGTTTAAAATAAAATAAAATATTTTACGGCTGATTGCTTGTAACAGTGTGTATATCTAAATATGCAAATACTCAATTTTTATTGTATTATAATAATTGTATGGCCTGTGAAGGATCTAGGCTTGCTTATTGTAATATGTGCTCAGCAAACAGAACTCACTACCAATAGTTTTCTCAACTAACCTCACGATGATGGGTCTACAACGTAACTTTTTAAAGCCCACGTGATATTTAAATCCGGAATATTTATAAATTAAGCTGGGCAGTCTGTTATTTCTGCCTAGATAATAAGTGATTTCTTTGTAGAGGTCTTGATCGGCGGAGGGATTATCTTATCTCTCTTGAACCTTCTTTGTGTTCCTAATTGTATTTTCTATCTTACTTGTAACCAGACTTCTATTAGGGACATGCCAAGCGATCGAAAGCCGTCTCAACAAACTTCGGTTTTGCTTCGTTCTGGGTTTCCTGGTGTCCGTCCTAAATGTTTGAATACAGACAGTCCATTGTGGTTGAGGTGTGACCTCCATCCCATTCCTACAAGAACCAAGAACCCACTCCTTAAATTATTTCGAATGCAATGTGCTTTTTAGTACATATATTTCACTATTTTTCAAAAAGGAACGTAATTACAAAAGTTGCATTAGATAAAAAGTTTTTCCTCCATTTATAAAAAAAAATAATTAAATAATCGAAGATGCAGTTAAAGTTCATAAAGGGTAGGATTTACTTATTTTTCGGAAACCATTTATAAAATAAAAGTTGGGAAAGAATTCTACCTCTTTTACGGCCCTTTTTTGTCCGCTGTGACAATACCATTACGTTTATGGGATAATGCGAGTATAAGAAAGTTTGCAATTATCATCAGTTGCGGTTGTACAACATGAAAGTGTTGAACAGACGTTCAGTTGACAGTCTTACATTAGTCATGACAAGTTCCCGCTCCGCCTCTCGATTTACAACTCACTCTTGTCTTGATCCTTACAAATCTTTACTGAATGTTACACTTGTCCAGTTACCATCCGCCTCCGATACTTAACCTCATGAAATGTCCACTGATCCTACTGATTTGAGTAAATTAGCACTATTTTTAGCTTCTCTATATTTATAAAACTCATCTTCTGTGTGCCTTAAAAACAGAACCACTCAACTGAATAATTACGTTGTCAAATACTTTTCTACGTTTGATTGAAATTAGTTCAGTAGTTCCTAAGATATAACAAAATTTGAATGCAGAAAAAATAACTTTCCCAATATTTTAGTTTAAATGTGGTATTTTTTCTCCGTTTTACAATCCATTGACCAAATTCGTTAACCAGAAAAATTAGTCTCTATAATGTTCCACAACAGTTCTTTTTATGTAGCTTTAAAATCTGTATTTAACGCACTAACGAGTTTACTACGATCTAAAATAGGGGAAATGTATTGGAAAAACCGTTAAAAATATCAAAATACAAAAAAATCTACAATTACAGATTTATGGACAGAACTCATACAATGGAAGTCAACACGAATTGTATAGTTAATTGACACTTTTATTTGTCGATTTTGTATTCTTATTAACAATATTATAAACAATAATTTTTTTAATTTGTTTTTATATAATGAAATATATAGTTAATTTGCGTTTTTATAATGAAAGTAGAGAACAAAATGACAAAAAACACTTTCCTTGAAAACTTTATAAATTGACAGAATTGATTGTTGTGCCTTTAATTTTGTAGTGATTTTTATAAGAAACAAATTTACTTCAATGATTTTTTCATTTTATTTTGATAGAAAAGAGTTATTATATTTTTGTCACCATGTCGTAAAAAAACTTTCAAAATCAACGTTAGGTTGTCCACTTTTATTATTGAAATCTGTTAGTACTTACAATAATGAAGTCTCACAGACATTATGGTCAAATTCGACTTTGTTATTTTACAACTTGTTCTGTGCTCACTGTTGTGTAAAGCTATCAAATATTTAACTTTTGTAGTCCAGGGTTTTTTTAAACTCTATTATTATTATACCGTCTAAACAGTATTTAGATAAAACAATGAATTATTAGTCAATTTAGTCATTTTTTGTGTGATTTTTGAAAAGTGGGCAAAAAATATAGTCAAAACGGGCTATAGTTGGTAAAAAAGTAAAAACTCTTCTACGTTTTTAGGTAATTTTGTAATGAATAACTTTGCTTTCTTGATATTTTAGTCTAAAATGTGTTGGAAACTAGTTAATCTACATATTTTAAAACTGTGTTGCCCAAAAAACTGGTTGGACTGATATTTATCGCATGTTTTTGGATACCCGAAGTGTAATGCAAACGGTAAAATAACTGCTGTTTAAACACATTAAAAATTTATTAAAAATGGTTTTTTTTTGTTTTATCCAATTAGCCTCTTATAATTACCGATATGTGTGTTCTAAAATTGCCCGAGTAGTCTGGTCTAAAGTTCCTATTCCTCCCTCTCAGAGCCATGTTTCAAGAGACATTAACAAAACTAAGTCCTGTTTCGATTGATAGAGTCTAATTGTAAAGGACAAACCTAACCTTTAAATAGGTCGGCTACATGGAGAGAAGTCAAGTGTGTAATTAGTTGAGAATCTGCTGACATTTAGGTCCTGAACACGCACGTTTAATTAATTTAAAGTTCCGCTCTTACTTCTGTATCTGTTTAAGCGGATGTGACGTCAAACAACGCAAAGTTACAAATACTCGGATAGACTGCACGAGAGAAAGTTGTGGAAATATAAATTTTGAGATGTCCTGAGACAGAAATTGTGAGTTTTGTAATTTCGTCTATACAGTCGAAATAACGAGAGAACTGATTTTGATAATATTTGGTATGATCTACAGATACTTTTACCATTTTTCGATATCTCAAAATTTGTTAGTACCTGACGTAAGATCAACTTAAATTTTCGATTTATTCAAAATCTGCTGTTACAATTTATCAAAATAAAAAAAGTAACCTGAAAAAATCTAAACAAACTTATTGTTTGACATCTTTTCAAAAATGCATAAATCCATCGCACTAATAGTAACGGTCAAAATGCAAAATGCAAAAAAAAAAAACAGCTGCTAATAGAGTACATATCAAAAGAACACTTTTCTACTGGATTTTCAGTATAATATTTATTTGTGCAACTAGTGAGCAAAGTTGCACTTTTTTAAACGAGAGAAAAATGTTGACGCACGAGGCTGTTGAGTGCGTCAATTTTACCGAGTTTATAAAAGACACTTTGCTTACGAATTGCACATTATAATTTGTCTACAGTTGTTATTTTGTGACAAATAAAAAAAACTGAGTAGAAGTTCTTACGTCAAAACTGAGGTTATTTATGAATATTACAAATAACTTAGGTGTATTGTTATTTGGAAACGGGATTGCCAACTTCAAAACTCGGCAAACGAAAAATACTATCCGTGTACATACACTGTCAATCATCTTCATGAATAATTACTTCCTTTTTCAACTTTAAAACGTTGTTTTGTTCTTTATTTATGTTATTTTACATGTAAGAATTAATCTTACCTACATACGGGACATTTCCTGTATATTATAAATCAATTCAAATAAAATTAACCTAAATTTGGTTTTGTTCGGTTGCCATTCGGAGTGGGCAAAGTGAAACTGTTGAGAAATCAGCTGTTTTGCAAACTAATTTAAATGAACAAAATGCCACTTTGTCAACAAATGTAGACAAAATAATATGTGCAATAAAAATGTAGTTGTTAATTAGTCAGCTATTGATCACAGCCTGGAGTTTTCTTACCATCACTTCAATTTTAACGCGACACTTCCTAAGGCCTACATACACTCAGTACTTGTCTGTAAACAGTTGCAGTGAAGGCGTGTGTGTTGTGTATTATCATTAAAACTGTTGCTGGACAACAAATTTCAAACAGTTGTTAAATTGTTACAGTTTTTTAAATATTTTGTATCTGGAAAAACTTACTTTTGTCTCACAACAGCTGTTTCGGAACAAATTCCCATCATCAGGTACTTGTCAAAAGTTAGAAATTAAAACACATAATAACGTTAAATCAAAATCACGTTTTAGATACAGTAGTATTTTTTCTGTCTAAAGTTAGTTCACTGAACACATTGTTTACAATTTTAGGTTCAAAAAATCTCAACTGTGGGTTATGTCAAGTTCTGCTATCTGTCATTTTATTTGTGCACTTGATTGCAATCTTATTATGGAGTCATACGTAATGTTAGAAGCAAAATTTTGTTTATCATTTAAATTTTTTCTAGGGGTTGGTTTTTAATTGTTTATATACAGGGTGTCTCGGAACTCTCTGGAACCGGTTTGTAGAATTATTCCGTACAGAATAATAAAGTGAAAGTTTTAATTAATTATCATAGTCCATAAACGTTTCGTTTCACATTTATCCGCATTAAAAAAAAAAAAGAAAAATATTGAGTTCAAGTTTGGTGTACAAATTTTGAATGTAGATTTGTACCAGGGTACAAATATCCAGAACGTTCTCTTGTATATTTTCAAAATGGCGGAAGATTTTTAATGATAAATGAATTTTTTTTTTGTATTTTTGCTGTACCTCTAAGGATAACCGTTCTTAAATCGGTTGTTACGATAGTTCTATATTTTATTTGTAGAATACGTCATTAAATTTAAAATAGTTTTAAGCAGTTGTATCAGTTCAGAAATTACATTTGTGTTTAATTTGCTGTGTCTGTTTAAATTGCTTTTAATAATTTCTATTGTGGCGTCTATTGGAATATTTTGTGTATAGATTGTTTATGTCGTACGAAATCATGTTGTTGGTTGTTTTGTTTGGCGTTGTGCTTATCTTATTTATTAAATCCTTGCTATTTTTCAGACTGTATATATGTTCATATTTTATTTCCTTTCTTAAAATTCTATTTAGATATTTGGTAAGTTTGTATGAGGGCGCATTCATGATGTTAACTAATTTGGAATATCCAATTTATGAATTTTATTTTTGGTAGTGCTTTGGGGTTGATGATTTTAAAGAATTTTTTTTGATCTTCTGGTTTGATTATGTATTTGGACTTGTTAATTATTTTATGGAAGATTTTGCTAGAGAATGTTTAGTTGGTTCTGTTTTTAGTTTGAAGATGTTATTATTCTAGTGTGTGTGTGTGTGTGGTTTTTTTTTTTTTTTTTTTTTTTTTTTTTTTTTTTTTTTTTGTAAGCCTGTTTTTCATTATTACTACAGAGTTATCCTTATTTTGTAATCAATGACTCCTTATCTAAGAGTTTGGAATGCATTTATCTAACTGTAATCTAATAATGATGATTCAATTTTCTTTGACCTTACAAAAAAAAAAAAAAAAAAAAAAATCACTAATCACACCACTGTTGACGTTAAATAAAGTAAGTTTTTACAGATATTAAATTAGCGGAATGTTAGTCAGAAAATCCATTATGCTATTATTTTGTCTTTAATTAAAACTAAAGGTTTTTACATTTAGTGGGTTGAACTGAATGCTGTAAATTGTTGTTTTCTTTTAGAATAGGATACAGAGTATATAAACCACAAAACAAAAATACTACAGCTGATTATTTCCTTAGGCTACACAACTGTGTTGTATTCTAGTTTAATATTATTTGTTTTCTAGTTTGTATGATTTTCTGTTCTTTGTGATGAAAGTATAATATTATCTCATGGGTTTCATGTATTTATAAACACATTATTTGCATTAATGATATTGACTGTTTAATATTATCGTTTCATAAACCAAGTTTAATGGCAACATCGAGTTTATATATGCTATCTTTTATAGCGAATTGACAATTCATTAACACTTTCATCGTACAATAAATACTGTATCTGAAACTTGTAGTGTGCCGCCATTTGATTTGACTTGGCATGCCACTGGTAACGTGATTAAATTTTAACTAATTTTTTAAGACTTATCTCAGACATTTTTTTAAAGTGCTCTAAGTTAGATAAGTAGTTAAAACTTTCGTTGCTTTCGATTGTAAGGATTATCAGGAACTCAAAAAATGGGTTCTTTATTATTTTATTAGTTAGAGAATATAGAGAAACTATAATACTGCTCACATAAATTGGAGGCAGCAAATATACAAAATTGTATGAAGATATTGAACAATAACATTGAACAACCATATCGGGCAGGAGGAATAAAAAGAAAACTGAACAAGTAAAAAACAAAACAAAATAAAATAAAAATAAAAGAAGCTATACCAGAACATACAAACGCACAAAATAATATACAAGATGTCTCGAAAATGCGCGGACATACGGTCGGTCGGTTGTTGTAAAAAATTTTTGAACACAAAATGGCGGCCAAACAGAAAACGAAGCGTTTTTGGACCTATGTTTATTAGAACTTTTTATCTTATTTTTACCTAATGTACAACCTCCCGAAGTATGTCCCTAATATTTTCGGGAGTCCCTAATAATAATAATAAATGTCATATAACGGACAGGATCTTTATGGACACTGCCATTTGTAATGGGGTAGGACAACCCTCCCAAGAACTTTTTCTCTCCCCCATAACCTGGTAAAAACACGCTTCTTGTATGTATTAATTATCATTTTAAAATTGTCCCCACTATTTCCACACCTATAGGTGATACATAATAAGAAAAAGTTTTGTGCAACTTATTCTCAATGAACTTTCTCGGCGTCACTATAGGGAGTACAATCCCGGGGACACTAACTGGATCCACACCTTTCTTCATGTAGATCCCTCTCTTTCATCCTTGTCTGACAAACTTGAGTTCTTTTCTGACCCAAATGCTATTAGAGTATTAAAGGGCTAGGGGGTTTTATTTTGTGTTGTTGTCTTATATAAGGCATGATGACCAAGAGGGTTTTCACCTTTAAGCAACAAGGGGTAAAATAATATTCTCAGTAAACTTTGTATTATAAAAACTTTTATGTTAATCATTATCTGTAAAATATATTAAAATGAAGTTGTAAATGTTTATATTCTTTGATAATATATGTACACTTTCCATGGAGAGGGCGGAAAGAAATTGTTAGTTTAATAACAGTTATTTCCTACTACGCTATTTTATACATGTTTTTTCAACATGGCGGGTCAACAGTTTAAACAAATTGGTTTCGCAGTTGTTGATGATTGTATAGAGTTTCTATTCCCAACAATTTTTTCAGGTAATATTATTCTATAAAATGTGATCCAATGGAGTTTTTCTATAAAAACAGAAAAAAATCAGTTTTTTTTTGTTTATCTAATCTAATACTATTATACGAGCTGTTCTTGTATATTTTATGATTTGAAGCCATTAAATTAAACTAAAATGCCGCATACTTGAAATGATTACCAATTTAATAAAGTCTTATAATTTTTAATCAAGGAACAAAATGGCTTTCAAAATTATGATTTTAATTACACTTAACTGAACGAAACAGGTTTGATAGTTTGTTTATGAATAACCAACAGGTAGTTTTATAGCGTCAAGTCATGCTAACAGAGATTGCCGAGTCATAAACAAGTTTTTTGAGTGTCAATAAACTAGAACGTGCCAGTAATTGTTGAAGGCACAATTTGATGGTGGCAATAAAACATGTGTCACAGAGGTGACTGTAATCAAATCTGATTTACTGTCCAATATGTAAGTAGTCAGCAGTCATCTATCTAATATTAACCAGCAATTCTGGTACGTTTGTAATTTTATTTTCAAAACAGTTCTATTGGATTTTTTTTTACAATTTGTATGAATCTACCTTCTCACGTGATACATTATTTAACGTTGACCTCAAAAAAAAGAATTATTTTGTGAAGTAAAACTCCTTACGACACAGCGTATCGACACGCTACCTCGTCACGTTTTTACGGCGGATTCGTAAGATCATACAAAAAACATAGGTCGAAATTTTTGATGATTACCAAACTTGATATATATTACCAAAAACGTACCGAAGGATTTTGGTGAATTGGAGTAAATTTATAGTTTTTGAGTGCGAGATAAGAAAGTGATTTAATAGAGATTGAATTAGGGGTTAAATAAAACCAGAAAGTAGTTTCTCCAGCTAATAGTAAAATAAATCTAAGCGTAACTAGTGAAGACTTTTTCATATATGTGCAGCTCTCAGACCCGCAAGGGTCGAGGGTTCGTAATATAACCAAGTTGACGTCAAGAAAGTGGTGATATACACAATTAAGAAGTTAAGGAAACCTGTGTAACAACCGTTTTAAACCAAATTACTTTACAATCAATGAGGTTATCAGCAAGGTCCAAGAACTAAATTTTAGGTGTTACTTTTGTAGGATCTGCTTGTATTACTTTGTAGGTACGTATCATGATAGCGTCAATCAACACTGTTTTCTTTTATGTTTTGAGTTTTAATTTCAAAAAGAAATGGGAGAAAACTGATAATTAATATTTATTTGACGTTAATCCTTAATTAACGCGTACCTGAATCTCGTACATTATTAATATTTGTGATTTTTACTTAATACTGTCATTTTTGGCAACATTAAAGTATTAATATATGTCCTTTTCTTTTGCTGAACAATGCTCTGTTTTTCAAGTTCTGGATTATTATTGTACACTCATGTATAACAAAAAATATTGAGAGACAGAAATAAAAGGAGGTACTTTTTGTCTACTTTTACCTCTTACTCTCCCATACTTTTTAAAAACACCAATAAAACATGTTACAAAACACAACATATATTTAAGTTGCTAAAAATGTCACGATGTTATATAAATCATTTGATTTACCAAAAACAGGATTGCCAACACTCCGCCTTGTAGTTCATTGTCAAGACAGGGTAATATCTGTTATTGCAGTCACGTGGTTCAAGCAAACACTCATCCTCGTTAATTTAATTTAAAACTTTATTACACACAGCTAAAGTTGGTAAATTTAAATTCTGTATTTGTTTGAAAAAGCACTCCCGTGTGTAGTAATTAGCTATGAGGAAACTTTTGTTCAGTGAAGATAATTTAGTTTTCTAACACGTAGCTGAGTCTGGCGTGTGTTTGGTAATATAGGTCAAGTAAAGACGTATCTTTCTATTGCGGGTTGTAAAGATTGTTCAGAGGATTTATCTTGCCGATCTTTATATCAATAATGATTATACTAAATTTCAAAGCTTCGGAAGTAAATGGCGTTAAACATTATTTTATAAACTTAGCGCATAATGCGTAACTCTTTTGTGGAGCTGATCCAACGGGGGGAGATATCTTTGTGGGCTTAAGCGAATCTCAAAAGGTATTTCTGACGGAGGATTCTGAATTGAAGTGTGGTCTGGGTGGCCAGTTTATTGTGACAGGCGTGCCAAACGGTCGGGAGACTAGTTCCTGAAGTTGTCTATTATTCCTACCCAGATAATTTGTAACGCCTTTGTGAAAGTCTCGACAAGCGAGGAGAATAGAATGTCTGTAGAGGGTATTGCCGACGAAACGTTCTGGCGTAGAGTATAGGGTGGTTAGTGACTCGAAGGCGTTAAGAAACCTTTCATCGGTCTATTGAAGTCGGGTATGTTCGTGTGCTCCATACTTCGGTTTTGCTTTGCTCTGGGATAAGAGCACTCTTTCCTTATCTCATCTTCCTTCTAATTTGTCCTTGTCTTCCAAACCTTGGAAATAGTAATAGTTGCTGAACAACTCTTGACTTGGCTAACAATTATAGACTTATTTGTTCGATAGTATCGATTTTGAGTATTGGTTGAATTAGAAATGTGTGGCAAATGCTGTATCTCGAAAACTATTTAATCGATCGTGAAGTTTTTGGCACTTAAGTTCTAAAGGTATTTTATTAATTTTGTGTACAATAAATATACATTAACTTAGACATTTCTCCGATCCAGTCTGAGATTGATTTTATGATTTCAAGCAATTTATTTTTCTATTTATAAGAAGAGACAATATTTAACCACCCATTCTCAATTCTACTGAACCACACGTCTCATGATTTCTCCAAGGCGATAAGGTTTTGTAACAAAAGGGTTTCCCATTCCTGGAAATCAATTTATCTACCGAGGACCTTATGAGTGCCATCTGCTGTTGATTTAGATCTGATATTGTCGTGCCAAGATTTTTGCTGTATTTATTGCTCGGATCCTTAACACACAATCTAAAGTAGCAAACTGTTCTACCGCATTGAACACCAAACTTTGTCAGATCAATATAAAAATATATTTATACTCTATTATGTAAGTCGTGTGATTTTAGCATACGGTTGACTCTTTTATTTTTAATTGAAAAAAGTACAATTTTGCAGCCTAATTATTAATAACAAATTACACTTCAAAATATGTGAAATTTTTGTGTGTAGCTTGAAAATGTTCCCATGAACAGATTTATCCCATAAGGGCTCACTTATAGGGGTGTGGGATTTCCGGGGTTCCTAGCTGGATCTACAGTTGGTCATCTAGTTGTTTTGGACTAGATCCTTCTTTTCATCTTTTGGTCTCTCTTGATCAACTCTTGTTCTGTTGTGACTTTGACACTATTATATTTTTCGTAGGCCAGGACTAGGTTTTCTTTACCTTATCTATTGTGGAACATTTTATGGTCTGTTTTTATAAAGGTGATAATGACTGCGATGGTGTTTAACCTTTTAATTAAGAAATAAAATTGCCCCCGCCAGACCAAAAGTGTTTGTTATTTACTGGACTAATACATAGTTATAACTTCAGATAATTTGCAGTGTACATAAGTCTGAATGTAATGTGTCACAATCCCATGAAACAATTTTAAATTCACAACGATACACAGATTTCATTTGCATATATGTTTGTCTAATTATACTTTAATGAAAATAAAGTAGTATATAGCATAATGCAATTGTAATCCTTTGAAACAATTGTCAAGACACGTGGTTCAAACAAACATAACACCTTTATTTGTTAAATACAAAACTTAACTACACTGCTGATGTTTTAAGTAAATTTAAATTCTGTATTTGTTCGAAAGAGCATGCCCCCTGTGTATTAATGAACTGCAAGGAAAGTTTTGCTAATTTGAAGAAATTTTCCGAGTTGGTAATTTAGTTTACAAACATGCTGCTCATTAAGAAAAAGTAAACTTTGTCGTAGGGAAGTCTGTTGTTTGTAAAGAACAGCAATGGATGTTCCTAATGTAATACGGGATGACGATACGGTGAATGGTTTTAATGATGTAGTGAATTAGTTTGTTTGACGATCTCCATCCGGGTATTGATGTGTGCAACCGATCAAGAATCTCTATTCGGTACGTTAGGCTTTCGACTCGTCCACATATTATATTGTGTATGTCTGGACGTGTAGACCGGCGAAGGTTGACGTTGAAGGATAGGTCTTTCAGACAAGGTATTCCAGTGCGTGAACGCCTTGCGGTATATCGAGTTGTTTGATACTTACTGTACGGTCCGTCCACAAACTGTTACTTTATCACATAACCCTCGTGATTAACTCAGTTCACATTCATAATAATACTGAATAAATGTGATACGCTTTTGGTAAAGTCATGTTGGAATAAACAAAAAATCAATTGACAAGTTTACCAGCTACCAGCGTTCTTGTATTTGTCAACAATGAAAAAAACTCGTTGCTATATAAAATTGGAATGAAAATAACAGCTGATGTTTTAATAAATCCCAATTTTATTTGAATACAATAAAGAGAGTATTCGTCAACAAATAATAATAAAATCACAAGCATTAACTTATTTTTGAAAGACTCAGCAGTATATTGGCGGACTGTCTTAAACAACGTAACTTTTTTCAATCTTAAAAGAAATTGGAAATTAGGCTTTATGTCGAGATGAACTCCAAACATTGTTAAATTTTTATCTATAATTTCTTTTCTGTTTCTTTTTTTATATTTTAACAAAGTGTCTATTGGAATGGAAACTGCGGAAATGTACATTCAGCTGCCCATTTCATATCTATTTATGTTGATTAATTTTTATTATTTGAATAATCCACAAATTATTTAGCTATAAATTTTTGTCTGTGTGTTTATGTAAATGAATAATGTTATGTTTTGTTTTGTTTTTATTCCTTAATCTAATATAATTACTATGTGTGTAATCTGCTTTTATACTCCATTAATATGGTAACCACAAATTTAAAAAAAAGTTTATTCCTGAACAGAATTTTAGAATTTTGTTTTGTTTTCTCTTAATTAGGTACCTCTCAAAAGAGGTATAAATATAAGAGGGTACCTAAATTTTCTTATAATTTATAATAACTTAGTAATTAATAATGCATAAGAATACTTTACAAAATATAAGATTATCTATTACTTGTAAATTTAATTGTATTTAAACATTTTGTGTGTAGTTCAATATTGGGAAAATATAATTAATAATAATATGCATTTTTGTGACTTAGGTAATGTGAATAAAACATTTTTCATTCCTGACATTTTGATTGTAAAATATTTAACTCTAAAACTTTTTCTCGTTGTCTCTTTTTGGTGAACTTTTAAAAATATACCTACAAATTGTACAATAACCGCTTGGCCCTGTAGCAGTACATAAATGGCCATTCTAGAATTAAATACAAATGAAACAAAACGTACAAGTTTTCTCATACAACCACTAAACCATAAAACTTGTCTCGAATGTGGGATTTCCCTGATATAAAACACTATTCGACCACCATTATACACAGGGTAGAGACCGCCAACATTATTTTGTATTTATGACATTCTTTCCCAGCCTACGTGAATGCATTATGAAAAGAAAAGAAACCATAAAGGGAGTAAATCTGCTCGTTTACAATTTCTGAAACCACAGAAACTGTCTTCACAGAGCAGTAAAACAATTTACTTATGGCAGGTAACGGTCGTTTCACAAATAAAATAGGGGAAGAACTTTGTGTGCTTTCGATAATGGCCTCTTTGTATGACTCTTCTGCCAATACAAGACCATAACCTGCGAGATATATTTTAGATTAATGTTCCGAATACATGAAATATTGTATTCACTCTTTAATTTTTCGGTAGAACTACTTTTATATAAGTTTCATCGGCAAGATGTTTGATTTTCTATAACATAATGTATATTTAAGTGCGATAAAAAAGAAAATATATATTTTTTAGATTTTACATATACATCTTATAGAGAAAGTTATGGAATGCTTCAGATATTTGAAGTCACGTTTTGTACGGAAATATTCATTTGAAGTCTGCAAACCAAAAAAGTGCAACATTTCGAAGCGTATTTTTCTTTTCTCAAAACTCATTAGTGCTAGAAACAGCCCGTGTAGAGCCTTGGATAATGTGTGGTGGTTAGCACATCGAAATTCCCATCACCGTTGTTCTAGCCTTCTCAAACAGAGGTTGCTACTAATTATAGCTTCCAATTTTACCCATAAACCTGGGTCTACTCCTAGGGGGATTGAACCCAAAAATTGTCATTCGAGAAGCCAAAGTCCCAATTACTAGACCAGTCATGTGCTTCTTTTTTATTTGATAATTTAAAATTTAGGTATAGCAGTCATAAGGCTAAAATTCAAAATTCAAATTTGTTTTTAAGTCGGTTGTTTAGACCAAATGCTTCTGTAGATTTACAACAAACAAATATCAAGCCTGTGCGAATGATTTTCCTTACTTAGCCCGCCGTACCCTTTCATACAACTCTGATTGTCAAGTGTAGTGGGGGACGACAGGTTCTTTTCCTTCCATTGCCCACACTTTTCTTTTGTTTGTTAATGCCTAAACTAAACGGATCATTTAAAAAAAAAATCCCGATTCTGAAATTATCAGTAAAAATAAAAACCAATTCGTTCATGGAATTGTTATAAAAATACCTACTTTTTTAAAATTGCTCTATCGATTTCGTTCAAATTTTGGTGAATTATGAATATTAATGATACAAAACAGAGTGCCAAATTCCAAATACAATAAAATTTATTGGTAAGAAATAGCCGGCCAAATCAAAAATAGACCTTGAAAAGACTGCAGAGTAATTAACCCTTAAAAAAAAAAAAGATTTATATGTAAATTTTATAGTACAAGCGAACCAAGTTTAGACTATTTAAATATCTAAATATATATCTGTGCAGTGTTCTATTAACACAAAATCGTGTAATCAATATATTTAAAACATAAAAAGATATTTGCTCACGTTTCTTAGAAAATTGACATTTATCAAACCCTTACTTTCCGGCATCTATACAGCGGCAAATTTATTTTACATTCGCGCATTCTAAACTGGCATGTCTATTTGGGGAAATCTGACATCTCACATAAAACTTTAATTAGCCCCCAAAAATTATTCTCAAGGTTTTATGTAATAGAAGCAGGTTTCTGGACTTCCTTCAGAGTTTTTTCTCTATCAGTGTTCTTCCATTTCGTTACCTCTATGTTGTTAAGTATTCGAATTTTTCTATAAAATTGGTGGCAATAAAGGAGTCGAAGTAAATTATAAAAATATTCACAAGACAAGCTAAAGCTAGGAAGAGGTTGATTAGGGCGGCCTAAATCTTACAAAACATTTTTTTAAAATTTGTTTCCTCGGTACTAGATTTTATCATTTATTACCGACTAAATTAAAAAGTATAACAAATATTATTAAGTTTATGGTTAATTTCTCGCTCTGTTGTAGAGGTTAACTTCTTCACGATTATGGAATAATACAATTTTTCCAAAATTTGTATAAATAGAGACTGAATGTGGTGGTTTGGGTGTTGTATTGTATGCTTCCAAAGAGTTATATAATTTTTATTCTTATAAAAGGATTAATTGTTATTTACTAATCTTTGTTTAAGTCACAGTCTGTCTGTCCGTTCAATGATGTGAATGTTGTATGCTTGAGGTTTATTAATAAGTTAAGATAACTTCTGCATACGTACAAGGGTGTTTACTGCCCTTCTGTGCCCGCGTATGTTCTCTACATAATATGTATTTTTTCAATGTTTATATTATTATTATTATTATTATGTTAGTTGTATTTTGGGACTTATATTTTTATTTTATACATTTTTTGCTATGGATCTTTTGTATGTGGATCTTTGTTTTTGTAAAGGCATTACAATTTGAGTGGAGCTATTTTGATCGCGTTTGGTATTTTTACCATATCTTTTTCAAAATTGGCTTTTACTATTTCGATCAATTTTTTTCTACAATGTAACGACTAAGAACTTTAAAAAACGAATTGGTCGCCATTTACATAAAAATATCTATTCGGGAGTTATCGTATGGAAAATAACCCTCGTGCATGGAGTTGTTACAAAACCTAATTTTTGAAAATCTAGTTTATATATTGTCCGAATCTAGTTGACTAAACTAACCAATTGAGTAAATCGTTATAACTGCAAAAAATAGTTGTAGCATACAAATTGTTAATCAACGACGAATTAGTGTGACTACATACAATCGTAGTTTACTGCCATTCTTCTCCAACTTCCAGATTTATTTTAGTTCTTCGAAAGGCGCCGACAAATATAAATAATAAAATGATGCTAGGATTGGCAGAAGATTGTACTCAAACTAATTACTTTGTTTTAATTATTATTATAATAATCAATGAAGAAGTTTAAAAAATGTTGGAGTCAATTGGAAAGCTTTTATGTTCTAGTAAATTATCAATAGTTTGATTTTCACGGACATTTCAGCTGTCCTAAAAATAAAGGTAAAAAATTATCTCTCTTGTAAATTATTTGTTACGAAATATTTGACATCAACCGTTTTCAGCGGACGCCATTTTGAAACAATTTTGTAAGATGTTTCAAACCTGTGTACAAAATTTGGACTCGACTGTATTCAAAATTTTTCATAGAAAATACATTTTTAATAAAAAAACAAAGACGGCTGGCGGCTTAGTTTAAGATGAATTGGAAAATTGTTTATTTTATCAGATTTTATTCTAATTGATGATTAGAACCCAATAATTTACAATCAGGAGATCCTTTGTTGTACTTTGTATATATTCTAGGAAATATGACGTATTATCGATTTGTTGGCTTAGAAATACATTTTCCAAAATACAGTTAAACCAATTCATCAGAATACTATGTTGACATTGATAAGATAGTCTGCGTCTACATTCACTTTGAAGCTAACATGCTTTGTTAATGTTGCAGGTAAGCTGAGTTTGATTGCTGTATAACGTTATATAAGTGAGTACCTGTTACTATTATACCTTTTATAACGTTACCTCACGATTCTAAACCTAGTATTTATAAAACAATACTAATTTTGTTGTGATAAACGTTATAAAATGTTGCTAATCAGTATTTAATTTGTTACAATTTATATGATAAATTTATGTATTTTATAATTGAGCCGTTATAGGTTCTAAGCTGTCTCGTCAATTCCAATATCTCCATGACAGAACTTAAATCGTTGGTTGTGTATGGAAGCAGTCGTTAGAGATGTGAATTTGGTTTTGTGTTAGAGAAAGAATTTGGTTTTAAATATTTCATAAACCAGTGTGACAGCTTCAAACTCTTCAGAATGAACTGGGACAATAATATTGTAACTTCTCATTTTATCGTTTATTCCAAGTACAATATCCATCAGTTCAGGCAGTAGTGCATCCGCCAGCTTTGATGCGCTCAGTTTCTTACACTACCTATACAGCCTAGATCGTTCGGAATTAGTCTATTTGTTCGATTCCTTTCGATTTTTTCTTTTCAATTGTACGTTTCTTAACTATTTTTAGATTTGTTGAATATTTTCTTCAACTATCGGCTTACATCTTTATAAATTTTATTATTGGTTATTATTGCTAACAAAATATTGTGATTATATTATTCTCTACAAATCGACACAAAATTTAAACGTCCTGTCTTTTCACAATCCAAAGTTGGACTGTTAAACGTTGGAGACGTCTCCACTTTGAGTGTACACGCACAAGCGCAACCCTTCTATCTATTAAAATTTAAATCAATGGAATATCTTTTCTAGTTTACCAGATTCAAATGTAACAAATCTTGTCCTTTTTTTTAGGGGAAGGGACCCTGGGGTTTTCGTAGAGATGCCATTATACCGGACTCAGTTTAAAGACGTATTCACGTCACCAGGAGAATTGTAAAAAAACAAAAAATGCAGGAAAATTGTAAACTTCTTACGCCGTGATAAATACAACCAGTCTTGCAAATATTTGTAGATTGTCCCTGTAACTAGTTTTAATATTATAATAACTAGTTCTACCTCCGAGAGGTCAGCAGGATATTGAACTTCATTCAGTTTTTGCCTCTTGTCAGTACGACTCACAAAGTCAAATATTGCGTGTCCATTGGTTTCGTTGTCTAGCCAACTACATACAACGGTATCCGTGGTGCTCTTTCCAAGAACACAGTATCATGTTTATAGACTCGTGATTTATCTTAGCTTTACATTATTCAGTTACAGTTAGATAACACAAATTGTAACAGGTAGAACTTTTATCGTTAGTTTACTGTTAGCTTGTACTGCAAAACCACCCCGCCGTTGCTGATGTTTTGATTCCATCGATCCGTTGATGATTG
Source organism: Aphrophora alni (assembly GCA_963513935.1). Lineage (NCBI taxonomy): Eukaryota > Metazoa > Arthropoda > Insecta > Hemiptera > Aphrophoridae > Aphrophora > Aphrophora alni. Next base: position 112,662,178 of record OY740771.1, on the reverse strand, counting down.
TCCTAACTTGGTACTTTTACAATCTTACTGTTGGTTCAGGTCTAGATACAGAGCCTGTCCTATCCTGCCTATCAGCCTCTGAATTGCCATCAATACCTCAATATACCGATACCCAATGGAAAGTTACACGGTCTTTACGTCGAAAATTTAAGACAATTAGAGAACAATATTCTGACAGTCATTCGCTTCATTACGGAAAGTCATCAAGTTTTCTTTCCTTCACAGCTTCTTACGCTTACGTGTTCATCTTAATGTTAAATATGTCATTTCTTATCTGCTTACTTAGATAAAGTAAAAAGTATGTCTGAATAAACACTGTCATAAAGTTAACAGAGAAGAAGTTTATTGTACGTGTTTGTTTTATCTATCGTTCTTTACTTTTGAGTTTAGCTTGACTTAAGTTGCTTTTACTTCAAAGTGTCTAGTTTGTTTAAACAATTATTTAACTTTAAATGTCTTAATTTGTATACTTCAGCTTTTCATTGTATCTTCTCATTGAAGATACAATGTAAAGCTGAAGTATACAAATTAGTACAAGAGTGTTAGAATTTTGTGGAAATTTTCATTTAGTTTATTCCTGTGTTGGACGAAGTGACTTTTATAAAATGTCCGTTTGTTCATTTTTGGAAATTTAGTGGCATGAGTTTGCTTTTGGAAGTGGCTGATGTTATCGCTTGTTGTGTCAGCGATTTAAAACACTTGACATTGTCCATACGTATGGTCCAGGGGATCACCTAATTTGAGACACAACTGTTTTACCGTGAGGAATGAGTTCCTTACATCTGAACGGATCGTTTGTCTATTGACGACCCGCTAAGTTGCAATCAGATACTAACAATTTTATCTGCTTAGCATAATGAATAAATTAAATTTAATAATTAAAAGGATTTAAATTGAGCAGAGCTTAGGAAAGGTAGTGCTGGACTGTAGTGTCGTTAGTATCCCATGAATGGTAGGATATAAATTGAGCAGAGCTCAGGATAGGTAGTCCTGGACTGTAGTGTCGTTAGTATCTCATGAGTGGTAGGATATAAATTGAGCAGAGCTCAAGATAGGTAATCCTGTACTGTAGTGTCGTTAGTATCACATGAGCGGTAGGATATAAATTGAGCAGAGCTCAGGATAGGTAGTCCTGGACTGTAGTGTCGTTAGTATCTCATGTGTGGTAGGATATAAATTGAGCAGAGCTCAGGATAGGTAGTCCTGGACTGTAGTGTCGTTAGTATCTCATGAGTGGTAGGATATAAATTGAGCAGAGCTCAGGATAGGTAGTCCTGGACTGTAGTGTCGTTAGTATCTCATTTGTGGTAGGATATAAATTGAGCAGAGCCCAGGATAGGTAGTCCTGGACTGTAGTGTCGTTAGTATCTCATGTGTGGTAGGATATAAATTGAGCAGAGCCCAGGATAGGTAGTCCTGGACTGTAGTGTCGTTAGTATCTCATGAGTGGTAGGATATAGATTGAGCAGAGCCCAGGATAGGTAGTCCTGGACTGTAGTGTCGTTAGTATCTCATGAGTGGTAGGATATAAATTGAGCACAGCTCAGGATAGGTAATCCTGGACTGTAGTGTCGTTAGTATCTCATGAGTGGTAGGATATAAATTGAGCAGAGCTCAGGATAGGTAGTCCTGGACTGTAGTGTCGTTAGTATCTCATGAGTGGTAGGATATAAATTGAGCAGAGCCCAGGATAGGTAGTCCTGGACTGTAGTGTCGTTAGTATCTCATGAGTGGTAGAATATAAATTGAGCAGAGCCCAGGATAGGTAGTCCTATACTGTAGTGTCGTTAGTATCTCATGAGTGGTAGGATTTAAATTGAGCAGAGCTCAGGATAGGTAGTCCTGGACTGTAGTGTCGTTAGTATCTCATGAGTGGTAGGATATAAATTGAGCAGAGCTCAGGATAGGTAGTCCTGGACTGTAGTGTCGTTAGTATCTCATGAGTAATTGGTTTTAAATTGAGCAGAGCTCGATGTAAGTGATTAGAAGTGTAGTAACATTTTATTTTATCTAATTTTTCTATCACACGTTGTACTAACAATGTAACAAGGACGTTACAAGTAGAAAACACAATCTCGGCTGAAACCTAAATTAAAATCCTCACCTACCTCCAATGGTGGGTCAACAACGTAAATTTTTGAGCCCATACCAGGATTGTACTCGAGACCTTCCACACACTATCGAGAGTGCAAACTTTAGTCTTTAAAAGAGCAAAATAATTTGTCTTTTATTGTTTTCTAAAAGATATTCACCATCAAACATTTAAAAAATGTATATATATATTATATATATACACACACACATATATAGAATTATTTTTGGTATACTTGTAAATAGTGACAAAAAAATGCGTATACAAAATATGGACGCATATCATCAATTTCTACAGTTATTTAAGGGAAAAAATAACGAAACGTTTTATAAGTATAAGCTTATAGAATTTTTTTTCCTTCTTAAAATTATGAAGGAACATGCGGATATTTAGTATACACCATTTATATTCAAAATAGGTATGGATGTTTCTGGTTACCGTCTACATAACCATTATGTAAAGAATGACAAATCTATATGGCTTAAGTTCCTCTCAAACACAGATTTCCCAGCTGAGGCGTTTTACTAAAACCTAAATTATAGCTTTGCAATTGTTTTGTAACCTCAATTTAATGGTTTACCCTATTCTGTTTTCAGTTGTATATAAGTCATTCACTTAGTTTTGTTCTCAAATAAAAACTCCTAACATGCATATATTTATTATCTTTTCTTTTTTTTTTAATGTAGAATATCTTCCAAGAATGTGATAAATATCTTTTCAATATTCAACGATGCTTTTCTGTTTTTTAACATAACACTAGACTATAAGCGAAGAATAAAATAACATGGATGACTAAACAAATATTCAATATTTAAAACTTTTCTCTTGGTTGTTGTTTTCACAAATTACATTTTATTTTGACGTTTCTTCAACTTGTTAGACAAACTGCTAGAAGTCAAACGGTGAATGTAGGAAAACAAAATATCGATTTTATACAGACTGATTTTAGAACTGAAAACAAACTCTATGAAGATTTTATGAATATAGACGTAAATTTTAACAAAATGTTACACTATCCTAGTAGATTGTTTTGTAATTTTATTCTCGTACGACGTATATTTGGATCAACTCGATATTTTTTAAATAAAAAAAAAAGTTTTAATAGAAATCCAAATAAACTGATTTATTACTTCATGAAATTTACGTTCACTTCTGGCGTAGTAAGCTTTTTACCATTGGTAATAGAGATTAACGAAATTAAAACTGAAGCTAGGAGAGTGCTTATGCGGAGGTGGCTAGAGCGAGGGCAGACGGATACATCCCGGGAGATGGACTCCAGTATAGCTAACTGGGTGAACAGGAAACATGGAGCAGTAGGAATCAAAGTAAAATAAAGAATAAGCTAAGGAACATTTGGATGATGCAATTCATATATTATTTAATTACGAGACATGGACGGACAACCAGGGAAAATGTACATTGGAGAAGAAATTACCGCAGACAACATGATAAGTCATATGCTCGGTTGACAGGAACAAAGAACATTTCGGACTTCGTTAATAAGACTATGATGAATAAACAAGCGCTAGATCTACAAAGAAGACTTTAGATCCGAATCAAGATCGACGGAAGACAAGCGGTAGATCTACAAAGAAGACTTTAGATCCGAATCAAGATCGACGGAAGACAAGCGGTAGATCTACAAAGAAGACTTTAGATCCGAATCAAGATCGACGGAAGAATGAAGCGAATCAAAAGAAGATAAAAATCTGATGTAAAGGTAGCTCCAATGTGCGACGTTTTTTAGGGTTTAGTTGGTAAACCGAATGACTCAGGAGCACCGGAGGGCACATGTCCTCTGATGGTGCATTCACCCCCCCCCCATTTCTCCGGGAAAAACTGAAGTTTAAGTCTTTGATACTATATTCATGGAACACTTTAGGTTATAAACGTTGTTTTCTTATTTTCAAGCAGTTTTATTGTTCAAAAATATATAAAATATCTTTAGAATAATATTATAGACGTAACACGTGGCCGACTCATTAGTTTTCAAGATTTTTGTATTGACACGAGAAGAGGAAAATGTAGAATATACCAGTTATAAAAGTACAAAACATGCTATTTATTAAATCAAAGTTGAAAATACATTTCTTGAATACAACCTTCTTAAGGTGACATCAATTATAGTTAATGCGTTGATGCAGTGGCTCCTTTCAGTTCTGATCAGGAAAACCAGAAGTCAACAGAACTACACATTATCACAAGAAATGCGAACCTCAAAGGTGAACTCGGATCATACACTGTTGAACAGAACGAAAAGGGATTCAGTGCCCACGGGGTAGTTATCTAAACAGTTAAATCGGGCGTGAACAACTTCTGTTTCTTCTTTCAAGAGTTTTGCGCGTGACCTTGTAGTCAAGCATTGTGGCGAATTAACCGGAAAAATTAATGTAAGCCATATTGGTGTTTTTTCTATATTGGTCCGTTAGTTTTATAATTAGGCTTTAATTATTTTTAGTTTGTATAAGTTTTCCCTGGTGAATTATCTTTACATTTTCCCCAGTTATATTTATGATTTATCTACTAAACACAATTGCGTGTTTTTTTTTGTGTTTTCTAATTTATTACATTAGAGGTCTTTTAGTCTCGTCAATATACTTCATATCACATTCATATTTTTTTCATCTTTAAGATAATTACAAATCATCTATCAATATTTCCGATGTTACTGTCGTCATTTAACAATTTGAGATTCATTCAAAATTGAATTTATACTTTCAGAATAGTACTTTATACGTTGTTTCGTCCACACAGGGAGTACTGGCAAAATCACAGTAGCTTATTACAGTATTTTTAAAATGGTAATGAAAGTTCACGTATAACATTTTTATTCGAAATTAAAAGTCACGAATAAATGAATAAATTGTTAGCAAATCTTTTTAAAGGTTGCTTCTCTGGTAGAAATACTGGGCGACCTTGATGGTTTTTAAATGACCCTTTGCCGACGATTTACTGCCCCTTTGGGCTTCCAGTCACGTCTAGGGACTGCAAACTCGTATTCAGTCGCTCTTTGTTCACTGAAGGGGGTCTTATAAATTTAAATAAAACTAGTCTTTTTCAGTCAATCTCTATGGATTTAAATCTCTTTGGATAAAGGCATTTTTTTTGTATACAGTTAGTTTTAGTATAGTGTAGTGGGTATAGACATTTTTATTTTACGTTTGTCAAACATTGTTGTAGGTTAATATGTTTACGATTTGATACCAGTTTCGAAGTTCACTATATATTAATGCAAACATTGACACATATAATAAAGTATTGTGTTAATAATTTAGAATTTAGATCTTTTATGAACGTTCCATTATTTTACACTTATCTTTTGTCACGTATAAAAATAAATAAATTTTTTCTTATAGATAGAATGTTCGACAATTTAGTTTATGCAGGTTCACCCTTTATATCAATGTTATGACAAATTACGTGTGGCAGATCGAATTCCTTACAGTTTAACCGTCAAAATATATTTTTGGATTACGTGTTTTAGGACATTTTTTTGTATACAGCATATTTTTGAAATCGTATGGAACTTAGAACATTTATCGTTATATGTTTGATATTAAAAATGTATCTGAGATGAAACGGATCTTAATATGCGACGTACTTATCCTTTTCGTAAGATTTAGAAAGTATTACAGGAGTCATATACCGGAAAATGTTCAAAACAACAAAGATCTGGGAGTAGGCCAATTATTTAAAATATGGTTTCGCCATGAGAGAGCTTCAAAGTAAAATTATTAATATGTCGTGTTCCCGGTTCAGTTTTGAAAACAAATCTCGTCATAAGTCATCTGACGATTTTTATGAGTCATCATACTTCATTTCATCATACAAGTAATTTCATCAGACTTATGAGTCATCTCACTAAGTCGTCTGTGATTGAAAAAAAATGTTCAAATTGTTCGAAATGAATATTTCTATAAAACTGTGCGATTTAGAATTATTTGAACGAACTATCAACTATGGGTAAATTTTGTTTTTAAGGTTCGTCTTTATAAAATAACTGTCCCTACATGCCTACAGACAGTAAGTCGTGTGGTTTTAGTACACTCTTAACACTTTTATTTATTTATAACTTGGTTTCCTTACGTATATTGTAACCAAAATAATATGTCTTCCAAATTTGAAAGTATTACAAAGAACAATTCGAATTTCGTTACAAAGTTTTCATGTATGAGCAAAACATAGTGGAACTACAATATGTTTTTAAATAGTACGTTTTTAAATGCAATTTAAGGTGGTTTAAATTCATTTAAATAATTCTTATCTACAAAATGTTTAAATATATTTTTTACGACCAATTTTACATTTTTTTCGTCCCAATCAAGAGATTTTTTTAAAAATCTTTTGAAAGAAAAATCCAAGTAAATACAGTTTCTTGTCTATTCAGAATGTAATGTTGTAGATAAGTGTCTCTGAAGGCTAAAACTTAAATAATAGTTAGAATTAGCTTTGTTAGTCTTAAACATTTTCCGCTATAATAACTTCATTATAGTAAAAAAACCGATCAGAATGATTTTAAAGTTTCACCTTTCCCATACTTATTTCAACAATTTTTTATTTTGTCGAATTTAAACTATGCGCCGTTTTTTAAATTTCAATTACGGCTTTTGAGGTAAATATCAAAATCATGTGCAATAAAAACGTTTACAAAAGCCACCGAAAATTTGTTGTATTGTACACATTTTTGTGAGGTCAAAATGATTGCATAGAATTTTCGCCGTTAAACAGTGTAAATTTCCGTCTGATTTTCGTCTGATTTCACATAACAGTATTTTCTTCTTTTACAATGTTTAGAATAATTCCATACCGATTTATCGTTTCCAACCAAATTTGTATTAGTTTATTTTTATTTTTAGGTTAAAGATAGGGTATTTTTAACAGATTGCCGTTTCTTAATCGTAATTTGTTGTATGCTTTAATTAAAAGGTTGCTAATAATGATATTATTTTACAATCTTTACTTTCAATATATTTTAAAAATCGTGTATTAACTGTGGTTATCAAATATATAAGAAAACACAGCTTTGAAATACTTAAAAATGTACTATTTACTGTATAATATAAAATGATTTCGGAGAGAATACAACAAATTATGTTGTAAAACGTAAAAAGAAGGTTATAAAAATTTAATTTACTCGACAATTACATGTTCAATTTATATTTTGTGTTTTTTTACTTAATCTTCTCCTTAGTTAAACAAATTCTTTCCGTTGTACAAGGAAGCTGGTGGTCTCTAGGGTATTATACAAGAGTCTACAAAGAATTAGGTTATCATTTCCCTTATTTACATGTCTTGAACATCAAAGACATGCCCCTAGCTCCTAACGAGCCCCAATTCAATCCAGCAGCTCTCAGCTTTTATGGATTTCTGATCCCAAACGTTCGTTAGGGAGGGAAGTTGTTGTCATTGCAAAGAATAATTGTTCTTGTTATTCATAAACAGATTTAGTATGTAATGTTATACATTCTGTTGTATTATATATTCTATTGATATAGCGGATTTCTAATGTAGTAATGGTTTTTCGTATATATATATATATATATATCCTACCATTGCGGTAATAAACAAATGTCTTTTAAAAGTAAACATTTTCCAATAAAACAACGTTTGTCTAGTTTTAAGATGGCAGCTCTAAACGCACAGACTCAAAAGGTCAATTTTTAAAAACGTATTTTAAATGTAAAATTTTTAAAAACAACAAGTTTTTTTCTAGTTTAAAGATTGCAGCTAAAACGCACAAACTCAAAAGGTGAATTAAAAAAAAAAAGTTTTAAAAGTCAATATTTTGCAAAAAACAAGTTTTGTGTAGTTATAAGAGGCAACTCTAAACGTACAAAATATATGTACTGTACATGTAAAATAAATACTGAATAATATTTTTTTGGAGGTATAAATATTTTAGATGGTTTCCTTAATTGTCGTCATGGGAGAAGTCGTTAGTTTAATTTATTTGCGTGACTACCTGTATTAGAGATTTAATCGATTATTCTTAATTGCTGATTGTTCAAAACGTTTTTATTTATCCTTCAGGAAGTTCTTAATTTATTTTACAATGTTCGGTTTTTACAAACTTTTTGTTTGTCTTGCTTTTATTCAACTTTAGAACTGACTCAATTTCACGAGTGTTGTTATTTATGTGATTATTTCTTACAATTTGCAATATAAAATAGCACTTTAAAAAAAGTATTGTTTACATTGGGTTATTTTTGAAAATAGTAATAGCGATTTTACATTTTCTCGAATTTTTTTCAACATTTGTGATTTTGTTTCTACGTTGTGTTTATTTTATAGTAATTTTCTGGAATTCTCAGACACTAATTTTACGTTTTTATAATTTTAATTATAAGAAGTTTTAAAAAGTTACAAATTTTATTTCTTAGTTTTCAAACATTGTTCCTTCAATTCCAATCTAATAACTTGATATAGCGAATTTTAAACTTCTTTTTACCAGTGTAACAAACACACAGAACACAGTTCTCACAAAAAATACGCCTAAGTATCAGACGCGTTTCAACAAGGTCGTCCTCTTCAGTGATACACGAGCTACACCAATCAAACTATAAACTATAATTCTTTTTACCAATTTTCCGATTTTTTAGGGCGCCCTTATTATCACTAAATGGACAAACACGGAAATAATTGTTTTCCCACAATAAACACTTTTATTTATTCAAGACTATGTTTCATTGCCTGGTCTTCGTCACCAGTTAGTTGTTGTATGTATACAAACCTTCTTGATTACTCTACAACAGATGAGGGCAAAGTCAACTACATGTCCCCTTATCATATTTGTATTAATTAATTTCTCGGATGAGAAACACCCTTCCGAGTTTAAATTCCTCAAAATGTAGTCCTTTTTTAAAATAAATATTATGTCCATTGTTTACAATGTGTGGCGAAGTGATAGAGGACATATTATTAAAAGAAGTTAAAATTTTCATGTAGCTTTGCTGAGAAATACTTCATTTTCCGACTGTCCGTCTTCATGTATTTCTCACAAAACCCACTATAACTCGGGAACCATCTGAGATATAAACTTTAATTTTTCGTAACTCACTTTAGTTGATTCAAAACGTTGACTCTTTCAAATCTTTAGAATACAATTTCATTTAAACTGTTAGTTCTATGTACAAAATCCCAAGTCTGTACAATTTCATGGAGAATCTAACAATATTCTGCAACAGTTGGATGTGGAATAAACCAAAATATTAGTTTTTACACCATAAAAACATTTATATGTTGAAGTTTACAGCTTAGTACAGTAATAACAATTTGATAATAAAGATTGAAATAGGCGCCATTTCGAAAGGTCAAAACTATGTGCAGTAGTGTTTATGCACACTAATACGGTAGGATATCAAAATTGGCTCTACTGATTTCTTTTAAATTGTATATATTTCGTACCCAAACCCGTGTGCAAAATTGTATATATATATATATATATATATAAAGAAAATGAATCTTGACCATTATTATGATTAACTACGACTTACGCTGAGAATGTGTTTTGACAAGTTTATACTTTTATTTAAGTATATATATTTCAAAAACGTCGCCACGATTCATTTTTACGTTTTGATTGACAGAAATATCATTTTTGGTTCATTATTTATATTATTTTTTGGGGGATGGTTCAGCATTAAAGTTTGTGCAATGTTTTTGCACGGTTTATTTATTGAATGTTTTCATTTACATGAACTTTCGAGTTTCTTAGGATTCAAAAATATTAAAAACATTATTGTTTATATAACAGTTACAGTGTTTTATACTTTGTGATTTTCTATAGAATTTGATATCGCTTTCGTGTAACTTTTATATATGCGTCAATTTATATTGGATTAAAATATAAATAGTTTAGATTTATCCTATTCTATTAGAATATAAATAGTATAGTTTAGAATTGGACCAAGGTTTGTTTTTGAGGTAAGGAATTTAACGGGAAAATATCATTCTAATATAATACAATTTTTGGTTAAAGGTTATTTTATTTTTGTATTAGTCACGTACCGCTGAACGTTTTGAATTGCTCAAAGTAAATGTCGTTAGCGTGAGCCGCCCCTCGTTATCCACCGCCTTGCCTTAACCTTAACCCTAGTGCTCGACTTGATTGTCAGAGACCCCGTCAGCTCATTGTTGAATATTTCATGAAAGGAAACTAAAGGATTCAATATACATTTCTTCATACTTCTTAATTCCTTACTAAATATTTCTTTTTTAAATTGTATGTCATGCTTCCAGAATAGGTAGACAGACAGTATTTTGATTATTCGTTATGTTAGTTTATATATACAGGGTGCTTTTGGAAGAAAAATAAATATTTTGCGAGATGATTGGGGAACATTGAAAGGTGTAAAAAGTGGGTATCGAAGGGGGATATAATAAAATGAAAGAAGTGTTTGATTTTTCGTGTGTATGTGACATTTTTTTACAAAATTTACTATACATAATTTTTTTAAATGTTGTTTAAAAACAAAAAACCTTTTGGTCATCATCGCCTTACAACAAAAGGAAAAAAAAGAGCACTAAATAAAACCTCTAGTCCTCGTATACTACAATAACTCGAATACTTGTTAGGATCAGTGAAACTTGACAGGAAAGAAGATAGAGAGGGATCTAACCCTTATGAAAAAGTTGTAGATCGAGCTTGGTTCCCTCGGAATAACCAGACCAGTATTTACTAAAGTGATCCTCTAAGGGTTATAAATAATAAAAATAAAATGCTTTATGGGTCGTCTGCTCCTTGTAGACTGTGCCCATCGATGTATCTAAACCCTGGATGCGGAGAACCCTAACTAAAAATCTGTCTTACCCTCACTACTAGTGAATCTCAGTGGCCGGTGACCAATGTCAAAGGAACCGACTATTACAGCATTATATTATTTTCAAAGCATTGTGTATTTACTACGGGTTAGGTATAAGTGTGGAAATAACATGTTACCTTATTATGGGGGAACCTAGGAAAATGAAACTCAGGACACCTTTTTTGGTGATAAAAATATACTTTTTTGAGCATATGGTAACACTTTGTTAAAGGTTTTGATACAAGAAAAAGAACAGTAAAAGAAAACTAAAGGTCTCTACTTCAACCCCATCAAAAATGGCGGTTGATTGAAATCTTAATATCTGTAACGTTTAAAAATGACACTGATATACTGTCAGTAAAAAGTTACACGAAAAAACAAAACAAATTTAAATAAAATTAAAAACTAATTCTAATAACCTCCTATTTTTTGATAACAATATTTGATTAGTACTTACAAACATAACTGTTTGTAACATATGCTCAATTGCTCCCCCTGGACCATCTGATATTGTGGTAGCCAATTGTAAAATTCTGAAATGGGGAGCAAGATACGATTATTGATTGAAACCGGTGGAAGTTGTTTTACAATATGATTGTTTCTCTTTTGGTATTTCGAAGAATATGGATGTTTTTCCTCAATTTAGACTTTATGTCGTCACTTGTAAGGGAAAGCTTACAATAGGAATTATTTCTGTGTTCAAGCAACTTTAAAAAGAAAAAAAGAACACCTAAAAACATTTTTTAGGTTCATTTTGGCTAATCCTGTATATAAGTTAGATGATAGGATTTGCACAAAACAACGATTTAAAAAAAAAGAAAAGTTAATGGTGATATTTAGCCCAAAAAGGAGTAAACGTTACTTCAGTGTTACGTTTTTCTTAATCTACGTAAACTTTTGAATCAGATTAAACTGGGTAATTCGTAATTATTTTCTCGGGAAATGATTCTAAAAAGTTAATAAAAACATAGGTTCGTTAGTGAATTACGGCTAGTGAAATATTTTGTACACATTTCTGATCCACTGATAATATACAGACATATTGAATATTCACTAATCATAATTTGCGGTGGTGCTCCTTTTACATTTCGTAATCTGTAAAATTTTAAAGGAAAAGGTCTCAGAACCGTATCTCTTGTAGTTTTGAGAATATTGTAAAACCCCGAAAAATGTCGACAAATTTAATTCTGAGTTTATGGATGTGAATAAAGCCAATAAAAAACAAATAGAGTGCAAATCAATACTTTTAAAGATACTTTTATTTGATTCTTAAGGGCTAAAATAAAAATGATTTGGATTATCGGAATTCAAAAATGTTTTCTTTTTAGTCTATTTTTGGGGTGTTGTAGACAATACCAACAAATTAAATTTTTAGGTTTTTGTCCTTAACTTGGTTATCATTTGAGCTAATTATAGAATCATTTCCCGATAGATTGTTGTGCAGTTTCGAATCACTCAATGAACAAAACAATCTCACTGATATAGCGTGCAAGTTTGTGAACGGTGCAGTCAGTACAAGGCGCCAGATATGCAATGTGGAGGCACCCTAAACTGAATGTTAATTGAATTGGAGGCTTTGAACATTATACTGTTTAGGAATTATTTTTGTTTTCACATAGAAAGTCTTGTTTTAATTTATCTCGAGGTGTTGGCATTTACGAAGGTTAAACCTCTTTTGACCAACGTATATGTGACAGGATTTCAGGGACTTAAAATCAAAACCAGCCACAGAAAACAATATTTTGTTAATGTCCAGCTTATAATAAAATCACTGTAACCCACTACTAAATAACTACTAGTAAATTTCAAAATTGGAAAGATTGTTATTGAAGAATTGTTATTACTTTACTGGGCTATATTGATCATGATATCTCCTCTAAATATAGGGTTCATTCAGCATTTCACTCCACAGGCTGTTAAAATTTATATATGTATTCGTTTGTGGTGAGGGACTGCCTTTTTTATAGGACTGCCAGATGTTCAGCAATTTTTAAAAATCATTGTTGGTAAAAAAATCCTCTAACAAATCCATTAGTCACAAAAATAACAACATGCGATTACAGTTTTTTTTACTGATTTTACCATTGGGTAATCACAATATTTTTACTATTTTAAGAAAAATTTGTACATAATATAATGATATTTTACAACGGCTTAAGCATTTTGTTGGCCGTAAAAAATTTTTTTGAAAATCTTTTGCTCATTTTTAAATATTTTTTTTACCGATTTTTGCAGACAAGTAATAACTTAGGCAAGTTTTAAATGAAAGATTGTACCATTTTTTATTATGAAATTTATGTATTTTAGATAGAGCGATTTATGATTAAATGAAATACATATAGCAATCAGTGGTTCAGATATATTACAATCCCAAGAAATACATTATTGATATCCAATGCTCTTTATTGTATACTATATCAATCAGTCCCAAGCTGAATATTATTGTGAAATATTATAAAATTCAAATCAGTTTACTTTCTTTAATTAAATTCTTTTAAGAATAGACTGTCGGTTTGCTCACCTCTATTTCTGTATGTACTGGCTATCGTGTTTTTGACTGTAATATTCTCAAAGCTGATTTGGATGAATCCCGTTAATAGAACCGACGAGCAGAGCCTACAGCTGTCACTGTTCAATTTTTGACTGACCAATTAATGCCTTTGGTCATGGAGGATTTAGTGACCTTCCCAGATTAGTGACCTAAGTATTTTGTCTAGTCAGCTATTGCGATACTTTCTGATATAATTCACAATGATAGGCTGCCTTCTGTGGTATTGACTTGGGACTTAGAATAAAAATTATATTTTATAGTTTTAACAATTGATCCTAAACTATTCCTAACAAAATTAGAAAATTAATCATTGGTATTTCAGGATGTGCATTTACTATAGGGATAAAAGAACAAAACGTTCTGATTGTGTTTCTCCGTGTTACAACCACTTCTGACAACCTTACTTTTAATTTTAGGGAGAAAATGTTGAATAAAACTCCGATTTATATTTCATGGAAATCGTAAAAAAATTACAACGTTTTGCAACTACTTTCAGTTAAAGTAGGATTTTCTTTCCTATTTATATAATTGAACAGTCAACAATTTAAGTTAAATGTTGAGCTTGACTTATGAGAAAAATTATACAGTATAACCAACACACAGAACACAATTCTCACAAAATATACGCCTAAGTATCAGACGCGTTTCAACGACAACTATAATTAGTTTGATTGGTGTAGCTCGTGTATCACTGAAGAGGACGACCTTGTCGTTGAAACGCGTCTGATACTTAGGCGTATTTTTTGTGAGAATTGTGTTCTGTGTGTTGGTTATACTGTATAATTTAAGATTTACGTTTCCTGCACACAATATTGTGTATGAACGAATTCCCACCTATTACATCAATTTAATTTTTATATTTTGATAAGAAAGAAGTAAGATTACAGAAGGGTGTATTAATACGTTTATTCATTGATTTTAAATATGTATTTTTTATTTTTAAATGTCAGCTTTTGACAACAACGTGCAGTTTGACTTCTTAAAGTAATACAGTGTATAGCTGTCTCACTTCCTCCATCAGGGAAATAAAAAATTTTAATGTGAAAAATTGAAACAATGAACTTTGTCATGTTCGCAACAATATTTGTGGTTCGGTTTATTTAATTAGTTGTCCTAAAAGAATTTTTAACTTTTCTGAATGTGATTATTTCCTTTCGGTATAACATCTCCCATTGATGTACATCAGTTTAAATAGTTGAAGGACGCTGCAGTAATTGGCAATTAACTTCCGTATGCCGTTCTCGTCTTAACCTACCCTTAATACATTTAATTACTCGTCATAACCACTCTTCATTTCCCTTATGACCATAATCACTTAATTCTGGAAGGCATACTTCTAAGTGACTTTTATATTTGAGTTTGTGTTTATCTTGAGTTCTACAGAGATGAAATCATAATTCTATTTTACCTCAGTTAAAAAAAAAAAAAAATTAATTAATTAATTTAAAAAAATTGACGCGGTTGATTAGAATTCAGTTACATAGAAAACGCCCATTTAAAAAAATTTATGATTGCCTTCGTCTAGATGAACCTGCAGATTAGAATAAATGTTGTGAAACGTTTACTTTTTTTGTCGGCTAAGTTATCACAACCGATGAGGTATGATCAACAAAACGTAAATACTGTTCTTACGATGGCGCCTTAAGTACCGTCTGTTGGAACCTTGAGTACAAGTACCCTCGTTTTGCTAACTCAAGGTATTCTACACGTGTCGCTGTTATCAGTATAAAAGCTTCTGTTGAAGATTAAGGTCCCTGTACTGTTCGATTCCTTGTAATCGAACAAGCCTCCATCCCAAATCTGCCCTGATTGTTTCCACAACTAACAGCTGTTGGCGCAATCTGTTAATTTATCCTCACCAGTAGACCAAAGTACCGTGCTGGATCTACAATTTTGTTCACGTACTTTGGCTTAGATTTCTCTCTTTCCCTTGAGGTCTCTCTTGACCAACTCTTGTTCTTTTCTGACTCTGATGCTAGAGTATTCGAGGGCTAGGAGTTTTTATTTTATCTTGTTTTTTTTCTATAAAGGGATGACCGAGAGGTTTTTCGCCTTTAAAGAACAGGAAAAAAAAATGTAAATTAATTCTACGTTCACAACCTAAAATCCTCCACCCAAATCACCAGTAAATATATTTTGTCTACAGTTGTTGACAAAGTGGTATTTTGTTCATTTAAATTAGTTTGCAAAACAGCTGATTTCTCAACAGTTTCACTTTGCCCACTACTTTGCTCACTCCGAATGGCAACCGAACAAAACGAAATTTAGGTTAAGTTTATTTGAATTGATTTATAATATACAGGAAATGTAGGGAAAATCTATGTAGGTTAGATTAATTCTTACATGTAAAATAACACAAATAAACAACAAAACAAAGTTTTAAAGTTGAAAAAGGAAGTAATTATTCATGAAGATGATTGACAGTGTATGTACACGGAGAGTATTTTTCGTTTGCGAGTTTTGAAGTTGGCAATCTCGTTTCCTCAACAATACACCCAAGTTATTTGTAACATTCATAAATAACCTCAGTTTCGACGTGAGAACTTCTTCTCAGTGTTGATGTGTTGTTTAGCACTACTGCTATTTTGTGTAGTTAGTTTTAAAATATGGACTGTTTAGATTTTAAATAATCTGAAAAATAAGAAAAATGCTGTTATTAAAGATCGAATTGTAATTGATTGTTTGTTTGAACACTATTGTATTAAATAAATGTTTTATTAAATTGTGTTACTGCTGAAGTATGTTTTTTTATTTGTCACAAAATAACAACTGTAGACAAAGTATAATGTGCAATTCGTGAGCAAAGTGTCTTTTTTTCTCTCGTTTAAAAAAGTGCCACTTTCCTCACTAGTTGCACAAATAACTATTTTAATTATTTCTTTAGCGAATGTTTTCTTCCATACCACCGAATAGTTGAAATAATTAAGTTTTTAATTTCCACAATACTTAAATTGTTGGAAGAGGTAATTCACGAAATTTGCGTTTCATACCTTCTACAGGAGAGGAGGAAGATCATAAACTCTACAGAAGAAAGATCCTTTTAATGTTCAATATATTTAGATTGAAGGAACAGTAAAATCTAACTTAATGTATTGTCACTGAGCGTACTGTGGTTGCCTACACTTTGGTTACCAACTCTATTCTCTGTAATAAAATGTTGTTTAGTTTTATTGCATACACCGACAGTACACATGTTTCAGCGTGTAAATTGTTTTATGGCTGCATGCAACGGTGGGTTCTCTTTCTTGAATAACACTCTTGAGAATGTTTTACTATGTGTTTGATGTTTATATAATTGTTCGAAATTTGTAATAAGAGGAAGTTTTAATAATAACGTTTTGGTTCGTCTGTTTATTTTGATTTCGATTTAATAATTTCGATAAATTGTTAATTATTTTTTTTTGTGGTCTTTCCATTATTTTTATAGAGAAAGTTCCCTTGGCGGCTCAATATAGTGAGTACGGGTGTGGTAATTTCGAGGGTCTCTAATTGGATCAACACTTTTTTCATATGATGTTTGGTTAGATACCTTTCTTTCATCCTTTCAATGAGCTATATTTTGACCAAATCTTGTTCTCTTTCGATCCCGATGCAATTAACGGAATAAAAAAAAACGGAATATTTTATGTTCTTTTTTTTTAATGAGGCGATGATGGACTGTTAATTTTGTTTGTTTTCATTTATCTCAATTAAATTCTTTCGAGTTTCATAGGATTACAAAAATATCAAATGCATTATTATTTACACGATAGTTACAATTTTTATACGCTGACATTTCCTATAGAAATTTATATATATTTTATAGATGCAATAATACTTAGTAATGGAGTAAAACGTACATGAGAGTAAAAGTTTCGATAAGGCAGTCAGCATTCCAGGGTTGCTATATCTTTTAATCGACGATTATTTAAGGTGCTACTCCCCTTAAAGAGTCTTGTCATCGTCAAGGGCTTACTTATAGTTAGTACAGGTTTACCTGTCCTTCATATTGTCTTTGGTTAGATCCCACTCTCATCTTTCCTGTCAAATCTTTCTTTACCAAATTTTGTTCGCTTACGATACTGACGCTATTTTAGTATTCGAGGGCTAGGAGTGTTTTGCAATTAAAAAAAAAAAATTTTTACTATAAGGCGATGATGACCGAGAGTGATCTTTAAACAAAAAATAAATAAACACAAGATTTTAGAAATCGAGATAAGTTTTATATTCTTTTCTTCTAAAATTTCGATTTTCTTAGTTCACTCTTGATTACTATTGGATAAATCTAATGACAATATCTTGATTTTAAAAACCAACAATAAATCGATTGTTAATGGACTTTTTTATTTTTGAAGAAGAATTCTAAAACAATTGTGGAAAAATTTATGTTGTCTCTGTGTGAGTAGTTTTTGTGGTAGTACAGTATTATTGTCGGAAGGACATCTGTTGGCTTTGTGAAGCTATTATTATTTACTTTACAATGAAAATAACTGGAAACGAGTAAAAAATTGCTGTTGTGTTAACAGCCGTTATGTCATTTACATGTGGGTAACGACGAGATAATCGTAAATTGCGGCTGAACAACAGTGGTTCTGTGAACAGTAGGCCTGTTTATTTGTATGTTTTGATATATTCAATCAATTGTTTTTGTGAAGTCAATGTGATTACTATGACAACAATATTCATAGATCAGGAAGTAGCAGTAAATAATAATACTACAGATGCTGGACACTTATAGTCAATGTAATCCTGCAATGGGTGCTTATTGGAGTAAAGCTGACTAGCCTTTGTGAAAATCAAACTTTTACCGCTATCACTGGGTGGGCCTCAGTGGCTAAAATCATTGGTAACGTAAATGATCCGACTATTGTTTATATTTAATTCGTATTCACATTGACGCATATACAGGGTGATCATTTTAATTGTGGAGATTATTGGTATCTCGTAAACTATTAAAGCCTATGGAAAACTTTAAATGAGGGACTTCCGTTGTGTTTCATGGGATTTAAAAAGGGCAGGTAACTTTAAAATTCCTTACAGTTCGGTGCATTTTTGTGAAACTATTTTTCGTACTTTCATTAAGCATAAGAAATGTACATGCAGGACTAACATTAAAATAACTGATTTGTGGAACCGATTAGAACCTGTTTATAATTACAGGAGATTATTCGCAAGTTTATTTACTATAGTTTCCGTTGGAATGTTTAAAAATAGCTCCCATATTTGAAACATTTTCAAAGTTTGCAAAAGGAATTTTTAAATTTCATGTAAACGTAACGAAAATCCCACCTATTTTACGATTTCAATAGGGTTAATAATTTACTAGGTACCAAAAACAAGCACGATCAAATGATCATCCTGTATATAAGTTGCATGGCAGTTATGGAGTTCATTTTAAAGATCAAAAGAGTGTACTTGTTACATAAATACAGTTATGTATTCGATATTTTTGTTAACTTTATCAAACTACGAAATATAAAAATAGTGGGGAATAAGTTTTTTATCTTTGGTCAAATGAATTTTACTTAGTGACAAAGTCGTAGATACCGGTCCAGATTTCATTTTTAACTTGTAGTTTTCTGTACTGCTCGTTCATACTATATAGCGTAAAAACCCTGTCGGTCTTATCTTCAAACCGTGATAGTATATTTTTAGTGGTCGCCATTTGAAAATGCAAATGAAGTTTAAAAATCTTGCACTTATATCGATCGACCTTGGCATAAGAACCTGTTCCTAAATGTTATAACGTTTGGTACATCTGCCTAATATTCATACTTAAATGCCACATTTTGGAGTTGAAACAGAACCTCTTTCAAAAATCTTTTAATATTATTATAGTAAAAGACAATGTATTTGCTCGATTACAGAAAATCTCATCTTCTGCTGTATTATGGATTATTGATTTTTCTATAATTGTTGTCAAATAAGCTTTCGTCCTTGGATTGTTCCAAAACTGGCTTACAGTATTAGCAATCCCCAGTCCATCCATCAATCACCTCCACTCACAGATACAATCTGTTTGACACTCTTTTCTTCACAGATGTGTTCAGTTTGCTTTAGTCTTGTTCGGTTTTTTAATAACCAAAAGTCCAGTTTATATCTGCAACGGGTAGTGATAGACGTAGTTGAATTTCTTAAACAATTTTCACGATGAAATTATCTTGTCAAGTATAAAATATTACTTTAAAAGTGCTGATAAAAATAAATCTCAATTGGAATTATTTACTTTTATGTTTTAAGTTGGTAACTATGTCAATGCTGATGAGTATTTTATCCATTCAACTGTGCATTACAAAACTTAATACAGTGGAATAAAATAAGACATAAAACAACTTTTGTGATGTGTATGGGGTAATTTGTTTAAATCGGTTCTTATGAACATTTTAAATTGCACAAAAATATCCTTCCTATTTGGTGGTGAGCGTAATTTGGTGTTAACAATTACAGTTGCATATTGGTAACTTAAAAAAAAATCAAAATATCTGTTTCCAAAGATCCAACGAATACATTAGTTATATAGTTGTAAATAAATAGTAATTATTATTACATTATAATGAAAATCAGATGGGCTCGAAACTGATTGATCTATTACACAGTTATTATGATGGATTTTAATGAAGCTGTACGAAAAGATGACTTCCAAAGATTCTAACAGATATTTTTTTAGCTGATCAGCTGTCAATATTTATTTGCTTATTTTGTGGATATATTTAAATTTTAACTCAAAATGAAAACACAGCACTTCTACGTAGTGGCGCTAGTTTCAGAGAACAAAATACTGTAATGTTGATGTAATTTATAATTTTTTTAACTATCAAATTCAGAAGGGTTTTATATTTTTGTTGTTGTTTAAAGGTGAAAAATTTCTTGGTCATCATCACCTTTATATATAAAAAAAGAATTGAACCTAAAATTAAAAAAAAACCCTCTAGCCTTCGAATTTTCCGATAGCGTCAGGGTCAGAAAAGAACAAGAGTTGTTTAAGAGAGACCAGATAGGGGTGGATCTAGTTAGGTCCCCTCTGGATCCCCAGCCCGTACTTACTAAAATGAGCTCGTATGGGTCAGAAAGGTTTTATTTTGTGTAAATAGAAACACAAAAAGATGTGACTGATGAAATTGATTAGAACAGATGGTTAAAAAAAAAAAAACTACTACTCTTTATACCTTTATTGGAAAGTTACAAGTTTAAATACGTCTCGGCTGCAAGTTTTCATCAATAGGTGTCTTAGCCGTATCATAAACATTCATTGGCCTGAGATCATTACAAACGAGGATTTATGAAGAGAAACAGGTCAAATTCGGGTCAAACTGCTGATTCGAGAGAGGAAGTGGAGGTGGTTAGGACATACACTGAGGAAGCCAGACGGAACCATTGAGAAAGAGGCCCTAGATTGGAACCCGCAAGGTGTCAGAAGAAGAGGTCGACCCCGAGAAACCTGGAAGAGGGCCATTATTAAAGAATCAAAAGAGGTTAACTAGACTTGGGGAGAAGTGAAGGCACTTGCTGGAGACAGGGACAGATGGAGAGCAATTCTGGACGCCCTATGCTCCAATAGGAGATAAAAGGAAATAAGTCAAGTCACTCTTTATGCCTCGTTTTCATTTTTATATTACTATTAGGATACACGCTAATACTTCTTTCGAGTGTTCGTCATTTTTAAAACAATAATTTTAAAAACCCTAGTACATAATATGAGCCAAGTTGCAATGGACTTTTATTCCTACATTTCACAACGATTTGTTGACGCGTTGACTGTGTAACTACAAACATATACAGACGGAATGTCGAATGGTATATTTAAAATAGACCTCACTTCGCTCTCTCAATAACCGATGCCGAAGGCCAAACTACGATTGGTTGACGCGTTGACCGCGTTGACTGTGTAACTACAAACATATACAGACGGAATGCCGAATGGTATATTTAAAATAGACCTCACTTCGCTCTTTCAATAACCGATGCCGAAGGCCAAACTACGATTGGTTGACGCGTTGACCGCGTTGACTGTGTAACTACTGTACAAACATATACAGACTGAATGTTGAATGGTATATTTAAAATAGACCTCACTTCGCTCTTTCAATAACCGATGCCGAAGGCCAAACTACGATTGGTTGACGCGTTGACTGTGTAACTACAAACATATACAGACGGAATACCGAATGGTATATTTAAAATAGACCTCACTTCGCTCTTTCAATAACCGATGCCGAAGGCCAAACTACGATTGGTTGACGCGTTGACCGCGTTGACTGTGTAACTACAAACATATACAGACGGAATGCCGAATGGTATATTTAAAATAGACCTCACTTCGTTCTTTCAATAACCGATGCCGAAGGCCAAACTACGATTGTAGGGATTACAGTTATTACGTAAAGTATTCAGGGATGGACCGCTAACCTCTCAAGTAAAATGACCGCATCAGTAATTTTTGAACTGTTATATATCTATGGTTAGTATAACAAGACATAACCTTTTTATCAGCGCACACATGTTGTATAAGGAACACTTGAGAGTAAAGTTGTCCCATATTGCAAAGCAAACAAGAAAAGCTTTTCAATGGGTACCTCAGTTTGACAATACTGTTATGATAACGACCTTTTTGCAGGCAAAGTCGATTATTAATGTTACTTTACAACATTGATTCTAGTCTGGTTATCGACGTCCATTTGAGATGATGGCCAATTTCACGGTTCGCCGAATCCTCTATCTCCCTCGTGGATATAGAATGGACTTTTCCTTCTTTTCTTGAGATTCTTGTTTGGAGTTGTGGCCATTACTAGGATTTCAATTTATTACACTCAATTACCCTCTTTACAATCTCATTCTGTACGTTTACTCTAATTGTATTGGAAACTTAGTCTATAAACTATAACCTTCAATCGGTTTAGAGGTTTAAAGTTGCTCTACAGGATAATACTAACAAAAATAAAGTCATAACTTCGACTTATTTTCAGTTTTAAAGTTCGTGATAGTTGTTTATTGGCCGGTTTAGGTTTTATAGATTTTATGATAAATAAAATAATTGGAGCACTATATTGTGACAGGAAAACTAATTTCCAAAATATTGATTTATAGCTATTTAGTTTGAAAGTTAGGTCGTAGCTCAGTTGGAACTATTTTACTGCAGTTTGGACTTGGGTACCGACAGATCTTAAGTTATATTTTAAGATGAAGCAAGTAAAAGTTTGAAGTTAAAACTTGGTAAAGTAAAGAATAGATTTTATTATTACTATTAAAAACATAATTCAAAAATATTTTGGTTTTAGACTAATTTTGGGTATTTTAGACAATTGCAAAGAAATTATGTTTTCAATTTTTGACTGTAACTTGGTTATCGTTCTAGCTACAGTAAAAATACAAAAACCATTTTGTTTGTTTTTGAAAAAGGAAACTTTTTGTCTGTTGTAATGTTTTTATAACGTTAACGGTTTTTGAGATATTCGACGTTACACATTTATAACGGCTGCTATTTTGAAAAAAATACAAAACAAGGTCGTGTTTTTTGGTACATTGATAAAAGGTCACTTAAAAAATATATATTCCAAATTTGGATATCATATGTAATTTATTTCCAAAAATATAAAGTAATTAGTACAAAACACAAAATGGGGGAGAGAAACAACTAAGGTTATTTCAAACAGATGAATGGTCGTTCTGTGATTACTTTAAGTTTAGGAACAATACTCTATAACACCTGTATAAGTTTTAGATAACCTTATTGGAAATATTCAGTCACTAAAGAATTTTTCCCCTTTAAAATATTGTTTATGCACTAATATATCTATGTCTAACATTCTGTTGGGGAACATAAGGATTCCACGAGACGCTTTCTGAGCCTCAACAAAAACGGTTCGTCTCGGAGTTGCATTTGGTGTTTCATTCTAGCACACTACGGGTGATTCGAACCTTTTAAGGATACGAGTATGTCCCCCAGCCACTTACGTTTTAAAATATACATTTCAACGTTTTCTTGTCCGGTTGTTTGCCACAAAACGTCGTTGTTAATTTGATTTGATCAAAAGATAACGCAACAACCTGCGTAAACCTGTTTACGAAAACCTACAAGTGTGCTTATCCTTCCACGTCATAGTAAAGGACCGAGTTGACGCTAATATTACACAGGCTCTTGGTGTTAACAGAGTTCCAGTCTTTGTAAACATGACTATTTGAACTCTGATGTTACCTGTAGTTATGAGAAGAATCGACTGTTACATATCTAAAGTTAATTAGTCTAAATTGGTATTAAATGTTGACTATACCGTAATAGCGTTAGGATAACAATGTTAGGCAGTGTTGTTGGGATAATCTATTTAAGCAATTTTCTCGTCTGGCGTGACGTTTTAGTGTGATCAGTAATCTCGTAATGTTACTTCATCTTTTTTATATGCTTTCAGTAAATTGAATTAACGTTTGTTTTGTTTACAGTTATTTAAATGGTCGTCATTTGAAATCATAAACGAAATTATCGGGTTGATCAACTTCTAATTAGCCACGTAGTAAGTCGTTAAATGATTTACTGCCCATAATTTAGAAAATATATTTAGATTGTAAATTGATAACTTAAAATTTACTTGTATTAAAGAAAGATGGGAGTAATTTATGCCTATGTTTATGTATAATATATTACTATTGTAGATTAATTCAATGTATATTTAAATGAATAATATAGTAATTATAAAACAAACCGTAACATAACTTTCTTATATTACAATTATTTACTTGATATTTTTATATTCCATCATGACTTTACTTTTACAACACGTATATCGTTGGGTTGTGAACGGAGTTTATCAGCCGGGTTAAGAAAGTTTCGTAATCATACAGTGCAGTGGAGTCGCCTATAAGAAAGCTTGTTAGTAAGTTTGAGACTACCAGAACCGTTGGATACATCAAGAGGGCAGGAAGCCTTCAATCGTAAGATTAGGTCTGTTGAAGAACTGATAGAAACAATTAGTCAAAACGTAGCTGAGATAAATGTCAACATGTTAAGAAATGCCGATCATAGTATAGAGGAAAGACTACTGCTTCTTCAGGCGGCCACTTGGAATCTGTCGTAATAACCCTGACAAAATAGAATTTGGTTTATCTTTAAGTTAAAAAAATATTAAATCGCGTTTAATTACAAAGGAATTTACGTACTTAGTTTGTTCTATGTTAAAAAAACAATCAAATAATCTATAGGCAATTAAAGTTTTAACTTAATTTTGAAAGAACCGGTATTCCTTTTAGCTTCTAAAATAAGATATTTAAACTGTTTAATTTTTATCCAAAATTCCGATGATACAAAAAATTCTTTTGTGAAAATTACATTATAGAAAAATTCAGTTGTAACCCCTAAAGTATATTTAAATAAATACAATTTAAAAAAAAATTAATGATTTTTGGCTTTTACTAGGTTTGAAACGTTTTTCGATAAATGTTACAAATATTTTGCCTCAATATTGATCATGGTTGTTCATTTTGAAAAGAAACATTTTTGTCTAAAGTTTCATTAAATTTCATCACTAATTGTTATACTTATAACGAATTGTTTAAAATAAGCATGCTTTGTTGTTTCGTCGGAATTATGTTTAAACCTTATAATGGTACCATTTTGGAAATTAATACCATTTTGGTATCAAATTAAGCTCACGTTCAAAGAGAGAGAAAAAAGTGACTTCAAAATGTCCCCAAGAACCGATTTCAGGTATAAAATTGCCCCATTTTTAGAGTAAAAATGTTTTATGTTTATTTTAGTCGATTGAAAGAAGTTTAAACCCAATAAGTACGCTTAGAAAATTAAATAAAGAGATATGGATCACCCAACAACTTTGAAAGCAGAACATTTTCAATCAGAAATAATCAAAAAGTACTGTATAATTAACAACAATGATAGTTT
Source organism: Aphrophora alni (assembly GCA_963513935.1). Lineage (NCBI taxonomy): Eukaryota > Metazoa > Arthropoda > Insecta > Hemiptera > Aphrophoridae > Aphrophora > Aphrophora alni. The sequence continues at coordinate 112,636,868 of OY740771.1, read as the reverse complement.
GTTTTATATTACTTGGTTGGTAAGGTTTGCCAGACTGTACACAGTACACCTAATATATACAAATGATGTTTTTGTATTTTCTCTCTGTCGTCGCTGATGCTATGAACTGTGTTTGTATTGACTCTTATAATATTGGTTTTGCTTTTATTGACTTTCAATCCAGTATCTTCCCCATCAATACATTACTGGAGTATCTTCTGCTTTGCTTTTTGTACTCACAACTTTGTCGTAATGGTATTGGGCAAGATATTCAAGTATAAAACTTTGTAGCCATCTAAAAAAAAATCCGATGTGAATGGTTAAAGGGATTGAAGTCAAATTCGTGCTTGGTTCGGTTTGGGTGATCCAATTTCTTCAATTGTGTTTGAAACAACACGTTTACACAACACCCTGATACACATTTCACAAAAATAAATAAACATAAACAGTACCAAACATTTTATGTTTATTTATTTTTGTGAAATGTGTATCAGTGTGTTGTGTAAACGTGTTGTTTCATCTGATGATGGTATATGTTATACCAAAACAGCTGTAATGAAATATTAATAAATAAATACTAAACACAAGATTGCTAAGACGTAAGGAATTTAGTAATAAACTTAAATTTAAGTTCAACACTAGTGTTTTTATATCAATGACATATTTATGTGAAGCTTTAAAGTTTAGGTATTCATCGATATTTTTAGAGGTTATGTAGAATATTTTGATCTGAAATTTGGGATGTTGTTTGTATTCCTCAGACAAGTAATATTAATCCGAAATAGCAAAGACTTATATCAATTACTTGTAAATTTACAACAATTTGTTTGTAATTGTTAATTTTACGTTTATTCGTTTTATTTATGGATAATAATAACTGGATCGATATTGGGATCAAATATATTCTAGAGGTTATAATGAACACTTTAGCACCCGTTTCATTGAAATCAGTTGAAAATTCATTTCAAACTTTTCGATCGTATTGAAAAATCTCCCTTTATTGCATGAAACCTTACACATATGCATCATAGGAAGATTTATGGATGCCATCGAAGAGTTTAAAATTTATAAAGCCTCTAAAAATGATCCGAATCATTTATTGAACTATCATTTGAACTTACAATCCAACGCAATATACGATATTAAAGTACAAGATAAGAATAAGCCTATGGAGTGTTTGCAAGTGACTCTTGAAGTCAGTCGGTTCCGAGGTTCCAAGGTGCACACCTGACTTTTTAAAGTTCAGTCTCAATTTCGTGTTTTCAATTTTATATGTGTAATTATTGTGTGTAACTGTGTTTAATTTTAATGTGATAACGACCTCCTAGGAGCGATTTTATGAAGATGGAATAAATTCCGAAACGCGTTAAATATACGTAAGTCACAGACTATAGGAACATAATATAATTATTTATAATTAATTGAATATCATAACAATTTCCTCCTAATCCATCCACTTTTTTAATGTACGTAGTCAAACAAATCACTGAACTATTCTAGAAGCAAAGTGACACATATACATTAACAAAACCCATGTCACGTGATGCCAGTCCTATTAGTCCCCTCTGGCTAGTGTCGAGACAAAAGCCAATGGGTCGGAGCTAATGTCAGTCTTGTGCAAATAGGAATCAAGTCAAGTCCGTCTTGCCACAAGCGGTTTCATTAAGACCGTATCATTGTCTCAGATTTTATTTATTTTAAGTTCCTAAGAACAGTTCAATAAGAACTACATTACGCTTCGTAGAGCAGACACGCTCACTCGGTTCAATTCTCAGTGATACCATGTTTTTGGTATCTTTTCTTTCACATCGTGCCCAGGACCAAGTTACAAATGTTCACAAAAAATTTGTCTATTAAAAGAAAATTAAAAAAAAAAAATTGCAGTGTTTTTGTAACTTACCCTGAACGCGAGCAAACCAACTAGAAGGTTTAGGTACAAAGTCCCCGGTGGGGAAATAACCTTTTATGATTTTTATAACTGATTGATTCATTATAACAAATAACCAAGCAATAGCTCAATAGGAAAAAAGTACTTGGAAATCATAGACTAAGGAATGACAGTAAATAATGCCGCAGCTACTGTAAATAGGGAAGTCAAATACTTCATGAATATCTTGCTCATTACTTTGTGTTTGTGATTTTATCAGACTGGCGACCTCGGTGTCTGGTGGCCCAATTTTCTGGAATCGTAATGGATACAAACACCCTTTCCTCTCCCAAAGTAATTTAAAATATATTTGAGTAATTGTCGAAAATATCTAATTTAGTTTCTCGTTGTGCAACTATTGATCCGTCCCCATGGACTCTCTCCTTGTTTCTATTTCGATTACTGAAGTTTTTAATGATTTTCATCCGTTCAACTCTTTCTGATCGAACCTTTATTGAACCAGAACAAATTGTCTTTTCGTGTTTGATTTTCTTCACTACTCGGATATGTAAAATCACTCATTCGAAGCAAAAGTTGTTATAAAGTTCAGTTTTGTTTCCAACTTTAACAGAAAAACTTTTACCAGCCCGATGGAGATTTAAAAACTAATAGAAGTTGCCATCAGGCACAGCTACATTGTCTGGAACTGTGTATTCAATAATACGATTTAAATGCTGTATCACTCTGCCTTCTCTCTTCGTTTTACTCAATTTCAATACAATTTAAAAGCCCAATTTTGTTTTTACTCTTATTTTCTAATTTATTCGTTTAAAATGTTTTTAATAGGTTAGGTGTTCAGGTAACCTAACCTAATGAAACAAACATCGTATATAGTCACTCTAAATTTGTATAACATGAATGTACAAATAGAGCCCATGTAACTTTCTTTGAAATACTTCCTTTACGCGTTTCGGGATCGTAATCTCATCATCAGAATTTACTCATAACCGTTGAAGGTCTTTAACACATTAAAAACATAAATAATGTTCAAATCTTGCAGACCTTTTAATATCAAATAACCGTACACATTTGTTATCAATTTACACAGCTTTATTTACTTAAATACGGTACACAAACATTGCACTAACTTTCTCAAATATTCCCAGCTATCTCCCCGAAATGTTTCTATTATATTCTATGGGTTACGTGGAAAAAATGTTTGTTTTTTTAGTCATGTGTTCATATAGATGATAAGTTGAGACCCTCATTTGGAGACTACGGAAATCTTTTTTTACTAAACGTATTAAATAAACAAAGTTAAGATATCTATGTGTTAATATATAATATTTCCGTTTTTCCAATTATTCCTGAAACTTGCACTTTGCCACACTGATCAGGGCATCTAAATTAGAAAAAAATCGATTTTGTGAAATTAGGTTTTTTACAACATCCCTATAGTCTTTTCTTTCTTTTTTTTTTTTTAGTGGTATGTGAACTGGTATTTTTGAGAAGATGGCTTACACTGCTTACAGTATTTATTATTTAGGGGTTTTAATCTAGAAAGCAAATGATTAATTAAAATCGTTGTAACCGATATTGAGTTTTGTCTAGTCGAAACCCACAAAATCGAAAAAAAGAAGTAAAAAAGACAAATTTATCGAACAGTTCGAATTTTAAAAGCTTTGAAATGCAACCCTGAAGAACTATATAACTAGTTGTAGTCCAATTCAACAACATAATAAATCTACAGTTATAGGAACAAACTATAAATCAGGAAATGATGTATCTATATCAAATTTCAAGATTCAAGTGTATTATATTTCTAGTACCGGAAAATAGTTTTGTTTTTGAAAATAAAAATAGTCGTAAAGAAACTCCTATACAATAATCGAAATATCTTGTAGTGTCTGCACTACACTCCTTAACCAAAAGATTCATCTCTCAACGTGAATTCTATTTGTTGTGGTGAATTCCATTTAGGGGTTGAGGGTGCTGCTTGGTATGCCAAACTAGCCCACTGTCCTTTTTCTTGCTGCTACTTTTAAGTGCATCTAAAAAAGACATCGTCGATCTAATCAAGACAGCCACACAACTCCAATTATCAAGTCGATACTAACTCATCCACGGGAGTAATAAACAAAAAACAAACGTGTAGAGCAGGTTGCCAGTTATTTGTTTCCAGCACATGCTTCACATGCCTTCGAAATGTTTTCTTGTTGTTTAAGGAAAACCTCTCGGTTATCATCGTCTTATAAAAAAGAAGATAAAATAAAGAGCAATAGCCTTCGATGCTATAATAGACTCAGGGTCGTAAGAGAACAAGAGTTGGTCAAGAGAGTCATGATAGGAGAGATTTAATCCAAGACTATATGACAAAAGATGTAGATCTCTTGGAATTGTTCACTCGATGCTAGAAGTAAGTCTCTGAAGGGCACATGCTATCGATTAAGGGTTAGATATCGATCTATTACCAACCTCGCAATTAGAAGTCGAGGTTGGTAATTTATGAATTCGAATTGTAGAGGTTAGCCTTTCAAAAAATCTTGGTATTTTTCAAATAGCTGAGGTTTTTTCCCCCTTCAAATTAACAAATTTAAATTCTTATCAAAGAGGTGTAGATTGTCAGGTTTTTATTAGAGAGGTCGCTAGGACTGGAATTCCTGTACTACAAATTGCAAATATTCCTTGCTCTCACGCCCAATACAAAGCAAGTTTCAAATGGTTTGATTCATTGGTCAAACCTGCAAAGAAGAAAACATCTTAAAGATTCATGTTAGACAGATTTTTACTTGAATATATTTACGGCCCAATGGTTGCCAATTTTGATATTGGCATCGAAAAACAAGATTTTAATCTCGGTTGTATTTTGGCGCCAGTTTGTGTCCAAAGATAAGACAGATGTACGACAAGGGAGGTGTGAGATTTACAACAGGGCACTCGATTATTCACCACCCTTGGCGGTGTCACCCTTGTATGGAGACATTACTCAAGTCATTTGGACTGAATCTTTGATGATAAGTTCATTGAAGCTAGACACCATTGCTCTCTATACAAACGTTAAAACATACAAAATATTTTAAATTGGCACATGAATTACTTTTTTGTTAGAAATAAAATTACGAGTTATTTGTGTAAATAAATAAAAAGTTCCAAAGAAAGTATTTTTAAAAAATGTTTAGCTAGTCTGTCCTTTTGTTTATTAAACAAATTGCAGCATGCAATAAAGTTCTAATTTTACTAAAACGCTTTAAAATGGTGTTGATTTGAAATATTTGAGCATTAAAAAGAAGAAGATATTTTGCTCTTTTAACGAAAAACACAATGCTATTTTTTATTGTATGTCGAAGGATAATCGAGTTATCGATATAATGCAATAGTGTTGTGATTGAATACAACACACGTTGCTCGTAATTGCTTATAAACCAATTAAAAACCTCCACAAGTTGACATATTTCCAAAACGCACACGTTAAGAAGACTGGGAAATTTATTAACGTTGTGGTTGGAGAAATTAGTTTGACAGCTCAGTTATCTTAAGGCCTACAGTAAAAGCAAATTTTATAAATATCGAACGAAAATTATGATATTTAGAGCCATAAATGGCACCGAATTAATAGTGTGGGTATTGGTAGCATTGGTGGTAATTTAATACGTTTTGTGGAGTCAACGTTTAAATATGGGAAATCGTAAGAAAGAATAGATTTTTATTCTGCTTTTAAAGTTATTTCATAATGATAAATTGTTCAGATTTTTAATATGATTTAATCGGACATTTTATATCACTTGTGTGTACAAAAAAAAAAAAATAATAATACACGACGTTTCGAGTGTATAAATCAAATGTCGTTATCAAGTGATAATCCTATAATATAAAAAAAAAAAAAAACCTAAACAAACTACCTTCTATTATAGTTTTGGTTAGTGTTTTTCATTTAGTTGTGTTCCAGAATTAACACTTGATGACAGTAGTTGATTTATATATACTCTGGAAACTTTGTGTATTAGTTTTTAGATTGACACAAATAATGTCAAATGTCTGGTTAAACCATATTAATAGGATTTGTGCATTACAAATATGTTTGTAAAATAATAGGAAGTTAATTTTTGGACGTTTCTTATTGATTTTCGTCGATTTTGTTGTACGGAAATAGACTACTTGGTTTTATTATTTATAGATAAAGTTATGTATGGGTAAAAAATAATGAGTTTGTCGTGGACATATTTGTTTTGAATTTGCTCAGATTTGATAAATGACGCAATATTTTTCACATCTCGTGGAGTTAATTGGGAGTAAATTACGATTTTGTAAAAAAATAGGCTCAAACAGTTTCCGTCAAAATTTGCTAAAATGTAACCTTTAAAAGCCCAAATACAACATATTGACGAAATTTCCGGTTCAAAAGTTCTCGGTAAGTCAAAAAAATCCTCCGAAAAGTCCTAATCTCTCAAAATTTACCCAATATTAGTGAAATATGAAGTTTTTGAATGGAACCAGCGTAGAAAAAGAAAATTATGGTTGAAGGATAATTGGCCTTGACTGCCGTCATTAGGAAACACAATTTCAATGAAATTCGATTTATGCTTTAGATGAGTTTATGGTACAAGCATAGTATGTATCTAAACGTATGCATATCTATTTCAAATTGTCAAAAAATATTGAAAAGGGAATAATTTCCTTCTATATCGACTTATCCTCTATAAGAAATGTAAATTTAATATCTAAGTAATAAAGACATTTTTATTTTAACATTCATTTTATATCTTAGAAGTCCCATAGCAAACGATATTGTGGGGCTCAATTAGTGGGTTGCAATGTTGTAGTTTTATGAGTTTTGGTACAGAATGCGCTAGTGTGGGTGGAATTCGAAGCATGCAATACATTATTGAAATTATCAGAAGAGGACCATTATATCCTTTAATAATTACTGAGCTATGGTGATGGACAATCTATATGTTTGTAAAATTATGTTTTAGTTACTTTTTGGTTTGGTGGATGGTTTTATGAAAAAAATTAGTGTAATGTTAAAAAAAAAAGATTAGTAATTATTGACAAACTAAAAATGTTTATTCCATCCCTCAATTTGATTGAATCAACAACGTAGTAACAACGCTTGGTCGCCTTCACATTGCCAGGTTATGCCAATACCGCACGACAGTCCTGTAACTGGATTGCCGCAAGGCGCCGTATTGGGACTGATGTTTTCACTTTGATATGTCCTACACTGTAGAGATGATTTCAAAATGTCACTTTACTATAAGACTTCTCTCTTTTACTTAATGTTAGAATAAACGGGTACGAGTTATGTTTACTGGGTATGAATTTGTTTTAAATTTTACTAGAAATGAATTTAGTCTGTTGTCGCTAATGATATTTTTTTCAATTTTCAGGTAAAGACGCTGATTATTGGCTATGAGTAAGTAAGAAGCCCTTAACTAAGTATAAGTTAGTCATATATATATATATATATATATATATATATATATATATATATATATATAAATAAATACAGGGTGTCACGTAAAACTTATGTGAGCTATACAGAGTTTTTAACTCTAGAAATAGTTAAGATATCGAGTTCAAATTTGGTATAAGTGTTTTGTATGGTACGATTTACAAGCGTACCAAACACAAATCCTTTTTTAAAAAATAATTTTCAAAATGGCGGCCGTTTAAAACTTTTAACTTTAAATATCTCCAAAACCGTTAACTTTAAAAAAGAGAGGTGTAGATAGTTGGTACATGAAGAATTTAAATATTCAAATTGTATCTAATTTAGTTCTTTTTTAAGGTGATAGCACATGAGATATGATCATGTTCATGTGTCATATGTTCGTTTGGACATTTTAAATTAGATTTTCTAAATTTCAATACGGTTCAACGTACACTTTAGTCCTCTGCACCAAATTTCTTGTTCCTGTCTTAATATTTGTGTGTTTACGTACAGACGACAGACGGAAATGTTGAAAATAACTTTTTCGGTTTTCTGAAACTATAAAATGTGAAGATCATTAAAAAAAAAAAAAAGGGTCTGAATTTTTTGTCACTACCAAATTTACCCCTATACTTCGTATCCTGGTTAAGAAATGAGAGTCTGAAGAGATTTCCTAAACGTTACCTGTAATTTTGTTCTAAAATTTGTGATTTCGAGAATAAATTCTTAAATGTAGGTAGATTTACGGATAAATATTTGATTAAATCTTTTGATGAATTGAGTTTGGAATGTAACTGTTCTCTGTAAAAGTTTCTTACTTTTAAAAGGACAATAAGTACGTAGAAAAAACAATTAAAAGGTTTGTTAAAAAAAAAAAAAAAAAAAAAAAAAAAAAAAAAAAAAAAAGTTGACCTTTAAACGACTTTGAAAAATAGAGCAAACAAAGATTATAGTATAATGCCTTTTAATTTCTATTTCGATATCTAATAACGTTTCTCTAAAACATTTTTCTACAGACTTTACAGTTTTCTCAATTGAAATGCACCTCATATTACTACTATTTGGTTTTGTGGAGGATAAAGTTAGTGTAATGCTTTTGTTTCGTTTATTTGTAAATTCTTACAGAAACAGAGTGTATACAATAAGCTGCTTATATCTATTGAACCCCACTTCATCATCCCGTACAACCCATATTATGTTTGTCCACAATTTAGTTGATATTAACAATCATAAATAGATTTAATTAGATCCTAATTATTGTTGTGAAATGTCTGTCGTGTTAACAGTGGAAATAAATCGTATTGCTGGCTGAATTCGATTGTCCCCATTGAAATGATCTTTGTAGAGAAACTGATTTGGGATTTGTGAAATGACAAGTCATGTATTTTTAGATTAATGATAGAAGGGACGTGATTTGTTGGTGGTAATTGTTATCGGGGATAAATGTAATGACAGAGTATTGTTATCTATCTATGGACAATAAAGTGAAGCTATGTACTGAACAAATTGTCACTTACCTAACATACAGTACAGTCGTATTGAATCGTGTTTGTTTTGCATGTATGGTATCATTTTGTGTTGTAAAATAGTTGGTCAGTATTATGTACACTGCTATATTGCAAATTTATTTTTATGGTTTTTTTCTGTATTGACTTGTTTATCGATATTAACTTGATAGCAGAACGGATGCACGGATGATAGAGGGGAGTTGATTGCTTCAGAAACGTCGTTAATGTTGGGAAGCAGCCCAAGACTTTCAGTACGGCTAAGAAAGAATCTGTCATAGACGTTACACTTATTGCAGGCAACATTTGTTGACAAATTGAAGACTGGAAAGTGTACTATGTACATTAGATTAGAAACAGTAAATTAATAAGTTTTAATTGGAGATTAGGATGTTGGAGAAACTTGGGAAGGCGTTTGAATTCGACGTTGGCGAACTGGGAGGTTGTGTTGTAGCGGTGCAATTACAGGAGAGGCTATATGGTTAGTTGAGTCGGTACGTGTTTGGATCGATGAACTTTATGAGGAAGTAAATGTATTTTTTTTTATTTGTGTGATGATTTAAAATTAAACTTGAATACAGTACCTCGTACGTAATACGAATATTAATGTTTCAGTAACAATCTTAATCAATCTTTAACTACTAGTTGAAACACGTTTGAACTAATAAAAAGATTGCTTTGGTGAGAATCTGTGTTCAAGTTTTATTTTTATGAGTAAGGTTATTTAAAGTATAGGAACAAAAAACGGAATAGATTGACCGATGTTTTTTGGTGGTCTTGCGAGGTGGAAGTGGCTAGAAAAGGCGTAACAAACAAAGGAGAATGTTGTACAAAGTAAAAGAGCGAAGAGATTAGCAAAGGACGTAAACAGTGTTAAAGGGAATTATTAAGGTAACTAAAAGAAATAGTTGGGAGGTCTTTGTTGAGAAAAATGTAGAAGATTTCTGTGGTTTTGTTATGTAGCTAAAAAGATTTGATATGAGTAGGTTGCAGCTCTTTAACTGGAATAGAGGATATAGCTAAGGCGCTCCTGGATGTCGTAGTCCCGGATGATGATCCAGCCGAAGACTGGAACAGAACATGTTGGACAGACTGGAAGTAAGGAACTCGAAAAACTACTGCAGTTGGAAGTGAATGATGGAGTTTACATGTCACTGCGTCTTTGGAGATGATGCATTTGGAGAAGGACTCCTTCAGGATTTGACGTAATGCCTTACGATATTTTGAGAAAACTATGGCTTACGGTGGGCATGCACGTACTTGCAAATTGCAACGCTTAAAAGCGCCTTTATCCAGAAGATTGGGAATCATGCAATAATCCGAATAAATTTGAAAGGAGTAAATAAAGAAAAGGACAATCTGAGATAATACTGTCTGATTGCTCTGCTTGCTTCCAAGTATTGGATCGTTGTTTAAGAAGGTCATGGTGCGAAGGTCAACCTTTTGGTGGCAAGTGAGGTTCTTTCCGACGGAAAATATAGATTTACTCATGGTCCAGGATATCTTGAAGTTTGTTATAATCACAGTAACTCAAGTGATTGTAAGCCGTTTTGGCTGCACATGCGCATCTCATCCGCCCATCAGCTATTCGCCATTCCAAAAATATATAATGCACATACGATTTTTCTTTGTTTTTATTATAATCTAGTTGTTTGTGATATATAATATTTACAATTCTCATGCGTTCATTACCTTAATACAGATTATTGCCACGATAATGTTCAACCCGAGTTTACAAATTAAAAATTAAACCATCCTTTAGAAGAATGCTCATAAATTATTACAACGTACAATATTCAGTTTGTTTTACAAAAACAGTTATAATTTTTCTTTTGCTGTAAGCATGATATTTACCAACCAATCTGTCTGAAATTATGCATTCGATTTATGAAAATATATACCAAAATATTGCATAAAAATAAAAACAAAAGAGCTATATTTTACATTATAATAACCTAATGAGCGTTTACTTTGTTACATCACCAGCCTATTTTTTTATATTTATGTTTTATTATTACTTTAACTTTAATCATAACGGCTGCCAAACTTCAAGATCTCCTGCACTATGAGTATAAATCTTTCCACTTGATGACGAGAGTTGATCCATACTCTCAAAACGTCGTGTACTAGTTTATATATAAATAATAGCGTATAGTTTAAACTAAATCATAACGCTTCCTTTTGCTTCTCAAAATTTTAACATTTAATTAAATCTGCAATAAAAGAGTTTAAACGCCTGTTTTCACCTCTGTGGGTTTTACTGTCTAAATACAATTTCTAAAATTGTTTTTATATCGTTAATCACGGTTTATTGTTCTCTCTGAAATGTTTATGTTTATCATCTAATTTACATTCTTTCCAAATGTAAAACAATGCTCATAAAAATGCAAACGAGAATTTCTCCTATTTCTACCAGATTACTTTCCACTAAGCTTAAAGTTTAGTAATGCAATATTTGCATTTCAGCATTCGTTTCATATAATTTTTTTATTTGTTGTTAAAGTACTGATGCTGTTATTGTTCACGTTTAGATAATACAGGGTGATCCAAAAATAACTGCGCCAATTTTATATAGTTTATCGCCAATAATAAATCATCTATTACAAAACATAAATTTCCATAATTTCATCGTCTTTTATGTATTAATTTGTATATCGGTGGCTTCGTTATTTTTGTTTTGTTTTGTAGATCGTATTTTGTGTATTGGTCATAAAGATATATGTAGTAGCATTATCTGTTATCAGATATAAAGTCCATTTTGTGTTTTACCATATTAGACACATTTGTAATATTGGATATAGGAATTTATATCACGGATTTAATTTAAATTAGTTCTGAATAAAAAAAGAAAAAAGTAATTTGTTCTACATATACAGGCTGTTTCCAAACTACATTCAATAATTACAGGATTATGGTTCCTTGGATGAAAATAAGTATAACCGTTCCTGGTAACATATGTCCTCAAATGCTTAGTTTTCCGTCTGTCTGCCATTTTGTTATATATATTTTCGGAAATAAATTAGATATCGACTCCAAATGTATCCCTTTATCAATGTTCCAAAAATTATGACTGTTTTGTATATTTTAAAATGGCGGCCGTTTAAAATTTTAATGTCGAATGTATCAAAAATCATTAACTTAAAAAAAAAAAAATGTACAAGAGGCAAAAAAAATTTCTTTTGTATGTCAAACAAATGACTTTTTGTAATTTTTCAATAGCTTGAAGGATAACCGAGTTATTGTTAAAAAAAAAAAAAAAAAAAAAAAAAAAAAACTGATTTTATTTTTCTTTAAAAATAAAACTTTTTAGTTCCTGTAATTTTTTTCTAAAGTTAATGGTTTTTGGTATCGCAAATAAAAATTTTTAACGGCCGCCATTTTGTTAACGTACAAACGAAGTTCTGATTTTTGGTACATTCATAAAAGACCACTGAAAAAAATATGTATACCGAATTTCTACCCAATATCTAATTTATTTGTTGTTGGAAAAAAAAAAATGGCGGAGAGTCGGAAAAACTATGTAGGTATTTTAAGACATATGTTTATAGAATTTTTTTTTACTTATTTTGACCCAAGAAACCACATCCTCAATTTTTGTAACGAGTTTGGAAACAACCCTATATATTCCAAAATCGTATTATACAGTTTTTTCAATCCTAAGGAATCAATACATGATACGTTATTTAACAATATTTTATAAATTTAATTAAATAATTTTCGTAGGTGTGTAGCTTTATATAAAAAAAATGTAAATGATGACAAAAGCAGGTGAAATATAAGTTAGCCTAGTGAGTGGTGAGATATGACATCATCTGGGGGTGACATTGTAATGGCTTACCTCAACCACCCTTCATACTATTCATCCCCTGGTTTTAATTAGGTATACAACTTAAACCCTTGGTTCCATATAAAAAAACGTGAAAAGCTGTATTAATCATAGCTCATCACTTCACAGTGTCCCCGAGAAGTGTTCATTGAAATGAAATTGTGGGTCGAGAACGTAATTTATTGTAGCTTTAGTAGAGCTGCTGTAGAATTATATTTTTAAAAGTAAAGGACCCCACGACATGTCTTTTTTGTTATACGACCCCAGTTAATTCTCAGTGATTGTTTTAGTTTATATTATAATAAGGATTCTGTTTTTTTATAAATTGTATTTTTCACTTAAATAATGGTTGAATTATATTAATAAATTGAACTATTTTTTAATTTTATTACCTTTGAACAAAACATTATAAATATCTCGTGTGGGTCTAAACTGATAAAATAATCCCTAGAAACGAGCTGGGGTCGTAAAATCGAAAAGACCCAGAGCAATAGTATTCATTTTACAATAGTTCTTTAGTCTAGTTCGGTTCTGGTTAACATTTTATTATTATTATCCCCCTCCCACCCCCTGAGACCGCTTGTATGCACTTTTTGATCTCCCAATACTCGACTGAAAAAACTTCAGGCGTTTTTATGTACGTTTTTATGCACACGATATTTGTAGTTAGATAATAAAAAAACTAATCAGTTCAGCCAATTCCTTGACAAGGTGAACATGACAGTTCCTTGTGCTATGCGTTAAAAATCTGTAAATATTTAATCCTACTAACAGTAGTACAAGATGCTGAAAGTTAAGATATGGATGGGGCCAGTTAAAAAAAATTATAACGCCTGTTTCGGGATAAATTTAGTCCAGTGTTAAGAAATTTACCCTAGGTTATTTTTTGTCCTTATTAAGGCATAAATACTATAGAATTAATTATGAGTTTCATATAAAGATTTTAATAAACACCCTAAAAAACTTTGTTCAGAGTATACACAATCATTGTCTTTGGACGGAGGTAAGACTCAACTCCATAGAGACACTTTTAACCAGCTTTGATTAATTTGCATGCAAAGTGAAGAAAACTTAGAGAATAAGACGAGGAAAAGGTTGCACCTCTGCATAATATATACGACGTATTATATACATATTATGTTGAAAGGTATTTTAATAAAGAGGCGTTAAATATGATTTATACAAAAATGTTAATTTTTTAATTTTACTTATTAAACTTAATAAATTAAAATAATTACCGTTTGCTTTCTGTTTTCTCAATTTTACAGACGCGTGTCTTTAAATTATCATGTGAAGAAAATTTATATTATTTTTTTAATTAATTTAAAAACCAATATTATTCAAGAAAATAGAACTGTATGACTATTCTTAGGAAAGACTTAACCATCTCTCACATCATAACCTCTCCCCCCCACCTACAGGGGCACACTTATAGTATGTACGGTTGTGGATCCACCTTTCTTCATTTAGTTTTGCTTTCTAAATCCCCCTCTTTCAACTTGACCAACTCTTGTTCTGTTCTGTAATCTAGGGCTGTAATCTAGGTGTCTTTACGTTATGCCCTTTTATCATTTTTAATGTGATGACCACGCGAGTTTTGCCTTTAAGTTATAACCAAAAAAACATCATAACCCACATCCATATAATTAGTCTTATATATGGTGGCATCGACTCCTTAATTTTCAAGGTTTTTATTTCATGACAGAGGAGGGAAAGGAAAATAATAAGTATACTAGTCAAAAGTACAAAACATGATTTTTAGCTCAATGTTACAAAAACCACTTCTTAAACATAACCTTCTATTACGGTTAATCCATTGCTCCTTGAAATTGTTGAATTACATTGCAGTAGGTTTCTATCTAGTCACAGTATCTTGTATGATGCCTTCTTTCAGCTCCTGCAAGTCCACAGACGAAGAAATTGATATTTAGAAAGATTGAGTGAGGGAGGGATGCAATGTCACCAAACCGTAAGGTTACGGACCAGAACGCACTTTTGTCACCGTTTTGTAGGAAGTAAACGTTCCTTGGATCAATCCAAGCTTTCTCATATCACATACGTCCTGAATGCAATGTTTCAGATTGTCCTGCGACCTGCCTCAAAAATTCAATCTCACCGACACACAACAGAAATACTTTAGGATAATGTAACGCTATATTAATGGTTTGCTTGGGATTGTTTGGTGCCCAGAATCTAATCTAATCTTGATTTGGAGGGAATGTTTTGGTTACTGTGTGGGAATTTTGTGATTTATATTTTATAATTTTGTCAACAGCGCGTGCAATGTTGACAACGAGGCATAACGGTTAGTTGTACCAAAACTGAATTAACTTTGCTGAAGGACGTTTTTACGTGATAAAAAATACAAAAAATTTCCCCTCTTACTAACTTTTTGATATTTTGTTTTTATAAGGGTTTGAAACCTTTTCGAGTTCTTGATACGACATTCATGTAACTTTTATATTAATGTGATTTTGAATCAAAAGCAAGCAGTAGTTGTATCGTTTACGTTTTCAACGAATTGGGACACCAGCCATCGAGGTCCACTGATGGTGGGGGCAAAGTTTCGTTTTTCAGTTAAGCTAGTTACTATACCTGCTTTTATATACATCGATGAGTACACTGGGATTCCAACGAATGGCAAATCATAATCACAATGGATAAATGACGACAATAAAGCTTATAATTTGTATTATTCCTCCTTTTTGGTGGTGTTTTGTTGAAGTGTACAGTATTTGTTATTATTTACTGTGGGTAGAGTGTTGTCGCGCGCTATGTAGTTGTCATAGTGGATTTACAATAACGATTAATTGAATATATTAAAACACTCAAGGAGCGATGTCTGTTGTTCACAAATCCACTTGTTATACAAAGTTACGATTCTCATCTCATTTTTCAACATCAAAACTTCAAGTTTAGAATAATTTTATGCTTAACATTAATATAGTGTGTTAGAAAATTCACCTAGAACATGAAATCTCACAGAACTATCCACATAATATGTGGATGGTGGATACCGGATGCGATTGAATTATAGAATCTAATTGTGATTCCAACAAACTAATGACGATATCTGTTGACAGTATTATTGTCAATTGACTTAAATATGTATTATAATGATTATTTGATCAAATGCTTCGATGCATTTCAATTAGTTTAGCGATAATTTTATGAGCTAAATTACTTATCAGTCTTTCTGTTTACAGTAAGAGTAATTTTTAAATTGTTTCCATTAAATGTTGCTCAGTTATATGGGGTTCGAATTTTAAAGATAACGCTATTTTTAAACATAATTTTATTCGATCACTTAAATTATAATCTAAAGTTCTGGAGTGGAATATATTCTTCTTCAATCGCGTTACAGTCCATATTGAGGCTTAATCTTCTCATCATGGTTTCAGGGTTCCCGTTTCCAATCCATAAGTAATCTAAGTAACTCGGTTCTCTTGGCTTCTTAACAGGTCTTTCACCATCTAGATGTACAGTTAATATCTTCTTTGTGACCACCCTTTATATGTGGCTTGCCCATATCAAGCTCTTTAGCTTTAAATACACCGAAAGATTAGGTTTTTGATATTCCAAATTCGCCAAACACCATTTCACAAATTAATTCTAATTCTATGCAATTTTTTCTCTCCTGGTCTTCCGAAGTTTCTGCAGAACCGGATGCGCATCTACGCTTCATTGCCTTATGTTACAACAGTACGATTTACAGTCTTGTATAATCTAATCTTGGTGCTTCTGTGGACAGTCTTGGATTTTAAAATGGATAGCAAAGAAAAGAGATAACCTCAAAGTTATATAATTATCCATTGTAATGTTTTGACCAATTCTATTTCATTGAAGTCTGCTTAGGTCAAAATTATGTTCTTTTCTTTATTTAATATTTCCTAAATTTTTTTAAAACGTTTTACAAGATTGATATCATATTTTTAAAAGTGCCGTTCTCTTTTTTTTCTTCAGGTTTTTCTTTCATATATGTTCAGGAAACTGTTGTATATACAGGTTAATTAAACAGTATACAATTCTTTATAACAAAGGTTTTATATACCACCCCCCTAAAACTAACCATATTCATGAAATAACGCTGAGGACATGTAACGCAGTAGGTATATTTGTGTATTGTTTTCTGCACCACCGAAGAAGTCGAGTTGTATCCTAGCATTGGTTAGTAGAATCCCTTGTAGATGACAAATTTTTTTTAGTAATAAAAACTATAAATATACTACAAACAATAAAGATTAAAATTAAATAGTACAAAATAAAGGCTAAAAAGTAAGCTCTGATAAAATAATACTTACAAAAAACGGCATAATTTTATAAAGCATCAAAGGGTTAGTCATCAATCGCGATTTTTATAGGTTAGGTTATATTTCGATTTAAAATTAGAGTGGTGTTTGTATTCAGTACAAGCCACATTATTTCCGAATAGCAACGATTTTCATAAATGATTTGCTAAAGATACAAGAATTTATATATTGATCGATTTCGGCAAATTTTATTTTTATATACACTAGAATTTGAATACAATCGAATTGGTACACGAATCGTGTTATAGAGCTCATAACAAATATTTTGATACAAGTTTCATTAAAATTTCTCTTTATATTTAGAGATGTTTAGAGAGAAAATAAATATTAAACGTTTTAATTGTTATTAACAGTATGTTCTGGAAACGAAATAAGACTGTATACTGTATATGTCCCCCAGACAAGAAATAAAAAGAAATTGGATATTCTGTACGGAACACTTATAGCGTTTTTTTTTCTTTTTCGTTTTTTATATAATATTACTCCACTATCTGTAGAATTGAGAAGTTAAACATTGATGAAATAAAATTATCTGTAAACAAAAGTTGTGAAATGAATCTTCATTGTTGAAGTTTATTTTAATGGATATTCCCCGTGGAGCCATTACATTATATCACGTTTGTTTGACCCTATATAACTCTATTGGAATTAACGTGTAAAGGAATAGCGCAGAAATTTTATTTTGTTTGCTGCAGTAAAACGTATATTGGGAGCAATGTTGCCCGGAAAAGTCGGGGTGTTTACTTGAGATTTATCCAGAGGGCGGGTGTTTTGTTGGAAACAATCTGACTTTTGATTTGTGTGAATAGGGAAAGTTGGGGTGAACATTCATCACGGGCAGGGCAGGCAGTCGAGTTCTCGTATTTTACTGAGAAATTGGGGATAAGTTACGTTCTAATCCCCAGTACTAATCAGATAACCCAACTTCAAACTCAATCAGTGAGTGTATAGTGTTGATGAAATCATTTTTATTAATTATTTGGCAAGGTTTTACTTTAATTAGTGGTCCAACTCGTACTATACATCATCAAAACTTTACGTGTGGTGTGGAGTGTGCGTGGTTTCATAACAACAGACAAACATACAAGCAGCTTATTTTCAACTAATACAATTTCGGTTTGAAAATTATTGGATATGATGTATTTTATTGCGGACATTTTCCATCAATTTACAGGATTAGACTTGACTGTGACAGACAGTATATTGTGGCAAGACAGAAAGACCTCCAATATAAGAAATAAAGACAAAAGAACACCCTGCCTTGTAAATAAATGAAAAATAGCCGGACATATTTGGTTTGAAAATTATAAATGCAATTGAGGAAGAGAAGAAGAAACTAAATAAATAAAACAATACAAACCTTTTTAGAGTTTATCATCCTTATTGATTTACGATTTATTCCTATTAATGTATTAACAAAAATTCAGTTGGGCCCGACAATGAGCAATGCAGTTTTTGAAAGTTTAATAAAAGTGATTATGTTATTGGCGTAATAATGTTAGACATCACTATTGGATATGATAGCTGAAATAATTCCTAGCTACTATTGTATAAGTAGAATAAGTATTTTCAACAAGCCCAACATTGTACTTTCAACCGCCGGTATTTTGTATAGGGTGAACCTTTTGAGATCGGATTTGCGGCAGAGATCTTCAATATGATGTAAAATTTGACCTATGCTCTTATTTAATATTTCCTTCCGACTATCTGCGGGCCGTTCCCATACGATTATGAAAAATTGGTTATTATGGATGCCGTCGTTAAAAACTGAATTATAAATTTAAAATAAAATTCCTCTAGTTTTTAAATAGAGCTTAACGTTTTTTTAGTTAAATCGCCAAAAGGGGTGATCACAAGATCACGGGATAAACTTTTGAAAGAGAGAAAGGGGGTTCTTCACCCCGATAAACCCGTTAATTAACCACGTGCTTTGCAATAACCCCTGTTTATTTAGTTGACCAGTAGTTTCATTTGATATTTGGAATTCCTTATGTTGTTTTAGTTCTGTGATTTGTGTCTTGGTTGTTTTAACAGCTCGCTTTAGGCCTGGGTGTCCTTTCTTTCATTATTAGTACTGTATTAACGTTCGTTTCCAACATGGATCTCGGCTACTTGGCCATGTTGTCTCTTTTCACATTTCTCATGTTGATTCATACAGACTTAACCGGTTAAGACTAGTTATTACGGTGGTATTTTAAAGACAAAGGAGAAGAGAGTCCCAAGAGAAGGAAATGGAAAAGGTTGCTGGACGACATTGAGGAGTACCCTAGGCGAATGTATGTCCAGAGGTGAAGGACAGAAGAGAATGATAACAGGTGATGGTAGTGGTCAAGATCCTACATGAGACGTAGAGACGAAAATGATGATTATAGATTGCCCAGTTTTATTATAAAGTATTACAACTGCTTTCTATTCCATAGCTTTGAAATTTGGTATAATTATTAGTGGTGTGTATATTAGGAGGATAAACTGTCACAAACTTAGTTCTGCTAAACATCCATCACAAGACAAAAGACTGTAATATTTTATGTAGAGATATTAGAGTTTTGTACAATAGATGCCATATTAGAGAAGATAAATGTAATAACAAAAGCAACAGATATATAGCAGTAGCATCAGGGAGGTTTTTGTTCTTTTTTTTTTAATGGCAATTGGAGCTGATATTAATGAGATAGGCTATGAATGACTTACCTACCCTTCTGTCATAGACATGTGCTCTCATATCTCACAGCCTCTTCTCTGTAGTCTGCACCCCTAGCCCATTTATCACACCTGTCTTCCCATTGTCACCACGTGTTTTTATCCTAACTAACGGCGCTCAATTATTTTTCCTGATAGGTTTATTTATTGCTTAGTTATAGGAACCTTGAGTCTAACGTTCAAATTATTTTTAAAATATTTTGAAAAATGGGTGCTTTGGTAACCTTTACACGTGGTTGAAATGAAACTTCTTCTCTGGTATGATAATATGAATTACACAATGAAAAATTAGGGACGAGTTTTATGTCGCATATTAAAAATTCAGCTGTTTTACAGTACAATGATAATAAAATTGGGTGTAATTAATGATTATTTTGTGTTATCTATTTATAACATTACATTCAAATAGCAAAACATCGAGTAGTAATTTAGGGTGAAATATTTACCGATTTAATTTAGTACCAGATTCAATAATAATTACGAATTCAATCCTGTTGGGAACTTAATAAAAGTTCCTTGTTGATTCATCATAGTGAGGTAAAAAGAGATCTGCGGTTAGTAGCGAATCCTGGTTACGAAAGCGAGAACTAGGGGAACTCGATAGCTATGTGCTGAAAGCCGTTTGGCAACCCTAAGCTCAATTAAGGGTGTATTTAAATAGTAAAAAAAAATCGATTTTCTACTACTTAACAATAGATCGTTTTGACAACCCTAATCTTATCTAACGAACTCTCCCAACACTACTACTACACAAAAACACTTAACAAACACTTTAATATTGTATTATTTTTATCAACAACACGTACGTTTGTGTGAATTAACACTTTCGAGTTGAATAGTGTTGCACAAGTATTAAATTTAATTACGATTTATACGTTTTTATTCGTATCGATTCCCTCAAGATAAATCATTGTGAATTTCATTAAAATACAAACAATAGTTGGATTATTGACGCTTTCAAAGAATTGGGCCACCAGTTAGATATAGCAGTCAACATCCTATAGTTTATTCAGGTTGATTCAAAAGTTGATTTTAGAGCTATAAATAAGAAAAAAAAGTAAATAAATATAGGTTCGTATATATTCATTTTGCGTGTGTCGGCTATTTTTTCTTTTTACAAAACCAAAAACAAATATATCTGTGTAAAAATTATTTATGTAACCTTTCAAAAGTATACCAGAAAAGTAAGACTTTATTTTGTAAATTTTTAAAATGGCGGACGTTTGAAAATGTTAATGACTAATATATCGAAAACCATTAACATTAAAGAATCTTTATTTGCTTCTTTTGAAGATTTATTTTCTTTTCACGAAAAAAAGTTAAAAATTTTTTTTACTGTAGGGCAAAGGATAACCTAGTTTTCGTCAATAAAGCATAAAATATTGAAATTAGTATTAAAACATTAGATTTAGAAGCTGTTAAGAGAAACATTTCCATTTTTGGTGTATATCTAGGTAATGAATTATAATAATAGTATCAATTATATTAAATGTTGAGCTTGACTTATGAGAAAAATTATACACAATATAACAAACACAAAGAACACAATTCTCACAAAAAATACGCCTAAGTATCAGACGCGTTTCAACGACAAGGTCGTCCTCTTCAGTGATACACGAGCTACACCAATCAAAAGTGGTTATTTGATATAGTGACAGAAGTTACATAGCCTACATTCAAAATCTTCACTCAATATCAATATCAATTTATATATATATATATATATATATATATATATATATATTGTAAAAACACAAAATGGCATACAAAATGTTTCCTGACTTGTGTTTATATAAACTTTTTTTCTTATTTTTATCTCTAGAATCAGCTCCTGAAATATTGTAAAATTTTGAATCACTCTGTATACAGCAATGGTTACAACATAATGTTTATTATTATACTGTAATCACAATACAAGGAGCATCCCCCATACAACTTTTCATTATTTAAATGTAATAAAGGAGTGAGGTGAACCTTGGATTTTGACTAAATTTTCCAATGTGATTTTTATTTTATCGAGAGGGTGTACCTGGTATTGTATTTCCATTATAAGAGAGATCTGTTTAATATCAGAATAGAAGCTAAGCTGTACCAGACATTATCAATGAGTTGGGAGGAGCGATGGCAATAAATAAACATTTAACTCAATTAAAGCTTCAGTTTGCAATTAAATGAAGCTAATAGCTCGACTAGTTCCTAATGGATTAGATAATATACTAAGTGACTATAAAATATATTTAATTACATTCTCTGTTGATGAACTAATTACACATTATTTGCATAAGCTCAAGTTACAATTCTTTATGACTAACTTTTAATTAGAAGAGAGTAAATATTGTTAGACAGTGTATAAACACAATTGTACTTTGTGAAATATAGTGGAGTCATAAACCGGAAAAAATTAACAAGATTTAGGAAAATCTGGAAACGGGCAGATTCTTTGTTTTATATATTTTAGCTATCATAGATAGTCTATAATTAATATCTTTAAAATCGGCTATGACTCGAAATATTTATTTAGTTTGGTTTTTAATAATTTGTGATGTTTCGTGTAACTGTTTCGTGAATCAGTTGATTCTGTATTAAAAAAAATATTTTGACTTCTATAAGCCTGATCAAAATAAAAAAAAATGAAAAAAAAAGAAAGAAAAAAAACCATTAAGATTGTTGTAGTAATACTCAGAGATTTATACTACTTTGTAGGTTAGAATTATTTAAAGGAATTTAATAAGCTAAAGAAAAAATTAATTAAAAAACCTCTGAAATTTGTAATTTCGTTTTGTTTGAATGCTTATATTTAAGGACAGTTAAAAAAAAATTACTTTTAAGGTCATAAATTTGTACTAAATTTGATTTTGAAATTATTTAAAAAACTACCCAAAATTCCTATTTTTTTAGAATTTTTGATTTGCCAATCATTTTTTGGAAAAAAACATCGTAGAGGAACCTACACCTTTTTAAATTGTAGGTTTTTGGACGGTATAACAAAAAATCAAAAAATTGTGCTAAATAGTTTTTACGTTTTTAAAAATGTTCTTGTTTTAAATATGCCTCTATGTCATTTCGAAATCGGATACATTTAATGAATTTTAACAACTTTTAACGTGGTTTTTGTTGCACTACATTCATCAAAATAGTAAAAATAATTGCAATTTATAAGATTTTAAAAAAAGGTCATTTATAAAAATAGCAAAAGTTTTTTATTACATTCTATTATACCGTCTTAACATACATACAAAAACCATAATAATTTTCTGGTATATGTCTCCAGTGATATTAGTTAAAAGAAATGAAGCTAAGTAAAACCACGTTTAAAATTATCAAAGTTATTTGTACACTTTCTGAATTTTATCCCTCCATCTTGTGGGTACAAATTAAGAATTTAAATGGCTAGAGGTTATTTATATTCTATAAAAACAATGTTGAAGCCACTATTGAGAGGCTAAAAAGTCTATTTTTTCCTACAATTTTCGTCTTGTTGATTTGGGACCAAATAAATTCTTACCCTACGTTTTCTGATCACCAAATGAAACACAACTTTCCACAATTGAAGACGACGTTTCAATAAATTACTAAATCACATAATTACGCAATTATTTTTGTACTTTTGGTAAAGACTTTAAAATGAACTACTGTATTAGGCTTTTCCTATTTGTATTTTCACTGTCTTGTTATAAAAAGAAAATTAAGAAGACTTTTGTTAATTTTATGAAAATACAAATTTGTGGAGGTAAAAATGGTGGCAAAGTATGGTTGTATAGTGGGCTCCAGTTGACAGAGTAGTTTTTGTATGGAAGTGAGAACAACCGGATTCAAATGTCGTGGAGGGTAAAGTTACCTTACATGAATTACTAGAATTTTTATATTAGAAATCCGATTATATTCCTTTCTTATCAAATTGAACAAAATTGGATTAAAATTGCAATCCCTAGCTCGTTAACATATATAATAAGGGGCTCACTGTAGTGAGTACGGGGTTACCAATCCCGAGGGAACTGTTAGGATTCGGGTTTAGAAGGAGATAACAAGGTCGCTTGTTGTATATATTTGAACTTTACATCCTTATGGAACGTTATACTATTTAACATTCAACTTTTAAAGATACAGAGAAATTTAAATAGATCACTCTAATACAGAACACTTCCAATTCAATAATTATTAATTAGTCTAACGGTGAGTTTATTATGGATTTAATGTACACATGAATACTTCTCACACTTCTAATGTCATGAACTCTAATAGTTCTATTTCTGCAACAACACGCCTTTAGACTTCCTCCAACGGATCTTTAGATTTTGATCCAGAGCCTCTTGGCTACGTTTCCAACTGACAGCGTCTCAGTGTCGTCGTATCAACGATTCTGACCTCGTTTCTGCACTGATGGATACTTAATATAAGACTCTGTCTTCCATGACGTGATAGAAGGTTGGAAGTCATGCAGTTTTTTAATATTTTACAGCCTGTAGGAATGATTGTTTTGTGTTCTGAATTAACGTGCCTTTGAGTTCCTACCATCTATTATACTTTAATAATATAATATTAATAACCCCTAAATCTTTATTCCTAACAGAACTAAACTGGATACTTTTCTTTTTGTTGTCTTTGGTTAGATCTCTTTCTTTCATCTTTCCTATCAGATCTTTCTTGTTCAACTCTTGTTCTTTTCCGACCCTAACGCTATTAGAGTATTCGAGAGCTAAGAGTCTTTATTTCAGTTTATTCTATCTTCTTCTTTTTATAAGACGATTATGACTGAGAGGTTTATCCAATCAAGGGAAACATATATAAAAAGAGAGCCAACGTTTGTGCCAAATTACTCCAATGGGTGTAATCTGTGAACATTTTGTTAGTCTCTGATTTTCTTATTTCCATGACTTGATCACAAACAATGTTTTAGTACAACAGTATTCCAATACTAAAGTTATGCTATCTCAGCTACCTTTGCTTTTAATTTTCCCGTCACATATTCCGCTATTAAAGTTATGCTATCTCAGCTACCTTTGCTTTTGATTTTACATATTGCCGTCACAATGTTTTGGCCGATGTTGCAATTTCTTCAATATTTACGACTCTTTACTTTGATGCATATCTTGTCTGGACAGTAGAATACCGAGTGGAGTAGAGTAGGTAAACAGGGACCGCCATAAACTGCAGCCGGATATGCTCCAGGGAACTTTATTAGGATCGTTCAATTTTCCACCTCATAACCTCGCCCCGTCATTTTATGCTTTACGTCTCACTTCATCAATATGCTCGTCCGTCTTTGCTAGCTCTTCTTACTTTTTTTTTACTTCATTTTCTTTCCGGCTAATAATTTACTTTGCCATGAATATTCAGTATTATAGGAAATTACGTTGCGAGACATTAAAGCAAACATCTATTTCGTATAATTAAGGGAAAGATATCAGAGAAAATGTAATTTATTTTGACTGTTGGATTAATTTATTTTTTATTATGTAGTGATAAGTTACTCGGTTTATGCTGCTATCACTTATATCTTTAATACGTTATGCACCATGGCTTTAATTCTTCTTTAAATATTTTTAGATACTTATATTTAACACACTAGAAATTACTAAAAATAAACAAATTGTTCGATAGGTCTATCTTGAACAAATATCAGGCACTAACTTTTTGTTTTTATTCATTTCCACTGAAAAAAATACTGCAGGATTTTGAATAACGAGTACAATCCTCTTTTTTAAGAACCAAGAAAGTCAACAATTTGTTCTAATTCATCTCCTGGTTTTCGTCGACCTTGATCTTATTGTCCGAGCGAATATGAGGAGCGAAGGAGGGGTTCATTATAATGATTACGGGCGTGTCAATCCCGAGGGAGCCTAGCTGGGTCTGCACTTTTTTTATTTGTAGTCTTGGGTTAGATCCTTCTCTCTTACCTTTTCTCTTTCTTATCACGTTTCTCTTGAGCATCTTTTGTTTCCTTCCAACCTTGACGTTATTCGATGGTCTTCATGTTATGTTCTTCCTTTCATTTTTTATAACAATGACCGAGAGGTTTTTCTGATAAAATATGAAGGAATAACGGGGATTCGTTTAACGGTCTTTTTGTCAAAAGGAATTTAGTAATATGGTTCCTTGCAACTAGACCTAATGATTTATATACTAGGTTTTTAATGTAATTTTAATTTTAAAATTTCGACCACTGAAAACTGTGCAAGACACGGACGTGGGTTCTGTAACAGGAATACACTTGAAATGAGTAGTGTAAACTTCAATAAAAGAAAACCTAATTTCCAACAATAAATACTTTATATGTTTAAGACGACGTTTCCATTACACGAATATTCTTGGTACTCAAGACTGCAACAGACAAGCAGAGAGCAATGTGGCCACGCCTCCAAGTACAGTGTCATCACGTAGACAATACAAAAAATTTTATTTCTGCTTTTTATTTGATCTTCACGTGTCATGCGCTCAGGAAATTGAAAAGTGATTTTCCCATACCGTATAGACACCACAAAAAATAGAATGTGCTCATCGAATTAGTAATGTCAAAATAGCGACCACTTAAACGATTTAAGTTTTGTTTACTGTGTAACATGAGAGGAAGTGTTGTTCTTGGTATGTGCAGAATAGCTGCACGATTTGCCTAAAGTGAACGTATGTTGTGGATTAATGTATGACCAAGTGATAGGGCCTTTCTTTTTTTGCCGAAAAAACAATTAATGGCATAATCTATTTAGATATGCTAGAACAATTTTTGTTTCCTCAAATTGAAGAAACTGAAGAACAAGCCGGTGAAAGAGTCATTTTGATGCAGGACGGCGCCCCGGCTCATTACCTTCGAGAAGTGCACAACACAATTAACAACAGGTTTCCAAATGGTTGGATAGGCAGGGGTGCGCCTATTCCCTGGCCTCCCAGGAGTCCTGATTTGACCCCTTTGGACTTTTTTTTTGTGGGGTTATGTAAAGAACATTGTTTATGCTGAGAAAATTCGAGATTTGCCACATCTGCGTTGGGCGAATTTCGGAAGCGATCACAACTGTGACACCAGAGATGCTACACAACACTTGGCGAGAAATCGAATATCGATTTCTTAAACTTTAAATTGTGCGTGTAATGGTACCAACCTCGCCTCTCTAAAAACAGACGGGGAAGTTATCGTCAAAAATGTAATTTCGAACTCTGACTTCCAGTGACAATGTGATATTCGGCAGGGTCGAGTCATTGACACGAGGTAACGAGGACTGAAATACTGACACTACCGAAGCGAGTGGAGGCGTAATTAACAACAAGAAATTAGGAACAGAAAACATTTGTAACAACTGTTTTTAACAAAGTTACGCTACCAGATAAAACCACCTTGATGTATTAATACATTTTAACATTACCTACAAAGCCCAACGTTTTGAGAATTTTTTTTTTTTAGATGATTTGCTTGTATAACGTTATATAAGGGAGTGGGTAAGTACCATGATGGAGGTCATCAATTTGTTTATATTGCCTTAATCGGATAACAACAACAACAATAATATATATTTTAATAAATCTTCCTATTATGTTTTCTTTCATTTGACGTTTCACAAGTGTTGTTTTTTGTGAGTATTTAAGTTTTATAAGACTCAGTTTAAATGTAATTGGAAATTCCTGTAGTTGCCACCTCCACTATTTATTTGATCGTTGCCTTTTTGAAATGTGAGTAGTGGTACAGATAAGCGAAGGCAGTTTAACCTCATATCCGATGATCATAATATGGAAATATATATTCTGGCTTACTACATCATCGGTTTTGTGTCCCTTTAATATTGCATGCAAATGAGAAATTATACCGTATCCCTCAATAACATTTTTCACTGTCTTGCTTGTGGCTTATTGGAAGTAATATACACTTGTTAGTTGAGATGCTTTAAATTTATTATGCAATAAAATACACCGTGCAATTTATTACTGCAGTAAGTATGAAATAGACTAATAAAATTGTATGACGTTATTTGTTCCACTCTGACTATAGAAACAAGCTAATACTCGCCACCATTGTAATAACCCTGCAAATCTATTGTATCTATGTTGTATGAATGAAAATAGAATAACACAACTTGTGGACAAGGTTAATGATAACTGTTTTTTTTTTTCATATTGATAAATTGTGACTGCCTTAAAAAGAATGGGTTTGGGGGTGACACAACGATTTTAAAGACAATCACATCGATTACCATGTCATTTTATTCCACTTCACTGTTTCTGCTTTTGGTTTTATATGGGAATTAGGTAGGGATTTTTATAATATTCGGGTTTTGCAGGTGTGTGATATCGAGTATTGAGTTCGCCCATCCTCACTGTTCTACGGAAATAAAATATCAGTTTGATTTGTTAGAAAAGGTAGAGAACATGCTTTAAAGTGTATTGTATCTTATAAAATTAGCTTATAATGGGCAACGTTTTTGAGAGGTTAGATACAGGAGTATATTAAGGATTCTTTGGAATTAGGCTTGATTTGTTTATATACATTGTAAGAAGGATTGTGAGAGGCTAGATGGATAACTCTGCGACTTTAGGGGAAATATAATGGTTTATTTCGGATTATGATAAAAGAATTTAAGGACCTTATATCAAGACGTATTAGAACAGATGCTTATCCTCCGTTTCTTCTCAACTCGAGTTGCGCTATATAAGCTTATCGCTTATAATCTTGGAATCTAACTTTGTTCAGCAGAATTTCATTCCTTACATTAAAAAACAGTGCGATTGGAATGCCTTGAAAATGTTTCCTTGCGATATATTTCTTAATAGTTCCTTCAGTTGTATTTAGTTTTCCATTTATACACATTTTTCTTCTTAGAAAGTTCTGACGGGACTCAATATATGTGTTTATATATAGAACTTCAGTTTTAGTTAATTTTTACTATCTTTTTTACGAATATGTGTATAATTTTCTTCTTTTTAAAATTTTTAATAATAGAATTAAGATTTGTGTGGGACCCCTGTAATCGGATCATGAACTTGTTTTGGTCTACTTTTGTAGCAATTTTAAAATTTTGTTTTCAAATTTTAACAATGATGAATGTATTAAGTATTTGTTGTTGCAATACATTATCAAACAAATACTATTTAAAAGATAAATACCTAATAGAAAAACTGCACAAACATGGTATCTAATGTTGTCCATATCTTAAATGGCTACCAGAATATAAACTTGAACTATTTAACCCATTTTATTTTTAAAGTGTAAAAACAATTAGAAATTCTTTAATATTACAATATTTTTCAGTGAAACCCTGTTGGAATTCGAGTAGCATAGTGAACTTCCAAATTTAGGAGAGTATAGCGGACTTTTATTGAAATATGAAACAGTTTTATAAATCGAAATAAGGTATGTTAGGAGCGTTGATATCACATTATATGTTGTTATTTTAAAAACGGCCAACTAAAGGAAATTAGGTTTGCAGTAGTGCTTCCCAATGAGGAGCAACGCTATTTATTTTCGTATAATTTGAGCCCCTTCCTATAATCATATGATCTCTGCGGGTCATGTGCTCTAACAGTGTTTTGGTTTATTTGAGTACTTTGTTGATGGCTACTATTTAATTTAGCTGTTCCTTTATAATCAATCTACTTTTAATCGTAGGCCCTAAGTACACAAAATTTATATATATTCCGATTGTCGTTATGTTCACAATAGACCTCGCATTTTCTCTTAAAACTGATAACCATTTAATCCTTTGAGTTGCATTTAAATTTAAAATGAATCCTTGACGCAACAGTCCGTTGTAGGCCTAGTTATTTTAGACGGGTTTTCATCGGGCGACACATTGAATTCCTGTCTCTGTACTAGTAGTTCTTGTTTTCGCTACCAATTTTAGCTCTCCACTTTTTATCTCATAATTAACACTTTCATTGTGGAACTCCTATGGAGATCAAACCCGGAATCTCTTGCATACAATATATACAATATACAGATACAAAATAATAAGGAGTAAACATTTTAATTGGACACTCATCCACAGTTAAGTGTAAATTGGGGTTCGATGGTGGCTCTTAAATATGTATCATTATTTTGTAAATGTACTTTTATTTTACTAAATTATATCGATAAACTTGTTTATTTTTTTTTTCTAGTTTATGGTGTAGTAGCATACATTTTCTCCCTTGCCTGTTCATATAGGATGTAATTTTGTGTAACGACAAAGTCGATGAACAATTAATGCAAAAACTGCATTCCTATTTATGAAGTTCCTTTCACAATATTAGTTGGGTAGCCTACAATGCATCTCGATCCAGATTGCAAGTTGACAACATCAAAACCTTAATCGTTTAAGGCGTGAATCCGACTTTGTATTATTAAAGGAAGAGTAAGACGTAAATGAATAAAGTTTTATAACATATTGGAAGCTAGTAATATCTTCATTTGGAAATTATTTTTGTACGAAGCGAAAAATTTCAAACTGTTTTCATATCCCTCATAAATCATAAGATAACACAAACGGTACCCGAAATCAAATGCCTCTTTACAAAATTTAAAGAACGAACATTGTCAATACTGTAATTTATTTTCATTTTTCAAAGTTAACACATTCCAAATCAAGCGACGATAAAGTCGATAATGACCGAGAAGTTTAAGTCTTAACAAGCGGCGGCGTAGTTTGGTGTTTGTCAATATAATTTTGTATTTCTTTTTATTATTTTTTCTAATTATATACCTTCCCTGTATTGTTATTTATTCGTATTTCTTTTACGATTTTTTTTTCGGCGTTAAACAGTTTCTTCAACTCAGCACATTTACCACCGACCTATAACTACAAATTACACTTTATCAATTATTGATAAATAATGTTATATATCATGCTATCTTCTAGAAATCGACAGTGTGCTTGCATCCAAAGTTACGCAACAGTGGTAAATAAGTTACATTGGCCATTTTCAGAGTTTTTTCGCTAGCCACCCTCTCCTCTCTTATACAGCTCCACACTCTCAATACCCATCATTTAAATACGAGCATGAATACAATTGAGTTAAAATAATTAGATTATCTTTATAGTTTACGAGATAAGATCGCGTAAATCTTGCTTTTTTCTTGTCGTTTCGGTTTAAAAGATTCATGTGTGACCTTTAGCATATCACCCAGAACAATGGCTTATTACTCTTCCAAATAGAAATATAGTAGATGGTTGATATACCTAGATATTCTCAAAAAGATCGTAATCTCAATGAATCTTTGTGACAACATTGTTTTGAAGAATTGTCTGGGTTCTTTACAATCGAGGCATTTATTTTCAAAATCAGTTGTTTTACCGTTTCCTTATACAGGCCACATTTCCTACATAGGTTTTCCCAAGTGATATAACTATCATGTGCATAGATTTTCTCAGATGGCAGGGCTCTGTAACAAACCCTATTACCTCCCTTATAGTATCCCTGTCCAAGGAGAGAAGGTCAGGTGCAATTTGGTTTGAAAGAGTGCGAAGTGAAACCTGCGCTTATACTTAAACCTGAAATACTCCTCCACTTCTTCTTCTCGTTATCTTTCTGACCTCAAATGCTGATAACTTACATAGGCAGACTTGTACATACGCCACAGGGTCTGATGTTTTTTTAATCGGTACGTCTGCACATTCATTTCCGCTGAACCCAACCTGTCAAGGAACCCAGCAAAGCGTAACATTGATGATTCCATCCCGCCGTGATGTGATTTCAGACTAACTTTAATTTGAGATCGGTGGAATCCATAGCTTTTAAATCTACCTTGTCTGTATAGATACATACCGGGTGTTCAAAAAGTGTGGAAACCCCTTAATATTTATTTTAAATATTAATAAACGCAGAACAATGAAACTCTAGGATTACGTCCTCATTGTAGTTACTGACTTTTTGGTAATTTTAGCTATCTTTTTTCGCTTTGGGGGGACGTCCTGTGGAGGAAGTCTAAAAAATCTTAAATGTAAGCATAGGTCGAATTACACCTCATTTTAAAGGTCTTTGTTAGAGGAACACATTGCCGTAATCCCGAATGAAAAAGGACCATTCGTTTGGAAATGGTAGCCTCTTAAAGTTTGTTATCTTTACGTTGCGGAGATTAAGAAGCAGAAGTGAATACTCAACCGTGTTGGTTATGTTAGTGTTTTAGCTATGAGAATTTCACAGCTGAAGTGTGGAGGGATAGGAAATTCTCCAGCTGTGAAATTCTCAAAGCTAAAGCACTAACATAACCAACACGGTTGAGTATTCACTTCTGCCTCTTAATCTCCGCAACGTAAAGTTAACAAATTTTAAGAGGCTGCCATTTCCAAACGAATGGTCCTTTTCCAGTCGGGATTGCGGCAATGTGTTCCTCTAACAAAGACCTTTAAAATGAGGTGTAATTCGACCTATGCTTACATTTAAGATTTTTTAGACTTCCTCCACAGGACGTCCCCCCCAAAGCGACAAAAGATAGCTAAAATGATCAAAAAGTCAGTAACTACAGTGAGGACGTAATCCTAGAATTTCATTGTTCTGCGTTTATTAATAAAATTACTATTAAGCGGTTTTCAGACTTTTTGACTCTTTGGCGTTGTTATAAAGCTCAAGCATGGGTAACGGGGTCTTACCATCTCGCCATTATTTGTTATCAGGTATTACCACTGTAAACGGTTTTGAGGATTACTGCTCAGAGATCATACAATCTGCAGTACCTCGATCTCCTACGTATTATTGTGAAGTATCTCGTACGATCCTGTGTCCATTTCCATAGTCCCTCACATTATAGTCGACATAACTTGTCCTTGTCTTTACTAACAGGCCCACTTTAAAGATGCACGTGTGGTCTTAGGTAATGAAACATAAGATTAATCACAAATCGAAGGTTATATTTTGTTTGAACGTTCTTTATAGTTCTATTACGGGAATAAAGTAAAGATTTTTGCGAGAAGAAATAAATAACAGAAACCCGAGCGTAGAGGAAGGAGAAACAATTATACAGTTTCAAGTTGGATTACTTGAACATAGCCAATAAATATAAAGTTAATTAAATTTAAGTTTAACTTTAAGCTGTCAGGCTACAACTTGCTTAGTCGGCAAGGTAGATTGGTTCTCTATGTCTGTTTATATTTTCATCAACATGTATCATTACGTAATGTACAGTATTTTTAATTACTTTGTACTAAAATATTTTTATTACGTTTCTAGTTTATTACATTGTAGAAAAAAGTAGTTCAATATTTCAACCAAGCAATTTTATTATTTATTTATCAAACAATCTTATTTTCATTTCAATTAAGTTTTCAGTCTAATATATTGTAGAGTGTTTGAAATATTTCAAACAGTATTAAGATATTAGAGTAAGTACAGTATTATATCAAAGATTATTTAGATATTTCAAACAATCTATTTTCTTGTTAAGTTGTAAAGTTTTGAAATTATCCCTTTATTTCTCAAATGCAAGGGTTGAATGAATTAATTAAACAGTCATCTGTAATTTATATATCTCCACATCTTATTTAATCCTTGATGGTATTTAAAATGCTTACAGTATATTTCAGTAATATATATATTTCTTTTTAGTTTTCTTTTCAAGAATGATATTTTAAAACATTTCGTGTCTTATAAAGTCTTAAATATCTCAAGTATTTCTTTATTAGGTTAACTTATATTTACTTATTTTACTATTTTGATTGAATTACAATGTAATTAAAAGTTTTATTTATCCAAAAAGTTTTAGGAATACTTTTCACCTCTTAGTTCTTTAGGTTCTATTGAAATTAAAGTAAAGTATTTGCAAATAACTTATTTATTATTTTAAGTCTGCAAAGTGTTCTTCCATTTTCAATATATTTAACTCCTCTACGGAAATATGTATATAATACATCTATGACGGTTTTCTGTGTTATGATCACTTCGTCCATTACGACTGCCTCTTTCAGCACGCAGATTGTTTGCCTTATACACCGATCTTATTAAATCCTTCCTAGACAAACTATGCGGGTTACTGGTCCAACCAGATCTGAAACTCTCTAAATTCGTCACTTCACAAGATAACAGAAATCTGACGAAAATCTTAAGCTTCGTATCAGGCCATGGCGCTTTCAAAAAGCATCTTAACACCATTATTCCAAGGAAACTCGAAATGCAGACTATTTATTGAATAACTAGAAACTGCAGAACACATATACTTCGAAAATGCGAAGCATTAGAACGTAAAAGACAACATTCTAACATTGTCCGTAATATAGAAGATAACGTAACATTCATTCCCAGATGCGACCTTTGAAGCAACAAGCAACCTAGTTAGGAAAATCCTGACCCTAACCAAGGGAATAGACATAAGCTAGTTAGGAATTTAATAAGTTCACAAAAAGTCTTATAGGCTGAAGTGTCTAAGGGGCTAAATCCCACATCTATTTGTAATGCTAATAATTCCACGTAAATTGAGTTGGTCTATTAATTCATCTCCAATCTCTCTGAATTGAAGGTATCACCAAAGAATATTGCATTTTCGTGAAATCAATTCCAAACTCTAATTTTTCGAGGTGTAGCATACGTTCAAGTATCTAGATGAGAATTCTCAGTGCTCCAAACGTTTTTGAGAATTTATAATAGATTAAACCAAGCCTCCTCAGTATAGAAGAATATTTATATTTGTGTTACACACTTTTGGAACCACTATTAAACTCTTCTTGGGTGTTCAACAGGTTTCAATTCGTGAACCACATGTACTTTGTTCAGAAACAAATACAATTATTTGTTTTACAAACGTGTGACTTGTTTTTTAAACGTTTCTGAGCTAATTTTCGTTACGCATCGACAACTTGAGAAGTTTTCTTAAAAATATAATCTTAAGCAGTAGTCGTATCAAATTATTTATGCTGAGGACCGTAGGTAATTGGTGGTATTCCAATTTAATTAATAAAACACTTTTATTTCTTAGTTTAACCACATTTTATTGAAATTTGCCGACCATGGTTTCGCTAGTTTAATGATCATCATGGTGCTAGAGCTGGGTTGTGGGGGACGATTTATATGTTCCCGCTAAAAGACGTAATGAATTGTTGGGTATGAGCAGCAGTGTATCGTAGAGCATTATCACGAAACAAAGCAAATCCGCGAAAAAGATGCCTCGCCTTTTGTTTTGAATTGCAGGACCTAATTTCTTACAATAATATGTAGCATTTTATTGTTGTACTCCGTGCCCGGAAATTAATTAGCAATATCTCATATCAATGCCCAAGAACAGATCCTTGAAAGATGCTGTATTTTGTCAACCTTCCTGTTCTAAATAATAATCACCTTCAGGTAATATCTTGGTTTCCTCCTGTTCTTTGACAATTCCCTTCCATGGAACACAGTCGAGAGGTAATGAAAGCTCCTACTATTGACATGATTATATTACTGTATCTACACTAAATGTACTTACATTTAATATCTTGTGTAATGGATTTGACACAATATAAGCAGATAAGCCTTCAGGTAATGTGAAGATCTAAGCCAGACTCAAACTTAAGTTTCTTAAGTAAACTTTAATTAATAATGACTGGTTTCATCAAGCGGTGTAAAGTAACTACCTGCATAAACTTATTAACTACACTTGTAATCTTTAGCAAATTATAACTAATAAGTTAATTGAGAGGTACAATTACCTCCATAAACTTGTTAGCTGGATAAATGTTATTAAATTTCGGTTAAATTAGTTTGTAAACTACAAAACTAAAATTGAAGGAGCAACTTCAACTAATATCTGTATTGTAAGTATAGTTATTGCAGTTGGAGTGGGATGTTAACCGAGATACGTGTATTGAAAATGATCCGATATTTTAGTTCAAATTTGTTTATGCTCTACACTTGAGATCGTTTCGGCGCAAGCTGGTCTTGGCTAGTATAATACTGATTGACCTTAAGACAAAGGAACGTATGTACAAATCTTCCAGACAAAGGGAGACCATTTGATAGGCGAGCAAGAGGATGTTCGTGTCAAGGCGGCAATAAAAGAAGCCGCGAGAAGGAAACTAGAAAGATGAAGTAACCAAAAGGCGGACCTGAGTTAAATTCAAATGTACTTAAGTTTTTGAACAAAAAACACGGCAAGATAAACCATTATAGACCTACAACAAACTAACGAACAAGCAGTGTCCGACGGAGCTCCTCCACCACGTTCTGTTCAGTTACGCCGCAGTACTTCATAACGCTTTGCCTGAATGGAATTATTTTTTTCCTATTCAACGACGGCCGTTTCGGCTATTCAGCCTTTCTCAAGTACTGGAGAGGATATTCTTTTCTATCTAAAACAGCCTGCAAAATCAAATATATCCCCGATTCCTAATATGGAGGTATGACATAACGACACAACCATAATAATTCCGTTTGAAGTCCATCAAGCATGTGTGCGATTCCATTGAAAATAACAATAGTTTGAATATGGAAACGTTGCAGGTAGTTTCCGGATTGTTATGAATATTAATGAAACATTTGAAAGGGAGTAAATGCATGGATAAGTTGGACGAGTATTTTAGTAATAATTTTGTTTTAACAATATACGTATTTGGGCTTATACACTTGTAATCGTAGAGTTACATCTAGTGATGATCATTGTTGTAATTTGTAACCATTATCCCACATTGTATGCGTTAAATGTTTTACCTACGCTCACGTTGTGTAAGTATTTCTGTAACTAAAATTATAGATTTTTAGAATTGAAGAACAAATTGTAAACCTTTTTTAAGCGTCAACCTTAAAAATATTAATTGCTGTCTGTTAAACATGTCTGGATAGGTGCGCTACTTGAAATGTTAGACACGAAAGTCTACTGAGGTACTCTGCGTTCAAGAGCGTGGTTTATAGAATGATGTCTGACGGTAAAAGAGTGAACTGATTAAAACAAAAACAGAGGCGTTTCTTTAATTTGTTTAGGTGGATAGCTTTTGTAAAACTAAAAGACAGACTTGCCATCAATTTATCGAAACTGTCTGATCGATATCGTCTATAAAATTCCAACTAGGGAAATAGGTTTTGTTTTAAACAATAAAATTGACGTTTTAATAAAATTTTATCAAAGTTTTTAGAGCTAATTTAAAACATTTTTTTAAATTTATTTATTTATTATTTTTTTTTTTTATTATTTTTTTTTTTTAGTTTTAGTTTTAGTCTTATTGTATAGTTTCTCCCATAAATTTTGAACTTGATTGGTATTTCGTTTTGTATATGGTTGTGAGAGAAATTTTGAGTTATTTATAATGAGATGCTCATTATAGGAAATTTAAAAAAATTAATGTTATAATGGCGGCCATTTAAAAGAATGTCGATCCGTTTTTTCGGACTGTGTAAATATGGGTGGAAAGTGCATGTACAAAGTTTTGTAAATTTTGTATATTCAGTTTTGCAAATGACGGCGACTCCAAGTAGTTACTGAACCGGTTCCAAGGCAAAAGAACAAAGTATTAAATATAATTATGTGAATTAGCACATCTGCATTAAAAAAATTTAAAAAAGAAAAACAAAATTCAATGTTTACTAAACTTCCCACGATTTTACCTGACTAACAATATAAAAAAACTTTCTCAATCATTAATTATTGTTCATGCTTTCATTTAAGTATGAAAACCTTTTCGAATTTTATATCAATTACTATATTGGCGAGCTATTATTTGTATCAATTAAATTGTTCCCCAGTTTTCCTCTAAAACGTAAAGCAACTTTCATGTAACTTGTACATTTGTATCAGTGTGAATTAGATTAAATCAGTAGTTGGATCATTTACTCCAACAAATTTACGGACAACGAGGCACATAAGTAGTGGGTATAAAAGTTCTTTTTTTCAATCTATATTGGACAGTTTATATACATCGATGGCTGCAGTATAATATAATATGTAGTACTTCTGTGATCGCAATGAATGTCACAATGACACTCCCTCTGAATAGTGTTTTGGTGAAGTGTACAGTATGTGGTATTATTTTATTGTTTCTTCTTGGTGTATGAATATTGTTCTGCCACGTTGCCTTCTATTTACTAAGAATTTGGATTTACAAGAATATTTCATTAAATGTATTAAAACATCCAAGGAGTTGGGTTAACTGTTACTCTAGTGTATTATGATGGTAAAAACGTACTAAGATACGACCTGCAGGTATGATAAGGAAAGTGGCTGCACAGTTTAAACGCCCCATGTAATGACTTATAAGATATGACCGTATAAAAAGTAATGCAAGAAGATATTGTACTAAGCATTATGATAAAACCAATATCCCAAGATTCAATCAGTAACTCAAAGTAATGGTAGTTGTGTACAAAGGTGGTGCTTCAGGTTTGAGGCCACTTTACAAAAAAAAAAAAACTAACTTATTAATGAGACGACCGACAAACTTGGCTTTTACGTCTGCTATATAAAAAGGAGCAAAGGAGTTTTAATATTCACGAAAAACTTTTTGTGTAATTTAACACAGTATTTGTACCAGAAATTGTGATTATATATTTCTACACTAGATTTTATTATTGAAACTCAAGCTATGGTAATTTATCTAATGATGAGTTGGAGAAATTCAGAGTATTGAACAGAAAGAAGGAGTTGTCTCAAACGATGATGATAAATACATTGTTGGTAAGCAACAACTACGTTTATACGGTACATAATACTATCATGTACCGCACCCTCAGGGGCTCAATATATCGAGTACGCGCGTTCCCGAGGGACCTAACCGGGCCTTCAATTTGTTTGCCACTTTTAATGTAAAGCTTTTTCAAAACATATTATGTGGTAAAATAGTATACAATAACAACTAAAAAGATATGAATATGATAAAATACGTATGCTGTAAGCATGTTAAATATAATCAAAGTGTACAGAATCTTTTAAAATAAACAAATGATCGATGGCAGTTGAATTATTTTATTCAACACTCTAAACAAATTTGAGAAATTAATTTTAAGTGTAAGGACATTTCTTAAATGTTTATAAATATAGTTTTGTAAACTGGAAATGCAAATATAAGATTGTTTCATGCGTAAATAGAAAAATCTCAAGGCTGGCGTATTGCAATTGAAACCATACGAATTAAGAATTCTACAAAGATACGGATTAAAATTATAGCCCCCTCCCCCAGAAAACATCTTTTTTACAATACAAAGCTAACATTTGCAGACACGGTGTGTTAATAGAAAAGAAAACAACAGAATTAAAGATAACTATGAAGTACCACAGATAGTGAAGCGCACACATTGGACTAAAGTTTGCCTCTAAACTAATCTAAAGTTTTCTTCCACTGTCGCCTGACTGCTTTGGAGATCATTACTGTAGGAGGTGCTTTGCAACTGAAAAGTATCACTTTAGTTCTAAACTTGCCTGTGTTACTCCAGAGAAAACACAAAACCATTTCTGAGATAGGAAATAGACAATTTGTGACTTCTGTAGTAAATTATAACGTCTTTTCTTTTAACACTAGTGGTTCTGTGAAGAGTTGACTCCATCTTTCCTTTGAAGCGTAAGCGATACGACTACTAATAAATAAAACAATTTTTATTTCTTGGTATAAGTTAACCACAAATGTATTGAA
This sequence comes from Aphrophora alni, assembly GCA_963513935.1. Lineage (NCBI taxonomy): Eukaryota > Metazoa > Arthropoda > Insecta > Hemiptera > Aphrophoridae > Aphrophora > Aphrophora alni. Next base: position 112,597,772 of record OY740771.1, on the reverse strand, counting down.
ATTTGCCGACCATGGTTTTGCTAGTTACAGCATTGTCAAGTTATTTTACATGAATTCTTGTAAGATTCTTGTAAAATACCTTGACAATACTGTAACTAGCAAAACCATGGTCGGCAAATTTCAATAAGTTTAAACAGCTTAAGCTTCGGGTTTACTCCAAGTAACGGGTTTAACATTAAGATACCGTTTCATCAGATGTTTTGAATTGTTGACATTGCTAATTTGTCCTAACCAATACAAACATTTTGTGTTCACATTTTTGTAAATGAGAAAGGATTTGAAATGTAGTTTATAAAATTCTCCAGTAAATATGATATGCAGTTAACACCGACTACAATAAATGATGGAGAAAATGAAAAATAATTTACCTAACAAACCCAAACGCATATATGATAAAATACAACGATTTTTATGGATTGGAGGACAAAAAATAATATTAATTCATTCCTTGAAAATGCTGAATCTTCCTCTACAATATTTGTCTAGGTTTATTTCTACAATAACTTTTAATAATTTGTACATGGGACTAAAGTGTTAGTAAATATATTTGTGTATTGCATTGTTATGTATTATAGACCAGCAACGTTTAGTTTATAAAATAATTGTTTATAGCCTACTTGAATTCCCTGTTCATTCTCTATGTTTGAGTTACACATTTTGTTTTATCTTCTCTCTATTCTACAAACATTGTCTCACCGTAGAAAAAGAATCTCCAACTTTTGAAACAATCTGTATAATAATATTTGCTAAGTCGTAGATAAAGTCATGTATGTAACGACTTTAAGCCTAAAGGCATTCGTGAGAAGTTTAGGAGAGTCCTTGTCTCCTAACTTACTTATCGCTTGTATCTTAAAGGCTGTCACAATACAATCGTTTCTTAAACTACTGTCGAGTTATGGCTTTCTTTTAATATATTTTTTAAATAGATTGTCATTATTTTTTAATAGCCTAACGGTACATACTTTCCGTTAACATGCGTGTATGCTACATTCCTAAGATATAAATCGCTAAAAAGAGACCGGTTCGGTTTCGTGTGATTTAACTCTGTAGCCTAAAAATCTGTGTCGTGGAAAAGACACTGTGAGATTTAAAAAAATTTCTTTTGAAAATATCCGTATACATTTGAGGGTGTTTCTTTCATAATCGTTTTCGAGTTTGGAAATATATTTGATACAGTTACATTGTGCTAATTCCCTTTTGGAGAGGTCATAATTGATGGATTTTAGTAGAAGATAACTATTAGAGTTGACTATTCAATCCATCATTAAATTTCAATTTGACGACTTATTAAACAGCCAATTATCACTTTGTTAATGACGTTGTTAGTCAATCATTTACTTTATTATATATTATATTGGGTTACCTCAGTCAGTAGAAAATTATGCTCTGTAATAGACAATTTAGTTTACGATGCATTTATTTCAAATAATATGAAAGTATCTTTGTCTCAAATTATACTTTCAGATTTTATCGTTTCAGGGTTAAGAGAAATACTTTTTGTTCAGTGTCCGAATGACTTTAAATTCGTGCCACATGTTTGATTCAAGAATCACTAGTATTTTTGATGACTCCTCGTATATTTTTAGTTTGTCTCGTTTAAAAATGTAGTTTAGTCGGGAAATGTTGAGCATAGTTTTTTTGTCAGAACTCATTTAAAATTTTTTTGTTTTTTACATGGTTGGTTCAAATAACCTGTGTGTTTATTCTTTTTCTTAAATATTTGTCTACAAATTCAAATATCAACCATAAAAATAAAGAAAGATAAAATATGACAGTTTTTATTACTACGTTTTTCGTATGAGAGGTAAATTGGTGTGTAAAGGCTAAGTTTACTTGGTTTGTACCATAACCTCTTGCTAATTGTATTGTATTTATTAATATCGACTTTTTAATGACAGTGGTAGAGCTTCATTTTCTTATTCCTATACAGTAATTTTTTTACTAGCGATTAATTAATCTCAGCTTTTCACAAAATATCGAATAAATTCGATTGAGCCAATGGGTTGAGAAAATAATTATTTTGTAACTATTTTATGGACGATTTTTTAGTGTTTACCAATACGTATTGTTGAAGTTCGGTCTCAAGTCATTGAAAATGAAAAATGTCTTAAGATATGATAAAATATGTACACATATTACTAAACGTTACCAAAATATATGTACTCATTTGTGCTGCGAGGAACTTTACAGACTAGAGACAAGACGGACAACATTCCAAAAAGCATTTTCTAGGCCTTAAATGACCGGAAAACGGATATTTCCACGAAAAAATTGACGTCAATTTTTGATCACCACATACAACCATTATTGTGCGTGTATGTGACAAAGCAAAACGTTAAAGTTGAACCCTACCCTTTTTTTAATCTGTTTTGGATAATTTATTTGAGTATGCAAAAGACAGCTCCATTCGATCAATACAAGCACTCAAATTCACCTTTTTTTACCTTTATTTGTCCACAAGATATAAAGGTAACTTCCTTTGACTTTGAGAAGATCCAAACTGTTTGTGTGTGACAGAGAAGTCTGTACTGAACAAGAAAAACTTTGTCAAACAAAACAAAAAACTATTTATCGACTTCTCGAATGTTTAGAGAAGGAAGATTAGCTGTCTGCCGAGAGATAATGGCATTCCACAGCTGCAAGAATGCCAGAACATGCCTTCCCATTCCTTCTTCCAGTAAACAAATCCCTTTTAATCGACAATACAAGAATGTTCAAGTATAAAAGTGCTTCTTATCTCAGAGAGGGTTGGAAAAAATGTCCACTTCTAGAAAACGTAAATTGTCATTCTTCATTTAGTCTTGGAATGTTCTTTGCAAGTTATGTACTAGTTGGGATCATTAGTTAAGATGTTTTAGTTTATACACATTTTTTTACCTTATTAACGTTGGTTATCTAAAATCGTGTGAACTTAAGTTTACGTTTATAAGATTAAAGAATGAAAAAGAGGTCCTATCTATCTTAACTTAAACGCACTTTTATCAATATTAAAAAAAAAAAAAAAAAAAATTGTTTCGGTATGTTGTTTTACCACAAGACTTTTGATTTTATAAATCTTTCATATTAATTGACTTGCACGTCTTTATAGCTTCATATGTCTCCTAATTGACTTGCACGTCTACATCTCCTAATTGCCCTGCACCTTTTAAACAATACTAGCTCTCCTCTTGAATACTTCCTGTCTCTTCTGAGTGACTTAAACTTATTTAATTGTAAACCGTTAGTTTTTTTTATAAACCCTTTTGAATGTGGTCTGTTGGTTATTCCTCTAGCATATTCAAAAAGACTTCTGCCCTTCTGTGGTCAGTTAGGTGTCCGAGCAGGGAATTACTTTCCACTATCAGCCATAATTTTGAGTTTCTCTCTTATGGGAGGGAGGAGCACCACTAGATATGGTAAAAATATACCAATTTTGATCAATTCCACATTTAGAGTGTATAGTATTGTACAAACGACAAATAGATACTAAGAATTGCTTCGGTTAGGTTAGGTTAGGTAAAGTTATGTGTATAGTATTGTACAAACGACAAATAGATACTAAGAATTGCATCGGCTAGGTTAGGTTAGGTTAGGTTAGGTAAAGTTATGTGTATAGTATTGTACAAACGACAAATAGATACTAAGAATTGCATCGGTTAGGTTAGGTTAGGTTAGGTTAGGTAAAGTTATGTGTATAGTATTGTACAAACGACAAATAGATACTAAGAATTGCATCGGTTAGATTAGGTTAGGTTAGGTTAGGTAAAGTTATGTGTATAGTATTGTACAAACGACAAATAGATACTAAGAATTGCATCGGTTAACATTTAATGTCACCGCCAGACATAGACATAGACAGAGGAACCAACGGATCGAGTTATAAAAACCATCAACGACGTGGAAGTTAAGATCATAACTTATTGTCACTGTAGGAGACTCTGGAAGATGTATTTACAAAAACATGTGACTTGGACATGATCTCCTTGTGAAGACACTCGTTACTGAGCAATTCTTTTGTTTTAATACAAATTCGATGTACAAATATGTGTATTTTTTGGTATTTTCCTTGTTGTTTAAAGACGAAAAACCTCTCGATCTTCATTGGCTTATAAAAAAGGAAGGAAAGAATATGAAATAAAGACCCCTAGTCCTCGAATACTCCAATAACGTCAGGATTGGAAAAGAACAAGAGTTAGTCAAGAGAGATCTGAAAGACATTTAACCCCAGACTATATGAAAAAGTCGTAGATCCAGCTAGGGAACTCGGTACCGCAAAACCCTTTCCCACTAGGTGAGTCTCTGAAGGTGGTGTGTTTTATTCCATTTAGGGCACTCGATACCGCCAAACCCTTTCCCACCAGGTGAGTCTTTGAAGGTGGTGTGTTTTATTCCATTTAGGGCACTCGATACCGCCAAACCCTTTCCCACTAGGTGAGTCTCTGAAGGTGGTGTGTTTTATTCCATTTAGGGCACTCGATACCGCCAAACCCTTTCCCACTAGGTGAGTCTTTGAAGGTGGTGTGTTTTATTCCATTTAGGGCACTCGATACCGCCAAACCCTTTCCCACTAGGTGAGTCTTTGAAGGTGGTGTGTTTTATTCCATTTAGGGCACTCGATACCGCCAAACCCTTTCTCACTAGGTGAGTCTCTGAAGGTGGTGTGTTTTATTCCATTTAGGGCACTCGATACCGCCAAACCCTTTCCCACTAGGTGAGTCCCTGAAGGTGGTGTGTTTTATTCCATTTAGGGCACTCGATACCGCCAAACCCTTTCTCACTAGGTGAGTCTCTGAAGGTGGTGTATTTTATTCCATTTAGGGCACTCGATACCGCCAAACCCTTTCCCACTAGGTGAGTCCCTGAAGGTGGTGTGTTTTATTCCATTATATTCTAAACTACTCATTGCGGAGAGACGTTTTTAAAAGCAGTATGTGTTGAAAATTTATAAAATCTACCAGTTAAAATTTCACGCACTAAAAATTGTACAAACATTGTGGTTAAATTAAAATGTTTAAACAACTTTGCTTTGAGAATAAAGATCATACATTTACAATATAATTGCAAACACATAACCTGTTAATATAAAAGAAAACAACAGAATTAAAGATAACTGTGAATCATTACAGATAGTATTACACACATTGGACTAAAGTTTGCCTCTAAACTAATTTAAAGTTTTCTTCCACTGTCGTCTGACTGCTTTGGAGATCATTACTGTAGGGGGTGCTTTGCAACTGAAAAGTGTCACTTTAGTTCTAAACTTGCCTGTGTTACTCCAGAGAAAACACAAAACCATTTCTGAGATTGGAAATAGACAATTTGTGATTTCTGTAGTAAATTTGGAACTTTTTTTTTTTACTTTTTCACATATATAGATTTTGTTCATGTTCACACATCTCTCGTTTGAAGCGTAAGCGATCCGATTACCGTTTTTTATTCTTTAAAAAAAAAAAAAAAAAAAAAAAAAAAACCTTTCTTTAAATGTTCAGCTGTTGTCAAGCTATTAAACTCGTTACAATAATTAATAATAGGCTAAGTGCTCACACGGTGGTAAATCAGAAATTGAATTTATTTTTCTACAAAGTACAGGTGTCTACGAATTTAAATAGGCACATCGCGTTAAACAGGTTAATAAAACTACTTAGTTTCAACACGTTCTAGCTGAGAGGAGGTTCTGTAAACTGTAAACTTCGTCTCTTTTTGGAAGCATTAACAGTCCGACTAGTGGTGTATATTTCATTCTAGTTCATTGATATTTTTATACAAGTTACATGAGAAATCACGAGGAACATTGGAACAGTTATGTAAGCTATAATGTATTTTATTTTACACTGCTATGAAACTCTAATCTATCGTTGAAACATCGAAAAAGTAGCTTTTTGTTGTTTGATCAAGCCAAAACTTCCTGGGGGTAGGTTTTAAAAAAAACTGTTCAAATTTCCTTTGAAGTGACACAATAATAGTTAATACTTTAAAATGAAAGCTGTATTCCTAGTCAAGTTTGCGCGTTTTAACAAGATATCGCTTCGCTCGATTAAAACAAAACTCTGTAAAGATATTTATGAATTTATTTATTCCGAGGAACCAAAATTGGCGCATTGATTTTGCTGATTATTAGTACACAATAATAAAGCTTTATTGATATTCTCCGCAGAATAAAACTCTCTCTTTTCGGTAGAATAGAGGTTCTAAAACAAAGTTAAACAAACAATAGTTTTAAAAATCTAGCTTTCAACGAGAGGTTATCAAGGGTAATTTTTGATTTTGCCCATTATTTCTGAACTGTAATATTTTTACTTGCAATTTTGCACACGGGTTTAAACTTCACGTTTCACTAATATTTGAACGCAACCAGGTAGAGCCGAAATTTTCTTGCGCTCTAATTTTGAGTTTAAAAACGAAAAAAAATGAGGTATGTGCAAAATATGCCCAAATTTGATTGAAATCGACCCATAGATTTTGGGCTGCGCAGCATGCAATAATCATACTATACACAGACATCTTTCCAATAAACACTATTTTTGTACTAGGAGACCTTAAAACGGATATTTGCAGAAAACTCGGCATCGATTTTTCGACTCATTACGTAACTTATGGTAGATGCATTACATAACGGTGATAAAGTAAAAAAAAAGTAAAATTTAAGTAAAAAATAATCATCGAAACGGACTGAATGTTTAACACAAATTCTCACAATACATCTCTCGTTCATTTTCAGCAGAATGAATTGATTGCAATATTTTAATATGTAAGACAGAGTCGGCCAACATATACTAATAATTGTGTGCATATAGATTAATATTCCTCTCAGCGTGTGTGTGAAACTACCACAGTGAAGGTTAATTACCTTCAACGTACGAGACCTTGTTCATAAATTAAACCGACGAGTAGAGGTATCACCACCTCTGATCCCGCCACCTCTTCACCCCTCCTTTAAGCTGTTCCATATGGATGCACAACCTGGGATTATACTTCCTATCTATGATCTGCAATATGATAATAATAACACTATATTAAATCAGTTATGTTTCACAATTAAAAATAGCTTTCCTTATGATAAAAATTATATAGATAGTTGAGGATTTTAAGCCATTTAGAACTTTCACTCTCTATCGCGTCCTTAAGAGATCTCTGTCTCTCCTTGGTTTTACTGAGTGAACTTTGGCTTGCTCCGTGTGTAACGTCACCATTGATCTCGCTTTTGTGCTGGCTATCCATGTACCATGTGGGCCTATAACTTCAATAATTTTAAAATAAATTTCTTTTCGTTTTGCTAAAGTAAAATGACGGATTTGATCTGGTTCAATAACATGTTTGTGGGATCCCCCGAGGTGGGGGTAGGTAACGCGTTTCTTTGGGATAATATCTACCGATGTCATGCTGGACGGAAGCCCCTTCCTGCTTTGTGTGGTCCTTCATTAGTTTTGAAGGTTCACGTGAACATGTACAAGTTCTCGATTCTTTGAAGATCCCTTAAAAAGTGACTGATGTTGTTTCTTTTATTTTTATTTTTACGTGTCGGTTGTATTTTAAATAAGTCAATTCAAAGTGAGAAAAATTAATAAATTGTAATAAACTTTACAACTTGTGTTTATTAGCAATAGTTCCTATAAATAAACTCCACTGATAAAACCTTGTACCCCAGTGAAATATTGACAGTGGACAATACAACTACTATTGGAAATAAATTACTTATTGTTTTATATTAATGGTACATCCAATATATGTAGCCCAATTTTCTTGACTTCTTATTAACCCATCTCAGTTTGAGTCTGTCTCTTCGAGGTGCTCCTTTCCTCTCTGGACCATTCAAACTGCATTGTTTTCTTTTCAGCTCAGTTATTGATGTTTATACATGTCTTAGCTCCCGGTTGATTTCGCAGTAGGATATTCTGACAGAAACCTCCTATAATTCTTTTTTTTTAATGTGTTTTTAGCACGTTCTCATTTTTGCGTGGCATCGTCCAGATCTGTGTGGCTTATAGTCAGTATGCCAAAAGTTCATTTTTAAAGCATATCAACAAACCGTTTGTTTATAGCCTGTTTGTCCCATGTGAATATAGATTCCGTGTAAATAAAATGCGAGGAAAGTTTTCGAAGATGATAATGTTGGTGGGTGGCGTAATTGTCCTTTGCGTTTTTCCTGGTGCGATTTACTTTGTTTTAGCAAAAAAAAAATCAACTTTTAAAATTTTAACTCTGTTGTAAGGTATTCGCTATTTGCAGGAAATTTGTTTTGAATTACATCAATGTAGAAAAGGTGACAAATTCTGGTTTTTAAACTACTGCTGGTTATCTATTAGTTTTCTTTTTCACGATAGCTGGTAGGTTATGCCACTTCTGTAGTTGCAAGTAATAGTATCTGACATAAGTTGATTTCATACTATATGTAAGGGCGGTTATGTCTTTGTTGAGCTAAATCAGACTTTCTGGCGCTACAACACTAGACCTCCAATGATGGTTCGTCTTCATTCGCAGACAATAATATCATATTATCGACCCTCATTATCCCTGCCGCCATCTCCTTCTCGATCTACCTCTTCTTCTTTAACGATCTACTTGTCCGATAACCATTATTTTAGCAACTTGTTGTCTCCGATGCAATAACCGTGATCTAAACATCTAATTCGCATGTATTTAATAAACTTCACTATGTTATCACCTCCATGTAGGTCTTCTAAATATTTACTTGTCCATAATAATCACTATGCATCCATTTTTAACCGGTCCAATTCTCCTTTTGAACACGTTCAGTATTTAAATCAATGTCACTTTAAAAGTGACCAAATTTCTGTACATGTGTGACATGGGGACTAATTAGTTTGTTGTACAGTCTTAATTTAGTATTTTCTTAATAGGTTAGACTTAGATAACTAACAATTAAATTACCTTTAATGGTCTCCGCCAGGTGACTTCTTTTTAAAAACACTAACGCGTTTCAAAGCATCTGCTCCATCTTCAGAGTTCTTTTTCTTTTCACTTGGGTTCATCCCAAGTGTCGCGTTACGATAAGCGATGTATAAATTAATAAATATATATATATATATATATATATATATATATATATGTATATATGTACATGTCCGTGTGTTTTTATGTTTTATTTAATGTGTTAACGATCTCAACTGAGTGAAAAGAAAAAGAACTCTGAAGATGTAGCAGATGCTTTGAAACGCGTTAGTGTTTTAAAAACGAAGTCACCTGGCGAAAACCATTAAAGGTAATTTAATTGTTAGTTAAAACAATAGTGACTTGGATACTAGCAACATGATTCTTAGACTTAGATAGTTTTTTGTGAGCGTAGCAAGTTGATAATTGTTTTGGGATTTCATCATTTACTCTTACTTTTTATTTATTAGCATGGAGCAAAAGAGCCAAATTGTGGTAGTCTTTAAAATTTATACAGATCAACTCCTATATTTTAAGAACGCATTAATTTACTTTTTCCCCTTAATTTTTGATAAGACTTACGGTAGTCTCACTTTCCACTATTTTGAAAGTCCTCTTTCAGGGTGTTAAAATTCATTGCAACCGAAACCACATCATCTGTATGCTTCTAATCGTTTCATTTAAAAAATAATATGCCCTTTTAAGTCAATGTGTCAGAATAATTATTTGTCAGACCCTACTTAAATATGTACAGGTAAGTTTTGAGTCATTATTATATTTGAAACAATATTGATATTTTGATTTATCTGGTTCCTTATTAAATTGTATACCTGATTTTGAATAAACCCTCAAAGCTAATTTAAGACCTGTTTAGGTTTCATGATCAAAGAGGTTGGCTGTAAGAGCCTAATTTCTTTAAAAATACTAAAAAGTTACTTTGCACAATGTTAAATGGTTTTTATTTTAATGCGTTCTAAAGTAAATGGATTTGGACACAGATATTGAAAAGACGCATTGCCAGAGATGTAGGAGGAGTAAACAATGAATTATGTACGGAAACCACTAAGCGATTTCCAATAGCAGGGTCTGTGCCAACTCCCGGGGATAGCAATAATCATATCGCCGCGTAATGAGGTAAAATATCTAGGTAACAGTATCAGTCACTCGATTCATTTATTTTTAACATTACGATTAAACTAAACTGCGAAAATCTTTTAGCATCCAATAGTTGTAATAGTAAATGTAAGGTTTGCGAAACTAAACTGAACAATGGGAGTTCTAAAAGAATCAGTGCTTTTAGTCACATTCGGATTATGTTAAGTTAACTTTTTAAATCCCTCAGGCGAGAACGGGTGTGGGAGGTTTGGAGGAACCTAGCTGGATCTACAGCTTTTGTTCATGTCTTATCTTTCCTTTCAAGTCTCTCTCCTCACGTAGTGCTATGCCACCATCGTTGCTGTTATAAATGGTTACTTTAACTGGTGCTGTTTAATGGCGTGAACGAGTATGAATAATCGTATTTGATCTGTTTTTAAAATTTCCCCGCAGAATGGTTTTACCTGGCGAAAAAACTTCCATTTTACTATTTGTTTTATGTTTAAATTTTATGAATTAAATTTTTTTTTTCAAGTTTCTTAGAGTTCCAAACAAAAGAAAACAAGTTTTTGTTTACATAACATAACACTGTTTGCTTCTCTGTGCTTTTAAAACTTGATTGCAATTTTGTATATTTAAAACAATGAATCAGTAAAATGTAAACAGTACTCGGATCCTTTACGTTTCCAATAAAGTACGAGATATACTGTTCACATAACCAATAGTTTTTTTACAATATGAATGTTCAAAATTTTGTACTTGATATTTTAAACAATACGTGCAAAAAATGACTAAGTTATATATAAGCGCACCATTTAATTCCATTTGGTTGACTCGTAATCCAGCTCGCAAAACCCAAGTTTGTCTGAATCTGTGCTCAGTGTAATTAGAGGATAGATCAAGATAACACAGAACTAACTACTGTACACACAACGGCAATAAATAATAGACTACAAGTCTGGAGCGAGATTAATCTGTGCAAGCCGAGATTAACTTATAATTTACCGCACAAAGTTGTATAACAACCAGTTGTGTGGCTTGCTGATGAACTTTTGTCTCTATCATTTGGTAAATTAATAGCCTATAAGTTAACTAACAACGTATCTGAATTTTGTGTTTAATCATAATGAAAAAAACTTTAAAAAAAACACTTTTAAGGAAACCACTTCTTAATTGGTAGATTCATCAATAACAAACGTAATACTTATTTAAATTGTTGATGCAATTTTACCAAATAAAAGAAAACCAATTTTTTAGCAACAAAACGATATTTCGTCATCATATGCTAAGATACACGATGTGTTCAAGTGTAATAACTGAAGATGACGATTTAGTCTTTGAAACGTCGCCTAGTTGAAATTGCCTAACATTTTGAGTGGCGCTTTTAATGCAAAATATTCTTCACAGGAGGCACAACTTTTGATTGATTTTTTCAATCGTAAATTTAATTTAAAAGTGAATAATTATCAAAATGTATCCACTGCTAAATCGAGAAGTACAATCGACACTGGATTTGATAGATATTTAGATACATTACAATCAAAAACGTTCTAAACTTTAATTTTTTGATAAAGAGTTCTCTCAAATGCTGTTAATTTTTAGTAGCGATTTTATTGCAATTTTTTTTCACTGGAAGCAGAACGTTTGATTTATTTTTTCAATCGTAAATTTAAATAAAAAATTAATAATTATCACAAATGTATAAACTACTAAATCAGAAAATACAATCGTTATTGTATATGAAAGATATTTAGATAAATTTTAGTGAAAAATCAAAATATCCTAAAATGAATTTGGTGATAAAGAATTCTCTCAATTGCTTATCATTTTGAGTGGCGATTTTAATGCACAGTTTTCCTTGCAGGTAGCACAACTTGGATTTTTTCATCGTAAATTTAATTTAAAAATGAATAATTATCACAAAGTAGCCCTGATATTACTAAATTGGAAAATACAGTCGACGTTAAATTGCAATCAAAAATATAAATTACTTAGTTGTCGTAAACCAACTGGAATGTGAATCTATTGTAATTTCGTAATAATAAATCAAAATATTCAATAAAAACTGAGTACAGTCATAGAGAATATCCTCACTTCTTACTTGGTGTGTATGTAGATTTTAAGTTGTGTTTATGTGATTTTATCATGTGTCACATGGTTTTTTTTCCCCCCCCATTTGAGTTTTGTAGCTTTTTTTACAATTGTTGTTCATTTCAAATGAATAGATATTTCCATGTCTTTTGAGTCGCAAATTTGAAACTTTGTAAATTATAAAATACTGTAAAATATAGATGTACCAGTAATGTTTGGATATCCTCCTCGTAATTTTCATATTTAATTTACTTACAATTTAGTAATTAAAATATATAAAATAATAGAGTCAACGGAAGTCCAATATTGGTGTTAACGTAGTCAGTGATCTGAAATGGAAAGTTGTACAAAGGAAGGCTAACATAACTTTTAATATCATCATTCCTTTATTTTATAAAGCTGTAGCAATTAAACTTTGAGAAAACTTTTCTTTCAAGCAGGAATAAATAATAAAACTTTCAACAAATAAGGATGTTTATTTTCTTAATTAGAGACACTTCTACTGAATAGAGGTGTGTCAACAGTATTATTAAAACTCAGTTAATGAGATAAGGTAGAAATGTCTTCGTAATGTAAAATAAACTGTGAGAACGCAATTTTTATAAATGCTGTTTACAACATAATATAACTGAAATTAATTATAGCTGTGTTATTATGCGAAGAATTCAACTCGGTAGTAATCTTATTTTTTTCTTTTATTGGGACCTAACACCTACTTAAAATTTCGAAATGATTTTTAATCTTTTTTCGTTTTTGATTTTACCTTATTCCATGGCACTTCAGTTCTTGAAGAACAGTCGCTCATTTGTCTCGATTTTCAGCTAGTTCTTTTGAATTTCTGAAACCCATCCTACGTAGTTCTTCAACAACTTCATTTTTCCCAACAATAGTAGACTTCATTTAAAAACGGATGTAAGGATTTTAATGAAATTGTCCGCGCATCTCGATATTTGTTTGTAGACCCGACGGGTTCTGTTTCATCTTTCCTATCAGGTCTTTCGTGACGAATCCTGTCCCCCCCCCCGATACTGACGTTATTAGAGTATTCGAGGACTAGGGGTCATAATTTATGTTTCTTTTCTCCCTGTATATTATTATTATTTATATATATTATTATAACGTGATGAAACAGAAAGGGAGTGCACCACTCGCCAAGCGCCTGAACTCGAGTTCCGTATTTCAATTGCCACATTGTTAGTCCATCACCCAGTGAGTAAGGAAGGATATTACAACATAGTTCTGGGTTTGGTTAATTAATTAGTGCAGTATTTTGTTAAGTGTGAAACACCCCAAACTCGACAGGTGACGTAAAACGTGCATACGAATCAACTGTAATGTAGATGCACTTGTGGAAACGTTAATAACCAAATGAATTACAACACAATATTCCACAAATATCACTTTATATGTGCTACAGAAATACAAGACGAGGTTTCGATGACTAAGTTGTCATCCTCAGGTGTTACATGCACACGAACCCTACTGACGGTAGACTAAGAGATTTTTGAAATTTGTGTTTTAATTACGCAATGAAGTTATAATCGGGACTTCGTAGTCTCACGGCTCGAGGCAAGAGATGTTGGTAAAATTTCCGCATGTTAGTTAGTTTAGTTAGTTTCAGTCTCATAAAAGCTGGCTTAGCGCCCGGATTTGTGTGTGTGTGTGTGTGTGTGTGTGTGTGTGTGTGTGTGTGTGTGTGTGCGTGTGTGTGTGTGTGTGTGTGTGACTAGTTTCTGCAACCAGTGTTAAATCTAGCTGCCTAATATGAAGCGCATTGTTAAGTGTGAAACACCCCAAACTCGACAGGTGGCGTAAAACGTGCATACGAATCAACTGTAATGTAGATGCACTTGTGGAAACGTTAATAACCAAATGAATTACAACACAATATTCCACAAATATCACTTTATATGTGCTACAGAAATACAAGACGAGGTTTCGATGACTAAGTTGTCATCCTCAGGTGTTACATGCACACGAACCCTACTGACGGTAGACTAAGAGATTTTTGAAATTTGTGTTTTAATTACGCAATGAAGTTATAATCGGGACTTCGTAGTCTCACGGCTCGAGGCAAGAGATGTTGGTAAAATTTCCGCATGTTAGTTAGTTTAGTTAGTTTCAGTCTCATAAAAGCTGGCTTAGCGCCCGGATTTGTGTGTGTGTGTGTGTGTGTGTGTGTGTGTGTGTGTGTGTGTGTGTGTGTGTGTGTGCGTGTGTGTGTGTGTGTGTGTGACTAGTTTCTGCAACCAGTGTTAAATCTAGCTGCCTAATATGAAGCGCATAGTTTCTGGGTTGGATTAAGTTAACAGGTTAGGGTTGTTTAAAAAAAAATTGCGTGTTATTAATTACTAGCATTATTATTTCACGTTTAGTGAACCAGCCAAACTAAACATTAGGTTAGTGTTACTTAAACACCACCCGAATCTACGTAATTAGTTGCAGATAGAAGATTGTGTTAAGTGTTGTCGACATTGTTTTAACAGTTTGTGTGATAGGCTAAATGAACCCCAGACATTATAGTTGGACAGACAGGTGCCATTTTTTGTTTGTTTTGTATTTAAAATTGTGTAAAGAATTTATACTTTTTATGTTTGGAAATAGGCTAAGTATGAAATTATACAAAACCGCCCGTTTGCGAATAATTGTTGTAATCTTTTCACTGGGAACGAATAACAAAGTATCTAATATTACCACATTTTTGAAATCTTAAGACAACTATAAGTCGTATAGGAAATAGAGGCGGGGATAAAAACCTGCACCCCACCATAATGACATGCAGAGCTGTCAAAAAATTTGTGAGATCTTGTATTTGAGTTTTATTTTATCTAATGTTATCTCACAAGTCAAGCTCAATATTTATTTATATTGAATGAAAGGTGGGGGAAGTATGTCGGGGTAACTGAAAAGAATAGAGTGGGGAAACGCGCACAGATTTGTCCTTTAGTTTAATGTAGATCTATAGTCTATTAGTTGTCTCTCTTGATTACTCGATTATTGTTTGTACAATGCAACATTTTACTGTTACAGGATTCGGAAGGTGATACACCTCTTCATGACGCGATCTCAAAAAAACGCGACGACATGCTGAACTTACTTCTGGACCATAATGCTGATATTATGCTGACGAACAACAATGGTTTCAACGCTCTCCATCACGCTGCTCTGCGCGGCAATCCAAGGTAGAGCACATTCTTTTGTTTGTTATCTTTCAATTACGATTTTGTTAAAGTATTATCAACATTTTGTACATCTAATAATACGTTTATATTAATGATGTTTGACGGGGACGCATCATAATTCAAATATATGGTGTCTGTTTGAATTTTGTCACCAATATTACGTGGTCGGATTAAGTAAACATTTTAAACTTTGATATGATTGATGTCCGTAGTGAACCAAATTGCGTAATGATAGGGACAAAATGAGATGCTACTTGCCTTGCAGGAACGATACCATCTTGTGCAATCAGTCGTATTTAGAAAAGAGCATTTGTACCGAGAATTAGCAGGCCAGCGCAAGGGCATATGTCCAGTTCGGAGACCATGCCAAGGCACTTGCCAAGAGTGATAGGAGGTGATTACCATGATCACCCGATATATTCAACTCTGTAACCATACGGACATTCAGATCTTTATCAAACTACACCACTATTCAGACTGTGCGGGCAAGACACTGTCGCAACACTCTGCGGAGTTCTTGATAAAAGGTAAGAGAAGATAGTTTGAGCACAGCAAACTAAAGCACAAGCATTCCATTGATTTTGGAGCCAATTAAACGTATTAGAAATATGTTTAAGACTTGAGTAGGGAGACAATAAAACTAATTGTTAACCAGCGAGCCTCTTTATGGTTACTCCCCCTAGAAGTGCGAATGAATTAAATTACTTTTTAGTAAAATTGTGGAGTAGGTTTCTTAAAGGGTGATGAAATTATGGATATTGGTCAATTTGGTGAAGGGTAAAGTAGAAGGTAGCTTCCTATTTTCATACATTTTTATTTGTGTTACCAATTTTATAAAACTAAAATTTCTCTATTTAAAGCCTGTCGCTGTTTATACAGGGTGTATATAAAGTCCCGCACGGGCTTAATATTTTCTAAACGACAACAGATAAATCAATAAGATTTGGTACATCAACACCACACCTAAAAATCTACTTTTTTAAGGAATCTACTATCAATTTTCTGTCATATCATGGGGACGTCCCGCAAGGAGTCAGAAGGAAATCTTAAATAGGAGCATAGGTCAATATGCACATCAGTTTAAAGGGATTAGCTAGCAGAGTTCAATGCCGCAAACCACATTCAAAAAGGTTGATCCAGTACAAAATGGCGGCTGTTCAAAGGTTTTATTTTGTTACATTTTATTAGTACAGTAGCCACAATCCCATTAAACAAAACTGCAACTAAATGAATACTGCAGCTAAATACTACATTATGCGTGTCAATAGAGAAGTGAATTATGACGTTAGTTATCCTCAAGGGTTACAAATTTAGTCCTAACTTATTGATAACGGGGAAAACCTGGTAATAGTAACAATTAGAAAGTTCTTATCTTTGGGTCGCCGTTTCATATTAGCCAGTCATTCATAGTAGGCTATTCTAGTTTTCTTGTTTTAGTAGTGCTGTCCAACCTTTCTGTAAGTGCGCGTTAGTACAAACAAGTTTGTACTATTGCTTGTAGTTCTTCACAACACTATGTCGCTTAACGAACGTGAACGTATAACACTTCTTATGATGGTTGGTTGGGGAAACAACAGACGACCACACGAGGAAGCATGCCATTTATTTAATGACTACTTCCCCGAGAGGCAGCCAATTTTCAGAACAACTGTTCGCTTTATGGAAACAGGAGAACTGTTCAACTGTAGCGGGAGAACTGTTGAACGCTTTATGGAAACAGGAAGTGTTTCCGATCGTCCTAGATCAGGAAGGCCCGCTACTGCAACAAACGAAGACAACTCTTTAGATGTCTTGCAGTCATTTATTGAGAACCCGCACAAGTCCCTACGCTCAGCAGCACAAACTCATGACATCTCTGTTAAGTCTGTTCAAAACATTCTGAAAGGGTCAAATTTTAAGCCTTACAAAGTTCATTTGGTGCACGAACTCAACGAAGATGATTACGATCGACGTATAGAATTTTGCGAAACTATGATGGCTAAAATAGATCGCAACGAAATTGATGTAAACAATATTGTGTTTTCATACGAGTGTACATTTATGCTTGAATGGAAGCGTAAACAGGCACAATTGCCGTTACTGGAGTAGCGAAAATCCTCACTGGATGCGGGAGGCACACACGCAATATCCACTAAAGGTGAATGTCTGGCTTGGTGTGATAGGTACCCAGTTGGTAGGTCCTTTCTTTATTGAAGGAAATTTAAATGCAATATCATACCAACGTTTGCTGGAAAATGAAATTACACCAACACTTCGAAACATGTTTGGAGAACATTTTCAGAATATCTGGTTCAACAGAACGGAGCGCCCCCACATTACGGCATCGACGTAAGGGCCTATTTAAACACTGTTTTTCGGCAACGGTGGATCGGAAGGCGGGGAACTGTACAATGGCCATCGCGTTCACCAGATCTGTCTCCATTAGACTAGGCTACTTTGTTTGGGGTTACCTTAAGGACAACGTCTACAAAACAAAGCCTCAAAATGTAAATGAACTGAGACAAAGAATACTTCAAGAATGTCAGGCGATTCCTCAAGTTGCCCTGCAAAATTCTCTTAATAGTTTTTATGTGCGTCTTTCTAACTGTCAAATAACTGGAGGTGAACAGTTCGAGCATTTACTCTGAAAACATTTGGTAAGTAAACATCTGTTTTCCAATAAAACCTTTGAACAGCCGCCATTTTGTACTGGATCAACCTTTTTGAATGCGGTTTGCGGCATTGAACTCTGCTAGCTAATCCCTTTAAACTGATGTGCATATTGACCTATGCTCCTATTTAAGATTTCCTTCTGACTCCTTGCGGGACGTCCCCATGATATGACAGAAAATTGATAGTTCCTTAAAAAAGTAGATTTTTAGGTGTGGTGTTGATGTACCAAATCTTATTGATTTATCTGTTGTCGTTTAGAAAATATTAAGCCTGTGCGGGACTTTATATACAAACCGTATATATATATATATATATATATATATATATATAAAGATTTATTGGAATTAAAATTTGTCATCAGTTGTAGCTGATCATCGAAGACTTCAATACTCTTACACGCGGTTTGGCATCCTAGAATTAGATTATGAATATATTCACAAGTTTTCAAAATTTCATAAATATCCCTTTGGCCTATTTTGGGATATTCATGTTTTATGTCGATGTCATTTTTACTTTTTAACTGATAAATTCAGAGCCATCATTTTTTAGTAGAGACTACTACGTTTGCTATCATTTATAAAAAATGTATACACGGCGTTTTAAGATTGCATCAACTTCTGTTATTATGTTTTAAACGTCTCAGTAGCTAAAGACTATGTTGGAAATTAAAGTAGTAATCTAAAAAAGGAACCCAATGATAAAACATGTTAATAACGGTAGTTCATCCGTACTCTCGAAACGTCTAGTATTCATTTTTATTGGTGCAAATGTCCGATTGATCTGTACCAATAGAATAATCCAATAACTTTAAAAGTAAAATGTTTACTGCAATCTTTGGTCACCATTTGTTTTTGTTAGTTCATCCTGTAGACGAAAACGGTAAGCGTAAACCATCAACTAAAGAATAAAATAAATTCCACAACAGAAAGCAATTTATTTTCAACAAGTCGACGTTTCAACGATTCAGTTATCTTTAGTTTTTACAGAACTTTCTTCAACTGAATTAAAAAGTCAAGCCCAAAGCCTCATTAAGTTAGAGTACACTTTTATTTGATTTATAATAACATTAACTGTAAAGGGAATATCACATCATTTACCTGCGATATGGTAGGGTGATGTTCCTAAATTAATATTGATTTAACTTCGACATAGTTGATAATAGTACATAATTATGCCATTGACTTGATGGTGAAATGATTGGATATGATTGTCTAAGGACAATGAACGTCGCTGTAGGCTGATGGCGTAATGGTGTTCAGTCCCTGGTTGCTCTGATTGCAAACTTGGTTGCCTCATGTAAACTTTGTTGCCAGTATTAATCACTCCCCTACTACTTTGTATAAGTGTAATCACTTTACAGCTCAGTTATAATAATTAATATAGATAAAGTTTGTCAGTTTTTAACAAAGGATTGCTTGTTTAAAATGTAGATTTATTTAGTTGAACTTTAATTGTTTGATGGATCAAAGGGAAGTTGTTTTAATCGTCAGTTTGATATGTATTCTATTTTTGTTTTTGTTACGCACTTACTTATAAACGTGTCTATCAATCGTTGTAAAATATAGGGATACGATTCTTTGAAAACAGGCCCAACGATGTTTGTAAAATTATTATTATTTTTATAGTAGTTTTAATAAAAAGTATTATAAACGTGCTAACAATGCCACTATTAGACTTTACTAACGAGCTTGAAGTCAAGATCAACAATGGGTTATTAGAGCACGAATACATTTTTTAGGAAAACTTGTTTTTATTTAATCTGTACAATTTTTAACCCACTGTCATAATGTACAGAATGTACGAAAATGAATGATAGTTTAGGAAATAATGTGTCGGACAAATGTTGTTAGACATAAAAAGGGACACTTGATTGTGACCTTAGAATCAAATTAAGAGTTATTTGAAGTTCGTTCAGCTTGATTTTTTCAAACTGTAAATTTCATTTTGTACTCAGACGATAAAAACAACGTTCAATGAAAAAAAGACTTGGTTCACATCAATATTTTACATGTACAAATTTATTAAAGCTTGGAATTATTCCTAGGAGTGAATCTGTCTCCAGAAAATAAATACATACACGATAGTGTAATTTTCCGTTCTGTCAAACTCTAGTGACGTTAATAGGAATTCCATTTTAAAATTACGATTGATCTAGAAGTGATGTGCATGTGTGAATCGGAAAAAAGTTAACGGTTAGAGTTTTCCGCTTGAATGGTTTTCCACCTTGAGGTGAGCCGCAGGGGTTATTTGGAACTTAACATCTCTTTCACTTAACCAATAATTTGAGAGTGAGAGAGAGAGAAACTAGTGTGTAATAATTTATAGGAGGATAATTTCTAAATAAATTAAAGTTGAGGGCACAGTAGCAATAAATAACAGAATGTAGTCTAAACTAATAATCTGTAAACTTGAGAGGTTAAAGTTGTAAACTTTATCATGTTGTAGTTAATATTGAATATTGAAATTAAAATAGACGTTTAGATTGAAGTCTTGCTTTTGTAGGTTTAGTGAAGGTATAGTTGAGTTAAATTTGGATATCCTGTAGGTGTGAATGAAAAGTAAATCTAGCTTCGTAATAACGTCTTGATGTTCCAATGTTTATCATTATGATGATGAACAGTAAAATAATTGCAATTTTTACATTCCAAAAAGTGGAAAAAATGAACCGTGAATGGTTCTTTTTAGACAATAATTTTGTACTATTATCATTTTTCTGGATTACAACTCGTTTTTTTCTTTTTTTCCCTTCTTCTTCTTCTTTTTTTCGAGACAGCCGTTTGTAGAAGTCCAAAAAGGATGGAGAGGGAGAAAATCAAAAAGTTGTCAAAAATGCCAGAATGGTGTAATATGAAATTATAGGACTTTATTATCTCTCTGACTTTTTCTAAAAAAGATATTTCCCCAAAACAAACCCTCATAGCTGGCCAAAATAATATGGGGGAAATGAATGTGCAAAAGTTTTTTAAAAAATTAGAAAAAATGCATACATTGAAGTTTGATTCAAAGAACCTTTAGCTAGTCTAGTAGTTAACACTCTGGCTTCACGAGTGAGAATTTTCAATCCCCGTTGGAGTTTAATCTTTATGAGGTAGACCCAGCTTCGTTAAGCAAATTGGGATGCTACAATTAGTAGTGAACTTCTGGTAGTGAAAACTAGAACGACGGCGCGGCGGCAGGACTTTCGATGTGCTAACCACACAGAAAAGCCGTCTCTCAGGCTTAGGTTCTTCACTGGCCGTTGCGGTATAGAGTTTAGTTTTTTGTCTGATTCAAGATAAACTTTTTTTTCTTTCTTCGGTTTGTTTATCGGATTTTGAAAGGTTGATTATTCTCACGAGGTTTGGGTTCAAAGCTGGGTTGTCACAGTTCATCGCGTACCTAAAATGTTCCAACGACTATGTATCTATGGAAAGGAGATTTTATATTTCAGTTGTTAGATGAAAGATAGCTTTACCTGTAATAGCCTAGGATTTTAACTAAGGTTTTTTTCCGCGTACACTAATTTAAAAAAATTAATCAGATATAAAGAAAGGTAGTGGGGGAGATATTATCCAAAAGTAGTAAGCTTCAGGGTTATATTAACAAATGGGTTTGTTTTGCCAAAAAAAAATTGTTACACCTTTCAAAGCTTGTTTAACGTTTTTAAATTAACTACATAAAGTTCTGTTAGTTGAAGGATTTATAATAAGATTTTTCAAGTTATAACGATCTTAGAAGTGATTTAGGATTCAGTTGTAGGTAATGTTTTTAGCACCACCTTTGCATTAATTACTTCTGTTTGTAATCTAACATCGCCGTTTTTCGGAAAATTAAACTTCAAACCTTTATTCAACAGGTTAATCTCTTTGTACGGAAAATGTAATTTTCGTGTTGTGGATAAAACTGGCGTTCACAATGAATCGTATCTGTTTGACGTTGCTTCTTAATTAACGAGGCAATTTACCAACTCGGCATTCGCTTAAAAATATGCAATATTCAGTTTTATCAAAATAGACAGAGTTTTTAAATATGCGTTTAGTTATGGCAAAAATGTTGGTGAAGATTGATCCAGTCTTCGGCTTATTGTGTTGTTTTAAGAGTGTACAATACCAGGATGGAAATGATTCATACTAGTCGAGTAAAATAAGGGTTAAACTACTTTTCTTTTCGGGCCGGGAGGGGTAAATTTTATGAATTAAATCAGTTATCAGGGGCATTTTAAAGTTGAAGTGGCATATATATCTGTTTATCTAGCTCCTTCAAACAATTAGTTAAATAGAAATTGGCTTATTAGTAGTGTTGTTTAATAATATTTTTACTTTTTCGCAACCATTTTGCAACTACAAAGGACAGTAAAATTGTACTCAAAAGATTTAGGTTAGGTTTTAATGTAATTGTTGTTTAATTTGAGTCGAACAATTGTTCACCAATTAAACCTGTAAGAGTAAAAGTATAGAGACAGAAGTTTATATTTGTGTTGCCGCCATTTTATTTCTATAAACACCACCACGGTGTTGAAACTTTTACATAATATTTTTAGTAACTATATTAAAAAATATGTAGCGTTTCAATGAATCAGTTAAGTAATAAGCAATAATAGAAAGCAAATCCGTGTACCTCTTCTCACCTTATTGAAGAACCTAGTGACCACATTATTTAA
Source organism: Aphrophora alni (assembly GCA_963513935.1). NCBI lineage: Eukaryota > Metazoa > Arthropoda > Insecta > Hemiptera > Aphrophoridae > Aphrophora > Aphrophora alni. Next base: position 112,575,245 of record OY740771.1, on the reverse strand, counting down.
AAAATATCAACGTAAAACATATTAAATACAAGTAAAGTTGAAAACAATTTCTACAGAAATCGTGATTGTTAACGAATTTGTGCTTATACACGTGTGCCATGGCCTATTAAGATGTACCAAAACATTATCTTATCAAGTTGTATTTCTATGTAAATATCCAAATTGTATATGACGTACAGATGGCCAAAAACAATCTGAATAATTCAAGGGATTTGATATTTTAATCTATGTAAATGTTGAGGACGTTTGCAGTATATATGCAAAGCAGCTCTCATGTTATCAGAACCTTAGATTTTTTTTACTATACAAATAATTAATATGTCAACACAGTTTTTAATTTTTTTTTTAAATCTAATGGTTCCGTGAACAGTACACTTTGCATTTTTCGTGTTTGAATACATTCAATAAATAGTCCTTGTAAACCCAATGTGGCTTCGGCTTAGCGTGCGACATGACACAATAATACTAAAACTACTGTCAACAGGGACACTATTCACGGGGAGAAATTTTGTAATTGAAATTTACCATTCACTGGGATCATTTTGGTTGTAAATGTTATGCTTTGCCCAATGATGTGTATAAAACCTAGAATACAACTGACAAACTATACTTTTTCACCACCACTGTGTGCCACGGTGGCTGGTGACCCCATTCTTGGAAGTGTAGATGATCTGATTATTTTATTTTACTCTAATTCACATTGATACATCTAAACAATATTTATGAAATGTATATCAAGTTTTATAAGTAATCACAGATAAAAGAGAAATGTAATTATTTATTACGTAAATAACAATATTTTTGATATTATAGATTTTCAGTTTTCATCATAATTGTTTTGAAAACAGTTGAAATTTAATAATAATAATTATTATTATATATATATAATAATAATAATAATTATATATATATATATATATATATATATATATATATATATATTTGATTACTCGGTGTAAATGTTAGATTGCTTTTATTAATAAATTTCTGGAGCCTAGATTCTAATCAGGTTATTTACACTAAATATGTTTTCCCAAATTCGAGAACTAGCTAAATTGCTTTCTCTCGCCTTAAAACTTTAGATTCACAACATTTCAACAAAATACTTATGCTCGTTTTCGAGATAATATTACAAACATACAAGAATTACTCGTTCAATATTTGATTTACGGTACCATTCTTATTTAGTATATAGTTTATAGCAAATTTACGATTTTTCCTCTTAAACTAATTTTAAAACTTCAGAGTATACCTAACAGATATTTTCTGAATAAACTAAAAACTTGTTTTCTACCCTCGTAAGAAAATCGCTGCTGGGTACAACCTCCCGTCTATCCATTGACAAAGTATAATAAACTTTTATATTCCGTCCAAAGTTTTTACTTCTGTTCAACTTTTTACACAATTTGTCGCTTACATCACAAGAACTGTAAATATTTTAGAATGGCCACGATATTAAACAATGTAAGGGCGCAGCATGAATGATGTGCTGGGGAATAAATTCAAATTATAACATTTTAAAAGTATGAGTATATTGATCAAATTTTGGGTGAGGACCCAATCAAAACGTCGCCATCTCTACACAATTTTTGGTTCGCGAGTTATCGCTTAAAAAACAGAAACTTTCACGACTTTTAAAAATATACAATTTCTCAGAATTGGCTCTACCAATTTCGTTTAAATTTAGTATAATATAAAATTAATTACTCAAACTCGTGTTCAAAGTAGTAAGTAAAATAATATAACGGGTCAACAACAAAACGAAAATCGACTTTGACCGCCATCGTTAAAAGTTTTATTTTAATCAAACACGATTTAAACGACCTTTATGACAGTCGATGCATGTTTGTTTTCACTTTTAACTGATTACTAACGATCTGATATGTTTGGTGACGAATAGTCTTGGTTGAATTTTATTTTGTTTCATAGATAGGTTAGTGAGAAAGTTTCTGCCATTTCTTGTACCGTTTATTTATATATCAGCTCAACTTAATTCCCATGAACAGTGTCGTCTGCCCTGTGCTAGTACTATGTCCCTCTGCCTTCGACGTACTTGTGAATTCCAATGCAGTACCTGTCTTTGGATTTAGCAAAGGGTAACTTATCTTGACGGGACACTGGTTGTGCTATTCCTTTGTTTTTCACTATTAATGATCACGTCTCTGCTTGAGTGTAATGATAACTGAACTGCACAAAGTGATAACTTAACAACTAACCGAAAAAACTGTATCTAACCACTGCAATTTTAAAATTTCCAATATTTTTACCAAAATAATAGTCGAACTTAATTAACTTATTAAATTTGGCAGACACATTAAAATAAAATTCAAAATACTAGAGTTATTTTCGTATTTTTTAAAGTTTATTTTAAATCAATATTATTTTTTTTAGATAATTTTTTTAGATATTTTTTTATCTTGTTTATATTGATAAAAATCAATGATAATTGAATGCAGATTTTTAAAACCACACGAGATGAGCAATTGAGTAACGTATTATCCTGAAATTTTTTTTTATATCTTAGAAATTGTTAGCTGTTTGGAAATTTACCAGAGGATTATTCTGGTTAGCAAACTTAAAAAACCTCATAAAAGTGGGTAATCCCAATATAATGAAAAATGAAAGAATATGAAGACTTAGGGCTATTACTAACAAAAATAAAATATAAACAAAGAATAATAGTTCCTTTAACCACAAAAGTAGAAGAAAAAAAAAAAAAAAAACACCAAAACATTAATGAATAATTACTTGTTTATTACTTTAAATTTCTCAGTAGTCTCTATCCTCTGATGATGATAGTATTGTTATTGAAATGTGCATCAGTAATTTAAGGGAATAAACAAGTAATTATTCATTAGTGTTTAATTATTTGATTTTTTCTTAATTTTGTTGTTAATGGAACTTTCAACTATTATTGTGAATTTTACCACAGTGCTCACAGAAGATTGTATCTATTATAAACACAGAAGTAAAAAAAAGTAGCATAATTATGCCCATGGATTGGATTGGTGCACATTTCATATTCTTAAGTGTTGGCGTTGGAGGATGATCAAAATAGGAAGGATTTTTACAATTAATTACAAATTCACGAAAAGCTCTGTTCTAGTAGAGTGAGGGGTTTAGTATGCAACATGCTTGTGTGTATCTCCTTTGCCTATCTTACCCCCGATTCTTCTTTTGCTTTATACAATGTTAATATATAATTTTAATTTGTTACCAAAGTGATGAAACATCCTTTATAATATATATAAAACTGAGAAATAAAGTGTACAGACCTGACATGCGCATCGATCCTGTCATTAGAAAAACTCTGGTAAAAATTTACAAGATTTAATTTGTAATTTTAGACAAATTTCAAATAATTTGTTGTTTTTTTTTACGATAAGTTTTTATTTGAAAAAATTAATCTTACAATTAGAGAAATTATCATTAGTAACTCTAGAAACAAAATTCCAGTCAAATTTAACATGTAAACTAGGTTTTAATATTGCAGTTAATTGAGTATGATTTGAAAATGGTTGAAAATTTCAACCTTTTGAAACGATTTGTTTGCTAGTTATTTCTTATCTTAACTGTAATAGTTCATTTTGTGTTGCTGTTGATCTCATTACTTTAATGTTGAGGTCAGTAAACGAACAAATACATACAAACAGCAATCACAATTCACGTTCTACCATATGAATGTGTCATATGAACGCAAATTATTATTATTTTATTTGATGTATTTATTGGTCATCTGCAATAATAGATAAATTGAGAAACTAATTATAAGTTTAATTTTCACTTTGCCAGTTTCTTAAACGAAAATGACTTTTATAATAAAAACAATATCACGAGAAGCAATAAAGCTACAAATGACACGTAGTGTATCTCTCCCTCTTTAGACTCAAGTTTGTTCAAGAGGCGAAAGGGTCACACCACGTGACCAAAGAACAGCGGTCAGACTCATGTTAATAACCTAACTTCAATCTCCCTTAAGCCATAACAATTAGTGTTTGCATACATTATCATTTAGTTTAATGCTATGTTGTACTCCAATCCGCTCCATTAGCATTTGGAACCTAATTTAACAAGACAGAGATGAGTGCGTCCATTTCAAAATTTACACTCGATAAAAGCGTGTTTAGTGTTCCGAAACATAGTGTTATTAATAATTAATTATGTCCAAAAAGTTTTTCATACAAAAATAATTTCGTTGTCCCAAAATGTTTTTATACTATTTGTGAACTATTTAACTATTTAAATTTTTTGTTAAATAAATGCAAGATTCTTTATTATTGATTTCCTCCCGGTGCTATTTCTTATGGAAAATAAGTTGGTCTAGAGTCTAGAACGTTCCTCTCCTCCTTATCAAACTTTTGTCATTTTGTTTCATGTTGATAGTATGCCGTTACTGTAAGTTGTCATTCTGCTTGTTAGTGAGAATCTCACTCAGATTTTCGTCCTTTTCAATCATGATCTTCAGGGAGTCTGCTGGGTTGGGATTGTAGGACGTTCTCGTTATGCTCCAATGTTTTTTCCTCCCTCTTGCAGAATTGGCAAGTAGGTAAAGTCGTGTAAGTTGAAGCGGTGCGAGTGAATCAGTGTTGATCAGGGAAAATATGACCGATTTAGTGACTAATTTACGAGCCATCTTTATTAGTGTTCGGTCCGCAGGTCCTTTTCTAAATCTGACAGCTGTTTACTAGTGTTCGTTATCCTCCACATCTCTGTTTTTACCTCTCACTGTAGGTTTTTTACTCTCTTCTTGCAGTATTTAATGGCATGACTGGAATCATACTCGTAGCAAATTTGACCATCTCATCCGTCCTTTCATTACCAGTCATCTCGTAGGAGTGCTCTGGAACACAATCAGCTTTTATTTTTCAGTTGGACAAGGAAGTGTAGTCTACTTCTCTTCTCGATTTTTTATAGAAGTAATCACCATGGTGAGGTCCTCTTCATGGCTGATCTTGAGTCGTTAAGAATACAAATATCATGTTTGAATGTCGTCAAAGACCAAGTTAGGGCCCACATTCATAAACAACATTCCTACATCTGTTTATGATTTTATATACATAACCTTTCAGTAGGTAGGTTAACCAATATGTAACTAAAATATTATATTTTTTCTTTTTCAATCGTGTGGTCTCACTTTTGCACGTTGACCACAAGGGCTTATTGTACAGGCAAATGAAAAAAATAGATGGCTGGGAGTGTCTAGATGGCTGGAATATTCATAAGCCCTATGAACTTTCGGTGATTGTCGGTCCCTTTGTCGAAGCTTCAAGTGGTGTCCTTAGTCTTTTATCTTTATCGAGACATTCGCAATATAATATTAGATCTTCTCCAGTTTTCTTTAGAAGGCCACATTTTCTGCAAATAAACACCCCCCCCATTGTATGCATATGTCTTATCAAGTAACGAAGGCCACCACCTTCCTTATATTGAGTAGGTCAGATCCAGTCGACTTACCGAAGGGAACAAAGTGAGAGTTTGCTCATCTTAAAACTGAGATGCTACTCCATCTCCGCTCATGCTCTTACTGAGCACAACTGGTGATAACTTGTAATAACCTTAGTTTTAGATAGACCACAGGACTGCTTTGTGACTTTCGCTGTTGACGCTTTGTTAGTCAGCACGGAACTCAGCAAAGCGTAACATTGTCGAGTTCTCCCAGCCATGATTAGATTCTGAAATAACCTAAAGGTCTTTCAAAGCTGCCTGATTGTCTTTCTAGATACATATATTCATATTATTGTATCCAAGTCTCTCAAGTCATCTCAGAATTATTCCACTAAGACTGTAGTTTCTGGCTGAAACACCACTAGGTATATTTCTAACGGCGGGATACACTCCTGTTGAGGTCTGCCTTCCCCTGGTTCCACAGTATATTTATCATTTTAATTTATTTGTTGAATTTAAATGTAATTGTCTATAAACTACGTGAATTCTAGAACTACTTTAAAATCTAATTATAAAGGCGTTTTGAACAAAATAAAATGTTCATTTCATAAATTTGTGTTTTATTTCAATTTTTGCAGTTTTTCTCTACTACTGTTCATTTCAACGTATCCACATGATATTAATTTAGTAAATTATTACATGTATTGGATTTAAATGTCTTTATACCAAAACAGTTTATAAAGTTGATGTTTGAAAACAGTGTTATTGTAAATATACGCAGCCAGCATCATTAGCAAACATTGCCAATTCAAGTGTAACCCAATTTCAGGCTGTAATTATGATAATGGATTCCCTCGTCTGATTTCATCAGTTTTATTGCATCATTGAGCATGGCTTTTCTTTGATTAGCTGTTTTCAAATTATTCTCTATCTAATGGAGCAGACGTGGCTTTTGACAGTCATTACGTTTTGTTAATAATATAAATTATATTTTGTAAAGGAAATGTAGATTTTCTATGGATGGCTATAGAATTGATTCATACAAAAAGGAGAATTTTTAATTATCCAGTAAAGGGTAAGCTCGGTAATCCTAATATATCTCTACCGTGTCTTCTTTCTTAGGGTTAATTTTTACAAAAAGGGATATTTATTCACCATTCAATCGTGTCGTAAAGTCATATGTTTCTTGACGACAGGTTGTGGTACGTCGTTTGTCTACCTTACTATTCCAGTATTCATAGCTCTCAGCTATGCAGCTTGGTATGCACCCTCATCCATAGGTCATTTCTTTTCAATTCAATCTTGGGTCTTTGCAAAACCGTGTGATAATTGGACTTGGGATGTTCTATCTGTCCTTCACGCCACAGAGTGGTTAAGTACACTATCAGTTTCCTGTTTAAAACTGGACAGTCGGATATGTGCTGAGCTGTCTCCTCTGCTTCACCACATTTCCTTGACAGAAAGTTTGGTACAAGAAACCCCAATATGTATAGATAATTATGGAACATCTAGTAACCCTTTAACAATCCAACCACTTTCTGTAGGTCTGACCTGTTCAGCTCAAGGAGTTCTTCTGTATTGAGTCTTGAAGGACTCTTAGATCGTACAAGCTTTCTGAGATCTATTGGGAGACACTCTTACGTGCTAAAGTATACGATCCTCCACACGCAGATTTTGGGGCGATGAAAGAGCATTCATCTCTTGCTCTAACGCACCTGTCTGCCTTTTCATCCCTAGTAATATACTTACCTCTTGGAACCCACAAATTTTTGTTTTAGATCGTTGGTTTTTGCCAGGATAGCAGCGAAACTTGCCTCAAATATGACCCTGAGGTCAAAAGGAGTTATTCTCAGTAATTCACAAAGAGATTACGAAATAAACATACTTCTTTCGTGTGAGTAAAGAAAAGGTCTTAAAAAAATGGGTTTAACAGTTTAAAACTAGAGTGAAGACGGCATATTTTGACATAAATACTAACGTCCTGAAATCCATAGATTTGCTAATTTTTTTTATTTATAGAAAGATCTGAAGGGAAAGAATACCAAGTTGTTTTGAAACTTTAATACAGTACCACAAAACAATTCAAAAACGAAACAGCACTCTGTGAAAGTTAGTTCCTTCACATGTTTGTAAAATAATACCGTACTTCGCACTATTAGAGAAGTACATTAAAGACTGCATAAAAACACTGCCTCGTAGATAGAAGGAACAAAGTTTCAGATGTCGGCACTCTTATCCTAAGCACTTTTAGTCTCCATTCCAAGTGATATATTTGAATGCAGCAGAGAAAAACGTGCCATTAGCAGTTGGAATATATTTGACGTAATATTCCCCTCGTGTGGTTTAATTACCTCTGTGGGCACACTTTATCACAGCGACTCTTGACCAAAGTTTCCTTACACAAGAAACTGCTTACGACGTTGTTTCCATCCCCATTCCCCTTCCATGAAGTGCGTAAACTTGAATACGCTTCATTTCACTTCCATTTACCCTTATAACTCGTGTTGTTGTTTTTTTGTGAACCTGTATTGAATAAATAGAAATGATATCTCTTCATATAAACCTTAATCTATTGGTTATATAATAATAATATTTATTACTTCCTTATACTTTAAATTACACATTTTATGTTTATATTAATAATAAACGCTAAATAAAATATAATAAAGAAAAGAAATTGTGTGTATGTCATAATTCATAAAAATGAAGAAAGACCAGTTTCGGCGTAAGCACTACAATATCAACAAAATTTTGCCAATCGTTTAACTTAAAAACATGTTAAAAAATACCTTCGAATAGAAATAAATTAAAATTCCGATAAGTAAAACTAGCTCAACAATTAATTAATACTTCAATTAAAAAATTCTCAATGGCCTGAATATTAGACAAAAAACTAAATTTATAATCGAAATAAATATTGCATTTAACGTCTGACTAAATTGTTATACTGTTTTTTGTAATAGTCTTTTATTGTTGTTGTTTTATACTTTTGAAAAAGGTTAAACTAAGCCAAAATATAAATTCTTCTTTTTTTTCTATTTTCTTTTATTTATTATTTTGCATATAAGTTAAATAAATAATCCTTTTGGTACTTTTCATGATATCTAAACACTAAATAAGTACATTATAAATACTTTAAGGGGGAAATGTGGTAGCTCTATGTTCTTGACAGATGTGGGTTAATCATAATTTAATTAAATGAAAAAAAGGGAAACAAAATATTTGAATTAGAACAAAAATACAATATTGCTTTGCTAAATAATACAACGTATTGCTTTTTATTAATTCTATGTTGCTTTCAGGTTTAGAATATATTAATAATGTAATACTTAATATAGCTTAGTCGAACATTGCCATCATTTGTGTATACAAACTATGAACGACGTTTTGAGAATATGAATCAACTCCCGCTGTCAAGTTATAAGCCTAGCACTTGAGAAATGTGAAGTACGCCAATACTGCCTAGTGCCTTGTGGGCAACTAAAGTTAGATATGATCAGTCAAAATAATCAAATCAAGACTATACGAAAAAGTTTTTCCCTTGTGTATTATCTTTAACTGTTCCCAATTTATGTAGTTCCTTATTCCACCGATAATAAGTTTTCAATTAAATTAATGTATGAACGTTCTTTAGAACTTCATAAGGAAATCCTTAAAAGTCCCTTTACGCTTAGACATCCTTTAACTGGCTTTAAGTTTTAAGAACCCACCTTAACATATTCTTTCCTGTACTAAGTTATCCTTTATATTTGAATCAATAAAAGAACTAGGTTAAAAATTTAAGTTTCGTCATTAATAAAAACCTATGAGTTCAGGAATCACTGTTACAGCTGATTGTCGTTATTTGTTAAACATCAGTCATCTGCCGTATGTTTGTACGTTTTGATTATTTTGTTTTCCCATTTGACGATGAATTCACAATCACAAGGAGAAAGATCGGAAAAGAGGAAAAGGGTGCCAACGTTTTATAATCTAGAAAATATTAGGTTAAAAATATAAAATATGAATTAAGAATAAAAGCACAGGCGTTGTTGAAGAATGTGTGATCAAATACCCATTAAGCATGTAGCTGTATTGTGTACCATCCAACAAGAATGTTCTAATTTCAGTGATTTCTTTTTCCCCTAAGCAATATTATTTAATATTGTCTACAATATCTCTGTGTTCTGTTACATTTATGTCATGGAACTTTAAACAATCGGTTTTTTAATGTCTGATATTTTATTGTATGAAAGGAAAAATATGATATCGAAAAATGTAATAACCTTTAACATTTTACCCATTTGTTCTTAATCGTGCAATGAAATGTCTTTTTGGCATCCCTCAGGTATCTACTCATCACTGGTCGTGACACCTCATTTACCCCATTTACATTGTTGGTGTTTATTACTTAATTATTTATTACAAATCAGTATGGTTTAATGTTAAAGACAATGGACCAGTTTTTTGATCTTCTCTTTGGGTTGTTCTCTATTTTCACGCAACAGAATCTTCACTGATTATATGTAGGAATTTACGGTTCTATTGAGCGATATTGACAAGTAAAAGTAACAATGCTGTTTCTTTCTCTCCTAAAAGTGGGATCATTTCCCTAGTCTATTTTCTGCATCAAACTCAACACACGGCATTGGTTTTGAATCCATTGCTCGATCCAGTTTGACGCAATTTTATGTAACAAAAGCGTTGAAGTGTCTTTCTTTGTGGCAAGAGGGAAAGGACTTGCAGTTGTAGGTAGTTGTTCCTTTCATTGTGGGACTGAGTTATCACTAAAGGAAATTACGTCACCGGACATCCGGTCGTTGAGACAGTACGACAATGATAACGACAGAGTGTTGAGCCACTTCCATTGCTTAAATTAACGTAACTCTCAGTCTTTCCTTCCACATCCGACATTTTAATGTTTTACTTTTATCTTTACAACTGTAATTTCGCAAATCAATTTTGTTTTGTCGTTTGTTTATATACCGCGTGTTAAATAAGTCCTGGGACGGCTTAATATTTTTTAACCGTTACAGATAGAGCTAAAAAGCTTTGCAGATTGTTAATGGACACCAAAACCTATTTTAGTACGTAATCAGGTCGAGTTGTACATCGAATTAAAGGCCTTTATGAGTAGAACACAATGCCGCAAACCCGACCTCAAAAGGTTCACGCTAGCTAATATAGCGTGGGTTTAAAATTCGTATTAAATCAAACAAAGAAAATGGATTAATAGGCCTAAAAGACAAAGTTGTTTGTGACAGATAGTGGGTGTTCCCGCAAACAGGAAACGTACTTGCTTTAGGTAGTTGTTATTTTCGGCATTGCACTCTATTAATTTGATGTACATATCAAACTATGTTTCCTTTAGTTTATAATAGTTTGCAAGTAGATTTATCTCTCCCGTAATCGATAGATCCCAATCAAATCACAACGCACTGTTAAAATACCTATCATTACTATTGCAATTTCTCTCTAACCCCTGCCTGTATCAGATCTGTCTATGAAGATCTCTATCAGTTTTTTCCATTTATCTCAGTGATTCTTCCTGGAAATTAGTTTCCAATAATTGTGCTACTTGTTTGTTTCATAAGTAAAAAGTATCCCAGGCCAATTCATCCGCCTAAATTGAGATATGCACAAGAACTTAGACAGAAAAAAATAGTATGTTATTAGGCATTGCAAAAGAATAGTTGGTGGTTGAACGTTGCCTTATTTACCCTTTTTACAAATCCACCTGTTTTCTTGACTTACCTCAACTTCCACGTTCAATGAGTCCGTATCCACCCTTCACAGGAGTCAGCAAAATGTTCAGTCAACTTCTTCCAAGTTGATCTTTTTACCCCATAAAGGAAACTACTCTCAATTCTCTTCTCCCTAGCTGTGTATGTCAGCTACCACTTTCTCTCCACTTAACTAGGTGCTTTCCCCTGAACCAATTTCTAATCATTGTGCTATTTGTTTGTTTCTAAACTGGAAGTGTAGATTTAAGACTTACATGAGAAGTACGTTATCCCTGGGCAACTAATCCGCAATCTGTGACATACCCACGAATGTGGACAGAAAATTGTGTTATTAGCCGCTATTTCAACCCTCATAACAAATTGTAAAAATTTGCGGTTAGATGCATACAAAGTGGAGAGAACGTAATACCATTTCGTTAAAAGTGCTTAGAGACTACATTTGAGAAACATTTATCACATTGTCGCCTGTTTAGGAAATCAATTTCTAATGTTCTTATTTTGCCTTCAGAGTCTCAAACAATTTTAACTATGGAGATTATATTTACGTACATTCATTTTACGTGCTATGATTCAGTGTACAGTACTTATTAATAATCACACGGTGTCTGTATAATCTGACTGAGGTGGAGTATGCAGTATGCACGATGTATTACATCAGGCGGAAAGGCGGTTAAGTCGATATATATAAGTCACCAACTACACTCAAGTACAGAAAGCATTGAATCATATATTGAGCAAAACTTGTGGACAATTCATTAACAATTCTTAATGAAACAGACTGGGAAGGCAATGTTTAAGTGGTTCTGTTGTTACAAGTACATAAACTTTAAAGTTTGTGTTCTTATAATTTGTCAAAAACTGTTTCATTGACTTTGTTTTAAATTAGTACATCTCGTAAGGGGTTTTCAGAAGTTACTATATAATCGAGGTCTACACAAAGCAAGGAATGGAAGCTACTTTTAGTTTTTAATAGAGTTTCTCGTGACTGTGGTTTTAACTGTTTGACTGGAAGGATATTCGAATGATCGAATCTTGACATGACTAAACTTTATTTTTTTTAACTGATTCATGTAGAAATTTCATTCAGTATTACTTCGTTCTTTGAGTATCAGTGAATACATATACCTTCCTATTCATCCAATCTGAGGAACAACTTGTACTTGAAACAAGTTGACGTATCAAAGTGATATCCTCTTTTAACTCTACCATTCGTGATTCCGTCTGTACATTTCTATACCCTCAGCTTCGGTCAAACACGTTTACCAATCGTTATGCAGTTTTGATAAGTTACAACCCGGTCAAAAATGTGTGTACCGATTTTTCTTCTTTTTCGGCGGCTTCTCAAAACAGTTATTGCACCGTTCTAAGGCATAGACGCTGGTGCTCCGTTTAGGAATAAACGCTCTGGTTATTAAATATAACGGCGTGAATAAGGATACAAAAGGAAACATTAAAGGAAATTTGAATTGTTTTCTGAAATATTTCCAAACTAAGTTTTTAACTGATCAAAAATATTAAAAAAACTTACACATGCAATGATGTTTTCATTTATACCTATTACATACTGTTTGTTCGTTATCCAAGATTTGCTATAACTTTTATGTAACTTGTATATATGTGTCATTGTGAATTGAAGTAAAATATAAACATGGTCGGATAGTTTCGCTTTCAAAGAATTGGGTCACCTACCACCGAAGCCCACCAGGAGTTTTTCATATAAGGTAGTGAACATACTAGAGTTTGTATACTTTGTAATATTTACTACTACAGTAAATTATAGTCGCTCAAGAAGCATTTATCTTGTATTAGTCCGCCATGTGATACTGGTGAAGTGGTCTGTAGCTGTGGTATTATGTATTGGTCTTTCTTTATCATTTTGTGTCATGTTGGATTTATAAGAACCGTTTATTATAGGTATTCATTTTTTCTAGTTGTTTAAAGGTAAAAAAACCTCTTGGGTAATCAAAGTTCTATAAAAAAAGAACATAAAATAAAAATTTATAGCCCTCGAAGATTGTAACAACATCAGGGTCTGAAGAGAACAAGAGTTGGTTTCAAGAGCTGAGTTGGTATTTCATGAAGGTAACAAGAGCTGAACAGATTCAACCTTCATGAAAAAAAGGCGTAGATCTAGCTTCCTTCTCTCGGGATTGCCAATTACGTACTCATTAAGCCATAACCTAACCTAACCTGAAGGTTATAGGTATAGGTACAGAAACTAGTGTATTTTGATGCATTTAAACACTTACTAAGATACGACCTGCAGGTATGATAAGGAAATTGGCTGCACAGTTTAAACTTGCCCATGTAATGACTTATAAGATATGACCGTATAAAAAGTAATGTAAGAAGATATTGTACTAAGCATTATGATAAAACCAATATTCCAAGATTCAATCAGTAACTCAAAGTATTGGTAGTTGTGTACAATGGTGGTGCTTGAGGTTTGAGGCCACTTTACAAAAAACTAACTTATTAATGAGACAAACTCTTTACAAACTTGGCTTTTACATCTGCTATTTAAACAGGAGAAAACAAGTTTTAATATTCCATTAGGTGTACTGAAAATTGTTTAGTAATTTATTACGTTATTTGTACCAGAAATTTAGTTTAACATTATTTGGAAACTGCATTTTATTCTTGCAATTTTAACCCTAATGAAAACTAGGATCGTAAGACTATACAATATTTACTGCTCCTCAGAAATAAGAAGATACGTCATTATAATAAATAAATTCTCGGCTAAGTGCAAATATTTTGAAAAATAACGACGCAATTTTATTAATAAATATGCGATTCTTTTATTAAGTGTCATTTCACGATATAAGCTTTGTGTTTTTAAAATATTTCCAGAAAGCCACTGGTTGTTTCTAAATTTACTGGGGATAAAATTAAATGTTTTTTTACACAGTTTACAAACCTACAGCTTTAAAGGCTTATTTTAATAACCTAAGTTGGGTTCTTACACGAAGTGTTAAAGTTTTTATAGGTGAGTATTATGGGTGTGTTCTAAAACTCAGCAAGTGTTTCTATATCCATAAAACAAAGTGATAGCGGTACGTTCCAGCTTGTTTTGTAAATTATAAATAATACAGTTGGAACGAAAAATAAAATGGCGTACATTTTTTAAACTACAAGTTTAAAGGAAAACAAAATCGCTGTTTTTTCACCTTAAAAAAAGAGTATGCAATATAAAGACCTGTAGCGTTTGAATTCTCTATAGCGTCAGAGTCAGAAGGAAGAAGAAGTGGTCAAGAGAGACGTAATAGAAGAGATGAAAGAGGTGGATCTAACCAAGATAAAAAGGCGTAGATCTAGTCAGGGTATCTCGGGATGGCTACACTTTTAACCATGACTAAATGAATTCTGTAAAATTGTTTATGAGCTGGAAAGTGGCATTTTTTAAATTGGAAGAAAGTAAATTCTAATTTCGAATCACCAGCGTTTCAAAATAACAAAGATTATAATTTAAAAAAATAGATTACAATATAAACGTATGCTACTATTTCCCAACACTTCACCTCAGTATTGTAATTTTTTTTTAACGTGGATTTAAGAGGATTCAAACAAATGGATTTTACTATTGTCCTTGTTTGTTATTTAAAAGTTGTTGAATCTTGCAAAATAAATTATCGTGTTTGTGAATTAGTTTGTCTACTCCCCCCCCCACCAACTAAAAGTAAAGACGGAATTTGTTGTTTATAATGCATAGTAAAATCTTATGTTTGTAATTGCATTACCAAATATAATATTTAAAAAAAATAATATTTCATCTGAAAATTTGTTTTAAAAAAGAGTTTTATTTTAATTAAAATATAATTTATTAGATAAAGTAGTAAAATTTAAACGTTTTTATATATTTTTTACACATCTCTGGGAAGTCACATGTTAATGACTTAAGATCCGCCTCTTCTACAGACGCTTTACAATTTACAAGCGTTTAAAATGTCAATACGGTTTGAGAGCTGTTTTATTCGATAAGTACAAAAGTTACAAAAAACTTTAAAAGGTAAAAACCAGTATTTTTTTAGTTCAAATTAGAGGTATCACCCCTATTTGTACAATATGGCGGACAGTTCAATTTGTTTATGTGAACGCCTATTTTGGACAAAACACATTATTTTAAAACTTTTTTATACTTGAATATTTTTTTCGATATCCTTAGTCGTTTATGAGTTCCATTCACTTAAATGTTTCGAAAATTCGCAAATTCAAACTACTTCTGAAGTTGATTTTTTTAATTTTTCTAATTTTTAAATGTCTAATTCAAGTAAAATTTACACTAGAGCGATAGTAAAAGGTGTAGTAACACTACTGTTATTTTTATTTATTTTGTAGGGTGAGGAATAATAGAGTTTTCGTTAGAAAACAAAAATCTAGAACATCTGGCTTACTCTTTATCTAAATGTATTTCACCTTATGAATTAAGGACAAATTTTTATTATTTAAGCATTGTTAATACATTTATTTCAGCTGCAATATCTTATTCACAAGTTCTAATACATCCTGCAATAATAATTTACAAACTGGTGCAAGCCAGTAGGTGTTCTTGACAAATATCAGAAAAAGTTGCACAAAATCAAATTTTGAAACATTTTAAAGTGAGATTTTAACAGAGTTCCTTTTTTTAATTTACTAAAAAACTTATATGTGGCAATTTTCTTAACAGCTGTTTTAGAGAATAAAGAGTATGGTATTGCTGAGTAAAAAAAAGGTGCTTTTTAAACTTAAAATTTTGTATACATTTACAGTCTATTTATGTTTCAATTTAAAAATCAATTAAACTATTTTAGGTACGGAAAATTGACCTATGATAACGGCATAAAACCTGTATTATCACAACTTTGAGCGCTTATAGCTTCTAAACGGTTAGAGATATCGAAAAAGTCCCTGGAAAAAAATCTCAAAGTAATGTATGTTATCTAAAATCTCAAATACAAATTTTGTATTATTTTGTATTTGTTCTTATAAGAAAATTTAGAGTTGACAGCCATATTGAAAAATGGCGGATGATATAAAAAATTCGGGAATACTTTTAATATTAATTCATGAAATCCTGGGATTAGCTTTTAATTATGTTTTGTCATTTTTGTCATCACACCGGTTTCAATTTACTCTAAACGGTGGAAAAAGATTTAGTGCCTACTCATATGTCAACATTTCCATGGGTGACATCGCAAAAACTATATTTTATATATTAGATATTTGCAAAAAAAACCAATCTTAGAGAGTACTCCAAACACAATAATAGTACACGAACATTGATCCCATTTCGTAATGTTTGATTAAGGTCACATGTTGCTGTATTTTGATTGATCTCCCTCCGGCTTCGACAAGATTCTGTTATGTGCTCCGTGAGTCGCGAGGAATTTCGATCAATTTCCCCTCCCCTTCCCTTCACCCGCCGAGATGAGTTATTGTAGAGCGAGTCAGGAAATATTGGAAGGATTATCAAGCTCTGGCTCTAGCTGCTGATATTAAATAACTCTTGGTGACTTCTTGCTCCATCCGCTATCACAACTCTAATCGACCAACTTTCATATGTAATCGTTGCATCTCTCAGAGAGGGGTTGTAATTTAATCTTAAATATCAAGTTTACAATATTGTAAATATTTTTGGCGTTCAATTATTTAAAATTTAACCTTATTTGACGGGTTATATATAAAAATTTTAAAAAATTATAAATACATTTTCAGCCTAAACTATAGACTGATTATAATATTATATCTTTTTGTTTAGTTTTTCTCTATTTATTTCTTGTAGTTTAAAGACAAAACAACCTCTTGGTCATCATCGCCATATAAAAAGAGGAAGAACAGGACACCAAATACAGACCCTCTAGTCCTCTAATACTCTAATAGCGTCAGGGTCGTGAAAGACATGAGAGACCTAATAGAAAAAATGAAAGAGAGAAATCTAACTCTGATTACATAAAAAAAGTTGGGAATCCAGCTAAGAAGGTTCCTTGGGATTGCTATACGCGTAGTCGGTAAAGTGAATCCTGGAGGGAAATATGTGTTCTGAATAAACCGCATTATAATATCTAGAGTTAAAATAATTATAAATACTTATTATATTTTTATAATAGTGTATTAGGCTACTGAGAAAAAATTGAAGAGTCCTTCGGAAAATAATAAAAAAATATACTATCGAAAATCTTTGTACCAAAAGTTACTTAAACTAATTATTTTTATGGAAACAATAAAGTTTTTGAAAAAAACTTGAATAAAAAAAATTGCAAAAGTAATCAGATGGCAGATTTTCAATCTAAATGGTATTTGTATATATCGTTTTACATCTAAATATTTGTTCTATGAGATTCCAGTAGGTTTGATTTTATTTTATAATTTGTTACAGTTTGTTACCTTCCAATATGGAAACGTGTATTTTGCTTGCAAAAATTTTGGAAACAAACCATGAAAACTTTTATTATTGTACATAGTAGCATAAAATAAACTTTTTTTTTTTTTACAGGAACAAAACTAAATTCAAGTTAGAAATTTACAATACTGGAATATTCAACGTACGTACAGTAAAAATTAATTAGCAATTTTAATGATAAATTTGACTATTGTGACATACAATAATGTAGAAACAAATGTTTTGTGAATGTAATATAAACAAATAATTGTTCATCGTTCTGTGGAAGGTTGTGTAAACAGTGATTCTCGTCGAACATAACAGTTTGACCAACTACTCAAACTAAAATACTCCAGAAATTAAAAAAAAAAACTGTATTGTAGTGATTTCTATATGTAGTATTACCTCAAGTATTTTATAGTAAATTATTTTAAGTTTCACTATTTATACTTTGTTGCTTATGGTTACAATTTTAGTTATGATGTTAGTTATAACTTGTATATGGTGAGCAACTTCGTTTTGGTAATAAAATATCTAACGATTGCAAAGTGATTTGGTTGTTCTTCCGTTGTATCCACTTGTAATAGATTCATCGGGATTCGGTAAATGTGTTAATACAAAAATAATTCTAAAACCAAAGCTTACGTCGTGTACAAATAATTTCATTTTCACTTAAAACCAAAAGATCTCTCAGGAGCTCACTATAATGAGAACGGACTGCTGGTTTCTAGCTGGATCTATTATGCAAGACTATTCTATGAATGATTTTATTATGAATACTTTTATTCGTGTATTCTTGGATTAGATCCCTCTCTTTTATATTTCGTATCAGGTCTCTCTGGATCAACTCTTGTTCTTTTCTGACACTAAGAGTTTTTGAGGTTTTTAAAAATTTTATCTACTTTTTTCGCCATTAAACAACAGTGTCCAGTATAAGAGTCAATATTTGGACAAGCATTGATCACTATAGAGCGAAATGTTGGTACAAACAGATTTAAAAACCATTTTATTTTTATTAACACGCGTGTTGAAATCCCAAAGTGTTAATATTTGTATGCCAATCATCATTTTACAGGATGACTGATATTATTGAACTGTAATAACTCTTCAAGATAACTGAAAAATGCCAATCGTCCCACTATCGTTGTATATTTATAAAATAAGATACCTTGTGAAGACTTTCTTGCATAATGAAGACAGCGCGAGTTTATTTATATAAAGGTAAAGGAAATGTGTTTAGTTAACTACAAAGAGGTTCAGAGATAGAAGGGAGGAAATAAACAACACTAGCTGTATAATGAGGAGGAAATGAGAACATAACAATGTCTGTACTGAGCGGCTTAGTAGTGCCGCCGCAGAAACCATTTTATTTCTATTGAGAGGTAGAAAGGAGTATTGTAATTGGAAACAAAAATATTGATGCAGTCAGGACATGATTTCCAATTTATAAGGAAAAACATTTTGACAAATCATCTTTTCTGGTAACAACGTATGATTTTACAAAAAGAAATATTATTTGTGTTGTTCAAATCTCTACAAAATGTTTGTGTCGCGGGTACGGACAAATAACCAGACAACGTGTTCAATGTTTGACGAGAGACGAACACTTACTTTACACTTGGGCCAAACGAATTGTCGACAAATGTATTTGTGGAACGCGCACTAGCTGCCGTCCAATGTATTTCCATGGTCGGCATTGTGACGTTGACGTATAAGCGATTTCATTATCTACTTGTATGACCGCCGCCGCGGCAGATGTACTGGCAAGCTCGTTTCTCTCTGCCGCAAAGGTTTCTTTCGTTCCTGTCATCGCTTTACTCTCTCACGATCAACATTGGGTCTCTGTTGAAATGCTTTCCCAGCCGTGTATTCAATTCAATACAATTTCATCAGAACATCTCAAAACAATACACTGAATCTGTTATATTACGATCTGACCTGTCTATGAGACAACCACGAGCATCGTAGCTTCATTGAGTCAGAAGTTATACTGCATGAAAGTTTCCAGCATTGAGTCAGAAGTTATACAGCATGAAAGTTTCCAGCATTGAGTCAGAAGTTATACTGCATGAAAGTTTCCAGAGGTGGGGAAACGATCACAAAATGGCGACGTGCCCCACTCCATCCCGCGAGTAGTATTACAATCCCCGATAAGTGAAATAAATATTTTGAATCTATAGCTATTATGTGGTTTTTTTGATTTTCGATCTAAACTATTGTTTTTGAGCTGCAACGTGAAATTATATCCCGTTTTGTTAGCATGAGGTTTTAGTGATGCCCAGCAAAGATGTATTAACCACACTAAAGTGGCATTCTCTATTATCATACGTTTCCAAAGTGGCCGCTTGACTTTTTTCGGCGCGCATGCGTGCTAAGCTACTACATATATTAGGCAACTACAGACGGCATTAAGAGAAAAGGAGTTTAGGGTTTGGTGTCGTAACATCTCGTCCCGATTCCACGAGCGTGGGGTTGGATTAGGTTAGGTTAGGTTAGGTGTATTAGACTCCTCACGGGCTCTCTTCTTTGACCGTCCTATAGCTTTCTGTACATCAATTCCAGCTACATCGGGCACACACATATTATGACTCTCTTCTTTAATAATGTCACTGTTACTAGTTACTACTTTCCCGTTACAATTTCACCGCACTTCTTCTCCTTCTTCTTGGTAAAACGATAGCCGTTTAAACAGCAAACAGGGTTGACCTCTTGTAGTTGTAGAGAACTCCATAACTGTAGAGACGTAAAGCTCATGAAGTCACGCATACGAATAAGGTAATAATATTCGCCACTACGAGATGATGTAATTAGTTTGTTTAATCATTTGTAAAACTGAGCTGGACGAAATGTTCCTTTTTCTAGGAAATGGGCAGCGGGGGACGAAATGTTACCGGGACGAAATGTTACTGAAACTAGGGTTTTTTTAATATGATTAAAATATTTAAGACAATGGAAGACACGCCGACTGTGACCTGTTATCGGTTTCTTAGAAATGTAAGAAATGTTTCGGTATGTAAGAAATGTTCTACCAAGCAGAGGTTAATTAATGTAAATCTAATCGTGATGGAATGGTTAGTAAATGCGTTAGACCGTTGGAAAAATAACAGATGCCAAAACGTGCATCAGAGAAACTGATTGGACGGCCATTTGTCATTAGTTTGCTGCAGCTTTTAAATGAAAACCTTCATGAGATTAGATGTTTTACAATGTCTTAACATTTATTTTTTAAATTTCCACAAATTTCAAGAACTGTTCTTTATGAAATTGTGTCACATTGTTTATATTATCGGAAGTTAAGCTCGCTCTGGGCTATCATAGGCAATCTTTACCAGTTAGTTTCTGCGAGACATTTGTAATATTTCTAATCACAACTTAATGTTAGTCATTCAATTATCAATTGTCCTGTGGAAAACTATAAGCTCGTTTATAAAGCTGGAAAATATTAGGTTTTTGGAGGTTAATTTTCAACCTCTTTTCTGGTTTTCTTACCTTTACGACATCGTATTCTAAACAAAGTAAAAATCGTTGGAATATTCATTTCATTGAATTAAATTAATTATTTTTAAAAACGCATTATTTGTTAAAAAAAAACAACTGATTTTTAAAATTATTTTTAGGAGCACTTGAAATATTGGTTTGGATATAAATCAAACACATATTTTGAATGATTAAATTATACCTGATACATAAAATTATATTCAACACAAGATATAGAAATTAGAAAACATATGAACGTCATATATTGTCAATAATAAAGTTAAATATGCAAATACTGAAATTGTGGAGTGGTTCTTAATGAAATTGTCTTTTTATATCAGTTTTATAATTTCAGATCTCTATTAAAAAGCATTTCTTTTTTAATAAAAGTTAATTACTCTGTTTGAATCATATTTGTATGATTTTAAGTGAAGTTTTAATTGGGTATTTTATGTATTTACATGATGACCAACTTTGAAACAGTTTCCTCAGTTATTCAAAGCATAATTAAATTAGACGTTTATTTTAAACTACTTATACTAAAGACCGTAGGTACTTGGTGGTATTCCATTTTAAATAAATTAAAACAACAATTTTTTAGTTTAAACCACAATATTTTAATTGAAACTTGCCGACCATGGTTTCGCTAGTTAAAGCATTGTCAAGGGCTTATACAAGAATGACAAGTATTCGCTATTTGTAATCGTTGGTATCATTACTTGCAGAATTGAAATCTCCCAATTTGTATCTAATTTTAGTATGTTATAGGTTGAATTTCAAACGAGATTTGAACAAAAAGTTTTAAAATTACCACCATTTTGACATTCTAAATTTCAATAGCGTTCTCTATGGCCACACTATAGTCCCCAATTCAAAGTTTCATCTTCATATCTGAATTTCTGTGGTTGCCGTCATGCTTACGTACAAACTACAACATCAACGGACGCCATGTCGTAATATCTTTTCAGTTTCCGGTGGTAAATCAAAAAAACGGAGGTCGACATCTTGTGCGATTACCAAACTTACTCTCTATTTGGTATACTGGGCAACTAAAATAGCTCTTAATTTCTTAGCAGTTTGTTCCCGATATGTCTCACCGCAAATCTTTCTTCTTCAGTTGGGGGATCTATTTCTTTAAACGTCAACCACAAGGGCTTGTTGCGCCCCAAATACAAAAGATGATTCGATGACTACAGGATATCCCACTGGAGCTTCACAAACTTTCCATGTTCTTGTCTTGATGGATATCTGCTTCTTTTCCAAATACTTAGAGATCTCAGTCCTTTCACGTTAGTAGCTTTTATATTCATAGATGAAGTCTCTACAGTTTCCTCTTGCAGCAGGCCATACATAATTCGGGCACAATAGTTCCCCAGTAAATATGATCATACCGTGCATGTTTCTTCTAGGGTGTCTGTGTCCTGAACCTTACCACTTCCCCTTACCTAATGAAAGAAGGTCATAATAAACA
Organism: Aphrophora alni; assembly: GCA_963513935.1. Classification (NCBI taxonomy): domain Eukaryota; kingdom Metazoa; phylum Arthropoda; class Insecta; order Hemiptera; family Aphrophoridae; genus Aphrophora; species Aphrophora alni. The sequence goes on along the minus strand of OY740771.1, from coordinate 112,552,828 downwards.
ATTCGCTAATTTGGGTGTGAGCAGTTAAAGTTTACTCATCCTTAATCCTGAAGAACTCCCACCATCTCTCCTGTTATTTCCGAACCCAAGTGCTGATGACCAATCCTTGCAAATGCCACAAAATGGTCCTACGACTTTAGTTTTAGAGTCAGACGTTTCATAGAGTCTTTATTACTATATTTTCTGAACATATATTTTTCGTATTACAAGAGTGGTCTTTAAGAAAAATTCAAAATATATTTTTGTACTCTAAAAACATTATTTATCAATTTTATCAAAAATATTTGTACGTCTTTTTTACAATAACCTATCGTTTTCATTTTTAAATCGTTGTCTTCTCTCCTAGCTTTAGGTAGATTGTTTTTTTTCCGGTGCCCCCATCTAATGTTGAATCTCCCATACATACTTACTTCTGTCATCTGGTTTATAATCTGATACTTGTCTAGTACAATTCTCTCTAGCATTATCATCGTATAATCTCTCTATGGACATTTTCCCGAGCTATTCTAAAGGTTGGATATACTAAAAATATCTCCAATTCATGGCGGATATTTTCATGTCTCCTTTAATCCTTCTTATGTAACCTTTAAGCAACCTGAGGAATTTCTCAGTTTTTTAAAAATATTTTTTAAATTATGTCTCATCACATTTCAGGTTATCTACTTTTGATTGACATTTATTTACTATTTATTGCTTTTAGAATGTCCTCAACATTTAAAAAGTATTGAATAAAGTTAAATTTAATTGTGTTGAGTACAATTTTCAGCCTTTGTCACCTCATTCATATTTGACGCGTTTCGAATTGCCTCCGTCTTCAAAATTTACTATTGAGTCCTTCATCCGCTAGGGTCGTATTTACCTATCGTCTCTCTCCATTACCTCTTTGGACGAAGTATGTTATATTAAACGCATTTTCAAGCAGTTGAAGCAATACATAATAGTTTTTGAAGATGGAGGTACTCCGAAACGGGTCATCTATAAATGAAATGACTGAAAATTTTACTTAACGTAATTATATAAGTTCTGTATAGAAATATAACATTATGATAGTTTAAACTTGAATTTCTTTTAATGTAATATTTATCAGAAACTATAAGTCGTTGTAAAAACAAAATGGCCGACGTTATTAATTCATTCAACTCCTTCGCTAACCTGCTGCGAGCATAGACCACTGTTCGTATTAATTCTGATCCATTAAATCGTGCAACTCTACTCACGCCTCGTATAATTGCTTCAAATACCGAGTTGTACCACTGTCCTAAACGCTTAGTTTAAATCATGTTTGAAAATACAGATGTAAACGTTTTTAGCAAGGTTAATAGAGTAAACTATATTTTTAATTCTTATAAATGTTGTATATTTGCAATCCCTCTCAGCTGGTTTACAGTACAGATAGAGATTAGTTACGATTAAATCAAATTTAATAGACAGGGAAAAGTAAACAGTTGTTACATAATCTGAGTAGTCGTTATTGTTACCCAGATAATGTGTATTATCCGCTCCCCTTTTGGCCTCATAAGTCAAATGTTTTTGGTGTACAAGTTCTACGAAAAAAGAGAGAAAAAACACTGAATGTTTTGAGCTAAATACAAATTTAAAAAATAACAACTTTAACCTAAATTGTGTATTTTTGAATTTCGTAAAAACGGCTACCTTTGGCGATTTGAACCACATAAAAATAAATTAAGATAATCACTTAAGCCTAATTTTTCTCTTATTGAATGTCGTAAAAACGGTTACCCATGGAGATTAGGATCTCATAAAAAAATAAATAAATAAAAACTTTAACCTAAATTGTGTATTTTTGAATGTTGTAAAAACGGCTACCTTTGGCAATTTGGACCTCATAAACAAAATAATAATAACTTTAACCTATGTTGTGTACTTTTCAATGTCGTACAAGATGGTATATACATTTTGATTTTTAACTACGGGAAAAGAGGTTGTACTCAAAAATTACATCTTCCCTTCCCAAAACACTGATTAGGCAAAGTTACCCTCAGGAGCTCATAGCCATTACGAGTGTTGCAATCCGAGATTATCTGGCTTTCTTCATGTAGTCTTAGGTTAGATCTCTCTCTCTCTCTTTCACCTTTCCTATCAAGTCTCTATTTACCTACTAGTTCCCGACCCTGGGGTTCTTTATATTATGCTATTTTCTTCTTTTTTCTTTATTTTAGGCTATGATAATCCAGAGGTTTTCGACTTAAAAAAAACTGAAAAAGTTGTATAAACTGGAAAGATTAATAAAATAATATTGCAATACAATCGGAAGTTTTACCACATTTGAATTTTCTACTTCAAGTCATTCCCATATTAAAACTTTTAATTTATAATGTCGACTTTGAGGATTTCTTCAGTTTATTATTAAAGTAAATTGTACTAAATCAACTTACTTTTTAAACTCAGGAACCACCTAATTAAAAAAAAAAAAAAAACTTTTCCTGGAACACTCTGTATAAAACAAACCTGTAGACCAAACATTGTTATATTCTCATTTCCTCTTCATTATTAAGCCACCAGTGATGTTTATTTCCTTCTATCTCTGAACTTCTTTGTTCTTTGTCAAACACATAGCTAAACACATTTCCTTTATACAAAAAATGTTTAATGAAAAGCTCAACTCGCGTTGCCTTCGTTACGGAACCTTTCTAACGTTTCAAAAAGATAAAGACTTTTAGTCAGCTTTAATTTTCTTCAGCTTCGGTGAAATAAATTTCAGTATATCCTGGTGTGTATTTTTGCACTTTTAGCAACTTACCTTAAAAAGTTTATTAATTTGTATGTGCAGTAAGTTTTAAAGAAATGTAGATTGGAACTTAATACAACTCATAATTGTCTTAACATTATTTTCTTCTAGTAAAATCTGGTAACAGAAATTAATCCTGACGGGCAGTTAAATGATAATCGCTATTTGTATTCTAAGATCAATATTTTATATTTTCTAAAAGATTTATTTGTTCATACAATTATTGTGTCTATTAAAATTGAGATTTTGTTTCTACTTCTTGGAGAAACCGGTGGCAACTTTGTGAACGCTTTGGCCAACCTATCAACACTTTCAGCCGTTCAGTTGTTTGTGTGCCAGAATAAGGCTAAATAAAGTTGACCAACATCAAAATCTTCTACAGTTGAATTGAAGTCTCCTATATTATTGATGCTGATGAAAAGGTAACATGCATAATTGGATTTATTGATGTTCTAGGGGAGATGCTCTTTATAATAATGTTCTCTAAAGACGACTGTTTGAGCTGTGTAACCTGTAATGTATGTACTTTTTAATGTGCGGCGATTTATTTTTAGTGTCTAGTCTTAAGGATCTGATGATGGAGTTACGGCTCCAAAACATGTCGTCCCTTTAGTACGAAAGTTTCTATTATATAATTACAATTATTACAAGAAAATTCTTGTGTCGACCAATAGCAGTTTAGTTATTACAAATGAAAACTATTTAATTTTGTTTTTAATATCATTTGTTTCTTTGTTTTAGGTAAGAATAAAGCGATTTTACTTCTGAGCTGTTTAGGTATGTTTTTACACTTTTTTTTTACAAAATTTAGTAATATGTGCAGGATTAAACTACTATACACAATAAACACTTCTTAAGGAAGCGGGGTGGTTGGGGGGGGGGGCAATTTTATTCATTAAAACCAATGACTACATAAATACTATGTAGTCATTGTTAAAACTTAACGACATTATATATATATATATATATATATATATATATAAAATTTATAATTTTGTGTTAACAATTTAATTTGCAAAATTAAGCTTTTTTTTTAGTTTAAAACAAATATTTCCTTTTCTATAAGTGTGCTATAAAAAGTAGTTATGAATAAATTCATGTATTATTTATATTACAAAGAAAATGAGACGAGTCTGTTCAGTAGGTGGTTGCATTAACTCAAAGTTTACACATGCCAATTAACAGTTAGTTATATTTAAATAAATTATGGATAATTTTTAATGAAATTTTAGGTAAAGATCTTAAAAGATTACTATCACCATCATATTTCGAGTGAAAATATTTGAATCATAACCTCCAAACCTTTTATAAAAAAAGTTTAAGATCTTGTAGAAATAAGTTAAAAGGTCCAACGGAACTGAAAGTTTTTTTTCTATATTGTACATATTAAGTATTTAAAGCATAGGGTATGTTTGTAATAGGTAAAAATTTCAAATGTCGTTTTTGATTGTTCTTTAAGTTTCATGGCTTCATGGAAAACCAAAAAGACATTTGCGACACGCCGCTCGTCCGTATTCTTTGTCGTCTATATGTGCGTTGTCGTCTATATGTAAGTTCGATAGCGGCCAGAAAATTTAGATAAGAATATGAAATTTGTTGTTGTAGGAGGTTACTATAGTGTGCTTATTGAAATTCAGAAAATCAAATTGTAAATGTCAAAACAGCGGCCATTTTAAACAGTTTTTTGTTCATAACTCATTTGTTATACAACTTATAATATACTAAAAATGGCACATTTCAATTATGCTTGTAATGGTACTAATCCCATCTCTCTACGATGAAAAATAGCGAAGCTATTGTTATAATACATATTTGACCTGACTTCCCAAGAAACTGTAATAATCGTATAGTTTCGAGATCCAGGGGCAAGTCACTGACACGAGCGAAGCGAATACATACATCTATGAGGCCCGTTAAACCCTAGCCGACGGCAAGAAAGTACGAGTAAACTAACTTATCCTACTGGATACGATCTCTTGAACTGTCTATACAATTCAACGTTTTCTAAGAAATCAACTTTAGGGCATTACATTTAGAGGATCTCCTTGTATGACTTTCGTGTGATGGGGCTGGGTAAGTACCATGGATGGCGCCCATCACCTTGTTTTAAAAGTCCTTTTGGATGTAACGCTTAATTGATAATGCGCACCATTACGCCTTTGCATTGTGCACTGATTTAAAACAAAAATTATTTGGTTGAAACATTAAAACACAATCACAGTTTTACTAGAACTGATAGGATGGACGTACACAGTATCCCCGATATTACAAAGGATTACCCAAGTCAAAGCAAGTCGGAATTAGTGAAATTTATTTGTAAGATTTGACCAAATCCCCCACTTTGCAGTTTACCCATAAGTGTTTTCCTGGATTAGGATTTCCTTTCTCTCAAAGGATTCCAGACATTCTGAAATGAACAGGAATTTAGTTGTTATGGTCTTGTAGTTGTAACCGAGAGAGAGAGAGAGAGAGAGAGAGAGAGAGAGAGAGAGAGAGAGAGAGAGAGAGAGAGAGAGAGAGAGAGAGAGAGAGAGAGAGAGAGAGAGAGAGAGAGAGAGAGAGAGAGAGAGAGAGAGAGAGAGAGAGAGAGAGAGAGAGAGAGAGAGAGAGAGAGAGAGAGAGAGAGAGAGAGAGAGAGAGAGAGAGAGAGAGAGAGAGAGAGAGAGAGAGAGAGAGAGAGAGAGAGAGAGAGAGAGAGAGAGAGAGAGAGAGAATATTTGTTTAAAATACTTTATATTGCAAAAGTAAAATCTCGCCACTCCCCACAGGCGTTGAGTGTCGATCAGGCCTTGTTTTGGTTAACAATTTATGTTTAATACCAACCTCGAAACAATTAATTTTTCGATTGAACAAAAAGTGAAATGTTGTTCTTCGGTTCTGCTTTTGAAAATGAATATGAAGCGATGAAGTATTTTCAAAAAAACCTACTCAAATGTGATTCGTCCATCAAGAAAATCAATTCATAAATGCAAAACTATGCTACAGAAGCTCGATCAATTTCAAAGAATTCCATATATATGAAGCACGAAAATGAAGAGCTTCAATGTGCTACTTTATTGAAATCTTCAAACAGACCTAATTCAATTAGAAAAGTTGCATCCGCTACTATGATACCAAAATTGTCAGTTAAAAGGTATGACAATAAAAACAAAATATTTTTTTATAAAACACATTTTGTTCACGTACTACTGGAAGACGACCCAGACAGACGATTGGAATTTTGTTCGAAGGTAATAGAAAAGCCACTGTCACCTTCAAATAAAACTAAAAAAGGATAGGGATTGCTGCAGAAAATATTTGCAAGAGTCCGCAGAACACATTCTCTTAGAGTGTGAGGCGTTATGACGAGCCAGGCTATACTCTCTACCATCCTCGACAACCATCCTAGACAACACTATAGGTAGTATCTGTTCCTTCATAAGGATGACAGGTATTACTGAGTGGGGATGGAACTTGGGACGGCAAAAGATCTTTAAGGTCGACGCCGGTGAGGCCTCTGACGGAGACTATCACAGCCCATAAAAAAAAAAAAAAAAAAAAAAAAACTTGATAATGATTCTGAGTGGTATGAAGGAATTGCATTCTCAGATGAAGATACATTTTACCGAATAGGGGATCTGTAAACAATAATAATCGAATTATTATAACACATAAAATCTACATATCTTGCACGAAGAGGGCTTGAAATCAAAGGATAATAACTGTTTGGGCTGCCGTCATCAAGGATGGTGTTTTATCTTATGACATCCCATCAGACAATGACTGGAGACGGATACGCATCAATATTAACTGATCACATAGTTCCTCATCTTACTCACCCGAAGGTGAGGGACGGTTTTTTCCAACAGGAATGAGATCCTCATCAGTATGCTAATGTGACCAAAGTAATTATAGATTGAGATCTTCCCAACTGTTGGAATAGGTCGTGGTAGCAACTTCATGAACTGGCTCCCCAGACTTGACTGTTTGCGATTTTTCCCTAAGGGTCTTTTATAAAATAAAGGATTATTCTCACCCTATAGCATTAGATGATGAATTAATGAGGCTGATTGAAGAGGGAATTTTTCATAATCGCTTTCGGCTCTTATTCGTTTCGTTTCTATTGATGGAGATCAATTCAAATAAATGTCAAATTTGGATAATTTATTACTGTTATTTTTCTTTCGTTATTGAGTTTTAAACATTTTCATGTTATCTGCAAATCAACAATTTGTAATGGTTACGCAAATAAAATCATTTTTGTGAAAACGTACAATTATTTTATTATCCCGCCATTTTGTTTAGATTGACCATAACAAAATGAAATTCGAGAGTACATTTTCTACATATCTCTATGTATATTATCAAGTTTGTAGAATGTTTAATGTATCCCATATACTGTATATTAATTCAAAAATATCGACCTCTTCGTGTTACACCCTGTTTATAAATCAAATGTAATGGTTATTAATAAACACATATCCGATAAAACATTGTTACAAATATACATTTATTTAAATAAAAATTATTTGTACCCTCTCATAGATTGAAGCAAACTAAAATCCAATAATGAATATAGAACATTGTATCACATTTATAACCCCAGCGACCGACTGATTGATTTATCATATCTCCTACCTAATTGGAGCGGAGGGTTGAATCGAAACTGTTTTATAAACACGTATCACGGTGTTTAGCATACATTTTGAACTCGCAGTGTGTGTGTGTGTGTGTGTGTGTGTTGTCAAGGAGACTGATTTAAACTTAGCAGAATACGAAGTTGGCCAAGTTTTGTGACTTGAGGAAACTGAGAAAGTGATGTTCTACAAGCTGTCCGTCCACGTTAGCACGATAGCGGTCGCAAAAATTAAAATAGAAACTTAAAGCATATAGAAACCTATTGAAGAAAATGTCAAAATGTTCTTATATCTTGTGTTACAAGGACCAATAAGACAACGATTTTAGAGGATTTGATTCTATCACATTGTATGATGGGGCTGGGTAAATATCAAGATGATTCTCTTTATCTTATTTAGATGTGTCAAAAATTCTGATCGTACAAACATTTTCTAAACACTAAGCCTATAGTAACATACAAATTACTGTACCTATTCGATTTATAACATTTTTACTGTTTTACCATTCGCTACCATTGCAATCAATATTACAAATTTAATACCAGCTGATTCATTAGAATAATTATAAAAATCAATTTGACTTTAGGTTAACCACGAATGACCATCATCATCTGTAATATAAAATCCCTATAACTGTTCCTGATTTTTTGAATTTTTTCTTGTATGCTTCCGGGTGACAGAATATTACTTCAGGCTTCGGATGAACAACACAAGATGAAAAAAAAAATTAAACCTTGAAAAGTTATATACTCCGATTTATAGCCAATCAAATGTAAAACTTATGTGCATCATTTCTTGTCTATGTTTTTAATCAGCTGTCAGTAATTGTAAGTTGTTTTTGTATCGGGTCTTCAGCTTTTCGAGTTCCCGCTGTCGTAATTTTAGCTTTCGCAACTGGACCAATCGTAGATATCAACTTTCTCACAATGGTGGGTCGAATACTGTAACTATTTTTAAACCCAGTAGTGATCGAATTCAGAACACTAACCGCTACTCCTATCTGGGACTTTATAAATGAGCTATTGGATCTTAAATTAATTGTTCGGAATAATTTTTACATTTGGCAAATAAAGTTTGTAAGGATACTTATCAAAGCACGATTAGAAGCCTAAAACTATTGTAAAATCGTAGAATGAGTTTCATATAAAGATTTTAATAAACATCGTTCAGAATACAGACTTGTATACACAATCATTGTCTTTGGACGGAGGTAAGACTCAAGTCCATAGAGACACTTTTAACCAGCTTTGATTAATTTGCATGCAAAGTGAAGAAAACTTAGAGAATAAGGCGAGGAAAAGGTTGCACCTCTGCATAAATTATACGACGTATTTATATACATATTATGTTGAAAGGTATTTTAATAAAGAGGCGTTAAATATGATTTATACAAAAATGTTAATTTTTTAATTTTACTTATTAAATTTAACAAACTAATTTAATTAACATTTGCTTCTTTTCTCTCTACTTGTAAAGACTATGAATAATTTATCATGAGAGGAAAATTTATAATAATAACATTTATTTTTTTCAATAATTTGTTCTTTGGGGAAATATCTAGGCCTAACCAATTCTCGTTACAGGATAGATTTTTGTCGATACTTCGTTTCCTGTTTTATTTGTTTGGCTGGAATCCACCCCCTGGTAATCAATGGAATCGCAGTAAGGTTATTTATAACCCTAACGCCTTTTGATGATGCAAGTCATAATTTTTGTAATAATTATATTATTTTTAGTAGTAGTACTACAAACGCGTTAGCTGTGAAAGTGAGGCAAACATATTCCTACTATTTTGTGGGGGGGGGGGAGAGATCTTATTTTGTCTGGTCAAAATCGTAGCCAAAAACATAAAACTCCCCACGTTTACATCACTATATGCTATAAATTGCTATAATTTTTCCACTCCCTTAATAATGTTTTCTTTATTATATTTTGTGAATTCTCTATTATTTCGAATTAAATTGAAGAAGGAAAAGATCACAGATGTTCCCGCTTGTGTCTAATCTCCGAGACTGGAATGATGGTTTTTTTCAGCGCTGCTTCTCAATTGCGGCTGAACTATAAATAATAACAATAACTGTACACTGTGTTCATAAGTCATGCTGCACTTCCGTCAATTAGAATCGTGTCAGAAAATTACAAGCCCACTCAAAATGGTGGAAAGAAAACGATTGGCAATGGTACTAAATGAATGTCTAACAAGGATGACGACTATGTAAATGAAAACTGCAGTATGTTTTGTAGTTTGTTGCTTAATGAAGATCTACCCACATGAGATCAACATTTATTGTCGAGATAAACAATTTCAGGAGATATAAAGCTTACAGTATTTAATCATTCTGGTAAACCATTTGTTAGCTATGAAATAGTTGAAAACATTTGGTGTCCTAAGAAATCTGTTCGTAAATATGTTCCAGAGTTGGAACTGGTAAAAAATACAGCCCACAAGGTGTTTTTAAAACGGTTCTCTCACTATAAACTTCAATTGTTTACATAAAATCCGCTTGTATATACTACTTGTATTTAGATATTATGAATGAAATTGATATTGATGTACAGTTTTTAGAACGTGTAATTTTCGGTGATGTATCTTTCACGTTTCAGAACATGTTCATTTGTAACAATTTAGGATCATTTTCCACGTGTTTATTGTATATGAGCGAGACAGCCCTAAACGTGACCCGCCTTGGTTAAAGATCATGCGATTGGTTGTTTTACTTTACGGAGCGCACAGTAAAGTTTTACATGTATCTCGATATGCTAGAGGTGTTTACATGCGATCTTCCTACAAGATGGTGCTTCTGCCTATGACAAATTACCAAGGGCTTCTTTTATGAGACAATTCCACAACGTTGGAATGGGCTGAAGTTATGGCTTAACACCTGTGAGATGTTAGTCTTGGAATTTTGTAAAACAAACAAAAAATCACTAAAACTATTTAGAACTTAAAACAGCGAATAAAAGTAGAAGTCGAGTCCATCAATCCTGATGTTCTTTATCATCTGTGGGAAGAAATTAATTAGAGTATGGAGTCCACATTGAATCCACTAAACCCATAGGCAAACGTTTTGAGTAGTAGAGTCCATCAATCCTGATGTTCTTTGTCATCTGTGGGAAGAAAATAATTAGAGTATGGGGTCCACATTGAATCCGCTAAACCCATAGGCAAACGTTTTGAGTAGTAGAGTCCATCAATTGGATGTTCTTTGTCATCTGTGGAAAGAAATTAATTAGAGTATGGGGTCCACATTGAATCCGCTAAACCCATAGGCAAACGTTTTGAGTAGTAGAGTCCACCAATCCTGATGTTCTTTGTCATCTGTGGTTAGAAAATAATTAGAGTATGGAGTCCACATTGAATCCACTAAACCCATAGGCAAACGTTTTGAGTAGTAGAGTCCATCCAATCCTGATGTTCTTTGTCATCTGTGGGAAGAAATTAATTAGCGTATGGAGTCCACATTGAATCCGCTAAACCCATAGGCAAACGTTTTGAGTAGTAGAGTCCACCAATCCTGATGTTCTTTATCATCTGTGGGAAGAAATTAATTAGAGTATGGAGTCCACATTGAATCCACTAAACCCATAGGCAAACGTTTTGAGTAGTAGAGTCCATCAATCCTGATGTTTTTTTATCATCTGTGGGAAGAAATTAATTAGAGTATGTTGTCCACATTGAATCCGCTAAACCCATAGACAAAACGTTTTGAGTAGTAGAGTCCATCAATCCTGATGTTTTTTGTCATCTGTGGAAGAAATTAATTAGAGTATGTTGTCCACATTGAATCCGCTAAACCCATAGACAAAACGTTTTGAGTAGTAGAGTCCATCAATCCTGATGTTTTTTGTCATCTGTGGGAAGAAATTAATTAGAGTATGGAGTCCACATTGAATCCACTAAACCCATAGGCAAACGTTTTGAGTAGTAGAGTCCACCAATCCTGATGTTCTTTGTCATCTGTGGTTAGAAAATAATTAGCGTATGGAGTCCACATTGAATCCACTAAACCCATAGGCAAACGTTTTGAGTAGTAGAGTCCATCCAATCCTGATGTTCTTTGTCATCTGTGGGAAGAAATTAATTAGCGTATGGAGTCCACATTGAATCCGCTAAACCCATAGACAAACGTTTTGAGTAGTAGAGTCCATCCAATCCTGATGTTCTTTGTCATCTGTGGGAAGAAATTAATTAGAGTATGGGGTCCACATTGAATCCACTAAACCCATAGGCAAACGTTTTGAGTAGTAGAGTCCATCAATCCTGATGTTTTTTTATCATCTGTGGGAAGAAATTAATTAGAGTATGGGGTCCACATTGAATCCGCTAAACTCATAGACAAACGTTTTGAGTAGTAGAGTCCATCAATCCTGATGTTTTTTGTCATCTGTGGGAAGAAATTAATTAGAGTATGGAGTCCACATTGAATCCACTAAACCCATAGGCAAACGTATTGAGTAGTAGAGTCCACCAATACTGATGTTCTTTATCATCTGTGGTTAGAAAATAATTAGCGTATGGAGTCCACATTGAATCCACTAAACCCATAGGCAAACGTTTTGAGTAGTAGAGTCCATCCAATCCTGATGTTCTTTGTCATCTGTGGGAAGAAATTAATTAGCGTATGGAGTCCACATTGAATCCGCTAAACCCATAGACAAACGTTTTGAGTAGTAGAGTCCATCCAATCCTGATGTTCTTTGTCATCTGTGGGAAGAAATTAATTAGAGTATGGGGTCCACATTGAATCCACTAAACCCATAGGCAAACGTTTTGAGTAGTAGAGTCCATCAATCCTGATGTTTTTTTATCATCTGTGGGAAGAAATTAATTAGAGTATGGGGTCCACATTGAATCCGCTAAACTCATAGACAAACGTTTTGAGTAGTAGAGTCCATCAATCCTGATGTTTTTTGTCATCTGTGGGAAGAAATTAATTAGAGTATGGAGTCCACATTGAATCCACTAAACCCATAGGCAAACGTATTGAGTAGTAGAGTCCACCAATACTGATGTTCTTTATCATCTGTGGGAAGAAATTAATTAGAGTATGGAGTCCACATTGAATCCGCTAAACCCATGGGCAAACGTTTTGAGTAGTAGAGTCGATCAATCCTGATGTTCTTTGTCATCTGTGGGAAGAAATTAATTAGAGTATGGAGTCCACATTGAATCCACTAAACCCATAGGCAAACGTTTTGAGTAGTAGAGTCCATCAATCCTGATGTTCTGTGTCATCTGTGGGAAGAAATTAATTAGAGTATGGAGTCCACATTGAATCCACTAAACCCATAGGCAAACGTTTTGAGTAGTAGAGTCCATCAATCCTGATGTTCTTTGTCACCTGTGGGAAGAAATTAATTAGAGTATGGAGTCCACATTGAATCCGCTAAACCCATAGACAAACGTTTTGAGTAGTAGAGTCCATCAATCCTGATGTTCTTTGTCACCTGTGGGAAGAAATTAATTAGAGTATGGAGTCCACATTGAATCCACTAAACCCATAGGCAAACGTTTTGAGTAGTAGAATCCACCAATCCTGATGTTCTTTGTCACCTGTGGGAAGAAATTAATTATAGTATGGAGTCCACATTGTATCCACTAAACCCATAGGCAAACGTTTTGAGTAGTAGAGTCCATCAATCCTGATGTTCTTTGTCACCTGTGGGAAGAAATTAATTATAGTATGGAGTCCACATTGTATCCACTAAACCCATAGGCAAACGTTTTGAGTAGTAGAGTCCATCAATCCTGATGTTCTTTGTCACCTGTGGGAAGAAATTAATTATAGTATGGAGTCCACATTGTATCCACTAAACCCATAGGCAAACGTTTTGAGTAGTAGAGTCCATCAATCCTGATGTTCTTTGTCACCTGTGGGAAGAAATTAATTATAGTATGGAGTCCACATTGTATCCACTAAACCCATAGGCAAACGTTTTGAGTAGTAGAGTCCATCAATCCTGATGTTCTTTGTCACCTGTGGGAAGAAATTAATTATAGTATGGAGTCCACATTGTATCCACTAAACCCATAGGCAAACGTTTTGAGTAGTTTTAAATTTTATGAATTTGGACATTCATGGGACCTTCATTCTTCCTAGATTGTTTAAAGCTTTAAAGCTTTATCATAACAAGAAAAGACTAAAAATCGAATACTCTAATAACGTCAGGGTTGGAAGAGAAGTAAAGTTGGTCAAGAAAGATCAGAATAGACGAAAGAGATGAATCTAATCTAAGACTGTAAGAGAAAGGTGTAGATTCAGCTAGGTCCCTCACGATATTGAGCCCGTGATTTCATTTTAATGGCAGAGTTAAATCGTATGATCGATTGAGCTGAGAAACCCGTAAATCAATTTAGGTTACAGTCGATTATTCCGTGTCTTATCCAATCTCTATAGATTTAGTTGGGTTCACGTTTACTCAAAACAATTATAGATATCATTTGAGTACCGAGAATCTCATCTAAGTTCACTGGAATTGTTGAAGTTAATCTGTTTGAAATCATAGTTCAAGTATGAGTGTCTGGACAGAGTGGCAGTCGTTAAATGAAATAATGCCCCAGACATGATTAAATTCGTTTAATTTGTGTAACTTAAGCATGATTGACTTTTACATATTTTCTTCTTTTTTTATTTTTTCACGTATAACTTAGTGTAAGGAAAGTTACGTGAGGGATCAGAAAATGGAATCAGATATTTTTGTGGATATGTCCTTGAGTCTAAAAAAGTGAAGTGATTTTTTGAATGTCTGTTTGTTAAGTGTCTTATGTGCAGTGCTGTACAGCTTAAACGATGACAGATTTTAATCAAATTTATGGGGCGTAATTTGACCATATCTCAGAACTTCCTTTTCGTTTAGTTGATGCTCAAAATTTTGGAGTAGCTGACATGGGAAAAAATACAAAATTAGGCTTGTTACAAAATCGGCAATAAGGATGTTGGACAACAGTTAGATCATGTGTATCGTATACAACCCCAAACTAAAATAATTCTCCAAAAATGTTGGTTCGTAAATTATCGGTTAAAAAAACCATAAAATCAGTCGTGTTATAAAATACGTAATTTCTCAAAATATGCTTTTAGGATTTCGTTCATATTTTAATTCTTTCACTTTTAAAAGGGTTTTCGGTCAATTTTATACCATCGAACCGAGTAAAAAAAAATAATAATAATAAAATAAATCAAATTTGGGGAGTTATCTTTAAAATTTGTCTAAAACAAAAAACAAATTTTGTTTTTCTTTTGTTTTGTTTTTTGTTCGTAAAATTAATAATTTAAGAGTCAATGTTAAAAAAGACGATTTTTCAACCCTTTATTTACTCTTTCTCATTTCACGCTTTAAATGTCCTAATTTATTTTAGTTTATAACTCATAATACTTCAAAAGGGATTCATTGGGGAAGTCAGGCTTATAGAATATTCTTAAAAAGGAAATGATTTTAAGCAACTTCCAATAGCGATTTTTTTTACATTTTCCTTCAATTTAATTTTTTTTCAATTTGTAATATATTGAGGGTACATTTTGTACTCGCAACATATTAATAAAAAAACTTTGGTGTAGAAATAATTACACTAGATTGAAATTAAACATGGTCTAATCATCTTGCTGGCTGGGAACAGAGTAGGACGCTCAAAATGGTGTGTTCAGGGATGTTGCTATGTGAGGGTGGGGGTTAGGAATAGACCAATCGTTTATTTGATATATCTTTGTTACATATCCTCTACCTGTACAGACTAGATAACAAAATACGTACTTTCAACTTGACTCAAGGTCAATGTGCATTCAATACATTCCACTCCTCCCTCCAATTTTACAAATCTACCTTTTTTAAATTTTTTTATTACAATAACAAATTTTATTATTTAACCCACATTACAAATTTTAATTAAAAATTTTACTATTCCACTAATCCTTCAACAACATAAAAATAATTATAAGTCCTGCCAGGTAACCAAAACACTTACATACCAAAAAATACTAATTGAACAATAACAACATTTTTTTAAATTTTTATAAACTGAATTAAATTTTTAAATTAATGAAACAATTCCTTTATATCAGAAAAATAAAACTATTACTGATATTAAAATAATACATTTTAACATAATACATAACTCTACTGTGACAAATGATTACAATATTTATTTACAGGTTTCCTTTCCCTCAAAGGATATCTCCGAGTAACAATTGGAGAATTAACAATTGGTGTTAATGACTTCCTATCTACACTAGGCCTACCGTCATTTCCTCCCCTCTCATCCCTGTTAGGACTGGGAGTCTGACAGACAGCTGATCCTTGTTGATCTGTATTGTCAATTTTTAAAGTATGATCTACTGTCTCTTGTGAGACTAGTAATACCGGTTCAACAGGTTTTTCATTTATTTCTGAATTTAAACCTATCAGCTGATCAATATGTCTTTTCCATATTATGCCTGACATTAATTTAACTAAGTAAGACACGTTAGACAGTTGTTTAATTACTGTACCCTGGATCCATTTATTTTTAGTTCTGTAATCTCTTATCATTACTGCTTGATTTGGAAATAAATTTCTAGTTTTAGTACCACCAGCATATTCTACTTGTTTCTTTTGATTTTTACGTACTAATTCTGGAAAATTTGGTCTTAATAAATCTAATCTAGTCCTTAATTGCCTGTTAAACATTAGTTTAGCAGGTGACTCATTTGTTGTTAAATGGATCGAGTTACGGTAATTCAACAAAAACTGATTTATGGCTAAATCAAAGTCAATATTTTCCTTTAATGCAATTTTTAACCTATTCTTTACATGTTTTACAGCGTTTTCAGCTAAACCGTTAGTTTGAGGATGATACGGTGAAATTAATGTGTGTTGTATTCCATTATTAGTTAAAAACCTTTTAAAATCATTAGATGTAAAAGGGGGACCATTATCTGAGCAAATATGTTCTACGATACCAAATCTTGCAAATAAATCTCTTAAATGTTTAATTGTTTGGTTAGCACTTGTATTATTAACTTCTAAAACTTCTAACCATTTACTGAAAGCATCTACTACAACTAAATACATTTTGTTTTTAATTGGCCCTAAGAAATCTAGGTGAATGCGTTGCCAAGGTTTTTGTGGATAACTCCATACATGGAGTTCACTCTTAGGCGGATTTTGCCTTACTAAAATACATGATTCACAACTATTTGCTAAACTTTCAATATCTTGATCTAAACCAGGCCACCAAAAATACGACCTAGCTAAAGATTTCATCTTTACAATTCCTAGATGTCCTACGTGTAGTTCATTTAATACATACAATCTTAATGACTTAGGAATAATTACTCTATGACCCCATAACAGAATATCCCCTTCTACTGACAATTCATCTTTTCTACGGACAAAATCATTTATATCTACTTTACATTTATTTAACATATCTGTAGACCAACCGTATTTTAAAACATTTAAAATAACCTTCAATATTGCATCTTTTTTTGTTTCTTCTCTAACATCTTTAAAATTTATAGGTATATTATCTTCAACTATATTTTGAAGGTAAGTACCAATTACATCATTTTCATTTTCTTGGGTACTTAATTCTATAGGTTCAGCAATAGGCAACCTAGATAAACCATCAGCATTTCCATGATCTTGTGATCTTACATAACAAATATTAAAATTATATGCTGATAAGAAAAGAGCATATCTTTGTAGTCTACTGGCAGCCATAAGAGGTAAACCTCTCTTTGGTCCAAAAATGCTCAGCAACGGCTTATGGTCGGTTTTTAAAGTAAATTGTCTTCCCCATAAATACTGATTTAATTTTTTAATACCCCAAACAATAGCTAATGCTTCTTTATCAACTTGGGAATAATTAGTTTCGGCTTTACTAAGTGTCCTTGACACATACGCAATTGGACGTTCTATTCCTTCAGGTTGTAACTGAGATAAAACACAACCAATACCATAAGCTGATGCATCACATGCTAGTGTAAGATTCAATTCCGGATTATAATGCGCTAATACTTTTGGTGATATTAATACATCCTTAATTTGCTTAAAAGCTATCATTTCCTTATTACCAAATTTAAATTCTACTTCATCTTTTAGTAAATTATACAAAGGATACAATATATTAGTTATGTTTTTTACAAATCTTGCATAATAATTGACTAAACCAAGAAAACCCTTTAATTGTGATACATTTTCCGGAATTGGAGCTTGCACTATGGCCTTTATTTTACTTTCGGCTTTATGCAACCCATGTTTATCAATTACATAACCTAAATATTCTACACTTGGTTTAAAGAATTCACATTTATTTCTTTCAATGGTTAATCCATTTTCTTTTAACCTACCTAACACTTGTCTAAGCCTATCATAATGTTGCTTTATGTCACATCCAGTAATTAAAATATCGTCTAAAAATACTATTACCCCTTCTATACCTAATAATATTTTTTCAATTATTTTTTGAAAAATGCCAGGGGCTGACGAAATTCCATAAGGAATTCTATTATATGCAAACAATCCCTTATGTGTACTGATTGTTACTAATTCTTTTGACTCATCGCTTAACTCTATTTGTTGATAAGCTTGTCTTAAATCTAATTTAGTAAAAGATTCCCCTTTATGTAAACTGGAAAATAATTCTTCAATTCTAGGTAAAGGATATTTTTCTACCCTTAAAGATGGATTTAATGTGACCTTATAATCCCCACAAATTCTTAGTTGTCCATTTTTCTTTAATATAGGAACTATTGGAGTTCCCCAATCTGAATTTTTAATTGGACATAAAATATTTTCAGACACTAGGCGATTTAACTCTGCCTCTACCTTAGGCTTCATAGCAAAAGGAATAGGTCTAGGTTTACAATATTTAGGAGTAACATTTTCTTTTAATTCTAGCTTGATTTTTGATTTATTATATAACCCTATTTTATCGTTCATAACTTCTGGAAATTCCTTACATAAAGAATTAATTAATTCTAACCTGTTAGTATTATTTTCACATTCAACATATTTCAATGGAATTTTTATTTCTACTTGCAACTCTTTTAGCCAATCTCTACCCATGAGTGTTGGACCTCCTTTTTTAATTACATTCAAACTTAATTTTTTATTTACACCCTTATAATTGACATTAACTTTTATCATACCAAGTGGAATTATTGGTGTTTTCGTGTAAGAATGTAACCTTAACCTAGTTGCTTCTAGTGTAACATTTCTAAAATTGTTTTGATAGCAAACATCTGACATAACTGTTACTGGTGACCCTGTATCAAGTTCCATGACCACCGCTCTATTGTTTATATTAACCTTTACTCTAACAGGTTCACAAATTTGAAATTTAGAATTATTATATAAAATCTCTACTGAATCGAAATCATTATTAATGTTACTTACATCTCTATTAAATGAATTGTATTTTGATCCATTCTCATTATTTTCAAAAGTAGAAGTTTCAACATAATTGTGAGCATTAGGCCTGAATTTATTATTTTTATTATAAGTTTGTTTATATCTGCCCGAAATATCTGACTTAAAGGCTTTCCTAAAATTATTAGAATTTTGGTTTGTACTTACAGCATTTCTGCACACAGATTTTAAATGACCTTGTTTACCACATACAAAACATTTGAAACTTTTAAATTTACAAACACTGACATAATGACCCATTTTTCCACAACACGAACACTTCACAAAACTCTCTTCTTTCTCTCCCCTTTTTCGATTGAAAGGTTGATGATTGTACCTGGTTCCTTTCGCCATAAGGTGTAGTCCTTTGTGAAAATTTCCTGTGTTGTTTCCTGTTGAGAAGGTTAGGGCGTTGTTTTCTGCTGCTTCCTGCGATGTAGCTATGTGAACAGCTTTGTCGAAAGTCAATTTCGATTCTCCCAGAAGTCGTTGTTTAATCGTTTCACTTCGTAGGCCGCTTACTAGACGATCCCTTAAATAATCAGTCAAATTTTCTTTGAACTCACAATGGGTAGACAGTTTTTTTAATTGAGCCACATATTCCGCGATATTTTCTTGTTCTAATTGGTTTCGTAAACTAAATTTATATCTTTCTGCAATAAAAGATGGACGCGGATACAACTGTTCCTGTAGTAATTTCACTATTTCGTCGTATGTTTTAGACGCCGGTTTTTCCGGTATACACAAATCTCTCAATAAATTATAAGTTTTTACACCAATCACAGTTAATAAAGTACTTACTTTCTTTTTTTCATCAATGTCGTTGCATTGAATAAACAATTCGAACCGTTCAATGTACGATTGCCAACTTTCTTCTGCACTGTTAAAATCGACCATGCGACCGACCGTCGCCATTTTGTTTTCCAAAACCAAGCACGTTCACTAAACAATGTATGCCTTTCCACACACGTATGTACTTTTTAAAATATGTGTAACGCCTTCCCGTATACACTCTCGATATTTAACAATTTTTGTGTTACGCCTTACCGTACACAACTCTAAAGTAGTTAATAAAGTTTTCTAAACACTTTACTGAACACATGTGGTTTGTCGTTACAAACTCTATATTTTCTGGCTTTACACACTGCCGTTAAGTTACTTTTAATCCTCGTCGCCACTGTAATATATTGAGGGTACATTTTGTACTCGCAACATATTAATAAAAAAACTTTGGTGTAGAAATAATTACACTAGATTGAAATTAAACATGGTCTAATCATCTTGCTGGCTGGGAACAGAGTAGGACGCTCAAAATGGTGTGTTCAGGGATGTTGCTATGTGAGGGTGGGGGTTAGGAATAGACCAATCGTTTATTTGATATATCTTTGTTACATATCATCTACCTGTACAGACTAGATAACAAAATACGTACTTTCAACTTGACTCAAGGTCAATGTGCATTCAATACATTCCACAATTGTACTAATGTTACAGGATTCGAATAAAGGAAAAAAAGTGTTTTGTATTTAAAAAGTCATGACATGTGAGTTCAAAGTTTAGTTGTAAAGTTGAGAAGGGAAAGGATGATGTTGTAAACTCACTATGTAAGGTGTCATGTTCTTTGAGGTGTATATCAACTTCTCCCTGCTTCTGTAATTTGCAAATATTCATGTCTCGACACTCCAGGCTAAATATCTCGTCTCACGATCCCTCTGCCTGCGTATTTTGCAATATATTGTACAAACATTTTCAATTATATTGTTCACGTTCTTGGAAAGGAGGTATTTTGTAAATTATCTAGCGGCAATAAATTACAGTATTGATAGCGTCGAGAGTTTATTTCTATGAAAAATATATTTGTATTTAATGTATTATACAGTATTATCCTGTTTAATATAGTTACTTCTTTAGGGATCTGTATCCTGAATTTTGGTGAGACATTGTTCTCAATTGATTTTGATCATGAAACATTTTTAAAAATTTTGATTTTAGTATTAAAAAAAAAAAACGGAAAAATGTTGCAGATTGCACAATAAGTTTCACGTTTCACATACAAGATTATTGTTTTCTTCCTTTGGAAGTTTAGGTATAACAATAATATGTTTTAGATATATTGAATTATATAGAACTATATATTGAAACTTTAGAAAATATTTTTTTTTAGTTTTTGGACTAAATAAAGTACATTGGGAGCAGTGTTTTTAGAATGGTATTTAATTGGTTTTGTTGAGGATAACATTTCGTTTTGAATTTAGCATAATTTGTTATTAGTTCAGTAAAAATAGATTTTAAAAGGAAAAAATAAAAAGACGAAACTGTCGGAAATTGTTTTAAAAACTCTAAGAAATCGATGACTTTCAAGTTCTCCGAAGAGTAGCTTTTTAAGTGGATTGAGTGAAGGGGGTTGTATATTGGATTTCTTAAATATTTATATAAATTTTTAAAGATCATAAAATTCCTAACGATTTGCTTTTTCGTTTTGATGTGATTAAATTGACCGAGTTATGGCCTTTTAAATGTGGCACTGAAACTAACCCCCATGTCACAAACACGATTTGTACGTGCTTTAATGGTTAATAACTCGAGAATCTTAGATAGTATAGAAATTTCTAAAATTCATAATGTACTTTGCTTTATTTCCAGCCCGTATTTGTAGTTCTATGATGAAACTTGAGCATGTTATAATTGAAATAAGAAAAACAAAACGCGTACAACCAAAAATAAAAATCTTTCTGTTTATTATTTAAATGGGGAATAAAATAAAAATATGCGTCAAGTAGGAACTATTTCACCAAATAATACCGCGAACAAAAGTTCTCGTAAAACATACTAACATTATAATGGAAGTGATTAGTGCATTATTTTTAACACACTTTTGTAATTATTATTATTCTTTTGACAACGGTTTTAATATTGGGAAATATAAAGTTCACATAAAACACATACAATAGTTATTTGTGTAACTAGTGCGCAAAGTGACACTTTGCTGCACTTGAGAGAAATCTTTACGCACGAGCCGCAGGCGAGTGCGGAAAGTTTCTCGAGTGCAGCAAAGACACTTTGCGCCCGTGTAACACATTATATTTTTCCTACAGTTACTATAAACCATATAAATAACAGGTAATTGTATATAAAGGTGAACTTTTATTATGCATTTCCACAAATTAACAAATCAAAACTTAAACGAAATTGTTTCACAAAGTAACAAATAAAAATCTGAATGAATGTTTATACAAACATAATGAATCAAAATCTGAATGTCATTTTTGGTTTGTAATGTTTATGTTAAATGTGCAGTTTAAACAAACACTCTTATCTATCAAATACTCAACAACAGGATATAGGTTAAGTTATAAGTCCAAAGCGTTGAATGACAACAATGCACCATTTGATCAATTTAGTCACACAGCTGATCGAGTTAGTAGTGTTGCCAACTTGTTTTCAAGAGAAACGTATTACGTGCCTTATACATGCACACTATTTTGTGTTGTTTGGTTGAAATTCTGGAGTGCAGGAAAGTAAAATGAGTGCGGGAAAGTGAAATGAGTGCGGGAAAGTAAGTAAATGCAGGAATCAGCTACTTTGCGTACTATAATCAGTGCAAGAAGACCCGCTTTGTCAGGTAACTGTAGGAAAATTCTTTTGTAATTTCTACATTTATTAGGTCTAACCGACTGGCGAATCCATGGTCCTAAAACAGACCTGATAAATGTGGAATTTACAAAAGAATGTTTGTGTGTTTTATTTGAACAACAAGTACCGGCGGTCATCGGTATAAACAATATTAGGAAATATAAAGTATTTTTATTTTCATTTTATTTTATAAAAATAAATTAAATTACCTATATCATCTATACATACTGGGGAGCTGAAGAGAACTGGATCTACAACTGCATCTTGTCTTTTTAAGTATTTGAGATATTTGAATTCTATTTGAGGCAATCTCTTTAGGTGTGAAGGGTTATCTAAAAAACATAGGTTTTAAGTTATATTTTAATTAAGCAAAGGTATTTTAATTGTGGGGGGTAGAAGATGGGGGTTGCTCAAAAACTTCAAATGGCACATATAGCTATGTGAGTTATTTTAAATGTCTCTGTGAGACAAGAAAAATGACAAAGAAAGTTAAATTATGACCTCCGAAAATAAAATGGCGACAAAAAGAGTTATCTTATTACGAAGATAGTCGGAAGATCGTTTTAGAAGCAAGAAAATCGATTTTTCAAATGTTGTTTTACTGATTCAAATAAAAGACCTATTTGTGGTTAATTTCTTAAATCATTACTTAACCTAACTTCGCCTAAACTAACATAACTTTCGAAAACATGTTTGAACAAAGACTGTACTGCTGCATCTAAGTACAGGAAGAACAATTTAAACATTTAATATGAGATAAAAATAAATTAATGTCATACAATGGGATGCATAGTAACGATATAATAAATAACTCTTCTGGCCACTTTTCTTGTATCACAGAGACGTTTAACATGAGATATTAAAATCTATACGATCTATTTGAAATTTTGAGCAACCCACAATTCCCTAGCCCCTACAATTAAAATAACCTAAACTTACTTTTTTAGGTGTCTCTCTCACCTAAAGAAGCAAACAGAAAATAAGTGGGGGTGATAGTTTATTTTCAATCATACTGGTGCATATTTTTGGTAGACTATCATTGGAGAAAGCCTTAGCTTTTCAACTTAAGAAGTGAAAGGGGGAGTATTATACATAAAATTGTTCCATAAACGACTACTTATTCAGGAAGATTATAAAAAATAGAAATTGGTGTCATCATTTAGATATAATCGTGCAATTTAATTAAATATACCAGGAAGGTTTTTAAAAGTTTAAACTATTTTAACTCCGTTACTTTAACGACAAATTACTAACAGCTGATTGATCACATGTCTGCTTCAAAGTGAAGTGACATGCAATAACATCAATCTTAAAACAACATCTTGCATCAATAACCATCCAAACATGTCAGTATGGGTTTAATTGTTTTCAGCCGATTGAAAATTTTTTTTTTTAGTATATCAAGAATCAAAGTCTTACCTTAAATTTAGAAGAAGAAAAAACACCTGCACATGTAGTAATACAACTTTATTGACATTCTTTTAAGAACTAAAGCCTCTACTTTCGGTGGGATAGAGTTGCTAATTGAACAAAGTTACACTTCAATTAAATACAATGATAATGAAACACAATTTTTTATTTTGTACCATCTACTTTTTATTAGTCTAGCCGACCAATGGTTTCGCCTGCTAAGGCATTGACGAGGCTGTATTACAGACTAAAGAAAAGTTATACAAATCTAACTGGTCATTTAAAACTTTTAAATGTTAGATTTGTATAACTCTCCATTAGTAAAACCTTTAAAAGTTATTTGTACTTAGAACAATCAACTGGTTTTCCCAATATGTATTGTTCCTATGGTCATTGCCCAGGCCGGGTATTTCCCCATCCTTTCCATTCTTTGTATCCTAACTCCCACCCTCTAGTTTTAAGGTTTTATTTTCTTCAGTCTGTAATACAGCCTCGTCAATGCCTTAACAGGCGAAACCATTGGTCGGCTAGGCTAATAAAACGTGGATAGTACAAAATAAAAAAATTGTGTTTTATTATCTTTAAACATGGAATTCCACCAAGAACCATTGGTCTCAACAGTAATGGAAAAAAAAAAAAAAAATACAAACATCTCTGAATACAACTTTATACAAAGCCATAACTTCTGCAATTTACGTATTTAAAACTGTATCGTCATATCAAAACACCCGATCATAATATTCTTATTTGCCTGCGACCACCAATTATTCACTTTCTCTTAATTTTTATTTTCGTTTTTCTTTTTTCTTACCCAGTATACGGATAAGTTTGGTAATCACAACAAATTTACACCTTCGTGTACTGAACTTCTCGTTTCATGCGATCAAGGAAGTAAAAAGTGATTTTCGAAATCCCCTTCGTTTATCGTCGTACGTAAGCTGATTAGCGGTCACAAAAATTAAGCAGGATGAACTTCCCTACAAAAAACTTTAGCGTGTTCATATAGAACCCTTATTGACATGCATACAAATCGAATTGAAAACGTCAAAATTTTAAACAGTTTTTGCCCAAATCTGATGGGTTGTTTAACATCACTAAATTATATTATAATTTGCATACTTCAATTCTGTATGTAATGGTGCCTCACCTCACTAAGTGATAAATAGGGAAGTTATCAAAAATGTAATTTTTAACCTTGACCTAACAAGAAAATGTGAAATTGATATAGCTAGGAGGTACCACAGGGCCGTATACTGACACGAGCGAAGCGAGTGGAGACTTTAAAATATATACACACATCTACGAGGCCCGTAAGTACCTTTAGCCGACGTCAAGAAAGAAGTGATATATAAGGTTCAGATGACTTTTAACAAATGTTTTAAACAAAATTACCCTACTGGATAAGATCCCTGATACAATTCAACATTTCCTCCAAGGCCCAATAAAATACAGCTTAGAGACATTTAGAAGATCTCATTATATTACATTGTGTAATTGGGTTGGGTAAGTACCTTAATGGAGCTCATAAACTTCTCTGCTTCACCTTAGGAATCCATTCTTTACATATTTTGGCCAATCACTGGTTCTCCATTATAAAATGTAGATTTTCTCTCCATGTTCTTCAGGATCCGCGACATATTTCCATCACCCTAGATTCTATCTTCACACTTAGCATACTCATTATCATTTCCTATACTGCGTTATCTCCAATTTAATTAACTTGTAAATGCCCAAGTGTGCCATCTATACAGGATAGCAGGAGAGGTATACCACATTCGTTTTCAGTTTAAGAAGTTATCCTGAGGGATGAGTTCTTCCTCCAACCAGTGTTAAACCTACATATAAATACATTTATTGAACAAATTAGGTTTTCAATAAGGTATCTACTTTGGTGGAGTTTTTTGAATAGTGATTAAAAAGTGGATATAATTAGTTTATTACCATCTAGAGTTAACCTCACTGTGCGAAGTAAATTTAGTTTTTATAATGAACTGTAGTTGGTCTTACTTACATAGATGAATGAGCATGTGCGGAGAAAAGTTATAACTTTAGAATCACGCTGAAAGTTAATTTCTTAAGTGAACCATAGAACAATATCCTACGTAGAACATAACTTGTTTTCGTGTGCAGCGTATGCTTATAACTGGTTTTTGAAAACAAATTCAAATATTCCGAGTCCATTAGAGGAACATTTAAAACGTACTTAAGGTGATATTAACTAAGCTGTTCCAAACACATGTTATTTAACGGTTTTCAATAAAAGTAAACAATACTCGATCTGTGATTGCATCACCCCCCACTTCTCTCTATCTCTCTCCTACCTCCGCAGTGTTGTCGGGCTGTTGTTGTTACTACATTTAACACTGTCTTAGATAGTTGCCACATATTTCGGCAATAGTGGTAGAAGAATTAGAAACTTCATGTTTAAAATGCCACTATACTGCTTCCCTCAAACAAATTGTCATCTTGCTAGTTGTGGATTCAAAGAATGTGAGGCACTCTCAACGTCTCTATTGCTACAGATCACACACAAAAAAAAAACATTCGCCTTTCTCACAGAACATCCTTTCCATTGCTAAGTGACCTCTTCTATTTAATTAGTTTATTTATACCTATACAATATTTACTATTTTTTAAATTAGTATTATGCAATTAATAAAATAAATTTGTAAACTTTTAATGTAGTTGAAATTAATGTAGAATTGAATCTTTAGTTTTGAAGGGGGTGGGGGTGGAGTTAAAATAATAATACAGATTATAATGAGGATTTGTCTATGATACAAATTTTGATATATATTTTTATAATTTTTGATGTGTTTGTGGGTTGCATATTGTGTTTTATAGTATATATTGTATATAGCCCGCCACACAAACTATATAGTTTTTCGTCGAACCAGGTTTGGCTTCTAAGTTATTAAAGTCAACTAGAATTCCAACATCTTTTAGGAAGATAGTAATGAATCGTCGTAGTTATTTTTATAAAATTTCCGTTCCAAAGTTGTCATATATTTGTAGGTTAAATTAACCCACTTATAGTTAAAGCTGGCTTTACATGGTGGGATATACATTGGTGAAAGCATGGATTAATTGAGTTTTGGTTTTCATTATTCGTACGATCAGCTGGTTTATCATCGTAGGTAAATATAGTCATAACAGAAGGTCATCAAATAAAAGAAAGCAAACAATTTTCCATATGTAACATTTTATTTGTAACAAAACGACGTTTCAGTGAAGGAGTTTTTATTTTTAGTTGTTATACGCATAAAAAACCTTAATGCACGAGACGAGTTCGGTTTTGCAGACAGTTTTGAAATATTAATCTTCATATTTCAATAAAATTTGAACGATATCGGTAAGGTCATTTTTGAAAAATGAATTACTTTATAACACCACGATGTCGGATTTTCAGTTTCTTACCTCACGAACTATCTTTCTGGAGAGTTGATGACCAAATCGTTTTATTTGGGTTCTTAAAAGCTACATTTAAGCAAAAATTGATCATAATCGTCAGAGCTGATTTAAAAAAAATAATAAGAGCTGATTTATAATTTTGTGTTTTTTATGGAAATTATCCCCATATTTTGACTTATCAAAAAATGAAAAAGAAAAAAACCTACATAACAAATTTTAATAAAATCGGTACCCGGGTTTGGACTGTAGATAATACACGCACCATTCACAACAGACGGGTCTCGTTCCAAAAGCCACTTTTTAGAATCAGGGGACCCTAAAATGGATATATCTGCAAAAAAATCTATATATATTTTGTTTTACCCTTAATTTATCCTTAGGGTAAAAATATAAATCAATTTAAGCCAAATTAAGGTGTATTCTAATTATTTTTCTTAATTTTTTTACTTTAATTCATTTCATCGTTTCCATACTTTTTTTACACGCGTAATAATCAAACATCAGCTTCTTTTATTAGCGTAATATCGTGATATCCATTGTATTTTTATTTACATTTATTAGAAAAAGAAAAAAAATAGCATTATTTGACGACAGCGTGTTTTCATAAAGTTTGATTATAGGTAAGCAATTTAAAGAATGTATTTTGATGCAAAGTTTATATCGTCGTTGAATGTGTTGCTTTCAACAAATATTGTATTAAAAAGCATCCAAATTACTTTGCGTGACAGCTGGTTGCTTACTAGAAGTGTAACAGCTTGCAAGATAAAGCATTGTATATATTAGGCAATGCCTCTACAACATATGCAGTGTCTAATAATGAAAATTATTTAAGCATAATGATGGAGGGGTAATTGCGTTTATTCTACTTAGAAGCGTAAAAATATTTGAATCTCGTATGAGTTGGTCGCTCCCTGGTGTCAGGGAATCTCGTTTTATATACCATTTCAAACGATTTGTTTTGAATAATACTTCGCCCTCCACTCGCCTCAGTTGTCAGGCACTCTTCTCCACTTCCAGATTCCCATCCTTCTCAAGTCATGATTCTTCCTCTCATTCTTCTGACCTCTGGTTTTACTTTGAACAATATTTTACCAATTTTTGTTTCTTTCATTTTCTCTACGTGATCTGCCTCAGAGTCCCCTACAGCTGCTCCAACATTGAATTCCTTTAAACCCTTCTTCATCGCCCCGTAGATGTTACGAAGAATTTTCTTCTTCCATCTATACATCACATTCTTGTCTCTTACTTTATAGGCTTGACTCCGTATGTTATATCCGGTCTGAATACCGTCTTGTAGAGGTCTTTTCTTTGATGTTGTACACACAGCTTTTGATAAAAACTATTGCAACGCAAAGTAAAATCGGTTCTTACTTCAATCTATGTGGAATTTGTCATTAAATTTTGTTAACAAGTGTGTCAAAATACTTAAACTGGTCCACACATTCTATCTCATTTAACCTCTTCTTTTCTCTCTGCCTTGTTACTTATACGAAGTCAATCAATGTTGTATTGATTCAATCAATTATACGGGTCAAAAAATCAATATTGATTATTATCCGAAATTCCAGTTATGTGAAGTTTTTTGCAGGGTGAGGAGATTTCTCTTGGAAAATATATTCATAGATAATACAATAATGACCAGTTAAAAAAAAGTTATCAAAAGTGGAGCGTGTTGATCCCAATTAGAACGCTTAACGAATAGGCTAAAGTATAACGGCTATGAGTGTCTACATTTTGTCTTCATTAGATCGGTCTTTTCGTATTTCCTACCAAGTGTCTTTTCACCAACTCTTGGTCTCTTCTGTCCTAGACGCTATTAGAGTATTCGAGGGCTAGGGGTATTCAACAACAGTCCGGGAAGGTTGCAAAACGTGAAGAGAAGGCAGTGGTTGAAGCTTTCTGAGAACTAGTTTTGTATGAGATGACTATACACAAACAGTTAAGTAACATATGTTTGGAATAGCTTTGTTAATATCACCTAAGTATTGTTTCAAATGATGTTCTAAATGCTACCTTAACGGACTCGGAATGTTTGAATTTGGTTTCAAAAAGCAGTTATGAACATACACTGCAAGGAAACACTTTAAGCTTCTATGTAAGATATTGTACTTTGGTTCATTTCAGCTTTACTTAATTGGTATAATAAAAAACACTAGCATAACTTCATTTCGGTCGTTTAGGTTAGTAAAATCAATAAGAGAAAGTTAGAAATAAATATCGTTTATTATTGATGAGAGAGGTCGACAGAAGAAGCACTGTACTAATTAAACGCATGAAACGTTGTAATACTTGTGCTTCTGTAAACATGAAACTAACTTTGCTCCTTGAAACTTGTAATATATCCAATAAAATATTCATAAAAACTCAATGACTATCACGCGACATAACACACATACGCCAAGAAGTAGCAGTAAATAATTCTACAGCGACTTTACACTTGAACTTAATTATACTCACAATTGATAAAACAAAACTTTACACCAAATATTATAAAGTCTACTCGCTTCGCTCGTATCAGTGACTCGATCCTGCCGATTCTCATAACTATACGAATATCACTTTTTTTTGGTAAGTCTGGAGGACAAAATTATATTTTTGGCAATAACATGACTATTTGTCATTGAGGAGAGATCGGGTTTGTACGAGGAGAATTGAAATCTCCAAATGTTATAGAATTTAAAGTGTTATAAGTTGACCTCTATGAAAAACCCGTTTAAAACGGCCGCCATTTTAACATTTATAATTCGATTTTTATGATTTTCATTACGGTTCTATAAGAACACACTATAGAAATAAATACCCAATACCAAATTTTACGTTCTTATCCTAATTTTGTGAACGCTATCATATCTACGACAACGAGAACGGACAGACGGTCTGTCGAAAATAAATTTTTGATTCCAGAAGTCGTGAAACGTGAAGATCAGTCAAAAAATGTTCTTGACGATTACCAAACATACCTTGTACTTCATATACTAGGTAAATAAAATAAGATAAAAAACCTTGAACATATGGTTCGGCCTACTTTCAAAAAACCTTATTACATAATGGATTCATACTCACGTTTGAGTTTGACACACAAAAAAGACAAATTAAATGTCTAATGTTTGAGTTTAAAACAAGGCATCGCTTCACTAAGGTAATAAACCATATGACATATTCTCTTACATGGAAATATATCTTTATAATACCAACTATGTTTTGTCTATAACGCCTGTTAATTTTATTT
Organism: Aphrophora alni; assembly: GCA_963513935.1. Lineage (NCBI taxonomy): Eukaryota > Metazoa > Arthropoda > Insecta > Hemiptera > Aphrophoridae > Aphrophora > Aphrophora alni. Next base: position 112,522,392 of record OY740771.1, on the reverse strand, counting down.
CTTATATATTTTCAACAATAAGACACTAGTTGTTATTTATTATTTGTAAAATAAGGCATATTTTGTCGAGTATAAAAAGCACTCTGTATTGTGAGTTCATTTTGTTAATATAATACATGAAAGCTAAGGCTACATTAAGGGATGGTGTTAGGGATGGGAAGGGGATGACCCCCCCCCCCCCGAGATGTCTGTTTGAGAGCCTGAGTAGGGTACTCTGTTCAGGTGTCGATATCCCTACCATTTCATTCTCATCCGTAGCACGTCTACTTTCCAATCAACTCACGTTACAAATTTAGTTTTATGTCACGTCTGCAGTATTTTACTCTATTTGTCATGTTGCATGCTTCAACCTTCAACAGTAGCTTCATTTTTCAAGTCTCTAACTATAATTTAAAAAAAAAAAAGCTAAGTAATAATTTTGTACTTGTTAGCGAAAAATGTACTTTTGGATAAAAATGTACGGAAAAAAAAATATGGAGATTGTTTAAGAAATCATAATATGCCGAGAAAATATATCTATATTTTAAATATTAATTAATTAATCTAGAAGATTCTTGTAGTCATCAACCTTATGTATGAGGGCTTGGCCTAACCTTTATAGTTCAGTTGCGCAATGGTTTAACGTCTGTAAAGAACTAGAGTTGTTAATTGAAATTTTGCGAAAATAATGCGTCTGTTGCTTAAATATGTGTATTTCATTCATTTAGATATTTAATTTTTCACGAATGTTTTTCATTCTATGTGAGTAAATCTTGAACTCATTAAAGATTTCTGTGCAATCCAACCCTCAATAAATCGTCTTCAAGAAACTTCGAATAGTGTAAGAGTTGGAATTTTTTTAATCAAATTATTTAAAAAAGAATTATATGGAACTCGGAACTCTAATGGGAAATAAGAAACGCAAAAACGGTGGATTTTTTATTTTATCGTTTTTTAAAATTAGGTTTCTTATTGTTTTTTAAAATACATGTTTATAACCGTTAAACTTTACACTTTATTCAATAAATATTAAAGGTGAGCTCCATTTTACTACGTGAATCATGATGAATAAATAACTTAAATTGAGCAAAACTTGTGAAAAATCTGTAAACAATAATTAATTTAAAACACCAATTTCCAAAATAATATTATGTAATTTAATACCTGTTCATGAACTTAATGTACACTACAAATTATTTTCCTACTCCAGATATTCTGCTTGTTTATCAGCTACTTATCGTGTATCTTTCTACGTAATTCCTATCTTAACAATTTAATTTATATGACTTTAGTTCAGCTATACTTAAGTAGGGTGTTTAGAAGGTAGAGCCTAAGCTGTCCAGTACATAAAGCCAAGTAATATATATCTCTGGAAATAGAAGCTTTCCTTCTGCCATTTTGTCGTTTCCTTTTGAAACCTTTATCCATTTCAAAAGATACTTGATAACATACTTTTCAAATACCTATTCATAAAGTTAATACAGTATGATCAATCAGCATTCAGTTATGTCCATCCTTAGATTTTAAAATTATTCGTTGAAAATGAATGTTATTCAGTCTTTTAAGGGTGCGGACTACCACGTGAATACCTGTCTGGTGCTCACTTACAGTGCGAAGACCCAAGAGATCCTAGCTGGATCTACACCTTTTGTCGTGTAATCTTGTCTTAGATTCTTCTCTTTCATCTTTCCTATCTTTACCAATTCTTATTCTCTTTTGACTTGAACGCTATACGAGGACTAGAGGTCTTTATTTTATGTTCTTTTGTTCCTTTTTTTATAAGACTATGTTGATCAAGAGGTTTTCCCCTTTATACAACGAGAAAAACCACAGGTAAATATTGTGTTTTCCATGATAAAGTGCTTAAGAAATCGCTTAAAACTATTTAACATTTTTCTTGCGACAACTTTACTTTTAATTTTAGACACAAGGATGTATTTGGAAACGCTGATGTATAATACTAGAAAATCATTACGATTTTCTATTTTCAACTAATACAATTTAAAGGGGTGTTTTCTCTCTCGTTAATTTATAAATATTATTGAGAAATTAAAATTTAGACAATCATATTTTATATGTTTATGAATCAATATTACATCAGTTTGCCGTTAAATTTCAATAAGACATTAATAAGATTATAAACGTCGGCCTGAATCAGTTTCGTCCATGTCTTGAGATTTTTAATTGGTTCGTTTGGCTGTGATACATTTCTCTGATGATCTCTGTTGTCAAACTTTGTAACTAACTTTTGTATGTGTTGTTTAGTGAAAACCACTTGTGTTTTCCTTTAAAGTCCTAATACTGGTGTATTAGTTTATCTAAATATTGTTTTGAAATAATAGTAGTCTGTGATTGTGTGACCTTAATGCAAGGACCTATCTTATTGAGCAATTTATATAGTTGACAGAGTCTCGTGTTTGCTCTTTAAAAGGAGTAATTTATATTACTAGACAACGTCAGATTCCTACTTGACGTAGCCTGCTGGATATATGTCTTCATTAAATAGGTGTACATCTTGAAGTATGTGCGTTGTCTGAAGAGCAGAAGTGTCGACTCAATGAGCAACCTAGTTGTGGTTCTTTTGTAATAAATAGAAGGTTAAGGTCTTATTACATTCGTATATTTGACTCGAATAGATCCTAAAGAATTTGTATTATGATATACGTCACTTTGACAAGCATCTTTGTGCTAGTAAAGAAGAATACAAACCTAGATTAATATATCGTCGTTGAGGTCAGATACATGCATATTTGTTGACATGAATGTTTCCTCACGGGTTGACTGGTCCATTGGAGAAACTCACGGATGTAACCCCAGAAATAAATAATGACATAATTACTGTTTAAAATAACTTCTTATTGTTATTCTAAAGTAAATGTTTCATGTAGAGTAATTCTTACAACGCAATCGTCTGTCACAAAACTTGATTGATTTTATATTGTTTGGTGCAGTTTTATTTATGGATGAATGCAAACGGGCCTCAACAATTAGTGCAAAGGAAAAAATTAGCCTAGTGTTGATTTTCTTTCGTTACTCCGGAGTGGAAGACAAATCGACAATGTTTTTTCTTTCCTTGTTGTTTAAATTCAAATAACATCTCGGTTATCATTGCCTTGTAATATAAGGAAGAAGAGACCATTAAATGAAGAGTTCTCGAGTACTCTATAGCACCAGTGTCGGCAAGGAACAGGAGTTCATCAAGCGAGACCTAATAGAAAGCTTTCCTCTGAATTGCCTAGCCTGTTCTCACTAAAATGAGCAACTGAGGAGACCACCTAAGGTGCCAATTATATTAAGGACTACGTGCAGCATTGGATCGTTAAAATCACTAAATAGGTTAAAACACAGACAGAGTGTTCGTACTTTGGAGACTGTTGGGAGGGCCTGATGATTCTGGAAGAAGTACAGGTACTATCAAAGTCGGTAGGAGCGACCACGGTAGTAACACTGCCAAACATCCTAACATAATAGTTAAGATGGATATCCCCGGTCCTGGATATTGAAACATCAATTAATTATTCCTTTGAAGATGTTTCGAGGTACGGGACCGACATTTCTTGAAATCGTGCTCGTTCTCTACCTGTTTAAGTTTGGCAAGAAATAAGTACTCGCAAAGTAAATAATCATAGTGGAGACAGTGTAGCCTACTACTTGAGACGGAGTGTATGAAAGGGCAATCGTTGTATTATCCGTTTCTACAAAGTACTCGGTAAGTGTACACCAGAGTTGGTAAGTAAGCTTACGAGTCATCAAGCGTTACACAAGAAGAGCTAATCCACCACCCGGTGGACGCTCAAAAACAGTGCACGTAAGCGGCAAAAAAGCGTGTTCTCTATCGTACACGACGTTTGCGGGATTGTCTTGGATACTCTATTAGACGGAAGTTCAGCCGAATTTCAGACAGAATCTTTGCTCTTGTTCCTATCATAATGAATCTTTCTTATTTCCAACTCATCTAATAAAAAATCCAATTTCCACATAACCATGGTAGTAAAGTGCGTAGAAATTACAGCAAAGCAAATAGGACTTAACGGCAGTGTAATCCATAGTGTGTATGAAACAACAACTACCTAGTGATCAGCTTTGATCTTTGAACGTGCGCATGACTCATTTCAAAAAGCGACTACTGAAGGACGCTCGGTCTTGAGTACCGGCCTACCCAAAACATTCCACTTGATGGCCGATTGAGTGTTCATTAACCACAAAGTCCGTAAGTTTATTTCTAATTATCTTTGACAAATACCCCTTACCAATAACTTTACAACAAAACAAATCTAATGTCATCTAAAATTTAGCCATAAATGCAAAATAACTACCAATATATCCAAAGGGAATACAATGTCTGCCGCATCAACCTTTTAAATGATAGCTATTTTTAGTAGAGGAAACGGAAATTGCACTGTGTAACCTAGATTTAAAGATTTTATATTTTACTTTAAGGATGAGCTGTAAAAACAACTGATAGACTAATAAAACAAATCTGATGTTAGATTTTGATCAAATTTAAAACGATAAGTCTTACATTTTACATGTGTATTTGTTATTTGTCATAAAATATGAGTCTTTAATAATCTAATTTAATACTATTGAGAATTTTTACAGGGTGTGACGATCAGTTTGTCAAATTTGTACGAAAATGTTAAGTAAAATGTCGTTAAAATATCTCTGAACTCCATTCTTAAAGTATTAATGTTTTATAAAAGTATTAATTTAGTATAATGTTCTCCTAAAAAGTAAAAAATTATCAAATTGAAATTTATTCTAATAAAGGACAATAGCAAATCGTAATTCACATTTGGAACTCATAAAATTAACTAATTTAATTACGTTCAAAATATATTTAAATATTTTTCGTTTAAAAACCTAATTAATATTATTTTTATATATAAAACCTCATATTCGAGTGAATTTTTAAAGCGAGGACATTTCGGCAAAATGTAAAAAGGACCCAATATCATTTAAATTTAATATTAGTTTACAAGTACTTAAAGTTACTACCTTAAGAAATAAAAAAATTTAAAAAAACTAAAAAATAAATATAAAAGGACAATCCATTATACGTTTGACTTCGCCAAAGTTGTCTTTCAACAACGAAAGTTGTCTTACAACAGCGTGTATACATGATTTTTTTTATCAATTTAGTTATATTATGAGAAATAAGAAAACACTGTTATAATCCAAATTTCTTATTTATTATACAGCTCGTTTCAACCTTTACGGGTAATTGACGAGTGAATAAAACAGTTCATTGTCCACTTGTCAATGACCTGTAAAGGTTGAAACTAGTTGTTTAGGAAACAAAAATTTCCGATTTTAAAAGTGTTTTCTTTTTTCTCAACTTTTAAAGTAATAAATTTAGTTTTTGATACAAAATAATAATACAAATAGTTATCATTAAAAAAAGTTTTGAAATAATTTTGAAAACAATATAAATAACAAATAATTGAACATAATTTAAACAAATCGAAAAATACTTGTACACGTGTATTTGTAATACACGGGTATTTGTAAATACGGGTATTTCAAATAGTACACGGGAACCATATTCTGTTCCAAATCACAGTGAAAAATGTATGTATTTCCTAATATAGTAAAAGTTTTAGGTATCTAGACAGGTGTGCATTTAAACCATAGTATCTCTTTGAATAGTACATGTATTTACGTGTAAAAATACTAACACTATCTGCTGTAGAGTGAGTACGGGTAGGATATTCCCGATGTAACCTAGCTGGATCTACACTTTTTTCCTCTAGTCTTGAGTTAGATAGTTTTTCGCCTTTAAACCATACATTTAAAAAACAAACAATATATTTATAATATGCCCTATTACTTTGTACAATCTGAATGTATTATCTACACTCATATGAGTGATCTATTTCTAAAGATGTCTAATAAGATCCGAACGCCTCATAGCTAACGTACGTAAAGGGAGTTACAGCTTGGCTAAGTGGTAATGTAATTCATATGTGTGATTTGGATTAACACACAATGATTTTAATCTGATACCACTTAACATTATTAAATATGTTAATAGTTATGAATATCTTGACAAATCTCTATAGTTCGACTTACAAACACGTTCTAGCAATATTAGAACGTAAGCTTATATTTGGCATATCTACCTTGCAACGGTGTGTTCAAGAACTTCTGAATTGCATTCGTCAATTACTCAGACGGACGGAAGCCGAATATATTGAAAGGAAATTACTGAAATAAAAACAGAAAACTTTGATATTTTCGTCTCACTTTGTTATTACAAGAAACAAAAGTTTCGGTGACAAATGAGTTTCGCGATATTGGAATAGTTTGTCACATTTGTTTCTCTCAACTCTTCACGTTGGTTAATTGAATCTCTGGAGCGAGATTCGCTATGACTCTGTAAATGTGTGTGTGCGTGCGTGCGCGTTTGTACGTACGTGTGTAACAACGTGTAGTTTAAGTAAATCATAACAGACAGTTTAAAGTTTGTTTTATTTTGTTTCAATGTTCTTTCTCATTGACACAGTTATTTTCAATACTTCTTATATAATTTGAACCCACGTTTCGCAAATTGGAACCGTAAGTAACTTCAAGGTTCGTGTTAACTCATTTCGGTCGGTCAGTTAAATGTTAAGTAATAAGGAAAGTACAACCCTGAATTTAAACCAGCCACTTTCAACTTTTTATAATAGCGTTAAGAGTATTGAGACGTCCAGTTAGAACTGAACAATCCTTAGCGCCAAAGTCCATTGTGGGTGTAGGCTAGCTAGACTGTTCTTCGGTGATGCGTGGTCAGCACATGGAATTCCCGTTATAATTCTAACTTTCGTAACTATGATTCCCTACTCTACCTTACGATGCTGGGTCAGTCTTGTAACTCTTTTAAAGCGCCCATGAGGATAGAACCCGGAAACTCTTTATACACAAAGAGAGAGTTCTCGCCACTAGATCAACAGGGGGCTAAAAAAAGAGTTGGCCTAGTCGACTTTTATCAGGTGATGTGCGATTAGCATATCGAGTTCTTGTTGTCGTAATTTAAGCTTCCTTGGCCAGAATTCTCTGCTAATCGAAGCTTCCCATTTACCTCACGGGTCTGGGTTAGCACCGTAACGTTTTATGTTCCCACGGGAATTGAACCTTTTTGCAAATAAAGTGAGTACTCTCATCACAACACTAACAGATGATTCAAAAAGCCACTATGCTTTGTATCGAGTAATGTATGGTCAGCACATCGAGTTCCCAACAACAATTCACACTTTCGTAACCAGGATTTACTACTAATCGTAGTCCCTGACCTGTCTCACCTTAATTTGTTAAAGCTCCCACTAGAATCAAACCGAAATTTCGTTCACACAAGACTATATCTCTAGAGTCAACAGAGGACTCAAAAGATATCTATTTGGTTACTGATGTTGTAACGCTTTCAGCTGTATTATATACTTCATCAATTATGTTACGTGGACCAACTACTCGACACTAGCGCATTGAACCAATTGCAATTACTGGTCATGTATTACATTATAGACGAGCACTTTCCAAACCAGAAGTAATTAAATTAAATATCTAGTGAATCATGACACGAGTGTAAATCAAGAATTACTGGTGCATAGAGCTTCATTAATCAAACCAGGGACAACATTACTACCGCGGTTATGATTTTTTTACAGTTGCAAATTGAATGTTTTGTAGTTCTGATATATGTTTTATTGTATTTGTATTGAAATTTCATAGTTAATACATTTAACGTATGTTAGCCGTGTTAAACAATGACAAATAAACTGCGCCAATGCATTAAGTTTCTCGACCATTCATTCTCAAAACCAAAAATAATATTCCTCGAAAATGTATCTATTTTACTTATGTGTTATACATATTTTAGATTATTGCTTTTTTTTTACCGTTGTATTTCTCAATAGGATAAGTTTATACGAAATGACCCCTTCTTATAACAATTTTACAAATTTTATACAACAAATTTTTTAATTATATTTTTATATATTTAAATACAGAATACAATCTATTTGAATTGATTGCTCTTGTGTAGTGAACTCATCGAAAGCGTAAAACCTAAAACTCTTGGTCATCATCGTCTTATAAAAAAAAGGAAGAAAAGACCTGTAGCCCGCGAATACTCTAATAGTGTTAGAATCGGAAGAGAACAAGAGTGCCTCAAAGAGAGGGATCTAACCCTAGACTAGATGAACAATTGTAGATCTGGTTAGGATAGCTCAGGATTGTCACTCCGTACTCATTAGTGAGCCCCTCAGGGCTTTGGATTTTTTATAATTGCAGTGTACGTTAAATTTTTTTTTTTGACAAATATTTCTGAACCTTTTTTTGCAATTTTTTGCAGAATTTTTTGCAACTAATTAGTTTGGGTCCTTAGAGACTAAATTCTTGACAATTCGATCCTAATTATTGAATTAATTATAAGAAAATCTTACTTTTTTAGTTTTAATCTTATGACAGCTACTATGGTAAAATATCCAAATTCGGAGTTTGATCAACTCGACCAGCCGGTTGCGTTCCAGAGAACCGCATACACAACAGGTAGAAACACAGACAATATTTCAAAAAACTGCTGTTTTGGACTCAAGAGACAAACCCTAAACAAATATTTTCGAGTAAAACCTAACATTGATTTTTTTGATACCCATCACTCTGTTACGTGTATTTGAAGAAAAAAAGGAATTTGTAAGCCCAATTAATATAGATTGAATTAACATTTCGATGTTTGCAATTTCCTCATGAATCGCACAAATGACATATAAAATGTTAATTTATTACACCAGAACTCTCAAATCGAATAAACGAACGTTGTAACAAAAAGGAAAGATCCTGGGTTCTAGAAGTATGAACGTTTATAATTCTTGGACGTCTACAATAAAAGAGAAATTGCAAAAGCTTTTCCATGCGAAAGATAAAAGCTGTTACCATGTGCACACAAGATATTGCTTCCTTTTCTCGACAGCAACTGCTTCACAACTCTTCCTAAATGTTTTCTGTCGAGTCTTGGGTAGAGTTTAGATTTAAAGGCAAGGAGTACTTCAATGTTTCTGATTGTGGCTGGTATTGTACAGAATAATAATAATGAAAGCGTAAAGGTTGATTTTATGTGTTTTGTTTACATCAAAATACGATGATACTTAAAATATATGTAGTTTAATACATTTTTTTTTTGTATTTGTGATAAACACAGGATATGAATTGATAAAATTTTCGTCTGTGGTAGCTAAGAAAAGGTAATATTATTTGGAATGTACTTATTATAAAAAAATCCATCGTAGCAAAATTGATGAAATCGACTGGCTTAAATTTGAGAAATAGTGGTTATTTTGAAACGCTTTAATAGACAGGGGTGTCCGTTTTAACTAAGCCACCATTGTGATCTCTGATACTTTAAGATTTACACATAACTTCAAATGGAAGACTTTACCTTCTTTTTCTTCTGTAATAAAATGGTGTATTTGAATTTTGAAATTTCTAGAAATCAAAAAAAAATATCAACTGACACCAAAATGTTGACTTAAATTTTTCTAAAATATCTATCAGTGATAAATACTAATTATTTCAATGGGTTATTAAATAATTTTTTATGTCACTGTTTGAATCATTTGTGACGTGTAGCAGTTCTCTTAATCTATGGTTTAGTTATTAATTTGCTACAATGGAATTGCACATTCAAATGCAAAACATAATAATCGTAATTTCACTAATCTCGACCCACTAAGAAATAATAATTTAAATTGGCTAAATTTCGCCTAGCACAGTTAGAATCATGTAAAACCCGTATAATGACTGTTGAAATGGTCTCTTAAAATATTTAATTTTCTCGTTGGCTGAAAGGTAATTAGAAGTTCTTACACGGGTTCATTAAGAGCCCTTATCTTTGTAATGGCGTCCAGGCATAGCTAATGTCTTCTTTATTCCACCCCTCCTCCTTCTCACCCCTCCCTTAATATTCAACTCTAATTTGTAATTTGAGGTTTCTTTGAATCTTTTCAAGTACAATTTCCATATCCAATTAGGCAGGATTGGGTTTGATTAATAACAGACTTTGAGAGGTGTTGTTAAACTGAAATGCAACTGACAATAAAATTATTATAACGCTTCCTCATAACATATATCTTCAATTTGTAATTTGAGGTACTTTGAATCTTTTCAAGTACAATTTCCATATCCAATTAGGCAAGATTGGGTTTGATTAATAACAGACTTTGAGAGGTGTTGTTAAACTGAAATGCAACTGACAATAAAATTATTATAACGCTTCCTCATAACATATATCTCTAATTTGTAATTTGAGGTACTTTGAATCTTTTCAAGTACAATTTCCATATCCAATTAGGCATCATTGGGTTTGATTAATAACAGACTTTGAGAGGTGTTGTTAAACTGAAATGCAACTGACAATAAAGTTATTATAATGCTTCCTCATAACATCTCTCTAATTTGTAATTTGAGGTACTTTGAATCTTTTCAAGTACAATTTCCATATCCAATTAGGCAGGACTGGATTTGATTAATAACAGACTTTGAGAGGTGTTGTTAAACTGAAATGCAACTGACAATAAAATTATTATAATGCTTCCTCATAACATCTCTCTAATTTGTAATTTGAGGTACTTTGAATCTTTTCAAGTACAATTTCCATATCCAATTAGGCAGGATTGGGTTTGATTAATAACAGACTTTGAGAGGTTTTGTTAAACTGAAATGCAACTGACAATAAAATTATTATAACGCTTCCTCATAACATATCTGTAAATTGTAATTTGAGGTACTTTGAATCTTTTCAAGTACAATTTCCATATCCAATTAGGCAGGATTGGGTTAGATTAATAACAAACTTTGAGAGGTGTTGTTAAACTGGAATGCAATTGACAATGAAATTATCATAACGCTGCCTCATAATAGCTCTCTAATTTGTTATCTTTCAATCTTTCAAATACACTTTTCTTATTTAATTATGCAGTGTTGTTCTTGAATACTAACAAACCTAAAAGGTATTGATACAGTTGACAATGGAATTTCCAAAACGCGTCTTCAACACCTCTATCTAATCTGTAATTTACAAATTTTTGTACATATATAGAAGCAGTTAATAGTCTAAAAACTATGTTGACATGTCTACGCCATGAGGCATATAAATTAGTTTACAAATAATGTTATATATTTACATGTGTTAATTTATCATTTGTAGATTCAGTTTTATTCCTCGTAATATTTATTCTCCATAAAAATTATCCGTTAGTGATTTATACTGTTGAAAGTTTTATTTAATAGTAAATTATACATCCAATAGTGCATTGTTAATGGTCCGTAGCAACCATAACCAACTTTGCAGTTTTACAACTATTCAAACAGTTTTCATCGTTGTACACTTCTAACAATTTTGTAGATTTGTATCAGATATTATATGTTGATTAGCTTTTTTAATGGTTATATTTAGAGTATTGCTTAAAACGAATGCGCAGAACGTCTGAGCAATGGTAGATAGTTTTAATCAGAACCATAAATAATATATGAACAGGTGAGCAACTTAATGGATGCAGCCTCAGAAAGGACTAAATGAGCGATCGCATGCCTCTGTTGAAAGAAATATGACTTGCCCTAAGCAACAATAAATAACAGAGCACGACAAGGCGTAATATGCCGATATGATAAATGGTTTCAGCTTACGCATAAGAGAAAAAGAAAATTACAAAAATGTTTTACATAAATTATTAATAGATCATTTTTCTTATTTTATTTTATTTTTAAATATAGAATTCTGTCCAATAACAAAAGCTTAGTATTGGGGAAAACGATTTATAAATTATTATTTCGATTGGGTAATTTTTGGTTCACTCGAGGAAGGGGATATTAGTTTCGAAAATCTTCAAATTATATAATTTTGTTTCTTGTTGTTTAAAGGCGAAAAACCTCTCCTTGGCTTTACAAAAAGAACACGAAATAAAGATAACTCGCCCTTGAATAATAGCATCAGGGTCTGAAAAAAGGCCTGTTAGAAAATATTAAAGATAGCCCAAAACTACACGTAAAAGGTGTAGATCCAGCTAGGTCCTCAGGATTGTCACTCGCTATAGACGAGGCCCTAAGGGGGATATGAACAATCCACATATATTGCAATAACTTTCTCAACGTTCATACAAGATGTATATCATTTTCCTAAAAATTACTTGCCGAAAGTAATAAAGCATACTTGCACTACAACGTGGTCAATCTGTTAGTAGAAACACAAAACAATATTACTAACAGTTGTCATTTGTTGTGGTGGTGAAGCGCCAGCATTGACAAGAGAGGAAGTTTTATATAATCGTATGGAAGATACGAGGGCCATTCAGTACCTGGCACCGAGTGATTACCACGTCTTTAGGAAGATGAAAGCCTGGTTTGCTGCTCATCATTTCGAAACAAATGGAGAGCTGAAAAATGGACTTTATTTTTGACAGTGTTCTTTAAAAATGGAATACGAAAACGGTACAACAAGTGTCTAAATGTATGAGGTTACTATGTCGAAAAATTAATGTAAATATGTATGTAACTTTTGTATATAATACTTTATCTGTATTTAGTTTTATTTACTGGTCATAGGGAAGTTATTTTCTGAACAGCCCTCGTACATGGAACAGTCAAGAATGATGGAGTGTTAGGAAACGGAGAAATAACTGTAGCGATCGTAAAAAAATCGCTACATATTTCTTTTTAAAACAATCTTTTTTCTCAACATCTTACCAATTTGAATTTAATCTTTCTACAAATTCAAGCAGTGTCACCTCACCCTATTTGGTGGGCTTTATAAAGACCTCTAAACAGCTGTTTCTAGATAACGGATCTCCAACCGGTCGGTCTATCTGAGAGACCTTGGACTGCTATTCAGCCTATCGAACGGGTCCATTTCTTTAAGCACTGCGTACATATGCGGCTTTAAAAGTTTAAATGTCGAAAAAGATCTTAAAAATGTATCTAAAAAAATAAAAAAAGTTATTAAAAGTGAATAACACGCCGATAGGTCTCTCTTGTATCTTCCAATTATACTTCATGATGCCCGGACGGAAACACCATTTTTCGCTAAACAAGGTAGGGATTGTTTGCTCTATCTTTTGTCAAAGTGAAATTTATAATAATGTGGTCAACTGAGTTAACTATGATATCTTTTTGTGATATTGCTTTCCTCAAAGGTGGTACAGTTAGATTAAAATTCCTTAAAGAAGTGCAACAGTTAGATTGAAACTTTAATTATCTAAAACAAAATGGCAAGGATAAGCGACGTGTAAAGTTTGTCAGAAGAAAGAATAGTTAAGATAATATTCCAGAGAAAATCAGGATAAGAAAGTCTCAGAAGAAGATCAAAGAAAATGTGGTTAGACGAGATTGAGAACAACTTCAGAAATTGAATGCGTGTCCGGGAATGACAGAGGACAGAAAATAGATGATGATAGAGGCTAGGGTTCTACAATGGACGAGGATAATACCAAAGGATTCTTCTAAAAAATGCCAAACTTCATTCAAAACAAAATTACGATAACGATGAATATGGAACACTACAGTTGACATTTTCATATCCATATTGCTGTATTTTTTCAATTCATTTTGATGATTTATATTTTTATTAAATTAAATATAGCTCCTTTTTACGGATAGGTAAGATTTCTTCGGAGAATAGTCTCAAGGAAGTTGGATAAGGCGTTAAAAACAGTCATGATTTCATGAGTCATGAGTAATAACTCGTAATATGTATTGATTCAATGACCTAACAGCTGATAGTCCTTCAGGAGCTCACTCATAGTAAGTATAGATGTGGCATACTCGAAGAATTCTAACTGAACCTGCACCTTCCTTATTGTAGTCTTATCAGATCTCTCTTGACCAAATCTTGTTTTCTTCCGATCCTGATGTCATTAGATTACTTGAGGGTTAAGGATCTTTATATTTTATACTCCTTTGTTTTTGAAGGCGATGATGGACCAAATGTTTAGCTGAACATTGCCGCAGTTGATTCAACTTGCAGGATGTACAATAGCAGGATGAATCTGTCTCATGCAGCCGTCTGTAATGTTATCATCTTGTTATCACGTAAAGATACTGATGCATGGCGGAAAGTTCTTTTACTAGCGAGATCGTACAAACTATATAAAATCATGAACGCCTTTGACCGAGCGAAGCGAAGACCTGTTTTAACTAATTTAGTCTGTTTCTTGTGTGTTTACGCAGCTACACCCAAATTTTCCTAACAATTTGTTGTTTGTTTCTTTCTAACCTTCGTATGAATCACAGTCTATTGCATGATGTAAATGTTGTATGCAAGATAACTCCCCCACACGTACAAGGGTATTTATTAACTGCCCATATGTGTGCGTGTATGTTCTTCACAGAATGGGTATTTTATCTTTAGTTTTCAATGTGTATATGTTATTAAGTATATTTTGATTTTGAGTATGTTGTATCTTTATTTATTTATTTAAAAAAAAATTATTATTTTTTAGAGAATAAAGATATTTGAATTGTTATTGTGTTTAGTATTATATTTGTTCATTTTTTAATATAAATTCACGTGTAATATTTAATATTAGTAGGTTATTCTATTTTTACCTTCCACAATACGGTATTCAGTCGATCGTATCTGACTGCAATTACAGTCTATATAAGGGCTATTTACCAAGGTTTTATAACAAGAAATCTCGTTACACCACGGAACATATTATAATCACACCATTTGCACAACAAAATAAAAACATAATCACGTCATAGTTGTCGGAAAGTTTAAAATAAAAATAGGAGATTCGTACATGTATACTTTTAAATCACAGATATATTTCATGTCTTGTTTATTGTCTGTAACCGTACAGTTGTGGTACTAAATAATCAAAAACTATTGAGTTACAAAGAGACGTAAACATTTCTAGAAGTAAAACTTAATTAACAAAACCTTAAGTCGAGAACTGCAAGTAACATGAGCTGTTTATTTTATCATAATCGTGTCAACTGTTCCTGTAATATGACAATGATAGAATGACGGGGGATAATAACAAGACAGAGTAAATTGCCTGTTTAGAGCAAATTGAAAATTGAAAAGGTAAAATTTGATTAACAAAACTCGGAAACGTCCCTGGAGATTTGGAGTACGGTTACATCGATTACTGTGTCGTAAAACTGTTTTACTACTTCTCACAGACTACTGTCTTTTCAACAAGGGGATTTTGTTTTTGTAGGTTTGATTCAAATTGTTCTTTAGTTCGCGAAGACTGTTTTGAAAATATCATTGTAGAAAGCGAATTTTCAATAACTACGTTTTAAAATTACCCGTGAGTCGTAATGTCTTTTTCCTTTTTTATATACGTAGTAAAATATTTTTAAATTTAACTTTTTTTTTTGGATATCTCATAAGTTGAGTGTAGCTGTCATAAAATAACAGTTATTATGGTTTTCTCAAAGTTGGCTCTAACGACTCTGTTCAGATTTGGCCAAGTGTTTTAAGGACTCAATCAAAACGTATTTTTAAATTCTATTATTATTATTTTTTAAGTATTTATTTATTCACAAGAGGATCTTTAATATGTGTCAGCTACCCTCATTCACAGAACCTTTCTTATTAATCCAGTCTCAGGATGCTTCCGATGTTCATGTTCTGTTTCCCTATCTGTACTAAACTCCAAAGAGTGAGTAGGTATTCAAATAGTTACCTGTCCAGAACTATGTATTGAGTCGTTTCCACAGTTGCATTACATTTCCTACACAAAAGGTCTTGTGTGCATACCTTCATTATGTAGATGGCTATGGAGAATCCAGTCACTCTCCTCAGATCAGTCTTGTTGAGTCTTAACGTACCCTTCGTAGAACTTCTGATGTTCCTTCAAAACTCACTGGAATACACATACGAGTACGTGCTAATGTATGGGATACTTCTCAGACAGGTTCTGGGTCAATGAAGAGGCATTCGGTTCATTTTTTTTGCACACCGGTCAACCTCTTTATTCCACTCGTATTGGTTGCTAGAATTGACGATTCGTCAGTTATCGGTAAAAAGCAAACTGTTGAAGACGTAATTTCACAAAATTGGCTCTACCGATTTCTTTAAAAAAATTTTGAAGACGATTGACCTAAATTCGTGTGAAAATTTTCAAGTAAAAGAGTATTTATGGTTTATGAATAATTGTCAAAAAAAAAAAAAAAAAACCCTGCATAGATTCTATATGACTCCATAGCACGGTTAAGAACGATAATATTCAACGTGATTTAAGAATTCACACTAATGTAGAATAAAAATCAAGAAAACCGCTTCAAAACATATCAGATAATTAAACGTCATATTGCTGTAGAAGTAATAAATACCGCTCCTCAGCGCTAGGTGAAGAGGACAAAACATATTGATTTAGTGTATTAGTGGTTGAGATAGTTATATTAAAAGTTACTTTGTCAAATGTAGTATATACAACTTAGTTATAATATATATTATTAAAAAAATAATTAAACAACAAAAATTTGGTTTCCTTTACGTCTATAACAACCACGCAGCTAATTCTGTAAGCAACTAAAAAAAAAAAATGGTGCATTTTGTAATCATATTTAAAAAAAACATTCTCCTAAAATAGTTACTTTATACCAAAGTAAACTTGTTGAATACCATTAATCAAATGAAAATGCATCTGCATTTAATTAAATGACACTGATATATTAGCTCCGAGTGGACCAGGTGTCGGCGACTGCCACAACTGATAGGGTTAAATGTATTCTGCCATGTCTCGTACATTATTTGAGACATGTATTTTCGATATATTTCGAATAAAAACCGTGAACTCCATTTTGAAACAGTTAAGTGATTTTTCAGTACCAATGTTGAAAACATGCTGAAAATGTTTCGAATGCTAATACAACTGACTTTTATGGGGAGACGGCGACTGGTAAATTTGGGGAGGTTTTAAAGGCTATATCTTGAGAACATGCACATTTTGGTTTTGATATGAGAATGTAAGAATGTTTCTTCACTATTTATTTCGTCTAATTTGATTAAAATAACAATATAATAAATAACAACGGTTGGTCGCCTTCACATAGCCAGGTTATGCTAATACCGCACGACAGTCCTGTAACTGGATTGCCGCAAGGCGCCGTGTTGGGACTGATGTTTTCACTTTGATATGTCCTACAGACCTACACTGTAGAGATGATTTCTTAATTAATAGGACTGCTTTTATTCACAAATAGTTTGATTTCACAGGTAGACCTGTTCCCTACATCAGTACTTTTGGGTTAAAATGTAAAAACACATCCTGTCTACCATTTGTCTTCTACTGTAAAGTTTGTGAAAATTCCACGATTCGATCGATTTCATGTACTAAAAACGTGATATTTATTGTTGAATATATCGAATAATGGACACTTGCTAATTAATTGATCTACTTATGTTAATGCGAAGCGTAGAACATTTGCAACCATTAAACAGCGCTCCATTAAAATAGTTCTCGGAAGAGATTTTTTAAAAATCAATAATTAATTACAGTTAGAGTAGCTTACATGCTGTACAGAATATGTATTAAAGAACTCTTTGGTTGAGGTTCCATTCAACTAATAGGTTTTGGAGTGTAATTTTGCTAGATACCTGGGCATTGGGAAATAATTGGAAACACAGCAACAAAGGAACAAGTCAGTTACCAGTCACGCAGCGTGTTGTGGTATTTTACCTTTTATCAGCATATGAACTCGTATTGTATTAGCAGTTAGAGAAAGAATATAGTGTTCAATAAACTGAGCAGTTTTAAAGATACTGTCCGTCCGTGGAGTATATCTATTCGTGCCAATTATCGAAAGGATGTGATGATTACCAGTCTTGGTTTTCTGGCATTCTTCCGCAATGCTCATCCTGTCAAGCTGTTTTAACGGTCACACATCTGATATTGCTAAGATCCTTTATCAGCTATTGTCGGTATAGCTTCACGTTAACGTTATTTATAAAATTTAAAATTTGATTTGTTCGTGACAAGGCCTCTTGACAACCCAGTAATACTTTTTTGTTGTGTATTGAAGTTTAGCATTGTTAAATAGTTTCAGTGTTGTTTTAATTTTAATGCTGTCGGTAGTATTATTTTTGGTTCGATTTGTTAATCTGACTTTGACGATGGTTACCATGGTTTTATTAAATCATATTTTGAAAATACATTCCGTAATCTCGTTTGTAAGTTTTCATCGTGGAGGACGGAATAACTGACATTTCGTACATTAAAAATTCTCTAAGAAGATAACATACTTAGTACCCTTAATAGTTATAACAAATGCTTTCTTTGTCCCAGTGATGGACTATATTTACTTAGGGTAGCTTCACAACCTAATATGATTTATGATCTTGTTGCAGGTAAGCTGAGTCTGAATGCTGACATATCATAAATGTAAGTACAGTTTGCTTGTCTATATGTTCATCTTTCGTCAGTTTATTTTTTGAAACTGATTAGAAATCGATAATCGTATTTTTACTGATAATCAATTTTTCGTTCAAACTACTGATAATATTCGTAAACATTGATTCCCTTAGAAGCTTTGAAACGATTCAATATATATATATATATATATATATATATATATATATATATATATATATATATATTAACTATGTCATCCCATCACTGACTTCCACGCCAGCGGTTTTATCCTGCTGACATCGATTATCCTCAATTTCAAAGTCGAGAAAAAGTAAGCAATAGAGAATCTAATAAACTTGAAAATCGATTATTGCTGCCCATATAATATGTTGGGATGTGTGCACTATGATTGTAGGTTTTCAGTTCCTAATTATCAACTTCCGGGGGTTGAATCTTGTGCTCCGACAGTCAGCGCCGAAGGGTTATAGATTACCAGTTCTTATCCACGCTAGTTGTGATCATGGCCTTGACGTGTGAAGAACTTATGTGCTTACTAATTACCTTCGAGAGTATAATTACTAATTACCTTTAGTGCTGAGTTTTGTCGTGAATCTTATTTTTCCTCAAGTTAAAGGAAATGTGGAAGGTAATTCCAGCAGGTCTTCACCTAAACATGGTTTGCGTACTTTTTAAATTTTTCATTCCTCATTGACGTCTGTCACGAAAGGTTTGAAATGAACACGATGTCTGAAACTGAAATTAATTCTGGTAAACTATCCTATTTCGACGTCAAGACAGTGGGAACTTTCTCGCTCTGATCTGACTATCTGCCTCCAGTGTGCACGTACACCTTTATGTAGGTTATGATCAACAGAGTAGAAGTGTTTCTGATGGTTTTTAATAGCCCGAGAGGGTAATGAGAGTCCTGGAGTAGGATATGGGCTGAGTAAATAGACTTTTATGACGGACGAGAAATCGGTTGGGTTCGCACCATACTACTAAAGAACAATATGTCTAACCCTAACCTAACATATAGAAATGTATAAGTCCTTCCTTCTTGTTTATTTGTCTGTTGGATTAGATTACTCTTTCCTCACCTCACCTTACAAAAGCTGAAGTGTGACTTGCTCACTCCTCTAACAAAAACTCTTTACATAATGCGCTATTTAAAAAATATATAATGAGTAAAAAAATCCAAGATTTTTGCTGATATTCCTTTATGTGGTCATGTGAGTCCAAAAAAGTGGTTTTTAGAATGATATCATCTGTCTGGCGTAGACAGTTTTTAATTAATTTGGTAAGGGATAGCTGCTATAAGAAACAACACAAAATTAAAATTTTCTCAAAATTGACTAAGTATTTTGATCAACATTGCTGAAATGTAGTTTATATTAATACCAAAAAAAAAAAAAAAAAAAAAACGAATTCGTCGCCATATTTTGAAAATGCCGGTTCATAAGTTATCGGTAAACCAAAATCGGTTTTGGGGCTGTATTGTAATACGTAATTTCTCAAAATCAGCCCTTCTACTGATTTCTTTTAATTTTATTAAAAGTTTGTGCAATGTTTTTGAATCATTTGTTTTAAGTAATGAGCAAGTTATCGAAATAGGGATTAAGAAATTTAAATGAGTTAATAAAAGTTGTTTAAATAAGGAACTGGGTTTGGTAATAAGCTCTTCCGGAAATGCATGATCTCTGATATTATTCACATTTAACGCTGATAGTAAAATAAATAAATCTTTATTAATTCTCTTTCCGGTTAAAAGTTTTTAAAGGGGTGACGAAACGAAGGCGAGAGAGTGAAGGGAAAGGGTGCAAATAATGAAAAGGAAGCAAAGAATGGAACGAGTCGAGTTTGACATGGAGCCACCGAAAGTTTTCATTGGCACATAGATCACTCGATGGTCGGAGTTGGAGAAGAGAGATAAGTTTTTTAGCAAACTCCAGTCGAGTCGACAGCTGTGATTAGCAAAAAGGATTTACACCCTTTCCTCGCTGTATTTTATTTTCTTCTGTACACAGATAATTTCATTTAACTCAGTTTGTATTATAATTTGTTTTACTTTGAATTAAGTAATACATTAAACATTTCTGTTAGTCGATTTGTAAAAGAGAAGGTCGATTTACTCAACCTTATGGAAACTGTGATGTCTGACGCCATGAAATGTGCAGTGAGTCTACCTATTGAAGTAGGTTGACATTAATTTTGGGATGTGTATATGTATAAGTGTCAAAAAGTTCAAGAAAACGTAAAATATATGTTTTTACAGTGTCGGCTCAAGAAAGCTTTCCGGCATGCCGGCAACCCAAACAGGCGCCGCTCTTGGTAGGGTATCGCGTGAGCAAACCGGCAGTGATTCATCAAACGTGACATGGGGAACTTTGCCGACATGAGTACCGTGGCAGCATGTTCAGCCTGTCTAGAAGTTTTGACTTCTGGGGACATGCGCTGAGGAAGGTTTCGTGGTAGATAATGCTCTCAGTACCTATTTTGTGAGTGGAGGTTTGGTGTAGTGCTGAAAGGTTCTAGGTGCAACCGGTTCCCTAGTTCTTCGGAACTTTTTTACGTTGTTTAACTTCCAACTCATTAAAACTTAATGAGACGGTTAAGTAACTTTAAACCTAAACGATAGAAAGCTCCAGTTTTATAAATGTGTTTGGGTGTGAATAAATCATATTTTCACAATTTAAGGAAAATTAAATCCCATCCAAATTTGAAGTTATTAGTGGGCAACTCAACATTTTTCAATGTATACCCCCTGAGTAATACCACAATATAAAGGTCTTATTTAATAGAAAATAACTGCATAAATTAAAGGTCACTATCTTAGTACAGTCCAAAATGGCGGCCTTTCAAACATGTATAAAATCCAATTACTTCGGAATATATTTTAAGGAGAAAAAAATTATAATAGCAAAAACTTTACTGTAATTTTTATTCAAGTTGCAATAACCTAAAATTGTATTTAACTCAAAATTTATATTTTCAAAGATAAAATTTTAAAGGATAAACCAAATTTGAACGTTCTTCATTTTGAATTGGAGTAAAATAGCGACCTATGATTTTTATTAAATAAGGTTTTTAATTTGAGGTGTTGCTCGATCGGGCTTCTCATTTGCAAATTTTAAATTGTCACTTCCAAAAAAACTCCTATTTTGGGGTGGGATTGAATTTGTTGGAAAATGTTCAATTCTAGTCAGTTTTAGCTCGAATTTGGTACGTAGGCTTGGTTTTATAAACCGTTACTCTTCGTTATCTGTATGTTTTTTAAAGTTTTGGAAACGTTTTGTAGAATAAGTGGTAATGAAGGAGCTGCAATACATTACAGAGTCCTCAAAAAGCAAGTTAGCAAAGCTTTTATTAGGATACCTAAATGCGTTTCAAGTTTTGTACAAATTTTTTTTTCTTTTTTGGACTCAAATTTCATAACATATAACACAGATATGAACATTTCTTTAATATTTTACATTTTAAATTAAATCTTAAAAATTGGATATTTTCTCTTTCCTCGGAAAATTTGTTTTAAATCGTACTGTAATAACAGGTAAAGTGAACGTTCTAAGACGAGTTTTGGTTTATTTTTTTTTACAGCAATTCTTTGTGCGAGTATTTGAATGTATCAATAAGCGTGAAAAGACCAAAAGTTCTGTTTGTTATTGATTGTATTATATCTTTGGTTTGTATTGTAGTCCGTCTGCCTGTTTTAGTATATATGAGTGTATGCATGTGTTTAATGATAGATGACTCCAGCACACACATATTGATTGCTTTTCTCTGCGTGTCTGTATGTTTTCCGAAGAGCTAGTATTTAAAAAAAAAATTCATAATGTTTATGATAGTATTTAAAAGTTTGATTTATTATTTACAGGAAGTAGAGTTTTTGTTTTTGTTTAGGATGATTTTGTTTGTATTTTTAACTGCTTGTATTTGTATTTTTTATTCTGCGGAGAATACATTTAATTTCAATTGCCAAGTTCGTCGATTAGAAAAATCATTCAGGAACTATCATTTCAGTGCGCCTATGTTATATGTTAGATAAACTCCAATAATATGGGAAAATATGAACAATTTTTACTTTATGATAATACAGTAGAATATGAAATTTATAAAAAAAAACTTAATTAACTGTGGTTCTGCAGCAATACGTTAATTAAGCAATAAACAGTAGCCTACATCCCAGTAATATACTTACATCACCATGGAAACTAACATTGTGCTCCCTCCCTTCCCACCCCCTCTCACACTTATTTCGTATATTCTAAAGGTTGATGACCTTTTAACAAGTTAACATTCCGAGTGTTAAGAAAAATTTGTTGTTGAATAATAAGTCGAAATTACAAAATATGAATCAATAAAAATATAATTTTAGGAAATTTTTTTTCAGTACATAAACTATTTATGGTATACGATAACAAATTTTAAAAGCATCCTGAATGTATTTTAATATGCATCATTATTGTGCGTTCGGGAGTGACAATCCACAGTAGCTGGATCTACACATGTTTTTCATGTAATCTTGAGTTATATCTCTCTTTCCTATCAGGTCCGTCTTGATCATCAAGTATATATCTTTCCTTGGATGTTTCCATAATTTAAAAATCGTTCTTGTAAACTTAACTGCGTAGCGTGCGGCATGGCACACATCAATATTCATAGACCAATAAGTAACTGTTTATATTACCACAGCTTCTGTAAACTTGAATAAAACACCATATAAGGTAAATGCTCTGCTATATAAACATATATACCAAAACGCTTAAGTTTCCCTTCTATTCGCCATTTTGTTTTTTTATATAAAACAACATTATAACTTTGTAAATATAAGTTATAGAGTTCAGATTTGGTATGGTTCTGAATGTCAATACTTGGAAAAACTTGAAGCCAAAAATGTCTTTAGAATGTTGACATTCAGACGTCACTGTAACAACAGAACCTTCTCCATTTTCAAAAAAAAATAAGGGTCTATCACACCACGACATGACGCTGCACCCCACGGTAACTACACCGAGCGGCGGGATATGATAGTGTCGCCAAAATTCCAGTAAAGCAACAGTCAAACTATCACCACGTCGATAAAACGAACGCTCCGCACACCCCCATGGCAACTGAATGTTAGTTTATATTAGACAAGTTGGCGGATTTCCCCTACTTCTGCTTCGTCTGCAGCGCTGCCAACATCAATTTCAAAATTTCACGTTTCTCTTCGCCACCCTGTATATAGGAGCGAACGGTTTATTCTGTGTTCATGCTTTGGACATTAATGATTTTGGTTGGCCGCAATTTTAAAACGGGGGGGGGGATGTTAAAAACTCTATAGTATATATATATATATATATATATATATGTATTTCAGTCTAATTGCAAATTCAGTCTCTCATTTTTAAATTTCATAGCGATTGGTACAGACGTTTTCCCGTAACTGCGTAAAATAAACAAACATACGTTTAAACGGAACTCGCTTCGTTCTGTAACATCTGATTTTTTTTAACTGTTATTAATCTTGATTCCTGTAATAAAAACAGAAACATATGTTTTAAACAGAGAAATTTCACAGAGTTTTTACTCGGTTTTCACAATAGAGAGGGTTATGTGCAATTTTATTGGCAGCAATTGTAAATACTGTATAAATAATTGCACTGAATCTAATAATAGTAAAGCAAGGGATATCTCTTAATTAACACGACTCATGCTGTTTACACAGTTGCCATTGTGCTGATAAGACATTGTTTAACATCTTGACTTGTGTTTTTATATGTCTTGAGTTAATCAGGCCAGATGTAATCTTAGGGAATGTTTTTGTAGTTGGATTTAGCGAAAATCTGTATCCCCGATCAAGGAAGCTTACTTGGTTATAATCGAGGGAAAAATCATCTTGAGATTCTCGTGGATATATTTAACTTTAGTTTCCTTGAGTCTAAAATCCTTTTTTTCCCCCTAAACGACGGTCTACATAACTGTGCAGTAACGTTACTTTAGTAAACGCTTATTCTTGGATAAGGGGATTCTGTGAAGTGATCGAAGCTGGTCCAGGACATGAGATAGTTGGTATCCTGTTTGTCGTAAAGTGAAAAAATCCTCCGAGGCTCACTTAAGAAGTAGCCTCCAAACACGGCGACCAATTTTCTGTTGAAATGGTTTCTTAATGATTTCAGAGCTACGATACGGATTGATTTTCTTTGTAGAAACGAGAGCCTCTGTTGTTTAAGGAGCGATCTGTATTATATTCGGAGCCCGGCATCCATTTTAATGATGTGGAAGACCCCTGCGCTTGAACAGTCAACTTTCCATTTCCAAGCGGTAATGCGCTTTCAGGCACGATTCGGTAGATTGTATTGAATGTTACTGTTCATCTTCGATATATAATTCTGATTAGTATTATGACCACAACGCAAAGTTTCGATTGTATAAATACAACCTCTCTGGTCGAGTAGGCGACCAGGCTGAGGCGTTTTTTAAATAGGTTACGGTAAATGTGGTCGATCTGATGTCAAAGTATTCGATGACGAGTCCTGTTGCAGTTCTATATGATCCAAGGAGTACTCACAGTTCTCAGAAACATTCTGATCGATACACATAAAATCTTGCTGCTGTTATTGTAATAGAAATTTTAATTATGTTTAAAATATAATATTTGTTGTTATTAGATATATAAAACCACACGGATACACAAGAAAAGAATGTATTTATTTATAAGAGGGGATTGTCGGTCTGGTCACACCTCAGCCACCATTACGTCCTATTACTCAAACCTCCAGGACAGACGGAAATAAAGGAAAGGTAGGCGAGATGGAAAAGGTTCAAATTGATCGTAATGAATGTATCTTATAAAATTTTATAGGTTGGACATATTTGAACCGTTGTCATAACCTAAAAATATATGTCAATAGGTATTTTTGGTTTTTCTTAATAAATTTTGTTTGAATGGTATTCAATTTGGAAAAAACATAACTTTCAAATAGATATAGAGTAACAATTTGACTTTTGTAAATTTTGATTTACCTAAAATGATCAGCAAATAAAAAATTACGAAATTATATTTTTGCTGTTCTTTCTAATATTTCTATACCCAATTTTACACGATTTATAACAATTAAAAGTATATTTTGTACGCATTTTTAACCAAAGTTAAAAACACAAAAAAGAATTGCCAATGGAAGCAGTTTATAATTTTTTTTTTGTTTTTTAGGTAAATCTGTTTAAATAATTTCACTTCATAGTTTTATAGAGACATTCATTACAAAATTTCCTCCCGATCTGATCGGAATTATAGTTGCCGAGATATGTTTTACAAACTAAACTGGAACACACACAAACTAAATTTAAATAAATATAGCTTCTGATCAACACCTGAAGTAGAGATATTAGTTATAGACATTGTCTGATAGAAAACGTATTAAAAAGAGAAGTGTTATGTTCTTAGATTTGTTTTATTTTAAAAATATTCGGAATATGATATATTATCTAAGAATCTTTGAGAGTAGTAGTACATTTGTGCACGTGCGAACATACAAACAAAGAATACTTGAACAGGATAAATAAGTACGATTCCAGTTTATTATTGGAAGGAACAAATTGGATGGGAGGTTTATGGAGTCTTTCGTTTACTCATAAAAGAGTTTTTCCAGACTTCTTGCGAGATGCAAACTTATGCAGATGTGTATGTTTTATCTGTATTGGACAGAAATTTGTAAGATATCGGAAAATATTTGCAGATCTCTCTGTCTTAAAAGACAATATACGGAGATATGTAAAGTGAATTTATTTCTTGAAATGAAATTGTTTGATAAAATACGAATGTGTGACGGGAATATATTTTTGTGGGGTATTGATTTTGTCGGATTACTTGATTAGTAGAAACATTTACGTCTTGAATAGGCATTCAAAGGACACTTCAAAATGATTGCTCGGTAAAGAGGGTTTGAAGACATAAAATGGATTGTGATTATAATTGATTTCCAAATAAGAAAAAGAACACGCAAAAAGTAAAAAAAAAATTTAAAAAAAAAAGATACTTTTACGAATACAAATATTATTAAACCTAAATGACAGTTGCACTTTAATTTTTCATTACTATTCAATACATATTTTTATGTTTCTTGGTAGTTTGTATTTAATAAATGTAAATATAGTAAAAATCACTATTTTTTTTTTAAAAAAATACCTATTTTGCAATATAACTATATATTTTTTAAATATTTATCTGCAATAAAAATAAATATGGGTTCATAATGTTGCAATGTGATTATTTATCTTTAATATTCCGTGAAGTATTTCCGATTTAAACGATTACAACTTTCTCAGGGAAGTTTTGTATAGAATATTCATAGTCAAAGTTTTGTATAGAATTGTATTTTTTAATAATCAACTGTAAACGTATAAATTAGATATTTTTTGTAAATTCCATACAAATAGATTTTTCAACTCTTTCTCTCCCCCTCCTCTTAAAAATCGACTCTTCGGAGAACTAGGATTGACTCATTCCTCAAAAAGGAAATATTTTGTTGCAACTTCCCAAAGTTTTTTCCTTCTTGAGAAAATTTGAAGTTAGTTTTCTCAATAATGGGAAAAAAACCCTATATATGTTCCAACCTCACGGCGCAGCGCGGCGTAGGGATCTTCAAAATGAGGGATCGACAATGGTTGTAAGTCCAGCCGTTGTTTCTCTATTAGGAAATAAAAATGAAATACATACACAATCTAATGCTTCTTTTTATTCAGAGTATAAAACCATAAAAATGATAATTATAAAGAAAATTCAATTTATTCGCGGATGTACTGTTTGGCACAGATGAGATAAAATACCGTACAAAAATGCTTAAATGATATTCCAGCCACATGTTACTTGCTAATTAATGTTTTGTATTCTGCGTAATGACTGCGCAATTAGTATGCCTGCTAGACAACCAAATAACAATTAGGCAAAGTATTTCATAATGGCGGACCAAGCTGTTCCAAGTTCCACACCGTCATATATCAATCGCTTGTTTTAGAGGGGGAAAAAAAACACAAAAATACCTCCTCGTATTATCTCCTAAATGGCGGAGGCTTTAAAAAGAAAATTGTTTTCCTTCATTTGGCGATTTCTTCCCGCTCTCTAATGGAAGTGAGTGCGAGTTCTGAATAGGAATAAAGCAGAGACTCATTTAGCATCCGTCATTGGTCGAAGCACGTGCTCTCTGGCGGTTTCAATCTAAACTGAACGTCCACGTCTTCTCAACATGTCTGTTTTTCTTCCACTTTAAGCGTTTCGTATTTATTACTTCCGTGAGTACACGTAATACAATCCAGGACAAAATACAATTTCAAGAGTTTGGCTGCCGTATTTGTAGGTATACCAAAATGTTAGTTACCAATTAAAAATATATTGTATTCAATTTAGACAAAAAAAAACTTACAAGTTTTTAATTCCGATTTAGGAATCGATAAAACATTGGTAGTATGACGTCTCTGCAGCACAAACAGGCGAACTGATTTTCATTAATCTCTACCTTCTATAGCCTGTGTACCGCGATGCCTGTTTTTTGTTTGTTTTTAAGCCATCAAATGTCTTCGAAAAATATCAAAAAGTTAGTGAAAACAGTATGAAAGTTTAGTCCCCATTTAGGGTGTCAGAAGACACATCAGTGACATATATATCCTTTTTTTACGTAGATTTGAGAATCGTTTTTGAGGGAACTATAATTTACATTGAATTTTCGCATGTTGATTAATACATTATCTCTAGATTTCATCCAATTTAATTAAATAATTATTAAAATTGAACTTGACTTGAGATGTTTTAAAATTAAAATAAACCTTTAACATAATTTCTTACAAAATACGCCCTTTAACTTTAAAATTATAGTTTGATTATTGTAGCTCTTGCTTGATGGATCACATTGTAGTTGAAACGCGTTTGATTTACTGAACGTATTTCTGAGAAAATGTGTTCAGTTTTTTATCTAAATTCAATTAAAAATAACAAAAAATATTATAACTTTAAAGTTATCGGATAATGATGGTTTATTCATATTACTTATATAGTTTATTGGGACATCTGTATATAAACAATCCTACTAGCCAAACAAGTGAATCATAAGGTCATTGTAGTTTCCGTTAGTAAAAACGGAAAATAACAAAAAACTTCTATTTTATATAAGATTCTCTCGGTACAATCGTTAGATAACCGCCCCGTTGTCATACAACCCCCTATTTATTTAGTTCTCCAATAGGTTCAACTTTGTGTTTGACAGTCCTCGTGTGTTGCTGATCACTCTTGTATATCGACTTGGTTATTTTGACCGCTCAGGCTTAGTTTTAGCACTGGGTATCTTTCTTAGATAAATATTTTTAAAGTTTTAGACTACATTTGCTCTTATCAAATGTTTCATGTTCTAGGTTTATCACTTGAAAACGAGAGTTGATTTATACTTTGAAACGTTGTGTTAGTTTTTATGTAGACACATATCCGAATAAACTATACATCTGTTGTTGTTAAGTTAAGTGTTTACCTCAAAATATGGTAGTACTCCCCTGATTTTCGTTAAATTAGCTTTATACAATTTGATTGAAACTGATAAAATGACGTAGACAAGATAAGATATGAGAAACCATAAACTAGACAGGGAGTAAAGTCTTACTGTATATTTGGGTAGTGAATACTCGTTTCCAATTTACGTTAATGTCAGAAACATTAACGTGTGTAGACGCGGTGTGGTGTCTCTTATAATGCTCTGTTAATGTAGTTAGTTAACTAACATCACATTAGTTTATTACTGTGAAGAAACCAACACGAAACATTACTTAATTTTAAATGAACTCTGTGCTAACTTTGTACAAGCATGCTCATTCTGACGTAAGTTTTTCTTTTATTTGGGGTCACAAGGTCAAGGTTTACCAAACAAGGATTTATTGTGAAATATACAGGGTGATTCGGACTTCCTGTCTCAAATATTTCGTGAAAACACGCCTGTAGTTGGTTTAAAATAATGTCACATTTATTTGGAAATGAGGATTTTTTGCAAACTCCCAAACTCCCTCCCCCCAAACTCTCTGGTTGGTTTTCTTCTAGAGTATCAGCGATTCTCGACTCGTTAAGCAGTATCCTCATCAGCACAGTTCAAGGTAGAGAACTCTGTAGAAAGGGTTTTAAATTGTACCCGACCCTTTCACACACCACACTGACAACATTTTATCCCTAAAATACCTATTCATAATGCATATGTAAAAATTAACCTGGGAAAAAATTATAGAAAAGTTATTTTGAACAAATTTTGCATAAATTTAAAGATTTATGACAATCTAATCTGCAAAACAGTACATTATATAATGTGCAAAACAGTACGTTACCTAAATGTGCAAAACAGTACATTATCTAATGTGCAAAACAATACGTTACCTAAATGTGCAAAACAGTACATTATCTAATGTGCAAAACAATACGTTACCTAAATGTGCAAAACAGTACATTATCTAATGTGCAAAACAATACGTTACCTAAATGTGCAAAACAGTACATTATCTAATGTGCAAAACAATACGTTACCTAAATGTGCAAAACAGTACATTATCTAATGTGCAAAACAATACGTTACCTAAATGTGCAAAACAGTACGTTGCCTAAATGTGCAAAACAGTACGTTACCTAAATGTACAAAACAGTACGTTACCTAAATGTGCAAAACAGTACATTATCTAATGTGCAAAACAATACGTTACCTAAATGTGCAAAACAGTACGTTGCCTAAATGTGCAAAACAGTACGTTACCTAAATGTGCAAAACAGTACGTTACCTAAATGTGTAAAACAGTACATTATCTAAAGTGCAAAACAGTACATTATCTAATGTGCAAAACAATACGTTACCTAAATGTGCAAAACAGTACGTTACCTAATGTGCAAAACAGTACGTTACCTAAATGTGCAAAACAGTACGTTACCTAAATGTGTAAAACAGTACGTTACCTAAATGTGCAAAACAGTACGTTACCTAATGTGCAAAACAGTACGTTACCTAATGTGCAAAACAGTACGTTATCTAATGTGCAAAACAGTACGTTACCTAAATGTGCAAAACAGTACGTTACCTAAATGTGTAAAACATTACGTTACCTAAATGTGCAAAACAGTACGTTACCTAAATGTGTAAAACATTACGTTACCTAAATGTGCAAAACATTACGTTACCTAAATGTGTAAAACATTACGTTACCTAAATGTGCAAAACAGTACGTTACCTAAATGTGCAAAACAGTACGTTACCTAAATGTGTAAAACATTACGTTACCTAAATGTGCAAAACATTACGTTACCTAAATGTGTAAAACATTACGTTACCTAAATGTGAAAAACAGTACGTTACTTAACGTGCCAGACGGTAAAAACAATAAAATTACTGTACTTGCAACCATTACATATCAATGTATTAATTTAGCGCAATTAATATCACCATCATTTAAGTATAATAATTCTGTACACCTGTACAGATATAGTACAAATTAAAATACAAAACTTAAGCTATTAACTTTAGTATCAACCCATTTTGAAAGTTGAACTTCTCAGTATTATTATTAAACGAATTATGTTTTAGTTTGGATTTGTTCGCAGCTTTATGAACTAATGGTAAGTGGTATTTTGAATGGCCGCCATTGAGAACTATAAATTTCATAAAGTTTGCATAATTAACCTCTTAACACCATTTTGAGGGTAAAATTGTACATGGAAGTTAATTTTTATTAGGTTAAGTAGTTTTATACTTATTTAACAAAACTTCTGAAAGAACTTTAATAACATATGAAACTGAATGACATGTATAGTAATTTGTTTTTAAAGAATAATTATAAGTTATATGTTTATTTTACAAATAATTTATACTACACTTTTGAGCACACTGTGGAGAAATTAACGCCCAATACCACAATTTAATAAAACAAGATTTATTTCCTTCAGAGGTTGAGTATTAAACTGAAGTGTTTGTTTAATACTCAACCTCTCAGGATGGTAACTATATTACTGAAATGTACATAAAGAAATAAATCTTGTTTTATTGAATTGTGGTAATGGGTGTTTGATTTTAATCAACAAATAATTTATTAAACATTTTGGAAATGGAAGCTACAAGTTGTTAATACTGTTAGAACTGTTAATATAATTGAAATATATAATATTGTTTTGTAAATATAGTGTATACAAAATTATTCAAATTAAATCCTTTATATTATTGATATAATATATTCGAACATTTGGCACTCAGGACACTAAAAACTGTACTTATAGAATTAAATGTAAATGTGACAGCACTTAGCTGGTAAAAAGTCTTTTAATTATAAGAAATAGTAATTAGAAAACTTTTTTTTTAACATGAAACCTCGTAGTCATCCATCACCTTAAGAAAAAAAGAAACATCCCTAGTCATCTTGCTCTTTTCAATCAATATTAGGTCAAGATATAATAGTAAAGATGATAGAAGAGGGTTGCAACCCAAGACTTACACGAAGAAAGGTGTAGATCCAGTTAGGTTATTCTTTTTATGATATTAAATTACCTTTGATTTCTGTCCGTCTAAAATCTTATTTATTATCTACTTAAATTACTGGTTTCAACAGATAAGTACTGTCATTATCAGATTTATACACTTATCAGGTATATTGTGGTATATATAAATACAAGGTTTAAATCATTTGAATTAACTTGCTTCAAATTAAATAAACATGATTAACTAAACAGTCACTTTATTCTTTATTGATAGGTGAACAAAAAGAACACACATAGTAACAAAATGAACATGCCAATATTAATAGTAGATACATAGAAAATAAACAACATATTTGGTCCGAAAATAATAAATTTTATTTAGAAAGAAGCAGAGATAAAACCGCGGGAAAAGGTAATATTAAAAAATTGAAACATCAAATACAAAGCTAACAGACATTCTTATTGGCCCAGTTAGAACAGAAATACGGCTGTTATATTAAAAACTGATGTACAAATTGAAATTAAATACAGCCCTCGTAACGTTTCGTTGAAACGTTTCCGGTTCATTCTCCGTAAGAAGTGAATACAAGGTTTCGCGTTACACTTTTGGATGAACTGACAAAGATCGTGCACCGTAAAAAAAACGTTAGATTTACCCCTTTGAGCATATAGAACCCCTTTTGTTCAGTTATGCCGTGTATGTCCTAGGTTAAACGTTTTGTATGTAATTTCTTCTGTTAAAGTATAGTTTTGTTAATTTGTGGTTTTACTGATCTCATCTTAATTGTTTTGACTGGTCTGGCCAAGTTTATCCTAGCGTTCTTTTTTTCAATTTTTAGTTTCTAACATAGTCTTAGGTTACTAGGGTCAACCCTTTCATGTTCTATATGTTCTAGATTTATCACTTGATAACGTGAGTTAATCCGTATTAACGAAACTTCGTTCTTTAACTTATAAATACATAAATGAAGTCAATTCTCTCCATAAATAATATAAGAAATTATGTTTTATACACATTTTTATATGGAACACAAGTGAAAGAATTTACGTTGTTCGAGATAGTTTTGTAGTTTGCAACATTAAACATTTGATACGGATGATCTGAATCAATCTGTTGTATGAAGATAAATCCATTATTGTATTTTCTGAAAGAAATTCTTGTCTCAAGAATGTACACGCATATTAAAAAACTTGTTGCTCCAGAATGCTACGTGTGATTGAATATGCGATTGTAATCAGCCATGCATGTAAATTTGTAACATTTTAATCTCTTCTTTATTGGTTATGTATGACAGTTTTCCGTGATCATATCCCTACACGAGACGTACAGAATTGATTAAAATTGCAGCTTAGTGATTATACAAACCCTGAGGGATCTACACGACCGGATAACCTCTAGCGAATATTTAATTTAGTCATTCAAAATTTTATCCGAGAAATAGATGAATTAAAAAAATAAGGCCTTAATTAAAAATGTAACCAAATTTTTCATGTAATACACATGTACTTGTTCTTATATTGGATGCTGAACTTCTATGTTGGACTGAACTTCCACATTTACGCTTACTATTTGTAGCCTCCTGGGAGACTTAAAGTTGTCAGCTACACTCTGACAATACTGGTAGTTTCGTCTAATCTCCTTTATTTGAGGATATTCTCTCTCAAGGTATTACTTCCTGGTTTAATCAAGATCCACTATTGTGGCGTAAACTTTCCAGATTACCTCTTACTTTTTTCAGTCGCCTTGGAGACGTAAAACTTTCAGTTACCCTGTTACAACGTGGAAGTTTCATTTATTGTCTTATCTTTGATGATATTCGCTCTCATTTACTTTCTGGTCTAATTAGGATCCATTATTGTGGAGTATACGTTCCTCGTTTCCTCTTACTACTTTTAGCCTCCTGGGAAACGAAATTGTCCGATATTCTGTCATAATGGTGCTAGTTTCAACTCTTCTTTCATCTTTGAGTATTCTCTCTTAAGGTATTTGGTTCCTGATCTAATCAGGATCCTCTACCGTGGTGTAAACTTTCCACAATACCTCCTACTAACGGCCTCCTGGGAGATATTGAGTTGTTTGATACTCTGTGACATACTAGTAGTTTCAACGTATCTTATCGTCGCGACCATACTGTCTCGAGGAAATTACTTTCTCCTTTAATCAGGATCCACTATAGTGCACTAAACCTTTCTCACTCTTGGTAAAGTTGTGAAACACGCAATCATAAAAGTGGGAGTTTCATTTATCTCAAATGATGATTATTATTCTTGTCTATCTAAGGATTACTTTTTGGTCTAATTAATATTCACTAATATGGACTAAACTTTCCATATTTTTTTCTATTACTTATGTAAACTTTCCATTTCCTCTGATTACTTATATGACCTCCTGGTATATTTTAAGTTGCCAGATACTCTCTGACAGCAGTGGGAGTTTCATCTAATCTGATGATTGCACCTAACCTCTCTCACTGTATTACTTTATGGTCCAATCAGGATCCACGGAGCAAACTCCAAACTCCAAACTCCAAAGGAAGGTTTTGGAGCAAACTTTCCTTCTTTCCACCTACTAATTATAGTCTCCTGGAGGACTTGAAGTTGCCAGCTACTTTGTGAAAAATTGTTAGAATTGATATAAATATCAGATTGCAATTCTTTCTCAAGATATTACATCCTGGTGTAACTAGGCTCCACTATTGTGGAGAAAACATTCTTTGTCATCTACAATTTAAAATCTCCTGTCAAGCGTGACGTTGTCATCTGTTATGTGATATAAGTAGTAGAATTAATTAATATATGTTCAGACCTACTCTTCCTATTCAAAGTAATTTTCTAGTCTAATCAGGAAATACTTTGGAAGAGTGAATTTTCCTCATTTCTATGTACGACTTATAGACTCCTGGGAGATGTAAAGTTGTCAGGTACTCTGTGACAACTGTGGCATTTTCCTCTTCTTTGTTATCATTGAGACTTTCTTATCTAATCAGAGTCCACTATTGTGCTGTAAACTTTCCTTATTACCTTCTACTATTTATAAGTCTCCTGAGAGACTTTAACTTGCCACCTGATATCTGACAACCGTGTGGATCTGATCTAATTGTTGATCATTGAGACTATTTTTTCTCAATGTTTTACAATGTAAACTTTTCTTGTATCATCTTATTGTAAACTTATTGGCTTCTGGGAGACTTTAAATTGGCAGCTTTTCTGTAACAATAGTGGGTGTTTCATCTAATCTTGATACTATTTCTTTCTGATGTATTCCGGATAGACAGTAGTGTACTATCCTTATTTTCATCTACCATTTACATTCACCTAGGAGACTAAGTTGTCAACTACTCAATCACAGCCGTGAGAGTTTCATCTAATCTCTCTAATCATTGAAGTAACTAACTATACTATCACTAAGTATTAAGTTTTAGTTTAATCTGGGTTCACTATTGCGGAATACACTTTCTACATTATCTGTTATTTTCTCTCACTAACTTTCTTCAGGATCCACTATTGTAAACTTTTCTTGTTTACCCCTATAACGTTCTGGGGGACTATAAGTGGTTAGATACAACAGGTAGTTTTATTTAATCTCTATTCATTGATACTATTCTCTCTCAAAGTATTCATTGTTAGTCTATTCAAGGTATACTATTATGAAATAAACTTTCCTCATTCCCACCTACCGCTTATAGTCTCGTGGGCGATGTACCGTTATGAAAACAATGATAGTTTCATCTATTCTCTGATCAATGTTACTATTTCGCTTAAAATATTATTTTCTTGTCTAATCAAAATCCACTATTGTGGAGTAAACTTTCCTCATTACCTCCTACTATTTATAGCCTCCAGGGAGACTAAGTTGTCAGCTACTCTGCGACAACAGTGTGAATTTCATTGAGACTATTCTCTCTCAAGGTATTCCTGGTCCAATTAGGATCCACTATTGTGCAGTATATTTTCCTCATTTCCATTTAGTTACGTATAGTCTCCTGGGAGACGTTACATTGTCTTCTACTCTGTAATAACAGTATTAGTTTCATCTAATCTCTGATAATAGATTCTCTCTCTCTCTCTCTCTCTCTCTCTCTCTCTCTCTCTCTCTCTCTCTCTCTCTCTCTCTCTCTCGGTATTATTTTCTAGTCCAATCTGGATCCTCTATTATTGTGGTGTAAAGTTTCTATATTTCCATACACTGCTTGTAGTCTCCTGGAGGTGTTAAATTGTTAGCTATTCTGAGATGACAACAGTTTACTACTATTTATTAACACATAATTACTTTGCTTCGATTCTGGTTAAAATTTCTGAAATCAGAAATTTTAATTGAGTGTAACTTCTATCACTTCTAAACTATAAATGTTTAGTTTATAATTAAATTAAATACAGAATCAAAAGCTGTCCATTTTTTGATGTATTCTATGGTAATTTAAATAGATTTTTAAAACTAAAAAAATCCATA
Source organism: Aphrophora alni (assembly GCA_963513935.1). Taxonomy (NCBI): domain Eukaryota; kingdom Metazoa; phylum Arthropoda; class Insecta; order Hemiptera; family Aphrophoridae; genus Aphrophora; species Aphrophora alni. The sequence continues at coordinate 112,486,172 of OY740771.1, read as the reverse complement.
AAATATGTCTCTCTTTAAATCTGAACGTACATTATGTCTGTCTAACGTAATTGTAATTTGTACTGGGATTCTGGTTAAAATGTCTAAAATCAGAAATTTTCATTTCAGTATAACTTCTATAAATGTTTGTGTAGTACTAGTTCGTAGTATTAAATTAAATACAGATTCAAAAACTATCCATTTTGAAGTATTATATGGTAATTTAAATAGATTTAAAAAAAAAACTAAGAAATATATAAAATTTTTATCTTTTTGAACCCGAACTAGTATTAATAATGTATTTGTAATTTGTACTCGAAATTTTAAAAACGTGATCTCTTTCTAAAAATGTTTCTTGTTTTGATAATGAATTTTGACCTATTTTTGTGTGACGTCGTCTATCCTCCCTTTCAAATCACTGAATAGTTTTATAAGTTGGGAACCACAGAATGCTAAGCCCGAATCTAAATGTATAAAGTTTCAAATGCATTGTGGGTTTCATTAGACCACCAAGTTACGCCTTGCTTGGCATTGACCAAAAAACAGCTTCCATGAACCAGGAAATCGAAAACTTGTGTTTTCAAGATCATTAGTGGTGTGTTGTGCAAACATTACTTATTTTACGCCTATAGTTCTGCCAAATTATCCATAGGGGTCAGTCCTATTACTGTTGATTAAACTTGATTACAAAGTACGGTAATACAGTCAGATTAAACAAAAGAGTGTCAATTAAAAACTTCTCTGTCGTCTTAAATTAATTGTGAACCGATTTTTATGCATTATGTTCGTACTTTCGTGCATTCTGGTCAGGTTTTAGATTATTTACTTAAAATTGATTTTATCCTAAATTACAACAACATTTGTCTATAGGAGTAATACAAAAACTTGAATTTTCGGCATATTTTACAATTTTCTTAAAATATTCCATGTTTTATGAATGAGAAAGAATAGAAGTATTTGAAGAAAATTATCGGAATTCAAAAGTATTTTATGTTGAGGCTAATCTTTAATGTTTTAGACAATAATCAAAAAATTAAATTTTTAGTATCTTATAGATTACTAAGGATTTTGACCAACAGAAAGTATAAAAATCATTTTTTGTTTGTTTTAAAAGAGGAAAAAATGTTTCGTAAAGTTAACGGTTTCTTATTATATTCCAGGAAAATATACAAAATAAAGTCTTTGTTTTTAGTACACTTGTAAAACTTAATAATAAAAAAAATGCGTGAATTAAATATCTTAGCTATTTCCAAAGTTATAATATTTTTGTGTGATAAAAGCAAAATGGCGGATAAATCGGGAACTATGGTTTTTTGGGACCAATGTTTATATGAACTTTTTTTTATGTGTTGTCGTAGAACAACACAATCTAAATTTTTTTTTCTGGTTTGTATGTAAATTAAAATTTTAAAATGTGCATAAAAAATGCATTAACAAAAAAATGTCTGTAAATTATTAATGCGTAACGAAGAACTTGTGTTACGATAGTATTAATTAAAGGTCAAAATCTTGTAAACTAGTGAATATGCAAAAAAAACTAAAAATCGCCCACCTTCATATGAGAGCTACCCGCAACATAGTATTTTGTATAATACTCGTCGGATTAGACAAGTTTATTTTGTGCATACTAATTGAGAAAAATATGCTCAATTTTTGGGGCGGTATGATTGTTAATATCGCCGAATGAACGACACTTGTGGATTTCTTTGTTCGGAAAGGATGTGTCTCATTGACATTAATGATACACTTGAGACAACGTTGTGTTTATTAAAACACTCAAGAGAAGTGGGCTTCAACCCAGTTTAGGCCACCCTCTAGTCAACATCCACAAGCTACAGCTAAATCTATTTTTCAAACACTCTAGTCGATCCTTTTAACAATTCATGACGACAAATACAAAGATTTGCGCTTATTATTAATGTCGAGCAAACTCTCCCAAACACACCGTACTATTTATATTAGTGACTTTATAACGTGACCTCGCTTAGTTGAACTTTTAATAAATCACGCTTGTAGTTATTGTCTATATCACAGTGGTAGTATTTTGCTGTACCCATCGATTTTTCCATAAATTGTTCAAAACTTCAGGAGCACATATTCTAAAATGCTTAGTTTTCTATCTAGCCATTAAAAATCATATCTTTTTAACGGTAAATTTTGCGAAATTAATTTTATTAGTTTTTTATTGTATTTAGCATAATAAATTCCCTTTTTTCTATTGTTCATTATTTAAGTTATATCAATGTATATCTGCTTTTGAGAGAGATTTAATGGATGGAAATATTTAGCAGTGTTTAAATCTACTACGTTTATACTTTGTCACTTATACATAGTATAAAGTTATGTGATGACAAAAAAGTATAGTCATATATCGAGTTTTTTGTGGATGTATATATAGGTTGGGTGTTCCTTGAGTCCAAAAAAAGAGAAAGGTTTTTGGAAGGGTTTTTGATTGTCGTATGTCCATAATAGCGTGTACCTAGTTGAATTAAATTTGGTAGAACCATATTTTGGCCTTATCACGTTTTTTTTCTTTTTCGTATTAACTCAAAATTTGGGGTAGTTATCGTAAGAAAAGAAAGGAAAAAATTACGATTTTATCAATATCGATCCTACCGATTTCGTTCAAACTTAAAATGTGAAGATCAATAACCGATACTAATGTTCAAAAACAGCAAGAATTGTCAAAAAATAGAACCTTATAGCCGTCATAAAATGGCGATTTTAATTGAATACGACTCGCATGTGACGTGTTTATGGCACAAGCGAGGCAAGGTTAGGCTCTTATTTAAATATTTTTTTGTTTGTTTAAACACTGTTCATGGTTTATTTGCTCTTTTTGATTGAAAATTATCGAAATGAGAGTTTTGATAAAGATTAGTTTTGGTTTATTTTTATTTTATTTTGGAAATGGACGAGTGGGAACGTTTGTGCCATATTTCAGCACTGTATAGTTACATTTAGTTGTACTACTAACTCTCAATTTTTAGTTTGATTACTACCAAGTCGAATAAGGGATGTTCTCCACACGATGTGACAAAACAACTTGCTTGACTATTTTACAATTAGGCAATATGTGGTGAACATACCGGCGTACTTCTAGCCTTTCTCTAGCACCATTCAACTCCACACTTCACTCACGATGCTGGGTCAACATTGAGCCTCCACGGAGATTGAACGCGGCACCTCTCACATACCATTAGACCAATCGAGAGTTAATATCCCTTTAACGTGTTTTCTTTTCATCTACAGTGGAAATAGGTATAGATCTTGGAAGTCTGAAACAGGTTTGTTCTTCTCATCAGCAAGTCAGCTTATTGCGCTCTCAAATGGATATAGATGGTTTCATACCCCTTATCCACAAGTGGATCTGTAAACTCCATGAACTTTAGAATAGTGCGGGGAAGGTTGTCTTAATGGATTTTCTGTCCCTTTGAAGATCCAAACGTCCCAGCCCTTTCCTGAAACGTTGACATCCGAAGACTAGGTGATTTGCAGTTTTAAATTGCAGACCCCATATCCTCCACGGAGACTCCCAGTAAATTTAACCATCCTGTACATATGTTTTCTCCTCCCCCTCTTAGTGATGGTTTGCTCGTCCTTTAAAACTGAGATCCTTTTGAGCCCAAGTACCTATGACTTACGTAGACAGTCGCTTAGATATGCTACATAACGCCTTGTGAGTTTCGTTGTCAGCCAGCACGCCATTTCCACTAATTCCAATATGTCCGGAAACCCAGCCAAAGACCTCACTCTACCCCCTCCCGCCGAAGACAGATTGTTACAATTGTTACAGTCATCTGTATATAAAGTTATATTACAAGTTGCGAAACGTTTCTTTTTATCAAATAAGTTGAATTGTTTTTTATTTATGACTTTTACAATGAAGTTTTGAGTTATTAAGTACATTTCTTTTATTTTTTTGTGAAAAGATTTTTATCATATAAAGTTGTTTTAACAAAACACAGGAGTAATGTTGGAAATTTATTTTTCAAAGACAATTTTGTAAAAAGGGCAATGCGTCACCCTACGTTGAACGGTAAAAAGTAAAACTGCCTAAGTTAATTTCTGCCCCTTCGGCTACCAAGTCGTTATTTTAACTGTCCAACAAACTAAGTTGTAATGGTAGTAGGGGAATGGGTTTTCCCTTATATATCTTTTATGTTAGGAAACTTTGCTTCTCCACCCCTCCTCCGTCTCAACCTAGTTGCGGTCTCTTCGAGTGCCGCCATTTTTCTTAAATGTGGCGACAAAAGCCGAGAGAAGAGTTGGGGTGGGGGGGGGCAGGTAATAATGCATGGACTTGTAATTTATAGAACCTCGTAGAACTCGTGTAAAAAATTCGTTTAGACTGACTGACAGAGAAACTTCGGGCCAAGTTTGTCATTTTGTCAAAAGTACGTGATTTGTGAGAGCACGAGTAGGGGGTCGAAAACAAGATGCAATAATAACGAGGCCGCCGCGACGCTAGCCGTGGTATTGATGTTTACAACTTCCTGGAGTCAGTATGTCTGGCAAGATACATTAATATCGGAGAAATATTGTTCCCCGGTAGCACATTTCGATGTAATAAACAGCACGGTTTTATGTTTTAAGTTATGTTTAGTTATGATGATCAATACTCAGTTAATCTCTCTTGTGCTCCAAAATATTTTTGTGTTACTGAAAGTAAAAATATCGTTCATTTGTTACATACCATATGGGCCGAACTGAACTGTACTGAAATTACTAAACATACGATTTTCCTTAGATCAGCTTATTATTGTTGATTGGCTCCGCTTCGTTATGTTTACACTCTAGCTTGAGGTTAGTTTTCGTTACAATGGTTCGTACAGTAAAGAGAGAACGTTTTTATTGTAGAGTATTATTTTCGTTCATACGGAATCAGACCTTCCCGTCTCACCCGAGTTTAATACTCATTGCTGATGATTTTTAAGCACGCTTTCAAAACCAACCCTCTAGTAATATAATAATACGTTTTGTTGAAAAATTCCGTCAAACTGTGAGTCTTTTATGTGATAGAAAGAAAGTCCTGTAGTTGTCCAGTCTCTGTGACCACAAAATGAAAATTACCGGTTGGTTTCTTCAGCAAATGTTAAAATCTCCAGGTAGAAGTCTCAGCCAAACATCTCTTAGGATGAATGCCAGTTCATTTACGAGAAGAATTTTTGAGAATGATGGTGTTGCGTGTAAAATTTAAACCTTATACTTTTGTATGAATTTAAATCGAGCCAAACATTTTTGGGACTATTAACTAGGTCACCTGACGTTTCTTTTATGATAATTTGGAATTTTTGGAGAACCCGCATCTTGTGACATGTCAAATTAAAGGGCATAAAAAGACAAAATTAATTTGGTACACAAAATTCTTTTTGGTGACTAACCATTTGGGATGACAAAATGTATTTGAGACTTTTTATTTATAACACTACCGTCTTTTGAACCTATATAAATAAAAATAAATGGCTAAATGTGTTGCTAAGCGCAAAACTCGCGAACCGCTAGACCGATTCCTTTGACATTTTGCATAGTAATTCAGCTTAACCCCAAGAACATTTTAAACCATTATTTGAAGTCATCGGATGTTAGGGCTTCGCCCCTCTGGCCTCCAAAGTTACCATGTTATTGTTATGGAAGAAAGATTTGTTTTGATTTTATCAGACGACTAATTTAAAATATTGTAAACATCTGTTTATTTATTAATGTAAGGATTTGTAAATCAAAATCGTTGAGATATTGTTTGTATAAGTGTTAAAACAAATTTTACATGGAGGTTATCTTGATATTCAGTAGTGCATGTTATTCCTCGATTTTAAGAAGTTCGTCGATTTATGTTTGGTTGGTGTGTGTTTACCGCGTGTTGTACTCAGTTCAAGACTCATGCCGCCTATAAGAAGCAGACGGAGCAAAAATAGTTCATGTGTCCATAGTTACGTAATTGTTGTTTATGTTTGCAATTACACCACCAGACAGAGCCACAGCAACACGTGGCCGGATACAGCTAGTACTTAATATAAATTAATAATCACAACAAACCAACTGCGAATACGAAATGTAACTCTCATACTAATCGTAAAAATACAATACAATGTTTTGAAAATGTCATACACAGTTTGAAATAATATTTTCAATTAAGTTGAAAGTGAAAATTTGTACGTGTCATTAGTTTTGCCTTAGAAAGTAATTTAATTTGATATGTATATGATGTTCTTTTTTGTTATTTTGTATGCGTCTAAAAGTACCACACTTATGAAGACTTATAATTGGTTCAACTTTGAATTCTTCTCTCAGATTAGTCTGGCGAACATTTTAAAAACTGTTTTAGAGTTATTATTTCAAATATTTAGCGATTTTATAATTATATAGTATGACATACATCTTGTGACGCCATTTTGATTAGGGTTGTCCAAAATATTTTTCTTGAGCACTATTAATTTTATCTTTTTATGCCCTTTAATTTGACATGTCACAAGGTGCGGGTTCCCATTTGAAAAAAAATGTGATTACCCCCGAAATTCTCCCCTTTAGGGGGGGGTGCAAAATTCCCAACTATCGTAAAAGAAACTTCAGGTGACCTAGTTAACAGCCCCAAAAACGTTTGACTCTATTTAAGTTAATACAAAAGTTAAGGTGAGATGGGAGGGACTTTACTAACACACTGTAAATAGGTGTGCACAATATTTCACATTATCTCTTAGCTTATGGGAGCTTCGTCCAGCGACTGAATGTCTCAATGAAAGTTTCATTCAGGAAGTGAATATATTAAAACACAAAGCTATCGTCAATAGATACAATAGTTCAATCATTGACAGTTTAATTCTTAAACATAAAAAACATAAAACGGGGCACTATCAACCCAAACAGGAAGGAGAAGGGGACGTGTATCATCGCAATGTTCTACTATTTTTTGCGCAATGTTTGTGTGAATTAAATGTAGACATTAATAAATTTCTGACGACATCGTGTGAGGAAATGCATCTCTAGCACTCCAGAAGAAGAATGCCAAAACGTATTTTAAACTGCGGAAGCTAGTGGATCACGGGACGATTAGAACAGGGTTATTTTAAACAGTGATTCGGAGATTTCAATTAATTATGGGCTTCCAGCTGACATTCGAAGGACTTTGAGCGCCTTATAGAGTCTATGGTTTATCCCTGTTCTATTTTTTGTGTTGGTGTGCATCTTTATCGTTTATAATACTCTACACAAAGCAATTAAAATATTAGAATCCGGAAGAAAAAGAAGGGAATACGTGTACATAAATGTCTAAGACGTATAAAATAAACTGTGCAAGAACATTGCACAAAGTTTCCCACTCACCCAACCTTAAAAGCACATACAAACAAACCAAAACTAATCGTCTCCAAGAATGTCTTTTCGGTAGGTGTTAATAAGAAAGTGAAATGAACGATAGACACCGATAATAATAATATTAATCTTACGCAGTTTGACAGATATAATATGACGGATTGTTGTGTTCATCCTACCTATAACTCACGAACCGGTATTTTTAGAAATATATAACTTTTTGGGCGGTTCTTAGAAGCTGTACTTGAGCAAACTTTGATTATACGTTACAGCCGAGTTGGTGAAATCGTATTTTTTATTTTTTATTTTATGGGTAGCTAGCTCAAAATTTTGAGTTTATTAAAAATGAAACATGCGTTCCGAGATATAGCTAAAATATGTCCACTGCCAAATTTGTTCAAAATCGGTCCACAAGTTTGGGATAGAGACAGACATCGATTTTTTGATCTATCACATAACTTTCCCTATATACGAAAAGTATAATGTATTAACGGCTGGACATACTAAAACCTACCCTGCGCAGTTTTATAGAGTGATTAAGAAGTTGTGACCAATACTTTATGAAGAGATAAGAGATGTTATTATTATGTAATACAAAACCTAATCCGTTATAGGATGTTGAGAGAATATAACTGGAAGTACACTGTAAAAAAACAAAATTAGATAAAGTTCGTATGAAGAGCTTTACAATTCATAAAATACGATATAAGCCATTCTACCACATGTCACGTCTGAAGTAATAGTGGCCGGCTGAAACTTATTTTTACGTTATCACTGTAATTTTTGTTTGTTTTGAAAATTTATATTTACGATTTGTGTGTATAAATATATCTTAATTAATTAAGACACATTTTTTAAGTTAACGATAGCATACTATGCGCCAATCGTATCTGTTGTTGAATTCATCCTACACTAATAAGTGATTTATTTTGTCATAATTATATACGACATTTAAACTACTTTAAATTAAAATGTAAACTTTACAATAAAAAATAACAGAAAACAAAATTAAATGTTTTGAATAAATAGTAAATATCAAGGCGATTGAGGATGTCAGAACAACTTACAACAGCGGTGATAATGTAAGGACATTGCAGGACGGGAGAGGGGGACATAAGACTGCCACTGGCTAGTTTCCATGGGACTATTGTCATGACTTTACTAAAAATAAGCTAACTGTAAATAATATATTAACTCATAAATTAAAAATGTAGGTTTCCCTAAAAATTTGAGGTTATCCTCAACATCGGCTTTGACGGTATTATTGACGATTGGTCCGAAACGGAAGTTTTAGTCAAACAATTGTACTTGAAATAATATTATAAAAGTGGGTACATCTCGAATTGTCCCACGTTACTCTGGTTTGTTGGTTTTATTTTATTAAATCACATAAGGGATATAGCCTTAAATTCATCCACGGTGGCTTTTGAGGTGAAATTTCACCTTTTGGCGAGTAACTACACTAAATGTCTCTTCTAGCACTCTATACGCCCCTATTAAGAATTTAATTTCACTTCTTTTCTTAACTATTCAATACACCTCCCTACTTTCAACGAACCCCGTCTCTCCTCTTGCACTTCGGCAATTCCCATTTAAATCCACGCCTTGGGAATTTATCTTCTGCTATCCGTTTCAAATAACCAAACCATTTCAGCTGATACAACTCCACCAAGTTAGTAACATTGCCTTGTATACTCATTCTTCTTCTGACCTCTTCATTCCTCAACTCTTGCCAGATTTGTGAATATGCAGCCGCGTTATCGACCTTACTTGTCTGTCCATTCCCTCTCCTACTGCTCATATTTCAGCTCAATAAAAAACACAATCTTTCAATACTGCTTTGACATCTTCTTTCACAAATTGTACTGTTCAAAAAGAAGATTAGAAGATTAGTTTTCGTATTAGTGCATGCACTTTGTTCATGTCTAATTTCGAAATAGTTCAAAAGATCAGACGTCAAAACAACTTCCATATATTTGGCTTCTTTACCTCCTCGATCCTCCTTCAGGGATCAAATTTCCCCACTCAATCACTAAATACTGTGACTTTTCAAAACTGATCGTGGCACAACTTTTTTATAATTGTCTACTATTGTTCACGTCATATAGGGCATGTCAAGCTAATCTAAAATGTCAATACTTCGTTTTCAGTAAAAGCATAAATATAAACTAACTAACTCATCACTCACACATAACAACTTCTTCATACATTCCTTTAAACTTGACCGATACCTTCTGACTCAGACATATTTTTTTATAGAATTTGTAAGACATAGGCTACTATTTAATTCTTTCAGTGTGAATTTCAAGGGGTTGTTTGTAAAAAAAAAAGTAGTGCTTTGTGCATACAGTAGTTATAATAATTTAATTAGAACTTAATAGTGTAATTGCAAGGTTTTATTCTTGATACATTTTACAGTACACAAGTTTAAGAGCTTGTTTTATAACCAATAACACAAGTAGAGGAAGAAGTAACAATGTGCTTAGGGACCAAAGGACATAACTGGCTTAATTACACACTCAGACTATTACAGATGTGATGAAAGCTTTGATGGCGGTCATTAACGGAAAAGCTTATCACACTAAGCAATTTTATGGAGTATTCATAGGTTTATGGACAGGATTAATGATCAAACTGTTGGTTTAATTTGTTTAAAAGTTTAAATAATGGTGTCAAAATTGTAAAAAAATGTTTGGGGATATTGATAACTATAATTGGTTGCACAAACTTTTTTTTGATAATGCTAGAAAAATGGCGGTGAATTCTATGTGCTAACACGAGTCAAAAGCAAGCCTAAGCTCTTCAGGGTTTTAGAGTTGCTTGATTTGTTAAAGAGGCATTCCATATATTTGGCTATAAAATTTGATTCCGTTTAAATAAGATGTACATCTACATGTATTTATACACTTTTTATCATGTAGTATTGGGTTAGATCCTTCACTTTTATCTCTCCTATCGAGTCTCTTTTGAACAACTCTTGTTCTCTTCTGACCCTGATACTGTTAGAGTATTCGAAGGCTAAAAGTTGCTACTTTATGCTATTTCTTCTTTCTTTTATGGCGATGATTACCGAGAGATTTTTCACCTTTAAACAACGAGGAAAAAAGAGGATATATCAAATCCTGGTTGCTCCAGGTTGATCTAGGGACTTCGCTTATTTCAAGATCCCCTAGAGCTTGAAAGTTATGGTGTTGTCTCCCAGTCAAAACTAAGTGGTAACGAATTCTGGTTGCGACGACGAATCTTTATTTGCTGACCACACAATCCGACTGAGAAGCAGTCTAGCTAAGCATAAGCAGGGCGAAAAATATAGCCTAACCATGTTGTACCGAGTCCTACAATGGTCAACTACATAAACAGTGGTTGTATACCAACAGCATGTTTACCTAACGGTTTTATCAGGATGAACAACCTTTTGTTCTCACTCTCAAAGCCTTGTGAAGATTTAACCGAACAAATTTCAATTTGATTTAAAGCAGAACATTAAAGATTTGTTACAAGTTTTGATTTTGTTAAAATCGGATGTACACGTAAACCAGGGTTTATGTATAGTAAGGAGGATATCAATCCCGAGATAACCCAACTAGTTTTACACATTTTTTCGTGTAGTCTTAGATGTAAACTATGACGCGTTTTAGAGGATGCTTTTCGAAAATCACGACTCGTTAGGGATATATATTCCAAAACGTCTTGTTGTTCACACGTAAACGAAGTCACAAGACCTATAAAAGTTAATACATATGATTCATATGTGCATGTAGACTGTGTGAAGGTTCTATATTACCCTTTATATTATTTCACGTAGACACTTGGAACATAGCGTATGTACTTTACATTGTTTTCGCACTTGAGGGAAATGAAACTGCAGCAAGTAAATAGTTATAGCCAGCACAGCACAGCACCCAGCTAAGCTATATTAACTTAGCGTGTTGCGGTTTCCACTCCAGTGCGTTTCAATTTACCTAATGTACTTAAGCTCTTCTTCCCTTGCTGTCTATGTCGAAGAACTCTGCACTGGATCCTTTACATGCAGATGGAATATTTATTATATAATAGAATACAGTAGTAATTGTATAGAAACGCTATTGCTTTCTTAGTAATTAATATTGGAAGGGTGTATATCATCATGTGTATATATTTTGATGAAATTTTGGTTTTAGGTTCCCACAATATCACACAGCCATCCAAAAAACAAAAGTAACGTTTGTCACAATTTATCTTGTTCTATTTATATGCGAGGCGAAACACATCCTTGTAATTGATTTTGCTGCTCACGTATTTCTTATTGAAGATTTTTAATTTTTAATCATTTTTTATTTGAAAAATGTAATATATTTACATATTTAATAAAGTCTAATGTTGCTTCACTTTTACCATTAACTTTACTTAAGCATAAAACTGAGCATCTGAGGTTTAATGGTGGCGTCAGTCTTCACATTTCACCTTTCTTCATGTAGTTAGGTGCTTCGCTTTCATATTTCCTATAAGTTCTATTAGAGTATTTCGAGAACTGGGGTTTTCCTTATGTTTTGTTTTTTTCAGGTGATGATGAACGATAGGTTTTTCGTATAAAAAATAAGAAAGAACATAACTACTGTATAATTGTTTAGAAGGTGATTACAACTTTTCTATGTGCAAGGGTTTCAATTTGCGTCATAGGGTTTAGAGAAGAATAGGCACCCCAGTAGTATGATGTTGTAAAATATCGAGTCTTTCTTGCCAAATTCTTACTTGTTAGGGTTATTAAGACAGATGTTCGAAGTGTACGCCATTCTATTCCTGGAGAAGCAGTAGTTTTCTCTCTATTCTATGCATTTCTTAACTTGTTGCTATTTTATCTCTGTTACGTTTTGAATAATTGCTTCATTTATATCTTCAGGAGGATTCTCTCACGATTGAAGATCTTCCTGGCCTCTTGATGTCTCCAACGGACACGGTGGTTTCAAACCTACTAACAAGCTACGAGACCAAACTGCTCGTTCCGTCTAGTTTGCGAGTACGAAACTTTCTTAATCCGACTGATAAACACTGTTCACATAATAACATTGAAACAATCCTACCTACTAGATTCTTCTTTTAGAAATTAGAAAACTCGTTACTATGACAACAAATAAATAGCAATAAAAATATCAGCTGATTTTTAAATAAATCCCAATAATTATATCTGCATACAATGAGGAGTTTTTCTCGGGGATTGGACAACAAATAACGAAACAACAACCATTAAAAGTTTTAACGTAGTTTTGGAAGATCGGTGTATTAAATGAATACCTTCTCATGAAATCATCCTTGTTTCAGGTGTTTGTATCGTATAAAATAAAAATAAAAATACAGTTTATAAATGTTCAAATATCATTTCAATTTGTGTACATTGTATAACACAGCGTATAAAGTGAAACCTATTTTCCAAAACAATCGCCGTATGAATAGTTTTATATATCGTAATCAGATGATACAAGCAGAATTGGAACAGGAAAAAAAAGCAGAGATTGCCAACACAAATATCTATCGAAGAATCGTAATCCTGACAAACAAACAGGACTCAGCTGACCAGGCAAGATTTCAGTATTCCTGTTGCGTCCAGTCATCCAATTTGTAACTCGGGTTATTAGATTTCCACTCCCGTCCCGTCCCGTTGTAACTCTTACCTCCTCTGACCCCCTTCTGCTAACTAGACTCACACGGAATTTAATTTTGTATAAATCTCTGTTTGTGTTGACGTAGACTGTAATTTTGTTAACAATATTTTTTTTTTTACTCGAGAAGTGTCAAATACAAACTTAGTAGTGTGTTTGCACAGGGAGATCATTGCATTCGGAAATAATTAGTCAAATGTTATACAAAGTTGTATTTATCTGAAATACTATTCTATTTATTTTACACATGTATAGGAAAAGTTAGGAGAGTGTCAAAAAATCTATGCCGATGCAGATTTATATTTTGAGGTTTCACGAGCCCAAAAAGATAGTTTTTGGAATGATGTCTGTTGTGTTTGCAGAGCTCTATTATAATCAAATTTGTTATGTGGGCCTATTTTAGTCATATAATCTGGAATTTTTTATCTTTTTTGATAACTTAAAATTTTTGAATAGAAGAAAAAATCAACTTTATCAAATTTTCCTATAATGTAGCCTCTAGTAACGCGAGTAAAATATATTGGTCACCATCTTTCAAAGAAGCAGGAGAAAAATCAAAAATCACCCACGAGGAATTATAAAATATTTTAATTTCTCAAAATTGGCTCTACCGATTTTGTTCAAATTTTAGTAAAATATGAAGATTTATGACTCTAACGTGTGTTAAAAATTGTAAAATTGAGGAAGGAATAAATTTAACACAGTATTCTATATATATATATATATATATATATATATATATATATATATATATAAGCATTTTTACCTAGTTGTTACACCGTAATATACAAAAACATTTGCTTAGAGTCAGACCGAACCATACCAACGCACCTGGCGTATGTGGGGATAATTTCCTTTATATAAGATTGTAAACATACAAAATGTGTATTTTATCAAAATAAATAAAGACACGATGACAAATATCCGATTAAATTGTAGCAATTAATTCATCTATATCCAATAACTTCGAAAACAGAATATTGCTCTTAAAATCTTATTTCTTTGTAAACTAACGGTACTTTTTTATATTCTATGTCAAATACGAACCTAACATTTGTAATTCAGTTAAAATATATTATTATTTAATTGGAATACAATATTTTGTAAAATTTTGCATTTTATTGATTCTTGCCAACCATGGTTTCTCCAGTGTGAAGCTAAGTCAGACTAAAGTAAGCTGTGTTAAGTTCCTTCGTAAATGGTGACATCATGGTCGGTAAGAATCGATAAATTGTAGAATTTTACAAAATATTATGTTTACGTTTTTTTTAACAAGAAGTACCATCGGTCGTTAGTATTTCTTTGTCTACTTATTAACATGTACTTATTTATGAAAATTACAAAGAAATTATTCACATAATTGCCCAACAAACATCTTCCCTCAAATTCAGTGGAAATAACGATTTATTTGGCGTATCTTCTGAAGAAATATACCTGGTAGTTGAAACATAAAAATGTAAATTTAGTATCCTAACGCCCTCCAGGAACCTGAAGCATTCAAGAACTCTGAACCTGTAATTGTAACATGTTACCACCTGGGTTTAGGGAATTTTAAATTAAAGATGATGTGCTGGCAACTTTATCGTTGTTAACTGCAATAAATTATCAAGTTCCAAAACCCACGGGATTCCAATTCTAAAATGTGCGAAAACTTTAGAGTTTGAATATGGTCTTAGGAACTAATTTGGGGGGAAAGAAGGATTCGTAATTAGTTTGAGGTTGTAGGAAATTTTAACATGCTCAAAAACATCGGAGATAATAATTATAAGATGTGATTTGAAACGGTGCCATGATTTATTTGCAACAACTGGGAAATCTATATTCCAGCCTGAGCATTTGAGTTTGCTCTAAAAACATGGCTTTACGCTGGTAATTCACGGTGGAAATATTTCGTGTATAAAGTTGGTTAACATGACCTCAATAATAATTTGATGTGAATGAACTGATATTAAATTTGATTACGAATGTAATAAATGGTGCAAAAATATTGCACAAACTTTCCCACTAAACTCACCCCAAAACCAAATAAAACTATCAATAAAAATATCAGTTCTCGGTAGTCGTCACTCAAAAAGTGTCACCGTCTTTGAAAACGTAATTAAGATATTAAACTTGCTTTGTTTCGATTTTTATGTTGACATTGCCATCGTTTGTCTACTAACTTTGTTTTTAAATGTTAAAGTGCTGAGTCAACTTCACAGAACTCGACCATTTTGGTAAATCAATATTTTCTTTATACAAATCGTTTGTGTTGACATTTCCATAGTTTGTTTTGTGCTCCTTATGATGTAAACAATTTTAAAATGTTAAATTTCCATACACATATGATTTGGCTGAAGAAAATACTAATTTTCAAAAATGATGGGGGTTATATATTTCATGTTTTTATACACGATGAGGGGCCCAAACAGAAACTGTGGCAATGTCAACACATACGATTTGTATAAAGAAAATATTGATTTTCAAAAATGGTCGGGCTCCGTGAAGTTGGTCCAATACCTAAACATTTATTTAAAGTTCGAATTATATGTGTACGACGATTTTTATTTAAAACATATCAAATATCAGCCGGTTGGGCCCGGTTCACAGGCATCAACACTTCGTTTTCTGTCAGGAAATGATGCTGTGTTGGTTAAGATGTAACGGCCTATGGAAGCTACATCACGAATACGGCATCCTACGTTTATATCCTCGTACAGGATATACAGTTCTTCATTATATATCTTCTCTTCCAAATTCACCTTCTTCTCTTTCATCTGACGAAAGAATCTTATCTTTGGTAGAATTTTCTTTTCAAAGATATACATACGTAGTATTGATTTTCAATATCAATCAAAATAAGAAATAATCATTATAAATTAAAATTTGAATATAAATGACTTGTACTGTGTCTGTGAGAAACATGTTTTTGAAAAACCTGAACATAATAATACAATAATAACGATATATGACCCTGCACTTGAGTAGGGTGTCTGGTTTTTATTTGCGAAGTAAATACCGTATAATTTTCTTGGCGGACAACTTTATAGTCAAACTCTTGGACAAACTATAAACTTGTATTGTGTTCACTTGTAGTTTGAGTACCACTAAATTCCAGAAATAAAACCGAGATGAAAAATATGCTTAAAGATAAGATTTCTAGTCTTTTTAGAACATTTGATCGTGAAATAAAAATCGAGCAGACTATTATTAACTTTGTTGTTTTATTTGTATTAAAAGAGATACAACACAATTAGAAATGGATAGTTGTTTCTTGTTTGTCATTTAGTGTAAGTTTTAAGTAGTTTCAAGACGGTGATTAACAGAGATTAGTTGTAGGTAACAGGTCCTTGTTTATTTTGTAAGGTCCTGTTTTTTGTTTATATCACTCAATCTATTATATTGTTTCACGTTGGTAGGCCCAAACATGTGAGTAGGAGAGGCGGTAGGTCACAATTTATTTTAGTTCAGTTTTACATGTTAGCTCTAGTTTACCAGAAGATTGTCACCATGTTATCGAAATGTTCGTCGTGTAAAAAAACTAAATATATGTGTTTTTATATAATTATTGTGTTCCCTCGGTGGCAATCCCGAGGAAGAACTTTAGCTGGATCAACATCCTTTTTCATGTAGACTTGGGTTCGATCACTGTCTTTTATCTTTTCTATCAGGTCCTTCTTAACCAATTCTTTTTTTCCCGAGACTGGCGCTATTAGAGTATTCGAGGACTAAAGGTCTTTATTTTATGTTCTTCTCTTCTATATTCTTAATCTTGATATGCTTCGTTAATCCTATACGTTTTCTTAAAAATCAGATTTTAATATTCATTGATGTAAAGTTTAAAGTGAAGGGCTTTTGGGACTCTTGGTAAGAACTACTGGTGTTTGATTCTTCATTGTTAACCCTCGGGGACTCACCCCTCAGGTAAGGGCGAGGTACTCCTGAGGAGGGACCTATCTGGATCTACACCTTCTTTCACGTACTCTCGAGTTTGATCCATCTATTTCATCTATCCTATCAATTTTCTCTTGACCAACTCTTGTTCTCTCCTCACACTGACGATGAGAGCATTCAAATGTTTAGGTGTCCGTTATATAAGGGCGATAATGATCGTGAGCTTTTTCTACTTTTAAACAACAAGAACAAAATAATATTTTGTTTGAATTATTGTAACTCTGCCTAATGAAATTATAATTGTTTTTTTCTTCTTTTTGTAAACTGGTATGTTTTAATTTGTTCACAGAAGAACAATACACTACTAGGATATAGTTTATAATTCGCGTTTGAATATATTCTCAGTTGAAAATATTCCGTCGATAACTGTTAGTTGAGTTACATGGTTTAAATCTATAACACCGAGTTTGTTAAAGTTACTGCACTGATAGCATAAGTTCTCTTCATAATTTTCGGAGGTTATTTTGTATTTTCACTACATTTTGTAATTTCTTGCTTTATCGTATTTAATTTCAATGCTAATTAATATACGTCTATAATCATTTTTTTATTACTTATTCCAGTTTTAGGCGATCACCCATCACCAAGGTAATATAAACATAATTATCACATACATTCAAACACAAAAGCACAAATTATTTCGTGCGGAGGTCGTTAATATTTTACACATAAACTAATGAAAGCACAAAGCACATTTTAAACGACGTGCATGTTTTCTGTACTTGGAGTCGATACTCTAATGCTATTATTTTTAAATCATGGTAAAAGAACTTATTATTGACATAGTAACGGGTGGGTAATAATAGTTTGGATTGGATGTCCATATTCGAATTGGTTGCAGTATCCCAAAGTTCGACACCATACGTCCAAACAGATTCTACGATTCCTTTGTATACAATCAGTTTGTATAAATTATTATTGAAAATTGAATACGTTTAGCTTTTCGCGGAAATATTCTTTTTAAGGACCTCTAAGCCCCAAAAAAGTAGTTTTGAATTGATGCCTGTCTGTCGCCCCTACAGCCTGAACGGGTTTAAGTGAATTTAATGAAATTTGATAGTATGTAGACAGTGTATATTCTCGTTTTAACGTCGTACAGTTTATGGATATCATAAACCAAAAGGGAAAATTACTCAAACTGTAGGTATATGTTAGTTTAGTTCTTCGTAAAGGTTTACGTCATTAACCTTCATATTTCATCAAATTTTAATCGATATCACGTGGCTGGATTAACAAATATAACACGTCACGGACAGGTTTTATTCTATTTTGAAAACGAACATCATTTTATCTTCCTTCCTTTCTTTTTTTATAAGACGGTGATGACCGCGTTTTTCGCCTTTTAAAAAGAAGAAAAAAAACTTACTGAAATAAGTAATGTCCAACTCAGATATTTGACTGATTAGAATAGTATTTATGAAAACATTTTTATTTCCATCATTGTACAAGATAGTCGTCGAAAGACTAGATTACTTTGAAACATTGACGTTTATATTGACAGATTTCATTGCAGGTAATCTATTAAGTTGTGAGAAATGTTGTAGCATCGGTGTAAGTGATAATGAAGAAACGTTCGATAGTCTACTTTCTGTAATTTATTCAATCTCCTTCGATTTATATACATTATCAGTTGATTAATACTCAAGCAGTCGGATCTAGTCTTTAAAGCTATTGACATAGTTGCATTTACATTTTTAACAAATACCGAACTGAAAATTATTCCGATAAGATGTAGAAGTAATTATCAAGTTGTTTTTGTTACAGAACTAGCTGTTGTTACTGTGTTATTTTATTGCGTACCACAACTGTTATTTTTAACTTGATGTTATTGTTTTGTTATAGAAATGTTGCTTTTATTACTCTGGGATATTGAGGGAGAGTGGAGTAGCTGTTATTATTGCATTTATTAGAAGTAACAGTTATTATTATATTAATGAGTAGTACCTGTTGTTATTGTATTAATGAATAGGTACCTGTTATTATACTATTAATGAGAAGTAGCTGTTATTATTGTTTTATTGAGAAATACCTTTTATTATTATATTAATGAGAAGTAGTTGTTATTTTTGTATTAATGAATAAGTACCTGTTATTAATGAGTAGTAGCCGTTATTATTGTTTTATTGAGAAGTAGCTGTTATTATTAGATTAATGAATAAGTACCTGTTATTATTATATGAATGATAAGTAGCTGTTTATATTTTATTAATGATAAGTAGCTGTTATTATTATATTAATGATAAGTTACTGTTATAATTGTATTAATGAGAGGTACTGTTATTATTGTATTTATGAGGAATAGCTGTTATTATTGTATTATTGAAATGTAGCTTTTATTAGTACAAAATTATCAAAGCCAAGTACCATGTACATAAAAACCGTAAAAGCTTATATTTACAATAAAATTGGTTAGAATCTAAATCAATCTTCACATTTCTCTGAATCACCTATTTGTCACAGACATTTTCAAAATTATTATTAGTACCAAATTAGACAAAAAATATGCACAAATTATTACCAGTGGTGTAGTAAATTGGTAAGACCTTTCACTTTCTGTATTATATATATATATATATATATATATCTTTGGTATTTAAATAAAACACATTGAGGTATTTCGAAATTCATCACAATACTGGGCTTTTTTAAAAACATTTTAATGGTATAATAAAATATGCACTATTAATCTTTTTCAAAATCTTTATGTACCCACTTGATATATCTTCTATTATGATGTTTAAAGTGAGCTAGTTAATTAAAGAATGCCATGACAAATAGAAATGAATAAACCTGAACGTTAGAAAATGAGGTAAGTAGGCCATGCTTTATAATTGCTGTTTGCATCCTGCTGTTCCCATGCAAACTGTGCTAAATGTCAAGGGCATAGTTTTGAACTTTAAACATTTCGCTTAACAATGTTTAATATTTATGGAAGTCACGTGACCATAATTACTCAAGTGATAGTTTTGAATCAAGAAGCACTTTTATTGGAGAGAAAAAGAAAAGAAGAATTCGAATTCCACAACATATCATTTTTGTAGTAGATCACGTTTCACCTTCAGTTGCACTGAATTTACAAACTTCTGTTTGTTGTGAAGCCTATACTCACAATAGTGTACCATTCCCCTTCCTGGTATCTCTATCGCGTAGGACAAAGTATGGAATTATCAAAAATTATGAGTAGATAAACTGTTGAGCTCTGTGAGACAAATTAATGAGATGTAGTGTGCGTTGTGTATCACGTCTAGAGCAAGGTTAAAGTGCAATAAACTCGTACTAGGTACAAAGATTGTGTGGAGGGAATTAGTCAGCACAGTTATCCTTACACTGAACATCTTGGTTAACACCCTGTGAGGAGTAACGTGCAAGATGGGTTTTCTTCTGGTAGCTACTCGAAATTAAAATTATCTTGAAAAGGTGGCATGATCCGTCAAAATTCGCAGAAAACAAAGGTTGAGATCTTTAATTAAAGTGTCTTGGTATATAGATGTGAGAGGGAAAATGAGCTAAGATATTATGAAACAAGCTATAGACATTTGTTTGTAACTCATAGTAAACGTATATCCAAGTCACAAAGTATTATTAAAATACTAATACGGAGGGGGGGGGGAATCAAAAAGTCACAAGACGGAAAGTAAGGTTAGTATTTGTGTATAGGTTAACGATACATCCTGAGGATATGGTGGCCTGAGTATTTCTATGTTTGAATCTTTATCTTTGAGATATCACTGATCAGTTGACGGTGCATCAACATGCAGACATTGTGAAGGAACTGGAGATGGATAGGTTACGCTCTGTGGAAGCGATAAGAAAATATTACTAAGTAGGTATCCGCGAGTAAATGAAGAAGGGAGATTGAAAGTTACCCTACGGCGACGTATTGAGAAGGAGCTACCTGCAAGAGAAGAAAAGGTTTTAATAAACTCTTGAGGGCTTATGTAACAAGTGTACTCCAACAGTCTGCTAAAAAAAGGGGGAAGACAAAGTTTGAGTTTGAACCTACAAAGGTAATACTAGTTTACTGTGACCTGGGTAGCGAATAGATGAAATATTCACATCCCATTAGGACCATTAGTATAATATCCCGTACGTTTTGATCGAATAGTGATTGTTTAAATATGCATAGCTATAAGACCCATTAGTGTTGATGGTAAACTTAGATTTACGAGATTCGCTAACATTGACTTCCTCCAGAATAATAATTGTAGTAAGAATTAAATTTTATTCTGTTACATACTATTTACTTACTAAACAATACCCGACTACCCTTGATATTTCTCCAATATGAATTTGCGCTGAACAGCAGAGGCGGGTGGTTCTGGAGAACCCGGCGTCGTCCTCGGATTCAACATCCATCATACCTGTGCTATCAAATAAATGTACGATGATCATGGTGGTAAATCCACATAAAGGTCATCCAAGAGAATGTAGTTTGGTGAGACGATGCAGGTGGTTTGATAAGTAGTGGTTTTGAACACGGTTGCACTGATCGGGGGAAATAGTGAGGAATCGACCAGCATTTTATGAACCCTTCCAGGTGTTTCCGCTACTAAATGAGATGATCTAATCAATGATTATAGGGAAACTGTGCCATGTTTGGTCAACACGTCTGCTTTTTTATTTCCTGTTCTTGCCAGGTGATTCGACTGTTAGCTGGAACCGGTGACAGAATTTGAAGAAAAAGCTAAAACAACATTCAATCAATGCACAACCAACTCCTCTTCTAGTTACTGAAGACTTCTAATTTACCCACTCTGACATGACAGTTGAAATAAATACAAAGATCCAATGATCCTTGTGGTTAATAACGATGGCAAAGTAATCTTTAAGCCACAAACACAATTAAGATTAGAAAGTTAATAAACCCTACTTTATTAAACAAATAAACAAAGGGTTTATTATACTTTTGAACGTTAATTGTGTTAGTATTTTATTTGTGGTTTGGGGATTGCTTCATTCATATACTTAAAATAAGTCGAAATGATACCACCCCGGAACAAATAAATACATAACCCTGTTCAGTATTAAAAGGGCTGATATCAGTGGTCTTCGAAATATTTGTCATTAAGAATCTTAATGAACGCCATTTGGAAACAGTTATCAGATTTTGTGGTACACTTCAAACTATTCTGTACAATTTCGTTTCGATATAACAATCCGTTCTGTAGTCATATCTTGTTTTTGTTAAACAATAAACTATCAGATGGACTGGAATTGAAAAAGTTTTGAAAAATTATTTATACGAACTTTTTTTGTTTGGTTGTTCAAAATCACTCTCTAAAGTTTGTCTGATCTTGAAACACAGTGTATACAAATAACTGAAAACCTGCATTGTGATGTGACATTCCATCTTAATACAGTTTATATCTTGTGGGATAAGCATGAAGTGCCAGCTCGGCCGAGTTAAGCCTGATTAACGTCCGGACGTTTTTATCTTTCTCCATCCGAGTTGAAACCTTATTTCACTGTCACTATATTGTGTCTTGGTTATTTGTTAAATCCTGCAAAAAGTGTCGCACGAATTGTATCTACCCTTTCGCGTATTATTTCAATCCAGTTTGGTTTTCAATTCTGTTGCTAATACAATGCTTTAACATGGAAATATAGAATTTCGAATTTATGTTCATTGATCAATTTTTACTTAGCGAATTTATTGTGATAAATGGTTAAATTTAGAACTAAAAATCTGGTTTGTATAAAAATTGATTGGTGTAAACCTTTGGAAAAATCACTAGGGTTACAGAAAGGTACTCTCAGACAGTCAAGGATTGAAAATATCGAATGTCAGGAAATCGGTCATACACAATGTGCAAATAATTATTAGTGTAAATTTAAATTGAAAACTATAGCAGAAAATCAGCAATGCTACTACTAGTAGAGTCAAGATTTTGATTGATCAAATAAAAATAACTCATTTTAACCGATAGGATTTAAGAAATATTAAAATTTTAAACTAAGGGAGGCGAGAGCGAAACCGGGGAAAAATGGAAATGTTATCTTTTGTTACATTTGTCTTATTTCAGTGTTTTCCTATTTTAACAAATGTTCGCTTTCCATGTTGTTGTTGTTTTAATTCAAATTTAGCACCATCATTAAATCTCTGCTTTCCAGGGTTTTTTTTTTTTTTTAAATTCAAATTTAGCACCATCTTTCTGCCTGAAAAAAATGTAGACATACCAGGAATTCTTCTAATTTCTTCTGATCGTTTCTTCTTTTTCTTTTAAATTGTAACAATATATCAATCGACACTTACACGGGTGTATAATAGTGTGGGAGCAAAACAGATAGAAAGAAGCGATCGGGTTGGCACATGATCAATCTGAAATGACTGATGATGGATATAAAAACTATGTAAAGGGATGAAAGGGGGAGGTGTATAATTAAACTGCGAGGGAGGCGGTCACGTTCTATCCTAAATGTATTAGCGATCCGTTTGTGTGACGTTTTAGTGTAACGGCGACAACCCAATTCATTCCTGACACAGCGTTCATTTATTGAATATTAATAATATAGGCATTGCAGGTACTGGGGAAGAAGTGTGCATACCTGATTAGACGTAGTTTCGTGATGAACTGTGTTTAAACACGGAATATTTTGTATGTCGGCTAGTTGATGCGAGAGGCGAGAGAAATGTTGTGGAGCCAGGGTAGAAGTTGTCGAGAGAGAGAGAGAGAGAGAGAGAGAGAGAGAGAGAGAGAGAGAGAGAGAGAGAGAGAGAGAGAGAGAGAGAGAGAGAGAGAGAGAGAGAGAGAGAGAGAGAGAGAGAGAGAGAGAGAGAGAGAGAGAGAGAGAGAGAGAGAGAGAGAGAGAGAGAGAGAGAGAGAGAGAGAGAGAGAGAGAGAGAGAGAGTGTTACAGAGATAGGCTAGAAGGAAGCAGGGTTCGATTTTGGGCTGGCTTTATAGGAGGAAAAAGAGTGTATCATTACTGTTAATTGATAACGTTAAGTAATGGTTGATGGAAAAAAGGACGTTACTATATTTTTTGTCAATCATACTTTCGATTGAATGAATATTGTATAAACCCTAAAAGTTTGATTCTTCTGAATTAAAAAATTACGAAATAGCCGGAAGTTTGATATAAACACCGTGAATAAACATTGGAGATTTATTTGATACACAAAATTATTTCAATCGAATGAAAATACAATTTTAAATATAAAATGGATTTCAATTTTAGAGAATCAAATACCACTAATGTAATAAATAATTCAGCTCAAAAGTTATACGCTTACATTTAAAATTTATGTTTGAAGTTAAAGTAGTTTTATTTGAACGAAACCTCGTTACGTGGAATCAAATCGTTTTGACAGAATTGTCGTAAACTTATCCCCTTTAGATTTATATGTTCTTGTGATGCAAAGTTATCAAATCTATTATAACTTAAGTGATATGAGTCTTTGAACTAGTGTCGAAATATCGTTGGAAGTTGTTTTCATTGATATTCACTTGCCTGTTTCCACGAGAAAAAAATCAGATTGGATACTTTTTCAACAAATCTCTTAATGCATGACAAAAATTCCAAATATATACGTCGTTTCTGAGTGTAGCCGAAATTATTTTACGGTTTCATAAAGTCGAACGCAATATACGATATTTTAATGTATTGGAACATAATATTCTTATTTCGCAATTGAAAAGTAAATATCAGGAATTTACAAAAATTGTTAAGGTAGAACTTTTAATAAGTGAAGTCAATACATTTTAAAATTCATTAACTCGGACGCCCTACAGCTCTTGGTTTTACTGTGTGTTTTACCTTCGATGAAAAAACTTATTGTAAAAGAACAAAACAAAGGTAACCAATACAAGTTAGTACCCAATTAACTGAAGTCAACATGTTACTGCTATATTGGAAAAGTGTTTTTTCTTTATTGTAAAATTCTAATGTTATTGTGTAACTGTAACTGTGCAGCAGATGTAACGGAACATGTGTTACAACAGTTGTTGTAACTCCAAAGATCGTGTTATGCTAATATTACTTGCTAAGAAAAGCAATTCGACTGACCTCGTTAATTTTAATCAATAAACTCTTGTGCATGTATTTTAGTGAAGATACTCACTCGTACTTCGAAAAAGTTTTTAATTGATTTATGTTGGTTATGTGCTATTTTGTACTGCTGTTCTACTTAATTTGAATTTATTATTTTTGTTTTCACGTTGGAAATTTTGATTTATATTTTTATCTTTTCCAACGTCTGCCCAGCACTCATAATGTTATGATGGTAGCCTCGAAACGGGATCTCGTCCTTTGAGACAATTATAGATCTACAAGAAACAAAAGTTCTAGACTTGTGCGCACAACCCACTCCTACTGTTTCTCATTACCCGGTATACTCTCCCACCTGTATATTCATTCAGATCTGCTTTTTAAATGTTTTTAGTAAGAGTCCCCTTTTTCCATACCGATATTTGTTTGTTGTAGAGTTATAGTTTCTCCAATTTTCTCTATACATTTCTATTGTATTTATTTTATAATACAACAAATAATATTGAATCATTGTATCGCGTTGAGTTATTGACACGGCTATACTGACTGATTGAGATAAGTGGTAAGGAACCGCCTTTTTCATCAAACTAGCCTAAAATTTCGACTTGTAGCCTACATCCTATATAGCGGTACTTGAGTTTGTACTTGGTAATACTCCATAATGAGAAAATAAAAAATTAACCATTATAATTTATTGGAGACAGGTCACAATTTTAATTCTAATGTTAAAAGTACTTTATATGTAGCGAAAAAGTAGATAATTGACTAAGTATGAATGATAAAGGAAAGGATAAAGCCCAAAACCACAACAAAAAACACTAACAACACAAAAAATGTATAGTTATGTTTATTCTACCTGATGTACATTTCAGTAACATAGTTACCATCCTCAGAGGTTGAGTATGAAACAAACACAGGTAGAATAAACAACTATACAGTTTTTGTATTGTTAGTGTTTTTTGTTGTGGTTTTGGGGTTAATCCTTCCTTTATTGTATATTCACCACAGTGCTCTAGTGATTCTTATAAGTATGAATGTTTAAAAATTAATATATTATTTTTAAAAAAATCATACTTCTAACTTAAATGATCAAATAACTCTGAACTCTTCTCCTTTGCTTGGCCTATTGTTTAAGTTCACACCTTCTACTGGTCATTGTCCTTTCCTTATATCTTGAGCCATTGTCCTTCAGGTCAGTCACTCCCACTTTCTTCTTTGTTATTGTCACTCATATAAATTACAATGTTCAATAAGAACGTTGATGAAATTCAAAATAATAATGTGCAATAATTCAAAAACTAAAAACACAAAAATTGTAATCATTATAATTTTTTTTATTATGTTAAATACCCTGATGTACATTTCTATAACATGGAGTAACATTAAAATTAAAAATAAATTGTGGCTACCACACGCCCATATCTACGTATCTGTATCTATTTCGTGACTTCACACTGATAGGCCGAATCTTTTGTTATCGAAATGCAATCAGAATATTGGACGGAATATAACTAAATAATATTGTGTTTTTAGTTATTGTTTTTTCTAATTTTGGTTCGGAGAATCATCAATTATTGTTGTGTATGTATGGTTTTATTACAGTAACGATATGACGCCTAACAACGAACCGTTTTAGCTTAATAAACTTAATTTTCGAGCAACTTACTTGAGTTATGTCCTTTCATTCCTCCAAGGAACATCAGGAGAAACTTCCACCACCCTACCTGACTCCATCGCAATCTTTATAGCCAGTCTCATCTCCCACTCCACCGTTGCCCTCCAGCCATTCTCGACCGCTACACCTCTGTGGATTCTAGTCTATAGCATATCTTCTTTTATTTTGAAGTAGGTTCAATCCATTTAAACTTCTTTTTCTTAATTTAATTCTTATTAGTTTTCCATTCACTCATCCCCACAATTGCTAATTCCCTACTATTCCGAGCCATTGCACGTTGAATATATATCTCAAACATCTGTTAAGAAAGGTATGCATTGCTTTACTTAATCTCTTCACCCTTATAAGCTTAATTTTATTTATTCACTCAGTTGATCTCAATTTTGGACTAAGCTAGACAAAGGTACTCCTTTTACTCCAAAAGTAAAACATTTCAACTTGCTCCAATTATTCCTCTTCCACAATCAATGCTTGTTCTGTTGTATTTTTCAATCCAAGATCCTTTTTTTCCTTTTATCAATCTCTCTTCTTATTTTTTCTCTTCATTAAGGAATTCTCTCTTCTTTAAGAACTACTCAATCTATCTTTCGCTTAGATAAGGACGTCACACTCTCTCTTCTTTTTTTAACGCTTTTTTAATCTCTTTTATTTGAGGAGTACTTCTTTCTCTTTTCTTTAATTACCCCTCTCCACCCCTCTCTCTTTTTAAGAATCTCTGCTGCATCTCTTCTTTAAGGACCTTTATCCCTTCCCTTTCTTTTTTCACCTTTTTATGATGTTTTATGTTGTTGAACTAAATCAAAAGAGAACGTGGTATAATGACGGAAACACGTAATACATAAGAAGACAAATGTGTAAGAGGACTTAGGGTAATAAAGAGTGGCGTCGGTGGTGTCAACGTCGATTAATAACAGTGTAAAAAAACGAAGGGAATTTTCATTTTCTGGCAAAGTTAATATCAGGCATAAATCCCGACTTCAACACGTGGTTCGGCGTCGTATTTATCAAAGGAAAAGATCTGCAAAGACGGCTCCATTCCATCAACACGCCATCAATAATGGCGGAGCAATCACCTCACAGGAACATTCTACCTTTGCGTTTAATTCTGAGTGAGTGAGATTAATTTCATTCCATGCTGTTTTATTTTAATCTAGATTCTGTCTACTCTCAGGTAAATATGTTTGTCTTTAGGAATTGTTTTGTGAATCCCGCTGTTGGTATTTCCTAGATTTGAGATAAATTCTACGGATTCGTCAGTTCAAATAATTAGACTTTAGATAATGTATTTGTTTGTTTTAAATAAATTTCTAAATTGCATGGTTTGTTTATGAACATATTCATTGTGTTTTGCTTAGATTTGTTCCTTTCTCACATGTTAAATACATTAGAATAAATATTTATTACTGGGGCTAAGTTAGAACCATAGGGTCTTTTTTTCAACTTAACCTCAATAATTACAAAACAAAGTTTACCTTCAAAATATACCTATAAAATAAAACATATAATAATTACAAATTGTAAAATTAAAAGCTTGACATTTTTATAAATAACAAATCAAATAAGTCATTATAATTGCTAAATTAATAATAATTGAGGAAAAATAACACATACACACGCATTCAAACCTTTACTCTGAAAAAGCTCAATCGCCACGAACTACTCATCACCTCTTCTTATATATCTGGAATTGACGTTTGAAATAAATACGTAGTATCGAGAAAGTTATGTGATAATAAAAAAAAAAAATGCTCAATTGTAGTTTCTAACGATCCAATCAAAACTTATATTCCAAATATGCCGTTTCGGGAGACAAATCAGCAAACTACTAATAAAACAAAATCAGCCATAGAGGTGGTAAAAAAGATGTAATAGCTCAAAAGATTGCCTTCAAATTTTGGTGAAATGTGAAAATAAATAACCGAAACCCATGTACAAAATTACGTGATACAATTTGCAAACAAACAAAATGAAGATTCAACAAGGATTTAGACTTAGGTTTATGTCAGAAACGAAGGAATTTGACTCTGTTTTATATCATCAAAATGTTTTCTTTTTTTAATTTTTCAAAAAATGTATAAGTTTGATAAGAAAAACACGTGGGAAAACTCAATAATAGAGAATTTTTATTTTTCGTGTTTAAGTAGTATAGAGACATTTATGTGGGATAGTGCCGAATATGATCTTTGTTTGTATTTATTTTGTGTGGATGGGTGTTTTTCTATTGTTTTAATATTGTAAATAATTTGTTTTGTTTTTTTTCAGGTAAAGCAATCTGAACGTTAACAAATCTTCGCATTGTAAGTATCAACATTTATTAATATCAGTGACGTAGTTTGAACTGATTGTATCATGTCGAGTATAAGTATATATATACTCGGGTTTACATTTAAATGGGTTTACATTTATAAATTTGACTTGCAACCTCTAGGGCGCTCCTTTTTGGGCTTCCAAAATTGGGCTGTATGCATAAAGATCTGACCAATTTGAACAATTGGTTTAATCCAATTCTTGTTAATCCTTCTAAAATTATTTAAGAGTTCCTGGAATTTTCGGGCACTAGAGGTGTATAACAAGGAAGTTTTCAGCCAGTTTTCACAATGGTTTCTAACATCTACAAATTAAAGATCGAAGTGTTCTTGATACTACATACGTACGCCTAAAGTTAAATGGAAGTCCATCTTCAAGATGGCAATGGTTTAAATTGAAATGGCTGTGAAAACTACCGGCAGTTTCTAGTTAGAACCGATGGAAGGTCCTTCCCCCAAGTTCCAAGTTCCCCACGTTCCAAGTTCCCCACGTTCCAAGTTCCCCACGTTCCAAGTTCCCCACGTTCCACGTTCCAAGTTCTCCACGTCCCAAGTTCCCCACGTTCCAAGTTCCCCACGTTCCAAGTTCCCCACGTTCCAAGTTCCACGTCGTTCCAAAGCGGAGGTTTAGTTGTACATCTCGGTAACTTATCTTGGAGAAAGTGGTATCATTGCAGCAGTTGAAACTGAATCTTATCATCACTGTCGAAAATAACAGAGAGTTTCATTGTGAACTTAAATAAACACAATATAATTGAATTACTTGTCAGCAGAACTATGAAAGTGCACAACAGTTTTTATACGGATTTCTTGAATACCAACTCCAAAAAATAAATGAGTAAATTCTTGCGACATCCACTAGGCTATGATGTTAAAGAAATAACTTTAAAAGTTAGTCTTGTATACATAATAAGGAAAGCAACGCATTCTTGTCAGTCAGGACATTCCTTTGTCCTGAATTCCTTGCTTCATTGTTGAGGTAACCCAAGACCTTCGTTTATTCGATAGCAAACTTGTACGAGAATCAGTTTCTAAGTATTTGACTGAGGTTCCTTTAACATTCTATTTCAGAAACATGTACAAGAAACTTGTACAAGACGTCTATAGTTTTAATTAATGTATTCTGTTGCGTTGAACAATATGCTGGTTTACTTTACTGGAAAGTGAAAACTATGTGTACATATATTTGTAGATGCATGTGTTTAGATATAGAAAGCAATCTTTCACCTCATTTAACTTTGTTATTAATTATGACAGCTAAACACTGTTTTGCAGCACTTTGTTTTTTATATGAGCAGGAGTAGTATTATAATAACAATGTAGTTACTTTTATCTGTCACGTGATTTCGTTTCCGCTTCTGACGCGTTTCGGAGTATCTAGTCCATCTTCAGAGTTGACACTCTACTGTGGTCGTTAATACATTACTAAAACACACGAAACATATACTTAAATGAGACATTTATTTACGAGTTGTGACGCGTCGCGTAAAGTGCGTATCGTATGACTGCGGTTTACGTATACTTTAAAGGAAGAAATAATCTTAAAATTATTATAAATTCTGTTCTTTGCCACTTTATGGATCAACAGTACTTGTAACTTATTATAATTATAAATTGATACTTAATACTTTTCTTGTATTCCTTCCCAACTAAAAGAAATTTAAATATAAAACTTTTTGAAACGAGTATATAATGAAGAGAGAAATTGTCTGTTAACTCGTGAAGTTTCTATTGATCTGAATTAGTTTGCGTCTGTTGTATTATAACTTTCTACCGCTGGTATTATTAAAACTCAGGGATGAGATGCAGCGCTGTAAATAATATATATTCATACATTTTAGCGTAGAACGAGGAGAATTGTCGGTTATATTGTATTTTCAACCTTCTTATATTATTACATTTAAATTTATAAACAGTGAAACTTCATTCTTATACCAGACACTGAATATTTTGCCGTGAACTGTAAACTTGCTGAGGTGAATGTGGGAAGGCTAGCAATTCAATTAAACTCCACGTGTTTTCTTTCTTTAAAAATTATTCATTTCAATCATCGTTTGCATCCTCTGGTGTAACTTTGTTGTATTCGGTCGCACTTTAAAAGGGTGATGATTTGGAAATCAATTGTTATGTCAAGATGTAATCATTATCAATTGATTTTTAGAAGATCAATCCACGTGGGGTGGCTGAATGTTGATGGCATCTCAACCAAAATGGACTTTTTACAATCGAACCAATATAATACGGAACAAAATCTTCAGTATGATCTTTACTGTTAAACGTCCAGTAAGAAATCTCTTACTCTCTTTGAGTTCTAGTTATGTACACAGATGTTTCTTCGCTAAACTAACCTAAAGCGCTGGATATTTAGAAACTGATGTTTTCGTTTATAGAAAATTATTTTTATATATTTTAAATTAAGTAGGGAACCTGAATTTCTTTCAGCAAATGTATCTCAAGATTTAACCAAGTCCCGATTCAACTATGTGAATTCGGAAATCAAGCAACCTTGGTAGAGCTGTCTGAATTTAAATTGTGATTTTTCCTAGATACGTTTAACTAGAAATTTTATTTAGATATTGTCAAAAGACAATGATCTTTGAGCAATATAATCTATTATCTGTAAAATCCGCCAACTTTTCAATGAAGAAAATCGTCTCTGATAATCTGTTTAAAATTCTAAACTCAATAGAGCTGCAGACAGACATCTTAATTCAAGTTTTCTACAATATGTCAGTTTAAATTCACGGCAGATAGTTTTAAATAATTGTTGAAGTTTTTGCAGGAAACATCCAAGTATTCCAAGAGAAGGCACGAAGTGAGAGGAAGGGAAACAGCTATTCTGAAGTTATAATTTACTGAGCTTTTATATTAACTTTTACTGAAGTGCTTCGACAAAATAATAAGCAAACACATAAAATAAAAATCCAAAGGTAATAACTCCCTCAAAATTGTAATTCCGTTAACCTGCAACGCGAATTAGATTAGTTCAACCAATGGCGACTCGAATTAGGTGAGGTGATAAAAAATAACACAAATATGAACATTAAAGAAAGAAAAATTGTATTCATGGTTCAACGTGCGTTTTAAAATTGATCATGATTGTTATTTCACATGATTAATATATTGTTGGATTTTATTTGTAAATAAGGTGGAATTCTCACGAGAATAGTGAGCTATTGACTATTGATACCCATTACAGTGAGCCGCGGCGGGCCAGTTGTTCGGCTCCACGAGCCGGTGTCGGGGCCCGCAGAGCTTCAGTGACAACACTATGGAAAAAATAACACAATATTTTATATTATTACATTGATTTTCTTAATGTTGGAAGTAATCTATGCTGTTAAAATGTATGTCCCCTTAACCTAACCTTATTAAAGTGTTTAACGCTAATACCAAAAACAATAGGCTTCAATACAATCACTAATAGTTGGCTTTCTTAAAATCTGCTTTATCTATATCAATAAAATTAAAGTAAAACAGATTTACGTTTCAAAACATTTAGTACAAAAAAAAAAAAAAAAAAAAAAAAAAAAAAAAAAAAAAAAAAAAAAAAATGCAATTTGGAAAATCAATAAATACGCATAGATATTTTTAATGTAATGTATTTTAAAGTTGCATACATTTTAAGTATCTTTTCTATGCGAATTTCACAATTTTATCCCATAATTTCATGAAACATAATAAATTATGTGTTTGTCCCATAATTTTTAACCGTTAAATATTTTATCGTTGTACACTAATAAATTTCAATGTCTTGTTCATTAATTACAGTTCTTATTGCTGAAGAGGTAATAAATTTTAATTACAGGTTGTTCCATTAATATCGTGTTTTTACTATACTTATATAAATTAGTCTTGTAGTTGAGAAAAGCAATTTCCTACGTACAACACGGGGGAGTAAGCAAAAACTTTACATGGCTACCCTTATCCTTGACGTTTACATGTTTTAATTTTATAGGTTTGCTGACAGTGTTCTTACTGGAGCGCGTGCCTTTTTGTCGGTTTTGACCTCATTTGTTTCTTAATATTATGTAATCTGTTTATCTTGTCAAGTGTTTCACGGTCTTTTAATTACAATCACTAACTATACAGGAGTTTATCATCTTTTTGGCAGATTGTTTTCTTGTTTTAGGACAACAGTATAGTGGTCATTCAGTTTCAAGTTTTTAAATATTAAAAAAAAATATATCTATCCACTTGGTGATTACAGTATAATAAAACGAGTAAAATGTTTTAAATATTTTCTGTCAAATACCACCTACTTAATACTTTTAATCTACGTACACTTACTAGTCATAATTAGAGATAACAAACGACGATAGCGCCCTCCTGGCCCTTGCGGTTGGAACTGGACCATATTGAGCTAAGACGTATGTTGTGATATTGTTACTCGTTATGGTATTTCGATGTGGTGGAAATTACAGACAAAAATACCAAGGTGTCACATTGTAAAGCTGCGCGGCAGTTGATTTAAACATTCAGAAAAATGGTTTTGTGTTTGGCGCTACAAATTTGTAGGTTTTCAATACTGGTGGAGGAGAAAGGGTTTCATCTATGAAGCTTATAATGAAATTATCCTCACTGGTTGATATGTCAAATGGTGAGACTCTAGGGATTTAAAATAAGCTCAGTTCTACGCTGTCACAAAATTACAGCTAACCTTGAATTGAAACGCAGTTCTAAGCGGGTCACGTACAGCGGGTGATTTTAAAACTTTCTTTAACATGCAGGAGATGACATTCTTCACAGATTAGACAAAGTGGAAATATTGTTGGAGTACGATCAAAACTCAATTGTCTGGTTTGGACATAATTCCCGTAAAGTTCACGAGTTGAATGAAGAACAGATTGGTTTTGGGTTGGGATGTCGCGTATACTCATCGTCGGACCCAATTCTCTTTCTAAGACTGTCAACTCTGTATTCTTCCATTACCCAATTAACAGAAGGTGAAATTGCCAAGACATCAAAACAGCTCATATGTCTATGGCACTATTGCATAAGAATCACTTATAAAAACATTTGAACTCCAAAATTACGGCTCTTTCTTCGCCCGATTTTAACGCAGGGAAATTAAACTGAAACAAAGCCAAATTAACCTGAGGCTGAAAATAGGTTAAGATGGTTTTTAGTACAGTCTGCTTTTATCAAAAGGAGTCTTTGATCGCTTTCCCAACTCACTGGAGTCGGGGTGAAAGGGTTGAAGTTTAATCGAAAAAGACTATGAGTACTTTATTTTTAGTTTATACAGTTTATGTCTCAATACAATATAAATTAACCATTTTATGACAATTTACAGAAATGCCATTTTTACTCCTTTTAAAATAAGTAAGTGGAGATATCATTCCTAATATTTCTATTCGATCTTATGTGTAAATAGAAATAACTAAAATAAAACAATGAAAGCTATTGGTGTTGTGAAAAGACAGCGACTCAAAATTCCTAAATTTTTAAAGCAAATAATGTAAATATTGATTTCTAAAGTTGATATTAAAATAAAAGCTGAAGGGAGTTTTTGTTTTCAGGACGAACTGATAAAGAAATTCAACTTTTAAAAAGTTTGATTATTAGAAAATCGTTTGAGTTTCGTTTGTCTTCGAAATGAAAACAACTCTCTGTTCGCCTGTTCCTGAAACTAAAGAACCAAATGTGTTATTTAGTTAAATTTATTACTTTTACATAATCATATACCAAACTGATTTTAAATCGTTAAAGATTTGTAATAGTATCTCTTTTTAAATCCTATTTATACATTTTTAGTAACCCATAACCAACTGAGAGGGCAAAAGTCTTATTGAAGAAAGGCTTCTTGTGAAGGTTTTCAAATAATCTATATTAATGTGGTTAATGGAATTTACATTTTAGCTATATTAATACAATTATATTAACCTTAATCTTTAGTTTAAGGGTCCTAAAGTAATTTTTCTTGTCTCGTCAAGTTTAAAATTATGTACGATATGTCTAATTTAAGTTTGTTTGACTTACCTTCACTTTATTAAGTAAAATATTGAGGGGGGGATGTAAGCCTTATATAGAAGCAGCCACTCAATACGAAAGGGATCGCCCTAAACCGTGTTTAGCTATCCTGATTAATAAGAAAATTAAGAGGAAAAGGTCGACGTTCTTTTCAGCTCCACTCTATATATAATTTTCTGGTTGTATGTTGAACTTGTTTACGCATTATCCCAAATAGTTCCGATTTAAGAATGCAATGAGTCCGGAAAGAGTCGTTTAAGGGGATAGGATGAAAGTGTTACAAAACCTGTTTTTTTGAGGGATGAATTTTACTTTGAAATGTTTTGAACCACTTTTAAAGATCATTACGTTTTTTTAACCTCATCCTGTTAAAACCCACCCTTCGGACAACTCGGGACGATTTATTAAAAAGTACTGTAAAACAGCTTCCCATAGTTGTTTTTATCAATATAATGATATCCTTTTTAAATTCTATTTTATTGTAGGCCTACTGTGATTTAATACTTTTATGAGCACACTGTGGCGAACTTAAAGATTAAAATCAAACCCAATACCACAATTTAATAAAACAAAATTGTATTTCCTGATGTACATTTCAGTAACATAGTTACCTTCCTCAGAGGTTGAGTATTACACTGTGTAATACTCAACTTCTGAGGAAGGTAACTATGTTACTGAAATGTACATCAGGAAATAAAAGTTTGTTTTATTAAATTGTGGTATTGGGTTTGATTTTAATCTTTACTGTGATTGTTAGGTATTCCTAAACAGCTTTTAAATGAACCTTTTATTTTAATGGTACGATACTGTGACCAAAATCTAATCATGCCGTTAATGTTTATTATTATCATTTTTCCTTATTCTTTAGTGGCAAAAAACCTCTAGGGGATCACCGACGTATTATAAAAGCAAAGAAAAAAAGAAGATAAAATAAAGACCTCTAGACTTGGAATACTCAAATGGCGTCAGGGTCGGAAGAGAACAAAAGTTGGTCAATAGTGACCTGATAGGAAAGAGAGGTATCTAACCCAAGACTACGTGAAGAAATGTGTAAATCCAGCTAGAATCCCTCGGAATTGCCAAGCCCGTGTTCATTACAGTGTATATACACGGCGGCTCAAGTATTCCCCCCCCCCCCCAACTCTCTTATTAATTAGGATGTATTTTAAAGCAACTTATTTTAATTTTTTACTCTATATTTTTTGTTTTTGTTATATATTTCGAGCATTTTAGAATAGAGTATTATCTATTATTATCTTATAAATAGTTCAAGGAGAACAAAGCCTAATAACATGGTGACAAAAAAAGATAAACTTTATTTAAGAACGTGTCATAGCTTCTCCCTATCCTTATCAGATTTAACTGATGAAAGGATAAGACAGGAAACCTTTCCTTAGTTCCGACATTAATAAACTTTTCTTTCGTCTACCAACATTGCCTTTTGTTCTTCTGACATTTCAATTACGTCGAATTGCTAAATACTTGATTTAACTTCAATTTCTTCAAAGCATTACATCTTCTTTAGCAGTAAAGCGCTGGAACCATTTAAAATAACAAAGAACACATTTCATTCAATTATAATTTGAGGTCAAATACTTTGGGCACCGTTTGACCTCGCTTCTTAAAATTACAACACTTGTAATTAAAATCGTTTATTTTGCCCAGACTTTCGAAAATGTAATCAAATTTTATCGTATCAGTTTAAGGCAAAGAAGTTGGTCTCTATAGATAGCGTTTGCCTCTCGACGTTGGAAATTGATTATTTAACTGGGCTTTTTATACAAGCAAAGGAAGAGGAGCTCCTCCAACTTTCCTCCAATTTATTTCGTTTAATGAGCTCTCGCCAGACTCAGAAATTATCTCAAGTTTGTAATTTATGCTAGGTCCTCATCAGTCTTTATAACCTCAATGAGGCGATCTTAAGTTATTCTTGCAAAACTGTTTGGTTTTTAATTAATTCTAAGGAAACTCGTCACGTTAGAGGACGTGGAAAGCTTGTATCGCTAAACTAAGCTTTAAGGTTTTCACTATTTCCCTCTACTTCTTTACCAGAAATTAAAGACATTTTAAAATGTGTATGAATAAATTTTCTAAGTTAGACAAGTTGGGTGTTAATTGGTATCACAATCTTCTGGGTGTTGCATTCAGTTACCAAAAAATAAAATAAAAATTTTAATGTATTTGTAAATAACTGTTTGATCCTATAACGTAAAATCAAACCAGTTCTTGCCACTTAAAAGGTTTTTTTAACAAGTTAAAAAGTTATTTATTTTTTTTATAACAGTTTTCGAGATATTTGACATTAAACGACTCCCAATCTTAAAAATTTGTTATTTTGGAAAAAGGGTTATATTACAGTATTGTGTGTAACAAATGTTTATTTAAATATCTTCTATTTTTAAAATTATAAATATTTTTAGAAAACACAAACAAAACGACAGACTTGAAAAGGAAGGGTTTTCGAACATATGTTTTGCGTTTTTCTTTTCAAAAATGTTGGTCTCCAAATTTTTAAAATGAGATATTTTTATTTTAAGCTTCCAATTTTAGAAACAAAATTATTATGTAACAAATTTCTAACTAAATTTGACGGGATTTACTTATGTGTTTTAGTGCGATTCTTTACATTTAGTCGATTAGAAACCTTAGTTTCGGATCTTATATCTTCTCACACAAATAGGTTACGCCAACTGTTTGTTTAAATCTATATTTGACTTAAGTAACACTTTTAGTTAGTAACAATTTTACTCACCAAATATACGAAGTGTAGGATAAGTTTGGTAGACGCAAAAATGTGAGCTCCTTTTCCCCCTCCTTTCCCCCTCCTTTTCCCCCTCCTTTTACGTTTCCTGGAAGGGTGTCTGTCAGTCGTCGTTGTCTATACGTAAGCAGGAAGCGGTTACATAAACTAAGATAGGAACATAGAATTTACTATATCTAGAACTATATTGAAAGTTCGAAAAATCATAATAATAATGTTAAAATGGCCACCTTAAAAAAAAAAGTTTATATTTTGTGTGTTATTCAGTGTTCATTGGATAAAAATGTAGAGATTTTAATTCTGCATGTAACAATACCAACCCCACCTGTCTACAAGAACAAATAGTGAAGGTATTTCCGAACCTAACCTAACCTAACCTAACCTTCCAAGAAAATATGCGTTTCGTATAGTTACGAGATCCAGCAGGACAGAGTCGTCGACACGAGCGTAGCGAGTATATGTACTGCTTCGAAGCCCGCCAGAGCCGACACACACTTGATACGAGCGGTGACGTTTTAGTATATACACACCTCCGTGGGCCGTTAAGATCTAGTGGACGTCAGATAAGAGGGCAGAAAACCTCATTGTTAGGAAATAAATTGAAATACTACGTTGACCCCTTCACCTACAAGTACAATTTAACATATCCTACATTGCATGGCATTGTATTATATTGTACGATACGGTTGGGTAACTTTATCGTATTACTAAGTGGAAACTATTTCTTCCTGATATTTTTTAACTGAAAAAATGGTCCAACTCTACACCCTTCCCCAATACCTGCAATGCCTATATTATTAATATTCAATAAATGAACGCTGTGTCAGGAATGAATTGGGTTGTCGCCGTTACACTAAAACGTCACACAAACGGATCGCTAATACATTTAGGATAGAACGTGACCGCCACCCTCGCAGTTTAATTATACGCCTCCCCCTTTCATCCCTTTACATAGTTTTTTTTTGTTCATCATTAGTCATTTCAGGTTGATCATGTGCAAGCAGATCGCTTCTTTCTATCTGTTTTGCTCCCACACTATATACACCCGTGTAAGTGTCGATATATTGTAGCCTAACAATTTACAAGATATAATAATTGCGAATAATTAGCATAGGATTTTTATAAGACTTTAAGTTCATAATGATGACGATATCATGACGATATATATATAAGGCGAGAATGACCAAAAGGTTTTTGACTTTAAACAACAAGAGGAGAAAATAAACCTGGGAGAAAATAAACAAGAGGAGAAAATAAACCTTTGATATATATATATATATATATATATATATATATATATATATATATATATAAGTATCAAAATTTTCAACCCTTACCCCTAAAATGGGGTAGTTTGTGGGTAAGTTAAGAATTTTAAATAGGAAATCTTGTTGAGTGATACCTCATTTTAAAAGTCTTTTCAAAATATGAATAATGGCGCAAACCAGAGGTCTCTAAGTTCATCTTACCCAACATAAACCAACATAGCAACCAATCCAATTGTGAATGTTAAACTACAAACTCCGGTTGTTTTTATTACATTACAAACTTCTCTATGTTGGTAAAATGATGGTAAGAACCTTACATTGTTTTTTAGCTCATATTAAGTTCTTGAAATGGCTACCATTTACTTCTTGGCAGAAATAGATTCTGGACTCAAAAGCTTGTTGTACATTTCGTAACATTTCTGATCTAATTATTAACGTAAAATTGACAATTCGATTGGTTGCTATGTTGGGTAGGATGAACTTAGAGACATCTGGTTTGCGCCGTTATTCTTATTTTGAAAAGACCTTTAAAATGAGGTATCACTCAATAGGGGTTGCTATTTAAAATTCTTGACTTACCCCCAAACTACCCCATTTTGAGGGTAAGGGTTGAAAATTTTGATACTTCAAAAAAACTCCTCCTTTGGTTATCTAAACTTTCCCCAATGCAAATCTGTCTATTTCCATTAATAAAAAAAATAAGAAGGGTGTGGGACTTTAAGGATACGTGGTATATTTATATATAAATAATAAAACGGGAAAATAGAAACTGAAAATAAAGACCCCCCTCAGTCTTTGAATACTCTAATAGCGTCAAGATCGGAAATGAATAAATTGGTAAAGAGAACCTTCACAGCAAATATAAAAGAGAGGGACCTAAACCCAAGATTACATGAAAAAAAGGTGTAGATCCAGCTAGCATCCCTGGGGATTAGCAAGCCTGTACTCATTAAAGTGAGCCACTCAGGTTCGGTAAAGGTTCAAGAATTGGTCTATAAGATGATCCAAAAATATGCGTGCGCCTAATATAGAGTATTTTTTGCGCCGTTTGGAGAATTCTAAGTACAAAGTTTCTTTACTAAAGAGTTTACAAATGAACCTTTTATTTTAATGGAACGATACTTTGAACAAAATATAATCATGAATGTTAATTTTTCTTTATTCTTTAAAGGCAAATAATCTCTTGGTCAACATCACTTTATAAAAACAAATAAGACTAAAAGAACTTAAAACGAAGATCCCTAACCCTCGATTACTATAATAGCATCAGGGTTGGAAGGAAAGGGTTGCGTGGGATAGAAATGGATTCACATACAAAGGACGGTGTAGATCCAGCCAGGGTAGCCCGTATTCACTACGGTTAACCTCTGAAAGGACACGTTACGTGACTTAAACAGATGCCAATCATCGTTTGTTAATCTGAATAGCAGGTCGGAATGTGAAATAGGTAATTCCAGATATCAAAGTGTCATTTTCGACGATTTGCTGTGTGCGTGTTTGCTCAAGTAGGTTAATCACCCGATGCAGAACCAGCTGTGGTAGGTCTTGGATATCTTGGATTGTCTTCAAAGTCTTTACAATTAATTTATTTATGGATATATATAATTCTTTCTGTTACGTTTCAATTTGTTCCTAGGGGTAACTCAACGCATATCCCTTGTTTATACTTCCTCAATATTTCTATAATTAAATTAATTCACTATTTGTTGTGGTATTTCATTAATTTTGCTCCCATGATACTTCAAGAAATGCCGTACCTTAGGTATTATGATTGGAAAATGTAATTTTAAGCTGCTGTTTGTAATTTCGCCTTTGGGGCTATATCCTGGTGGTGTCTTTCATCCCGATTTACTAAAACATCTGGTAAGTTCAAGGGTGTCAATTGGGGGTGGAATGAAGAAGATACCTCAACAAGAAATGCTTCAAATTTGACATACTCTTAGGGGCTCATTTTAGTGAGTACGGTCTTTTAGTGGCAGTCTCGAAGGAACTTAGCTGGATCTCTTTCCACGTAGTCTTGTGTTAGAGCCCTCTCTTTCATTTTTCCTATCAGATATCTCTTGACCTAATCTTGATCTTTTCCGACCATGATGATATTAGAGTATTTGAAAGGTAGTGGTTCTTTATTTTATGATCTTTTCTTCCTTTTTTTTATAACTCGATAATGACCAAGAGGTTGTTAACCTTAAAACACCGAATTCTAATAATCAAATTTGTCATACGTTTTTGGAATATATTATTATTATAAGATATATCATAACATAGTACCTAACTTCAATAATTCTAACATTTTTATATTTAAATTAAATACTTTTAATATCTAATTTTGGGAGGTTACACAATTACAAATTTTGTAACAATGTTTTAGATAATTAGAACATACTAAGAACTTAGATTTTTTTTTAAATTTCGGTTGAAACTGCTATACTAGTAGTATTGATAAAATAAAAAATTGAATTACCGGTACCATTTTGAGAAATTTTATCTTTTAAGCATTTTTTAAATGAATTAAATGATTTAGAGACTTTTACATTACACCATTTAGAGACTTCAAAATTGACTTCCAAGTAGATTGTACTTGTATAAAAATTCAAAACCTAGTACTGTACCTCATTTTTTAGGTTTTTTGCCTTTAAATATGATTTTTTTTAATGTCTTCATTTCAATTCTAATAAATTAATAATCATTAACAAAATTAAACACAGTGTTAATTACCCTATAATTATTCTGTACAGCTGTTCTCAATTAGTTTGTAGCACAAATTATAGGTTGTTATTACTAAAACAAATGCGCAGAACTTGTGAGCAATAGAAGCTTGTTAAATTAAATTGCATAATAAACTAGTTACTTGCATTTCCAAATGGAAGCAGGACTTGAGTTGAGCAGAATAAAGAAAGGATTAGGAAGAAACATAATAACGGCCAGGGAAGGCAAATCCTTACAGCTTATTCCTCAAGATGTATGAAAGTTTCAACAGTGTACAAGCATTAAGCCTTTGAATATAATACAAGTAGGATCCAGTCTTTACTAAGCCCTAACGACATTACCATGTCATTGAATTTTTTATAAATATCGTGTCTATCCAATCTTGTAGACAGTCTTAGATGGGATATTTTTGACGAGTGGCAACATAAACAGCTCTGGTTTTTGAGCGAATTTTTAATATGAAAATGCAATCAATGAAATTCCGACATTGAGACGACATTGTCTACCGAGCCTACCCATTGGAGTATTTTATTGATATGCTTTATTCGGACATTTGTCATCATTTAAAATAGAACATTTCGAGTGATAAGCGTAGAACATAAAACGTGAAATTAGCCTTGTGGCCTAGGTAAAACTAAACCTATAGTTGTACCTCAAATAAACAAAATTATCTATGCGCATGACAACACCCCCTCCCCATTATTCGTCGTCAATCCTCTGTACTTCTTACCCCAGTCCTTTTATACAACTCTGTCGATGGTGGCAAATTTCGATCCATCCATTCTCTTAATTTGTTCTTTTGTTTGTTGTAGGACTATAATAACTAAAGTAAGGAAGTCAGGGCTAAAGCTAGGGTTATAAAATCACGTTAACAATCCATCATCATGTTACCCAATAGCTTTAAATGTTAGAATACCACGTGTCAAAAAAGCCTCGGGACGGTTAAATAATTTTAAAATGTTGAAAGCTGAAAATTTTGAAATGTTCGACTTTAGAAACCGGAATCTCAAAAATTAAGTGTAGTAAAATTTTTAGAAATCGGAAAAATATTTAGTATCCAATACTACGTTTTTGGTATCAAATTGCTCAGAAACTACAAAACTTTAATTTAAGTTGCTTATTTCAACTTAATACTACAGAAAATGTGTATTTTTTAGGAAATTCGAGGAGGAATAGTGGAAATTATCATAAAATCATTGTAATATAAGATGGATGTTTTAAATTTCTATTTTTCTTGCAAATAATGACGTAGTATTTCAAAACGTATTTGTGTACAACTCTCATGGGTTTTCCTGTCATTTCTTCTGAAAAACAATCTCCAATAAAAACTTATCTTTAAATTAATCATGAATTGTATTATACAGGATAACAAACAAACAACACAATTTTCACAAAAAATACGCCTAATACTTCAGTTATAGTTTGTTTGGTGTGACTAGTGTATCGCTGAAGATAACGACCTTGTCGTTGAAACGCGTCTGATACGTAGGCGTATTTTTTGTGAGAATTGTGTTCTGTTTGTTTGTTATCCTGTATAATTTTTCTCATAAGTCAAGTTCAATATTTAATATGAATTGTATTATTTACAGCTTTTAAACTTATAATTTAACATTTTACATAAATGATTAACAATCTACTAGTCATATGAGGACGTGATCATTTCAACTCGTGGTATTCAACGCACGCCAAAAACAGGAAAGTGTGCGTCGATACCATTGGGTTAGAATAAATTAAAGCGATATTAAACATACAAAATACCAGCTATCCACAAAACCACACGCATTCGGGTTACGAAACATTATAAATCCACAACAATTTTGATCAAATAAAATGAAAGTTTTGATTAAATCTCGAGTCACAAAGCGTTTGTAAGTCATATTGATCTGTGTTAGGGGTTAATTCATTACCTTCATCAACAATTATATGACGCAGAATTCATCTAGGTATAAGGGTGTTTTATGTTTCAAATAAAATTAAGGTGTTACTAAAAAAATTAATTAATGTTCGTGAACCTCTGTCTTTGAGATGCGCAGTCGTCTCTGAGCAGGGTGGTGTAGTGGGGGAAACACTGAGCTCATTCTTGCAGTGAGTTTTGTACTGTGCGTTACGTGCACAATTTTTGAAAAAAGTTGATGGGAGTTGAAAAAAGTTATGGACTATGTCCTCCATAGTCACTCTAGCGAAATCATATCAAATGTGTATACTCTGTTTGAAGTTATTTGTTAAAGATGGAAGTTCAATTTTATTATTATGATACATTTTTCGGACATTTGCCATCATTTGTGTGTTAAAAATCAAAACGCGACGTTTCGGGAATAAGACGGGAATTGATTCTTATTCCCGAAACGTCGTGTTTTGATTTTTAACACACTAATGATGGCAAATGTCCGATAAATGTATAATAATAAAATGTGAATAGTTTTATAAAACAAGAAGCCGAGAACGGAGGAGCTATTAATTTAACGAAAGTGGAAACCTGCGTAGGCACAAGCCAATGATGTTTCTGTTAGTTCCATAAAACAATTTGTAAAGGAAGAAAATGAATGTTTGCAGTCTGATAGATCTACGGAGTTTAATACACCTGATAAAAAAGAAAAAGGAAGAACATAACAAGAAACAAAACTAACGACCTCGATCTATGTGTAGTGAGAAGGATTCTGAACGAATATCACATAGCGGAAGGTGGACAGCCCACTTTAAAATCCTTACTCAGAGTTTTAAATGAATAAATAGGAAGTATATGGGCATTATACCAAATAAAAATTGAACCTACTACTAAAAAGTTTTAAAAACTAACTTT
Source organism: Aphrophora alni (assembly GCA_963513935.1). Classification (NCBI taxonomy): domain Eukaryota; kingdom Metazoa; phylum Arthropoda; class Insecta; order Hemiptera; family Aphrophoridae; genus Aphrophora; species Aphrophora alni. The sequence continues at coordinate 112,441,839 of OY740771.1, read as the reverse complement.
TTTAATATGCCGCTATTTTGTAAATTTATGTAAAAGAAAAAAATTCAGCTGCTTGTCAAGCATGGTGGGCACAGCTTTCTTCCTCTTCATTCTCAATATGGTTTTTGTGTTGGTCTACAATAATCGTAATTTTAGTTGTATTTGGTGTGTAAACACGGTTTTCCCACCAACGGTTTCTTTGATTATTATTGAAATAAAGATGCAAAACCATAATCAGCGTAGTGTTCTATAAAATCGGACTCTCAAGGTTTATTTTATTTTTTGCAAATATTCCTGAACTATAATATTTTTTTACCAATAATCGTCACATTTCACTAAGATTTAAACGTAATCGGTACAGCCGATTTTAAGAAATGACATATTTTATAACATCCCAGTGGCCGACTTTTATTTTCTACTGTTTTTGGAGAAATGGCGACAAATATGTTTTGTTAAGATTCTTAAAAGGCTAAACTTGAGGAAAATCGTTAGAGTCGATTTGAGGAATTGTAATTTTATGTTTTTGCTATCGAAAAATTGGAAAACTGTCTGAGATAAATATGCTCGCGTATTGAATTTAATTAAAATCAGTCCACGCCGTGGAGTGTTGAAAACTACAAATACAACAGACGCCAGATATAATACAGAGGACCTAAAAAACGGATATATCCACCAAATCCTCGAGATCGATTTTTTTTTTACCAATAACATAACATTCCCTATAGTGCTTTTATGTGAGATATTGAAAAATTTGGCAAATTTTCAAAATGACACTGGAGTTTTAATAGTTTTGTAGCAGTTCAATGTCATATAGAACCATATAAACCACCTCATTTTGTACAGCTTGCGATCTGAATTTATTAACACCAAGGTCAAGGACGAGAAACGATCAAATAGGTAAAATTAGCGCCCCACCAATCAGCAAGGTCCACGAAACATGGTAAATTGATTAAGAACGGAACATATTAACATCCCCTTCTGACCTATGACGTTATCTCCACGTGTTATGGTTCTCTAAGTCTTTGATCCTGTATTAACTTAGCTTTAAGACTTTTCCTCGGATGTGTTCTGCATCTCTACATTCTGAATTAACTCAAGTGGAAGTCTAGATGTCGTTGTGAGCCCAGATGAACATGGGGTTCACTTTAACGTCTTTAATTGTTGGCAAGAAAAATGTAACTATGGTTTACTGAAACCTGGGTAGAGATATTACCTTGTCTTTAATTGTAGTATCTCAAAACATTAGAATAGTTTATAAAATTATACTATAATTCAAATTTAGTTTAACTAACTCACGCGTAATTGGGGTCCTCTTTTTAATAGACCGTTTTGATATATTTTTGTATATTTGTTGGTTTTATTACGCAGTTCCGGTCAAACGTGTGCACCTATCTTTGAAAAATTGAGGTTCTTTGCAACTAGTCAAAAATTTGCATATTTTATTATAATTTTCATTTTTCAATAACGGAAAAATTTACTGTGAGTTCTAAGGCATAGATGTTTGTGCATTCACTAGATAGGTGCACGTTCCGAAATGATAAATATAATTATGTAAACTAGGAATAACGAGCAGTCCTTAGTAAATAAACTTCCTTGACTACAAAATATAAAAATCTTCCAAACTTATTAATATCTTGGTGTTTTATTTTAATGTATTGGAAATTTTTTAAGTTTCATACTAAATTTGAAAAAAAAAAAAACATATAATAAATTATTATTTACATAACAGTTTTTACTATCTAAAATTTCATTCCAAGTTGTGTATATGCAGAGGCGTAATGTAAACAATATTTTGATTCCTTGAACAATATTTATGGAAGTGAGGTTTTTTGCAACTAGGCCGAACGATGTACAGAATTTAAAGGTTTAAAATATTTGTCTTTTCCATTTTATAATGGTGGTCACTCTGCACAGTTTACTGCAAGGTTTCAACGCTTCAAGGCATGGGCGTCGATGTCCCACTATAAATAAAACGCCCGCTCCAAAATATATAATGGGGGTGAACAAGGCATAACGAGGCATGTCAGAAACTTCAACTGAAAATTGAAATTTGACTTCTGGCGAAAATTTTAAAAGGGTTTTCATTAATTTGTTGAATTTCATTTTTATAAATTATAAACTTTTCCAGTGTTTTTGTATATTTGAATAAAAATACAAAAATTAAATATTATTTACGTAACAGTTACAGTGTTATGTTTCCTTTGAAATAATTCTCATGTAGCATCAATGATTTAGTGTAAAATCCATATTTAGGCGGAGTAATGGTTCGTTTTTCAATTAAAGCGGTACTACAACACAATATGATTGAATAATCGCACAAGAAACAAGCAGCTAGTTCCCCTTAAAGCATTATTTATTTTATATTAATAAAGTGTTATGCTCAAGTGTACAGTACATTGTACTATTTACTGTTATTTCTTGGTCTGTGGATATTGTTATTTCACTTCACAATGCAGCAGCCAGATTGAATTTACAAGAACATGTTATTAAATATCACCGCTACTGTAAAACAAATAATACCATAGCATTTGAACAAAACACTATGTAAAGGGAGAAATAATAAAAGTTAAATGTTTTTATGGGTGGTTTGCTTCTAGCTTTTGATTGTGTCTTACCATTGATTTTGATTCTATTAAAACATCCGGGAAGCAAAGACGTCTGTTCTAAACCACTATAGTCTTGCAACAAACAAAAGAACATTATTGGGAGTGGAGGATGTGAAATTTGCCTCCTCTCCATCACACGTATCCAGCAGAGCTGTATAGGATAGGTGAGAAAAATAATGTACGGTAACGTGAAAGAATATAGTGGGAAGTTCATGCGCACACAGGCTATGTTCATTTGTTCGTTGTAGATTTATAGTAGGAGCAGGATGTAAGTTATAGCTTAACAAAAATTCTCTCTCATCATTCTCTCTAAAGGAGAAGTGGGCTCTTTGTTGCAACTACTTACTAGCTTTTCTATAGAACATGATTAGATGGAATTTAGCAATTTGCATAAATCTATCTCCTAGTACGTTTCTTTCTGTCTAAACACTCGACATTGAGCTTGTTAAAGGAAACCACATTACCGGTATTCGCTCCTCTCGTCTTCATCACCGCATAAACGTATCTCTTACTCATTTTCAATTTACTCAACGTTACAATCAAACTTTATCCTTTGATGTCGCGTTTCGTTTGTAACGCGATCTATTTAACTCTGCGTTTGACCTAATTATAATACTGACTACATGCTGCGCGTGTTTGTGTACAGGGTCGTATGTAAATACATTACTGTTGGGTGCAATAACTCAGTAAAGAAATTATAAGGTAAGTTTGGTTTGGATCTCCGTTTTTTGATATTATATATATTAGAGGTTCTTTAGTTTATGTTCTCTTCTCCTCTTTTTTTTTTATAAGGCGATGATCTCTTTTAAACATTAACAAAATTTACAAAATAAGTTTTGATACAATTCTGTAAATAAGACTCAGCAGCCCTCATTTAAAAGTCATTTTTGTAAATTATAAATATATTATTTTCGTAGGACATTTGATGTTGAGCCTATATGGGACAGACTAAGCGTGTTTATGTATAGCATCCTATCTCCTGTCTTCCCCTTGTAATAAAGTGTTATTCACACGGAGAAGTGCTGGCGTTCAGAAAGAGGGAAGAGGGGATCCTATGTTTCTAACAATGTATTTATGCCTATGTTTCGCACATTACATACATAAAGAAGCATCCTATATCACCACCCTGATTTTTTTTGTCGCTTCTGTTTTTGTCCACGACCCTACGCCTTTTGTTCTTCTTATCGGTTGTTATGATATACAATTACATTTAATACAAATGTAAGGGAATAAATTGCGCTAGAAAGCGCTCGACTGTGCAAAACGAGGAATGGAATGTTTTGCTGTAAGGATGTATTACTTTTATGTTCTGTTAGGGATATGGAAATGGTGATAATATGGTGGGAGTAAGTAGCCTCTACGTTTTTTTGACGTATTATTTCAAGAAAACAATTACAATGTAAAACAACAAAGGTAAGAATTTTTGAGAGACAGTGTTCACAAATGAATATGGGATTATTGAACAAAGCAATTAAAAAACCACCTAAAAACAATAAACTAGCATTACTGTGTAGCAGAGATATAATGCAACTTTTAACAAATATCCTTACTAGAACATATATACCCACAAAATCATATAATAATAATTGAAGTCACGTGAGGGACAGGAAATAGTCAATTTATAAGCACCGTTATCTGTACTCGGATGTGACGCTCGCTCGTAAGAATCTCTTCATATCTCCCTTAACCAATTAAAAATAATCCTTTTATCTTTTTTTTTTAAATTTTCGCTGGTACTTAGGTGTATTTCGACAAAGCATTTGTTACACGTAATAGGCGTTAGCATCGCCCAAAGCCAACTGATTGAAAATATCGCGGTAAATACTGGTGGTGTAAATTTATAAAATAATTTTTAAACATAAAAAATAATAGACTTTTAATAAAGAGTTGCCTAATATTTAAAACGTTGAATTGACTAAATACTTTTACCATTAGTACGACTTTTACAACGGATTTCTGAATCACATCTAAAAATGCCACAAAGTACAACTGCAGTATTTAAGAAAGATTTAAAATTGCATTCTTACTTTTTAAAACAAATATTAATTACTGTTAATGTAATCAACACTTAATGTCGACCACTTCAATCTCCTGTCAAACGTTACGCGTAAAAATTTATATGAATCTAGGCTTTCGATTTGATCATAAGAACATTGGTTATTGTTTGCATAATTTACACATTAATTTAATCAATATAAAACACTGAAACCCCTACCACAAGTTTGGTACAATAACACACACAAATAAAATAAAAGTCTTATTTTATAATAGTTCCCTGGTGTACATTTCTGTAACAAAGTTGCCATCATCGAAGGGATCTGAAATAATACTAACAAAATATGAAATCTTAAAAACTAAAATGCCATATTCCCCCCTCCACCCTATTTCCGGTGGTTCTGGCTATCAAAGTAGAACCACTTCAATGACCTAGGTGAACAGTACACATTCCTGTCCTTGGGAAACCCGCAGGTTGAATATGGCAATGGCGGCAAAAAACGTTACAGATAATAATATATCTTAAAACTCCTTTAAATCTAAACATAACATGTGCATAATAACAACAAAAAATTAATAAATCAAAAAGCATGATATGACTAAGTGATATTAATAATCCATAAACCAAAAACAATTTTTAGATTTACAGATAACAATATATCTTAAAACTCCTTTAAATCTAAACATAATATGTGCATAATAACAACAAAAAATTAATAAATCAAAAAGCATGATATGACTAAGTGATATTAATAATCCATAAACCAAAAACAATTTTTAGATTTACAGATAACAATATATCTTAAAACTCCTTTAAATCTAAACATAATATGTGCATAATAACAACAAAAATTTAGTGAATCAAAAAGCATAATATAACTAAGTGATATTAATAATCCATAAACCAAAAACAAATTTTAGATTCACAGATAACAATATATCTTAAAACTCCTTTAAATATAAAACGTAACATGTGCATAATAACAACAACAATTTAGTGAATCAAAAAGCGTGATAAGACTAAGTGATATTAATAATCCATAAACCAAAAACAAATTTTAGATTTACAGATAACAATATACCTTAAAACTCCTTTAAATATAAAACATAACATGTGCATAATAACAACAAAAATTTAGTGAATCAAAAAGCATGATATAACTAAGTAATATTAATAATTCATAAACCAAAAACAATTTTTAGATTTACAGATAACAATATATCTTAAAACTTCTTTAAATCTAAACATAACATGTGCATAATAATAACAAAAATTTAGTGAATCTAAAAGCATAATATAACTAAGTAATATTAATAATCCATAAACCAAAAACAAATTTTAGATTTACAGATAACAATATATCTTCAAACTTCCTTAAATATAAAACAAAACATGTGCATAATAACAACAAAAAATTAGTGAATCAAAAAGCGTGATATGACTAAGTGATAATAATAATCCATAAACCAAAAACAAATTTTATATTTACAGATAACAATATATCTTAAAACCCCTGTAAATGTAAAACATAACATGTGCATAATAACAAGAAAAATTTAGTGAATCAAAAAGCGTGATATGACTAAGTGATATTAATAATCCATAAACGAAAAACAAATTTTAGATTTACAGATAACAATATATCTTAAAACTCCTTTAAATCTAAACATAACATGTGCATAATAACAACAAAAAATTAGTAAATCAAAAAGCATGATATGACTAAGTGATATTAATAATTCATAAACCAAAAACAATTTTTAGATTTACAGATAACAATATATCTTAAAACTTCTTTAAATCTAAACATAACATGTGCATAATAATAACAAAAATTTAGTGAATCTAAAAGCATAATATAACTAAGTAATATTAATAATCCATAAACCAAAAACAAATTTTAGATTTACAGATAACAATATATCTTCAAACTTCCTTAAATATAAAACATAACATGTGCATAATAACAACAAAAAATTAGTGAATCAAAAAGCGTGATATGACCAAGTGATATTAATAATCTATAAACCAAAAACAAATTTTAGATTTACAAATAACAATATATCTTATTATTATTTTAAATATAAAACATATCATGTGCATAATAACAACAAAAATTTAGTGAATCAAAAAGCGTGATATGACTAAGTGATATTAATAATCCATAAACCAAAAACAAATTTTAGATTTACAGATAACAATATATCTTCAAACTCCTTTAAATATAAAACATAACATGTGCATAATAACAACAAAAAATTAGTGAATCAAAAAGCATGATATGACTAAGTGATATTAATAATCCATAAACCAAAAACAAATTTTAGATTTACAGATAACAATATATCTTATTATTATTTTAAATATAAAACATATCATGTGCATAATAACAACAAAAATTTAGTGAATCAAAAAGCGTGATATGACTAAGTGATATTAATAATCTATAAATCAAAAACAAATTTTAGATTTACAGATAACTATATATCTTATTATTATTTTAAATATAAAACATATCATGTGCATAATAACAACAAAAATTTAGTGAATCAAAAAGCGTGATATGACTAAGTGATATTAATAATCCATAAACCAAAAACAAATTTTATATTTACAGATAACAATATATCTTCAAACTCCTTTAAATATATAACATAACATGTGCATAATAACAACAAAAAATTAGTGAATCAAAAAGCGTGATATGTCTAAGTGATATTAATAATCGATAAACCAAAAACAAATTTTAGATTTACAGATAACTATATATCTTATTATTATTTTAAATATAAAACATAACATGTGCATAATAACAACAAAAAATTAGTGAATCAAAAAGCGTGATATGACTAAGTGATATTAATAATCCATAAACCAAAAACAAATTTTAGATTTACAGATAACTATATATCTTATTATTATTTTAAATATAAAACATATCATGTGCATAATAACAACAAAAATTTAGTGAATCAAAAAGCGTGATATGACTAAGTGATATTAATAATCCATAAACCAAAAACAAATTTTAGATTTACAGATAACAATATATCTTCAAACTCCTTTAAATATATAACATAACATGTGCATAATAACAACAAAAAATTAGTGAATCAAAAAGCGTGATATGTCTAAGTGATATTAATAATCGATAAACCAAAAACAAATTTTAGATTTACAGATAACTATATATCTTATTATTATTTTAAATATAAAACATAACATGTGCATAATAACAACAAAAAATTAGTGAATCAAAAAGCGTGATATGACTAAGTGATATTAATAATCCATAAACCAAAAACAAATTTTAGATTTACAGATAACTATATATCTTATTATTATTTTAAATATAAAACATATCATGTGCATAATAACAACAAAAATTTAGTGAATCAAAAAGCGTGATATGACTAAGTGATATTAATAATCCATAAACCAAAAACAAATTTTAGATTTACAGATAACAATATATCTTCAAACTCCTTTAAATATATAACATAACATGTGCATAATAACAACAAAAAATTAGTGAATCAAAAAGCGTGATATGTCTAAGTGATATTAATAATCGATAAACCAAAAACAAATTTTAGATTTACAAATAACAATATATCCCAAAACTACTCTAATACAAAACATAGGATCTACATTATAACATAAACTACATCAAAAACAAAACATAACATGTACGTTAAACAAAACTATATTGAATTTAAAAGCCTAACTTGACGTCAAGATTTTACCTATGTTTTAACTTGAATTAGGAATAGGATCCTTATCCGAATTAAATAATGTCACTATCAGTTTTAGCAACGAAAATGTTTCATAGCTATTTAGCAACTTATTAGACATGACGCTCTTAACCATTTTCCATATTAAAAATAATGGTTGCTAGAAGTAAAATCGTGAGTGTTTGTATGCGATTTTGTAGGTATTGTTAACCCCCCTCCCATTGTTCTCTGCTGTTTTATCTTTGTAAATATCATCTACCTCTCAACGTTTTTCGCATAAAAGTAAAGTTTCTATTTTCAACTTAAAACAATAATTACATTTTAAAATAAAAAATATGACTTCAATAAAGTATGTGTTGACCTGGACTTGACTTATTTATGGATTAAAAAAATCGTGTGTGTAACATAAATTATAAAGGTGGATATGAAAGTAAAACTAATGTTTACAATATATTGGAATGATCGTAAATCTTTGAAATGGTGTAAACCATAAATACTTGTACAGCTGCCATGTCGATATGTCACAGAAAAGCACCAAGAATCTACATCTCGATGATATATTCATGTACGAAGAGCGAGACATTGTCTCTTCTATTATAGGGAGAATGCTTTTAGAAAATTGTAATAAGATACAGTTAGTCGACTCAGGGAGGTGAGTGGATGCACGACGTTGTAAGGAAAATAGCGGGGTCATATTGTCGATGCAAAAATCCTCTAGGGGTTCGGCCCGGGACAATTAATTTTTTGTTTCCATATATGAGCTTCAAAAATATAATTAATTTAACAATTTTTTAAAAAAATTGTTATCTTTTTACCGTTTGAAAGGACACAAAAAGAGTTAAAATTTTAAGTATTTACAATTTTATTTATGAAGCCTCAAAGTGTTATTTGATATTTTTAGAAGTTAGGTTCTGTATTTTGATTTGATAGTTAGGGTGTTATTTGTCCTCAAAAAAATCAACAATACTCACGAAGAATAGAATTGATTTTCTTCAATTATTTGTAAAGATACAGAAATTTGATTTTTAATTGTCGATTTTGAAGGTTTAATTTATTTCTAAACAATAATTACAATCATATATCGACACGCGAATCATTCATTCGTATTTCAGAGGTAATTAACATTTTGGCACCAGTTTCATTAAAGTCTGTCCGTTAGTTTTTGAAATGTTTTTAAAAACTATAATACAATATTTTTTTCATATTTAATTATTATAACCAATATGTTTCGGACGGATTTATGTAGCACTAGGAATGAAACTGCAAAATTGTCGTAACCCCAAAGAAGAAGAAGAAGAAGAAGAAGAAGAAGAAGAAGAAGAAGAAGAAGAAGAAGAAGAAGAAGAAGAAGAAGAAGAAGAAGAAGAAGAAGAAGAAGAAGAAGAAGAAGAAGAAGAAGAAGAAGAAGAAGAAGAAGAAGAAGAAGAAGAAGAAGAAGAAGAAGAAGAAGAAGGATTTGGATGTCCCTAAACTAATACTTTAAAGTTATAATTTTACTCCACTAAAAAGAAAGAAAAAGAAGTTATCTAATCTTCTAAAAAGATAAAAGTACATCTTATCTAACTAAAAATGTACTTAACATAAGAGTCTTCCAAGAATAACTTTATGGGGTAACATTTCCCCCCCCCCCTCCAATGTTTATAATTCTGTATACATTTTGACAATGAGTGACTCCACTTTCAACAACAACACGACAGAAATCTTTGTGTTTAATTAGTTTGTTTACTTAATTTTCACTAGGCGCATTATGTTGTGCGCATTAGTTTTGGACAATATAACCTTAAAGTATGCTAACAAATTTAAAACAGCTGATCACATATAAACATCGTTTAGAATCGTTGTAATATAAAACAGAATTCACCTGACTCGTTGTAAACCATAAAGTTGTTTATGATTGATATGAACTAATAACATTGCACTTATCTAGATGTAATATTACTTGGGGAATTATAGATCGAACTGTAAAATTAAACTTTCGGAAAAACCTAAAAAATGAAACGATGATATTTTGTCCCAAGGTCAATCGGTAGGGAAATTTCCACTCGTCAATTTACATTTGTTGTAGTAAAGCACGGTTTAATTGTTAACTAACTTGGCTGTGCAAAGTGGGTTCATACAGAGTTGGTATTCGCAAATTAGGTTTCAAATATCTTCATCTAGGCCCAAAGAAGCCTTACTAAGGGTGTTTAGACTTAGTCAGAGTTGTGATTAATTACAGTGTTAATCAATTAGTGATATGATTAACTCTAAGTAAGACTGGCGATGCGAGGTAACGCATGTGATAAAAGCTGAAGCAAATTAGTGATCAGGTATATTAATAACTTCACCCTCCGAGCTGCAAACATAGAAAACCACTGCAATCTGTCTAGCAACATTTATCCTTATCCCACATGAGAATCTATTCAAAATGTTCAAAGTCTGTGATATACAGTAATTCTACCTTCTTTGAGATTTTTATCAATTCATAACTCTCTAGATCAGTTTAAGATGATCTGAAAGAATTGCGAAAGATTTGATTTTTTTCCCTTTTCTTATCGAAACTTGCAGCAAATAAGAAATAAGCTCTTTTTGTGTTTGATGATACACACTACTTGAGCTATGACCTACCGTTGCTTATAGAAACTAAGTGAATTGGATTGACGGGCGAATTATATGGTTTATTTTGCTGACTATGTTTTGATCAAATATATCGCTTTGTTTTAGTGTAGGGCTACATGTCAATTTTAAAACATCTGCCTGTGGTTGATAAATAATGTAATTTGAGAATTTTAAAAAAAAAATTAATGGGAGTAAAGTTTTACATAACCAATCTCGGGAAATAATAGCCAATGTGTTTAGGTTTATGAAGCTAGAAGCAGGAAATGGAGGAAATATTATTTTTAATAAATGCAGGATCGTGTGGCACAAGCTAGTGTTTCAAGAATAAGTGTTAGTTTTTGAAACACATTTTAAAATAAGACTATTTTAGGTAGGTCTACAGAATTGAGAATACCAAACAAAGATAAATACAACTACAGTTGTCGATTTTATGGACAATAAGACGAATCGTAATTCTGTTCTATTAACGATCTAAGCTTAAGTTCTGATGATGCTTTTGATTATAAGGCAAATGTTAAGTTTTAAATTAAAATACGTAATTTTTATTATTTTTTAAAAATATGTTAAGTTTTAACGCCGAAAGCACACTTTCTACAACATAATAGGACAACTATTATATTCCTATGTGATTTATGTTATGTTATGTATATTATGTACCTGGGAGAAAAACAGAATAAATAAATACAAATTAACCCTTTTAGTGCCAGAACATTTTTCGAAAATGAGACTTATATTGATTCTGCTAATATTAAACACAGACTACAGAACACACTGAAGTGTCTGCTCGACAGAGACTCAACGACTTGGGAATAGATACTAAGGTCCTCATGGGCTTTTCTAAGCCTTGAGAGGAATTCCTGGAAATTCTAGACGGAACATAGGTTACTCACGGCAAAACCGGGGTTCGAATTTGTTTTAAAATATAGTAAGAAAATTTAAAAACATTGCTCTCCCCCTACCTCCCGTCCCCAATATCGTGCGTATCTAAGAGTACGCAACAGTAAGGATTATTCCAAATTTATAATTTGGGGAAATAAACAGTTGTTAGACCATACAATGAACTTACTCTTGCTATAATTAATAATCCCTTTATACAGATCACGTCTAATGAAGCCTCCTCTGTACATTAGAAAGTATCTGCCAAAGTAGAGTAGGTAGATGACTATGAGGTATGTTTGTCAAATGTTTCGGGAGTTGTCACGTCATCAGATCGATGAAGGTGATTATGTCACGTTAATCCAATACAAAAATGATTGCCCCTACTGACCGTTCACTGTTTGGTTGAGAGCATGGGAAGATATGGACCATGCTAATGAAATTGGATTTCCGAGCTACTACCCAACAAAAAACATCAGCTCAAAGAATGTTTACATTTTATTATGCTGTTTTTCCTGTCTATACTAATTACAGTTTAATTACTAATGATGAAATTACTTCAAATGGGGTTTCCGCGCTACTAGCCACCAAGAAAACATTGCTATAATAAAATTGAAATTGTATAATTTTTGTTTAAATCACATACAAATGAACTATAAAATATAATTTTATGGATTAGTTTAGTATAGACTTTTAGTTTACGCCAATGGGAATACACCAGATAAATCACTGTTTTTAGACGAGACGTCTTCACCAGTATCCTGGCTTGACTCATCAGTCGAAGGTTCAGTCAAATGAATGATGAAGTCTTGGATGTTTCGGCCTGCCACATGTTTTCCTCTGACCGTGTTTAAGGTGTCGTTTATAACGGTACCACCATTTGTTTATTGAATTTCGTTGTGCTTGGCCACATGTCTTAATTTGACTCCAAACCTTAGTACTTTGGTTCTGTTTTCCTCCAGTTTAAGACCGCTCTTTCCTAATTTCAACCTCCTATCCTTTTTTGCCCTGTCACCTAGAAGTTTTATTACAGACGGACAAGTGCGATCGCACAACCGAACTTCCATTCTCCTCTTGTGAAGAAGGAAGAATTTAATAAAATTACATAAATATCAAGGATGTAAAAACAAGTTTATTATAACACCTCTTACACCGGGGTATATATAAATAATTTAACATGAAACGCCTTATAAACATTTAATTTTGAACTGTAATAACTGTAACGGAATGGCTGTTTCGTGGTATCTTCAATTTAGCCGAACAAAACTTGCCCCATAAAAAGAGAATTAAATGAAATACTTTGCCATCCTTTATTTGAAAGCATGTAAATTGTACGGACCCAGCCAGTTTGATTAAATTAAGGCAAAAACATTTTAAACGGTCTGTACAATACAATAGAAGAGGGAGATAATATATCCTGGGAACAATGAAATACCACTCTTCTACCCGCTATGAAGAAGTTTTACTCCTTATGAGAGCCATAACTCTAAGAAAACTTCCTACTGCCACAACCACGGGCAATCATATCTTAATGTCCCCGGTTACCTTATCTCAATTTAATCTAACAATGTATAGATAATTAAGCTGAAACTTTTAATTATTCGCGACTACATTTTTAATGTAGAAAAATTGAGAAGTTTAATATCTAAAATAACCAATATTGTAGTGTAAAACTTCTATCTGAAAATACTCCGAACTGATTTCAATAGAAATGATTTAAAACTACAAAACTAGTAGGACATCCAAGAGGACATATAAATGCACCATTAGAGTTTGGTATTTTTACAAAGCAGTTTAAACAAGCTCTAGTGAACCCATTATTTAAAAAAAAAGAAACGAAATGAACTCAAATAACTATAGACCGGTGTCTTTAATTTCAACTTTCTCAAAGATTCTTGAAACTGTGATATTAAATTAATTGATTTTTAGTATTTTTTTTTTGTTCAGAAAAAACCTTGGAGTCAAAATTGACGGAAGACTTGATTACAATATTATACATACAAACACGGTAATTAACCAACATTGAAATCAGTCTTTACAAAATAAGTACTATTTTATTTAGAATCGCATGAGCTTAAATTATTGGAAATGAAGCCCTCGTATAAAGGAGTAAAATTATTTATTATATAACCTGCAAATTTCAAATTTTGAATGGTAGAAAATTTAAAACTGTCTTAAAAGAATTTTTAATTAATGGTGCATATTTGGTCACGAATCAAAATTGACGAGCTCGTGAACATGATGTGCGTGCGTGTGTGTGTGCGCGCGCGCGTGCGCGTGCATGCGTGATATTTTGTATTTTGTGGTTTTACGTTGCTTTTTTTTATTGTATCCATTTAATTCTGTTTTTACTTTTTATCTTTGCATTTAATCGTGTATAATGTAGTATTTAATATTGTTAGTTATATTTTCTAGCTGACAATATATGAACAAATAAATTAGGAGTCGGGAACCGTCTGCTCAAGGTCCTGAGCATGGAATGTCGATTTAACTGAACAGAAATTGGATGTACTATTTGGGTTGTCCTTCCTCACTATTTCCTTTTCTCACATTTCTATTATTTGTGCCTGTACATTCAGGAGCTTGGATTATAAAATCATATTAGGGTTGTGGAGCTGCGGAAACCAGATCTTGAATCCACTGTTACATCATATATATACAACTACGCATTTTAAAATCTTCTTATGTCAGAGTTCAAGTTTACAATTTTAAGACTGGTAACTTTTTGTATAAAGTTATTGTTATTATCATTATAAGCTGAATTTTTTTCCCTCCATATTTAGTGCCAACCCTCCAAAATATGTCTCTATTTTGCTTATTGGTTTTTTTCTGGTATAGAAAAACCACCCCGTTACAACTTTTTGAAAAACTTTAATATATATATATATATATATATATATATATATATACCGTGTTCTATCAAAAGTAAGTTAAAACTTTAAATTGTTGTGGTTTCGTTATTTGTTGTTGAATCCCCGAGGAAAAACTCTTTATTGTATGCAGATATAAATAGGATTTATTAAAACATCAGCTGTTATTTAATTACTATTACTTTCATAGCAACGAGTTTTCTCATTGTTGACCAATTTTAAACACAGGCATCTAGTAGGTGGTAAACTTGTAGTTTTTAATTAATTGATTTTTTTTTATTCCGCTGTTACACGCAAATACTTCAACACTGATTTTTAAATTAAGCTACATAATACATATTATAATGGGGATCGAAATTTGCTCAAGACAATTATATACTCAGACACATAGACACAAATTGTATACACATCTATATTAAAATATCTAATAATACATCAACACATTTGCAGATTCAAAACTAAGTCAAATATAAAAACATAACTAATTTTTTATTTTTCTACACACAGCTACACACAAACACGCAGACATATATTTTCACACCCACACACTAAATTTGAAATGGTTGTGGTAGCATTCATTATTACTGTCCCTTAGGAGCTTGACAATCCCCAATGAGCTAGCTGTATCTTCACCTCTTTTTTTTGCAGTCTTGGTTTATATACCTCTCTTTCCCGTAACCAACTTTAGTTTTCCACCACTCTGACGCTATATTTGAAAAGTAGGAGTTTGATTTTATGTTTTTCCTTTTTATTGGACGGTAGGTTTTTTGTATTTAAATAAAGCGGACAAAATACCTCTTACGTGTCGTCTCGTGTCTCAGGACGCAGGTGTGTCAACCAGACGTCTCTTTAATCCATTGCCTTTGAAATCTTTGATCCAAGATACTGTCTCACAAAAACAAAAATAGTTTGGTGTCTCTTCATCTTGTTGGAATACAAACTGGTCTTCTCAATAATGACGGTTATAATGGATTAAGCTTACAAGAAAGATTTACTAAATTAAAAAAATCTATCTTCCATCAAATTACCCGATGAACAGAGCAACTATTCCACCCCAGTATACTTTATAACAAACACACAGAACACAATTCTCATAAAAAATACGCCTAAATATCAGACGCGTTTCAACGACAAGGTCGTCCTCTTCAGTGATACACGAGCTACACCAATCAAACTATAACTACCCGGTATACTTATTTAAAATATGAGGAAATCGTTCCGAATCATTTTAGGATCATTAAAGATTGGCTGATAGTTAACATGATCATATCTGTTGAACATGTGTCATTGGATTTGTTTATCCTTATTGTTTAAGGCGAAAAACCTTTCGGTCATCGTCGTCTTGTGAGAAAAGTACATAAAATAAAGACCCTTAACACTCGAATACTCTAATAGCGTAAGGGTAGGAAATTAAACGTTGCTCAAGAGAGATCTGATATGACAGATGAAAGAGAGGGATTTACCCAAGACTACATATAAAAGTGTAGATCCACCGAAGGTCCCCACTAAAGACTGTTCTGAATCAAACCGACATGTACAAGGTGTAAACTACTCTATTAAAGGTTTGCACATAATTAAAGCCTTTACACCAAATTTATAAAACTAGAAATCAAAGTTTAATTATACGAGTATAACCATAAAAGTTGCTCAGATTACAAAAGACACGCACTGTCACACGTTATATTCGTGTTCTGGTTCTACAACCCCCTAGTGTGTCATTTACAATACTTACTCCAACTCCATCCCTCCCCCAGTATCATCTGTTTATTGCCCGTGTCAATGTTCCTTACATTTTGAAGGGAAATATTTATACGTCTGTTTACTTTACATATTCCGAGCAATAACTTTCTCTCATCTTGTGTTTATTTAAAATATTGCGAAGCAGATAAAAGTTGAAGTCTATGTAGCAACGAAAGTATTGTGATAGTTGAAAAATAGATTAGGTGGTTCTAGTTTTGAAGTCATTTAAATTTAAAAAATGATATCTGTCTCTTTATGTATCTATAAGTGGTTTAAACGAGGCCTAGATCAATTGATTGGGTAATATGTAAATAATGTAAATCATTTTTAAATTTTGAGTATTGGTTTGTTTTTAATATATCCAATGTTTATATGTTTAAATATAAAATGTTTTAACTTGATCTATTGTCAAAATAAACCATTAAAAATATAGTAAAAAGCAGAACGTATTCGTATTATTGATGTATATTTTATTCAACATTTGCCATATTTTTTTTAGTATAAATTTAATACACGACGTTTTGAAAGTACCAATCAACTTTTTTTATCAAGTGAAAAACGTAGAACGCGACGAACATGAAAGGGTCTACATTGCCTGGTAGCTTTTGACTATGTTGGATGCTACGACTAACACTAGACCTGAGCTAATCTATACTCTCAAACACGAATGATGGCTACCATCCGAATAAACTTAAAATTAACAAAATAAGTTTAAAACTAAGTTATTCATTTAATATTTTTACATTATTTTAAACGCTATACAATTTAGAAAGTCATGCCGTGTAATTTTTCAATCATTTTAAATTTGTTCATCTGTTTATAGTTTTCTTTGTATTGATAGTTTTCTTTGTACTGTATTGCATTCAAAATGGTGTTCTGCAGATCGTTAAGCAATTTCGTAAACAATCTAAACCATTTCATGAGACTTCGTCCCACTTCATATTCAAGATTTTAGTTTACGAAATTTGAAATATCCTCTACAAACTTTGTAACTCGAAAATATGACGCTAGAATTGTTTGTGTAAATGAATTATTGAAAAATTGTACACTAGGTTTAAAAAAAAAAAAAAAACTTTTCATTTCACTCTCAAATCACACTAATAAACACCAAGCATTCATGATAATTCATAACAGCCAGTACAATGAATTGTAGAGTAAAAGAAATATTTTAATCACCGCTAAAATTATGAGTAAGCCCAAATTATAAACTTCAACAATGAATCTTCAGTTTACGTTTTTATTGTTTGTCGTTTCATAATAAGTTAAGTACTACAATGGCGCTACTCACCTTCAATTTCTGCTTTCCTTCTTTTCAGTCACTGGCTGCTCTTCTCCAGTTCCATATCACTAACGCTTTTTTTATCCTCTGCGATTCCCCTCACCCTATGTTTTTCTTGACCGGCCTTTGGTCTCGTTCGTCTTCAAGTATCCTCTTTGCATTCCTACGTTCTTCCATCCTTACTATATGACCGGCACATTCCAACCTTAGTAGTATAACAAACTGAATACGGTTAACTTATGCTCATGGTAAAATCCTTAATTGAATTTGATTCTTAACCTGGACCTACGGCACCACAGTCCTCTGCATAATCTTGTTATAGCCGCCCACTCTCACACAATTCTTGTTAAGGTTATCTCTGACATTATTCGTCCATCTTTTCTTTTTTGACGTCCTCTTCTCCTTTGGGTTTCCAATGTATACTTTATACTGCCATTCCTTCTTTTATTTCTCAAGATGACCTTGCCACTTAATCCTCACATTTTACTAAAATTAAGTCGGTAAAACTGATTTTGAGAAATTGCTTATTTATAATAGCCACATGTTAAGTTTTTTCGTTTTTTACCGATAACTAACGAACCAGCACTATTGGAGAGTTGCCGACCAATACGTTTTGTTTGGGTTCTTAGAAGTTACACTACAGCAAAATTTGATGAAAATCGTTGTAGCAGGTTTTAAGAAAATTGTTATTTTGTGTTTTTTCTTATAGCAGCTATCCCAAATTTTGAATAAAAAAAAACATACACAGTTTTATTAAAATTGATCCATTTAGTATGTGGAACACTGTACTGTACTGTACATACGACAGACGTCAGAGAGACGGACAGACATTGAGTGTTTGACCCATCACATAACTTTCTCTATAGTACTGTGTGAGAGAGTAAATACTGTTGTTTATTGAAAAAGATCTTTTAATCTTCTATCTGCCGAAAGTAGGACCATCGTTTCGAAGTATGTCGTTAGGATTGTGGTGGCAGTAGATCAAGGGCCGTGGATTAATATGTCTGGCTTTAAACTATTGCCAGGATTACGTGCTACTTCCCTAAGCCCAATCCAGTATAGGCAATCATAGCATTTTTTTATTTTATCTGCTGGACGCACGGTTCAACTTTACACCCGTAATAATTTCGTTTCGAGCTTTGTCACATTATGGTTTCGCGGATTTATGAATTATAAAAGGTTGATATACAATTTTATTTATTATACTAATAAAAAAGACGATGAACACAAAAACATATTTTTCTATAAACTAATTATAATTTAAAAGGAAAATAAGTCTGTACATGGAGAAACTAGGAAAATGTCGGAAAAGTAACTTTATTAAGAAATAAAAGGGGTGGTAAAACCATACAACTTAGTGTCCATAGATGTATAAGGATAGTTATTTTTATAAAATCGATATTCAATTATTTTCCCGCAGATTTGTTGGTCAGTCTGTGTTCAAGTTAGAGGGAGGGGAACATGATATCTGACATTTTAAATTTGGCCTAGCGCCAAAATATTAATTTTTTTCGTCAAATATACATACATATTAGTAAACAAATTCTAGTTTTATTTGATACCCTACACACATAATTAAAATAAATGTCTACTAAATAGGTTATTCCCCCTTCAATACCTCAATGTTATTTTTATTTGTTACTGCTATGTTACAATACAAAGAATATATAAATGAAAAGATTGAAATATGTAGGATTTATAATTTTGTGGGTGTAGACTAGTTGCGACTTACATACAGACAGACACGCGTATGCAATTAAATGGTCCTGGGTTTTATTTACAGACTCTAAACAGAAGAAGTTGATGAAATACCAATATTTCTCACGTATAAAATATGTGATTTAAATTTTGTATTAAAGAAATTTACAATTTTTTTCACCCAAAAGTAGTATTATAAGGTAAATGAATGACTATTATTTTTGGTTTTATGAATGTGTCTTTGAGAAATGGTTGTGCAGAGTTTATTACAGAAATATTTTCTAAGTAATTTACAGACCAATCAATTATTTTAAATGAAATATAAATAATGTTTTGTAATTTTTTCCCTAGATAATTTTACCTGATATCTATTGAATATTGTAGAGTCTTTGTGAGTAGACTCACGTCTAACAATGTTTTGTATATGATGTGCGCAACCTCATGGGACTTGCACCGGCCATTACTGTATCCTTATCCCTAGAGGACCCTTACTACTCCGTCTCACTCGACTGTTAAGTGGCTTTCCTTAACCCTAACTCTACATCTGTGTCTTTCTGCGTACATCATTTATCTGTGAATAAATTTTATACTTTTCCTAGTTAAATCGGTTTTTTTCCAAATCAAACCGTGTTTTTCTTGCTGATATATATTGCACTATATACAAAATATTTGTTATTTTTATTTTGTGCGTAACGTTTGTAATGTTGGTAGTGCTGTTCGTGTGATTGTTAGATGGGTTATACTTTGTTTCAGTTATTAACTGTTTTTAATTCTGCAGTAGTAAGATTGGTTAGCAATTTTATAAATTGTAAGTGAATGTAACATGTTGAGATTCGATATTGGTTCTGAATATGTATGGCAAATGGGGTGAAATTGTTATTATGTAATAAGGACAACATATTTTATTTAATCAGTACAAGACGCGTACGGTAAGTTGTTAATTGGAAAAAATGTCGAACTCCGTTTTTGACTGATCTTCACATTTCATTGGCTTAGGATATGTTGTGTTTGATTCTGTTATTTTGAAAGCTGTGGGTATGAGTTACCTCGCAAGCCAAACGAATTTATTAAACCTCTATTCTTCTAATTAAGAAGTTATTTTTTATAATTATTCCAATAATAGTTGATATATTTAATTTTCCTCTACTTAATGACGTTTTACGACAGTTATTGCGATTAGCGCTTGTGAAGCATTTGTCAAAAACATTACCGCCTTTAGCTCCTTATGACTATATTCCTATTAGTGTACTTGTGTGGTCTTTAAGACATTGGGACGTCTTCTATATAACCAATAATATATATATATATATATATATATATATATATATATATTTTAAATTTAATAATCTGTATGATGAAGTCAGTCGGGTTTTCGATGAGCCTATAGCACAACACCACTCTGCTAAGAATTTCAGATGACATACGGTATGTTATGGAGGTTGTACTTTTGATTTTGTTTGACTATTGTATATCATTTGTTACTGAATTTGTTCGTGCAATTTTGAACGGTAAACTCAACTGTTTAAATTTTTTCACGTCTTCGTTAAAATGGTTTAAAACTATCCTTTGCGGACACAATCAGTGTGTTATTGTTGTGAATAAAACATGATCTAATTGGTCAGAAATAAAAACGGGAGTCCCACAAGGTTCAGTTTTTGGACCATTGATGTTTTTCCTGTATATTTGTGATATTTTTTTTCTGTTATTAATCACATATACATGCTGACGATTTTCAAATTAATAATTAATAAAATATCGAATATGAATGACTCCGTAAATCGTGCAGATATTGCCGCTCTAATAGTTTTGTCGGTAAGACACGGTGTCGGAATTAATGGAGAAAAAACCCTTACAATGTTAATTGGTTATCTGTGTCTCGTTAACATTATCGGTTTGAACCCTTTAACCAGAGTAAAAGTTAACAATTTTTACTCTGGAGTTCGTAAAAGAAGTGACGAAATCTTGGTATTGCTGAGTAATTAACTTGGTCGAACCATGTTGACTCTGTCTGTAAGAAGATAGTTTCTTCCTGGAGACAACTTAGACGTTACAAGATGCTAAAATACCTACTAAGATGACATGTTGTTGAGTTGCTGCTATTTCCTTTGTTTGATTATGGTTGCGCAGTTTACAGTGACTTTAGAGGAGACTTTAAACTTACCCAAAATGTTTGCATTCGTTTTGTATTTTCGATAGGTTATCACCCTTTTTTATAATCAACGTAAATGGCTCAAAGTTGAATCTCACATACGTCAGACAATGTTGACTCTGTCTGTAAGAAGTTAGTTTCTTCCTGGAGACAGCTTAGACGTTACAAGATGCTAAAATACCTACTAAGATGACATGTTGTTGAGTTGCTGCTATTTCCTTTGTTTGATTATGGTTGCGCAGTTTACAGTGACTTTAGAGGAGACTTTAAACTTACCCAAAATGTTTGCATTCGTTTTGTATTTTCGATAGGTTATTATCCTTTTTTATAATCAACTATAATGGCTCAAAGTTGAATCTCACATACGTCAGACAATGTTGACTCTGTCTGTAAGAAGATAGTTTCTTCCTGGAGACAACTTAGACGTTACAAGATGCTAAAATACCTACTAAGATGACATGTTGTTGAGTTGCTGCTATTTCCTTTGTTTAATTATGGTTGCGCAGTTTACAGTGACTTTAGAGGAGACTTTAAACTTACCCAAAATGTTTGCATTCGTTTTGTATTTTCGATAGGTTATTATCCTTTTTTATAATCAACTATAATGGCTCAAAGTTGAATCTCACATACGTCAGACAATGTTGACTCTGTCTGTAAGAAGATAGTTTCTTCCTGGAGACAACTTAGACGTTACAAGATGCTAAAATACCTACTAAGATGAGATGTTGTTGAGTTGCTGCTATTTCCTTTGTTTGATTATGGTTGCGCAGTTTACAGTGACTTTAGAGGAGACTTTAAACTTACCCAAAATGTTTGCATTCGTTTTGTATTTTCGATAGCTTATTACCCTTTTTTATAATCAACGTAAATGGCTCAAAGTTGAATCTCACATACGTCAGACAATGTTGACTCTGTCTGTAAGAAGATAGTTTCTTCCTGGAGACAACTTAGACGTTACAAGATGCTAAAATACCTACTAAGATGAGATGTTGTTGAGTTGCTGCTATTTCCTTTGTTTGATTATGGTTGCGTAGTTTACAGTGACTTTAGAGGAGACTTTAAACTTACCCAAAATGTTTGCATTCGTTTTGTATTTTCGATAGGTTATCACCCTTTTTTATAATCAACGTAAATGGCTCAAAGTTGAATCTCACATACGTCAGACAATGTTGAATCTCTCTGTAAGAAGATAGTTTCTTCCTGGAGACAACTTAGACGTTACAAGATGCTAAAATACCTACTAAGATGAGATGTTGTTGAGTTGCTGCTATTTCCTTTGTTTGATTATGGTTGCGTAGTTTACAGTGACTTTAGAGGAGACTTTAAACTTACCCAAAATGTTTGCATTCGTTTTGTATTTTCGATAGGTTATCACCCTTTTTTATAATCAACGTAAATGGCTCAAAGTTGAATCTCACATACGTCAGACAATGTTGACTCTGTCTGTAAGAAGTTAGTTTCTTCCTGGAGACAACTTAGACGTTACAAGATGCTAAAATACCTACTAAGATGAGATGTTGTTGAGTTGCTGCTATTTCCTTTGTTTGATTATGGTTGCGTAGTTTACAGTGACTTTAGAGGAGACTTTAAACTTACCCAAAATGTTTGCATTCGTTTTGTATTTTCGATAGCTTATTACCCTTTTTTATAATCAACGTAAATGGCTCAAAGTTGAATCTCACATACGTCAGACAATGTTGACTCTCTCTGTAAGAAGATAGTTTCTTTCTGGAGACAACTTAGTGGTTACAAGATGCTAAAATACCTACTAAGATGAGATGTTGTTGAGTTGCTGCTATTTCCTTTGTTTGATTATGGTTGCGCAGTTTACAGTGACTTTAGAGGAGACTTTAAACTTACCCAAAATGTTTGCATTCGTTTTGTATTTTCGATAGGTTATCACCCTTTTTTTATAATCAACGTAAATGGCTCAAAGTTGAATCTCACATACGTCAGACAATGTTGACTCTGTCTGTAAGAAGATAGTTTCTTCCTGGAGACAACTTAGACGTTACAAGATGCTAAAATACCTACTAAGATGAGATGTTGTTGAGTTGAAATTTGATCAAAATTGTTACAGCCAATTTTGAAAAAGTCGCAATGTACTGTTTTTTCTTTTGACAGCTACTCTTAAATTTATGAGTTATTAAAAATTAACAAAACGTCCCAAGATATGACCAAAATATGCTTGTATACCAAATTTGATTAAACACACTTTTTTTTAACAAATAACACACACACATAAATTTTCCTATAGACTACGTATATTTGTGAGAGTAAAATTTTACATTTACAACTAACTCGTTTGGGAAAACAATCAAATCTAGGAAAAGTTTCCTCCAGCCAAACTTTATCCGTCTGCGGTTTTCTCCACGTCGATGTATTTCTTTGAAACGAATGCTAGTTCTTTGTAGTGGTTTTAAACGAGTGCACTCAAAGCACGGAAATATACCAATATATAGCGATTTAAACAATATTGTTTGAACAACGTCTCAATAAGGACGCTTGATTTTTCCTAACTACAAGCCCTTGTTTACTGACCTATAGCATTTTATCGACGAGTTCCGTCCTTCTTTTCTTTTCTACACGGTTATCGACTTTAATAATGTGTCTTATATGTTCTGTGTACTTCGTTCGACAATATCACTGTACGAAGTCGTAATGATTATATTTTGTGTGAATAAGTGTTGTTTATGAAATATTATTAAATTGTTTATAATTTGGATACATTGAGTCTAACTATTATAATTGCTATGTGCGTGATCTTGTTTTAGGTTTTTTTTTTTTTTTTTTTTTTTTTTTATGGTGACAGTCAATAGCGACCCAAAATTTTGTCAATTTTCTGCCTCCATCTATCTCGGTTTCCGGTATCCTTTCAAAATACGAAGTAACTCTGATGCATCCCTTGTTACATCGTCCTCCTATCTGTCTTGGCTTTCTCAACGGTTTTTTACTACCTGGATGTCTAGTTAATATCTTCTTTTGGACCCGTGGTATTGACAGGATGATTCTAAAACAGATCCCAGGCTTTACATAGAAGTGGGGAGAGAAGGACAACAGAAAAACACTAAAAAAGTCCTTAAGGAAATATTGAAGTTAAAAAACCAAAAGGTCATACAAGGAAATGATGGAAAGATGCTACTACTGCTTTTGCGAGAGAAACGCTGGAAGCGTGATAGGTAGGGAGAGACGGAATAGAGAAGGTCAGGGCCCAATTTTGGGCTCAAGCGCTATAGTAGAAGGAGGAGTTTAAATACTTGTATTCTCCGGGTGAAGGGGGGATATGGCTAATTTCTCGAAATTAACCGTTTGTTCGTATCCTGTCCAGCTCTGGAACTTTAGCTTTACATAGACCGATAGACAAGTTTCTCACACAGTCTCAAAATGTTCAAGAAACAGACAACTGATTTGTTTATTCCTATAGATTCATTATTAATGGTTCCCCAAGAGGAACCTGATTTACTTCACAGGTCTATTCCTTGGACCAATATAATGAAACACGTCCATGAAACGTGACTGCTTCGTTTCCAGACAATTCACCGATTTTTATTTAAAAAAAAGAGTTAAATAATTTGGAAGTATATTACATATTATTATTATACATTAATACAATACACAATAAGTATATTACATTATTATTATATTAAATACACGTGTATTTATTTTGTATAGTTTCAAATTGGCGCCCTTTAAACATTTTTGGCTTCAAAAAATCAAAAATTGTTATCGTTAGTGAAAGTGTTTAACAACCGCCATTTTGACACATCTGAAGTATTTTTACCGAGGTATACTCATTATATATGTCTATTAATGTGTTTAGTAAACAAATAGGCCTTTTCTTTTTATAAATAGAAGAAAGATCCTGGGTTCTAGAAGAACGAACGTTGTAACAAAAAGTAAAGATCCTGGGTTCTAGAATAATGAACGTTTATAATTCTTGGACGTCTACAATAAAAGAGAAATTGCAAAAGCTTTTCCATGCGAAAGATAAAAGCTGTTACCATGTGCACACAAGATATTGCTTCCTTTTCTCGACAGCAACGGCTTCACAACTCTTCCTAAATGTTTTTTGTCGAGTCTTGGGTAGACTTTAGATTTAAAGGCAACGAGTACTATCTGTCTGTCTTCTGGCGGTCAGTATTTTGATGAGAAAGTTATCAAATGTAGGTGAAACAAGGCAGATAGATTATAGTCGATTGGGGAAATATATTAATCCGTCAATCGCTAAAAAAGTAGATAACTACCTAAAAACTATTTATTAATTTAAATTTACACTAATTCATATTCGTTCTAGAACTTCAGTGTAACAAAGTAAGATTATAATTGATTTTAATTCGAAACAATTTTTGTGCTACGTTATTATGGCCTTAATAAATTTAAATGTTTATATTAATTATTGAAAGTTAATGAGTGTGTTTTTTAAATATGTTGTGTTTGTGTTTACAATGAAATATACATATTGTGTCTTTAATGTTTTGCGAAAATATCGTGTAGCGAATAATTTTTCATTTTTAGGTTATGTTTTTATTCAGCTTATTTGAGCTTACATTGAAACATCATTAGTTGGTAGTTTAGATCAGAAAACAATATTTTTTGGCGTATATACATAATGTGGGTTATGTAAAATTTTGTTTATTTAAGTTATTTTGTATAAAGGTTTGTTAATAAACTTTACGAAATAATACAAATAGGAGAAAGCAAGACGCATTAAAAAAATCAACTCCTTAAAAAATGTGGAAAAGAAAATAACATAAAGACCCACAACACTCGAACACTCTAATAACGTCGGGTCGGAAGAAATGTAGAGTTGGTCAAGATGAAAGAGAGAGACCTACCCCGAGATTACATGGAAAAAGATGTACCTCGGGATTGCCACAACTGTGCTCATAAGTGCGCACTTGAGGGGAAAACAAGAAGCAAATTGGCAATGGATGGGAAAGGCACTCCTTTTTGGGGTTATACATTGAGACCTAAGCAACCCCAGTGCAGATAGCTGTCACAGAATTCGACTTGAGCATATGTTAGCTTTCCTTGATTTACTTCATCAATTTCTTTGAAGTAATAGTTTTTTATCCAAATACTATCACCCCCCCCCTCCTCCTCTGAATTTGGACTCCTGAATTTGGACTTAAGGGTCTTGCTTATAAACTAAATCTTATATAAATATATAGCTTATAAAGCATCATCGGAGAGATTTAGTTTAGAAGCAAGACCCTCCGATTATGATAACCATGTTATCGAAATGTACTCAGGGCATTTAGTAGAAATAATAAATAAAGAACAATTAATCAGATAATTGTGTTTTATTTTAAAGTTTCTAGTGATTGTGGTTAGGGGCAAATTCGAATCATTATTTTGAATTTCACCACAGTGCTCAACAAGATTGTATCTATTGTCATTTCTATCAAATACGTAATAAGTGTGATTTTCATTTAGAATCTCACAAGTTCAAATTATTTGATAAAAAGCCCTCGTTTATAGGAACAAAATTATTTAACTTGTTACCGGTGAAAATTAAACTTTTGACTAGTACACAATTTAAAACTGCCTTAAAAAAGAACTTTTAATTGGTGACACATAACCATTATTGTAAGGAATTCATATTAAGGTTGACGAACGCTTGAGATTGCATTGATCAATTTCATTTTGTTTTTGTGGTTTTGGGTTGCTTCCCTGTTTATTATATGTATTTCATTGTGTTCTATTTATTGACATATTGTATTATCTATCTATTCTATTTATATGCATTTTTTAATATTGTTGTAATGTCTTTGTCACTGTGATTAAGGCTGATTTATTATATATGTTATGTTTTATCTTTTTTATTATGTAGGACTATGTTTTGTTTTGACTATGTAATATGTACTGGTGTTTATAGGGTATTTTAAACTGACTTTTTCATGTAGCTCATCACGAGCAGTGTATGAAAATAAAACGCAAGTCAAACATTATTCAGAAAAAAAAACATGCAAGTAATTGCAATTAATGATGTGTTTTTGAAGGTATATTAAATATTATAATTTCGTTGTAGATTAAGTTGAAATACAATTGTTTACCTTGGTTGTAAATTATCTGTTTTTAATTTTAATTATCGGCTTTTGAATTTCCAAAAGGAAATCCACCTCCAGAGAGTTTCAACAATCATACCATTATTTATTTTTTTAAGTAGACGACTTTTACATATTTGTTTTCGTTTATTAATTTCTTTAATGTTAAGACTGAAACACTGCAAAGATGCAATTGTTTTCGTTAACACAAGTGATAAACAACTAAAAGTTTTAAAGGATAACAGTTTTACTGAAAGTTTTGTTGGTTTTGGTTTGGAGTTGTTAGTCTATTTAATTTAATTTTACTTACTCAGCGGGAGTTTACCAAGATTGTGAAAACTTTAACCTGTCTTGATACGTCTTCCTTGGTGTTATTCTGATTGTAATGAAATAAAAAGATAAACACAAAAGTCCTCTGCTATAACGTGGAACAAATTTCAGTTATTAGTTTTAGATTTCACGAAATGAGATTCGATTGAGAAGAATTCAATTGTCAGAGTCGAGGAATAAAAGGCCATTGCATTTTAAATCTGCTTTAAATATTTCACAAATAAATTGTTGTTAATATTTCGGAGACTTTATTAATTATTAAGCCATTTTTACCGCGACATCGTACTTCACTCGAAATAAAATGAATAAATTCTGGAAACTCGGCATAAGTCGTGACGAGTTATTTCGAGACACTTTCACTTCTAACTCTTTCCTGTGTGCTCGTCTCTCGACTAATCGTCAGCTGTGCCACTGCCATCTCAATTGAAGCAAGCATTCGCAAGATTCCGGTTTCTAACCAAAGACATCATCACTAATTGTCGTTATCAAGTACGAGGGAAAAAACACAAAAAGGCCTAAATATCCTACTAGGTCAACGTACATAAAACTTACATACAACCCCGTTAGTCAAACCAGTATATAAATTAGGTCTTCAAATTTGATTTTTAAAGCCAAAAACTTCTCGGTCATCATCGCTTTATAGAAAAAGGAATAAAACGACATAAAAAATACCTCTAGCCCTTAAACACTCTCACAGCGTCAGTGTCAGAAGAGAACAAGAGTTGTTCAAAACAGTCCCGATAAAAAAGTTGAAGAGAGGGTTCTAACCCAAGACTTCATAATAAAGGCGTAGACCCACTTAGTTTCCATCGGAATTGCCAAGCTATTACTCACTAGAAGTAAGCCACTGACTTACTTCTCATTCGTTATCAGTAAAATGAGAGTTTTCTAGTATGAGTGCTGTTGTAACTGAAGATAACAACTTATTGAAACGTCGTCTTGATGAGATATTTTCTACTTTCGCAAATTACTGTTTTCACTAATTATTGATCGCGAATATTCAACAATCTTTTATCAGTATAATTAAGTGGTTATGTAAAATTGTCAGCAAAGTAACTGTAGGACCGATTTTGTTACTAATTGATACCTAGAAGTTTTATATTTCCCTTTCTCTTAAGAATTGGTTTGCTCCAGTTCTGGAGTCAGGAGCATTACATTTTCTTCCGTTTTCTGCATTGATTTTTATTTCTTCATAAAGTTTGAAATTTTGATCTTACAAAATATGTTTTATGTATTGTAATCGTCCTCTTTGTGACGTTTTCCATTCTAGTATTCTTTCAATAAACATCTACAATTTACTATAACTAGTTGGGAGAGCGCAGAAATTCTGCTTATTCGTTGTGAGCAATTAAATAAACATAACTTCTAAATAAGCTAATACACGTTTAAAACAGCTGATTTTTAGAAACGATGCAAGTGTTTAATGGTAAAAAGAACATCTGTTTGAATCGTTGTAAATTTAGCTGTTTATGGTGACTATAGATCATTAACAATGCGCTTATGGAGATGTACCTTAAAATTAAAATTAAGAAACCTATGGGTAGTTTTTACGAAGCCTATTGTTTGCAATATTAATTTGTATTTCTCATAACGTAATTTCGTCAATTTAGTTATTACTCCATTAACCGTTTCTGAGTAGACATCTAAATTTGGAAGTACCTATCGTAAGACTAAAACACAACTAATCAAGCAGCTTTAATGATTCTGATACTTTCTAGTAGCATGGTTTTCCATTTATGAATTGATTTTCTTGATTGAGGAACCACATTTGGGTGGGTTCTTTGAAAACCTCTTAATCGTTTTATATTCAATTTTAAAAACAATATCCCAAGAACAACATTTCAATTTTTGTTCAATTGAAAAATTCATTGTTTTAAGGTGAGATATCGCACATAAACGGACTGAACACAACTATTAAATTGTTCCTTCTTCTTCTTCTTTTTTTTTTTTTAACAAAACAACAGCTGATTGAGATTAAACAGATGGCAATGAACATTTTAATTGCATTACATTGTGAGAGGAAGTGGTTCTATCAAGAAGATTAATGTTCTTTTTGATATTTCGCTATTTTGTTTTGATTGCCCATAAAGATTGAAATTCGAGAGTACTTTTTTTACGTAACGTAACTGTGAAGTGTCAAATTTGTGGAATGTTTCATATTCCCAATGTAATAATTCAAAAATATCCACCTCTTCGTAAGGCACCCTGTATATTATCATTGTAAGTTTACATTTAAATGGAACAAAATAATAATAAAGGAGGATGAATACTTTTTTTGGCGGTTGTTGAATCAGGCATATATTTATTTGGAACTAAAAACCTAACAATATTCATGAAAATTTAAAAATTTCAATTTTCTCTTAAAATACTGTTTTTTTCTCGACGTAAAAATTGAAGTTTATTTTACCTTTTTGTTCTATTCTTGATTTTGTTCACTTATTGCCTGTCCTGTAAATTGGTTATTTCCTGTGTTGAATATGCTTATCAATAACGTACATATGTGTATATTTTCCATAAAATATAGGTATTTAATTTTGCTTTTAAAGTGTTAATACTATTTTGTTTATTTGTAGTTTATGTTAGGTTTTATATCGGAAGTATTGGTTATTTGAATTTTGATTTTACTATGTATTTGTTTGGTTATTGTATGGAGTTAAGTAGAAGGGGAGACCCAACTTCCAGTTTTAAATAAAGGCAATGTTTATCTAACTGTAGCATTTCTATCCATTTGTTCAAAAGTGTTAATTATATTTTTGTTTGTTTGGTTTTTTCAGGTAAGAAATGATTCTTTGTCATGTTAAAAGGCTCTTAAATTGTAAGTAGTACTGCATTTTATTATTAATTATATTTTTAAAAAAACATTCACTGAATTGTATATATTAGTATATTTATCTTTCTGTGGAGATTATGTAATGACAACAAAAAATCTTCCGATGATGACGCAATATTTCACTCAGGTTTAATATAATATGTATTATAATTATGTTACTGGCTAATACCGATTTCAGAACAAACTAGTTTGTCGTAAAATTAGAACCTAGATTTGTTAACTTTAATTTTTAAACACGTTTTGGTTTGAGTTTGTGTCAATACATAACCAGACCTGACCTAACCTAACCTATTCGCGGAGTTTTTATGGGGGTCACCACAAATAGGTTAAGTTAGGTTAATGAATATATATTTAATCTTTCCTCGTCTTAACTTGCTATACTTTTTTCCGTCTATACTGAAGATTGAAGTACAAAAAGACGCACTGTGACTGAAGTATGATTGGACCTTCAATCCCCTGTATACCATTATATTGAAACAACTACCTCATCAAATACAATCACCAAAATTGAGGTTACAATACACGTTTAGTAGAATAGTTATCGCAACTCTTAGCAATCGCTTCTGCGCATGACATCTATAAAAAAATCTACGCGTGATTAAACATTGTTTCGTAGTTAATATACGTTATTAGTCAATTCCCTGTGTGTGTATATAGATATAAAGTTGATAACGATAAGAACGCTTTTCAAGTTTTGTATTATGTTGTCATAGTTTTGTCTCTACAGTTAAACCTAAAGTTCTTTACACTATTTTTTCTGGATACATCAAAATTTAAATTGCCCATTTGAGATTTGAAATAGTAATATAAATAATTTAATACTTGAATGGGGTAAGACTAAAAAATCAATGTAGACAAAACTAATATGATCGGTCAAATAAGGTCTACCCGTCCCAGGAAAAAACACGTGTAGAAGATGGCTGGATAAGAGCAGTCCGGTGTTTCACTTACCTAGGAACGATGCTATCTGTTGATTGGAGCGGAAAGACAGACATAGGGAGAAGAATCCAACCAACAAAGCTTATTTCCTCTCATCTCCTCCTTCTTTTAGTCAGATGATATTAAATGGCAGAAAAATTTGTGCTTATACTAACTTGTAAAAGTGTTTCTACTGTAAATAGGGAGGAGATAGGATGGGAAGGCCTGTGCCAGATTTCGGGTTTTAGGATCATAAAAGAAGTAGGAGACTCTCCGGGTAAATCGAACATGAACCATGTTGCACAATCAGCCGTTTGTACATGCTTCCCTATGTCAGGTGCTTCAGCTTTATATAAACCGATCATAGAAAGAAATGTTTAATACTCGTTCTCTGGGTGAAGTTGTGATGGTCCATTTTGTGGTCTCATCCGTTTAAGTAACCTAATAAATACCAAATTAAGATTATTCCAAAATTTAGGGACAACTAGAACTATTTTATAAAATATCATATAAGATATTCAATGGACATTGCGGTTATTTAAAAATATAAAAATGGGATACATTTATTTTTAGGTTGACTGTCACAAGTTTTCCTTCCTCTTTTAGATGTTGAAATAAAAATGTTAAACAATTTTTAAAGCCGCCATTATAAACTTATAATCGTAACTCGCCGATTGACTACATTACACTTTTTTTGTAGAGGACACACAATTAATCATTTGTTCATAATACAAACGTTTTACTTAACCGTGAAACCCCAAGGATAAAAAACAGGAGGTTGTCATATTGTATTTCTGTCATGAAGGATGTCGAAATAGTTTTCCCTGTTAGAAAATTCTCTAAAATGACGAATAAAAAACATGGCGCTTGCATGTGTTGAATCGTATTACTTAAATGTACGGTCTGACAGCTACTTAAGCCGGCCTCACTTGTCGTAAATGTACCCCCAAGTCTGTAAATAATCACAATGACAAAGTTTTATGGCTGTGAAGTGATAAAACAAGCCGGCAATTATGAAGAATAGAGACAATTTTCCGAGCAGTGGCTTATGAATATTGTGATAAAAGTCTGTAGTAATCGTTGTAAGTGTTTTATTAGTTACACTGTTTCCGCCTGTCATTAAAAACTTCCGCTTGTTATATCATCTTTCAATTTATTACATACATTTTCTCTTTCGTTATAAACACATTATTTCCTCTTTTTATATGAAGGAATCGTTGTGGCCCAATTGGTTAAGGCTCCTCACGCCAGGTTTAGACTCTCGAACTACTAATCCCAGTTGGTCGCATTACCTTTCTATTCGTTTTGGAGCTCTCTTTTTTTCAGTTAGGGTTTTGGCATAAAGAATGATATAAAAGCTACAAAAGAAAAACTTTTCATATAAAAGCTTCCTAAGAATCATAAAATGGTTCTGGGTGACGTAATAGTTACCTCTTAGGTGGTGGGGAAAGGAGAGCTCACTCACACAACCAGTGTTCGGCTATTTCTTTTGTCAGGCAGAAACGGCATGAATCCATTGCTGCCTTTCCCATATGTTTTAGTTTAGATGGTAATTAACTGGACAGTGTACAAGGACAGTTGGCCAATAATCAGCCCAAGCTCCTCCTCCTACTGAGTTCAAGTAATTTTTTTGCCTTTGTCTTAGAGTAGACCAGTAGACTATACACGTTTTGGCTTGTCTTAGACCAGGGTGGGCGGTCCAATACTTGATATTTTGATCTTGTTTCCAGGTTTTCATGGTTTTATGAAAATATGTTTTAGGGATCCCAAAGAATAGTTCGGGCCCAACCAAATCAGCTTCTGCGCCTTCCTTGACAAGGCGATCCGCTTTTTCATTTCCTGACACTGAAAGTACTTATATAAGATTGTTATATTATAACCGCCCCTTATTATATTAAGTTGTCCTTGTCTTTATAAACCTTCAACTGTTATATAACATTTACTTCTTTTATTAATTTAACCCTGTTAAAGAAATTTTTTTTTTCTTCACAAACTCACTTGTTATAGTTTTATAGTTATCTCGTTTTACTAGCCTAATATATAAACGCTAATATATATATATATACTGTATATATATATATATATATATATATATATATATATATATATATATATATATATATTTCATTTGCTATTTAATTTAGCTTTTTTTCGTAAATAACGTTAAATGGTTATTGAAACATTCACTTGTATTACTTTTGTTACTTAAACCTATATATATTTCCTTTTAACGTTTCATTGTTTATGTGCACATCGCACTTCATAAACATTCTATTGTTTTTTTACGGACTCAATTGTTATATAACTGTCCCAATATTATTTATAACACTTTGTGATGATACTTTCCCTTTTTATATAAACAACGTTGTCTCAAAATAAAACACTATTTCTCACAAATATGTTAATTAAATCAGTCGCGTTTCAACGACAATATCGACATCTTCAGTTATGCATAAGCTACAACAATCAAACTATAACTTGATTATTAATATTTGTAGTTATAGTTTATTGTAACTTATACATCACTGAAGATGTTGGCATTGTTGTTGAATCGTTTTTGATTTAATAATCGTATTGTAAAAAAATATATTAATAAAGTTATATTTTATTTTAATTTTAAAACACCTCAGTCAAGCTCAATTTAAAGTTACTTTGTTACTAAAACCGTAATAGTTGGAATTATTTCCCCTTTGTTATATAAATAACTAAATGTGTTATTGTTATTTAAAGTTACTTGTTGTATTTACTTCCCTTTTTTATACAAACAAAGTTTGGTTTTTATTAATTTAAAAAATCACTTGTTATATTAACTTTTCCTTTTTATATAAACAACTCGTCTTTGTTGTTTATTCCTTACTTATTACATTAACTTTCCCCTTTTTATATAAAGTTAGATTATTATTTAAACAATCACTGGTTTATTTCCCCTTTTTATTTAAACACTCACTTGGGTGTAATTATTTCCCCGTTTTATCTAATCTTAATTTGCTTCCTTAAAAATAAAAACAATCACTTTTTATATTAACGTCCCCTTTTATACTATAAATATCATTGATTCCTTGTTATTTAAACGTCAATTGTTATATTAACTTCCCCCTCTTATATACAAAATTTATGTTAACTTCTTATTGCTATATAGATAATTGGTAATACATCATTTATTTTAAAATATTTCATTATATATAAAAGTGTTCTTTTTACCCAAATTTGCTTGCCTTATAAAAGTTATCTTAGTTCTATATATGCTATAATGTTTGTGCATTTTCACTATTAATTTAAATATATATATTTTTTAATTTGATTTATTAGATTTTTTGTTAATTCTTTAAACTTGCCCTTATTTTTTCCTTCAAATATTTTTTTCCTTTTACGAGAATTTTCCTTCAATTCGATTGACGAAAAGCTTTTAATAAATGTGCTGTAAAGTTTGTACGCTAGGAATTTTTGTTATAAGTAGTGATATTATATTTCCGTTACCACAAGTGCATCGTCAGCACAACACTCGTCTGAAGCCTAGTGCTTTCCATTAGACTAAATGCTTTGTTGTAGGAAATGTCAAGCACAGATGTGTCGGTGTTCACAGAAGAATGTCATTAGAGTTAGAGAAGAGATGATGATGTTTAATGTACAGTTCTCCTAATGATCACTAGGCCTACTTACGTATGTCACAGTCTCGTCATGTGACAGTCTAATATCATCTGTTATGCATACATTGCAAAAGAAAATACAAACCCGTCTATTTTGTCAGAAGAAGAATAATTGACATGAGGTGTTACAATTGTGTTTCTAAACGTTAAAAATTATGTAGACTAAATAATTTTTTTTTGTAATTTTTTGTGGTAAGAACTCCCAAATTTTTGGAATTACGTCAATTACATAGGGTGGATCATTTTACATAAAGAAAACTAAATATCTGAAAAACATTGAATAGACAAATGATATCGACGGAAAAATAAAATTGGATTATTAATTCTTTGTTTGATTTGTTTTGAATGTCATCTGAAGGTCAACTCATTAAATAAATAGAAACCTATATACTTATACAGTATACGATAAAATGCTTATTAAAAAAATAGTAAAGATGTACGTAAAACAGTTAGTATTGTCATTTATTATATTCTTATCGATGCAAAAAAAGATAAACTTTTTCTGATTTTTTTTTTATTTTGATCTTATATTTTGTGATATTTAATAAAATAATCGGCTTTGAAGAATTTGTTTCTTGAAAAATTCTGTGCAAGTCAAATTAGAAGATAGAAAAAAAATCCCTTGTCGTTTAGAGGCGACAAACTTATCGGTCATGAGCACCTTATAAAACAAGGAAGAAAAAGACATGTAATAAAGACTCCTAGCTCTCGAATACTTGGGTCGGAATAGAACAAGAGTTGGTCAAGATAGATGAAACTGAGAGATTTATTCCAAGACAACGTAGGTGTAGATCCCAACTAAGTTCCTTTGAGATTGCTATGTCCTTAGTCCAAATAGTTTGCCCCTGAGGAACAATAGAGAATAAAATATAGGCTTTGGAAATTTTATAAAGGGTCTAATTTTTGTGAACATTTTGAATAAATGTGATGATTACTGACTTCAGTGTGCAAATTTCATTCAGTAATAATGAACAGAAAATAAAACAACCCTTAACAGCCGTCGTTTAAACTGGATTTTATCAAATAAAATTTATTCTTAGGATGGAACAAGTAAAGTAGGTTTTAGTTTTATTAAATCCACTCTCTATATAAAAAAAGTTGCTATCATTATTTTAGAATTTATAAAACTACTAGTTGATGGCCTTAGTTTCACCTGGGGATAGTTGAGGTAGTTTTATAAAGAAATAATTGTTTTAGCACAACCCTAGGGGGTAATGTTGGTGCTATGGAAATAAATTATACCCAAATACATCAACACACCAATTTTGATCAAAGTCGACCCATAAATAACAAAAATATGTGTTAGGGGTAATAAACACCTTCGGGGTGTAACATTTACAAAACCCTTTCTTAGTACGCGTCTACAGACCTACCCCAAACCATGTTAAAAAATTGATAGCTCTAGGCTTTTTGAATCCAGAGATTTGCTTTAGGGGTAAAAAACACCCTTGGAGTGGAAAATTTTCAAAACCCTATCTATGTACGCGATTACAGACCTACCCCAAACCATGAAGGGGGAAAAAAATGATAGCTCTAGGGTTCTTGGATCCAGAGATTTCGTTTTCAGTCAGTGGGTTTTGACTTATATATATATGATGTAAATCTGTTGAATTTTAAGTATTATATTTTTAAATTATAAATCATGGATATTTATTCACAAAATATTTTGTTTTGTAATCAAAGATTTTTTTTTAAAGAATATGAAAATGTAGAAGCCCTAATCAAGTATCAAATTATCAAAATTTAAACCATCAAAGTACCAGGAGAACTGGTCTACCTGGCCGGAAAGAACTCAAGGGTCAGGCACCAAGGGGCGGAGCCCCCTAGTATATAAATATTAGTTTTAAACATTATATCAAAAATTTAAGACAGTTTTGTAAATTTTAACTCTTTTACGAATTACTGATCTGATATTTTTGGCAATGAATAGTTTTGTTTCATTTATATTTAGTTTTGTAATCGGTTGTTGTGAAGAAAGCTTATGCAATGTTTTTAGACCGTTTATTATTTAATGGGGAAACAAAATTTCGTAGACCATTATTTGACAACAGACAGAAAAAGTGATAAACAAATTTGTATTTATTATATTTGAAAGAGCAGTTTATCTTGCGGACCGCCCAGAGACATTGTAGCTGAAATCAACTAAAGTGGAAGCATGCTTAGTATTTATGTGGCACTAAGAACCTTGGCTAAATCTATTGACATGTCAGTTAGGGTAAACCCTGGTATAAATCTAAACTAAGGGAGAGAAGCACTTAAGAATACCTTGACTTAGGTAAATCTTAGACGTTCATTTTACTCAATCTTTCAAGAGGTTAAATATCTGTACAAGGGTTCTATATTTCTTTGAAATGTATGTCTTTCGTTGTAAAGTGTTTACTATCTGGGTATAACTTAGATGCAATAATAACATTACAATTTTTAGCGTTCTTCAATTAATTCGTCGTAATAATATTCATGTATATTCTTGTTGTTGTTTAAATGCGAAAAACCTCTCAGTAATCATCGCCTTGTGGGGAAAAAAATAAAGACCCTTTGCCTTCATTCACTCTAATACCGGTAGGTCAAGAGCGACCTGTTAGGAAAGATGAAGGAGAGGGATATAGACCAAGACGACAGATAAAAAGTGTACATCAACATAGGGGTCGCTCGGGATTACCACTTCCATACTCATTTTAGTGAATCCTGGAGATCGATGCGCGCTTATAATATACCCGTATAATGATTTCCGTAGAGAGCAGCTAAAGTTAATGGTTTTTGAATTTTTTCCTGATATTGGAGGGTTAAGAATCAGCTTCTTAAGAAACTATAGAAGTCAATTGAAATAAAAGCAGTAGCCAAAAATGAATCCAGTTTAGTATGCGTAGGATTATCTTGAGTCTACACTTTGATAACATTTTAGTCTATATTTCAATTTATATTCTTATATTATTGTTTGTTATTCATTTTTTAATTTCTAGTGTTATAATACAGGTTGGCCAACAATTTGCTTCACACTATTTTCATTATTATTCACCTACAATTGTTACGAAAAATAACTTCTCGTTGGTTTTTTTGTTCGAAATGTTTTCCATCTGCATTGACTCATCACCTATTCCTTGATACAACACTCTTATAGACGTTCAGAAACTAGTATTGCTATCAATACAATCTTCAATCATCAGCCAAAGTTGTTTAATCGTAGTCACCCCTCATAAACCAAAATCTATGATTTTTGTGGCATTTACATGCTTTCAACTCTGTTTTCAAATATATCGTCCGTGCATTCACGAACAGTTGAAACGTAATGTTGTGGGGCAACTTTATGTTGAAAATTAATTTCACTACAATTTTTATTCTCCAAGTGCAATCTTGAAGTGTATAAATCTGCAGCATTTGAAGACTTGATTTCTTTTTATTGTTCAATCAGAAATTTGAGATACCATACCACCCCTCAATTTTTGTTCATTTGTGTTGAATATTTGAGATACGAAGTTCCTTTTGGGCCACCCTATACTTATAGTGTAAAATTAGTACTTGTTTTTCCAAGGCTTAAGAAAATAAAACATTGTATTGAATTTTGGGAAATTTACTTGCAATGTATCGTACTCGTATTTTTTAAGTGGGTAGAATATTTTGCGTTATATTCTCTATGTTGTTTTATTTAGGTTTTTCGTCTGTGTACAGGAATTTAGTATAAAGCGGGAATGGGGGTGTTTAGTTCCTTAATACGAGGCGCTTAATTTAAATTGAGTCGAGCGAATATATTAGAAGAAAATATTACAATTGTTGACAGACGAAGTTGTTTGCTATCGAGAGGGAGCTAAAATTATATTATTAATTCATTGTTTGGTCTATGTTTTCAAGGTCATTTAAAGGTCAAAGCATTTCTCGAAGAACACCTCTGTTGGACCAAAATTATAAGAGGAAAAAATTGGTTTATGTTAACCTGTTAATGCTTACAATCGTTTCAATTTGCTAATTAATATTTTTACTGAAATGAAATAATTGATATAAATTGGTTTTCTTGTAATCAGTCTATTAATTGACATTTTCGTTACATATTAAGTTGTTTTTATCCATTGTTTCTACCTCAAATTTTGAAATAACTCTCATAAGACCAAAACTCTTTTTCGATTTCGATAAAATATAGCTTTTAAGTACACAAATAAAAATTATTGGTCGCCTAAAAATACCAATTTGGGTTGTACTGATTTTGTGAAAATTGAAGATTAATGCTCCAGTCCTGTGAGGCAAATCGTTTGTAAAAGAAAATTACATGTCAGGAATAATTGGTAAACAACAAAAATTGACCTTAAGCATGATTTAAAAACTATATCAATCTAATACGATTATGACACAAGTACCACAAGCTTAGACTATATAAATATGGTTTAAAAGGAGAGTTTATGCCACATGACTCGTAAGTTTAGGTTATATTTAAATATATAAATATATTTTAAAATAGCATAGTTTATTCACATGCAATGAAAGCTTAGGCTATATTTAAAATATAGTCATATTTTAAAATAGCATATTTATTGCACAAGCAACTATTTTTTAATATTTGGGAGATTCAATTTTTTCGCTGATATGGTGATGAATACTATTTTTTATTTTGTGCATGGATGAAAAACTAGAGCAATATTTGTATGTCGTTTATTTTGTCCTTTCCACTTGTAATTAAGAAAATAGTAAATGAGAAGATTGCATTTTAATATATCAGTGGATCCAGTCTCAAAGTTGTCATCACATAAATGATGAAATCTTTTCTACTATAACTTCATTTTTCAGAAAACGTTCCGTTAGGTTTACTGTGATAGGTAAGCCTACCTCATATAGAATTGTGTTTAAGCTCCTGTCGGTGCTCAAGGTGAGACAAAGTGACCGCGGGATAAAGGCTTAACCTGACAGAAAGACCGGAAAGAAAAGAAAGATTAACTGGGAGTTGACAGGATAAGTCTTCGGCTTCAGCCTACAAATTAATATGTCGATTCCAGTTTGATTTACCCTCTAATTTATTTGTTGTTTTCTGCAGTGTTTTTTTTTTTGTTAAAGGAGTATTTAATCAAGTTTTTATATTTTTTTAATCTACGTATCTAATAACAAATAGAAATTAAATTTCATTTGTGTTACGATTGTAAGGAACACAAACCCTATATGGATGTTTACATTGAGACATCATTAGTTAAAATATTTAGTTTTTTAAATAAATATTTTTGTTATATTTACATAATCTTGATTGTCTAAAATTTTGTTTACTTGAGGAATCTTGTACGAAAGTTTACTAATAAGCTTTAGATTTAAAGTAAACAAGAGGTAGCAATATGCAAACTGACAGGGAAAGGGTCTAGACAAGTACGTGTCTACTGTTTTGGGCTTTAATTTGAGGCCAAGTTACGCGAGTAGCAGAAGATATTCTTGGAGTTGGTTTTACTAGCCATTCTGATTGACTTGTACCTATATTTTTGTAAACAATTACAGTTTTTTCTCCAAATTCCTTCACCACCTTGAATGGTTGTTGGTTGTTCCCCAACACATTCAAGACTCTTGTCTAACTATGGCCCGTTTTGCTTCTGGTACATCCAGAACACCTGCTTAACTGTGTCCGACTTGTTTTCTCTACACCACATTCAGGACTCCTGCATAACTGTGGGCTATAAGTTATCCTTACGGCATATCCAGAACACCTGTGGACAGTTGGCTTTCCTTTCAACTCATTCAGAACTCCTGCCTAACTGCGAGCTATTGGTTGTCTCTCCGGGACATTCAGGACACCTGTCGAACTGAGAACTATTAGTTCTCCTTCCAGCAAGGAATTTGTTCCCACTAATATTATGATTGTGGTCTGTTGTTTGTCCCTACAGCACAGTCGAAACTCCTGCCTAATCATGGTCTATTGGTTGTTCCTCCAGCACATCAGGACTACTGCCTAACCGTGGTCTATTGGTTGTTCCTCCAGCACATCAGGACTACTGCCTAACCGTGGTCTATTAGTTGTTCCTCCAGCACATCAGGACTCCTACCTAACCGTGGTCTATTAGTTGTTCGTCCAACACATCAGGACTACTGCCTAACCGTGGTCTATTGATTGTTCCTCCAGCACATCAGGACTACTGCCTAACCGTTGTCTATTGATTGTTCCTCCAGCACATCAGGACTACTGCCTAACCGTGGTCTATTAGTTGTTCGTCCAACACATCAGGACTCCTGCCTAACCGTGGTCTATTGATTGTTCCTCCAGCACATCAAGACTACTGCCTAACCGTGGTCTATTAGTTGTTCGTCCAACACAACAGGACTACTGCCTAACCGTGGTCTATTGATTGTTCCTCCAGCACATCAGGACTCCTACCTAACCGTGGTCTATTAGTTGTTCGTCCAACACATCAGGACTACTGCCTAACCGTGGTCTATTGATTGTTCCTCCAGCACATCAGGACTACTGCCTAACCGTGGTCTATTGATTGTTCCTCCAGCACATCAGGACTACTGCCTAACCGTGGTCTATTAGTTGTTCGTCCAACACATCAGGACTACTGCCTAACCGTGGTCTATTGATTGTTCCTCCAGCACATCAGGACTCCTACCTAACCGTGGTCTATTAGTTGTTCGTCCAACACATCAGGACTACTGCCTAACCGTGGTCTATTGATTGTTCCTCCAGCACATCAGGACTACTGCCTAACCGTGGTCTATTGATTGTTCCTCCAGCACATCAGGACTACTGCCTAACCGTGGTCTATTAGTTGTTCGTCCAACACATCAGAACTACTGCCTAACCGTGGTCTATTGATTGTTCCTCCA
Organism: Aphrophora alni; assembly: GCA_963513935.1. Classification (NCBI taxonomy): domain Eukaryota; kingdom Metazoa; phylum Arthropoda; class Insecta; order Hemiptera; family Aphrophoridae; genus Aphrophora; species Aphrophora alni. The sequence goes on along the minus strand of OY740771.1, from coordinate 112,399,756 downwards.
GCACATCAGGACTACTGCCTAACCGTGGTCTATTGATTGTTCCTCCAGCACATCAGGACTACTGCCTAACCGTGGTCTATTAGTTGTTCGTCCAACACATCAGGACTACTGCCTAACCGTGGTCTATTGATTGTTCCTCCAGCACATCAGGACTCCTACCTAACCGTGGTCTATTAGTTGTTCGTCCAACACATCAGGACTACTGCCTAACCGTGGTCTATTGATTGTTCCTCCAGCACATCAGGACTACTGCCTAACCGTGGTCTATTGATTGTTCCTCCAGCACATCAGGACTACTGCCTAACCGTGGTCTATTAGTTGTTCGTCCAACACATCAGGACTACTGCCTAACGTCTATTGATTGTTCCTCCAGCACATCAGGACTACTGCCTAACCGTGGTCTATTGATTGTTCCTCCAGCACATCAGGACTACTGCCTAACCGTGGTCTATTAGTTGTTCGTCCAACACATCAGGACTACTGCCTAACCGTGGTCTATTGATTGTTCCTCCAGCACATCAGGACTACTGCCTAACCGTGGTCTATTAGTTGTTCGTCCAACACATCAGGACTCCTGCCTAACCGTGGTCTATTAGTTGTTCGTCCAACACATCAGGACTCCTGCCTAACCATATTCTTTTACTTTCATCAAGGGATTCCTTTCCACTGATCTCCTGATTGTGGTCTGTTGGTTGTTCCTCTAGTGGTGGTTAACCTCCTTTTTTGCTTAGCTCTCGCTTATTAACTTAAGGTAAATCAAAGAGAGCCAAGTTTAAAACAATTAGAAAATCCAATATTGGTATAACTGAAGGTTTTTTATATCAACAGTCACCGCAGTATTTTACGACGTCCTTCCCTTCAGTATGACCGTTTAGGTTATGCATTATGATGAACCAGTCACTCATTTTGGTATATATTGTGATAAAGTGTGCTAAGTTTGTAAAATCGTTGCAACATATAAAACTCCTTTTTCATTACTTGTTTATTTCATAATTTATTAGACAGACAGTGAAAAACACGACATTATATTTTGTCGTTAGATCGAAGTTTATTAAATTCCCAACGACTTCTGTCCGCCTTATGATTGTTTTGTTTATTAATAGATGTACGTATATTTGAGCGTTTTATTTGAAAAAAAAATGTAATAAAAGAAAACCAGAGCGTGCTATAATTGAAAACTGTGATTTATATTCAATGGTAAATTTAATTTTTTTACAAGTGTATTTGTTTGTAACTCTATACAAAACTAGTTTTAACTGATAGGTGAATAATGTAAATAAATACTTAATTTATAACACAAAAGTGATATAAGTCTTCCGATAATATCGAAGGTGAGCCGAAAGGACTTGTATGTTACGGCTTTATTATGTCTTGTTTAACTATTTGTTATCTGTGACTTATCGCCAGCAATCCTTAAACTTTTCTTTTTTTCAGTTTATATATTAATGTAACTAATTTCATTACACGTGTTTCGGAAATTATCGTCCATCGTCGGGTTATAAACACCTAATTAAAAACATCCAACATAAAATACATTCATCCACATAACACTCACGCACACGAAACACAATATTTTATTTTACATTAATGTCTCCACGCCGGCGCTATATAGTACCTATATGACATAGCCTACGTATAAACAGTGAGACCAAAAGAATTCCAAAGTATTCCGGGATTCAAAATCTCCATTAAAAAAAAATCACGTTGGCTATAATTCCTATAACAGAAACTATGTATTGTGGTAATTATCTATAATTATATAATATAACATATAATATGCTCAGATCATTTACTACAAAAAAAATATGATCTTTAAACGTACAGAACACCATATAATAAGTATATAATCAGCAGTTGAGACCTCGATAACCGGGCAACTGAAAATAAATGCAACCACTGGCGAATGCAAGTACGCAATGGACTGCTACCATTTAGATTAGTCTAATAGTCCGTGTTACATGGAGCTCTTATTGAATTATTGCCGTTACAAAGCTGATGATAATCTGCATAAATTGAAGTTATGCGAACACATCAGTATTGCATGATTAACTAATAATACCAATAACTATTCATTGTGAAAGACAAATTGATAATTACGACCGTCCGTCTTGTTTGTTAGAGTCGACGCTCCACTACAGATAATGATGTACTCGACATTGAAGTCAAGAAAATGTTTATTTAATATCGGAAATAATTGTTCTAAAGATATTGACGTCGCAGTGATCATTACTCTAGGAACGGGTAAAAAGTAATGAAAGAAGTTAATGACTTAAAAAAAAATAATTTGAACTCCGTTTTGTAACTGATCTTCACGTGATTCCAAGGATCCTATGTATGACTATAGAACTACAACAAACTAAAGAGTAAGCATGTGCGCATGTCCAAGTTACCCCCGCTCTATTTTTACACGGTACTGCTTTGTACTTCTCTCATCCGTCCTTTCTTACAGCTCTGCTTGTCAAGTGTGGTGGGGGACAAGTTTCCCTCCCTCAATTCCTCATATTCATATCAAGTTCTCGGTCTTAAAGACCATGGGGGTTGTCGAGTTTCATCAATATTGGTTGAGAAATGATCCCAAGAGACTTAAAAACCCAGTGAAAATTATTTTGTCTTCGTGAATGGATGTCCATGATAGGTTTTCTTTATATCAGGTAATTTTTTAGCCACTATTACTAAACATTTGCAGTAGGTTAACAATACTTAGAAGACGACTTACCAGTATAAATTGACTTATCCGTATCAAAGCAGCATCACGCGATGTTTGGTAGTCGAAAATGTTATTTACAAGAATCCAATCATCTTAAATTTTGATTTTGTTATTAATATATAAGTTTACGTCAGAAAATGTTGATTTACACCTCAGAAGGGCCTCTTTTTGGTCTTGAAAAATTAGGCTATTTCCGAAAAAGTAGTTCATCCAAGTTGTTAAACCGTTCCAACATTTGTATAACACTCTGTATAAGAAGTGTCCAAGAGATCGCGGTACGTGTGGTCCTATATTGGATTATTGGGAGGGGGGATAGTTTTAAAATAGTCTTACCCCAATCGACTTAAAAATAGGCCGAACAATTCCATTTTAGAAATAATAATGAATATTTTCGATAGATGGAATAAAAAATGTTATATGTTTTAGAAGTGTAAAAGCTACTCTTAATTTTTTATTTATTATTAGCAGCGAATTTCTGTAGGTTCAATTATTTAGTGTAGATTGGTATAATATCTTATAACATGGAACGTGTACCAATTCCGATCTTTAGAACTTGTTTAAGTGATTTTGAATTTTTGTGTGCACTCTATACAAATGTGTATAATTAATATTTTTACATATTAGCATACTTTAGTCGCTGCATTTTTGTTCAAAATAAAATTTAGTCATCACTTTCACGAGAGATAAGTGTCTCACAAAATAATTAGATTTTATTCAAATATATTTAGGAGTGCAGTTGGAAATAGGGATATGACAAAAAATTTCGATCATTCTTAAACATTGTTTTGTATGAAGGACAACATATTCGTGTATTTTAGAACCCTGAGTTCGAATTTAACAATCTAACCTACAAGGAAAAATGTATTGATTTTGATAAAACTATGAATTTTACTTTTAAAAGAGCTTGATATTATATAATTACTAACATACAAAAATAATACGTAATGTATGAGCTCCTTCAACAATATTTCATACAAAATGAAGTAATAAGTTTAAACACAATATGTTGGTTGTACGGATCAATAACTCAAAATACAAATCTGATTGAAATGTGGAACCGAAGAACTCCCGAACTCCCAAACCAAATAATAGTAAGGAATATAATAAAATTTCCAAGAATCAAACAACGTAAATCATGAACTGTCAAAGGGGTCTGTGGAATGATGGTAATGTCGCCTCAACATACAATACACGTGCACACTAGCTCTCTCTTGAATGATTTCTGGAGTCAGCTTTGCAGCAAAAACAGCTTTTTTTCCTTTATGTACAAAAGCGGTGTTAACACCAACTGTGGTATTGTAGTTAAGATATTGATTTATTTTTAATTCCATAGACAATGACATAGATAATGAATAAATGTAATGCATCAAAAAATTGAGAAAATCTAAAAGTCGATGTAAAATGTTTCCACATTCAGTAATTTAGTAAAAAGTAAACAGACAAAGCTTTGAAGTGATTCTCTTTGCAAAAGAGAAAACATTGTACAAGTAGACAGTTCTATGGGTACTAACTGGTTATAGAATTTTTACGGATATATTTAAACCGACGATGATACAGTAAATCAGCCTAAAAAAAATCCGCCATAGTATACCAGAAGGACCACGAGACACGACTAGATGGTGAAGAGGTAAACTCGTAACAATTACTTTCCTAAAAGGAAAGACATAATGGAGGTAGTTAAAATTACGAACAAGTGCAGTGTTTTACACGGTTAGATCTCGTACTAGTCAAGAAGTAGGTGTGGGTATTTACAGCAAATCAACTAAAGTGGAGGGTAACATAACCTTAAGAAACTAACTACAGGAACACGGATAGATCTCATACTAGTCAAGAAGTAGGTGTGGGTATTTACAGCAAATCAACTAAAGTGGAGGGTAACATAACCTTAAGAAACTAACAACAGGAACACAGATAGATCTAGTACTGCTCAAGAAGTAGGTGTGGGTATTTACAGCAAATCAACTAAAGTGGAGGGTAACATAACCTTAAGAAACTAACAACAGGAACACAGATAGATCTAGTACTACTCAAGAAGTAGGTGTGGGTATTTACAGCAAATCAACTAAAGTGGAGGGTAACATAACCTTAAGAAACTAACAACAGGAACACAGATAGATCTAGTACTACTCAAGAAGTAGGTGTGGGTATTTACAGCAAATCAACTAAAGTGGAGGGTAACATAACCTTAAGAAACTAACAACAGGAACACAGATAGATCTAGTACTACTCAAGAAGTAGGTGTGGGTATTTACAGCAAATCAACTAAAGTGGAGGGTAACATAACCTTAAGAAACTAACAACAGGAACACGGATAGATCTCATACTAGTCAAGAAGTAGGTGTGGGTATTTACAGCAAATCAACTAAAGTGGAGGGTAACATAACCTTAAGAAGCTAACAACAGGAACACGGATAGATCTCACACTAGTCAAGGAGTAGGTGTGGGTATTTACAGCAAATCAACTAAAGTGGAGGGTAACATAACCTTAAGAAACTAACAACAGGAACACAGATAGATCTAGTACTACTCAAGAAGTAGGTGTGGGTATTTACAGCAAATCAACTAAAGTGGAGGGTAACATAACCTTAAGAAACTAACAACAGGAACACGGATAGATCTCATACTAGTCAAGAAGTAGGTGTGGGTATTTACAGCAAATCAACTAAAGTGGAGGGTAACATAACCTTAAGAAACTAACAACAGGAACACGGATAGATCTAGTACTACTCAAGAAGTAGGTGTGGGTATTTACAGCAAATCAACTAAAGTGAGGGTAACATAACCTTAAGAAACTAACAACAGGAACACGGATAGATCTCATACTAGTCAAGGAGTAGGTGTGGGTATTTACAGCAAATCAACTAAAGTGGAGGGTAACATAACCTTAAGAAACTAACTACAGGAACACAGATAGATCTCATACTAGTCAAGGAGTAGGTGTGGGTATTTACAGCAAATCAACTAAAGTGGAGGGTAACATAACCTTAAGAAGCTAACAACAGGAACACGGATAGATCTCATACTAGTCAAGGAGTAGGTGTGGGTATTTACAGCAAATCAACTAAAGTGGAGGGTAACATAACCTTAAGAAGCTAACAACAGGAACACGGATAGATCTCACACTAGTCAAGGAGTAGGTGTGGGTATTTACAGCAAATCAACTAAAGTGGAGGGTAACATAACCTTAAGAAACTAACAACAGGAACACGGATAGATCTCATACTAGTCAAGGAGTAGGTGTGGGTATTTACAGCAAATCAACTAAAGTGGAGGGTAACATAACCTTAAGAAGCTAACAACAGGAACACGGATAGATCTCACACTAGTCAAGGAGTAGGTGTGGGTATTTACAGCAAATCAACTAAAGTGGAGGGTAACATAACCTTAAGAAGCTAACAACAGGAACACGGATAGATCTCACACTAGTCAAGGAGTAGGTGTGAGTATTTACAGCAAATCAACTAAAGTGGAGGGTAACATAACCTTAAGAAACTAACAACAGGAACACGGATAGATCTCATACTAGTCAAGGAGTAGGTGTGGGTATTTACAGCAAATCAACTAAAGTGGAGGGTAACATAACCTTAAGAAGCTAACAACAGGAACACGGATAGATCTCACACTAGTCAAGGAGTAGGTGTGGGTATTTACAGCAAATCAACTAAAGTGGAGGGTAACATAACCTTAAGAAACTAACAACAGGAACACAGATAGATCTAGTACTACTCAAGAAGTAGGTGTGGGTATTTACAGCAAATCAACTAAAGTGGAGGGTAACATAACCTTAAGAAACTAACAACAGGAACACGGATAGATCTCATACTAGTCAAGAAGTAGGTGTGGGTATTTACAGCAAATCAACTAAAGTGGAGGGTAACATAACCTTAAGAAACTAACAACAGGAACACGGATAGATCTCATACTAGTCAAGAAGTAGGTGTGGGTATTTACAGCAAATCAACTAAAGTGGAGGGTAACATAACCTTAAGAAACTAACTACAGGAACACGGATAGATCTCATACTAGTCAAGGAGTAGGTGTGGGTATTTACAGCAAATCAACTAAAGTGGAGGGTAACATAACCTTAAGAAACTAACTACAGGAACACGGATAGATCTCATACTAGTCAAGAAGTAGGTGTGGGTGTTTACAGCAAATCAACTAAAGTGGAGGGTAACATAACCTTAAGAAGCTAACAACAGGAACACGGATAGATCTCATACTAGTCAAGGAGTAGGTGTGGGTATTTACAGCAAATCAACTAAAGTGGAGGGTAACATAACCTTAAGAAGCTAACAACAGGAACACGGATAGATCTCACACTAGTCAAGGAGTAGGTGTGGGTATTTACAGCAAATCAACTAAAGTGGAGGGTAACATAACCTTAAGAAACTAACAACAGGAACACGGATAGATCTCATACTAGTCAAGAAGTAGGTGTGGGTATTTACAGCAAATCAACTAAAGTGGAGGGTAACATAACCTTAAGAAGCTAACAACAGGAACACGGATAGATCTCATACTAGTCAAGAAGTAGGTGTGGGTATTTACAGCAAATCAACTAAAGTGGAGGGTAACATAACCTTAAGAAACTAACAACAGGAAAACAGATAGATCTAGTACTAGTCAAGGAGTAGGTGTAGGTATTTACAGCAAATCAACTAAAGTGGAGGGTAACATAACCTTAAGAAACTAACAACAGGAAAACAGATAGATCTAGTACTAGTCAAGGAGTAGGTGTAGGTATTTACAGCAAATCAATACTGTGCCCGATAAGAGGTTATGCCAATGATCAAATGATAGTTAAGTGTCAGAAAAAACGAATGACGATAAAAGCTAGTCCACGCGATTACAATTTGGTGTTGGCGTTGGAATGTCACCAGACTTTGGCTTACTGTTAAGCCTAAACCAGGTAGATATTTACTTGGCTGCTTGCTCATAGAAAATTGAGGTTGATAAACTGTCAAAGAAAGAGATCCTGACTCCTCTCATTAAACCACAACGTCCCTGCGGAATAAACAAAACTGAGTTCCACATGGTTCCTACATATATTATTTAAACGTCTCTTACAAACTATCACATTATCAGTTATGTCAAAATCATGTTTCTCAAGCTTTTTTTTTAATAAGTAAACATTGCATAACGCTTTGCGGCTAAAAGGGATACTTAAAACGAGATTTGTTGCTGGCACGTTTCACTGACTTTTTGCCTTATACTAGAGACGGCTAATACATGACAGCTTGCAATGCTGATTGTGCTGTTCGTACCCGTATATCGCGGCAAATATACTTTTGTATTGCAAAGTAGAAGTGAAAAATATCATAATCTTTGGTCCGTCTGGATTACCAGACGTAAGCGGGTCTTGTAAAATTAATCATTAAAATTTCATTAAAATTAATCTCATCGTTTGTGCACTTCATGATAAATCAACCCAGTCTTGAAATCAGTCCAGACGATAGACTTGTAGTAGGGTTATGATAATATACACGTTGACAAGAAAAATAAGACTGACTAGTTCATTTCTATAATTATGAAATGTCATATTTCTTTTTAATCACGTCAATATAAACCATAATCTAAGTTCGAAAATAAAAATATGAAATTTATTATATTAAGATGGTTTTTTCCCCCGTTTTGCTTTTTCAAATACAGTATAAGTAAAGTTGGACTTGATTGTGGGCAGAACAGCACCACAAAATGGCGAGTGTCTGATGCTAGCAGCAAACTCAAACTTTACTTCCACCACAACTTTGCAAGAAACTTTACTCCCACAATGGGAATTCATTATCAACTTTATCGTGGTATTTCTTACAAGGCAAATCATCTTTCAACCCGTTTGGTCTCAAGCATTCAAACCATCTCAGCTGGGTTTAATAAAGTCAATATTAAATTATACCAACAAGTTTTCGCATAACTTTATAGAATTAATAAATCTTTGGAAACTCGTCACTTGTGGCGTAGGGGAAAATTCTTATTGATTTCAATATTGAAGGCAACGTTTCTAATCTCAATGGAATATCGTAAAACATATGAATAATACAGCCGACTCAACGGTAAAACGAAAATACGAGATGAATTGTAAGAAACCTACTTTCTGTTCACAGTACTCGGATTTTTGTGTTTATTTTTATCCCTATTTCTATACATAATAATATTGGCTTGTGAAAGAAGACTAGCGCCCTGAGAAGTGAGGAATGGTGTATTATTGATAATGGTGTATCGTGAATAAAAACAAATTAATAATTAGAGGACAGCCTAGTGGCTAGGCTATGTAGAGCGAATAGAGAAAGGAAAACAAAACAAAATTATGTCGGGAGACCAGGGGATAGAAAAAAGGTTTGATAGGATGGAGTGCTGGTGGAGAGATCTTAAGATGGTAAAAGGACACAAGATAGAAGTGAATGAAGGAAGCTCTTGGAAAAGGTCAAGATCCAACCAGGATTGTAACGGCAGAGGTTCAGGACAAGTAAGAGGAGGTTGGAAGTCAGATTACCTCGTCTCAAATCACTAGTCAGCTTTTTTTACTCTAACCTTCAGAGTAGACTGGAAGAAATGACATGTAGGTAAGATAAAGACAAACTGGTCTTAGCCCAGAGCAAAGCAAACAGAAGTTGGGACATCTATTTCTGTTTGGTTTGCTTCATACACTCGCCTACAGGTGTCTGTATAGACGGTTGGACACTTGGTATGCTCTCTATAGAAGTCTGACTATCGAGACTCTTCGTTGGAGCTCAGAGAGGGCTTCAAACAGACGTTCCTGCAAAGCAAAACAGAAGTTGGTACATCTATTTCTGTTTGGTTTGCTCCAAACACTCGCCTACAGGAGTCAGTATAGACGGTTGGACACTTGGTATGCTCTCTATAGAAGTCTGACTATCGAGACTCTTCGTTGGAGCTCAGAGAGGGCTTCAAACAGACGTTCCTGCAAAGCAAAACAGAAGTTGGGACATCTATTTCTGTTTGGTTTGCTCCATACACTCGCCTACAGGAGTCAGTATAGACGGTTGGACACTTGGTATGCTCTCTATAGAAGTCTGACTATCGAGACTCTTCGTTGGAGCTCAGAGAGGGCTTCAAACAGACGTTCCTGCAAAGCAAAACAGAAGTTGGGACATCTATTTCTGTTTGGTTTGCTCCATACACTCGCCTACAGGAGTCTGTATAGACGGTTGGACACTTGGTATGCTCTCTATAGAAGTCTGACTATCGAGCCCATACTCCAAAGACTCTTCGTTGGAGCTCAGAGAGGGCTTCAAACAGACGTTCCTACAAAGCAAAACAGAAGTTCGGACATCTATATCTGTTTGGTTTGCTCCATACACTCGCCTACAGGAGTCTGTATAGACGGTTGGACACTTGGTATGCTCTCTATAAAAGTCTGACTATCGAGCCCATACTCCAAAGACTCTTCGTTGGAGCTCAGAGAGGGCTTCAAACAGACGTTCCTACAAAGCAAAACAGAAGTTGGGACATCTATTTCTGTTTGGTTTGCTCCATACACTCGCCTACTACAGGAGTCTGTATAGACGGTTGGACACTTGGTATGCTCTCTATAGAAGTCCGACTATCGAGCCCATACTCCAAAGACTCTTCGTTGGAGCTCAGAGAGGGCTTCAAACAGACGTTCCTACAAAGCAAAACAGAAGTTGGGACATCTATTTCTGTTTGGTTTGCTCCATACACTCACCTACTACAGGAGTCAGTATAGACGGTTGGACACTTGGTATGCTCTCTATAGAAGTCTGACTATCGAGATTCTTCGTTGGAGCTCAGAGAGGGCTTCAAACAGACGTTCCTGCAAAGCAAAACAGAAGTTGGGACATCTATTTCTGTTTGGTTTGCTCCATACACTCGCCTACAGGTGTCTGTATAGACGGTTGGACACTTGGTATGCTCTCTATAGAAGTCTGACTATTGAGACTCTTCGTTGGAGCTCAGAGAGGGCTTCAAACAGACGTTCCTACCACCGGTCGAGGACTCCACAGAGTTACACATTTTCTGATCAGCAGTAAAGAACTGTCGAGTTTTGTCTCCAACTTTGAAATTTGTGATACTTGTCGCCTTTGTCCTTTAATAAAAATTATAATTTCTCATGTGCAAGTTTTGTCTTAGATTCTCTACAGAGAGTCATTTTTGAGCTTACGAAAATGAGTTGAATATGAAAATGTATATTATTTAACCAACAGGTGTCGCCCAATTATTGTTTTCTCTTGTTATTCGTACAAAAGTTATCAAACTGTCTACACACTTTCTCAACACTCTGTATGTTGAACAGCTTTGAATAACTGTATGTAAACAGCACGAGATGGGTTTTCGCACCACAGCGGGTGGGGGTAGCTCAAAATGTTTTAATTAGGGCATTTAAATATTGATTTGTGGTAAGAAAACAAGTTTTAACCCCAAAAAAAATATGAAAATAAATTAGGTAACGTATAAACACTACATCCAATTAAACAAACGTGAGTAACCTCTACCCTCTTGGGTCAAAACCCATTATAGGACTTACTTAGGTAGCCCCCTTACCTGAGAAGATACTAAAATAAAAATAAAGTTAGGATGAGTAAATTCATTTTTCTTTTATGCTATCTTTATACAATCACGTTAAAGGTGGCATTTTAGTTACCGTGATCCCAAAATATTTCACGTAATGTTTCTTGTCTCATCGATAATTTTAAACATGACCAAATAACGACTCATTTGAAATTTTCAAACTATTTCTTGCTTTCTGAAAATTACAATTGAAACACGTGTTCTCATAGAAGCATCCCTTCACTAGAAAGAAGATTATTTATCTTAATTAATAACATGTTTAAAAGGGGGTGCACGTTTCTTTTCAGCCACCCTGTACTTCACCACAATAAGGTTTACGTTATTATAGTATTCGGTAATGAACGTTCCTATTCCGCTCATAATTGCAAAACCCAAGAAACTGAATTCGATACTTTTAAAGAAGACGACAGAAGAGTAGAGTTATCGCCTCGTAATCCATGCCCCATTAGTTTAGCGTTGTTATAAATAACTCCAGGCATAATTTAAAAAAAGAACTCTCTTGTATCCGAGAATCTAATAATAGCGACATAAAACAAAGACAAAGTGTCCGTGCCCCTGGAGAGACTCGTAATTTCTTTTTGCGGTCGGCTCCTTCATTTTGAAAACGTCTGGGATGTAGGGCAGGGCACAGCGGGGAAAGGGAAGGCATCAAGTGCAAATAAAACAATAAACACCGAGAAGACGCGATATTGGATTTCCCGCGAGTGTTAAGCTGCTTGCGTTGCGACGCCGGCCACTCGGTTCCGAATATTTTATTTCCTGCTCCCTTTGTTCCTAACTTAAAAGTATATTGTTTCTGAAATGGCAAGTTTAAAATATTGATAAAATCGTAGCTTTAATGACGATATTTCCTTACTGAATATAAATGGGTTTTATGTGAATATTCATTGATTAACGATTACAAGATTTGCTTTTTGGTTGTAATACTAGATTTTATTTTAATTGTATTATTTTTGCCCACATAAATTAGACCCAAAAAATGACTGCATCTTAAAATCTCTTATACATAGTAGATGGAAAGAAACTTGCCCCCCCCCCCGTAATTTTATTATTAATTAAGTTAGGAAACACGTTTTTTAAGCTAATATTTTTTCTAGTGAACGGTAAATATTTTTCAATTTTGGACTTCAAGGATGGGGAGGCCAGGTGTTAAGTCAAAAATTAAACATGGAACATATGGTTATATGATATTTTAAAGGGCTCTATGAATAAAGAAAAATGAAATTTTCTTGGAACACTGTAACTAAAATGACACCATTAACGATTATCTTCTTAAGTGAGGAAGGGGTTACTGAAATAAGTCTTAATTTTGAGTTTTAATCGCTCAGAGGGAGGGATGACTCATTTTTTTAAATAATATGTTACCTCATGTGATTGGTGAAACGAAACAAATGACATAAAAAAAATACCACCATCCAGACTCAACCGCGATTGTGTAGTTATTAAAAATTAAAAATCATTTCTTCTTTCATATGTATGTTAATTTTTATTTTCATGTAATTTGTTTACTAATTGATGTATTTTTTCATATTAAATTAATAAACTAAAAAACATAATATTTATATAATGTATAAATTTATTGTTACATAAATTTAAAAAAAGCAATTTTGTTATTTAAAAATAGCTTACAATTATTTATTTGTTATTTTTTTATATAGTTTTATTTTTATCTTAATTGAACTTAGTCATAATAAGTCTACATTTTTCATATAATTTACAAACGAAGAGATGAGGAATGTCTAAACTTTAAGTAAAGCGAGAAAAATTCATTATATTTTAAATTAAAATATAAAAATACGTCATGACAGAAATATATTCGTGGTAAAACATTTCTCTACAAGTTTTCCTTATTATATACATACAACTGTTTTAATAACTTTTTCTTTTTTTCTCTTTTTTTGTTCTGTTCATTGTATGTTGATAAATATTAATATTTATCAAACTACAATCATAAAATATTCTTAGTTTTTTACTAAAACAAAAAAAAAAAAAAAAAAACAAAGTACAAATTGTCAGTCAAAGTAGGTATTATTTATGGACAGAATATGTGAAAAAAATCGAAAGCTCTCCGCCATTTGCAAATCGTTCATTCCAGCAAAGAATTGGTTATATTTCCCTCAAAAAATCTATTTTACCTAAATTGTTTATACAATGTATAAACAGATGATAAGAAAACAGTTGTAATCCAGAAATACCTTCTACATGACATATTGACTAGTCTACATATTCATTTTAATCCGCTGCATAAAAAGATAGTTCGTAGTAGAAAATAGTCTTCCGAATAATCCCTTCATAAAATATGGAAATGCCCAAAATTTTGTTGGTAAATTTAATTTAACTGGTCCTCGTCAACAACCCCCCCCCCACCGTAAAAGCTAGCGTACTGACCTGGTGTTCAGGAGGTCCTGGTTACATCCTCGTAAGGTGCTCAAACATTACGGTATTCACCCAGAATTGTGGAGAAATGGTGAGGTACGATTTGTAGTGAATTCTGGTTGCCTCAAATTGTTGGGAAATCATTGAACTGACCCAACTGTAAGTGTAGATCTTTCAGTTAAAGTAATGTGGAGTTTTACAGTAGACGATACATAGCACTCTAACAACCAATTGAACATAATTGTGTTTGTATAAATATCAAATAAATTGATTTAAATTAAATTTTGTTTCAATTCCCCAGAGAATAATTCACACCAACACTGACCATGCATGACTATGTATTTGGAAATATTGCTCACCATTGTAATTAGAACAATGCATAACTGTACGCGGCGTACGGTTCCGATACATGTATGATTGTTCCATTTAAAACAATAGCAAAGTCATATTTCGTTGAGCACTTTATGATGGTGTCATATGACCTTTAAGGTACCAAATAAAATGTTTCCCTTCCATTTCTTTCCCCTCATCTCCCTTCAGTAGTAAATCGTAAAAATACTATAAATAAAATCCTAGGAGGTGTTGGTATGAAATCCGAATTACTCTAAATCGACTACAGATTTTTTTTTGTTGGTACAAATTGAAAAAAATGAATAACTCAAATGTAGGTTTGTATCTTCGGGATTAATCAGAATAAAACCCAAATAAACTTCGTCCCTCGGCACGAAAATAACTTTATTATTATTATTTTTTAAATTGAACATTTTGTGTTCGATTTAGTAAATTAAAATAAACCATTGGTCAATTGTTTACCACTCCATTATATTTACATTGTTACTTTTGTATTAGAAGCTTAGTTTTGGTTTTAGGGCTGACAATTTTATAATTTCAACAATTTTTGACAGCCATTCTCCTCTGAACCGTTACATGTTACAACGGAAACAATAAAATAATCTTTAAATGTGATTTTATAAGGAATCTTGTAATTATGATTTCCATTATGACAATTTTGACTTAAACGTTCTAGGGGAAGTGAGGGGGCTATAGAGCTTACGGAATATTGGCTTACAGAAAGATATTTTAGACCAAATTCTTGTTTTCTGTTGTTAATCGATCAACGTTTATTTATCTGTTGTAGGGCGTTTTAAAGTATTAATATCCAGGTATTTGGCCATCCCTTGGGTATTTGAATTGAAAATTTACTTTATTCATTTCCATAGAGACGTATACAGAGAGAATGGTGTCCCAATAATAAACATAACCAAAAATATAGCAACTCTACAACAATAAAGTGTGGTCAAAATGGTTGACAATGAACATACTCTTCTATTGAGTATAGAGGTTTAGGTATCAACTTACTGTTTCAACTTATTTCTAAATGAAGAAAATTGATAGATATTTCTGATTGTTTCAGACAAAGCATTAAAAATTTTCCTTCTGCTTAAATTGTCTTTTTTTCAAAAACTTAACTTTCAGCGTTGAAGTTGCAAATTGATCTAATCATGAGAATTTCCGAGTAAAGATAAATACATTTCTTGTGTATAGAATTTTATCATAAATATACAAACATTATACTGTCCATTACACCCGTATTTTTAAAATATTCTAGCCAATTGAGTTCTAATATTATTCTGAAAGCTTTTTTTGCAAGCGTAGGATATTTCTAAATTCTTCTTTAACATATTCCAAATTAATATTTGACTATACGCGCGCAAAATAAATATTTTTTAAGATTTCCACATTAGAAAACTTCGACATTCTATTACGAACATGAAGACCTGAGGAAACTCTTTTTTAAACATGGTCTACTTGAAGATCCCCAGTCAAATTGTTATCTATTATTACCGTAAGATTTTGTGTTACACTTTTAATTGAATTAGCTTCACATAAAATGTTAAGCTGACTTTTTAGTTTCTAAATTTTGTGTAATTATTTGTACGTAATTGTTTTTCTCTAAATTTAGAAGAAGTTTAAATCTTTAAAATTTTTATTAGCTAATAACCTTATTTCCTTACTTCCTGTTTCACTTACTTTTAAATCTGCATCATCCGTATAAAGACATATTTGATTACCTTTGTTTCCTGACATAATTTGAGGCAAACCTTTAATGTTTAATGTAACAAAGAAACAAAAGAGGATCCAAGTTCGACCTTTGGGGTACTTCATATTTTACTTATTCAAGTGAAGTTTTGTGTAGAGTTAATTGATTACCAGACACATATGACAATTCAACATAGTGTTTCCTACCATACAAGTATGATTCGAACCAGAATAGTTGTAGCTCTCTTTTATTTAAACCAGTTTTTCATCAAAACTATTAAACACTATCGAAAATTTACTTAATCCATGAAAATATCCACAACGTTCTCACCTCTATCGATTGAATTATAATCTCTTTGAAATTTCCTTCAGCCGTTATCACAAACAATCATGCTGCTTCACTATCTATTAATTTATTTATTTACAAAACATTTATTAATCAGTTGTACATGGCTTTTTGTAAATCTGGAACAAAACCGACGTAATTTGACATAAAAGATGGATCAGCTTTTTGAAAAAGTGGGTAATTTTGACTATTCTTAATTTATGTGGAAAAATTTCACATATAAAGGATAAATTTATCAAATGTGTCAGAGGATAAGCCAAATATATACTTTCATTCTTAACAACTGGCCGGGGATGTCATCATAGCCGGTGGAATATTTCTTCTTAAAACACACGAGTTTATGTGGTCTTTCTTCAGTCGCACAGATGAAACGAGAGAGATAATACCCCGAAATAATAAATACCCAGGTATTTTGAAACTCTTCCAATGTGTGTATATCGTTAACATCTATTTGGTGATGCGTATCTAGATTTTGTGAACAAACGTATATATATATTTTTTTTTTTTCTCAGAAAGATCTTATTTTTAATATCAAATTATTTTTTCCTCAGAGAATATTTGCATATTTCAAGCAATTTAAAAACACTGTACTTGCATCTTTTAAACAGTTTTAATATCCTTTTAAGTTATTATGACGGTGGTAGTTACTTTTTACATTATTTTTCTCAAGACGTAATTTCCGACGCACGGATTTCCCTGTAACAGTTTATACTCCGACTTTTTTTATTCTTAACAATATCTCTATATTTTTTACAACGTAATCCTGGAAGTAGGCCTATTAATAATTTTCGAACGAATTACGAATACTGTACATGCCAGGAGTATAGGAGTATTACATTATTAATTTTCGCTTTTACAAACTTACTTAATATTTGTGAACAATATTGTGTCGTTAAAAAAAAAAAAAAAAAAAAAAAGGTTAGTTTTAGTTTTGTCAAAATCGAACCAAAATGAAGAACTGAAGTTTCTCTGGTCATTTTTAAAATTTCAATTTTCTTAAATTTTACCAACCAAAACTAGACAAGACATAATAATTGAGTCTACATATACAAAAATGAAAGGTGTATTTCTGGAGTATTATTGTCGCAACTGTACTGAAATTGTATAGTTGTTACATATTAATGATAAAAAATATATATGTAAAATGAAAACCAGTATTGATTCATACGAAAAATGGAAAATATTATTATATTTATATAAATAAATATCAAAATTCAAAAGTAGCGTGTTAGTGCAGAGCTTGATCATGTAAAGGGTAAAATCATTTCAATCAGGTGCTGAGGACAATGTTCTTTTCCAGGGTAATTATAAAAAAGTATTACAATAAAATTAAAATAATTTTAATTTATAATTTATATTCTTGTTTTGAAGTTATTATTAATTATGTATTGGTTAATGTGGGTCAATCGGACATTTTCTATCATTTGTGTATATAAAAACAAATACACGACGTTTCGAAAGTATAAATCAACTCTCGTTATCAAGTGTAAAACTAGAGCATAAAAGGGAAAACACCATCATTTGCATTTAGTCTTAGCTTTGAAAACTCAGGCCTAGTTTTTTGCTTTGAAATCTTCTCTTAGGTTGTAGATTTAGTTTTAGTTTTAGACTTGATAACGAGAGTTAATTTATACTAAAAACGTTGTATATTAGTTTTTAATTTTTGTATACACAAATGATGGCAAATTAAACCATACAGTTTTATGTTAGAGATTTGAAAACATACTCAAACGTTCTAAACGGAAGTTTCACGTGACCAAAACGTTTTTGTTATGTTTTTAAACACAAACAATAGTTATTTATTTTTAACTTTTTCGATATTTTGTCTATAAACAAATGATTTATTATTCATGCAACAGTTGTTTCATTAAAACGTGATGTAGCTTTCATGTAACTTTTGTGAATTAGAGTAAAATATAAGCAGTAAGTAAATTATTAAAGTTTCCACAGACATCTACCATTGGTGGGGTAGAAGTTTGCTTTCAAAATAAAGCAGTTAACATTCCACAGTTTAAATATATGGATGTTTCGTATATTATTACTACAATTTAATCGCAATGAATGGCAAATCACAATACAAGAAGGAAACCATATATAAAGCAATTAACTTTTATAATTTCATCCTTTGATTGGTATTTTGCTCAAGTGTACATTAGCTGTTGAATTATCCACAGTTTCTTCTACCTATGTTGATAGTGAAGCTGTACTCAACATGGGTTTGCCAGAACATTTTCATCACAAGGAGTGAGAGCAACTACAGAACCACATAATTTATTTTGCAGAAAATCTCATATTTTTCATCACATCCTTTAGTTACTCAAGGAAAAGTTTAAAATGTGTCCCGGTTGCTTCGGAGTGGGATAACTACCCATAAAATAAACGGCGTTCCACTCTTTCGGAACAAATTAAATTAATAAGCTGAGTTTTTGCAGTTGGAAAAATAACATTTGATAAGGTAGGACGGCATTTTGAACCGAGCAATGTGTCCACATTAGAAGCAGTAGGTTTAATTAAAAGACAAAGTCATCCGCATAGCGAGGGTTGGGGGTTGCAGCGGCCTGGAAAGATAGGGGTGTTGCCGTCTCTTATCTGTTGGAACTCCACTTTGTGTTAGTTTTACGACACAAGAAGGAGGTAATTCTTCTTAATTCTATTCTCATTACGACTGGTCTCAGCTCATATTCTCTTCACAACAGCTATCTTGGGCACTTTGATTGATCCCCTGAGTCGTGCTTCAAAACTAATTTACTATTCTAAATTGTTCTTTGCATTAAATGACCTTCCAAGATGCCGAGAAAGCGTGCTCATTTTAACCCCTAACTTACGAGACTTTCTTTACATTTAATTAAGAACGCTTTTTCTAACATCCAAATGTTTCTTTTTAAATTTAATTTAACCAAAGATAAATTACGTATTTCGTTTGGAAAATTACGATTATTGAATGATTATAATGTAATTTTAATGCTCAGTTTAAAAATTTAAGGTTGTATTTACATACAGGGTGTTTCCGAACTTTCTTTACAAACTTTCTAGTATTGTTTCTTGAGTGAAAAGAAGCGAAAAACGTTTACAACCAGAGGTCAATCTAGTTTGCTTGGTCGTCTCTCCATCCGTTGGTTTTTGGTTAAAAAATAATTATTATTTATTTGTATTATGCTGTTAGCTCAACCAATTGCTAACCGTAACAAATGATAACAAAAATCTGTTAAACGAACAAATACAATTCCAAACCAACATCATGTTTGATCTAATGGATAAGTTAACTTCATTCAAAGCCAGCAACCCACCAATTTAAAGTTTAACAAACTGTTGTGCTTCTCTTACCATGATAAAAATTAATTAATTTACTTTTAAATGTATGTATGTGTGTGTTTCGAAAAAAATTAAAATTTATCATATATCTTGTGTAAAATTCTGAACATGACAAATAGGCGAAACTATTCTCAACAATAAAAGTTGACTTCAAGAATGGTCAGCCAAGTTATTTAACATTCATTTGGTGAACAGTGGTAGGTAAGATTTTCGTTTATTTATTTATCTGTATAAAAAATATAATGCTGACTCCTTAACTGAAATGCATACCTTCACCTCCGCCACTGTTGCGACTCGGTGATCTTACTTCGTTGGAAAGGTAAACGTACTAATTTCATCAGCTTCATATATGTATAAAAAATAGTAAATTCCACGGTTTGCTGTGAGCAGCAAACTTCGAACATTGGAAGTATTAATAAATTCTAAAAATAATTCATGTAAGTTCAATGTGGCTAATGTTTATCGCGCTATATGGCATACAACAAGATTTATAGGTCAAGAAATTACAGTAAAAATACCATTACTGCTGTACACTTGAACAAAACAAGACTCGTGGAGAGAAATAACAAATTCAATGGATTATAGTAGGTTTAGCTTGGTTCTTGTGTTGTGATTGTTATATTCCATTCATTGATATCAAAATGATAGTAAATATCATACAGCCTCGTCAATGCCTTAGCAGGTGAAACCATTGGTCGGCTAGACTAATTAAAAGTGGATATTACAAAATATAAAAATTGTGTTTTACTATCTTTAAACATGGAATTCCACCAAGAACCATCGGTCTCATCATTAATGGAAAAAAAAGAAAAGAAAAAAAAAGAGAAAAAAATGGATAGTAAATATTCTGCTGTCCGAACGATATACTGTATCTGTTTACTGTTTAATGGAATATTGACGACTTAAACTTATAAACATAATTTACACCCTAACACTGTTAGGTGAAGTTTAGAAGTTTTCATCTCTACTCGTTCAGAAATTACCTAGCGAATGGAAGACTTTTTCCACTCTGTATTAAATATAGTATACATTTTTTTTTGTATTTATATGTTAGTTATATGAAAGTCATATTAAGTTTAAGAGGAAATCTTAGGGGATAAAATATTATTATTTTTATGTAAATACATTATATATTTTTACAACCCCATGAAACTCGAAAAATGTTAATTGAAATGAAAAGTGATGAGTATGAAAGAAGTTCTTATATTTTGTTCAGGTAAGAACATCATGTCGGAAAGTTGTAGAAATAGTTAAATATATTTTTTTATTTAAAGATTTTTATACTTCGTTCACACTTCTAACAAATTCTTCGTAGAGCGCGATATATTCCTAGTTATCCTTGCCTTGGAACCGTGAAGTATCAATTTGTAAAGATCTTAGACTTACATCTTTCATTCTAATTAGAATGAAACCTTTTCTTAAACGATTGATACACGTGTTTATACGTAACAAACAAATACACAAACATACTGACGAATTGACAAATGATCATGTTCACTCAACAATTTACTTTGATGTTTTACTTAGGAGTTCATAAGTACGGGCTTAAACAATCCCGACGGTCCTAGCTGAAAGTACAACTTTTTTTACGTAGTCTTGGGTTAAATCCCTCTTTTCTATCTTTCCAGACAGGTATTTCTTAACCAACTGTTGTTATTTTCCGACCCTGACCCTGTATTTGTATTTTCTTTTGTTTCTCTTTCTATAGGGCGATGATGTCGGCTAGGATTATCGCCTTTAAACAACAATAACAAATATTTTGAGGTTATGTTTAGATCGTTGCTTAAAACCTATACGCAGAACGTATGTGCAATGTTAGTGTTTACAATATTTATTATTCACAAAACGGTAATTGATATATCAGCAGACAATATTGGCCGCACGCCTTATAAGAGTTGTATAGCTAAAGTTGATATGACTTTATTTTGCTCTCTTGGGAAATTCTCTTTTCCTATCCTTAGTCTATTCAGTCACGTAATCTTCATTTCTTCTTTTCCCATGATCCTGTCGTCAGCACTTTACCAACTAGTCTACTGACGTTTCAAATTTTCCTTTTTATTTTAGACAAATGAACTTAGTTGTTTCCCGTCAACAAAGTAGTTTTTATTTCCTTCCGATTAAAATAAACTCGTAACATAGTTGAAGTTAAACCACTATTAAGAAATATTTTCTTTTATATAAATTATTATTTATTTTTGTGAAGGTCTTTTTACTTGATAGAATTTCAATTTTGTATTTCAGATTTGGCACATTGTTTTTAGTATTTTCGAATTACACCGAGATGTTTGCTAAATCAGTGGAACTGTTTCAGAGATTTGGCCTTTACTGGAGAAGTTATAGTTATAGTCTTCTTTTTCTGAACAGACAATACAATTTCCGCGTTTATTGAAAATACGTTTTGTTTTGAATTTTAAGATCGATATATAACCAAAGTATAATTAAAATACTTGTAACCAATTTAAAAGATAAATTAAATTTGTAAATTCAGTTTTTATAAGTGGAAGTCATAACGGGGCTTCTGTACTGGTTTAGGCAAGCTTTCTATTATTTTTGTTTAAATACATGTTTTCGCGGTGTATTATCTTAATCTTTTCTCTATTATTTACGATTTTCCAACCAAATGTGTTTTCTTTTTTTAGCTGTAGTTCCTAAAATAGTTCTAGAATATACTGTTACCAGGGGACTTAAATTTAAGAAAAGGCGGAACCAAAATGGTAACAATGTTTAGAAAATTAAAAAAAGACAAGGACAAATTTAGTAATTAACAAGGCTCAAATTTATTAACAAGAAGGAAATTTCGATGGTTCAGATTTTATCATTTACAATTCAAAAAAGACATCCTGAGACAGATCATCATAAACACAGCTTATGATTAACAAGATTATAATTAATCAAAAGTTATACGCCCTTAATGTAACATATAATAATAATTAAAAAAAATTGATGAATAGATTCTGAAAATTTATCCCCCCTTTTAGTTTATATATATATAGTTACAAAATTTAACAATAAAAAAAAAAAGATTCTATAAATGATATGATATTTTAAATTCAAAAAAAAATTATATTAATTTTAACAAGTTCATTATTAGATTAAATATTACATATCATGATTTGTTTGATAAATTTCTTAAATACTAAATTGGCCAATAAACTTATATATTTTAAATAAAAGAATTTGTTATAAAATGAGAAGTTTATATAAAAAGAAATGAAAATTTTGAATATTGAAGTTTTATTAATTGACGTCAATTTTTATTAATTTAGAAAATAACCTCTTGGAGGTTGTTAGGACCGAAAAGTTTGCATGCAAGCACCACCCAATGATTATTTTTTTTTATATAATTTATAAATAGCTATACAAAACTACATTTAAATGACAGTTTTAAGAAACACATTTCACTGAAGCAAATTAGGTACATGTACAATATAAATTTAAACAAAGTTCTGTAGAGTCAGTTTTAAGGAAAACATCACTTTTGTGCACTTGAAACTTTGTTGATTTTTTATACGAAACGTGTTTTGCAAACAGGCAGAAACATGTTATGAGCTTTTGCTGGTGTATGCAATATGAAACAAGTTTTGGTAGGTTTCTCCAACCAGCGTATTAGCTAAAGCAAAAAACACGTTTTTTAGCGTCTGTGCAAAATCAGACATGTTGTAGCATTAATGTTCTTTATTAAAAATATCTGGTTATTTGTCAAAATTAGAGAATATTGATTGTATCACAGAAATTCATTAAGATTATAATTAAAAGCTTCTTAGATGATTATAAAGCTATTTATGTATACTTAGTTTTGTTTAAAACAAAGCTTGTATGAAACTTGCAAAAATCTGCAAAAATCTGTAAAACGAATATTCTGATCTAGAAGAGATTTCTTTAATAGTTTTATATTTGACATGTTCAATAAGATATTCTGATTGTTTAATGTTCAACATTAGTTTGCACTAATTTCACATAATTGCTCAAAACTTAAAATGTGACTGTTCAAGGTTTTGTAAAGTATGTTTTAAGAAATGAAAATTTTTATAATTATTTAGTTTCAAAAAAAAAACATTGAATATTAAATAAAACATGAAATACATATTTTAATGAATAAATGATAATTAACAAATTATTTTAAAACATTAACAAAAATTTATGATATGATAAAATCTGTAAATCTGAATACCTGGAAAATCCTGTCGCAGTTTACGTGAACTTGTGCCGTGAAAATAAAAAAATTTACTCAACATTTTTGAACGCTAAAGAACACTTCACAAATTTGTAGACTAACATATTAGATTTTCTCAAAGAACTGAAACATGAATTTTTGATGTGACCAGAAAAAAAAACTAGCGGAGCTATGAAGGTTTCTTGTACATGTTGAGAAATACAGGTAGACTGACAACGAGTTTTAGAACATCTAGCCTAACCAGTCGTTGTACTTTGTACTTAGATAGAGACAGATATAGAGAGGGAAGATAAGAGGGACGGCGAGTGGACTGTCGATAACAAAAATGCAGATTTATTCTACTGAATGCTACAATACTATGGTGGTCCTCTTCGTGTTTGTCACTTGATAATGAAAGTTGATCTATATTTTCGAAACGCCGTGTAATACATTAAATGGTGGGACATTTCCCAATAAACTGCATCTATAAAATTAAAATAAACCTTGAAAACAGTTTCTCACGAATTCGTTTATTAAATCAAAAGCGTTTCAAAAACAATATCGGCCACCTTCAATGACACTGTAAGTTATCGTGAGAAATTGTGTGTTAAGTTTTAATCTTAATTTTAAACATCTCAAAGTTGTACCAATAATATGAGCAATCTATTATTTTCCAAGTTTTGATACTTTGATATGAAATGTTGCGTTATGAAATTCTGTAGGTCGGAACGAGTGTCTGTTTAGAATACACTAGTATAATTTTATTTTAAAATTAAAATACTTGGAGGTAATATGAGCAGTGAGCACAATCTTCTTTAGTCAGATAAAATACTCGTGTTGAATATTCACGAGGTGTTAATAACGGTGCCGCTGAAGAGACACTTGTCTTTATCTCTCTTAGTGCTCAACTCTTATCTAAATTATAAATTTAAAATATAGCTATTATAGGCGTAACACTTAAAACCGAGACCATAAATAATTGCTTTATTAATTTGTAAGTGTATATCTATCAAGAACAACACATAACTTGATTATAAAACAAGATTTCTAAATGGAATTAAAATATTCATTTGTTTTAAAGGTATTCTTAAACATTTAATTCCAAACGTTGATAATATATTATTCTATTAATATTTAAAGTCGTTAAACATTTTGGATTTCTAATGAAAAAAAAAAACCAATTATATCTGAAAATAATTTATTTAAAGCAATTAGATGAAATATATATTTTTTGTATTCAAGAAAAAAAGTAAATTATAAAAATAATGAACATTAATATATATTAAATCAGGTTGTAACGTAATAACATAACAAAAGAAATTTTACTATATTTGATGGAAAGGAGGAAGTAGAAATGATAATATAAGGTTCTTTTAGTGTGGAATTTTTAACACAATTGGCTTTATTCTTCATCTTATTTGTTTATTTGTATTCATAAAGGCTACAGCTATAAGAGTTCCGATCACAATTTTTTCTTTGTTTTTATCCGAGTCATAGAATTTTAAAAAAGAGTCACAAAGTCTGTGTGTAAGTTAGAAACTGTGCTATGCCTAGTAGTGAGGAGAGAGAGAGAGAGAGAGAGAGAGAGAGAGAGAGAGAGAGAGAGAGAGAGAGAGAGAGAGAGAGAGAGAGAGAGAGATAATGTTGCGTAATTTCCTTAACAGCCAAACAACTGCAAAGATCCAGAGTTAAGAAAACTCCATTGGTGCATGCTCTCACCTAATTCTCTTCACAATGGTGATATCCATAAAGGTAGCAGAGGAGATATTCAATAGGGCATTTAGAAACATCCATATGAAGATGCAGGATTTGAAATGAAACGCAGTAGAGTAGGCTTGAATATTAATATTTCAAAACTCCAAGATTTTAAAATAAGTAACACAACTGAGGAAGCATTAGAGAAAGAAGTGAATTGTAAAAATGAATTTTGATAATTTGGGGAACATAGTGTCCAGTCTTGGAGGAACAGATGAAGAAGTGATTCACAGATTTAAGAAAACGAAAGTGGCCTTTGCTTAGCGGACTCTATTATTTATGTCAACTCAGATGACTCTAAGGGTAAAATAGATTGTTCGAGACAAATGTTAAATTTGGCCTCATATACGGCTGTGAGACCGAGAAAGATTTAAGCAAAAACATCAAACTGACTAAAGGTTTCGTAAATCCATATCCGAGATCCATTTTTGGGATAATATGGTCATTAGTAATGTCAAATTAGCAGCTGTGGGATGCACCATTTAAAGCTCTTTTAAATTAAAATAAAAGAAAGGGAGAGGGAATGGTTCGACCACAAGATGAGGAAAACTGAGTCAGAAATGACAAGAAAGGAAATGGAATGGAATCTTCAAGAGTAGAGAAGGTGGAGAAGACTATGAGGTGTATGGTGGACCGGCAGTTCAGGTTGTCTATAAGTAAATGGGGCGGGGAGTGGTAAAGGCGTTGCTTTCAACCAGAGTACATAGGGAACTGTGTGGCTGCCCTATATTCCACGGGGATGGAAAGAGAGAGAGAGAGAGAGAGAGAGAGAGAGAGAGAGAGAGAGAGAGAGAGAGAGAGAGAGAGAGAGAGAGAGAGAGAGAGAGAGAGAGAGAGAGAGAGAGAGATTGATGGACGATGACATATTATACGATCAGCTCGTTTTTGTAACCGAATCAAATGATCAAGATCATTAAAATGACCCGTTCTCCCCATTTCTAGTGATCTGACTCTTATAATTTTTTCAGATCATTAAAATGACCCACTCTCCCCATTTTAGTGATCTGGCTCTTATATTTTATCCAGACCTTTAAATTGACCCATTCTCCCCATTTCTAGTGATCTGACTATTATATTTTATCCAGATCATTAAAATGACCCATTCTCCCCATTTCTAGTGATCTGACTATTATATTTTATCCAGATCATTAAAATGACCCATTCTCCCCATTTCTAGTGATCTGACTCTTATATTTTAGATACATTGTTTGAAGATTTGTTAGCACCTGGTGATGACTTAGTCATTGAAACATTGGTTTTGTTTTTGTTAAGGATACAGTGTTTGGATGTTTTATTTCATTCAGCGATTAGACGATTTTATTGAAATGTTTATGAAATATTAAGGTTCACATTCAAAGAAAAGACAATTATTTTTCGAGAGAATTTAGTAAAAATTGTCGTCGTAAAGTTTAAAACATATGAAATAAACTTAGGTGTTTATTCCCAGGTTAAACTACCAATCATGATCTGGAACCAGATTTTGCATCTAGCGAAGAAAACAGTTAAAAAGCAAAACACTTTTGATTTATTCCCGTCACTACAATAACAATAACACTGCATAACGATAATTCAATGACACGCCAAGTTATTACTAAATTTAGCGGAATGTATTCCTTTCCGAGGGATATAAAACTGGAAGAAGAGCAGGGTATAGGATACATTTGGTTTCCAACACCGCTAGTAAATCTTCCCTACATTCCTGTTTGTACAAGCCGCTGTATCCTGTGTCCCGAACATTTCATTGTTATGCTTGATATATATGCGTTGCGATTTAAACAATAGCACGCTTTCAAAAGGTACGGTATTTACAGTGGACTATATTTTTACAAAATGGGCAGATGAATAAATCCTACTTTGCAATTTAACAATTTAAAATTTTCAAGAAGAATTTATAAACATGTTGATATTTTACTGTATTCTATTTCAGATTGTAAATTAAATGTTTTAAAAATCGGAGATAAATTTTTAATTTGACTTCAAAAGTTAGAGAAAAAATATTAATGTTAGAGATAATAATTAACTAAAAATGGTCGCCATTCTGCAACGGCCGATCCTCTTGATTAAAGATCTTATTATAATTAAGGTCAAATATATTATTATTATTATGGGTCAAATTTTGTAATAACAACCCATTTTTCTGTAAGCAAGATAATTAATTAGAATAATTATTTACTAAGTGCAGCTATCCCCTTTTTGACTATTCCAGTGTTGCCAAATCTCTGTTCAATTGTTGATCTGAGCTTTTTGATTTGATGTAGATGGATTGCAACTGTTATCAGCTGTGAGACTATTCCACTATTGCCAAATCTCTGTCCAATTGCTGATCTGAGCTATTTGATTTGATCGTAGATGGATTGTAACTGATCTTGGATTAATTGTGCAGGAATTAGTCCTGTTGTGATTGGTGTATGTACATGTATTAGCTGGTATTAGTTATCTTAATGCTACTTGTGGGATTTGCTTTGCTTTACTCACTACTGTAATCCTTGTCTTTAGAGTCCGGTCGATATTGGCCTTTTTTGAATATTTATTCTCAAATTGAATTGCAGCTACCAATTTTATATAGGCTATTATGTTATTGTATATTTCTACTAGGACTTACGTTGAATACCATCTTCACGCGTTTCTCGCCTTGTCATTTTATCATTATTAGTTGGAACACTTGGATTCATATTTACGTATGTATACTCTCTTCTTTTTAATAATTTGTTTTATGCACCAGTTCTTTCTTTTTTCTTTCTCTTGCATCCCATTTAGTTTATAAGCTCATCGAATTTCCTTACATATCATCTTCTTTGACTAAAAGTATTACTTTTCCCTTATAGATTTTTTTTTTGTGATTTAAGTTTTCTTTTCTTTTATTGTTTTCTAAAATTGTTTCGTGGTTTTATCATCTTCATTACTTTTATCGCTTCTGTGTCCGTATTGATCCCTCGTATGGAAATCTCTTCGATTAGCGATCTTATCCAGTGACAGCACCTTGGTCACTTTCCCACTGGTCCACTCTCTCCTGTTACCAACTGACCTCCCGGCAACCTCGTACCAACTCCAGCCGCCGACAACTGACCGTCGATACCTCCTTGCTGAACTGGACCTCGGTTTTCTACCAACCTTGGCTTATATACTCTTGGTCGTTTGTAACGTATTAGTAGGTTGCAAGCCATTGAATTACCTAACTTTTGGTACTCTGTCATAATGATTGTTTAAACTCTGGTGTCTATAGATTGAACTTAGAATATTAATAAAGTATTTAATTACCTTAGGTCCGTCTTGTGACTTCGTTGTTGATTGCTTCTTACATGTTTCGAGGCCGTAACCCCATCATCAGAAAATTACTTTGTTCACTTTGAAGAACTCGTCATTGATTATATTAAAAAACACATTTAACGCAAGAACATACACTGACACAAAAATAAAAACATATAATATGAGCTTGTCTGACATTGTGTGCTCTGTCGTGTCTATAGGAGTACTGCTAGTTGAAGTCATTAATATTGCTGATAACGAATCATGTTAAGCCTTCTGAAGATGTTTCAAGGCTGTATCATATAGTTGATGCGATTGGAAGGAGAGTTTGTCATTCAAGATGTTAACTGGATTGTTTTTAATATAATCAATGACGAGTTCTTCAAAGTGAACAAAGTAATTTTCTGATGATGGGGTTACGGCCTCGAAACATGTAAGAAGCAATCAACAACGAAGTCACAAGACGGACCTAAGGTAATTAAATATTTTATTTAAATTGTGACTTGGAACCAAAAACATGCTTATCAAATTAGAATATTAATCTATTAAATTCTAACTTAACTAACAGTGTAATGAACTAAAAGTACACGAACTTCGTTCGGTTGTATTAAATTTAAAATCTGTATGGCTATAGGTTTTTTATAAATAATTGTAATAACCTCAAAAATGTGGATAAGTTTAAACGCGTTAATCAATTGTATGTCTAATTTTACTGGTATAAGGTGACCACAGACACTTTTCACGGACCCTTCAGTGTGGGTACCTATCAGACCGTTTAGCCTTTTCTTTACATAATCCTAGACCAAATATCGACATAACTCTCAAGACAGATCCTTTTCATAACATAGAGGAGAAATGTGTATTTTTCTGGTATAAAAATGTATTTTTCTATAGAGTGAAGCATAGTAATTTGAATGGTGTGGCGAGATAGCAAGATCGTCCCGAGAGGGCTGTTGTACTAACAAACGTCAGCCGCCAGTTTCACAACTTACCCGCCATAAAGGGAGCTATGCATATCATTTAGACACCAAACTTACCCCATCCTTTTATTACTGTACACGTCAGACGCACGAATGACAAGGCACAAACTTTCCCACATATACTGGTACATTCAAAAACAAAATTTTGTATTACATCTGTACACAGGTTCCTAAAATTTATGTTTATTTAACAAATGAAAGAAAGATGCACGACGAGTAACTTATTTTTAACTAAAACATATATCAGTGACAAGTCATTATGTTCAGTTATTTACTATGTTATAATTACCAAATAAGAAATAAAAATAATAAGTTGGATGTCCCAAACCAAGCATTTGTATGAATTTTTGTCTGTCGACTATTGTATTATAATGGAGTAATATTATCCAACTTAAGGAAATATCCAAAACGTATTGTTTATGACAATTAAAAATGATGTTTTAAATTTTTTGTTTTAAATATCTCAGTATATATTAGACGGATTTTAATAAAACCTGTGTCAAAAAATGAAGTCACGAATACGTCTGGAAGTTCTTCTTAGTAACTAAATGTCGTGATACATTTCCTTGTAATTGTCTTTTCGTCAACTTAGTATTACTTAATCACTTAAAATATCACATTCCGATAAATATAAATATACATATCTTTTTTAAATTTATAAAAAGATTAATTTTTTTTTTTTACTTTCCTCACTTATGCGCATTATAAGAAAAGTTGTCTGATGTGTTAAAAATAAATTCGATGTCTATTTTTTTTTGCTGATATACCCGTTTTGGAGTTTCCTGATCCAAAAAGGTTTTTTTTTCAATGTGTCTGATTTCTGTCGTAAGTCCAGTGCTCTATAGCTCAAAGTTGTGGAAATTTTAATCAAATTTGTCATTTGAGCACATTTTGACCATTTCTCGGATTTTTTTTTCCATTTTTTCATTATTATTATTTTTTTTTTTTTGGATACTTGTTGGGAGTTACTGCCATAAGAAAATATACGAAATTATGATTATCTCAAAATCAGCTTTAACGATTCTGATCAAATTTTGCTCAAGTATAACCTCTAAACAAAGAACAAAACATAATAGTCGCTCTCTCTCCAAAAATGTCTCATCATCATGTCCAAAAAATAAACATATTTTTTAATAAAATATGATTTACGATAAGAACGTGTCACAAGAGATTATAGTTTATGCCCTTATTTAAATATATATAAATAAATAATTTTTTCATTGTATATATGATTCATTTTGGTGTAACCTATATATGAATATAAAAATTTTACGATTGCTTTTTATGAAAATTAAATTAACATCAATTAAACCGCCAGGTGGGAATTTTGTATAGAAACTATACACACTGGCAAATGTAAGAGAGTATCGCATCTACATATTGTTTTGCTACATTTATGCCTTCAAAGACTAAAGAAGACAAGCAATTCGAAACACGCTATTTATCTGTACATGTTAAAAGGTACTTATTTTCATTGGATCTCTATAAAAAATAAGCAATTTACTTTAATATCAAAGTTATCGAATAACTATAAATGTTACACAAGGACTTAAAATGTTCGTATTTTCATTTTGTTCTATTTAAAGTTTATAAGGTATTTCGGAATTACTTTATTCCATTATTTTAAGTATAAAGTAATAATCACGATTTAGAGTTTGTTTTGTTTTTAGGATAGGAACTAGTGGCAAAGTTTTGTTTCTAACGTTAATTTAAAACCATACTTTTTCTAAACAGAAAAGTAACATCGTATTATGAAAATTTAAAAATCTCAGGTTCCCACTTGACAGTACTTTACTTTTAAGATTATGTAAACGACAATTGTAATAAAGTATTTGCTGGTATGCACACTTTGTAACCATTGATTGATCCTATGTCATTTTATGTTAAAGTTCATATTTCAGTCATCGTGACACTATAATTAGAATAGAACTAGCCAGCAAACTACAGTGCTCAAAATTATTGTTTAAGTTACATTTTTAAATTTAAAATCTGCTGATCATATTTGAGAATACTATAAACAAATTTTGTTTTGAAACCTAACTCTTTTCAATGTTATCATATTTTGTCGTTACTGTACTCACTGGATTGCTTCGCTCTCTGTCGAATTGTATTTAGTTCAAACGTCGGGTCTTGAAATTCACGAAGAGGATCATTATACCAAAGTATACCTCTGTTATGTTTAATAGATAATTTAGAGTGGACATCATATTACAATATACAGTGGAAAACCTTAAAGATCTTAAAAAAATACGAGCCGTTCGGTGAGGCGCTTTGAATCCGTGAGGGTGTGTGTGTTATTTAAAAAAATATATTATTGTTAATTTAGCCATTATTATGTTTTATTTGATAAGTATGTTTTAAATATATTATTGTAATTGTTGAAGCTTAACAGAAGAAAGGACCATGTGGTCCTAATTTTCCTTAAGAAAATAATAATTTATTCTATACTTATTATTAATTAAATCTCTTCCCTGGGAGTAAGCCATCCCCTAGATCACAGATTGTAGTTCCCCACTTGCCCCAACTATGAGGGGAGTTCTGATGAATGAATTCTTCATACAAAATGAGGGACGTAGAGTGTCAATGAGTCTAGGATCATTAGAAGAATTGAACAAGGGGCGATATCTGAAATGATTCTTTTTGTTGACCGTGCGTCGGTAGAGAAAATCAAAGAGGGTTCGCACAATTGTATCTTCATTATGTTAAATTAGAAATTTTCATGTACCTTCTTCTCAGGTTCTAAAAAAGTGTATGCCTGAAATTTTTGGGGTTATTAACTAGTTCCTTCTAAAGTTCTAACATGAGCGATTTCTGTGCTTAACTCAAAAAAATAGTTTGGAAATATATTTGTTTCTACCTTGTTTTTACTAAAACAAAAATAAACTAATTATTAAACTCTAACGTTAAAAGTGAACTCACAACTTTGTTGATTGTTCAGTAAAAATGTGTATATTATATGTAAAGTAGTTATTAATAAAAGGAACATACAGTAAAAATAAAAATACACAATTTTCTGAAAACAGTATTTATTTTAAAATCGCCGTACTTCAAAGTCAACATACCCGTTATTTAAACTCAGTGTTAACCTAATATCAGATATCTAAAGATATATAAGAGACACCTCTTTCGTTTGTTTTATATTTTAAAGAACTCTTTTTTTTATTTTATCTTTGTTTTAGTTTTCGTTGAGATTTTAAATTTGTATGAAAATTATAGATTTAGTATTTTTATATCACAAGAAAAATCATTTTTATAAGTGCTGCATACCGTTGTAAGTAGTCTTCATAGAATAATAATCCGTTAAAACTGAAACATATTTGTAAACTGATCAAATTTTGCTATTGTAAGATTTTCTGGTTACAATTTTCCTCAAAAAAGACGACCAATTTTTCCAATGAACTTATCTACTAGTTTGTAAAACCGCCATACAAACCAAATCAAATGTAAGCTAATCTAACAAAACTTTTTACTTCGACAGCGAAATCGTTTACAGACAGTGAGTTAAAAATGATGCCACATTACTACTACTGTATAATCGGTGGACATTTCATTGGCGTGGACTGTAAACTTTTTCACGATAGAGTACACAATAGTTGGAATTCGCAGTAATAAAAAAAAAAAATCCTAATTCCCGAAATTCTGACTATACGAGTATTCTTAGACCCATATTATTATATTATTGTATATTATAACTTACTTTGCGATTGTTTTGTTTTTCTCCGCCATGACTGTTTCTACGGACACAGACAGATTTAATTAAGGATTAATATTCTTGCAGTGCGGGAAAGTTTCTCTTTGTAGACAAGTGAGTGACCTAATCAGCTTCCCACTGTATTAGTAATTAACTTATACAAATAAATAAAGAATATTTGTATTATTTATGCTCATAGGTATAAGCATAGGGTGGCGTGATATGCGTTGTTTTTATGATACGTTACACTGTGTTGCGGACATTTCTGTGTGGAGAAAGTCCAGTATTAAAGAAGTTGAAATGAAATCTGTTCCCCGAATCGAGATAAATATATCTTCTCGTCTTGAATTTTCTCTAAGTTAGTCATTTTATGTATTCTATCACCATATTGGTTTATGGTGCAAATTTATATATCATTACCGATTCACTGAGATTTTAAACAGTTGTTTCACTGTATTATAAACTGGGCTGTGTATGTCTTGACCGACGGGTTAGCTGTGACGGACATGCTAAACGGTTGAGAATCTGACGGCGGTGATGTAGATTTGTTTTCCGTTTTTTGGCCATAATTTCTAAGGTGTCGTAGGGTTGGCTCGACATATTGGCCGCCCCAGTCAATAGCAATCACTTCCTGGAAATGTGAAAGGATCAGGTACCAGTCGGGCGGGTATAGGTTAGGTTAGGAAGTATGGTCATCGCAATCATAAAGCCCATCGACAATATGACATATCATCGAATTGGATACTTAAATAAACTTTAACAGTGGCTTATGAGTTCAGAATAGTTATGATTGGTATTGTGCTTTCTGTAAATTTTAAAGGATACCAGGTTAGCCAAGGACTAGCCAAGACCCGAGAATACTACCCGCGAATAACAAGTCATGCTATTCTGACAGACGACGAACCTAGTCACTTGAGTGTCGCTCTTCGGCTGACCGAACAAACACCTCCAATTCCAAGAATGGTGGTTGCTCATTAAGCAGGAGTTTGAACAGACGACCCTAGTTCCCCAAAGTGTCGAGCCAACCCCACGGTATACTAGTGTCGAGCTAACCCCACGTCGAGCCAACCCCACGCAATCATTTCTAAAGCGTAAAGTTTGTACAAACGCTGGTATTGTTAATAATTACAGATAAATCGCTTAATTTGAGTTATAAAAAAGAAATTTTAATCACGATGTATGTTCAAAATATGCCCATATACCAAAATTGATTAACTCGGGCTGTAGTGAACTGGCAGACAGAAATCATTCCAAAAACCATTCATTTTAGCCTAAATGATATAATCTTAAAAAACCCAACATAGATTTTTAGACGAATCACATAAATTTCCGTTTATCAAGAATATAAGAGAAAATTGAATTCTCTATGTCTCAATTTATATTGAAAATTTTAAAATGTTATAACCTTTATTGCACCGATGTAATGGGCACTATTTTAAAATGTAAATTATTGGTATACCTACATTTTGAACAAATATATTTTTTAAAATAATTCATGTTCCTCTATAAACTATAAGCCGAGATATGATTTGTGTCCCACCCTGTATTAACAGTATGATAATCAACACATATTTCAACTATTATTGTTATCAGTATGCCACGAGAGGGAAACAAAACAATGACTAAAGTTCCATACACACGGTGTTATGTGACACACATTACAGGGTTTTTATACAAAAGACAAAACAAAGGACACACCCAAAATGCGGCTTTTTGTTGTTAGCACGACTGTCTATTGTGACAGTAAAGTAATAAAATCCCGAACCCAAAGCAGTAAAGCACAGGGTTTCTTATTCGCTGTGGTCTTTTAATACTGAATGTATTTGTGAGGGTCGGGACTGCGACCACAGGGATAGCAAAGCTGTACTTTGGTTTGGTGTTTCTAATAAACTGTGCAAAAACATTGCACAACCAATTAAAAACCAATCGAAATTAATTGTCATCAAAAATGTCATTACAGTAGTTGTCGGGGGAGATTTATTTTCGTTTTTTGTCTGTTATTCTTAAACTGTAGTACTTGCGATTATGAGCACGATTTTGAGTCTTTATTTATTTCGCTAAAATTTGACGAAACCGATTAGAGCCAATTTTGAGAAATTACGTTTTTACAGCCCCAACGCCTACTTTTTGTTATTTACCAATAACTCCCATATTTGTATTTTAGAGAACCATTTCTTGAGGCTATTTTGATCAAAATCGATAGAACCGTTTTGAGAAAATCGTAATTTTGTGTTTTATGCCAACTACTTTCAATTTGAAGTTCATAAAAAAGTCTTTAATCACATATACAAAATTTGATTAAAGCTGTAGAGCCCTCACATACAATAGACGTTAGACAGATTAAAAAAACACAACCTTAAATTTTGAAAAAAAATACGATTTCATCGACGTTTGGTCAAAGTTACTCATAACAAATAGTTATACAGTTTTAAAATGGCGGTCGTTTCAGTAGTTACTTCTTATATAGGAACTCTAATCTAACCTAACCTAATCAGCTCTTCAAATATAAAATGGCACGTCAAAAATTATCGTATTTTTTCTTGTTTAATTGTGAAAAATCTCTCAGTCATCATTGCCTTTAAAAAAATAGGTAAAATCAAATATAGACCCCCCCCCCCTACCTCTCTCATTCTCTATTAGTATCACGATCGGAAGAGAACAACAGTTGGTTAATAGTCGTCTAATAGGAAAGATGAAAGAGAGGGATCTAACATATGACTTCATGATCTTGCTAGGATCCTCGGCTTTCCCATACAATGAAAAAAGGGAATTTTTTTGTTTTATTAATAGCTAAATAGTACATCTATTCTGTGCGTACAGGGATTAACAACCCCTAAAAAATCTGCCGTTAAGTATGTAGAAGAGTCTTTGGTGTGTAAACAAGTGGGAAAAATGTTTTCTATTTCGATTCATAAGCGTAGTTGTTCAAATCAAATAAATTATACTTAAACAAGCGACCCGCGAACCCGTGTTACCACGGGTAAAAAATTTAAAAAAAATCATTAATCTTAAGGCGAAATTGATTTATAAAAATAAGATCTTGCACAAAACAAAAAAGAAATATAACGTAAAATTAAGTAAAACTTGCTAACATTTACAGTGTAAGGATAAAATAATCATCTTAAAATTTTGGCTGAGTTTAAACACACTTAAATGTATTTAATTTCCAACAGCTGATACATTTGTTTTTTTATTTACAATTATTTGTTTACTTTTTATATATCGAAATAATTTCAATATGGAGATTTCTGAAACTTCGGGAACCTATATCTCAGGAACCACTTGACTTATATACTTGAAACTTCGGTTTTAGCAGTTTCTCACCAAGGTATATGATTGTACAAAATTTCAAGTTCCTAGCCTATACAGTTTTCGAGTTGGAAAATCAAACGGACAGATTTAGCGTTTTATTAATATGATAAAAATACAATGCAGTTTTCATTCTTTTTACCCTCAGGTGCAATAAGTAGTGGCGTGGCAATTTAGAGGGAACCTAGCTAAATTTACAACTTTACATTTCTTATCAAGTCTATCTTGACCAACTCTTGTACTCCTCCGACTCTGAGGTTATGAGAGTATTCGAGAGTCTTTTAAGTTCTTTTCTTATTTTTTTTTTTTTAAAGCGATGATCACCGAAAGGTTTTTCGACTTTAAACAACAGGAAAACAAACAAACAAAATCAAGTGTCAATTAAAAAAAATATTTTTTTATTATTTCGATGCAATTCCACAGATTTTATTCATTTCTCTCCTGAAAATCTCAGAAGTTTAACCTTTAAAATGGATAATTTGATACTAATACTGACACTTAAGTAACTGTGTTATAAGCGTGAAAAATAAATTTATTACATTTACATCGAAATTTCTCTGCAACTATTGTTACAAATTTAAGAAGTATAACACCGTTGAAATGATATTTTAACAAGCTTTAACACATGGTTTAATCGGTTGTTTATATGAAAACTAATACACAACGTTTCAGGAATATTAATCAACTGCAGTTATCAAGGGTTAGGCGTGGGCTCCGTTCTTAGGCTATTTTGGTGTTTTACACTTTTGTCTTGTTCTAGGTCTTCGCTTGATAACTGGAATTGATTTATACTCTCTAAATGTCGTTTGTTAGTTTTTTCTATACACAAATAATAGAAAACGTTTGATTAAAACCATATCAATAATATAAAAAATCAATCATTTCGTTAATATGTTTTAATCATACATTTACCTTCATGTTTGTGTATATATATATATATATATATATATATATATATATATATATATATATATATATATATATATATATTACTATTACACGAAGTTTCAACAGTATAAATCAACTCCCGTTATCAAGTGAAACCTAGTACATTAAACAAGTTAAAAACACTAACCTAATCTAAATATGATAGGCCCATGTTGGAAACTAAAAATATATCCTAAAAAATGGAACCTAGGCCTAGTCCTGAGCAATCATAACAAAGATTAATACTTTCGTGATCAGAAAAAATTTCAAGACGCAGGACTTCACTTCACAAAGAACTTTAAATCCAGAATTCTTCATTGTCAAGTAGTTTTAAAACCAAAAAGTTTAAAATAAAGTGCTGCTCGTCCCCTCACCAATTAAAATTGTATGAGTTATTTTAACCACTGTTTAGGGAATGAAGTGGCTTTCTTCAAAGTAAGAAATATAATTACTTCTCCTACTTCTCTTTGAAAATATAAAATACAATTCTTTAAAAATTCTTGTGAAAATAAAACGAAATATTAAAACACGATTGTTTCTTTTTCTATGGGACAATCGGAATACGAAATTTATCTACATATATGCTAATTTTCAACTTGCACATAAATACAAAACTAACCCTGATTAAAACAGTGCTGGGTGTCAGCCAAAAGTAAAAAGACAATGATTTGTTTCCCTTTACACTTTACGCCCTTCATACACCCTAATGTGATGACAAAAAGGCTTAACCTTTATAACAGGGCTTAACACAAGCCACAGCACCCTTCATACCCTCCTAATTAAATTATGACGGAACTGTCTTCTTCCTTTATATAAGTACAGCAATTAACACTTTCTTTTGTATATTGACTGACACTGATGCTCTTGTAATTGTTGATGTTTGTTTGCGTGTTGGGTGATAAGTAACAATTAGAAGAAAGCTTTCAAAATGGCGGGTTTTTAATTTGGAACTTCATCACAGGAAGAAATGATGTATTGTGTTACAACGCAAATTACAGGTGGCAAATTTTAACTAATTTAAAATGACGACTGGTTAAATACGGTACTTTTAAATTTAAAATCTGTCGAAATTAACTTTAGGGTAATGCAACTTCCTGGTCAAATTTGAATAACATAACTTTAACTTTTTTGCAATTATAATTTTGTCTCATTATTTTCCTTACAGTAGATTCTGATGTAAATTGGATTTTAAAATAATTGACAGTCTGCCAATTTAGATTGTAGTAAGATAGCGACCTCATTTGGACATTAATTTCTATTAAACATGACCTTTACTATGTTTTACTCCCTGGGCGTTGACATTTGAAAATTTTGAGTTGCTCCCAAAAACCTCATTTTGGGGGTATGATTGAATTTACCTCATATTGCCAAAATATGGTGTTTTTACACCCTAAACATTTCTAAAATTTTGGCTTACTACCTTTTAAAATGTAAGAGGTTCTTAACCGCCCTGGGACTTTTTTGACACCTGGTATATATGTACATATGTGTACAGTCAAAACGGTTTAATAATTTAAGAATTGATTTAGATAGAAAAACGTTCAACCTCTCGTTTTAAAGCTCTTATCCTGAGCTATCTATAGGGTTGTACAAATGTTTAGTAGGATATACAAAATTAATACACGTGATTTTTGTCATCTTTTCAAATTTAACGCTATTATTATTTTTACATATTCGAATAGATCAATGTAAGATGCTTAAAATGAATTTTTAGTTTATCTTTAATAACAACCGAGTTAAGGCGTTTTA
This sequence comes from Aphrophora alni, assembly GCA_963513935.1. NCBI lineage: Eukaryota > Metazoa > Arthropoda > Insecta > Hemiptera > Aphrophoridae > Aphrophora > Aphrophora alni. The sequence continues at coordinate 112,360,615 of OY740771.1, read as the reverse complement.
TGATGATTTATTATTTAGTTATTGTTGTACAAAGTAAGCCAAGATATATTACAAAGTGCGGAGCCAGTACAGGGTGTACGTAAGTCTTCATATTTCTTAATTACCCACACAAATTCAACTTATAGCCCACCTTTAGATAAAAAATTGCAGATTTTAATTCTGCATTTAATGGTACCTTCCACATCTCTCAGCGACGATAAATAACAAACTTATCGTCTAAAATATAATATCGTGAACTCCCAAGAAAATGTTCATATATTCGTATAGTTACAGGATCTGGCCGAGCCAACTCCTCCATTCGAGCGTAGACACTGATACGAGTGAAACTAGTGGTGTCTTTTTAATATGCGTGTATACACATCTATGAGGCTTGTTAGAGCCTAGCTGGACGTCAGAAAATAGTAATATATACAGGATAAGAGCCTGTATAACTGAAAACAATTTAACATTTTCTACAAAGCCAAAGAAACCAACTTTTGGTCATTATATTTAGAGGATCTGCTTGTAATATAGTGGGGCTGCGTATGTATCATGATGACCCCTATCAATTTGTCTTTAATAGTAGCAGTTTACAGACGTGAGTTACCCCAGATTGTACCCAGGCGCGTTCAGTGGGTGATATTAAAAAAAAACACTCATATTTATTTATTCATTTCCATTCCCATCCAAATAAACTATAGCGGCAATTACTTTATTTAAGTGGAGCAATTAAAGTAGTGTTAAATATTGAATTGTTGGAAGTGAGTATTGTTGCTTTTTGTTTTGCATTTAGCATCCAGTCGGATTATTTACAGAGCACTACAACACTGTAATAGCATTACTGCTTCAAATCTGTCTGTGTTGGAATGCCGCATTACAAGTGTTGTTTGTTTCGTTCATCAAACCGTTTCAAAAAATATATTGTTGGAATGTGTACTTTGTTTCATTTTAATAAGTGTGTTTTGGTATGAGGGTTTTTTGTGTTGTACTGGCATTGATATTTTCAATGCTTTTAATTTGACAATTAGCCTACTTGTGCACTGCTTCAAATAATCTTTTCTGTAGTATAATGGGTTTTTTCAAAAGTAAGTTCAAACGTTAATTGAGTATAGTTTAGTTGGTTTTTTTTTAACGTAGAACAATATAAAGTACATAAATTCCATTGAATTAAACGGAATTTAATTTTAAAAACTTTAAATTAAGCTAAATTATTACTTGTTAAGGTTATTAAGACAGAAGGGCCGCCATTCTATTCTAGGTCTAGTCTTTCCATTACGCTATGCACGGGATTTATTCTAGTAAGTTGAAGTCAAGTCGCTTAGTCTTATTTGTTTCTTTTAGTTTAAATTTTATTTTATAGGGATACATGTTAAATTGGCTTCTAAGGATACGCCATATTGTTGTCTGACTAATAACATGGTTTTGTGCAATTTTCTTGATGGATTTTTCGTATTCAGTCTTATTTGACAAACATTTTTTTCATTTAAGACTTCACCAACAGCAATTTTATATCTTACGATTAAAAGTCTTCCTGGCCTCTTGATGTCTGCAACGGACCCGGAGGTTCCAAACTTGCTAACAAGTTTTTTTACACTGCACGGTCCGTCCTTCAAACTTTCTTTACCATTGATTCGAGATCGGAGTTTATCAGCCGGGTTGAGAAAGTTTTGTACCCAAACGGTTTGTGGGACGGAACTGTGCAGTGTAATCATGTCAATCACAGCGGGGAAAAAAATCAAATCAATGTTGAAATTTGCATGAGAAATATTCGTTTTTGTTGGGATCCCTCGAGTGCACAAAAGTGTTTTTTCATTGATGCTTGCGTATAGTCCGTTCAGTGGGCTATTGTAAACCTGAGTGAACTTATACAATTGGATTCGTAGGTATATTTAGTCGTATCTCGGTGTGTTTCCCCCCCCCCACTTTGTATAACCTATTCGTTCTTAAGATGCCTCAAAATTTTGTGATCCCTATTATCAAACAAAATTTATCTCCAAAATCGGCTAAAACTATTTTCAGATTATTTTTCACAATTAATCCCCCTAAAGATCCGATCAAAAACGCTGGTTCTCGAGTTATGCATAAAAAAGAATAAACACACGAAGTTATGAATAAACACTTTTTAGAAGGTTGAAAATAACAAAATCTGGTATTAAATTTGCGAAGATTTATGATTAAAATCAACATGCCAAGCGTAGTTAAAAGAAAATTATGTTTTAGGATTTTATTATTATTTTTTTTTAACGCTAACCGACATCAAATTATTTACATAACACTAAGGTTTAATCCCCTGATTTAGAGATATTCGACTTTTTAAAACAGGGTTCATAGTTCATTTTCAGTTTTTGAACGACGATTTCCTAATGATACTTAGTTAGATGACGAATTCTAATCGATCGACCTAACTCATAGGATTTAACAAAAATGTTGGATAAGATTTTGTGAAAACCCCAAATGTTTATGGCATCCTGTTTTTTCAGTTCGATAAATTTTATTTAAATATTAAATGCCTTAATAAATACCCCAGAAATTGCACCAATCAGAATTATGTCCAAGTAACTCAAATTTGTATCGAATTTTTAGAATGCGAACAAATAGAAAATAGTTGGATTGACAAACAGACGAATTCAATTTAATAAAAGACCACGTAATAAATTACACTACCATCTATAGTGAAGAGTCGACATAAAATTGTCTATAAACCTACCATTTGAATATTTATCTCATCTTTCACTGTTCCTACTATATTCAATTATTTCACATTGAAAATATATGCATTGCTACATTGATAACGTTGCACGGAAAGAGGAAGAAGAAATCGTACTAATACCTAATTGTTTATTGTCCACTACAGCTGATCGTATTGTTGGTTAAGTGGGGCATGCAGTCCGCTAGGATCGTAGTGTTATAGCCTTTCGTTTTGTGTTTTGTGAATCTTAAAATTGATTTATGTTCTTTTTACTGTGTGTTTTTACTACGTAAATTATCTTGGTAATGTTTGATTTTGTGTTGCACATTAAATTATGCGGTGGTTTTTTTGTGTTGTTGTTTTGTAGATGTGTATATATTAAATAGTCTCCACTCGCTTCGCTCGTGTCCATGTCTTGACCCTAGTGTGCAGTGACGATGAATGGAGGCTACATATATGAATGGAGGTTTCTCCATTCCTTGTGTCGGTGACTCCGCCCTACAGTATCTCGTAACAATACAATATTACATTTTCTTGGGTTCGAAATAACTTCTTCTTTTTTTTCTTCTTTTTTTGACAATAACTTTGCTATTTGTCATTCAGGTTGGTACTATTTCACATGTTGAATTGAAATCTATAAATTTGTATCTAATTTAATGTGTAAATAACACGGGATATGATAAAACTATTTTAAATGGCCGCCATTTTCAATTTGATTTTTCTAAATTTCAATAGAGTTTTATCTTGTATTTGATTGTCGCTATTATGGTTACATGCATACAACGGACGGACGCCATATCGAAAATCTTTTTTTTTTTTTTTTCAATATTCTAAGACTATGAACCGTGAAAATCAATCAAAAATCGGAAGTTAACATTGTTGACAACATGTATATCGTATACTAGAAAAGTAAAACGTTTGCAGTTCATCTGTTTTTTATCATTGTACACTTAACAGCGATTCACCAGATCTCCATGGTTGGTAGCTGTTTTCAATTTATCAGCTTAATTTTAGGTTATGCTCGTCATTGCTCAAAACTAATGCACAGCAATTAGCGTGTACACTAAGACTAGTTTTGAACATTTCAAAATTTAGTTTTAATTACGTTGATGAATCTATTCGTGTAAAGAATCAAAGTCCACCGTATTGGCTTTGTCACGCAAGCTTCTACATCATCAGCACGAACATAAGCCGAGCCAACACTCGCAAAGCAAACAAATGTAGGTGAGGTAATTAGTCTTATTACTTCCTACACTAGTTCATTGAAATTTATCTGTTAAAGAATATAAAAATATTTTGAAAGATAGCTTCTGTAATTTAAATGCGCCAGTAACAAATTTATTACTTATCCATTATGTAGTATGATGAAAGTTATGTGATGGCTCAAAAAACAATGACGATTTTCTTTGGATGTAGAGAGTAGTGTAAAAAGGTAAAAAGAAGAAAAAAAAATACTATGTTGATATTATTTTTTCTCTAAGGACCCGAACAAAACGTATTAGTCGCTCTCTCACCAAATAAATCTCTTCCGTGAGAATATTTTAAAATAGTTAATATCTCAAAATCGGCTCTACCAATTTCGTTCAAATTTTAGTGAAATTAAGTACTTAAATCTGTGTGTAAAATCTTTAAAAAAAATATACGGTTTAGGAATAATTAGCAAATAACAAAAACACAATAATTTAATTGACGATGCTGATAAATCAGCTGTTTCATCTGTTATTTTATGGAAAAGTTTGCCATGGTAATTCCAGATTATTTATAATATTAATTCATACTAGGTTTAAATCTAAAATTATCAGAATAATATATTTATTGATGCTGAGCTGATCAACTCAAACAGCTGTTTTATCCGTATTTTATGCAAATGATTGCTATGGTGATAAATATAAAATTGGCTACAAATTTTCATGTGTAAAAGCCTAGTTCAACATTTTAAAAACTATATTTACATTCTATTTTTCTAAAGCCTTTATATATAGGTTAAATAAATAACTTTCCATCTAAGTTGTGTGTAATAAAAATCCGTTTTAAATGTAGATGGTTTGCAATTTGCCCGTTCTTGCCTGTTACCTGTTAAATGTTAGAGAATATTTGACAAAAATTAAGTTTAGTTCTATATATAAGTATGGATTGGACCCTCCGGGGCTCATTTTTATTATGTATGTGTTTGCCAATCCCGAAGAAGCGTAGTAGAATCTTACACTCTTTTTTATAGTCTTGGGTTAGATTCTATTCTTTCATCTTACGTATCAGAAATCTTTTGAACAATTTTTCTTCTTTTCCCACCCTGACGCTATTAGAGTATTTATGAGCTAAGCCTCTTTATTTATGTTCTTCTCTTTCCTTTTTTAAATAAGGAAATGGCGACCGAAAGGTTTTTTGCCTTCATACAACAAGGACAATAAAGTAATGAATTGATACTTGAAATAGGCCTACTGACAGAAAAACTGATCTAATAACTTGGACTTATATATTTTTCAATGTTAATGTTTTCGGATCTATATACAAATTTACTTCCAATCAATCTATATCCGTGATGAAAATACAAACAACAGGTTGGTACTGGAGTAAAACCAAAACATGTTTCTGGTAGACATGCGATATAGAGAGAAAGAAAGGCAGGTGTTTCGACCGCAACATGTTTTAAATTAAAACGAAGCGTAGCCTACATTACACAGATGAAATGTACCTTGAGTATATTTACTTTGTACTTGTGCTCAGTGGATTGATTTGAAAACATTTAATACAATTTAAAGCTACAAATAGAACGATACCGGGAATGGGGCAAAATCATTTTCTTTCATCGTGGAAATTTATTGTATAGGGGATTTAGATTTGCGGATTATTTTATTTTTTTTACACAAAAATAACTGATCGTAAATTTATTCACAGTTTTAAAACCTAATTTAAAAATTCTATGTAATTTCCCTTGCCTAACTCTTTCTCGTTCTCTCCTTTTGCTCTTACCTCAGTCTCCCATCTTTCTTCGTTCTTCTGACTCCTAAATCATCTTTTTCCCTCACTTTTTTACCTTATAATTCTTCTTTGTGTTCTCCAATATCCTTTCTCTCACTTAAACCTCTCTCTTATTCTATTTTCCTGTTCCATAATCTCCATCTTTTCTCGGTTCTTCTGATTCCTAAATCTCCTACTTCCTCTGTTTTCCTCATCTTACTTTTAACCCTACTACTTCTTTCTTTCTCTCAACCTGTCATCTATCATATACCCTGACTATTTACTCCTCTACCCCTTTCGTTCTTTTGTCTTCCATTTTCTCTCACCCATCTCATCTTTTTTTATCTATCTTCAACCTACATTCTTCATCTCTCACCCGCCAACAGTGTTGGAAGGAGAAGAAGACACCTCTATCTCTCCTCTGTTTCCAACCTCACCCTTCCCTCTCCTGCAATTCTTTTACTCCTTCTTCATCCTCCGTCTTTCATACCCTTCTCAAGTCTCCTCTCTGTTTCTCTATCTCCAACATACATTTTCGCCGCCTAATTATATCCCCTGACTCATTACATTCTCATTATGTCTCTCACCTCGTTCTATTTCGCTTATTTCTTCGTTTCCAAACCTCACCTCTACCTGTCTATGCATTTCTTCCCTTGACTCTTCACCTCTTTGTCTTATTTCTCTGTTTTAAACAACTTTCCCGCCTAGTTTCATCCTCACCCTTCTTCATTTTTTGACTACTCTATGTCCAATTTCACACTTTCTTTTTCTATCTTCCATCTATTCTTACCTCACTTCTCTCACTCTTTCTCTCTCTCTCTCCTCGCCCCTCCCTCCCTCCTTCCCGCCCTCCCTTCCTCCCATCTCAGTCCCCTATTTTCTCGCCTTTTTCCCCCTCATTTTTCTCTACATCCCAATACATATATTTCTCACTCTCTTTCCTCCTCCACCAAGTATCTGAATCCTATAATAATTAAATCTATCATTTCCCCTTTCTAAAACCATCTATATATTTTAACCCTTATTTCCATGATCCCATATCGCATAGTAAATCACATCATTTGTAAATCTGTCCAAACTACAATCTTTCCACGCTTTAGTTCTATCTTTGACCATTCTTATTTTACATCACATTTGTATTTTCGCGCCGTATTTCTACCTGCTCGCTTTCTTTCATCCGCCTACTTACTTTTTGCGGTAATCTGTTCCTCCGTTTTCTCTCTTCATGTCCCTTTTGTTTCCATTTTTGTTAACCAGTCTATCTCGCCGTGACACTCTTCTTTAGTTTCCTCACCCCTCCTCATTTTGCTACCCACCTCATTATAATTTTATCCCTCCAACTTTAATCTCCGGCACTTCCGCTATATTCACTCTCACTTCTTAGAGAATAATGTAGATTACTGTTAACAATATATTTGTGACAAAATTGTACCAACAAGGTTATAAAAGATGGTAATGATGAAGGCATGTCTGTGCGGGATTGGAACTGACTTGTGCATGGCTATGACTTAGTGTTGACGTGCAGAGAATTCCGTTGCATTGCATGTGATCTGCAAATTAAATTTGTCTTCTGCTCTTCATTTGATTTATTATATTTAGTACCATTACGTTAACAATTCATCTGACTGTAATAAATAATTTGAATTAGATTTAACTTTGTGATATGAAACACTGTTTTAGTGATATACAATTACTTATTAGACAAGGTCTTAAGCAGAAAATCATATGTAGAAACCTTACTTATTCAACTGTAGGTTTCCAAATGAATGTTTAAGAGAAAATATTTTATTTATATAAACGGAATAGAAAATCGAAGTTGATTACAAATATATTCTAAATTAAGTTGAGTAGGTATGTTTTTGCCTTGTACTTTGGAAGGTTTGACTCATATTGTCATAATTTAGGTTCATGTTTATGTGTTTTATAAAACCAGGTTCTTTCCTTGTAATCGATTTTCACATCTCAATTTTTACAGTTATCATTTAATTTTAAATTTATAAATTACTAATGGTTTTGTAATATCTACTTCTTCAAAATAAATTGTTTTAAACACAGACCACACTTCTTGCGATTTGTTGTATTAAAATACTTGTAAACCATGGTATGGTTGTGGTAAAGTTTTGTAAGAAGTGAGTATACCAGAAACAACAACTGGAATTGCAACAGTTGTTTCCATCTGCATCTAGTCCCCAGGTAGAATGAAATGTTCCGCTTTGCTGTGGTAACAAGTTTGCCCGAGGATAGTGTTGCTAACTAACATCACAATCACTATAACCATGTTTACATAGTCAGGAAAATTACTGGTGGCATTTATTTTTCATAGAATTTTACTTTTTCAGATATATGTGTTCTTGTTTATTTTGCTTTTTGTTTAAAGGCAAAAAACCTTATTTTAAAAAAGGCAGAAAAGAACATGAAATAGTGACCCGTAGCCCTCGAATACTGTAATAGTGTCTGGGTCTGAAGAGAATATGAGTTGGTAAAGAGAGACGCTATAGGAAAGCTGAAAGAGAGAGAGAGAGAGAGAGAGAGAGAGAGAGAGAGAGAGAGAGAGAGAGAGAGAGAGAGAGAGAGAGAGAGAGAGAGAGAGAGAGAGAGAGAGAGAGAGAGAGAGAGAGAGAGAGAGAGAGAGAGAGAGAGAGAGAGAGAGAGAGAGAGAGAGAGAGAGAGAGAGGGAGGGAGGGAGAGAGAGAGAGAGAGAGAGAGAGAGAGAGAGAGAGAGAGAGAGAGAGAGAGAGATCTTCTTTTTTTAAAGAATGTGAGTCTGATGTCAGTGCATCGCCTATAACCAAAATGAAAGTACCAATTTTGAACACATTTGGTAGCTGGACTTATTTTCACCTTAATTTGATTGTATCACTTATAAAAGGTTGATAAAATTGAACGGATGCTCTAAGAATCCAAACAAAACGTTTTGGTCGTTATCTCCCCACAAATTGTGGTACTGAAGTTATCAATAAAAAAATAAAATAAATAATTATACATGTAGTTTTCATAAAATATTTTTTTTCAACCTATTTTTTTCAAAACTGGTTGCACCAATTTCGTTCAAAGTTTGGTGAAATGTGAAGCTCAATAACCTAAATCAGTGTGTCAAAGTACAAGTAAGTGGCATTTACTTTAATCAACAAGAAATGGAGAGGGGGTAAAAATTCCATTTCAAATGAATTGCGCTGTGAACGAGTTTTTGTGTCAAGAGAAACTAGTTAAAGCTCTATTAAAACAAAAAAAAAAAGAGTTTTTTTGTAATATCAACTTAACTCGTATAATAGTTACATGAGAGGGGGATTCTTACGTTTAATTATTATAGAGACATGTGTTGGGAAGTTGGAGTCGAATATTATTTTTATAAGTAATTAGTTTTGTGTCTGTGAAAGTTAGTGCAAAGTTGTACACGCTTACAATACAAGTTTCCAACGTTGAACGAAACAGACAAGTAAAGGAAACCTGTATAAATGAAATATTAAATATCTGTTGCTGGAAGTGGAAGAGAGAAAGAGACAGGTATTACCTTACTAGCTGACGTAAATTGATGTACGAGTTAACTAGAGGCCGGTTTTTCTCCATCAGTCTTCATAACATTGACATGTTCTGATCCAGACAAATACCCAGCTTCTAGGTTTACTCAAATATTCTCTTTTCATAAACAAGGTTGTTTTAAATTCAAAACTCGGTTAACTCGGACGTCGATTGCAGTACCATTGTGGTTTCTTTTCTGATAACTGATATAAAATGTTGTAATATATATTGATTATAATTTAGTAATTAGTCTTGTAATTTTTTCTCAGTGATTCTTTTTTCATAGTAGCTACTACGACACCAAATGGTTACACTTGTAACATATTTATTCGGAGCCGATTATTAAATCTTTACATGTTACTCAACGGTTCCGGCATTGGTTGTGGGAGAGGAAGAATTGAAGCGAGTTGAGGAGATTTGCTACTTGGGAAGCAAACATTGAAGGAACAGATGTTGGCGTGCAACGTAAACAAGGCACTGGTCTTGTTCAACTTATGTATTTATGAAAATCAACTCATCTGAAGGAAAGAAAATCTGTGAATTTTGGAACAGATCTCATCTCCGGACTCTGCGTTATCGAGACTTGGAAGGTGTCACGTAGAATAAGTAAAGCAATAAGACCTTTGTTAACAGATGTTTACCTGTCCCAGAATACTAATGAACTAGTATCTGTGGGGAAAAAGCGCATGAAAGGCTAATAAGAGTTAATATTAAGAAAATAAAATGGAAAAGAAGAACTTTGAGAAAGAATGGAATAATCAGGGGACTTGAAGGAGTTGGGGCTGACGAAAAAACTTTGGTAGATGTGAAGACGGTGACTGCTGATAACGTGAGGTGGATGTTCCTGTCCTGTTTCTTGGGTCTTCAAGTCTCCTTGGGAATTAACACGGTTCTATTTACTTGCCAAGCCATTCTACCGTTCTATCAAGTTTTACTTTCTCATATATATGCATTATAGTGAAAATAATCTGACAGACCAAACAATTTATGTTAGCTTTTTCACGAATAAGTACGGTTTTGGTCCCCTAAGCTAAACAAAATGTTTTTTTTTTCTGAATTATATCTGTCGTCAACAGCTCAAACGATTGGACAGATTTTAATCAAATTAATGGGCATATGTTAGCAATATGTTGACACTATTTTGATCAAAATGTGCTGGTGTAGTAGTATTGTTGATCTTCTACCCAAAATGACGGAAAAATCATACATTCAACTGCTATAAAAGATCTAATTTTTAAAATTAATTCTACAGATTTCGATCATATTTCGTGAACTGTGTAGATTAATGACCCAAAGTAGTATGCGAAAATTGCAAATGAGAAAACTTTAACTTGAAAAAAAAATAGCAAAAAATATAATAACGTTGACAGATGTCGTTACAAATTTGGTTTCAATCAAACACGATTTACGCACTATATGAGTTTATAGATTATATTATTGTATTAATAATACTGTTTAAAATTAAATAATCAGAACAAATTGATAAGGAATGAGGCTTCTCTATACCAACGAAATGGTGAAAAAACCTCCTTAAATTTTTTCCGACCTAACATGTGTTGCCATTAACTATTTTTGGTTGTTTTGTAAATGTGAGGAACACGTTGTTGCAATGTTTTTACACCCGTTTCTTTCATTTGCCCACGTCCAATATACTGCCCTATGACCTTTTTACGTTCCTACAGTAATGATCACTGCGACGCCAATATCCTTAGAACAATTATTTCCGATATTAAATAAACATTTTCTTGACGTCAATGTCGAGTAGATCATTATCTGTAGTGGAGCGTCGACTCTAACAAGACGGACGGTCGTAATTATCAATTTGTCTTTCACAATGAATAGTTATTGGTATTATTAGTTAATCATGCAATACTGATGTGTTCGCATAACTTCAATTAATGGAGATTATCATCAGCTTTGTAACGGCAATAATTCAATAAGAGCTCCATGTAACACGGACTATTAGACTAATCTAAATGGTAGCAGTCCATTGCGTACTTGCATTCGCCAGTGTTTGCAATTATTTTCAGTCGCCCGGTTATCGAGGTCTCAACTGCTGATTATATACTTATTATATGGTGTTCTCTACGTTTAATATTTGTAGTAAATGATTTGAGCAGATTGCATGTTATTTTATATACTTAAAATTTCTATTGTACGAATTCTAATCATTACGTTTTTTTTAAAAGAAATTTCATTACCCTAAATTATTAGGGCACCCCATTTCTACTAGTAGATAAAACGAACCTGCGTCAACAGAACGATACTTACATGCCTTAATTACTGGAAGCCCAATTTATTGGAAGCATAAAGGATCTGACTATTGTGTATCTTTTACTTTAATTCATATCTACTGTACATTTGAACAACAAACCACTCACAGCGGGTGAGTTAAATACTTCATAGATTGTCTTAAATTTTGAGTATGATTTACCATTCATTGAGATCAGAAGGGTAGTAAATATTATGTTATAATAATAATGAATAATTGAAAAAATAACCTATGAGCCTACTACTAGTGGGACCCACTACTGATTGTTCAAAGTCACATTTATGTATACTGTACAAGTTATATGAGAGTGTATAACTTTTTAGAGGAAATCACAATGAATAAGTTATCGTTACTATTTTGTAAATCATTATTTATTTGATATTTGTAACCCTATGAAGCTAGAAAAGGTTTCAATTCATATAAATTAAAATATAAACAAATTCGTGAATGGAAACTTTTTATATTTTTTTGGTCAAGTGAAAACTACCGTTGAGAAAATTTGAGAAAATAGTTCAAATTTAATTATTCACTGTTTTAAGTCTTGTTTGAATCATTATATTTAATACTTTGGAGCGCGGTTTATTCCGAGTCCAAGAGCGCTTTTAAACAGAAAGTAAAATAAAAAAACTTGGTACAAACGTCGTCGATTGGGCTTTGGTGTAAAGATTTTCATTTCCAAACTATCTGTCCATGCGTTTGTCCGCAACTACGTAATAAATAGAGACTCAAATAAACATACACTCGAAATGCCAAATGTTCGAGTTACAAATTCCTTTAACTCGTTCAATTATAGTTTGTCTCCGTTTACAATTTACGAATTATATACATACACCAGTAAAATTACTTAAACTATTAACATATTTTTTAAGTTGCGTAATTTTACCAACTCTGTATTTTATTTCTTTACAAATTTATTATTGATAGCCCACACTTTTAACACAACGATAAGATTTTGAGCGTCGTTTAGTGACTTTAATAAACAAAATTTGTAAAAGATTGCCCGTGAAAGATGTGTTTATGTCGGGCAGGGAGCAGCGGCTGGATGGGTGCGGTGCAAACTGAACCGATCAATAAGAGAACGGCACAGCAGTGCGGGGACGTTCAGCTTATATACACTGCGACATCTTAAGATCAACAATGAAATCCCTCTACAACCAGATAACAATTACTATGCATCAGTCCGTCTAGCCGTCGTTATTAAATATGGAGCACTTTGACTTTTCAATTATGAAAGTATTGTACTGCTAAAATTTGGATATATTGTCGGTAACTCAGCATTTGTTAGTTTCGTATTTGACACGTTTAAATTGAAACTTTTTGATTTCTTGTTGGAGATTACTGAACTGTGCGTTACACCAGGATCAAAGTGATCCTTTAGCATTGTTCACTCTTAACGATTTCTTATCGAAATGTAAAAAAAACTGATGTTTAAACGGAAATTTGATAACATTCAAACTATATTTTTTGTAGAAAACGCATTTTCCATGGTCAGTAATGTCTAATGGTATTTGTATATGGAAGGGGAAATGTTTTAATGATTTATTATATCTATCAATTATAAAATGTCAGTTTCTTCCAAATGTGTTGTGCACACACCAAATGTGTTTCTCAAATTTGACATCTCGTACGCTTTAGCAGGACGCATCCATTCTGCCCTAATCAATGTTACTGCTTTTTATTATCACTATATAAAAAAAACTGACGATCAAGTGTAAATTTGTTTATAAAGATTTAAACTTTTATTTGTAGTACTGTACATTAATATTATGAGACAATCTTTGTATATCAACACGAGACAAGACACCACTTTAAGCAGGTAATTGAAAAAATGTCAATTGTTTTAATGATCGTTTTATTTCTACGAACTATAAATCGAAGTATTCTTCCAAAATTTGCTTTTCTAAAATTTAAGTACTTGAATCTTTTTAATAATATATTGCATAATATTATATTTATTTATATCACTAGAATAAAGACTAATGGAAAATATCATCTGATGTGAAGTAACTTTATGAAAAGAAGAAATAATAACGGTTAATCTAAGATCCTTTTAAAACTATAGCCACAAGGGCTTATTGTACTCCCAAACGTAGACGGTCTTACGGGAAGGCCCGTAAGATCTATAAACTTGACAATCTTCTTAACAAGGTCGTGTTAGTCACTTTGTTTCAATCCTTTCTTGATGGATGCGATCGCATTCGTAATACTTTGCAGTTTCCTCTTACAGGACACATTTCATGCACAGAGACTTCCCAGTGAATATTGGCTACCTCTTCTGTGAATTTGATTTGTCAGATGTGACAACCCTAACATCTTCCTTATAAGTCTTCTTTATGGCATAACGAGAGACGGTCAGGTACAAGTTCTTTAGAAGCGACAAAAAAAGATAATTTGCTGATCGTTAAACCTGATATACTTCTCCATTTCTTTGTGTGCTCTTTATGAGCTCAAGTTTTGATAACTTCCAAAGACAACCTCTGGGATAAGTCACATAAGGGTTAAACCTCTAATGAGTTTCGCTGCTTACACTTTGTTTGCCAGCTTATCGGCACTTCATTCCCTCTAATCCGAGCATGTCCAGGAACCCACCAAAGCGTAACATTGTTGAGTTTTCCAGCTGTAATGCAATTTTGAAATAATCCGCCTGATATAGCCTTATCTTTAGCTGTAATTTCTGACTGAAACATCGCTGGGTACATTCCCATCAGCAACATGTTCCCTTCCAAGTCCGCCTCCTCGGATTTAAGTTTCATCATTTGTTTTAGAACCGTCTGTGAACCATTCCAGCTCATGTAAGTTTGAGCGCTTCCTTCCTTCTCGCCATTCCTTATAATCAATTACTACCATTGTAAATGGTTTTGAGAATGAATAAGACAGTTCTATATGGTCAGAGATCATTTTTAATGCGCAACCTCTCGGAACCATATATATTATTGCGGAATGTCTCAGAGGATTCTGTGTACAGTTACACAGCCTTTTTACATTGTAGGCGAATAGATTTTCTCCCCCAACAGTACAAGTCTGCTTTACTTATCTGTCTTGTAACTATAAGATCTCTCAATCTTGCCTCTGATCCTTAGGAAAGTTTAATATATTGTCGGAAAATAAATTTAATGTTTGATGTATAATAATTTAAAAGAATTCGTTCGTTAGAAACATTTAGTTAAATCAAAGTATCAATATAAAACTAACGTAACGAGCAATCAATCAGCTGTGAGGTATGTGCACTACTGCTTGTAACGTTTGCCCTACTAATAAATCTCGTCCATGCTTCGCTATTTTATTTTGTCCATAGTTTATATTGTTTGTAGTATGATATATTTATAATTCCAATAGATCACGTAGTTATTGGGAAAACATTTTAAAACAATCTATGTATAAAACAATGTACTACTAATGGCTGTTACACATCCAATAAAATTAAAATAATGTTGTCGCCATTTCCACAAAAATGTATCTATACTATTTACGAGAGAAAGGGAAAATATAATTTTCTATATTACCGAGTTTTTGTTCTTGTAGTTCTTATGGGAGATAATTTGGTATTGAAAGCTCACCTTACCAACGTTTTTCAAAGTTTGTTGTTGTCATAAACTAATCCTAAGGGGAAATAGTATTTGATTGAAATAGAGTATTTAATAATAATATCCGTGAAAGGGGTTTTCCTCCTTTTTGTTCTAATTATTTCTAATCCGTAGTTTTATTTTGCTTTTTATTTGACACACTGGTTTGAATCAAATTTAAATAAAAGGTTTTTTTTTTTATCTCCCGAGTCAATTTTTTCGGGGGGAGTGGGAGATAACAACCAATGTTGCCTGTAGGGGTAACATTTTAACAACGTTTTCTTTTGGTAGCTATCCTCAATTTTAATTTGTAAGGGAAACAACAGCAAGCAAACAAAAGTGACTCTAAATATGTCAAAATATATAATTTTATCTTAATCTGTCAACATAATTTGGGCTGTAGAGTAGACTCACATATTTTATAAATCAGTTTTTGGGGATATGTAGAAACGTATTCATTTAAATTAGTAGGGATTGTGTCATCTTCTATGGCTAAATAACACTTTACGGTCGTTAATTTTCTTCCCATCTCTTCATTGTTCTGTTGTAGACCTTGTTGGTACAGAAGAATTTCCTTCAGCAGTTTTTCGCGTTCTATCCTCTGATTATGCTGATAACTACCCCATCAATGGTCTTACTACTTTACTAGCTAGCAACCAGTCACGAGGGTGTCAAGTCTGTAGGGAATGTAAACTAAGCTGCTTTACACATTTGAACATTCTAAGTAAAAATGTTTTGGCGATAGTGATGGGATATTTATTGGTGAAAACTGTTTTTCTTCCAGTAAATCGAAAATAAAACTAATCATATAGCTTTTACCTAAGGTTTACTTACAATTTTTAAGATGGTCGAAAGCCAAGGACGTATTCAGGTCAACACTAAAATTACATATAAATACACATACAATAATATACACATATAATTATACGTTTCGACAAATTGGGACCATATAGAGTGGACCAACTTATAAATGGAATGGAAAAGATGAAGTTTATCGTGTTTATAATATTTTTAACTTTGTTCTTTTGATTTATATAGAAACATAATTTATATAGACTTATTTTATACATGAAAGTCTACTACTCCACGGCGTTATAGCTCATACAGGCTTTGGCCTCCACTACAACACGCCTCCAACTCTCTCTGTCTTTACCTTCTTTTCTTAATCTACTGACACCTATTTTATCGCATCTTTCTCTAGGTCGTTTATTCACATCTTCTTGAGTCTTCCTCTCCTCTCTCGTTCTCTTTCTTACCCCTCTCTATTTGGACATTCTCTCTGCCCACATTATCATTCGTTATTTTATTGTTATGACGATGTTTTAGTTTCAATACAAGGCACGTAATAAACCCCGTGGCATTCCAACGCTATACATAGAACAAACGCTACACGGTCTCCTACATTTTGCCCTCTTGTTTTACCAAGTTCGTTATTTATTTGTCTCAATGATCTTGGGCTACCAATTGTTTGTACGTTCTATGTTACATCCGCTCTTATACCTTGCTTTCCATTGACTTGTTGGATCTGAACCCGAGGATTTTCAGTCCTGCTCCGAAGTTGTTCTTCTGTATCCGTTCCAGAATAGTGTCGTTAATCATGTGGCTTTGAAGGCAACCTATATTGTCGGGATTTTATTCAGTGTTTTCCTTCTTTAACCAACCATTCTCTATAAGGCAGCAGTGGTTGGGTATTTTATTTCTTCGATATCTACCACATCTGGTATGTGCCCAATGGTGGGACTAGTAACACCAAATGGTCATAAAAATGTGCAAATGTATTTATCTTATTTGACGTCCGTTAATTTATCTTAACTAGATTTATTTTAAGGTACTATGATTACATAATAGTGTTTAGCTTTCTATCTTGTACAATTCAGTTAACTACTTAACCTTGTAGGTTACACCAAACGTCACTTTGATTTAAAAGATTTATTAAATATAGAAATTATTAATAAATAACATAAGCCTCCTAAATATCCTCTTTGACATATCAACGTAGATGAAATGTTTCTTTCTATGACATGTGTTGGATGTCACGAAGTACATTCGTCACGTTCATTGCTGCAATATAGGATAGTCAAGGCTTAAGGATTCTCTAAAACAAGTCTGAGTAAATAAAGGTTAGTTTATCCAATCTACAGATTAGAGCTCTATCTCAGAGAGAATAAAACATTTCATAGTAAACCTCTGCGGGAATATTAATTTGTTAATTATTCATTCCATTAGGTCCTGTGAGAAATCCCTTTAGGGTCGATATCAATTAGTGAACTAAATCAAATTAGTCCCCCCCCCCTTTTCCTAAGGGAACATCAAGTTTTGTTTCATTTCATTCTAGTTGCATTTTGTATTGATATTCACAATACTAGCATAATTACATGAGTTTTTGTATTTTAAGACAACGTTTTAAAAGTTGAAAAAATGTTTTTCATTTTTATATCGAATTCATTTTTATTTATCGTAAAATAATTATAAATAAATATTGAGCCTGACTTGTGAGATAATATTAGATAGAATAAAACACGAACATAAGATCTCACAAAAACTACGTTTACTTAATCAAACGCGTTTCAACGACAAAGTCGCCATCCTTAATGATACATGAGCGATAAGAATTAAACTATAACAAACCTATTACTGCGCCTACCCCTATACAAAGCTAAAGGGGCGTGGCCGAAACGTATTTTCTAATATTTAAGACGTTAACAAGTGCCTCGCATTATTGTAAATAACTTAAAAGTTAACATGTAACTAATACAATATTCTTTACTAATCTTATATCTAACAATACATTTTTTATCTTATTTTAATATGAACTTTGTATCTGCACTAATTCATTATTTACAGTTATATTACGGTACATGTTAATATAAAAAGTTTCCCAGGCTTCTATTATATTTAATTTAGCAACATTTTTCAACAACAGAGTTTTCTATTTTGAAATAATGATTTTTCTCTAAACAATATTAAATGTTCAGCTTGACTTATGAGGAAAATTATACAGTATAACAAGTTATAAGTTTGATTGGTTTAGCTTCTGTATCAGTGAAGAGGACGACCTTGTCGTTGAAACGCGCCTGATACTTAGGCGTATATTTTTGTGAGAATTGTGTTCTGTGTGTTTGTTATACTCTAAACATTGTTTAGCCACGGCTGATTTATCGGGCCTATTATATTTGAAGTGGGCATAGTGTTATTTTGCTTTTATCCTGACATTTCGTTTTGTTTGGCCTATATATATTTTCGGAGATATTTCACAATTTATACAATAAATTCCTGATTTATCCTGTTCTTGAATTTTATCTTTTGGATTCCCAAAAATTTTACAAATATTATTCTCGGCCGACATTGCTACAATTTAAATTTTGATATTTTCTTAGCGATTTTTTTACAATATTCGACCCATCGTTGTCGAAGCATAATGCCCATAAGAATACTTCTCGATTGCTTATTATTTTTTTTTTCGCTTTTTTAATTATATTATTTAAAATTTGCAGCACCGTAAATATATTGAAGTTTTTTTTTCGTAATATTCTTTAGACAGTGATAAATTTATTATGACGAATTGTCACCCGCCAACAAGTAGAGAGTGTAAAGGTCTATTTTTCAGTTAAGACCTTCAGAATTCCAGAGATTATATCCATTGATGAGTACAGTATAATATATACTATCACTGTAATCCCAGTGAATGGCAAATAACATTCATAATTCAAGGAACAAGCCATTAATAAAATAAGAGAATTGTACTTTGATTTTTATCCTTCTGTGTAGTTTCCCTGTGAACAGTAGCTTTAGTATTGTTTAGTCTGTGAATATTGTAGTTGTGTCAAATCGTAGTTTATAATAGAGATTTATTGAATGTATTAGTACATCTAAGAAGCTAGATGTATCGTGTACACTTGTCCTGTAAGGCTTCTCTACTCAGAGAGGAATAAAGCTGTTCCCCTCTCAAATAACCTCTAATATGCATACATACATAGAATTGTTTCCTGCAATCACGTACAGTGTTGTTACTAAATGCGTATTATTTGCAAAGTACAGCTCATTAATGGATATTAAATTTTGTTGTGTGGTTTAATTATTTGATGGGTAAAAAATAGTTTAGGGCTTTATGATGTTGTACAATATTAAATCACTCATGTGTGAACTATATGAACACAATCAATTAATTATCACTGGCCAGCTTTAACGAGAGGGCTTAACTTGTAATAACAATTAATTAATATTAAACACTAAAATTAACACAATGGCCTTCTATAAATCACAACTAGAACATAGAGAGTCGTCCCATCCCGTTGTTTTAAGCCCACTTTTACTTTAGTAAATTCGTTGCTCATCAAGGTTTCGATGAGAGATGGTGATTACTTGATTCATGTTCGTTCCGACAGACAGCAGCACAACTCGGTACATAATATGTAAAGTCTTGGCTACTAGAAATTAACTTGATTGACTTTTGAAGTCATTTAGTTTTTTCACCACAAATCGCCATGCGTGTAGTCCAAACAGTTTATGTGCATTTTTTAAGTCTATATATACAAAAATTCGCGTTGTCGTATAATTAAGCATTTGTAAAAAAGCAAAAATACAACAGGTTTGTGTGTATACAGCGACTGTGTTATAACAAAAACGATTTTAAGTTATAGTCTAGTGGAATACGTAAATTTCCAGGAGTGAATGGATTAAAAATATAACTGGAAGATTCGCTTTCTAATTATGCTAGATGAAATCCAAAGATAAAAATTCACATTTGAATGTTTTTCATACTTATAAACAATAAAATTGTTTACATTGAAAAAAGTATACAAATTAACTGAATAGGTTCAATATTTGGTCGAAAAAAAAAATTACTTCCAATAAAACCATATTTTACAAGACTCAGCAATTTTTAAAACGTCCGATAATGTAAAAGGAAAAAAAATTGAACAAAAACATCGGACTAAATTCAATAAGATGTATTTCTTGTTTCACTTTTCGAAAAAGGAATGGATATTTTCCGGACAAACCCTTAAAACAGGCCAGAACTTTGTTAGCCCTACATTTTTAGCGTGAATGAAATCACAATTTTAATTTTTTGTGGGAAGCTATCCCTAAATTGAAAAATAACTGTTTTCAAAAAACATTTAAAGATACTAAAAATGTTTATATGAAGTTAAATTATACGCATGTAGGCTACTATAAAAAGTTTTTCATACCTAAATTTTCGGCTAGTTTTAAGAATTTTTTTTAGAAAATCTCGGAAAATGTAAATTTTTTTAA
The DNA here is from genome assembly GCA_963513935.1 of Aphrophora alni. Lineage (NCBI taxonomy): Eukaryota > Metazoa > Arthropoda > Insecta > Hemiptera > Aphrophoridae > Aphrophora > Aphrophora alni. The sequence goes on along the minus strand of OY740771.1, from coordinate 112,340,382 downwards.
AGTTATGAAGGTACTCATAGATGAAGTCCTTTGTACTTTATTTAGTTTTATACCTTTAATACATTTTTCCAGATTTTTTGAGTACCTTTTTGTCTCTTTCAAACGGCTTTATCTTGGAAAAGCCGCGTTTTTAGAATTTTAAAAAATATTGCCCAAATTAATTTAAATTAATTAAAAATTCTTTGGGGTACATTTTTGTTCACTCAATTAATATGTAATCAATTTTATAATATTTCGTCTTTGTCTAAATGATATCAGAATCACGAAACTATTACAAACTAGGTTTTAACCTAAAAATAAAAAAGAATATATTGATTGGACTAGAATTTAAAGTAATAAAAAAAATGTATTTCTGAAATGGCTACCAAACCATTTTAATTTCAACCTCAAAGATTTACATTTGGAAAGGAGAGGGCAATATATTTACCGAAGACTTATCCACCCATTAATAAAAGTGATTAAAACCAAACTTCCTCATTTAATGAACCATATTTAGTCTTGAATGTAAACGTGATAAGAATATTATCTATAAAGATCTTAATATTAAGAGACGCTTTCCTTGCCCTTAACCAATCAAATTACCGGGAAACACAGAAGGGTAAGTTCCCCCCCCCACCCTTGCTAAACAAGCCAATTAACTTTTGTAATACGAATACCAATACTTGCATTGAAGCTTGAGATGAGTTTAAACTCTTAACTAGACGTCCGAGGAATGGAGTTGGATAATTTGAAATATTTAAACGTAAATCTTTAGTTATATCGTTTCAGGCCTACTGCTCTATTATTGTCAAGGGAGCTGTTATATAGAGCAGAGGGGGTGATATTTCTTTCGGATTTTGTGAATTGTCTGTTTGCAGGCCATAGTAAACCAAAATCATTCTCTTGTCGGTCAATATATTTATTTTGTAGCGCGTGTATCGGCTCGAGTTATTGTTATTAGTTTTGTTTCTTGTGTTTTTATTTTTGGGGATTTTACTCACTTTATAAATAAGTGTTTTTTACATGGTTTAAAAATTGCTTGTAGAGACAGAATATAATCTTTTATAAATTGATGTTATTCTTATTGTCATTATTATTGCACGTCAACAAATTTACAAAACTTTTATACATATACTATTTATACACTGAGTTTAGTAAATATGGAGGTGATTCTGGACATTGTAATTTTTTTTTTTAATTAAAAAAAAATATCAAAAAATGTTTCTTTTCTTCGTCTCTCTATATGTTCGTTTTTAATTTTTTTTTTTTTTTTAGTTTGTGCCACAAAATATTATGTTTTTCTTATCCGTTTGAAAATGACATTTAATAGTTATTAGTCTACTATTGTCAGTAATCTGGAAAACTGTTGTATACAATATTTAGACCTTTTAAATATTGAACAGGGTGATATCTTTATTTTTATAGTATCTTGAATTGAAGACGAGATATCGGTATTTGAATTAGAAATCGGTAATTTTTATCGGTCATGGAGCTTTTATAAAATACTTAATTTCACAAATTGGCTCTACCGATTTCGTTTAAATTTTAGTTAAATGTAAAGATAGCCCAAACCCGAGTGTAAAATCGCAAGTAAAAAAAAAAACATATTATTATGAAAAATTGGCAAAACAAATAAACGAAAGGACTTCGACTAAATTTTAATCAAATACAATTTACGCCGCCGACGTATTTCTTGCACATGCGATACAAAATTAGGCCCTTAATACAATTTTGTTTTCTTCTGTCTTTGGCCGACAACTACTGAACTGATACTTTTGGTAATGAGTAGGTTTAGTTCTTTTCTATTAAGTTATGGGGATAGTGAGAAAGTTTGTGCAGAGTTTATTTAATAATCAGGTATAAATGCTAACTGAAGATCATTGTAAGCAATCATTTCATTTATAGCCGAACATATTAAGATACAGATAAAGAACAAACTGTGAAACGTAAATAAATATGAAATTAATTGGAATAAATTATAACAAACATTTAGATCTTTCACTAAAAAGATTTTCTTTAAACCGTTATGCCACTTCGGTTATTGAGCAATCAACAACAACGATTCGCACAATTGATTGAAAAATCATTCCAAACCGATAAATCGATGAACAATATAGTGAGATATACAGATTTTCATGCAATGACTGTAACATGCAGTATATTTGACAGATTGGACGTACATTCAGCGGTTTAAGGAAAATCTTCCAAGCTATAGTAGATCAATCATAAATAAACACAAATCCAACTAGCGAAACACATAATAAATTAAAATTATACCAATACAGGTATTGTAAACAATTTATCAATACTACATGAAAAGGACGTCTGTTAAATAAATTGGAACAATTTAAATAACCTGGATTTTATACTCAACGACAAAGTTTGCATACATTGACCTATATGATACTGTTACTATGCTTAATATCAACTAGACATGTTAATAATGTGTATCATCAAAAAGAAGGGTACAGTTAAAATAAACAGGGAGTCGGCTCTGCTCTTCTATCAGATTTTAAGTGAATAATTTGTGATTTCATAACCCCTAGTTGACGCATTGTCCAGTGCTTGTTTGCTGGTGGAATCTACGTTGGGATTTGAAAGTTACGGTGTTGACCCGGGATTGTAAGTAAAAATGGGAAGGTACAATTATTAGAGAATCCAAGTTTCGAAAGCTTGAATTACGGCGACGAGAACTCGAAGTTCTTACCCACAAAATGGCGCATATCTTGCTTTTGTAACAACGATTTATTTGTTAAAATTTATATTTATTTGTGTCCATTAGAGTAGAAGATTACATCTTTATTATTTTAATAAACTACCCCCCCCCCCTAAAGGTAGTGTGTCCTTTCCGTCAATTAGCCTAACATATCAGTGTTGTGTGTGTAAAGTGCATATATATTGAATTTATAATCTGATGATGCCGCTTGTTGCAGCGAAACAACTATAATGTTAAATATCTCAACAATAATTTCACGGATGTTCATTTAAGAATCGAAAGTAGGGCCTACATAATATCGTTATTTGAATTATAACTAGATTTTCAAACATCACTAGGTACTATTTATTTATTCTCCCCACCAATAAACTAAATACCTTGGCGCAGGTAGAGTTCCCAGCTCAGGTTACATCTCACGCAATGGCTCTCTAACACTTGAAGAGATTTTAATCATTCTTTCAATGCTATATAACTATTTCTAATTCTATAATTAAGGTTTGACAAATATGTTGAATATCATTACTTGCTCAGACAAAAAAATATTGTTTGTTATAACTTTGGAAATTATGAATCAATTTTAATAAAACCTAGACTGAAACCAGTCATTCCTAACCAGTTTTTAGAAAAGAAAAAGGTTAACATAAAATTAATGAAAATCAATAGAAGCTCTAATATTATTGCCATGGGTAGTATTAATAATGTGTTAAATTCAAAATTCTTTTTTTTTTTTCGACATACAGCTGACGTGCTGATACGATAAAAATCTGCTTTTGTGTACCTGTTCGCTTACCGACTTCCACCTTAGTATTATTATAGTAAATACATATAGTTATTTACACAAAATGAGCTCTTATGATCTTATACAGTTTCTAGTTATTATTCCTCTCTTATTTTGTGTACCTTAGAAAACTTGATTGGATGCATTTTAAAACTAAATGAGTTATGGTGAAATGTTCTATAATGTGAGGTAAACATTATTCTTAAGAAGCCTAATAATATTTAAAATCAGTTTTTTTACCATCACAAGACTTTTTCTATAACGAACATGTGAGAATATAAAATTGTACGTATTGTAATTTTATATATGGTTTTTTTAGTCCTCAAATCCTCTATATAGAATCAGGAGACAAGAGTTGGTCAAGAGGGAGATCTATCGGGTTATTTCGAGATTTTCCCTGGAGAAGTGAAATACCAGTTTTCTTTTCCTAACCAGTCATAGGAAATTAATCTGCATGAAAATCGGTTCAGCGATTCTCGAGTTATAAACTTATAATGGACAGATAAGCGTAGCGTTTTATATAAGTAGAGGTATCAATTGAACGATTCACAAATCATTTAATTTTTGACTTATTGTAATTTTATGATATAACTAATTTCGAAATCGAACATCAATCAAAAATTCTAACTTCCTGTTATAAAACTAACTACGTATCTATTTCAACTGTTAGCCCAAATTATTAGACTACTAGTCCAAACATAGTTCCTGATTCCTTATTTTGGTAGGAGTAGAATATTAATCTGAGAAGTTGCCGTCGAATAAACAGTCTTCAGAACAAATTCTGACCTTGCTTTTATGATGAGGAATTGTCATGTTATTTTTATTTACGTGAAGCGGGTTTTTACGAGGTTTCAGTTTTAATAATTTCAAAGTTCCTTTCCCTAATTCTCAGTCGCCCTTAAGGGATTTCGCGCAAATACTAAAGGAATTAATAAATCAATATTCCCTAAGAGGTTTATTGAACTGTTTTATTCTTTTGTTTAAGTCGAAGTTTGAAAAGTCTTAAGATTACTTCAAATTAGATTGACAGCTCTCTCGCTGTTCAGTAACTTCTTTAAGATCACTTTTGATTTGGCCAACGTATTATTTTCCATTTAGAATACTCTCGATATTTACCTTTTAGTCACGGTATGAAAACCTTAAATATTATAAATTTCTTTTTTTTAATCACGAAATGAAGGAGAACACAATTTTCCACCATAAATTGCTTTATTTGTGTAAGACAACGTTTCATAAGTCTTCATCTTAAGTTGTAACAAGAAAACTAACCTTCGTGACACTGAACTACAAGAGACAAGATTGAAAAGGGATTGTTATTTGTTTTATTTTGAATTATTTAAAACCGATGTAAAATTCGAACTCCGTGCTCCAAAATACATACCGTCTTTTCAGTAAATTGCGTGCCTTACAACCATACTTGAAATGTTTGGAGTCATTCTAACTTGTACATTGATGTTCCGACTACCCGTGTTCGAAAAGTACAAGTAAACGTATATTACACAAGCTTTAAATATCAAGCTATTTCATATTTAATAATTGTTTATTATGAAGATAGAAAGTTGATAATTAGGTGTACACTCTATTGCCAATTAGTCTTCCATAAAATTGTATTTTCTCTTTCAATCTAACTCTCATTTTTTGAAGGTAATGGTTGACATATTGACATAAATACAATGATCGTCAGTCGAACATCATATTGAAAATGTAACTTCTAAGAATACAAAAAAATGGGTTTCTTTTCGTAAGTTCATAATAAAAATGCTAGTGAGTAAGTTAGTCGTAAAAATATAACAAAACAAAATTTAATCTTTCAAAATATTGAAGCTCAAGAGCTCATTTAGAGTGAGTACAGGCTTGGCAGTACCGAGAGAAACTGGACGAATTTATACCTTTTTTCATGTAATGTTGTAATGTATCCTTTTCTTTTCTCTTTCTTATCAGGTCTATCTTGACCAACTCTTGTTCTGTTCAGACTCTGGCGCTATTAGAGTATTTCTAGGAATATGGATCTTTATTTTATGTTCTTTTCTATTCTTTCTTTTTTTTTTTTTTAAAGTGTTGATGACCGAGGGACGCTTTTAAACAACGAAGGAGAAAAAACTCAAATATTTGTTTTGAAAAATAAAAGATCCTCCATGATAAAAAAGAGAAAAAATTCAGTAAAAAAAAAAAAAAATCGTCTATTTTCTTGCTAACTTACGTCAGAATATAAGTATAGTATCTCAACATGTGCCTATCTTGCGGACAAGGCGACTATATATCATTCTTGGTTAGAATTTAGTTTTATGAATTGATGACTGAGAAAGACAGTGCAATATTTTTGCATGGATGGTTTAATATATCTCCTGGAAAATGTAACCGAATAACTATTTTGTGGACAACTTGTATTCATTTATTTACCTATTCGCCTCAAACGCATCCCTCTATACTGTATTGACAATTGACGGCGGAATCAACTTCAATCTTCCTTTATTTACAAAAGTAACCAATAAATCTCAATATATTTTCGGCCCTCGGCAGGACTTTATCCTGTCAACTAAGCTAAAGGGCAAATATACACGCCATTCCCAACACACAAGTGTCACACATGTATTCACACGTCACTATGTCATAAAATACAACATGAGGCACGCCACGTCGTTCATTTATTGCTTAGCAAGTTATGTATGTAAGAAGACTGTAGAGTATGCAATATTGTTCCTCTTGGACTAACAATGTTTTATGAGGAAAAGTTTTTTTATTCTTATTGTGATAAATTAAACTTTAAATAATTAAAGCCCAAAGTTTGGCGTAATGCAGCAATCGCCGAACTGTAACCCGCAGCGATGTTTTTGAAGAATCGTGATAAGTTGGTTTAAAACTTTTTTGTTATTTTAATCTTTGAAAAACAACAAGCAAATAAAACTTTATCAATATTTGATTTAAATCGTAAGTAAGTAAATTATTATAATATAAGGTATTTAGAAAATTTGAAAAGAGGTTGGAGATATGACCAAAATAGGCCGAACTACCAAATTTGATATTAAAATCTCCACGCTCGTTAGTGATACATAGAACTGCCTCAGACAACATACACCGTTAAAAAAACACTCTCTTGGTGCTCAAAAGACTAAAATACGGATTTTATTCGTTGACTTGTAACTTTCTCTATCTACATATATGTGAAAAAGTAAAACAAATCGAGAAAGACTACAGATTCAAGGGAGTCATTAGTCACGGAATTTCCATTTATATACAACTCACCTATTTTGAATAATTATTTTTCATTTTATTATTATGAGTATGTTTTATTATCATTATGTTTTTTCTTTGTATATTCCGAGAAAATAAAATTTGGTTTTTCCTTACTGATCATTCATCTTTAATTTAAATGTTCATATTTAATATATTTGTCTCTAAAACTAACAATTTTAATGATTTTGACGTACCACTACAATATTTGACAATATCATTGTAAAAGTAAATATTTTTAGGCCCACAGCCTTCCCCACCCCCACTTTCACCGAAATATTTCAGGTCTTGAACGTCTAATAAATGAATGTAATGTGTCGTATAAATATAATTTATATACAAATATTCATCCTTATTTGTAACCAATATAACGATGTATGTATATTTTATTTTTCACATATTAGAATTAGTATTCGTGTAATAGTAGAGTCAGCTTATCAACTATTCTTGTCTGGATCTGTTGCAGGTGGGTCTAGCATACTAACTACTTGATCTCATCTCTCTGTCAAAGGTAAGATGAAGTCTGCTACCAATGGTATGCATAATAACCTGCTAACTTTGCATTGTAATTTGCATGTTTTATAATGGTAGTTGACATCATAGTACAGTGATTGGTCTCGTAATCTTTTTTTAGGAGTTTGATTTGATTTTCTCATATTATGTAAGTAGTGTAGGAAAGTAATAGGATGAGCCAGTTGAAACTTATATATAATAATAATATACAAAAAAAAATAAATCAAGAAGCTCTATAAAACATATTTTTTTTAAAATTACGATTAATGGGCAGAAAAAAACTAAATACAAGCCGTTGGGCGAATTTATGGCACAAGTGAAACGAGCATAGGCTCTACGAAAATATACAGGGCGTTTCAGAATTCCCCTTACAAACTTCGAGTGTTGTTCTTTGAGTAAAAAGAAGCTTAAAACTTAATGGTACCCAGGGGTCTCTCTCGTTTCTTTGTCCATCTGTCCGTCCGTATGTTTTTTATAAAAATAATAAATTGGTTTTTATAAAACAATAAATTGCTTTTTTTTCAAATAGAATTGAACCAAATGTTTGATCATTGTTGCTATTGTTATTTTCAGTTACTATGTTAAGTATCATTATTGTAACCCAACACGTTTCAAAATGGCGGCCATTCAAAACTTTTTAATTGAATTATAACTAAAACTAGCCATTTTACAACAAATTTACATGAACAAATAACAATAATTATTTAAATAATAAATAAATTAATAACAATAATAACTTTTAATAATCAAATAAAATAAAATTTGTAATATTACTTTGGATGTCTATACAGAATTTTGCAATTTACAGTTTAAAACAATATCAGATTAAACCTCGTATTTTAACTATTACGCTCCAGTCCACTGCCACTTCAAATTGACTCGTGATGTGGATAAACTAGAGCTATTATTGATTGTGGGAAGTAAAGTGTCATGGCGGCTGTGAATTTATTGCTTGTTTTGTCACTTCTTGTTGTCAGCCAAACAAACATATGATTTGTGCCCCAACTCGGCTCTATTGTGTAGGAAAAGCCCGTCTATTCAGTAGGGATAGGGTGATCTTGGCAAAATCTACTCATATTAAATTGAACTTCGTTGTGTTTGGAATCATGGGCAAAATATTCGATTATCGCAAAACTATCTCGTACAGAAACACGCTCGCCAAAAGTAAATAGTTGTCGGTATTTTTATTTTTTTGTATTTGGTCAAGCCGATCTGTGCCTAATCGAACTTCCACTAGGTACTCTCCGGAGAGACTTTGCCCAGCTTGCCGTAAATAGAAAATAATTTGGTATGGCGAAACGCTACCACATTAATACAAACGCTTCGTTCATATCACCAAATCGGCAGTAATGAACCATTATTTATGTTGTTAAATAGAACCTCTATTTTCCTATATTATTGATATTGTTTATTCGGCAAGTTGCCACCATTTGTGTCTTTAAAAAAGTAATACACGGCGTTTTCGAATCAACTTTCGTCATCAAGTGATGAACGTAGAACGCGAGAAACGCGAAACAGTTCAACAAAGACTTGTAGGTTATGAGTAAGTTAAAACTAGTAACCCAAGGAAGTAACCCAGAGCTGAAATCCAGGCTTAAGCTGTCAAAATAACTTAACCTGTGGTAAAAACGTGATGAAGAAAACCAATAACTCAACAGAACAACACACTATCACAAGAAATAACAAACTTCAAATTGAACTGAGACCATACGAGTCACCTAAACTAGAATAGGTTCAGTGCCAACGGAGTACTTGCCTAACGGTTTTCTTAGAAAATAACCTTTGTCCTCTCTCTCTCAAGAGTTTAGCGCGTGACCTTGTGACCTCTTGCTGGGAATTAAATTTAGCCTTTATTTAAAAATTGTCAGCCCCGATAAAACTTTTAGATAACTGTCCCGTTTGCACTAAACCCGCCTTTTTTTAATTGACCAGTGTATGATCTTGGTTCAACTAGATGTTTAATAATTCGTGTGTTATTGTGCAGATCTGTTGACGGTCTCAGTATGTTTTTCATGTTTTAAGTATTTATCAACTTAAGTTGATTTATCCTCTTGAAACGTCTTAATATTTTTGATATTTCCAAATGATTGCAAATATTCTAATAAACTTATATCAATATCTAATAACTTTAAAATCAAAACCAAAGGATTATTTTTGTTTGATCTGTGGACTTGGGACTATCGTTTGTTTCATTTATTTTAATTCCTTGGTTCGTAGATTTATCAATTTAGTCGTTACGCTTTAGCCGTTTCTATATACAGGTGTGGCAGTTGATTGAAATATGTGTCACCCCGGTTTTATTCCATAAGTACAATAGTTACAAAAAAAATTGAAAGATAAATCACTAGGATGTTTTGAGTTAATATTAGTTGTGTTACTAAATTTTTCAATATGGCGGTGAGCTTTAAACGCTATTATTTATGGCAATTTAAAATTAAAAAAAAAAAAAAAAACATTATTTTAAGGCTTTTTATTCTTGGATATTTTTAGATATCTCTCACAGATTAGGTGTTATAAGCGCTGATAGTTGTCAAAATATACAAGATTAAAAAAAGTGTTTAAAAAATGCGTTTTATCCCAAATCGCCATGAAAAGTAGGGGCTCCTTATAAGACAATTTAGAGCTGACTGCCATATTGGAAAAAATGTCTGGTGTTATGATAAATGTTGTAATACCTCTAGTTTTATCTCAAAAAAATCCTAGGGTTACTCTTTAAAGTGTTTTTATAACGTTTGCACTCATCGAATAAAACAGCGGTAACACCTGTTTCAATTACCATGTATAACTATTCTGGATTTCGGTAAATTTCTACTTGTTTAAATGATTTTCATCTCATATCGAAATGTTGTGTACTCTGACCGGAGTGACTGTTTGGGATGTGAACATTGATGAATCAGTGGGTGAGTGTACGTTGGTGCATATATTATGTATTCCAATCAATCATTAAACCCATATACCAACATGAAATCGTCATACTGTGTTAGAAAACATTGATATCACCAAACTATATATTCATATCTATCAGAAAATGAATATGTCTTGGCAAGTAGGGGATATGGTGACTTGATTGGGTTCGAATTTATTTTAATGATTTTTGTGTGTCTGTACGATTATTGACGTCTTCCTTGGTATTAATACAAGCAAATAGACAAAGAAAGCACCGAACAGCGGCCATTTTGAAATTGCGGTTTTTATAGTGGGGAACGTTTTTTATAGTCGTTGTGGTATTTAGACGAGAAATTATTTGCAAAATAATATTGGTTTAAATCAAGGATTATTTTGAAGTTTTCCGATCAATTAGAAGTAGTCATAAAATATAAATATGAGGAACGTAACACTTTGACAGATTACTCTTTGGGTGTGATCAGTGGACATTTGTGGTCGCCGTTCCCATAAATATGATCGCAAAAGCTACAGATTCTTATTATAAATCCGCTAATATGTTTACACGAAGAAAAAATTTTAAACTGGAAATTTAATTTTTTGTTTTTCTGTAAACTTACAAGGCAGCATTTGAGTAATGTCACGAGTTCAAAGCGTGTTTTTGTTTTCATTTTGTCAGAAGGAACTTTACAAGACAAAACTTTGCCCTGTTTGTCATGCTGGAATAGATTTCCACAGAGATCATAATAAAGCCATGACATCATCAAGCAAAGTTGTACGATGAAGTTATAGGCTTAAACTGTGCAAATCTAAACTTTTTTTCGCATTTTTCTTTTAAGCGAATTTCTAATAAAACATTTTAGCTGTTATTTGTCTCAACACTCGTGGCTACCGGTTCTATTCATAACAGAAATTTAGAACTGTTTTTGGTTTAGAAAATTTTTTTTAGTAAATTGTAAATATATTTAGGTTTTATCTTTTGACCTGCAGATTTGATTATAAAGAGTGATTAGAGAAATTATGAAATCCTGCCATCTTGACTTAACACAACTATAATGCAACTGAGACTCTAAGCAGGAGATTTGATCCCCAACTAGTTTTAGTACGCCATTAACGAGCTCTTTATAAGAGAGGTTAATAGATGAATTCCAAATATCTTCAGCCTCTTGTCGATAAGAACCGATCGATCGAAGATTGTATGGCTAACAGTTTCATTGTTCCATATAAAGTCACACATACGGTTTTTACTATGTACACCTATTATGAGCAAGTACTTCTAAGTACTTCGATAAAAGACAGTGTCAGTGAGAGATTAATACCAAATAGATTTACCCTTTTGCTAGTAAGAACTAACCATCTTTGATGGTTGTAATAGTCTGCCTAACCGATACCAACACTGTTGCCTCAGGGTCTATGAATCTACATGTAATCCTGCCCTTGTCATATTGAACTTTGCTCATTCGGTTTTAGAGATCCTACATTCACAAGTAACAAACTGATAATCCGCCATTAAAAATATTAAACATTTTGTTCACACCTAAATTATACCATTTAAATTCATAAAAAAACTCTGTTTAATTTATATTTAAACATTCTTATTCCAATAGGAATATAAATTGTGTGAAGATATAAAATTAATAGTCGAGAGGACAGTGCATCAGTCAGTAGTTTTATTATATTTTACAAAAAATGTATGACCACATCGTTGGTTCTCACATTGAGGTTTCAAATTCGATTCCTGTGGAGTTTACAAAATGTTCATCAAGTGTTGATCAAGACGTTAAGTGAGGAACTACCATTCCTTCCCCATAGCTAGGGTTACAGCGAAGGTAACTTGATATGCTGACCACACATAACCCGGTGAAATGTCATCTAAACACTTTAGATTATGAAACTAAATATAGTATACCTATATAAACATATATACATATACCTGGATTTCCGTCATGTAACTTGTGTTGTAGTTTACACTACGCGTTTCGAGAACAGGTTCTCATCTTCAGGTGTAATGTTTACTCACATTTGAGCACGTCAAACAAAAATAAAAAAGTACAAGCACACACACATACACATAAATCACAACATAAAATATCGCACTGCACATTATAATAAAATGGTTTAAGTATTGTTTAAGTAAGGTACACTTAAAAACCAAAAATACGGAAATATGTATAAAAATGTTACATTGTAGGTAGGCCTACAAGTTGTCATTGCCGCGGTCAATCGTCAATACAAGGAAATCCAGGTATATAGGTATACTATATTTAGTTTCATACTATATTGCAACTGGAGACATAAACAATGACTTTAGATTAGTTCCTGTAGTGCAGACGATACTTGAAGTTCAATTTGTGATTACTGCGAAAACGTATGACGTGGAGTTGTGGAACTAAAACTACTCAGTGAAGTAGTGATATACTCAACATCTCGGTTTAGAGCATCGTGATTGTCTAACTGATGAGGTGTAGGTGGCCTAATTTAGTTACTTGTCAGTAGATGCAAGTTTCGCAACTTCGTGTATACGGACAGAAGAACAAAATTCCATTTTACATATTATGAAACCATCTAGTACAAGGCTCAATATTACATTATTGTCTAACAGTCCCAAAGGGGAAACTCATATATATCCGTAAAATGTGACACGAACGATGTCAACAAATTGCATTACAACCTTTGTCTCAATTTAAAAAGTACTCATAAGAATGTCTTCTTTGTTTCGTTGTAACATTACAGTAAAGTATTCACTTTAAAGAAAAGCACGCTCTATGTTTCACGTGTGTAGGATTTGTAACAAATGGTACACCATGTGTTCAAAAAGTTAATACAGCAAACTTATGTAACAAATAGGTTAGGTATTGATTAAATTGTACGATAGAACATACCATACATGTAGGCTTAATATTAGGTATAAAATAAAGTACACAACTCTCTAGAGGATGTAATAAATTAGGCCTAAAGAATTCTGATAATTTTGCATAAAAAATTAAGTTGTTTGTTAGTCAGCTACTGACTTCATCCTAACCTAACCCTCACTTCCAGTTTTAACTAGGTGCACGTTAGACACTATTCAAGGCCTACGTACACTCAATAAGTGTTAATACGTAGTTGGAGTAAAGTCTGTTGTAAATAAAAGGGTTTTCATAATTATTTATCATATTAATAACATCTTTGGTGGCTCTACTCCACAATCAGCATCCAATCTTCTCTGTCCATCCTTTATCAGGAATTCGTCTTCTCCATTCTTTAATTTGTATATCTCTAACGCTTACAGCAAAGTCATCCATTTATATCCACATAAAATAATTTGAAGGTATTTATATGATGCTTTTAAGGACACAGTCTTTGAGTCAAAGGTGATAACTTGTCGCATCAGAGTTTTATTAGTTCCTTTTTTTCTAGTATAAGTAAACATTAGTTTCATAAACTGTATTAGGTACCAATGAGAGGTTGTGAAAGTTTTCTAACTTTAAGCTGTATAATTACTACAGTTTTTTTCCTTTCTTAAATACTCATTGAAATTTGAATGTTGTATTACATTGTGTAATGGGGCTGATTAATTAGCAACTTGTTTTTATCTCGTGAGGTTACAGAATAAGAGGAATACACCAACTTATACTGTAGCTTTTTTTTTCTCTCTTAGACTGCACAATTGTGATGTCTCTAATAGTTTTTCAAAACCTACGGGGTCAGGATATATACTCATTCACGACTCCTGTTCCAATAGGACATATAGAACGTAAATTGTCTAATAACATATCCACTGAAGTAATGAGCGTGAACACCCTTATTATAGAGTTATTAATCACTACGCTATTCAGTGAATGCTTTAACTTGTGTACTCTTATGTCGTGTTTTGTTTTGTTTAACTAATCGTTCTCTCTATGACCAACAAAGATAAATTATGTTTTAATTACAACATTGCAAAACACACATCGTGACGGCTATAAATAAACACAACGTGTTTGTCATCATTTACACAGAATGTCACGGCTTCTGCATTACAAAATACTAGAACTGTGTCAGCTTTTCTCTGACCAATGTTTTCAAAGTAGTGGTTCGTTGTTGTTTCGATACCTTTCAATGAATCTTTCTTGTAAAATCTGTTCTTTGTGAAACACAGAACAATATTATAGAAAAGAAACAGTGAATAATACTATAGGTATTGTACACTTGAACAAAACAACTCACAAGGAGAAATATATCGTTGATTGGAAACACAACGATAATAAATATTATGCTGTTGTCATCGATTGTATATAAACTTTGGAATGCTGACGGGATTAATTGAAAAAAGAACCCAATTGTCCCTAGGCGGCTGATCTTCCAATTTTGTTGGAGATTTTCTGCATACATTGTGGGAAAATAATATGGAATCAGTTTTGAAGCTCTTGATCTTAGGTATCTACAGAGTGATACAAAAATTTACTACTTCATATAGGGTGTTTAAAAAAAAAAACATATTTTTTCTTAACTTTTTAAAATGTAAGCATGTTTTTATTCTTACCAATTTAAAATCTTCAAAATAATTGCAAAATTTTAAAGAAAATTTTGTTCCTCTATCTTTATGTTACCGAATTATAAGACTTTACTTTTCTAAACTTAAATTTTTTACAAACTCACCTTCCATTAAAGAGATTACCTTACAAAATACCGCTATTTAGTATAAAGGATTCAATTCGAACACCTGTTGTAAAAGTAAGCTATTTTTGTTGCACAGTTCATACATTTTTCTGATACAATGTAGTCTTGCATTTTCGTTTCCATAATAAAGAGAAATTGTTTTTGAATTATATAATCTAACGTAACATTCTGTAATGGATTGTAAATATCGTTCTTCATATTAGTAGTAGTAATAAACAGTTTTCTCAAACGTAGTAGTTTGAAAGATTATTGTTAATACAAGATGAGTTAATAAGTTGTTAAGTTTAGAAAATTAATGCCTTTAACTCAGTAACAGAAAAATAAAGAAACGAACCTTATACATGTATTGGTAAGAATAAAAGCATGATACATTTCAAAAGTCTTGAAAGTAACGTTTTGTATTATTATATGTGCAACATATTATATGTGGTAGTGAACTTTTGTATCACCCTGTAGATGCCTTAGGTCAAGTGTTTGGGCGTTTTGAAGTGTCGGACGTTTTTTTTATAACGTGTTTAGAACCAAACATATGAAGCCGTTTTCACAGTTTTCCCCCCACAATGTATGTACTAGTTTTCGTCGTGTACAACTAGACTCCCTAAGATATAAATTAGTAAAAATTAGAGGCGAATTTATAGAGTTGCTCATTTCGCAATCTCAAGGGGTCTCTCTTTCTAGAGGAATCACGGATAAAAGGGATGTAATATCAGGAAAAATAGAGAAAGCATGGGAGGGGATGAATCAATTAAAGCGTCCTTTTCTTCAAAGAGCATTAGGATTCACTCAAATCATTCAATCATAAAAATTAAGAGACACTGTTCGTTCGATATAATATGGATTTTGCTTACCTACCTTCTATTGCAGTAAAATGTATTGTTGAACACATCATTCAGATTACACTATTGGTTGTTTTCTTTACTTAAAAATAGAGGTTTGATTGTTTAATACTCTTTGTTCTGATAGGAAGATCTCTCCACCAAATTCGTTTTCTATCCTCCACTTTGATTTGCTGCCATGATTTCCCATTTCGTTTTAACTCTTCTAGCACTTACTTGCGCCATGTGTGCCTTAGTCTACCTCTCTTTCCAGTTGGGTTCCATTCTAATACTCGTTTTGTAATATTTTGTTCTTGTTTATAGTATCATGTTGCTTATCAATTCCGCTTAGTTTTTACTTATCACTTCTCGCTTTCTTCTTTTCCCCAACTCTTTGTACGATAGTCTTATCGGTTACCAGATACTTAATATTCTTCTCAGCTGATACTTTCGCTTTGCTCTATATTTCTTGTCATCTTCCATTAGGCTTCTGCACCTTAGGGTATAATGGTCTTTTATACCGGTCCTGCAGTTATATATTTTTATTTTGTATTTTACCAAGTGTTGTCTCGTGTCGTAGGTTTAATTATTACAAGGTTAAATATAAAATAAAAAAATTACGAAAATAATTTTTACGGAGAATGTTGATTGTTCCGATCTATTGATGTGAATGATTATAAATGAGCCACTTTCAGTCAGAATCGCTGGTTTTTTAGTGAATATTTTATTTTAGGTACGGGCTATATAGATATGACTACGTTATTTGGTAAATATACCGGAGGCTACTGTATAATAAATCCACCTTTAGTATAATTGGTTTGAAAGTCCAGCAGTTTGTACTGTAGATACTCAGTAAAGACACTCAAATTTTGTATTGTTTTTTGTTTTCTTTAGGTTTGTAACGAATAACTATGAAGATTTATTTCGATATTTTAAATTTACGAACTTAAAGTTTTTTGTTTTCTTTAAATGCTCCAAATAAATGCACGTCAGATTTCCCCAAAATATTCTTAGGTTTATGTCGATAAGTCTAAGAAAAGTAGATGATTTAAATTGACAAATTTAGATGTAACTTAAATTACAAAACCAGCAGGTACAAAGTTTGAACTCTATGTTGACGGAATTTCAATTCTCCCCAACGCCAATGTTATATAAGTTAGCACTTGTTTTAAACTATACTTGTCAAACTCGTTGCTAACATTGTTTGAAGCAATGTGTTTTATTCTTGTCATCTTGGCTCTTTGTTTCTATATAGACATTTTATTACTCGTAAAAAAGTTTTTGAAATTATTATTGTTTTACTCTTTCACTTTTTAATTGCAGCCGTTGTCACGTTGAAACCTGTGTAACGAAATTATCACTTACCATGGTTCCTGAAATATGTTTTCACGTCTCATTCAAATTTTATACCTCTTGCTGATTCAACTTATTTTTAATTTTCCTAAAGTTGGTATTAAAAAGGGGTTGGGTCCGTATCTAGTAGGCGTGTACAACTTAAAAAAATAAATAAATAAAATAATAAGGCCCCTCGTTTTCGAATACTCTAACAGAATTAGGAACGGAGTACATCAAGAGTTGGTAATGAGAAACCTGATAGGAAATATAAAAGAGATCTAACACAAGGCCACAAGAAAAACGTGTAGATCCAGCTAGGTTGCCTCGGGATTACTAGTTCCGTACTCACTGTAGTGAGAACCTGAGCTGTACAACAGTGATAAGGGAAGGGTAGCGCTTGTACGTGTATATTGAAAGTGGCGATACCACGTGATGTTTGGGCAGTGTAACTTTGTATTTTGAGAAGATAAGGTATTGAAATTGTTGTCAATTTGTAGGAAATAAGTTCAATAATATTATTTAGCAATAGTGGATACAATTTATTTAAAACGTGAAATTATTAGCCGATAAGTGTGTTGAATTTTGGAAATGTTTATAGTAAATGTTGTGTTAGGTTAACGAAGAATATTCTTTAAAAAAAATCCTAATATATATTATTTCATGTATCACTCTTCTTCAATAATTCAATTGATTATGATTTCTTCTTCTTTAATTGGAAGGTCTATCCCTTTTGTACGTCGGCCACAAAGCTTATTTGTGCTTCCAAATGGTAATAGATGGTTTGATGTCCCCAGGAAGATTTGCAAGATCCACTCAATGTTATGTTCCACAATGTTGTCTTGAGAGATTGTCTGTTTCTTTGTTGAAGATCCAAGGATCTCAGTTGTGTCCTGATGAGGCATTCGCATTCTCTTGCAAAGCTACACTTCTTCACAAGACTCTTCAGTGGTTGATTATGACGATATTAAAATTGGTCGACTGGTTTTTGAAAAACATTGATTTTTCTTGCTGTGTAAAGGCAAAAAACCTTTTGGTGATCATTGCCCAATAATAATAAGATGATAGGTGCCATAATGGGTATCCAGTCCTATCATACAATATATTACAAGCCGATTCTCTAAAAGTTAGTTTCTTGGGCCTTGTAGAAATGTTGTGTTGGTAGATCAAGGGTTGCTCGGGTTTAGTATCTCGACTCCAGTGGCCCTTAAAGTTATACATATGTAAAGAAGTCTTCAAACGCTACGCTCATGTCGGTAACTCGGCCTTCTTTCTCGTCACTATACAATTATCACATTTCCTTGAAAGTTCAGTGTTCGAAATTACATTTTTCACGATGTGATATAACAAATTTCATGTGGCTGCTATCGTACCTACGTACAAACGACAACGGACTACTGCATGTCGAAAATCATTTTTTCGATTTCCTTATGAAATGAAAATTTAACATCTGTAAAAAAAACGGATGTCTATAGTTTTTGAAAATTACCAAACTTACCCTAGCTTTCGAATACTCTAAACGCGTTATAGTCGGTAAAGAATAATGGTTTGTCTACAGAGAACTGATAAGAAAGATAAAAGAGAGGAATCTAACTCAAGACGAATAAGCAAGGAACCTCGGGACCGCCAAACCCGTTCACTAAATAAAAGAATAATACTTATAGAAGGGGAAAAAAGTGTTTATTTTATGCATTTAGTACATAGGACGTTTAATAAATAAATTAAACACCTGATTAATTCATAATTTCCATCATAATCCACCATAAGAGAGTATTAAGCTATTAATTTATGACTTTTTATTACCCAATTATTTCCAACAAACGCCATTGCATCATATGATCCGACGATTATCTCTTCATGTGTTAATAATTACAAAACATTTGCATAATGCGCATTATCATTGAACAAGCAATCATTTGCACAATTAGGATAGAATCGATTAAAAGTTGAAATGCAGAGATAAAGTTTGCAGTTATGCAGAAACGGTGCCAAATCAGATAGGGAAGACATATATTGGAGAGGAAAAAGTTATGAAGTTGTTTTGACTAAAGCGAAAGATTTATTGGGATTGTTATTGTACTAAGGGGGAAGGAGTTAATTTATGTGTTGTTTTGTCACCTGGAAAGCAGTTCTTGGTGTCAAGCCTCAACAATAACCGTGATTTGTAATGCCTGACTCCATTATGTAACGCCCTGTTGACTTCACTACTCCGCCCGTTCCTTACTCCACTCTACTGCTTATTAAAAATATAGTTTATAAGATAACTTTTTTATATTAAGTAACTAGTATTTCAGCAGAGGAATTAGTCTGTAATAGCTGTAGATTGAAAACTGCTGTCATTAAAAGCTTCATATTAATCAAATAGGATTCGCGTTGAAGACCAGTTTTTATGGTACAAGCTAAGCAAGTTTACATCTTATATAAATCTATATTAATATATTTTGTAATTATTACGTCGATGGTTCAGTTTTACTTTTGCTTATTGACTTCCAAAATCTTACTTTGGTGATGATTAATTTTGTTTTATTTTTATTTGGTTTTGGCGATGGGTGAGCGAGATAGTTTGTGTAGAATTACTTCTAAAACACGTACACTGCTGTAAACATTTATATGTAGTAGTTGTATGAATCTATAGGTTTTTCAATTTTCCAAACTGAAATCAGTAAGTTTTAAACTGTTAAGGGAAGGGCATAGTGTGGGATTGTTTATAATGACAACTCTATTACAAGTTTAGCCTGACTTCAGTGAAATATAGTACTTTAGCACTTGCTTTAAACTTCGCTCTAACTTGCTATACTTGGCCATTATTCACACTTACACCCTGCGTGTACTTCAAGGGTAAACCCACTGCAAATTAAATTGTCATCCTTGTTTTGAAAATTTAATTAAAAATCCTTCGATTGTTTTGGTTGGAATTTTTTAGTATAAAAACGTGTTCTTTTACATTCGTTTTTATGATCTGTAAAAAGTTTAATTTTTAATACCAAATGTAATTTTGAATCTTCTTAAAAGGGAAAATTTAGCCTCTTCAATCGATAAACTCTGTCTTTTTCAACTGGGTTATTTGTTACCTTCAATCCAAGTTGTAAACAACTATTTGACATCGGCTGGATCGGAATTTTGCATGTCTTCATCTTCGTCTTCATGGTGCGTGCATCCAGCCTCAGGTAATGCCGACCGCACGGTGTCTCTCATACACATAGCTAGCCAGTCTCCAGTAGGTCGGATCAGTCAGAATTCGTCCAAGAGTGCAATTAGGTTGGAGTCTTCTCCTCAGCTCATCTCTGACCTCCGATCTGATGATACATTCAAGGAGGATGTGTTGTAGGGTTTCTTCTTCTATCTGACATACAGACACAGGGGCGACTCAGCAAGTTGGAAACGAAAAAGATAGGACTGTGTTACAATATGTCCTGTTCTAGCTCTTGAGGCGAATGTTGACTCGGACCTGGGCAAGTTCTTGTAGATAACAGTGTTGTTTGGTTCTTTGAGGAATCCGTAAAGACAGCGACCCGTCAGTTCATCCCTCCACTGCTCCACCCACCTGTGTCTCAGGATTCTGTGAGATGAAGCCATGCAGCCTGCAAGAGGTAGTTCTTTAGATGGTATAGGATGCATATTGGTGGCTGCCTTCGCTATTTCATCAGCTTTCTCATTTCCCTGAAGTCCGCAATGACTCGGTATCCATTGAAAGAAAATCTCATTGTCCGTGGACAGGTTCAGGAGTTCTAAAATCTCTTGGACTCTGTGGTAGTAACTTGAGGGCCTATATTGTTGGAGGAGTTGTAATGCGCTTTTGGAGTCGCTGAGTATGCATATCTTTTTACTTTTTACAGTTATGCAATGAGCAACCGCCGCGTTGATGGCCAGTAGTTCATTGTCGGTACTGGAGCTTGAATTCGCTGGGACAATGAAGGACTCGCCTGTATGTTCCGTAAAATAACCGGCTCCAGATTTTGATTCTGTGGAGTTTAATGACCCATTAGTGTAAATCCTATAGTGACTCTTATGTGTTGAGTGTATAACTTCAAGGGCGGCAACTTTTTGCATTTCTATAGGGAATTTTGCATGTAAACGGACAGCAAAGCAGTACAATGAGCAACAAAATTAAGGTGGTTATTTCTATCGAGTTAATCATATTGTATCTGGGATTAGACGTTTAAAATTTTCAGGGAAAATTTGCTTTCCAAAGAAATCTTGCATTTGTGGGAATTCATAGTTAAATGACTTAATGGTGTGGCTTACAGAGGCAGCTAAGTTGATTATATAACATTCTATTGCTTTCATTGGATGTAGCACGTTCTGCAGCAAATTTCTGAGAAATTTGGATCAATAGTTGAATAAGGTGACATCGTCTTTAAAATATTTTATAATAATTCCAACCAACATAAACTAGGAGGTTTGACAGCCTGGTTTCTCTACTCGAGAAAAGATGGATCATCAGGGGAAAATAATGCCTATTCTATTCCTCGCGTTGCAATCCTTGGCTGTAGGGATTTGCTGCTTATTATGGAGATCGTTAAATTGTCACACGAGACTGGTACCACTGATGAAGAAGTAAATAATTATTAGAGATTAACAAAATTATTACAGATACTCTCAAAAATGAAACTAAAATAGAGCAAATATTTAACTATTTTTAAGGCTTGGTTTTGACAGCATTCGGAAATATCTTCATAGTTGTTAAAGTGCTTAATATTCTACTCTGTAGACATTGAAGGACTACCTTACCCTAACCGCCCATTATCCAAGCCCTTGAACTTTTCTTCTGCAGCCTCTTTTCCCCATATATTTCAGATCTTCCTAATTGTCATCCTTCCATCTATTCTTTGAATCGCCCTCTTTTTCTCCTCTCCTCCCAATGTCAGACATAGATTATCTTTCATCCATCCATTCTATATTATGGCATGAATATTTTTATTTCTGTGATAATGATAATACATTTCTCAGACAAGTTATTAAAAGTGAAAATAATAACACCCTACTTTCAACAACGACATTGGTCAGTGGCGTTAAAGGGAAAAAAAAGTGGAAAACAGTACTTTACAAGCAAATGGATGAGCTAGAAAAGTAGGAAAATGTTGGATTCCTGTGTGAAACCCCTCTTAAAAAAGGATTTACCCGAGGTTTGGCGAAGGTAAGAAATTTTCATCTCTACTCGTTCAGAAATTACCTAAGGGTTGCAAGATTTGTTTTCCCGTCTGTGATATAAATCTATCTAACATGTCGTTTATAGTTTATGTCGTTTTTTGTCTGCCATCTACAGAACTGAATTTTGCGTGATGTAGCCTATAGTTTGTTTTGGTTATTATTTGATATAAATCTATCTAACATGTCGTTCATAGTTTATGTCGTTTTTTGTCTGCCATCTACAGAACTGAATTTTGCGTGATGTAGCCTATAGTTTGTTTTGGTTATTATTTGATATAAATCTATCTAACATGTCGTTCATAGTTTATGTCGTTTTTTGTCTGTCATCTACAGAACTGAATTTTGCGTGATGTAGACTATAGTTTGTTTTGGGTATTATTTAATTTTTTTGATTGGTCGTGTGAGAATGATAATTAATCATCTTTCGATCCACATTCATCGTTTAAAATTTTTTATCCAAATTTGACCTCCAATTCATAAGGTAATACTACGAAATTAAAATATAACCTAACAGTCCACTAGTTACCTAAAGTTGTCTAGAGTTTTTAGAGACCATTTTAATAGTTCTAAATCACTGCTGAAAGCAAAACATCCGGAGATTTTCTAACACAAGGTATGTTGTTATTTGACGCGATTGCTAATTTACATCGCGGTTTTTAGCATAACTTTATTAAACCAAATATTGCTTACATCGCTTTTATTAATATTTATGACGGGAATTAAATTCAGGAGAAAAGTATAATTTTAAAGAGCATTTTAAAGTAATGAATAATTTTAAAATCAACTACCCTTTAGCGATACAAGGCTAACCTCCAGAGAGTTTCCACCGCTTGAACTTCCTCTGTTAATATAAAATAAAAGGGAAATATAAATTATAATTTTGTAAAAAATATGAAATAATGGAGTAGAATATACTTTGAGAGATTTTGTAGCATCGCAACTAACTTGTGTAATAATAAATTCAGTTGGCAATGATGTAAATATGGTGCATCTAAAAGTACTGTTTGAATTTTGTTTGTGTTTTATAAGGCGACAAACCTCTCGGTCATCATCATCTTGTGATGAAAAGGACATAAAATAAAGACCATAACCCTTGAATGTTGTAATAGCGTCAAGATCGGAAGGAAGCAAGTGATAGGAGATATAACAACGTCCAAGACTACATGAAAAATGTGTAGCTCCTTCGTGATTACCACATTCCTACTCACTATAAGTCAGCCTCTGTGGGAATTAAAGAATTAAATCTGAACTGAATCTCTTAGAATTGTTGAAATCCCTCTATTTAATTCACAAAATTAATTGTTGTTTTAAAAAAAATTTAAGGTTTTTTTTTTTTTTTTTTTAACGAATTAAGAAAATAGTGTGAGTCTCCAGTTGGTCTAATGGGTAAGAGGTTCCGTCTTCGATTTCCATGTGGTTTAAAAAGTTTCAGTTATGATTCTGCTTCGTAGGACGAAATGGGAGCCACTACGATCCTGGTCTCGAAGGTAGAATTATGGCGCCGTAGAATGGAGATGCTGACCACAGATCATCTAATGAAAACCCGTCTAGCAAACTTAGGGGCTGCTGTGTTAGAGATTTTTTTGTGATTTATTTTCTTTGCACGCAAAAATCATAAGGAAGAGAACAGGGGTTATAAAACAAAACATACAAACTGAAAACACAACCACTGTACAAAGAAAATGTAGGAACTTAATTACTTTATAATGTTACAATACTAAATTTTCAATCTTACTAATTTTTCGCTCAAGTATTTCTTTAGAAGATATATTGTTATAGAGAAGCCCCTTCACTATCCTTTTTTGAAAAATGTATAAAAAATATTTTGAAATATATTTCAATAGAATTTAAGCTTGTGCTCTTTCTATATAATGACGACGATAAAGGTGATTTTGTTTATATAACTACCTTTAGCGGAACGGAAATTTCCGTTTAATGATATGTTTTGTGCACTGAATCAAAAAAATCACTAGATTCCATTATATATATTTTTTACTTTAAACAACAAAGACCACACAATTTATTAATTATCTGTTTTTTAACAGCTTTATAGACGATTATTTTGTTTTTAACGATAACGTAAGCAGATTTGGAAAAATAGGAGTTTTGAGTTTTGTTCTTATGGTAGTTTTGTGACAACTCCCAAATTTTGAGTTATCGAAAACATTATAAAAGTATCAAGATTTAGTTAGAATATTAATTTCACGTATGAAATTTGATCAACATCGGCCGGGCAGACAGACTACATTCTAAACAAACACTTTTAGAACTCCGAGGATCTCAAAACATAACTTTGATATTTTGACCCATCATGTAACCTTCTCAAAACTAGATAGATGTATGTGAGAAATTAAAATAGACTTTGATTAAATTAAAACATTGTAAAGTGCAATTCTATAGTCCAACATGCGCTGTCAATAATCTGTCAAATCTGATCCTATCTGAAAATAAACTAATATAAATCTGTAGAAATATCAGCTCCTTCACGTCCCTCTCGCCCATGCAATTTATTGTAGAGTGAGTGGAATTCGTAAAACCCTATCAAAACTCGGGAAGTGTGCGAGTCAGCATTTTTATGGCACAGAGAAATGGGGTTGTATAAAAGCTAACCGCATCACGTTTAATCTACCCAATATACAATCCAAAGTGTTTATTTGTTATTGTAAAGTTTATGTATTGTTATACAGGGTGTTCCACTGTTTAAACTCTTAACACATGTTCCGGTAAGGAAGTGACGAAGTTAGATTAGAGTGTAAGAGAGTTTATGCAATATTAGTCGTACTCATTATTAAATACTTGTTATTGTTATTGAACAAATATTGGAGGTAAACGTAAAACAATCTGTATAGAGAGTGATCAACTTATCATGTCCACCATTCGTATATTTAAAATTACAAAAGATACAGTACACTTGATATTTACTTTTTTTTCTTTTTTTGTATGGGTTTGTATGCATATTTTAAAACCCTGTAAAAAGTAACTCGTATTGTTACTTATAAAATGTACCCCCCCCCCCCCCCCCAAGACCGTGTATCTTAACACCACTGAATGTTTTCTCTTTTTTTCTCAAATACTTCTTCTTTTTCTATGCTTGATAGTGGTACGGTCCACGGAAAGTCGATTGGTTTTATGCGGGTTGCATTCTGAAACATCGCTAATTTGTGAAGGGGTTCAGTATAGTAAATTAGAATCTATCTTGCACTTTTTAATTACATTTTTTACTATGTGTGCATGAATTCGTGCATACTGTGAAAAACTAAAACTATAATGTAATCTATGAATGTAATTCGATAATACGTTTAATTTAAAATCTTATTGATTTTCATGTATAATTAAAATCAGATTTATTTAATAAATTTAGATATAAATACAGTCCTACTTTGTAATATACTATGGCTAAAAAAAAGTACTATATATATATATATATATATATATATATATATATATAAACATGTTCTTAAAAAAAGTAGAAAATGTTGAACTAAAGAGTTTAAAAAAAAAATATATTTGAAGATAGAATAATTTTTTTGGTAATATAATAAGAATGTACTACCAGTTTTTTTTATTCTTCTTACTACACTACAGCTGTTTCAGGATAATACTGCATCCAGTTGAACTAACAGTAATGACAAATACGGTTGCATATAAGATATAAACATTTACTAGTGTTTCGTGTATAATTATTTATGTGTGTGTTTTAATTAACTTTTAACTTATGATAAGCACCTGATGATGGGATTTATCCTGAAACAGCGGCAGTGTAACGATAAAAGAAGAATAACAGTTTCACTATTGACGTCAAACGAAGTTTATAGTTATTAAATAGGTGGTTCAATAGATAGAAATTTCATAATGATTTAAGTAATTGTGATCCAAAAATAAAGAATAACTTGTGTAAAACAATGTTTTTGTATTTATTAGTTTAAAATATATGAAAGTGATTAAAAAATAGACAGTACGGTAACACTGACTTCCAGGAAGGGTGGAGGGGGGAAGGAGACGTGTAACACCTACAAGGTGGTCTTCGCGGGACGAGTACTTGCCTACCTTTAATAATAATAGTTATTGATAATTGATAATAACATTAACTTGGATTGTGCTTTTCAATTCTGTTGATTACATTTCATTGCAAAGATGTTTCCTTTCATTATGATTGTGTGGATATATAATTGTAATTAGCGGAATGAAAACCACGTTGTATTAAATTATCCCCTTTGTGTTGAGGGGGGGATGCTTGCTGCGGGCGAACGAGTGCTCGCTGTTGAAACATTAATTAATTTATATAATTTACTTGATTTCAGTCGCCCGATGTTATAATTCAGCTTCAGATGCAGCAAGTTCTTCTGTAGTTTGATATATGCATTTCGTACTCTTGTCAGGATGACACTTCTCTCTTCTGAAATTTTTTCTTCGGATTATTAAAAGGTAAATCCAGTGAAAAGGACCATTTGGAAAAATTCATTTTCGAGGGAATGATTTTAAGTTTTTTTTATTTTTACTTATTTTTATTTTACCCGAGAGATCCTAACTGGATCACCACTTTTATACATTTAGTCTTGTATTTAGACCCCTCCCTTTCATCTCTCCTATGAGGATTCTCTTGTTAATTTTCGATGCTGAAGCTGAGTATTCGAGGACTAGGGGTATTTGTGTTATATGTTTATATGTTATGAGAGAGAGAGAGAGAGAGAGAGAGAGAGAGAGAGAGAGAGAGAGAGAGAGAGAGAGAGAGAGAGAGAGAGAGAGAGAGAGAGAGAGAGAGAGAGAGAGAGAGAGAGAGAGAGAGAGAGAGAGAGAGAGAGAGAGAGAGAGAGAGAGAGAGAGAGAGAGAGAGAGAGAGAGAGAGTGAGAGAGACAAACAGACAGACAGACAGTATAGGGTAACGTTTTATTGACTCAGGAAACCTAAAAAGTTATTTTTTACATCCCGTCCGTCTTCGTTGTTGTTCGTACCTAAGAATGTTAGTGCCCACAAAACATAAGAGAGGAACTAGAAATAATTACCCTATATTGCAATAGGAACTATAGTATGCAACCCTATATTAAAATTCAGAAAATTTAATTGAAAACGTCAAAATGGTCGCCATTTAAAAATATTTCTTATCATATTATGTTTTTCAACTCGTAATACACTTAATAATTAGATAAAAATTTGCAGATATCAATTCTGCATGTAATGATACCAACCCGAACTTTCTAAGATGGAAAATAGCGAAGTTATCGGCAAAAATGTAATTTTAACCTTCCTAAGGTAATGTGATATTCTTACAGTTACGAGATCCTGCAGGACCGACCGTAGCGAGACATTGATACGAGTGATACGAGTCCGTTAAGGCCTAACCGACGAGGTTTAGCTAACAGTATTTTGGATAAAACACCTTGATCCGTTAATACAATTTAACATTTCTGAGATTGGTTGTTACGATGGGTAAGTACCTCGACGTCGCCCGTCAACTTGTTCCTAATTTACTGCACACTCTGTACATGTATTTACTAACTTTATTATTTATAGCGAGTTGTTCCTACGAGTTTCTCTTCTCTGCAGTTAAGTTATTATTCATTTAAAGGAAAACGTTGTCAGTTTAGTTAAATTTATACCGTGCTTGTAATTCATAAGACTTGGTGCTATCAGGAAACACCATATTTCACTTGAGTCAGACTCCAGGTCCAGCCTGTAATGGACTTGTCACTATAAACAATCCTTTACATCGGCTAACGTTTAAATTGAATTTCGCTTATCGCCAAACGGTCGTGATACATTGAGTCCCCGCCATCTTGCTTCGTAAGCGTTAAAAGCAAAGTTGCCGGCTGCAATATCCCAATTCGATATTGCACATGTCGGAGCTACGATCGTTATATAACTTTACTGTGTTGTGTAATCTCTCTCTCTATCACTTTTTTAATGATTCATTATTATTGTTAATTTATTTTTGCGCTCATTTTAATTAGGGATATGGTTCTCTACGTTTTAATGACCAGGAAGGAACGCCTATTTTTTTGTTTGGGTTTTATTATATTATGTAAGTTTTGGGGTGGTGATGAAATATTGAAACTGAGGGATTCCCGTCCACTCCCGAATGATGCTAAGATCCTTGATCTGCCGTTGTCCTTCTTCCGTCACCCAAACGTTTTTTAAAGTTGTAAAATAATTTGATTTGATTCTTGTAGTGGACCCTCGTCACATTATTATTACTGGTTGACATGTTTCGGAGTATATCCATCTTCAAAAACTCCTTATGTACTAAAGTAATTTTTGAAGATGGAAGTAATCCGAAACATGTCAACTGTTAATAATGTGACAAGGAAATGCTGACAATTGCATTCAACATAATTATTTAATTCCTAGTAGATATATTGAATATCATAATAAATTTAATTAGTAGCTCCAATTTAATTTAAGAATAAATATTCAAAAACGGCCTATATCGACAGGACTTCGAGTATGCGAAGACTCGGGGGGGGGGGGGTCATTAAATAATTGCTTTTCTAAGGCATTGATAAACGACAGGTTTTCACCTTTACACAAAAAGAAAAACAATTTAGTTTTTAGTTTGAAGAGGTTCTAATTTTTATATATACCTTTTAAAATTATAACATAAATACGTCAATGTTTTTTAATTGACGAAAACAAAAGTCTGAATTTGTAAATATTTTCTTATTGAAATTTTTAAAGTTAGTTTCAAGATGGCCGCAAAAATTATAAGGTATAAGAAGTTAGCCATAGTGCTCTAATAGTCGTATACGAAATTTGAATTTTGAATTTTATACCGTTGTCTAAATATCGGATTTAATGAACACCCTGTCAGAATGTAGAGTTCTGTATGTGTTTTACTTTGATAGAAGTGAATGTCTCATCTTGCAGGTGATGTTGCGTTGAGCTGAAGGCTTACCGGCCTCATTTCATTCTGGTTTCCGTAGTAATCATTGCGGGCGCGGGGATCCATTTCAATCTCGCTAGCCTTTGTTACTTGTCATTTCCTGCCCTTGCTTATTGTCACAGAAATATGATCCTCTCTTCCCTCAGCCTCGGCTTGTTAATATGCCCTTATATCAACTCTTTTCCAACTTTACAACTTTCGCCCCCCCCCCAATCTAAATGCGAACA
This sequence comes from Aphrophora alni, assembly GCA_963513935.1. Taxonomy (NCBI): domain Eukaryota; kingdom Metazoa; phylum Arthropoda; class Insecta; order Hemiptera; family Aphrophoridae; genus Aphrophora; species Aphrophora alni. Next base: position 112,311,238 of record OY740771.1, on the reverse strand, counting down.
ATAATACCTGGTTTTTTGAAATATTTTTATCAAAATTATTCTTGATAAGGAAAGATTAAAAATTTGAGTATAATTGCTTAGGTTTTCGTTGTTTTCCACTGTATATAATACAGGAGTAATGTTGTCTGTGATATTATAAAAGTCATTGATGAAAAATATATTGAATATTCTATTCGTATTAATTATTGAACTATCACCAACTAGTTTTATTTATTTATTCGACCATTTTCCAATAACATAAATATTATTCAAATAATTCGCTTTAACTTTTTATTCATAGTAAAATCCAGAACTGAAAAATGCTTCCTATATGAGTTTAACATACATTACAACTTTAAACGATGTGATTTTGTTAGTTGTTGTCCAAACCCTGAGAAAAACTCTTTATTGTATGCAGATGTAATTTGGATTTATTAAATCAGCTGTTATTTTCATTGCTATTTATTTGTTGCCTTAGTTACGAGTTTTCTCATTTGTTGACTAATTTCAAACACATGAATCTAGTAGATGGTAAACTTGTAGTCCTTTATTAATTAAGTGATTTAAAAAAATAATAATAATCATTACAAATGAACATTGCATTCGGTAGTATTATGAATGTGAACAGAGTAAATTGAAAGCGTAAATTTATCTAAACATTTGTTTGATAAGAGATCGTCTTGAAAGTAAGTTCAGTTGGAGAATAAAAACAAAACTAGTACAGCTACAGAAAAATTATTTATTACAAAACAATCTACAAACCTTAAACTATTTTCCTACATAGTTCCCACCAATTTCTACGCACTTGTCATAGCGAGGCGCAAATTTTTGTATGTCTTCTTCGTAAAACGTTGCCGCCTGTGTTTCAACCATGTGGTATCTTCTTTGTTGAAGTTTTGACCACCATGGAACGATTTCATGTGTAAAAAAAGATTGAAGTAGCTAGGGGCGACGTCAGGGGTGTACCGAGGGCGGTCAAACTGGTCACAGCCAAAGTCCTGTAAGAATTATCGTCTCATGTTCACAGTGTGAGATCACACATTGTCATGTGTGACATACAGTTTGTGAGCACTCCTCACCGCTTATTAGACTCTTTATTGCGCGACGCAGTTTTCCAAGCGTCTCGCAGTAAACATTTGGATTGTTACACCTCGCGGAAACAATCAACAGTCTGTCTCTAAACACTGAGCACATGTTTCTTCGAGTTGTCAACATTTCCTTGGCTTTAGTCTTTGCTGGCGATGAAATGTGTCTCTATTCCATCGATTGTCGTTTGATTCAGGGGTTTCATAAACGACCCAAGTCTCATCCCCGGTCACTATCTGGCTCAGAAAGTCATCACCCTCTTTGTCGTTACTACACTGCCCTGTGACGTTGTTTTTTGTGTTGCTCTGTAAGAGTTTTTGGCACCCAACGAGCACAAAGTTTTCGATAAAGCATTTTTAAAGAAACAATTTCATGAAAAAGTGATCTGGAAATTCGATAGAAAGAGTAGAAATTATAAATTTACGGTTATTCTTTTCTCGTACTGCACGAACCAATTCATCACTTGATGCCCACTTCGTTCGTCATCGTGCACTTGATCACGTATTTAATTGAACTGTCGGACCTATCTCCTCAACCATTGAATCACTCATCGCATCTTCTCCTTAAACCTGGCAGAGCTGTCGACTGGTTTAGTGTTCTTCGCATTCTGAAAACGAATTACAGATCTAATCTCATAAGCGGCGGGATTTTCAATCAACTTCCGCCATTCAAAACAATTACTCCAAAGCGCAAATAACAAATAGCGAAGTCAAAATGGTGTCTCTCATTCTCCTTGACTTAGACCAACTACTGCGCATGTCCTGAACTGCGATCGCATCGCCGGCGCGATAAGAAATACAAACGGAACTTACTTTTTGGACTTACCTCTTATTAATCGTAAGCTTAGAAAATTAATATTCGTTTCAAAAGTGTGTAAAAAATTTAAAATGTTCTCGTAATTCGCAAATTATACTGGTTTGGAAATCCCGATGGATACGCCTTTTGTCATGTACTCTTGGGTTGTATCTCCCCCCCCCCTCTTCCCTTCATGTTTTCTATCAGCTCCTCTTTGAACTTCCGTTGTTAGTGTATTGGAGAGCAAGCGTCTTTATTGTATGATGACTGAAAGGTTTTCGCCTTTAAACAACAAATGCTGCTAAATAATGTAAAAATAATATTTTGGAGTTTTCTCTAATATTCACTCTGGTACCTGTATGTGCCATTCAGAAGTCTATCATGAAAGTTGCGCTAATAAAATCAGCAGAGATAAAAATATAACAAAACGCAAATGAGTAAAAAAAAGAAGCCAAACAAGAACATATGCGAACAAAATCGTATAAATGTTATAGGTGTCATTGGAGGGATAAAAACAACCACTTTATGTATTATAACCGCAGCTATCTATACTCGGATGTGATGACACCGCACAAGAAACCCTTCCTATCTCCAATGACCAATTAAAAACTCGCCTTCTATACCCGTTAATCTTAAAATGTTTAGATTCTCTCAGAAGTTTAGGTAGAAGCTAGTAATATTCTTTTAAAATTTATTTTTTATCATGGTTTATGATTGGCAACTATTTTTAGTATTGTTCTATTGGGTTAAAATATGGAGCATTTATTATCATTTTTGTGTAGTTATTATCGCCTTCTTTATTTTTATTCCAACTGATTGAGAATCACTCGTAAAATACTGACGACACATACATCAATAGTGTTAATAAAGCGTCACTTAATATGTATACCGTTGAATTCGTTAAGTCTATCGTCTGATAAATGTTTTCAGTTTTCTTTGTGCAAACTTCATGCCAAATTTTGAATGACATCTAAAGGTGCCAGTATGAATTTATACAAACTTCATGTTAAATCTTTATAGGCATAGCATTAAACTGTTATTATTCCTAGCGGTAGAGACTGACAGTTGACTTATTTCAAAAAATATATATGTATTCAGGTTTATTCAAAAAGTAATAGACACTTTTAATTAACATAGTAAAATGGTTTTAATAGACAGAAAATAATAAATAGTAGCATTACAAAGAGGACATTTCAAAGCTTTTTTTTACACTGGTTATAGATGTTGGATATGAGCCCCACGGGCTCAATTCGACAGTCAAGTTAAGTTAATTCTGACCAGACTCTGTTAAGGGTATCGACGTCAACACTCTCTATAGCTCTTGTTATGCGCTGCCTTAATTCTAAGAGGCTCAATGGTCATATGTGGGAATAAAGACTTGATCTTTAACGTAACCACACAGAAAGTCGTATGGGGTCAAGTCTGGATTGCGAGGTGGCCAAAGCATGAGTGGCATATTGTCGTCAATCCAGCGATCCGGTAATTGCACATCGAGGTATTCTCTGACATCATGTTACCAATGCGGCGGAACTCCATCCTGAACAATTATGTAGTCATCACTGTCTTCCTCTAGTTGAGGGATAAGCCATTCAGTCAACATGTCCAAGTAGGATGAGCCTTTAACAGTTCTTTCTTGAAAGAATAAAGGCCCGTATATCTTTTGCTTTGATACAGCACATAAGACGTTTAGCTTAGGAGAATCCCTCTCGTGTTCAACAATTACTCTAGGATTTTCAGTTCGCCAGATACGCACGTTGTGTTTGTTAACCTTTCCGCTAATATGAAATGTTGATTTGTCACAAAAGATTAGTTGATCAATGAATCCACTGGTGTCTGGATGTCAATACAGAACGCCAAACGTTTCTTTTTATCATCAACACGTAATGTTTGCAACAGCTGTAACTTGTAAGGTTTCAACTTTAGACGTTTTCTCAAAATCCTTCAAACAGTTGGCTGTGGAATATTAGGCTCTACACTCACCTTGGACGTTGACTTTTTTAGACTGCGCAGGATAGAAGCTCGAACCTGTTGCACACGATCTTTTTCCAGCGATGGCCTCTCGATACATTTTGATTTGCATAAACAACTTGTATTTTTTAATATCTTGTGTATATCATACATAGACTGCCTATGTGGTAAGGGTTTTTTAAAGCGCGTCCTAAACTTCGTTGCACTAAAGTAACTGATTCGGTTTTCGCTAGTTCAAGTACACAAAAAGCCTTCTCATCGCTACTATTACCCATTTATAAATAAACAAAACCAAGAATTGTCTTTCAACAATGTTCCAAGAATCAGTTGTTAAAATAAAACTTTATTTTAGTAGCTGCCCAGTAATGCCAACATAACCGGTTGAATACCCTGTATTTTCTACGCTTAATTTCAAAATAATCATCGTATTCTGATCTTCTATCGAAGTATTTATGTAAATCTATGCTTTTAACTTAATCACAAAAGCATTGGCGTTGAAATCATTTTCACTCGAATGTAATTTAATGTTTTAAAGAACAATCCTTATTAATCCTACAATTAAAAGAAATGTTTATTTTAAAACATTCACCGTTAGCAAAAATGGCACTTAATATAATTGTGATTTAAGTGTATAAAAATATAATTTTATTTCGTAACCCTACAGAGTTTTAACAAAGAGTTGCCTAATACAATATTTAAAACAATAATTTCCCCCTCTTGGTCATCATCGCCTAATAAAAAAAAAAACACGAGAAAATAATATAAAATTAAGAACCCTAGTCCTCGAATACTCTAATAATGTCGAGGACAACAAGAGTTTGTCAAGAGAGATCTAGTCCGTAACAAATTTGTAGATCCAGCTGGGATTGTTAAGCCCGTAGAAAATATAGCTCTGATACTTTTTTTGATTTTCATAGTAGAATTTCCAATTGACATCTAAAAGTAGAGTAGAGATTTATAGGTGCAACGCCAAACAATTACTCTTTTCCTTACATCAGTTTATCTTTACATTTCAAGTTCCCAGTTGGTCTAGTGGTAATGACCTCACGAGTGAGAGGTCACGGGTTCAATCCCAGTGGAGACTTGACTCAGCTTCATGAGTTAAATTTAAAAGGCTACAATTAGTAACGAACTCTGGTTGAGAGTGTTCCACGGGTATTTCTATGCGATAACCACACATTATCGTCTAGGAGGTGTAAAGCTCTTCATGAGTGCTGCTGCGAAGTGGAGTTTAGTTTTACCTTTTCATTTCAATAAATAACTGATATGTTTACAGAGGGTTGTTTTATTCAGTTTCCTCATGGTATTGCTGAACGCCCTTAACAATTTTTTTTTAACATTAGCATGTTAAGAACTCTGACAAACGTACAAGAGTCAGTCTTTGTCTAGTGATAAACTCCTCAACTACAGTCTGTAATGTATTCTTAAAGTATACTCCAGAAAGAAACATTAAAACAAAGAATGCCTGGCGTTTTAATAAAAGAGTAGAATTTCAAATTAGTCAGGGGAGGAGAGGGGGGAGTGTGATGAGATACTTGTACAGAGGTCGATCAGGATTTGATTAAATTCACTTTGAAAGTCTTCTGCTCAAAGTTGTTTGTAAAGCTAGAACATTGAAGACGGGAGAAATGTCAATAAAAGGAACTTTAGGACGAGGGGGGTATTAAGAAACTACACATGAGTGCTTCGCCAGAGCTTCTTGCCCCTTGTATATTGCATGGCTCTTAGCTTTAATATTTTTAATCCTTCTTATATCTTCCTTGAAAGTGTTTTGGGTGTATACATAGGTCAGGTGTAGGTGGTGCTTTTCTGAAAATATTTGCGACCGAAAATAAATTGCAACATTTGTCGCGCTTTATAACGTAGTGAATTAAATTTATTGGCTGGAGGGTTTATGTCCGTATTTAAAATGGTGGGTAGTGGAAGGGGGGGTGACGTTTGTGTAGTGTAACTTCGTATGGCGAATAGATTGGTGTCGATTTTTAGATTATAACGAGATCAACAATATTATTTAGCACTAATACCCGATAAAATAAAATTTGCAAAGTAATAACATCGGTAATACGATCGGTGGGTTAAGTTTTTCGTAATAAAAAGTGTCATCCCTGCATCCGAGTGACAAGGAGGGATTAGTGATTGCGATTGCTGGTTGAAATTAGATTGTGCAATACTTTTAACTGTATTACTTTAGTAAGGTGATCCTGACTAAGTACATTGCTCATGTCTCATCGTCTCGGTGGTGGACTATTCAAGGTAGCGTTCTGAACAAATTTCCATAGGTTCGAAAAACAATTCGAAGGATATACGAACAAAAATATAAGAAAAGTATTTTATTTTATAAAAAATTCAAAACAATTCAGATAAACCAAAATTGACTAATTCAGAGAAATGCAGATTGAATAGAAAACTCGAGAAAGCAGAGCATGACCAACGCCAGCGCGAATACTTCGTCTGTGCCCTACGTAGAAACCTAGGGATCGTTCTGAAGAGATTGTGAAGAGATGACAGTGTCCCTTACGAATCTCATCTCAAGAATGATGTTGTTCAGTTGTTTGCAATGTTTGTGATTGCCTGAGACATTTGAAGCCATTTAATTTGCTTGGTAAAAAACGAATTTCAGTGGTATCACATCTATGCCATATGTATCTATTATCGGTCTTTGATAAATAACATTATATTTAATTAAAATCGACCAACTTTATTCCAATCTTACTCTTCCTTTAATAACACAAAGACGGATTCAGACCATAAACTATTTTGATCGTGTCCTCGTACACAAACTACGAATAATTTTTCTGTTGAAATTAGAAACGTGAAAATATCTTTTATTTGAGAACAGTTGTCTAAGAATAACGTTTGACAATAAATATCTCTCTTGACTTAAACGTAAAGATTAAAAACAATACAGACAACTTTTATAGAAGAGCAATTCAAACAATACAAGATTCTTTCTCCTACAATGTCACAATGTATGGTTTTGATTCAATGAAAAAACTTTATTATGTTCAGTTGGCAAAGGATTGATTGAACATATAAAGGCTTACAATTTTATATTTTTTTGTGGTGTTTTATGATCACTAGATCGTGGGCACAATATTTATCGAGCAATCTTGCAATGTCAACTGTTTCAAGCATTATCTGATAACTTGGACACAAGTAAATATATTTGTATAGCGTTTGAAAAACATTTTCAGTATATTAAAAACAGATGTAAAATAATTTGTTCCAGCCAAGGTATTTTATTACTTAATCAGTTCTAAGGAACATTAAAATAAAGACAAAACTAACATCAACTAACAAAACTAAATAGACCATCAGTTCTCCCAAATAAGTGTCACTCTTTGGAGGTGATCGTAATTTTTTTTAAATTTAGTTAAAAAATGATACTATTTTATAGTTTAAAAATTCTGTTACTTTAGCTCATGAGAAAAATAGTTGTGGACAAATTATTTCATTGTTAAATTACAATGAATTGATATGGGTTTGAAGTTGATTCTGAGTTATTAGATATCATCAAAGTTTACAATTGTCTATTTCAAACAATTATTTATAACCATAAACATTAGTGATGGATAACGGTAGAACAGAGTAAATTAACAACCTTACCAAATTTGGAGTCAAAATATTAAAAATTTAACCTAAAACTACATTTTTCCGAAGGAAACTACATTACGACGCAAAGGAGAAAAAATGAGTAATACAATGTAGGTAATATATGTAAATAAAAAAGCACGAGTTCCAGATGGTGAAGTATATGGAACAAGGGGTTTTGAAGAAACGATTATTTCCAGCATATAGTAGGGGTGAAACAAGTGATTTCTATTCAGAATTATTTCAATGTGCAAACGATTAACCAGAATAAATTTCAGCCCAATCTAATGAAAGCCATAATATCTGAGCTTCAATTACAACAATCGAATGCATTTGTTTGTTTTACTATCTTCGGTTTTGTAGTTAAATGAAATTAATTTTACGAAAAAATATTGGATTTTACAAAAATGCTGTTTAAAAAATTTCTTACTGTTATACATCACAATGGTAAATTTTTAAAAGATACAATTAAAAAAATATATTTTTAAAAAATGGAGACAATTTTTAACTTTTTTCTGAAATGCCTCAAAACATTTTCAAAAATACTTTTTTAAATATTTTCCCTGAAAATTTAGAATGTTTGCAAATCTTCAACGGTTGTTAATCTGCATAATACGCATCTTTTCCTAAAATTTCATTAAAATCCATCTCTACTTTCTAGACTTATAGGTTATTCTTTAAAAGGAGGATGTAAACAAATTAAAATTTTTAGTTTATGTAACAGCTCATTGAATAGACCAATCAACTTCAAATCCATTTAATTTTTCTTTGTAATTTAATAATGAATAAATTACGCTCACCCCCAAAAGTCTTTAATGTCCTGTTTTAATCGTTGATTAGATTGTTAAGTCAAATTAAAATTTCAATTAATAATAAATTACTAGTTTGATGTAAATATGACACATTAGTGTCAATTCTGTATTCTGCCCCAAGTGTATACTCTATTCTGGCATTACATTATAATTCTAACTGTGATAATATTTCAAAGCATTTCCTTCTATAACTGGTGAATTTTACAGATTTGTATTGTCAATATATTTATCATGTATATACAAATGTAGTTGGTTTAATCTGTGTAAGGATATGTTTTTTTCGTACGTATGTGCTGGTAAATATATGGTGGGTAATATTGTTTAATCAATATGTATTTTTCAGGTAAATTTGTGTACATAAGATAAATTATTAAAATTAGAAAAGTTTTTGACTAAATTGTAGAAGCCAATTTGTTTATTTAAAGTTATTTGATAATTATATTTATCTAATTTTAGTAGAAATCGGTCAGCCATTTATGCTCTCTTTAGTTGAGTTTTGGTCCTGGCATCATGATTTTGTGACCCCAAATAGGGTTTTAATCTCCTATCCATTGTTACATCTTATCTTAAAATAAGGTTGAAACTCTGTTGATATTTTTAAAGGAACGAAAAGTATATATATATATATATATATATATATATATATATATATAACAATAATTTTTTATCTAAATACAAACTCCTCAAAAGTGCAGGTAATAATAGTTTATTAAGAACAAGAAAATGTTACCTTTAGTAAAAGCTTGTAAGGCCTTTTAAAATGGAAATTCACACGAGTTTGAATTAAGTTACCATCCAAAATAACATAGGGCTGAAGTAAGAAACTACTATGGGGGAGGATATCCTTTCTAAAAATGTTAATGTTACATACTTCTAATATTTAGGTCCAAATATTAGATCTCCTTGCAACTCTAATCTTTTATTATTTTCAAATATCTATGTCCAGGTATTCACTCCATAGATCCTATTATAGATGATTACTTTTCTATGATTAGGCACTAATTTTGATCCTAACAGAATAATACAAAATAATCTCCGTTTGTTTACGTTAATATTGATCAGATTTCTGCGTTATTTCAAAATATTAAAAATATATAATTGTATTTAGTCACTATATTTAAATATCTACCCTTTTTGTCTAGTGCAAACCATATATATTATTTCTTATATATTCTCTCACCTCAACTAATTACTAGTCCTACATTTTTCGATCTTTCCTCCAGGTGAAAAGTTATCTTTTCAAACTTTCAGTGTTCCTAGCCATCAAATAGTAATCATCAACACGTGAAAAATACTGCTATGTTCTGTATAAATTAATTCCTCCTGGGTTACTGTATCTTTTATTATTCCTCCATTTTGTTTTGTGTTTTCAAAGCAAAGATTGAAAAGTTGGATTATCCCCTTCCGCAGTTCTTCTTTTAATTCAAGAATTATTCTGCTTTGAATCTTATCTTTAACTTTAGTCCCCTCAAGGCCAGTGTCGGTATGGGGTAATCCCAATGTATTGTATTTGGGTATGGAATACCAGCTTCGTCAGGTAGTCTTGGGTTAGATCCTTCTCTTTCATACTGCCTTTGATGTTTCTCATGAGCAACTCTTGTTTTCTTCCGATAATGACGCTATTCTAGGGCTAGATGTGTTTGCTCTTTTTTTTAAAGCGATTACGACTGATATTTTTCGACTTTAAAACACACACATCAACAGCAACAACAACATAAGTTTTTCAGCGCAATTTTAAAGAAACTTACAATCTTTTCCTAAAGGTAACATTTTCTTAAAAATTAATGAATTAATAATAATTATTACTTCTTTGTCGAGTGTTGGCATTTCCATTTAAAATGAATACACAGATTTATTTAGATAATTATATAGTAGATCTAAACATCTCTGCCAACTGAACAAAATAAAAGTTGTTTCAAAGAATCAAAAGCACACATCTTGTGATATAGTGGAAGAGGGAATGACTTGCTTTGTTTGAATTGATCTTCTGTAAGAGTTGTCTGTATTGTTTACGGTTAGGTCAAGAAAGATGATTTATTGTCGAACCTCATTGTTCTCAAATAATAAATCTGTTTAAATGTTTTTTATTTCAACAGGAAAACACTTTCAATAAAGATTAAAAATATTAAAGCTTGCAGCCATGCAATCTATTTGGGCAAGAGGCTTTGGCGAAGCATTCATGTGTGGTTTCTTAATACGTCCTCCCCCCCACTCCACCTCGTCCTAAAGTTCCTTTTATTGACATTTCTCCCGTCTTCAATGTTCTAGCTTTACAAACAACTTTGAGCAGAAGACTTTCAAAGTGAATTTAATCAAATCCTGATCGACCTCTGTACAAGTATCTCATCACACTCCCCCCTCTCATCCCCTGACTAATTTGAAATTCACTCTTTTATTAAAACGCCAGGCATTCTTTCTTTTAATGTTTATTTCTGAAGTGTACTTTTAAGAATACATTACAGACTGTAGTTGAGGAGTTTATCACTAGCAGAAGACTGACACTTGTTTAATTGCCAATGTTTATAAATAACTGTTAACAGTCGAGTGAAACAAGTGTATAAAATAATTGAGAGCAATTTTATTACTTAAAAACTGGTTCTAAAACACATTTGAATGTTATACACGAAATTGTCCCCTTTATGGAGTTAAGCGTTATTTGGGATTTTAAATTTAATGTGCAAAAATACTAATTAATTAAACTTTTTTTAAACCACAAAAAAAAAGACAATTCAATTTTGAACGACCTCTTGACTGCAAGACCTCAAATATTTTTACTTTGAATTTATAATGGTTATTAATCTTCATAAGAACTATTCTTTTATATAGTTTAAAACCCCACCAAATACTTATAAGAGTTTATACTCTGTACTAATAAGCTAATTGTTAAAAATAGCTTTTGGTATATTTAGATTATGTAACCATTCGCTGTGTAAATCAATCAACTTCCTTTTCTTCATAATTTAATAATGAACAAGTTTGTTAATAGTAAATTTTGTCGTAGGAGCTATTGAATCGGAGTTATTTTTAATTTCCATTAAATCTGTATTGGAGTTATCTGTATTTATATAGAATATAAAGAGTTGTACAGATCGTGTTCAAGAAATACTAGGTCTACTAATCAAATGACATAAACTGGACCACGTCAGGTTCTTAATTTTAATATATATGTAAAAAACTTTACCACTGCCATTAAGGTTTATATATCTTAATGTTTCTCTTTGTGCTCAATATTTTGGTTAGTAAATTTTAGAAGTAGTTTTGTCATCTAAAAGATGAATTGCTACATACCAATACAAATATTGTTTAATCGGATATTTGTCGTTATTTGTGTATTTAAAAACTACTACAAGACGTTTTGAGAGTACAAATCAACTCTCGTTATCAACTGTTAAACCTAGAGGATAAAAGAAAAAAAGCCAACATAGCCTAGTAGTCTAGGGTCATGTTGGAAACTAAAGCTACCCAAATGTCCGATTTAAACCATATTGATAATATGAACGATCCATCATTATCAAATGACTTTTAAACTATAACATAACAATAATAATCATGTAGGTGTGATATAATACAGAATAATCAAGTCAAATGGTCATCTGTAAAGCTGTAAAGGATGCAAAAAATTTAAATGGAGTACCTTCCCTACATTTTTTATTGGATTTAAAAATAGATACAAATTTTTATAACATATTTTCAAATACTATAATAAAGTAGGGAAGGTACTCCATTTAAAGTTTTGAGATCCTAATGGTGGCCATCTTGAAATGATCAACCTGTATATGTTATAATGATAATAAAGTGTAGATCTACTTAGTTAACTTAACCTTAAATTGACTTATAGGTACTCTACTGAATCAGCAGTTGTTTGTAAAATTTTTCATGGTAACGAATGTTAAAATAGTATAAACTTTCACGTAACAGACAAATTGATTTGTAATTTACTGTAAGTTTTGTTGAATTGAAATTTTGTGTCAATTACAGCTCCTGATTCAGGACAAAATAATAATTTTGGCTTCCTCATAACCGACATATTGTCAAATAGTTTAGTAGGAACAGCTTTCTCTACATTTCGATTTCAACCCTCTGCCAAGGAAGCTCCCCTCCGATACATCACAATCTGCCGTAGTAAAATAATACTACTTTTTCAATAATGTTTTGTTTTTTATCGAATACAAAATTTAATTCGTTAAGAATTAAAAAACAAAATTATTAAGTGTACAATAGCTCAAATGATTACTGTTTGTGTGTGTAGTGCTCCATTTAAATCAATAAAGGAACATATTCTGTAGATAAAAAAAGTAAAATTAAAAACATTGATTAAATTTCAATATCCGAAATGTTTATTACTTACCAAGTATATGAATTATAGTTTGTTAATAGCAAAAATATTCGACATTCCGTCCGTTCGTCGTTGTTGACATCTGTACGTAAGCACGATAGCAACCACACAACTTAAAATAGGAATATCAAATTAGGTGTATAACTCTATTGAAATTCAGAAAATTGTAATTATAATTATTATTAAAATAGCGACCATTTTAATCCCATGTCTAGTGTGATATTTAACTTTAACACATTAAATTAGACAGATTTCAATTCTATATTTAATGGTACTAATCCCACTTTTCTACGATGACAAATGGCGAAGTTATTGTCAAAAATGTAATGTGACAATTATACTCTATTCAGTAAGACCCCTTGGTCTACGTACTAGGCTTAAAAAAAAACATTTTGAGCATTACATTTAGAGGATCTGTCTGATAAATTCAATTTCGTATATGGTTTATTTTGATTTCATAACTTCCAAATTGCTATATTTGGGAGATGATATTCTTGTCGACTAATAATTTGATTTCTATACGTGTTTGTGTTGTTCTCTGTTTATTTTGTTATAAATTCTCTGACAACGAAGTATGTAGTGCTCAATGAAGTTTACAGTTCACCATCCAGAGTCATTCTCCAGAGAGCTTCGGATTCCACCTTGACGGAATATCAAAACACGACTCTGTGGAGTTAGTTTGTTTTCAAATTCTAACGAGACAAGATAGAGTCTCCGGAGGATGCTATTAAAGGGAATGCCGAACTCTGGCAGAGATGTGGGCAATTTTGTGTCCTTCAAGCTGAAAGGAATCAACAGTCGATGAATATACATGGTGTATTGAATGTTAGACGTCATGTTTTGGTTTAAACACTTTAAGTTTGCGTATAAATTAAGTTTATAAAGAATACGGGAGTAGATGCGCGGCCTAAACCTGTTTGACAATTTTCTAAACAGTTATGGTCTACGTTATCCTAAATAACTAATACAATATTATTATACGGATTTCCATATAGAAGTTATACAATTTACTGAGGCTGGCGACATTAACGTTGAAACATGTTTGATTTAATTAACGTATTTGTAACAAATTGTTTTATTTTAATTTAAAACAATCAGAAGTCAATCTAAATATTTTTTTACTAAGGATTCGACGTATTAGGGATTACTTTAATATTTAAATGGTAATATAAATTATATTCCTTTCCAGCCTATATCAGTGGAAAATTAAATATATTATATATATGTATACATATTGGATTCGCATTACCTCCTGGCACTTCAGCCTAAAACTCTTTTTGTTCACTTCCTTAATCCTAGTTGACCCAGTTCAGTTCCACACCCTTATTGAGTTAACCTATTTGTTGTTTGTTCTGATATCTACTATTTATTCAAAACATGTGAGAAGGATTGTACCAGTTCTCTGATACCGTTTATTTGGGGTTTTTAATTGAATTGCAGTGGAGACCGACAAGTATAGGTTTTTAAAAGATAATTTGACCAAAAATGAGAAGTTTTTACTCGTGTAGTATTCTCTGAGATTTAGCGGCTTGATATAATAGTCTACAAAAAAATTGAGAGATAAAATCAAAAAATTATCAACAATATCTGAGAAATATGTAGATTTAACAACATTTTATTTCATCCCTCCCCCTTTTTTTTGACGTATTTTCAAACAGCCATATCTTGCGAAAATGGCAAAAATATAAATGTGTTATTTTTGACTAAATTAACTAAAAACAACATCTCTGGGTCTTTTTTCAATTGTTTTTGATTTAAGGAAAACAAACATTTTTATTGTTTATAACAATAATAAATATTTGAGCGTCGACTTTTTTCTCATTTTGTGTAGACGTAGCGATTCGCCACCAGGGGTTCACTTTAGTGAATACAGTTGTAGAAATCCCGAGCTATTGTAGGGTAATTGGTCGGCTCATATTGACTATAAGCTTAGAAAATGAATCTTCGTCTTCGGAAGTGTGCATACAATTTATAAATCTTTTTGTTGCTAGCACCCTTAGGGGCTCACATATAGTGAGTATGAGCTTGAAAATCCCGAGGGATCCTAACTGGATCACCACTTTTATACATTTAGTCTTGTATTTAGACCCCTTCCCTTTCATCTCTCCTATGAGGATTCTCTTGTTAATTGTCGATGCTGAAGCTGAGTATTTTAGGACTAGGGGTATTTGTGTTATACATTTTTTTCCCTTTTTATAAGGCAGTGATAACCGCGAGGTTTTCCACCTTTGAATAAAAAAAAGGAAAAAAGAAACGATTTCCGACTCCTTTTTTATTTCATTCATTTCTTGTGATTTAAGTTATTTTGTAATTTTATTAGACTATTATTGTTTCCGTAATTGTGGTCAGATGTATTATCAATTTTAATTATAAATTTCTCCGCAGTGCTCATTGAAAATTGCGTCGATTTTAAAAATTGTTTAATATAAATCTTGACCTATATGAAAACCGGAAATAGTTTGTCCAATTTAACTGTAATATTTTCTTTCAAGAATCTATTTTATTGCGATTGGTAGAAGAGGGAATTGAGCGGTTTTCGATTACAAAGTTGTTTACAATAGAATGATTGAGGAACCGTAATAAAAACAATTACTTGCTACCGCATTATTGCCCGAGAAGCTAAGCTAATGTCGAGCTATTGACTTTCATGAGGCCTCGCGTCTTAGTTATAGTTTTATCAGTTTCCATTTCTGACAGTTGATATAAGGAGGCTGAACTCAAGAACTGCTTGAATGAGTTATTGAATAATGCAGACAGCATAGTGAGTGATTGAACGTCTCTACTACTCCCTCCTCCTTCCACACCCCTCTCTCTCTCTCTACAGGGGTGATGAACTGGCCGCATTGCAGTAAAACCCCATCTTTAACTGACGATCTTATGCATGTGTGTCTCGTAAAACATTTGTTTGGTTTAATTCATATATATTTTTGTATTATTTATGAGTTTGTTTTTCCTCGTAGTAAATCTTGAACTACCGTGGAAAAGTAGTTTAAATTTAAATTAAAGAATAGAAGTATTTAATAGGGGAATCTAGTTACGGCTCTGTATATCTATCTGCTCTTCGTGTTGATTTTTAGTTTGTTTGCAAGTAGGGAAATTGTGGCAATCGTGTGTAAATACTTTTTTGATTATTCTCGACGTATTGAGCACCTCAGAACACATTTGTACCATTATTTTAGAATAATGACCTTGTGAAATTTTTGTGTCGTGTTATCTCAAAATGGGATTTTTTTCATTCCTTCTAAACTTTGACATTTAATTACAAAGTGACTATCTAAACCGGATTCCTAGATTTAGGACAATGTAGTTGAGGATGAACAGTAAACGAAACGTAAAATATCAAGAAAATCCTATATTCGGAAACATGGCTGTCGTCGTGGAAGGGTTCTGCTAAACTAGAACCAACACGTAAAGCTGAATTGTGACCTACCACCCCTCCCACTCCTCAGATATTTCAGCCTATCAGAGTGACGCCAAGTTCAGTTCTTAATTTTAGTTAATTGGAACTTGTCACTGAAACTTATACAGTTTGTGTATCTGAGTACAGTACTTGTCATCTCATTCATTTTCAAAATGTTTGTCACATTTTATCTGTCTACTGGAACCGTATAGTCCAAAAACCAACCATTCCTTGAGTCAATCGATTCTTCTCAAATTAAAATTTTACCTCAATCGGCTCAGACGATCTTCAGATGATGCGTGATTAAAGTTCCACTAATGAACAGACAATACTCCAAATATAGTCCTAAAGACTCTACCGTATTAGACTAATTCGGTAGATTAGATTCGGTAATTCGCCACACATGTATAAAAATGTTGAAAACACGATCTATTTTTTAATCACAATATGCATAAATAATAAAAACTATATTTATTTGTGAATATACTTATACGATTGTTTTCTATTTTTTATCGGGTGTAACTGATACAGAAAGTATCAGATAGTTATAACAGGTATGAACCTGTATCAGTATCATATTGTATCAGGATATCAACAAGGTTGAACACACATTGTATAACATATCCACATTATATGAAAGTGACAGTAAACCTGTTTATTACAAAGTTTGTAATCATGATTTATCCTCTAGGCTTAGTTAACCAATCACACAAGCGCTTTTTCGCGTAGATAATTTCATACAAGTGTAAATTGTTTTAACAGAAAGTCTAATATATAACTAAAATAACAAGATTAACAATAACACGTTATTCAGTGTAGTTTAACCCTAGTTCTAAATACAGCACGAGTTGTGTAAAGCCTATAATTGCATCTAACTTTGCCCCATTTCCAACATCTGCCGCTGTCCACCAAGTTACAAACAGAGTTCAAATGAGTTATTGAATTGAACAAAATGGCGGAAACAGCTCTAATTGCGATTTCCTATATTTTATTAAACTTCATTCACTGAAAATTCATATTGAACAGTTGGACATTGTATTCATTTACTTGCATCTTCATTTACTAATATATGGTGTTAGACTTGGAAAATAATTGACTTCGCAGTAAAACATACAAAACGTGGTCCTGTTTAAAATCTTTGATTATCTGATAAAAAATGGTATTAATTTCATAACACTTCTTTAACAATCCTTTGATAATTTATTAAAACAAAACTTTCAGCTTCCTATAGACAAGCGCTTTTTGTTTTTTCTTAAGAAGAAGTTTTTCTTAGGATCGGAAATAATTTTTTCTTTATTTTAGTTTTGTATATTCGAACTCTTCTGAAAATCACTTTAATTTATTTTTTTCACAATTATTGCAAAACTCCCACACATTGGTAAATTTTTAAACACTTAAGCAGCATGATTTGTGTACTTTTTTTACTTCTGCTTTGAATCACTTTCCTAAGAATGTAAATCATATCCTACCAGAAAATGAACACGAGCAAAATAAACACTTCGTACAATATCATGACTATCGACTTTACATTCATTGACTCGGTATGCTTCCTCCAGTTCATTTTTTGACCTATATTTATTCCAATGTTTACTGAATAATGTTTACTGTATTAAACATTATTCAATTATTATTAGTTTACTGAAGGCAGTGAATTTTCACATTATTCAATGTCAATTTATTGCGTTAAAACCAATCATTTAAAATTTCATGCTGTTCTACATAACTTTTTGTTTTAAGAAGAAAGTATTGTTTAAAAAATAGTGCTATCATCGTAGTTTTTCGTATTCTTGAATATCATTCATGTATCTGTAAGTAAAACAAAATGGCTCTCAACACTGAACCCTTTGGTACACCGAATTTAATTCCAAGACAGATATACAATTTGTAATGTACATTGTATTTGCACTCTGTCAATTCCACTAATTGAGACTTTTAAGATATGACTGGAACCACTTGTTAGTCAATCCTCTCACTCAAAGTGTCTTCAATCTAGACAACATTGAATGGTTTAATTCTATGAAATGGCTTTGTAAAGTCGTAAAAGTTCTGAAGGCTGCGTAGTTATTATATTTAATTTAATTATTTGTTTAGTTGTAACAATGATGGCAAGTGTCCGAATAAACTACAACTACTTAAACAAAACTGGTACATTGTTAACCAATTAATTTAGAAATAGAATACCCAGAAATGTTTGTTTGTGTTTCTAAACCAATGTAGGAGTGAGATAGTTTCAAGCTAAACTAATGTGTTTATTGATTGTTTTTATTTTTTGTTTCAGGTAAGAATACTATTGCACACAGATTACTTGGCAATGTGACTTCTCATTAGAGGTAGGGAAATGTTACATATTTGCTTTTATAATGTATTATTCTGTTGTTTATAGGAATATAATGAAGTAGTATATTGTTATATTAGATTTTATTGAAGTGTGTGTGTGTGTGTGTGTGTGTGTGTGTGTGTGCGTGCGCGCGCGCGTGTGTGTATGTGTGCGCGTACATGCATGCGCGTGCGCGCGCGCGTGTGTGTGCGTGCGCGCGCGCGTGTGTGTGCGTGCGTATGTGCGCGTGCGCGTGTATGTGTGCGTGCGTGCGTGTGTGTGTGTGTGTGTTCGTAGGCATGCTGTCGACATCGTCAACACAGTTGTTGGATCTTTAGTTGCGGGGTTTGGGTTTCCAAAAGGAACCTGGGTTGCCGCCGGGGCTCCCCACGTTCCCGACCGGATTCGGTAGATCACGGACACGCAGGAAAGGCCTAATTTGGCAAGTAAAGTGAGACGCATTAACCCTGACGTCCGGACAATCGGACTCTGGGAACCGAGAGAAAGATGGACGACTACGTTTCTGTTAATAATGTCGGAGTAAATTATCTGTCTGTGTAGCGTTCTGTATTATTCCCGGTAGGCCGTGGGAATAGTCTAACGGTGGAAACGGCTAACAATCGCGGTAGAACTAGAGTTGCCGTATGTGTCGGTAAATTGGATAAGTCAACATTTATGTTTATAAAATAAGCATCAAAGCTGGTTGGTTGGGCAAAGTTAAAGAAGCTAAGTTATAATATTCGTATGCAGAGAGATCCACGGACCTGAATTACAAAACGTGGAGGCTAAGATAGGCAGTTTCCCAAACTCATTGTACTAACTTCCAGTAGGACCAACCCTTCGTACGTCACAGTATTAATTATTTATTTAGAATGTACACTTGCACTAACAGCCCTACACGTTCATCCTACAACACTAAAAATAATATTCATAGCTGTCTTTCTTCTAAAAATATAAATACTATTTTTATGCGAGAAAAAATGTAAGTGTCTATTACCGAGTTTTCCCTAAGTAGTACGTAATGGGAGTTAGGTTGATTTTGAAGGGTCCTTAACCTTGTCACTTTGTCGGTGATTTTTTGAAAGTTGTTTAAATATTTAAATAAACTATTCGTAACCTAAAACTCTATTTGATTTTACGTGTAAATTGGTGTTAATTAATTTCTTACCAATTATTGTAGAGAATTTGATTTGACATGTAAGTTGATGTTCCTTTTCATTTCTTACCAAATATTTTAGAGACGTAATCTGTTTTTTAATAGATTTACCATTCAAAATAAATTATGTCCTCAATGTACCTAAGTTTCTTTCAACGACGGCTGTTTCTACTATTCAGCCATTTTCAACTATTGAGGAGGATGCAATCCTATGTCAACTTAGTACAACTCTTTATACTCACCCACAACAAACATTTTATTATAAGTCATTAATGCCCGTGAAAGTAAACACGTATGAGTAGGTTTTCAAATATTTATTTGTACAAAAGAGTTATTTAATCTAATTTCAATAGAAACAATTTAGCTTATCAATTGTATTTTTAGTTTCGTCTGTTGTAACAGTTTGTAATTTTAATTGTTACGTTTGAATTCAAGTGTGTTGAAGGACTGTATCTCGGTTTTGTTCGGTGTTGTACTGGCAAATTGAATAAACTGTGAAAGAGCGGTTGAGTGGAGGACAAAGCCTAAAGGTTGTATATTTCCATACTGCTGTGGGAAACATAACAAGGCTGATTTCGTGTTTAAATATAACGTATGAGTGCATCGGAAAATTGTAACATGAGGGGCGAATGTTTTATGTCGTCATACGTAGTATAGATAAAGTTGTATCATAGGTCAAGAAGTCGATGTCTCTTGAGCTTCGGAATGATGTTTATCTGATATGTGTTGCTCAAAAGAGTTGATCGTTTTGATCAAATTTGGTATGATATTTAAAAAAAAATTTTTCCAATAACTCAACATTTGGGAGTAGCTACTATGAACCAGAACACAAGATTCCGATTTTATAACACATTGATTCCAATGATTTTAATCAAATTATGTTAAAATGTAGCCCCTAAAAATCTAAATAAAACATATCACCTTCGAGAATGGGAATTAATAAATTATCGCTAAAAATCTGCCATAGAGCTGTTGTAAAAGACTTATTTTCAAAATCTATTTTCGTTCACATTTTAATGAAATATGAAGAATTATGATCAAAAGTAGAGTGTGGGACACTTAGCACAAGAGTGGTGGAGGTGACAATATGACTTAGGCTACGCCCCCTTTACCTCAACTAACCAGCCAACATTACCACAATCCCCTACAACACACCTCCAACTTAACCCCTGTGATCGGGTAATCTTATAACACATGACTTAAATAGAGTGGATCGATAGGCGTTGAAAAATAAAATAAAAAATTACAAAATTGGTCGCAATTAAGCTGCAGAGAACTGCACAAATGATAAAAACCATTTTCGTGAAAATACCGACTGTTGTTTTTGTTTTATTCCCCCCCCCCAGAGTTATCATTTTATCAAAATTGTATCACATTTATTAGGAAAAAAGTGGAATTTTGTATTTTGGTGGCAGAAAGGTTGTTTAAATACAATTGTAGCAAATAACTGAACACTATCGACTAAATATCAGAGATAAATTACTCAGCAAACAATACTGTTGATTAAAGTCGGGTTATTAGATCTTAGATATCCCTTAGATCAGACACTGATGTTGCTATGGCAACCAATCAAACAACGGACGAAAGAGCTTCTCAAATAAACCTAATGTTGTGCAAACACTGGAGGCACATACATTTTGTTTGTTTTAAGATAAGCTATTAAATCGGCTTTTGTAAACATAGCATCTACTTCGTTGCCTAATTCTGAGCGAAGGATATTTCATTCATTAATGTAATGCAGTTTAGAAGAGAATAATACTCGTGTTTACATTAGACTAGATTAGTTGAACTTTTAAAACGTTATTATTTAAATGGGTCATTTAACAGAACTAAAACGATTCATGCAGACGTCTACAGTCTTAAATATCGTATAGAAATGTAATAATAAGCTGCTGTATTGTATCATAAACATCGTTTGTATAAGAAATATAAATTTTAAATTGTTAATAGGTGTTTCTGTTAAAACAAATAAAAAAAGTGAACCGTTTTATATCTAAAATTGATACTAATACCTAATGCATCTTAATTTATCTTGTCTCTAGAGACAATTTTTTTTTTATGAACTGATTTAATCTATTAAATTGCCCGCTTTCTCTAAACTAATTATTTAACTCGACTATTTCACATTAAGTCATTTCTTTTAAAGAATGATTTCCAATCAACTTTGAATCGTGTTGTTGAATAACACGCCCTGGTAGAACGAATGCGGAGACCATTTTTTAAATAATAAATAAATATGTATCCTTCAACATTTCGTATTCGCAACAAGTTCAAGACCTACACACCGAACAGAGCAATGTAGACTACCCAACATGATGTATAAAATGCTGTTGCACGATGGGGGCTAGTAAGCTTAGTCGAGTATTTTTGTGTTGAGAATATTGATTATGTAGATTGTAGGGCGGTAACTTAAGCCTTGTATAGAGTGTAAAGTGCCTCAACCAACAACTTCGCATTCATACCCAGATCTCTTGCCTGCGGGAACATCAACAGCCTCGGTGTTAATTCTTCTTTCTCTGAGTTTTATTTTTGTTTGTCGGTACTGTATTTATGTTTTGATTATGATTAGTGAAACAATGAATAAATATTTTATTAATTCATAGTTGGTATAATTTTTAATGAAATTACATAATTGCCTTGTCTTTGTTTTAAAGAAATTGTCATTCAAGTGAAATAATTCGCTTATAGTAGAGTTACATATGATAAAACAGTTTTCTTCTGGGGAGAGGGGTACAATTTTACTACTTAAATCTGTTATTAGGGGTATTGTAAAAAAAAATCTGTCTACTTGGATATGAGTGTAATTTTCTAGGAATGATTTTAGGTCCATAAAGGTACCGTTGGTTAGATTTTTCTAGTAGACTTCTCTCCAAAAGGCTGTTATTTAATTTGTAGACAGATTTTTATCAAGTAGGAATCAATTATAATCTTCCCAATTGTTATATAAACTTGTAAAACTTTCTATAAATAGTACGAGCTTGCCAATCCCGAGGGTTCTAGCTGTATCTACACCTGTTTCTCGTAATCTTGAGTTAGATCCTCCTCTTTTATCTTTCTTATCGTGTTTCTTTTGACCAACTTTTGTTCTTTTCCGATCCGGATGGTATTAGAGTACCTTCTATTTTGTTATAAGGCGATAATGACCAAGAGGTTTCTCGTCTTTAAACAAAAACAAAAAAAAAGGTGAAAGAATTTTTTCTTATAATTTATCAAGACAAGTCAAATATGAACAGAGTCTTACATAATTTTTATAAAACCTATGTTATTTGGCTTCTTAAGTATACAAAACAGTAGTTTGAAAAATCACATTGACTATCCACTATGGTAGATTTAAAATTTGCGTTTAGAGTAAAGAACATGGAAAAAAAAACTTTTTCATTTAAAATTTCTTTCAAGTAATTTTACTTAATAAAACATAAAATAGATTTATTTCCTTCTTAAGATTCAATTAGTTTGATATTTTTTGTATTTACACATTGTTCCGGCCTCTTCTAAATTGGTCTTCTTGAGTTTAAATGTACTGCATTTTATAAGATATAAAATATTTTATATTCAGAGCCCCTACTGATGTCTTGATTTCATCAACTTTACCATTATTAATTAGTTTTATATTGATATTAATTTTTTTAAATTATTATTAAGGCGATAGTAGTACCGTTATCAACAAAGAAAGCTTTTTCGAATAATGCATTTCACTTTTTGAATTAGTCGTTTATCAGCATCAATTTCAGGAATGCATCTTTAACATACACTTCCAGTTCGTCTAATATGTCTGTTTTTAAAATTGTTCAATATGTATTTCACCCCCCCCCCCCTAAGAGTGCCTCACTCTTCTATCAATTAATAAGTGTGTGGGAAGGTTGAAACGAGGATAGTTTGTGAATAGTGCTGTGGAGCTGAGGCAAACATGTTGGAAGAAGATTTCTTTAAAAACTTCATTCCCTATTTGAAATCCTCTAATGGCAGAAATAATTTCAATATAAATTGTCATCTATAACAGTTGACAACAGAAAACTAATGTTAAATTACTCGAATAATAAATTCCCCAAACACAAACCTTGGGGTGTTAAAGTTGATTTTTAATCACAAGGTTGGATACCTACTTGTATCCAAGTAGGTACATCTTTCATATGTCCAAAGTAAAAAAAAAAAAAAAAAAAAAAAAAAAAAAAAAAAAAAAAAAAAAAAAAAAAAAAAAAAAAAGTACCTTCGTCAAATCAAAATACTTTTTAAAAAACGAAAAAAAAAGAACTATAAAAAAATTGATCGTTAATGTTGAACATTATCTCGCACTTTTATAAGAGACTGTTAGAGTTGTCTTATTAAATCTTGAACCAAACAATTTAAACTTACATAGATCCTTTTTCAATTTTCATATTGGGACTGGTCCCAGACAATTAATGAAAAATTTAAAAAAATGTATATATGAAGGAACCAGGTCTACCTTTTAAAGATAGAAAAAACAACAACAACAACAAAATATATTAACATGAAGGAATAATTTTTAAAAGGTGTTAATTTTGATGTTACACAAAAATATATATGTTGTAAATCTTTCTTTATATATATGGGTGGTGACTAATATTCAAATTAATTCAATGAAATAATAACTTTTTGGACGTCCATAAATAATTTGTTTTATATAATTTAAATGAACTTGTAATTTTCTACATAATTTTATTTATATTTCACCCCTCTCCTTTTACATTGACAGAGAAAGTTAAAACTGTGGAAAACCCCCTAGACAGTAGCTTTGTAATCGCTAAAGGCCAGTTAATTTTAAAATTATTCATTACTTTTAAAATGGCTGTTTAAAGTTATATTTTTTTCCTCTTAATTTAATTCCGCTATAAATATTAATGGAAGCAATATTTGTGTTAATAAAGTTATGCTAAAAACCGCGATGTAAATTAGTACGCCAGAAGTCGCGTTAAATAACAACACAGCCGCCTTGTGTTAAACAATCTCCTGGTGTTCTAATTTAGAACTTTCAAAATGTTTTACCAAAAATTTGTAAAACTATAGATTACTAGTGAACGTTTTCTTATAGAATTTAGAACTGTTAAGATAATGCTAACTTCTGAAATTGTAGATCAAAACAGAGAAATCCAAAATTGTAAATAGTCATCGTAGATGAACGATGTCACAAAAGTAAATAATAACCAAAACAAACTATTCGCTGTCAAACATATCATTCAGTAGTTGTCAGCCAAAATGGGAAAATTAACCACGGATGAGTGTTACAACGATTTATAAGAATGCGCTACCAAATTCACAATATCTAACTATAGTAGGGTACTATCATTGCCAATATTACAAACTCAAACTATCGTACATAATACAAATATCTAATGTTTTGTAGAGTGAAAAGAATATGTGACACGCGTTAAAATGATAACAGGTTTGTTCTTGGATTGAAAATAAGATTTCCTTAATTATTCTAAAAGCTCTGAGGTATAGTTCACAATAACAGTTGTATAAAATCCAAGCCACAATTTATTTTATTCCAGTAAATGTTTTGTTCAGATGACCCAAATACCTTAAATCACTATTCTACGAATTCTGTGGGATACTTAATATAAAATCGTTACATAAAATACAAAGCATATTTTAATCTATTTGTGTTAGTAACAGTAGATATGTCTTATCATATGTTCTAAAAGTCTGCATAAATAGTTTGAAACTTAAGCCTTCTGGATACTTTTAGTTTGTTTTTACCAAATAATACATTAGTTTCCATATCATGAGGCCTTCTTGATAAATTCGTTGATTTGAGGACGAAGTGCTCCGATTGACAAAGCGCGCACTCCCAAGTATTAAATATTATGGTATAAACGAAGGTTAATTATCTTAAACATTACACCACCCACTATACAGAAGGAAAAGAAAAAGTACACTTCAATTGTATAGACCATGTTATCTCAACCTCACTGAAACTCAAAAAATAAATTTAATTGGGAAAAAAAAACATCTTTCAGGAGTTTACGAAATCACCTGTACCGTTTGTAATAAATTTTACATCCGTGGCCAAACGATTTAAGGAACACTTATCGCAACCTATAAAGAACCAAAGTCTCATTTCGTGATGCATCTCATGGATTACGATCACTCTTATAATAACATTAACAAGAATATAACTATTCTCCATATTTTTTAAAAAAAGGGGAGCCTACTTTCTTTACTGGATGAATATGAAATATACCCCGCTACTAGACGCAATCCCCAACATTTAGTACGACTACAGGAAGGGATGGGACTGCTTGATAGCAACAGGGCGACTTGTCATCATCCAACATACATGTGCGCCTGCTGATAGTCCTCTACAGAAATAAGTTTTTTTCAATAAGTTTGCTCAATTGGTTTTTTTCGTTTACATGTATTTCATTTTAGTTTTTTTTTTTTTTTAATTTGTGTCAGAAGTATTTTTTAATGTAAATCGATAAGTTTTAAAGTAATGTTATTTACTCACGGGGTCTATAATAGAACGAAATAAAGAAGAATGATCCCGGAACTGAAGATGACGGTATACAGTTGAAACCGGTAGTCCACTAGGATATACAATGATTTTTGACGTTAAGGTAATTAACCTGTATTAATTTATTGTTTTATAAAACCTTACTAAATGAAGTTTCCACACAAGTACAGAATTAAAAAAAAAAAATCCTATATGAGTTTCAACCTTTTCGAAGTCTTCACCTTTTTTTGATGTTTTCATATATGAATTACAACCTTTTCAACTTTAATAGGGTAGCATTTAAAACAATATCCCCCCCTCCTTTGCCACTGGATTTTTTGCACGCACGCGGGGAAAATTTTAAAAACTTTCACTTTCTTTACTTCTTGATGTTTCCATTTATATGAATTAAAACTTTTTGGACTCTAATAAGGTATTCATAGCCCTTAATACAAAATGTAATCCCTTCCCCCTTTTGACAAAGGACGTTTCCGCGCGCCAAATCATTTAAAAAAATTTCCCCATTCCCTACTTTTTGATGTTTTAATTAATTAAAATTAATATCGTTTCCACTTTAATAGGATATTGATAACCTTTAAATACAATCTCTTCGTCCCCCCACCGACCCAAAACGTTTGATTTATTATTTTGTTTCACTACAAAGAAATAAACCTAGTATTATGTTTTATGTATGTTAAATCTTGTATTTTTCTTACAATTTTGTCACTAAAGAAAACAAATTACAAAGTTGGAAACGTCACTCTCTCTAGTTGAGAAAACTGGCGATATGAGCGCTGTCATCAGTTTCATACACAACATTAATTCGCCGTATATTGTTTGTGTTGTGTCGATCACGTTAGGGAATTAAGGCGTTTTTCCCGCAAGGAACGACGTTATCATCGCATTAGTTCGAGTGGATTAAGCACCCAAAAACTGCCGAGATAGGAGAACCTCGACTTCTCGATATTTATTGGCGTTTTATCTTCTTCTTCTTCTGCTTCCTCTCGGAACTTAATAGCTTAGCTCCGTTACTAAACATCCTTGCTCTTGATTTATTCCGCGGTCGTATTCATTTAAACTTTTATAAATTAAAGTCGAGATACTAATTCCTCTTCCCCAAGGGTTTTATTTAATGCAGTAGGGTAACTTATTACTGTGGTGACCGAGGAGGCATGTTTCATGAGTGAAACTTTTTATTTGCATTCGCGACGGAAGACGGAATAGATTTTTTTTTTGTTTAATTGTTACTTGACGCAACTTTGTGAAAAGTCAAGTTTTAACAATAGCCTTTCCAATGATTTGAAAACTTCTTAGTGTAACAAATTGTTAAAATGAAATTCTTATAAAAGAAAGCCACAATATTTAACAAGCCCTGTATTATTTCACTTCACTACCTAGACTTCCTTCTGTCATAAATTTGAATACATTGTTCCTTGTACATTTTAAAACACTCAGCCAATTCTAAACAAATTATAAGTTATTCAATCTAAAAATTGTCATTCTGAGACACAAATATGAAAATATGTACGAAAAAAATGGGCAAATTGATATTTTCTATCCAATTGAATTCTAAAAGCCCTGTCAACTTCCTTTCGTCCCAACCACCATTTATGTGCAGTTGGCTCTCCACATTATGAAAAAAAAAAAAATAAATAAATAAAAAAAAAATTGATTCATATTTTCATTCGATCTGAAAAACTTTAATAGGGTTAAAAAATGTCCATTAAATTTTATTTTACATAACAGTTATTAGATATATTAATGAGACTTACCGTCACAATATTCTGGGTATGTACGCGTTGTAATAGTGGGCCTGCTGCATCGTGTATTAAATGTTTAAAGAACTTGTGTGTCTGTTAGACCTATGTGTCGTGTGTTCGTGATTTGTGATTTTTTAAACTAAGACAACGGGAAAACCCAGCATAAAACACTTGAAAATGGCTGAATAGCTGAAACGGCCGTAATGATATAACTACCTACAAATATAGACTATTGTGACGGTAAGTCTCATTAATATATCTAATTATTAATCGGTAGTCGGAATGGCGAAAACAAATATGTATGATAACAGTTATACTGATTTAAACTAGTTGATTTCCTCTAAAATTTGATATAACTTTCATGTATATATATATATATATATATATATATATATATATATATACATCTATCAATGCGTTTTAGAAAAGAAAGAAAAGAAAAGAAAAAAAGAAAGGAAAAAAAAGGAAAAAACCACTAGTCGGATTGTTTATGCTTCCAACAAATTGAGTCACTAGCTACCGAAGTCTCTGTGTGATGATTACAAATAATTATTTTTCTGTTAAATCACAAGGGATAAGATCGGGGCTTCGAAGAGGCCAAGGTAAAAGTGGCAAGTTTTCATCAGCTGGTTCATGAAGTTTTCACTGTCTTCATTTAGTTGTATCATCAGCCACACTCAACATATCCAAGTAAACTACTCCTTTGACAGTATTTCTTGAAAAATGAATGGACCCTACATCTTTGTAGCTGATACAGCACACAAAAAGTTCAATTTAGGAGATTCTCTCTCGTTCATTTTCCAGCTCTAGGATTTTCAGTTCCCCAAATAAGTACATTGTGCTTGTTGACATTTCCACTAATATCGAGAGTTGACTCGTCACCAAAAATGAGTCGTTCAAAAATGTCATCTTCACTAAGTCTCTGTACATCATTACAAAATTCAAAATGTTTAACTTTCTCGTCATCCCTTAAATTTTCCAATAGTTATATATGATAATCTTAAGTCTTTTACTCAGAATTCTCCAAACTGTGAGCTGCGGTATTGAAGTTTCAAACTCATCTTGGTCGTTTTGTGAACTGTGTTAGAGAGATAGTCGAACCTGCTCAACTTGTTCTGCAGGCGTTGTTGGTCTGCCTGTGTGTGGTCCTTCAGCCTCTACTCTTGTACTTCTTGTACCAGTCGTAGATTGATATCTAAGTTGAAGGATCATTATGATAACGAGTCCTAAAATGACGTTCCACGACCATAACAGGCTTCTCCGTTGGAGTATTGGCCATTTTGTTGCTAAATGAATAAGATCAGCTGACTACATTGTTGCCAACAATCAGCTGTTGTAATTAAAACTTGAAGTTATTTGCTATCAATTGATACTAAATATGACGAAATTAAATAAAGTATATATATGAAAGTGTATATTTCTTTTGACTAACCCCTGTATATGTATTGGTTGCCATCTTTCTAAAAGTGCCGCTTCTTGAGTTATTGTTTAAAACAAAAAGTTGGTCACAAGCTGTTATAAAAAACGTAATTTCTCGAAATCGGCTCTAACGATGTAAG
Organism: Aphrophora alni; assembly: GCA_963513935.1. Lineage (NCBI taxonomy): Eukaryota > Metazoa > Arthropoda > Insecta > Hemiptera > Aphrophoridae > Aphrophora > Aphrophora alni. The sequence goes on along the minus strand of OY740771.1, from coordinate 112,282,025 downwards.
TGAAGTATGAAGATCTAACAACTAAAAATTCCAAGTAAAATAAAAATTATCGTTCAGAAAAAGATCGGCAAAAACATAATGAACAGCTGTCATTAAAACTCGATTTCAGTCTAATCTAATGTAGGCCCTACGATTCGTATGGCTTCATTAATGGCTCAAGGAAAGTAATATTAAGCTCTTTTAAATATATTAGTTATTGTAAATATTTTTTTAAAAGATTTAAGTCATCATTCTTTGTTCGTTATCATTTTTTCATTAACATTTACCACACTGACATATTTGACAGTTAATATTTTGAATTGGTTAGGACAGAATTATTTGAAATTTTGCTGAATTAAAGAAGGAAATCTCATTTGTCAAATTATATAATCTATTATTGTTCCTTAATTTTTATTCCATTTGGTTGTGTACTCATATTGCCTATCTGACCCCCGGACTTTTAATCCCAGCGCATGACACATTTGGTTGTGTACTCATATTGCCTATCTGACCCCGTAATTTCAATCCCGGCGCTTAGAACGTTAATTTATCGTTTCTGAAATAGGGTTTCGTCTTCCAATATTCATGAACTCTTAGAATGATCGATTGTATTATCTCGTGTTAATTATGTATTTAAGCAAGTTGTGTTCGAATTTGACATTTGTTTGTACGTACTTGCCTCCCCCTCGCCGGTATGCACCGAACAATAAAAGCAAAGATTGATTGAAATAAGGAGATACAGCTGTGTAAATCACCAACACAATTAAATTAAAAACCGATATGTTGAATTTAAATAAACCAGTGGGAAACTGTAAGTGATTGAAAATATAGAAATTTTAATAAAATATAGGACTAAAGTTGTATTTTCTGAAGTTTAAAATGAGTTGCGTAAGTTTATATGCAGTGTTAGTAAATCCCCCTCACCTAGAGCGAAACCCTTTTGGTTACCTCAGGTTTCTTTTATGATAGTTTGGTATTTTGCAACTCCCCCTAAAGGGGGGGGATTTTGAGAGCGCTCAAATATATACATGGGAATACCATCTTGTGAGATGCCAAATTAAAGGGCATAAAAAGACGAAATTAATGGAGTTAACGAAATATTTTTTGGATGACCATTACCAAGATGACGTCACAAAATGTATTTGAGACTTTTTAATTATAAATTAAAATATGTGAAATAATTACACTGAACAGTTTATAAAATGTTCGCTAGATTGCACATCACGTGACATATCAAATTAAATTGCATTTTATGGCAAACCTAATGCCACCTATAAATATCATTTTTAACTTTATTATTGTATTTTTATTTTTATAGTTAGTATAAAAATACAAATTTTTTTTTTGAAAATGTCCACATTTTTAAATAACATTTTTAACGAAGTTAAAAGTGATATTTGTAGGTGCCAATAGTTTTGGCTTAAAGAAATTTAATTTGATATGTCACAGATTTATTGTATTTTACCTGTTCCCAAAAGTACCACACAGTACAGGTAAAATTTAGTTCAACTTTGAATGTTTCTCTCAGATTCCGCCAAGTCTTAAAATATGTAATCAAATTTTACCCCGTCTTCTCCCGATCATTCAAAATTAAAATATTTGCATCACGAAGAGGCTTTATGGTTTAATGAAGCGTTTTGAAGAACTCTTACCTTTGCTGTTTTTTATTTACACCTGAATAAACAAGTTTGCATTTGTATGTAGTTAAATTCAAAGGCAGTGATGCCGAAAGTTTCAAGTTTGTTCAAAGCCAATCTGTGCATCGGAGCCGAAATTGTGCAATTAAAAGCATAACGTTTTATATAGTTACTTTTTAAACGGATTTATTTTGGATTTTTTACTATTGTTAGTGAAACTGTAAAACCGTCAAAAGAACGTCAAACTGGTCATTCAAGTTATTGTATAATGATGAATATTGTTGGTAATTATATTTGGATATTGGTTATCAATTGTGGACATAATTTTAATACGCGGTGTTTCACGAATTTGGAACAACTCTCGTTATCAAGTGATAAACGTAAAACATAAAAAACATTAAAAGGTTGAACATGGACTAGGAATGTATTGGAATCTAAAACTGAGAACCCAGACTAAAGCAAGGCCTAAGCAATCGAAATTATAACACAAACATGATCAGAAAAAAACAATAGTGAACAGAATTGCATAGTGACACTAGTAATGAAAACACCAAGTTCAACTAAACAAAGAGGATTGTGTGCCAACGTAGTAGTTACTGCAGGTTGTTCGCGTTTGTCCTTTCCCTCAAGAGCTTAGCTAGTGATCTTGTAACTGTTCCTTGCGGAGAATTAACCGGAAAGTGTAATCCTTTTAAATAATAAAGGTGTAGATCCAGTTGGGTCCCTCGGGACTGCTCAGTAATGTGATCACCTGAAGGTAGGACTAATAGCGTGTATGTATATTAAGACTTTTAAATGTAATGAAAGTTTTAATATTCCGATACAGTCTTTGTCTGGAGTATGAACAATCGTAGCTCACGTGTAGAATACTTCATAAAACTCCTTAACACATTTATGCGGACCTTTAAAGACTTCAACTCTTCCAAGTAGGCTGAATAACTGTGGCAGAACTGACAGACGCCTTGTTCTAACCAAACCTAACTCATTTGTTTTGGTACTGCATTGGTCAGCATCCAGTTATTAGATTGATTGCATACTTTAACTGAAACATTTCCGAACTTAAAACTGATTCTGTAGCTTTTATTTTCTCTCCCGATACGTGGCAATACAGATAGGGTCTCTTCAGCTATGGTGTCTTTTTGATGCCACATTCGTTTACTTTAAAACTGTCATTTTGAATCTCGACAAACCAAAGAATCTTTTTTTTTTCTAATGTCCTCCTTCAGTTATGAAAATAAATAATTACAATGTGTACCTTAGAAATGTCTTCTTCATTTACTACTCTGAAGTCAGCTCCTTCTCGGAGTTTCAAGGTATCACGTAGATACAAGGCTCACTAAGTACTCTCTTTAGTTATTTTAAGATAAAAACCATAGACAACTCATTTCCATGTTATTTGAATATAAAAATGATAGCGACTTTTTTCCCCAATAAATGCCAGATTAGCATTTCTTCAACAGAAACCACTAATTTAAGTTGACCAAATAAATTAATCATTGTCTTGGTAAAATGTACAATCAATAATAATTAAATTCAAAAGCGTCTTTTAATGTGATTTATTTTGCTTCTGATTTATTACTTTTAATGTATTGCCGATTTTGTCCCTTCTTTACAACAAAAAGCACTTATTCCCTACGCCACTGACTTTATTGCTTCTAATCAAGAGGAAATACGTCATAAAAAAATGCAATGACATTCTTCGTTAGCAATGAAAAGCTAGAGAACATTAACTTTATTTCGGACTATAAAATATTCTTCCCCGAGTGCAATTAAATCAAGATAAAGACTAAAAGTCCTGTAAAGATATCTTTAGTTAATGTGCATTGTTAACAAGGAATTTAGGACATGTAGAAGTTAAGATGTGCTTTGAAGAAAAAGTCGGTATTTGTTTATGACTGCCGTAAATCGTTGGTAACGGCCAGTCAGCCATATCCACTTACGTTGCCTCATTGAAAAGTGTGAAAGAAGGTGAACTTTCTTTTATGATGGAACATAAACTGTGCCATCTATCCGTCAATAAAGTGCAGGCCTGTAGTTAGTTGAAAGTCAGGTTTGATACTGTTTGGGGGAAATTGAATTCTTAAGTTGCAAAAATGGGATCCCTAGTCTTATATTTTAGTGAATTCTTTACTGTATGGCTTAAGTATGTGGTTTAATAATAAATCAATGTTTTAGTACTTGTGTTATTAGATAATAGATAATAGAAACACTTGAAGAGGACGACTTAGACTAGCCTATAAATCGTTGTCTTGATGAAGTATTGTTTCTTGTACAGAAAATATGTTTGTTTCTTTTAGGAATTTTGTTCTTCTTCCATCGGCTCTGAAACCGTGCATGGGGTTTTGATGTCCTCGACAATGTTCCTTCATGACAAGTAACAACCATTCCCCAGTTTTTCACTTGCACCACACTAAGATCTACTTTAACGTAATCATTCCTCATTTCTTTGGTCTTCCTAGTCCCTATTCTTTGTTGGTCTCCACTCCTTTACTTGTATTTTCTTAACATCCCTCTCGAAAGCCATTCTTTGAAACTTTACAAACTCACAATATACGAGTTTCCAAACAACATATACATTTTTCTTCGCTTTTAACTCTTCAAGTTCGATTCTGCTTCAAAACAGCAATACAAATTCTCCATGGTCTTCTATGACAACCTTTAAATTTATCCTCTAAATTTTTTTAAGATCCACATTTTCACCATAGGTTGTAATTGGTCTTACCATGGCATTTTCGCTACATTATATACATTATAATATTTGCTTTGATCTTCTGCTTAACAGCTTAATATATATAAGCTTCTAATTAAGCAAAGTAACATTTCTTACCAGTTGTGATGATTTTCATTTATTATATGAAAATTTTCTATGAATACCTTATTTGCAAGAGTAATAAAAGTTCGTTTGGCCTATTGGTATAAGCTTCACATTAACAAAGTATATTCCAACAACAAGTTGGAACATTACGAGTAATTCAGACGACAGTTGACAAGCAGAGTTGTATGAAAGGAAGAGAGGAAGAAATGTATAATCCTATATGGGGAAAGAAAATTTAGTGGGGTAGCTCGGTCATGCGCACAGATGAAATCATTACTTTGTTGTAGATCTTTATCTTAGTTATACCGTCCTGCGAGCACTTGGATGTATGTTTTTTGCTATAAAAATGTTGAAATTAAATCAATATAAATCCGAATAGGAACAGAATCCGAGTAGTCCGCGTGTTTGAACGTTTAAAGGTTTCTGGATTTAGGTTTTGAAATTTAATTAAAGTTATATTCACTGTTTGAAGAACCTTCTGTCAGTTAAATACGATTCGCTCACTTATCACTTTTACCAGGGAAAAGTTTGACTTCCTGAATGTCAGATGTATTTAATCTAAAATGCAGAAATTTCGTTGGAAATATTTGTTTGCTCTGAGGTGAAATCAATTTGCATTGTCTAAACTTTTAATTTATCTTTGCGAGTGGTAGAGAATGATATTGTCTTACTTCGTATATCTTAATTACTTTATAATTATATTGTCTTGAAAATAATTGTTAATTTGATTCTGGAGAATATTATCATCCGTTACGTCACACAAAAATCTAAGTTTTTAAATGTTCCTTAAGTTTGGGAAAATAAATGTCGTATTCAGAAGTTAAGAATTCTGTCTCGAAGTACTAACGTAATATCATGGGTTTCCTGTAAGCAAGTTCTTCCTTGAAACAGTTTATACATACCATTTCTATTAGTTTACCTAGCAGAGGTTTATACCTGTCATAAACAAGTATCGATTGTTTCAAACAAATCTTTAATGTTTAGAGATTTCTTGTTAACTCCTCACATTACGGAAAGTATTATCTTTGTCTTTATTTTGATTTAATTACACCGAGTAAGAATATTTTATAGTCCGGAGTAAAGTTGATGTGTTTTTGCTTTTCATTGCTGGATTGTTCAAGACGGGTTTCTCTTGATTGGGAGTAATAAAGTTAGTGACAAAGGGGTTAAGTGCTTCCGTTTTAATGACGGAATCAAATACTTTGCTAACAATAGACTTAGAGAAATGTTTGCTGGGGTTGGGAAACATTTTGAAATTGTGACGTTGGGGTGTTAAGAAAAATGTGTTCAAGCAATGTAGTATCCAGTAAAAAAAAGAAAAGTCTTATTTCAAACCATTTTATAATTTTCTTGAAGGTATTGTGAGCGTCAGTTTTAAAGTTGGGTTTCTAAATTTTTTCCTAATAAAATAAATGTTCTACATAAATTCCTCTGGTACGAAAAGCAACTTTAAATATCATTTACGACTTTGATATTTTTATTTAGGGGTATTAAAAATTGCATACAGGCGTATAGTTATGCAATGTGTCTGTATGTTGCGGGCAATGTTTTGAGTATGTTACGAATTACATTTGAGTTATTGAACCCATGATGAGACTGCGTCGCCGAAACACGTTTTAAATAAACAGCAAAATGTACAAGACGGTGTTTCTCAGATAATTTTTTTCATAATTATACTCCTCTATACAGCTTGTATAGTGACTTGGATACCATAAACATGGGATTTTTTTAATAATTGCTTGACAAAAATCATGTTTCAAAAAACAAATTAATCAACGCAATAATAGTGTTTTCTCTGCCCGCTAATTGAAACCAATATTATTGTATTATTTTTACTGAATCATCTAATTGTAAATCTTTCCTCTCTCCTCCCCCATCCCTCTCTAAATACTGTTGACATCAATTCAGGCTTTTTCACTTACCGCGATAGGGCCGAGTTCTCCTTCCACTCTACGTCAATGCAGAATTTTCTTTAGAAGTAAATGTCTTAAAGTATATTTTTTTACTAGAAAATTGGAGTTAATATCAATACTTTCCGCTTTAACTTAAATTCGTTACACAAAACTGGCTTCCATTTTGAAATTTTCCATTGACGTTATCTGCATTTTCATAAATTTGTAAAACAGGAAATGTAAAATCATCTAAACCAAAGTTTGAGTTTCTATATAATTATTTTTATATACCAAAACGGTTTTGGCTAAGTCTGTTGTAAGCAAAATATTTGATTTCGTAATTGAAATGAAAGCATTTAACACCTTTCTATCATTGTCTATCTTTATCACTGTACCCCAATCAAAATAAAGGCGTTTTGAACAAACCACCAATAAAAAACAAAAACAGCAACTTTACTCCAAACTATAAAATATTCTTTGTCTGCGCAGTTAAATCAAAATGAAGACAAAGATAGATAATGTGAGGATTTAACAAGACTTCTTTAATTGTTTTAAACCATCAATACTTGACTGCTGTAAATCTCTGGTAAGTCATATTGTTAGCTAAACTAACTAAGTATGATAGAGAGAACTTTTTATGGCATGCATAAACAGCTACAACAAAGATCTTGCTTACAAGAAATCCATGAGTTGAAGTTAGTACTTTAAGATAGAATCAAATCTGATACAGTGCAGAGAGAATTGAATTCTTAACGTACGAATACAACATTTATTTTCCCTAATCTCTTACGAAAATAAAACTTTGATTATTTCTTTGCGATGAATTGTGTAACAAGTTTCAATGTTAAGTTGTGAAGTATAAATATGAAAAATATAAGCACACAATTCAAGGTACAGTAATAAGGTAATTATAAGTATTTTAATGAATCTAAAGCATGACAATAGCATTCTTTTTACGCACGGCTGGTAATTAAATTAAAAGTCCCAGGCTGGAAAATATATTTCTCTTCAATGTAAACAAATCATATATTAATCGCATCTTGTTATATATTAAATTATAATGTTGGTACTTCCTCTGGGTGTAGAATGTGGTGACGCACCTTGAGACAAAATCCCAATAGGCAGAAAAATCAGCTGAGAGCGAACCTCTGAAGGAAATAAGTAAGGTTCATCCACCACTATCTAATGCAATATTAAACTGAAAGTGGTTATACATTGAACGTGTCTGATCACATGTGGATGTCAGTTTACTTTTCCTATCCATTTAAAGACCAATTTTACAGTCAACTCTTTTTACTTAACACTACAAAAATTTACCTTGAAAAACCGGGAAATTTTTAGGGAAATTTTTTGGAATAATTCAATTAAGTCATTACCACAATTAAGTTAATTGGACATTTTCCATCATTTGTACAGATTAAAACTAATACACGACCTTTTGAGAGTATAAAATCAACTACCTTTTTTAAGTGATAAACCTATTAAAAACAACAATATAGCTTTATAGTTTTTATATACACAAATCATACTAAATGACTGATTAAATTGTGTTAATAATGTGAACAATCCATCATTATAAAATAACTTTAAAACCAGAATATGCACTTAGTTGAAATCACTGAAATGTGCGAAAAGGAATGAACTTACTCTATGGCATAAATTAACTGCTTCAACAAAGAACTTTGTTACAAGAAATCCAAGACTTTACTTCAGAATAGAATGAGATTGTTACAGTAAATTGAATTCTTAAGTTACGAAAAACAACACTTATTTATCTCCCTTACGGTATGTTCCAAACTTTGATTCTTTCTGTGTGATAAACTGCTGAACAGTTCACAATGTCACTATGTTGTGAGACATTTCAAGTTAGTAAAACTACAGAATAATAAATTAAGAAATCAGATGTACAACATCATTATGCATTTCTCAGGTTGATGAATTGAAAGTTCTGACACGGAAAATAAATTACACCTCAATGTAAAGAAATATTTTCACAGAAAGTCCTGTAATTTAGATAAATTGCATCTTGTTGTATATGTGTTAACTTATAAAGTTATCAACATTTCGTCTGAACAGAAATGATGTAGAATGCACCAGACATGTAATGACAGTTTGAAAGTTTATCTTCTGTATCTTTTTCAAACATATTGTGAGATTACTGAATTGGTTGAAACATATTATTTTAATTATAAATTGTAGAATAAAGAGCACTTTTTTTACTTGACATCACTGACATCAGATTTTCTTGCAATTAACATCTCTAAAAGTATTTAAAATGCCAGAGAACTGGAGAAAATGCAAACAAAGGTTGCTACTGTTTATGGAGTAGGAAGATTGTCATGCCACTTAATCTAATTATAGTAGTTGTATTCTATTTAAATGAAAAGGAGAAAAATGTGTATTCAATTGAAACCGTAGTCTTCGATTATTCCGATAGCGTCAGGGACGGAAGAGAACAAAAGTAAGTCAAGAAATACCTGATAGGAAAGATGAAAGAGAGGGATGTAACCCATAACTACGTGACGAAAGGTGTAGATCCAGTTAGGGTGGCTCGGGATTGCCACGTACTCACTATCCAGAGGGGAACTTAATTAGACACTTCGGTCTGGAACAAGATTAACATTGCTTAGTGTAAAAAAACAGATCTTTTTACTGGGATGTTTAAAAATTACATTTTTTCACGTTTGTTTAAATATAGTCAATGATTTGTTTACGAGCTTTATTATCATTGTATACTTTACTTAAGAACGTTTCTTTTGATATCCATTGTAGGATTATGATTTAAATACAGGTACAATTTAAATGAAATAAATAAACGAATGTATTGCTCAAAGAAAGAAAATAAGATGTTTAGTATTATAGATTTACAAAGAACGAAAGAACAAAACCCGGAACGTGGGGTGGGGGAAGGAGTTCTTTCCTTCTTTATTCACCATTTTGTTGGTGGGCCAAAAAATGTTCGGTAATTTTTTGAGTGTTAATGTATGAATTTATTACTTACTAGTTTTGAGTACCGAAGGAACAGAGTATGGAGTTTACCTTCCTTGGTGTTGTCGTTATATTGTGCCAACGAACGGTCCCACTTCTGATGTGTAGTAACTGGCCAGTACTTCTTCTTGCAATCACTTCACACCGACCGCACTTGACACTTTACAAGATATAAAATATTTAAAAAGAGAAACATAAAAGTATTTGAGGTAAAAAATTAATGAATATGAGATAGCCGGAACTTAAGTCCACGAGAATGGCTGAGGGAGTAGACAATGCATCTGACTCCAAGCAGAGATAGAATGAGAATGCCCCAAAATGTGTACAGTTACAAAGTGAAAGTTGCTGTGGCATTTAACCCAATTTATAATTTGAGAATTGTCGATTTAATCTTGGTATCAATTGTTAAATACGGAAGATGTCGATACGTACATATTTGATCCATTACTCATACGCCGCCGATACGGTACTACTGTAACATAAAGCGATTTACTACAACTAAAAATGAAATCTCCCTACAACATTTTACGACATTTTACTTGGAAATCATGTGACAAACTTTTTTCATTCGAATTCTGAAGTAAATGATATATTTTCTCGACGAATTTTGTCAATGAATTCAATCGACAGGAAGAAATTGTTCAAAGTTTAAAATAAAATCTCTATTCAGATCAGTTCCGAATGTTGTATCTAATTTATACCTTCAGTTCAAAAACTTTGTTATGTGTTGATACAGAAATAGTTATTTTGTTAAAGTTAGAAATTTAAAAATATTCGTACTCAGTTTATTTTTAAAATAAAATTCACGTTACTTAATGAGAGAGCGTTCTGAATAAAATATTTAACTTGTTTAAACCCTTTTAAAACTGGGTGATTAAATTTTTATAATTGCTTCTTTTAAGTACACTTGTAGAAATTAATAGGGTACCTTATCTTTACAGTGAGGGATTAAAATAAATTATTGTGTAATTCTTTAAAACCAAAGTCATAGAGAATAATGTACATGAAAAGTAACGTGAATGACTGAACTGATAGGGGGTGGAATTGAGATGTTTATGAATATTAGATAGGGTGAACTAAGAAATGATAACATATGATAGGGTTGTTGTTACACGCAGTATCATTCAAATTTAGGTAGAACCTAAGCGTGCATGTGCACAAAACAAAGATAGCACAAAATGATCATGAAGTAAGTATAAGTAAACTGATAATGCGTTTTGAAATGTGTATAAGAAAGTTGTGTAGTTTGGATGATAACTTGTTCACAATTGTTTAGCTATAAATAATAAATTTTAACAAATCGATAACAATCTCCAAGGATATTGGTATATGTTAAATATACGTTGTTTAAATATTTTTGGCAAAGTAATTTTCTCAGATATATACTCACTTTGCCTAGGCATTGTGAATACCTTGGCATTTTGTAAAATGCCTACAGTTGTTCAGGAAAAGTATTAATGAACAGATTCGCTCAGAAAATTATTTATTTATAATATAAAGAATATTAATTGGAGAAAATAGGATATGCTTGTGTATTAAATATTTACTGAAGTGCATGAAACCAACCTAATTTTTTATTTATATAATAATTATATTTTCCCCCTCAAGAGAATATACACACATGCATATACAAACAATAGATTAATAACTGTAATACAAATTAATAACACTAATAATATTAAACAGTATATAACTTCCATAGTAATATAAATTATTATCTAGGGGGAATAAAATTATGCAACCTCTAAGGCAAGCCCGTTCAGGGGTTACAGAGCGACTGTGATAAGGAAAAAGAAAAGGAAAAAAAAGACAAAAAATAAATAAATAAATATGAGAAATGAGTGACAATAATTCACTGGAGTAGTTAGTTATATCTATAAAGAAAATATACAAAGGACAGAACATTCAAAATTAATGTACTAGATAACAACAAAAAAGCAGAAAAGGTAACAATACAAAAAGTCAAACACATATTAATGAATAAGGTTAAACATTATTATTAAGTAGAAAATTGGTCTACATCTTATTCCTTCCAATAATGTCTCGCATATGTACATTCACTCCTAATGAAACTCAACATTTTTACTCTTAATATTTACATACAAGTCCACAACTTACACACACACACACACACACACACACACACACACACACACACACACACACACACACACACACACACACACACACACACACACACACACAATGTTTCATCACAGGACCACGTTTAGCAAGCTACCAACATCGTATACGCTCAAAAGCCAGTCCTTTAGGTGGTTTAAAAATACTCTAAAAGTTTTTACACATTCTGATACTATCAGGAATTTTATTCCAAAGCCTGGTTGCAACTACAGTGAAGAATTAGAAATTTTTATTTTGGCAGTGTTTCTTTGTTTTTGTCTCTAAGATAATAATTAATTTTGTTGTGATAGTCTAAAAACCCTTGCCTTCTAAATGTAATACACTTTCAGAACCTTATAAACAAACAAATAACGAAGACACAATATAGATAAGCATCTAAACAACAGTAAGGATGACACCAGTTTCATTTTATTGGCTATCAGTCTTATGTACCTTTTCTGGACTACAATCTATATCCCAAGACTCGCCACATAAGTACCTCCCCAACGTCAAATACCATACTCCAACTATGCACCATAGAGGAATAAATCTTACGTTAAACATTTCTAGGGACAATATATCTTGAGAAAACGATAAAAGCAAGATGGGTATTTAACTTTTATTTTAAACTACTAGTGTGCATTATTCAGGTTACCTTCATATAAAATCATTCCCAAATACTGATACAAAGGCTTTTTCTCTACTACAATACATGAAGAGCATACTGAATTTCTTGTTACACAACTCGTACATTTATATGACATGGACACTTTAAATCTAGACTCCTTTTTTTCAAATTAAAATTTAACACGATTTATCTGTATTTAAAACCATATAATGTTTGTTAAATCACCATCTCAGCGAATTTTGATCAGTTTGCATTGCAGTTTACACCTCATCTATTGTGTTGAATAAAAAATAAATAGCTTTGCTCATGACGCTTAAACACGTTGTTAATATAACCATTTTAGTTCTCAACAACTGTCTTATATTCTTTTGTGTACTCCATCTTAGAGCCTGTTTGACTCTACTCTGAATGATAATTTTAAACAAATTGAAGTTCCTGCTATTTTCTATCTCCTTAATCCTGACCCTACGTGGTAACAACAACCCCATCATACGCTATTATTTCTCAGTTCACCCTATCTAATATTCATAAACATCTCAATATAATGCCCTCCCTCACTAGCTCAGATTCTCTATGAATTGGGTTTAAACTAATTTTACAATAATTTATTTTAATCCCTTAGGTACGGATAAGATACTTCCATTTATCTACAGGTGTACTTAAAACAGAAGTAATTATAAATTCTAATCACCGAGTTTCAAAAGGATTTGAAAAAGTTAAATGCTTACCTCTAGGATTTCTATCACCACTATTATTAAGTATATGTTATTTTACAATGAAAGTAAACAAAGATAAATGATTATTTTTAAATTTGTAATTTTAACAAAATAACTGTTCTGTATCAACAAGTATCGGAGTATTTGTACTAAAGATTGGCTACAACATTCGAAACTAATTTGAATAGAAATTTTATTTCAAACTTTCCATTTGTTTTTCTTATCCATTCACTGACACAATTCATCGAGAAATGTTGTCATTTATTTCATAAGTAAAATGAAAAAATGTTTGTGTCACATATTTAAGAAGTATAATATCTCAACTTCTTTCCAGGGAAGTATTGGTAACTGAATTTAACATTAAAGTGATCCTCCTCCCCCTCTCCACGATTTGCTCCAACTGGTCTCGTGTATATCACTTTTCAGTTTAATATTGAATTAGATAACGTAATTATTCCTTTTCAGGGCTATTTTTTCCAACTTTTGTTATTTTGACTCATGGTACGTCACTATATTTTACACCTGTGTGATGGATAAGACAACGGAAGTGTCGCTCAGTTGCCACTCAGTCACTGGTATCAATAAAGTTTAACCTCTATGTAATGTCTTTAATATATATTCAGTAAACCGTTTGCTCTGAAAAGAAAACTATTTTACAAAAGTACACTTTTGTCTACAGTTGTTGACAAAGTAGCATTTTGTTCATTTAAATTAGTTTGCAAAACAGCTGATTTCTCAACAGTTTCACTTTACCCACTACTTTGTACACTACTTTGCTCATTCCAAATGGCAACCGAACAAAACGAAATTTAGGTTAAGTTTATTTGAATTGATTTATAATATACAGGAAATGTCCCGTATGTATGTTAGATTAATTCTTACATGTAAAATAACATAAATAAACAATAAAACAACGTTTTAAAGTTGAAAAAGGAAGTAATTATTCATAAAGATGATTGACAGTGTATGTAAACGGAGAGTATTTTTCGTTTGCCGAGTTTTGAAGTTGGCAATCCCGTTGGCAATAATACACCTAAGTTATTTGTAATATTCATAAATAACCTCAGTTTTGACGTGAGGTTGAACACTATTGTATTAAGTTAATGTTTTATTAAATTGTGTTACTGCTGGCTGAAGTATGTTTGTTATTTATCACAAAATAACAACTGTAGACAAAGTATAATGTGTAATTCGTGAGCAAAGTGTCTTTTTTAAACTCGATAAAATTGACGCACTCGGCAAGCCTCTTGTGTCAATATTTTTCTCTGGTTTAAAAAAGTGCCACTTTGCTCACTAGTTGCACAAATAACTATTAATTTATCTTGTTTACACTGATGACCGACGGTACTAGACCAAATACATTATAGAATTTTACAAAAGAAAAATTGTGTTTTATTTGTATTAATTTATCAGTGTGAGTGGTACAAAATGGCAGAGTCGTACTTCTGACTTTTTTAATTTTATTGCCTAGGCATGTTTTCATTTATTTGTAATATATATGTTTCACATTGTATAATAATTATGATTTGTTATACAGTTCATCACACAGAAAGAATGTTATAAAGAAAGTTTTGAATTTTCCGTAATAAAGTTGGAAACGTAAATATCGTTTTCGTAAGTTAAGAATTCAATTTTCTCTACACTTTATCAAATCTGATTCTGTCCCAAAGTCATGGATTTCTTGTAAGTCTGATATTTGACAGGCTAGCTCCCAAATATTTAGAATAAACACATTGTTAATTTAACCTTTTCTTTACCAAAACTGTTTCAATATTTTGCGAATTTGGCTTTAGGGTCTACGCGTGCCTCGAATGATAAGTACATCCAGATTGAAGTTACTGCTATTTTAGATCTCCTTAATCCTCATCCTGCTTATAGGAACATGAGTTATAATTTCTTATAACATTTTTCTGTATGACTGGTTTAGAAGAATTGCATAATCGTTTATTTTAATCCGTTAGATTCATTATTCTACAGGTGTACTTAACAGAAGTAGTTATAAAACTCTAATCCCTGAATTTTAAAATTACTTTAAAATCTTTATTCACAACTACTCTCTGGCAGTTCTCTCACCAATATTAAGTATATTTTATTTTATAACAAAAGGAACTTGAATGCTTTTAAATTCCCAATACAAAACTATTTTCTGTATCAACACGTATCGAGGTTTTTGTACTGAAGGTATTTGTGATAAAATATTAGACAATTGATTTGAATAGAAATTTTATTTAAAACTTTCAACTACTTCTTCATATATATTGAAATGCACTGACCTAATTCGTCGAGAGATGTCTATTATTTTGGAAGGTGAATACAAACATTTCTGACATATGTTTTCCAACTTTACATGAGAGTAAACTCTTTATAGAGATATTCATTTTACCATGAAAAAGGTCCAAGTCAGTTGCAACATTGGTCTCTCAAGGAAGAGGAGATTCAAGTGATCCTTCCTTTCATCTGGTCGAACACGTTCCATTTCAGTTTAATATTGCATTAATTAGAGGAATATTAATTATTCCCTCTCAGAGGTGTGCCCAGAACTGATTTTTCTGTCTTTTTGGAATTTTGTCTCGTAGCACTTCACCACATTCTACATCCTGTGTGTTGGGCGAGTTAATATAAATGTTAGTGAGCTGATGTTCTGTCACTGCCAACTTTACAACAAAATAGAAAGGTACGGTGCAGAAAAAATTGAATACACCGAAGAAAAATCAATTACCCAACGATTCACTTTTAATTTGACAGTGTGGGTGGTACAGAATGATATTGTGTTACTTCTGTTACCTTAGTTACTTTATAATTTCCTTATTTTATCACATAAGAATATTTGCATTTATTTCTCAAAAAATGTTATTTATTAATTTTTCCTCTTATACGATTTTTTACTTAGCAGGTATTGAAAATACAATAATATTTCAAGTGAAAAATATACGACCTAGACTTAAAAAATCGTATAAGCGGAAAAATTAATAAATAAAATTTAATAAATCCATACGTAAGGGCTGATAAATGAGTAAAAATTAATTTCAATGTCGCATATGCGAGGTAATTAGTTTAGAAACTCAAAATTGCAGCAATAAACGTAAAAAGTCAAGTTGAGTGCTGGGAAGCGACTAAGATAGCTCAGTTGGTAGAGCATTGGCGTGTAAAGCCAAAGGTCCTGGGTTCGATTCCCAGTCTAGGTCGTATATTTTTAACTTTTTGTTACACTTTCATCACAGAGACAATCACAGTTTTGAATTTCCGTAAGAGAGTTGGGAAAATAAATGTCGTATTCGTAAATTAAGACTTTAATTTTTTTTGCATTGTATCAGATCTGATTTTTTCCTGAAGTACTAACTTCAAGTAACGCATTCCATGTAAGCAAGTTCTTTGTTGAAGGAGTTTATACCTACCATAAAGTAAGTTCTCTCTTTCACACTTCACTTTTCAATGAGTTTAGCTAACTGACTGCCAGAGGTTTATAGCGGTCATAAATAATTATCGATTATGTAAAACAAATCTATAATGTTTAGAGATTTAAAGTCCTGACATAAAAAAATAATTTAAAAAAAAAAATTATCTTTGTCTTTATTTTGATTTAATTGCACCGAGTAAAGAATATTTTATAGTCTGGAGTAAATTTGAAGTGTTTTTGTTTTTTCTTTGCTGGATTGTTCAAGAGGACTTTATTTTGATTAAGGGTAATAAAGTTAGTGACAAGGGGTTTAATGCTTCTCTTTTAATGGCAGAATCAAATAGTTTGCTTACAGTTGTCTTAGAGAACTGTTTTAACTGCAGCGGAACATGCGGAATTGTGGTATTTCTGTTATATATAAGTGCAAAGAAATTAGTTTTACATTCACATTTTTTATAAAATATTATTGCACGCCTTCAAATATTTTAAAACAGATATATAAACTTTAGACTAGTCTATATGGAATAAGGCATACTATAACTTAATTCATATCTGGGGTATAAATCTTGACGAGACAGCCCCAGCAGATTTGGTTTGCAGTCATATGTGTTTGCCCGTCTTCTCTGCCATATACATAGTTTTTTTCCACATCTTGTCCGGGTAGTCTGTTCTTACCGCTGGAGTTCCAATCCAATGCTTTTCATGGTGTTCCCCTCCCCCCCTCATGTAAGCAACAATGATCAAATTACGTTTGATCCTTTCATTATAAATCTGTCTACATACTGACTTTATAAGTAAATTACAATTATTTACATTATATTTTGAAAATTAATATAAAAGGTACAGGATGCAATACTTATTTTATTTTAAAAGCGTTCATTATCTAAATCTGTCAGGCCAAGTATTCTTCTCAGATTTGATTTTCATTGATAGCAATTTATCAATAGAAACATTAGACTATTAAATAAAAAATATATACAAGGTGGAATATAAAGTGGAAATTTGTTTTTATTTTGAAGAAATAAACGTTAAAATCGTGTAGATCGGGAAAAGTCGGTTTATGACTCAACCTCGACATAAATGTTTGAAGGAGTCTAGTCAAAATGTGTATTACTGAATTTTATGGAAAATCATATTTAAAATAATTACAGTTATTTTCAAAAGAACTTTGGACAAATTGTCAATTATATCTTTGATCTGCTGGAAGGTTAAAAGTGTATTGGACCTCTATTCCGTCTTATTCAATCCAACAGCATTGAATCGTGGTAATATTTTATGATTTGCTATTACTTAACTTCTTATAAGTATGAAGACGGTGGATACTTTGTTTAGGTTTTTTTTTTGTTTCCATACTGCTGAAATTACATCCCAATTTGCTAGTCTTGTTTAAACTTCTTGTGTGTAGTTTTCGTCATCAAAAACACTGCCATGAATTTCCTCATTCCAAGTGTTGTAAATGTAACAAATTCAAAGGAACTGAAAAGAATATGAATAGTTCTAAATATCCTGTGAAAAAAAAAATAAAATAAAAAATACCACAGTACCTTATAGTTGTCTTGCTAGTTACCTCTAACGTGAATGAAACAAAAAAGCGATACTCCCGACTGTTAATACATTCTCAATATAACCACTTCAATTGTCAACAACTATCTCATATTCTTTTGTAGGAGCCTATATATCCTTCCACTATGAATGATAATTTGAAACAAAATGAGGTTCCTGCTATTTTGGGTCTCCTTAATCCTGCGTGTAACAACAACCCTATCATATGTTATCATTTCTCAGTTTAACCTCTCTAATTTTCATGATAATCTCAATTTCACGCCCTCCCTAACTTGCTCAGTCAGTCTCATTACTTTTCTTATAAATTATTCTCCATGACTTGGGTTTAAACTAATTTTACAATAATTTATTTTAATCTCTTAGGTACGGATAAGGTACTTCAATTTCTCTTTAGGTGTACTTAACAGAAGCAATTATAAAATCTAATCACCGAGTTTTAAAAGGATTTGAAAAAAGTTAAATTTTAATCAGAACTCCCTCGGAGATCTCTAAACACTATTAAGTATATATTATTTTGTAATGAAATAAGCCAAAGTGAGTGGAATGCTTAACAGAATAACTATTTCCTGTATCAAGACGTATCGGGGTTTTTATACTGATGTTGTAAATTGAATCCAACACTGGAAAATTATTACAATAGAAATTTTATTTGCAACTTTCAACTATTTCTTCCTGTCAGTTGACTGACGTAATTCGTCGAGAAAAGTTGTCATTTATTTCAGAAGTTGAATGAAAAAAGTTTGTGTTACATGCTTTCCAAGTAAAACGTCGCAACTTTTTTGCAGGATAATTGTATTTTTGTATTTGTAAGTAGGGCTAACATTGGGATATCAATTCGCCTCTCTCAAAATTTTACATCTGTTCAATATGTAGTTCCTTGCAGTTTAACGGTGAGTTGGACAGTGGTGGGAGGAATATTCTTGCTGTTCATACGTCAATCAAGTACAATACATTTTTATTTGTCTTATTATATATATTATTATTATTAATTATTATACGCGTTTCGGAGTTCTTCTATCTTCTAATTCTACTCTAGTACAGGAGTTGTCGGTTAAAGAGTCTATATACAGTATAGAGATTTGTCACGCCCCCCAACCACCAGGCTCCACCTCCCGTGTTATTTCCTTTGGTGGATTTACTAACTTATTTCTTTTTCTTTGCCATTTTAAAGTTTTGGAACATTACTTCTGATTGGTTATAAATTCACTCGTTAATAATATTTTCTCTGTTCATCTTTAGTTTAAAATTTTCCATATTACCTATTATAGTTAGACGTCTTCCTTTATTGTATTCAACCTAACCTCATACAATCTTTAATTTCATCATAGAAAAGAGTAAAAGAGTAGCATATATATATATCACATCTTACTCCAACAATGCAAGAATCTAATACTATTGAATGAGCAATGTATGTTTGAAAGTTTTATCTTGAAAACCAACAGAAGTATTTTGTTGAAATGTGTGGGTATATACCATCTTTAGGTGTGGAGAGACGTTCTAGCTATATCTTGACTTTTTGCCGTTAAGTAGCTACATCATTAGTATAAAATAAATTGGTGATTACTACATGGTACTTACCTAGCCCATCATACAGTGTAATACAACCAGATCCATCAAATAGCTTTCTCTATAGGACTATGTATATGTGGGAAAGTAAAAAAAACTTATGTCTAGTTAACTTCTCCCCTCCCCTCCCCTCACAAAACCGATCCCATTATGGAGGGGAAATGTGTTTATGTTCTAACAAATCTATCCAAAAGTAATTTTTCTATTTTAATTATTTTAAAAATTTCAAAAGGCGAGACATTACTTGTTTACAGCTTGTATATTCTCTTACTTAAGAACATTTCTATTGTTGATTGCTATTAATCGAAATGAGAGCTAATAAAAAGACTTAGCTTGAGAGTTTTCTGTAATAAAAGCTTTTCATTCAAACTCCAACTAGAACTATTGTATCCAACTTTCAACTTAAAGCTGTCACTATAATTTTGAAATGTAACAAAAAGGATTTGACTTTGTAAAGTAATGGTTGAATTGTTCATATAAAAGAAAAGTCCAAGTTGTTTGATATACGTTGCCTACTGGAATAAGATCAAAAGAAAATAGTCAAAGAACACTTTTTGAGTAGGGTGTTTATAAATGAAAACAATTCCACTAAATACACAATTCTAGGTTTGTAACAAATGTATCTAATTTTTTAACCTAGTATTGACTATAATAATCACCCTAACTTTGTGTAGGGCTGTAAGTATAGTCAGTTTGTTGGGGGGAAAATTGACAAAATTTCGCATCGACTTTGTCTCGACCAAACATTAAACCAAAAGGTTTGCCGCCCCCCCCCCCCAATTCTTCATTTCTTTCGCTTGTAACTCTGTAAATATGCAAATTATCAACCAAAAAAATGTCAATTTTAAGAACTTATTTTTGTTTCCTCTGAAAAAATAACATGAATTTTTGTAAAGAATTTAAAAAATGTTGATAAAAATATCTGTCCTTTAATAAAAAGTGGGAATCTAATTCAGTATAGTGAAAACAAAACTGTTGATCTGAAAGATCGTCATATGTTCGACTTCGAAATCAATTCATTTCTACTAAGAAATATTTCTTGTCAGTATCTCTATAAAAATAATTGTAAAATAAATCCAATGAATGTACGTCTTTAAATTTAAAAACATTTTGTCTTAATATATTGTTTGGTGATAGAGTCAGTAACTGTCACAATGTGTACATTGATGTTGATGCTCTACAAGTGAGCTTTGTGGAAAAAAAAACTCGGTGGTCTTCTACTATGGCATTGGCTCATTTTTGTCCTAAACCATTCTAACAATTACATATTATTGTGGGTTTTCATATCGCTTAAATTATGAATATTTTTTGGTGGTAAAGCATTTAAATGGTTTCTACTCAACGCAGAAGTTTGTTTAACCTACATTATTAAAACATTTTATATAACGTATTTATGTATGTATGTCTATATGAAATTATCTAGATTAGTTGTTTGTTTAGAATTTATGATTGTGCTTGTGTTAATTATTATTGCAAATTTGAATTACTCTTTTTTTTTTTTTTAATAAGAATAAATATTTTTTTAAATATAGATTAAAGACAAATATTCTAATTATTAAATATTCGTAAATAACAAATAAATATATGTTTAAACCGACCCAACTATAATCGACCTATGATTATTATTAGAAGAAACAATAGTTTAAATAAATAAATTTAGTAAGGAATGACAACTCAAATTTTCAATTTTTTATATTAGCTAAAAACTTCCCAGATTTTTTACCCTCTTTAAATTGACTCTTAATACAATGGGGTTTAACATAACTTAAAGACAAAAATAAGTTAAAACAAACGCTGTGTCAGGACTCAGGAGTGAAGTTGCTGTACCACCACCAGGCTCTTCTAACTTCAAATTCCCCCCCCCCCCTGTTATTTCTACAGAGAACGGGGCTTTGATAATCGGTGAAGACTACAGACATGAACATGTGTTACCTCCAGCTGAGATGGAGGCAATAAAGCCAATATAGAGACTTGACTAATGATGACTTGCTAAAGTGTTGTTTACACACACATACACAAAACCCTAACGAGAGTTTCAACGGCATGATTTTGCAGAGAATCTCTAAAATATTTGTATTGCATTAGAAACATTAAAATTAAGGTGTTACCAGATACAGTTATCTGTTTCAAGGAAAGTGATTAGTTTTAGAAAGATTGAATATCAAACAAGGAAAATGCTCGTTGGAAGATTATAATTCTAAACGACTAATGTTTTAATTTAAATTCGGACACATGTGTGGTATCCTACAGTATTCCGTGTAATTATATCCAACTATTCCCTCAGAAATTAAATATTTGTTATGTTTAAAAATTATAACATCCCTTGATTTTAAGTTATTTCCATAAATACTGGTGTAACAGCTTCGACAAAATGCGCACTAACTAGGATAAAAATTTGAAAATAATTTGTCACGTACTTTTTTTTTTACTTGAAACATACAAATAGTACCGAAAATATGTATTTGTTAAGCTGCCTTGTAAATGCCGTTGTTGGCGAAACCATGGTCGGCAAGACTCAAATAAATTGTAGAATTTACTAAATATTGTGTTTGTTTTTCATTAAAATGGAGTTCTACCAAGTACCATCGGTCAATAGTGTAAATCGAAAATATGTATGTTTGAATATGTATGTATGTAAACGCTTGAATTTCTCATTCCGCTCAATATATGTTTATGAAAGACGAGGAAGAATTTATTTCAAAGTTAATTTATGTTAATCTTTAAATGTGTGTATTTAATGTTTAAATGTACCATAAATTTTGATTGGAGCATCAGTTAATGTTTTAATTCTATTCGTCTTAATTAGGTGTTATTTACATTTCTATTAAACATTTTCGTCCATTTATAGTTTAGCAATTTCCAAAAAATTATTTTTAATTCATGCGTCGAAATTAGTTTTCGTATGTGTTTAAAGTGACACATGCTATACGAATTGTATTTGTCTAAGATTTGAGTAAAATAAATAAATAATGTTTATTATGAGGATGCATTATATCCATTTCATTTCCAGAGAACACTTGTTGCAATCTCATTACATTTGAGGAACTGATTTATAACACTCTAGTGTACAAATTTAAATTCTCAACAGAGACTTTTTTTCTGAAATATTATAACACTCGTCCAGCGAAACTGAGTTTCAGCATCTGTGAGAATTGAATAGCTTAATGTTCAAATTGAAAATGATAAGCAGACCAGTGAAAAATCGAAAATAGACATAACGCCATTATAGAGATGAATGGAGAGGAAGAACGAGAGAGAGAGAGAGAGAGAGAGAGAGAGAGAGAGAGAGAGAGAGAGAGAGAGAGAGAGAGAGAACACTAACTGGAGTGCCCAGAAACCCTGTGATAATCTGTTGTTCACAGAGAAAGGGATTGTGAGAGCTTTAAACCATAAATTTTCCCCGATAAAAATATCTAGCGCTTCCTCCCCTACTTCCTTGCTGTGGCTCTATCGTGTTCTGGCATCGTTTTTGTTTAAAGTAACAAAAACTCTGCGGAGTTTTACAGTTAAGTAGGGTTTTATTGATGGTGGACTTAAAATAATTTAAATTGTAGTTATATTTGATTTGAACTATTTGAGTGATAAGGTAATTTTATTACGTACCCAGTATACGACGTAGGGGGTAGGTTTAGTAATAGCAACACATCTCCTTCGATTTGTGGCTGAACTTATTTGTGGGGAAATATTATTGTTGTCCGTCCTTTGTCGGTGTCGTAGGAACTTGAAATTTGGTTTAGGGGACTAGTGTACTCATAGTTGAATATGTCAAAATGGCGACCGATTTAAACAGTTTTGGTTTTTATCTCGTGTGACATACTAAATTATATACAATTTTGCATGTTCCAACCCCCACCTATCTACGACGACAAAAAACAAATTTACCTGACCTCACTCAGCCGAATCACCGACACAAGTGTTGCGGGTGGAGACTCCTTGCTCCTTCACATATGTACAACTTCGAGATTTATGTAGGGCCTATAATATATAGCCGATGTCAAGGAAGTATTGATTTACACAATTCAGAAAACCTATGTAAACAAGCTTACCCCACTGGATAAACCCCTTGAACAATTTAACATTTCCTACAAGGCACAAGAAACCAACGTTTTGGATTATGTTTAGAGGATCTGCTTGTATAATATTGTATAGTGGTGTTGGGTGCCATGATGATTTACTTGTTTTCTAAAAAACAAATCTGATAATTGTTCTGTAAACAGTAAACCTCGTTCTTGTTTTTTTTTTCTTTTCTTTTTTTTTTTTTTTTTTTTTTTTTTTCATTTTTTGTAAGCCTGGTTGCTATGTCTCGTTCACGCCATTATATTCCATACTTTAAATCGTCCGCTTTATTTCCAGTCAAAGAATCCTTTGCAACCGTCCAGTATCTGCTTTTAGTGACCACCATTTTACGGAAAACGACATGCCGTATTTTAAAGAACTTTATTTCTAAATTGCATAACAATTGGTAGCGACGTTTTCCCGTAAGTGCGTAACAAACAGAAAAACATGCCGAAAAGCCAAATGGTCGAGTTGAAAGAGGTTAGTGAGGTTCAGTTTTGCTCGGTCAAAAATTGAAAAAATGATTTGAACCTCTTTAAGGTTAGAGGGTTACTATAAAATAACGTTAATTTAAACATCTGAGACTTGCTCCGCAGAGGTAATTTTCTACAGAATCGAGTTTACTCGTTTGTAGACTTCCACCTACATGTCCTGATGGAATTAACTTAGAGTAGCAAACTCACATCTATATTCTGCTTCGATTAGGGTTTTTGAGAGGGGGGGGGGTTCAGATTCAATCTATGTTATGCAGTTATTTTACATTTTTAATTTTTTTTTCGTTTCAGGCTTACCTAAAACCAAATCACCAATATAATTTTAGGGTGACTGAACATTTATATGTATAGTTTCTAAATATAAAATGACTGGATTAATTTGAATCCTATTTTAAAGGACGAAAACCTCTCGGTTTTTTTTTTAATGGAAGAAAAGGACATAAATTAACCATCCAATGGCGTCAAGATTGAAAACGTTGGTCAATACAGACTGGTAGGAAAGATGAAAGATAGGAATTTAACCCACGACTACATGAAAAAAGTGTAGATCCAGCTAGAGACCCTCGGGATTACTAATTATAACTGAGCTTCTGAGGATCATTTTATCCTGTTTTCATAAACCCCTTCTGTCTTAATTTGAAACTTGGAATAATATCCTTCCATTCTGTGTCATCACGTTGTTTATTTTTTTATGAGAAGGAATATAAGATCGTAAATACTTAATTAATAAACAAAAAACACAAATACCACCAATACAAATAATCATCATCACCCATAACTATTTGGAAATTATTAAAATTTAATAATTTAATTAAATATCATAATAAGAAAACGAATCAGATCTGAACAATATTTAAATTCAAAAATTTTAAATGTTACTTTTAAGAGTCCCTGGGTAATCATAGGAAGATCAAATTTGAATATCCAGGAAAAATAAAAAGGAATGTTTATCAAATATAAATGGTTAGCCTTCAGACACTACTATTTAGTAACATTATATAATATAATATTGTATTTTACGGAAAACGACATGCCGTATTTTAAAGAACTTTATTTCTAAATTGCATAACAATTGGTAGCGACGTTTTTCCGTAAGTGCGTAACAAACAGAAAAACATACCGAAAAGCCAAATGGTCGAGTTGAAAGACGTTAGTGAGGTTCCGTTTTGCTCGGAACCTATAATATATACATATAAACCTATAATATATACAATATTATACACAAATATTGTAACTACAGTGTATAATAAATTTTGAAGAAGAAAAATGTCATGAAGGTAGATAAACAAAAAATATATAAATTACCCATCTAAAATCAGCGTGGTAAACAAAATATATGTTGGTAATTCAACTTAAATGTGTAACTTTAATCAACAAATTCTAAAGCTGCTATTGTGTAAATTTTATCCCCATCAACCTAGGTTTGAAATGAAGTGTTTCATAGTAATCACTTATTAAACCAAACAATAATCTACGTTGCAACGTAATTTTAAGTTCTAATCCCTGTTATAGATAATTAATCCCTAATTAATATTTGACTAATACTTTGAAAGAGTAAGGGTTTGATATAAAGCTTGTAAATATATATATTCGTAATTGATTGTGCAGTTAATTTTTACATTAATAAATATGTGATTTACATTTGTTGATGAACAAAAGAAAAAGTCACAAGATGGGGGTAAATAGATCATTATAATAAAATTATATTATGCAACTTGTGACTTGGATACATCACTGTGGTTTAAAAATATATATGTAAAGAATGTTAAAAAAGTTTCAGAAATTCAGGAGCTTTTTCCTTACATCAAAATCAATTAAAAGTTTATATGAACATACTTTTTAAATTGTTTCTTTTTACTCTAGTCGCCATTTCGTGTTTCTAACAACAAATAACATATCTTTTCAACGGTAAATGATATGGAGTGGATATTTTACATAGATCTTAGTGTTATAAAGACCCAATTTGAGAAAAATTATCAACCGATTTACCATACTCATTATAAAATGCCGGATATTTAAAGTTCTTAACATCGAATATCTCAAAACCGTTTCATTTTATTAGATGTTTAAAAGAAACAACACTTTTCCCTTTTTTTAACAACAAGATATGTTTTTTATTGAGACCCTTTCTGTAGTTTTTGTGGGTCATTGAGACCCAAAAACTGAAAAATTCATGGATTTAACCCAGTAAATTTTGAGTACCAAAATTTGAGAAGGAAAAAAAAAAAATCATCTTGTTTTCAGAATGTAGCAATTCATCACTTAATCCATGAAATGTATTATATTTGTATTGCACAAATAAAGTGTTTATTTTTTTACGTTCTTGGGTGTTGTAGAAAATCGTTTGTTGTCTCGTTTTTTGTTGATAAGTCAGTTATCCTTTAAGGTATGGAAAGAAGATAGAAACCATTTTGTTTGTCGTTAAAAAGGAAAATATTTTGTCCATATATATATATAATTTGTATAATTAAAGTTTTTGATTTATTTGACGTTAAAAAGTTTAAATAGCCGCCATTTTAAAATCGCCTAAAGTAAAGGAAATCGGTTGAAGATTATTTTTCTCAAATTGGGTCATTTTAACACAAAGTAGCATGCAAAATTTCAACTTCCTTTTTTTTACCACATTTTTTTTAAAAAACACAAAATGGCGGCTTTTACTACTTCCTTTGTAAAAGTAATCATTTTAGGAAGTATGTTTACGTAAACTTTTTCATTGGTTTTGATGTGAGTAATAAGCTACTCAATTCCGGACACGTTTTATTTAAACATCCTGTAGTTGTTCATCTAAAACCAGACTGTATTTCAGTTATTCAATTACATGGTTTCTTTTTAGTTTTATCATATAACCAAATTAATTAGACAGTGCAAAACAAAATAATAAAACCGATTTTCAAAACTAAAACTAAAGTTTATGTTTATTTGTTAAAGAAAATTGTAATGATTTATTTTGTAAATTCAAAAAAAATTAGTTTATTCATTATTTCAAATTTTTGTTTCAGGTAAGAATACTGTTATACCAAATGTGACTTCTTAGTAAAGGTAAGAAAAGTATATGTATTTGTTTTTATTTGTAGAAAATTGTTGTACAAAATGAAACCAGAGTTATTATATAGTGGATGTCCAAATAGTGTAAAACCAATACATAACTAAGCAGTAACAAAATTAAGCTAGGAAATTGAAAGAATATTCGTTTTGTATACACGTCAATTCCGCAAACCCGAAATATAACTCAATATTTTCAAACCTATCTTTTTAATATCAAGATTCCTTATAAAATATAACTTAAAATGATTTTTTCTTGGTACTCTTTTTAAAGTACTAGATCTCAAAATTTGTTGCAATTATAGATTTCAGCCCTTGAACCAAAACGAAACTTCTAATCTAAAAATGAAACCTTTGCTTAAGAATTTTATATTATCAATTGTACCATAATTTATCTTGATGCAAAACATGACAGTATGTTGCATTCCAGTTTTTGAAATGCCCCTAATTCCAGTAAGTTCGAAAACGAATAACTGCGCTCATAAAAGCGGCCCCTCATTACAAGATTGCCGCCTACCGTGTTCAGTATCTCAATTAATAGCAGAGTTTAAGAGGAATGGGAGTTTATTTTGTGCCACCCTGTATTTAAGCGACGATTTCATAAAAATTCGTATATAATATACAGTTCTTTCCCGTTTTTATTAGTCTTGCGGACATTCAACAACAACAAATACCGAGTGTTCATAAATTATGCAATATATAAACAATCTTTAAAAGGGATAGGTTACCCTCTAAACCAAATTATTTGTCCACTTGTAAATTATGGCTTTAAATATTCTGTGGTTGTAATTAGTTGATAACTTTTAAGGAAATGAGATATTAAAAATCGAATTCCACCACTGAATTTATAATACAAAACCAATGTAAAAATGTGTCAAACGAGCCTATTCCTATTTAAAAAAATTAATCTAATTTCAAGATGGCCGCCAAAATTTAAACTGTCAAACTGGAAGTAAATATTGTCTTATAAACTTATACCAAAAACTATTTTTTTCTGTTCAGTAATTTTAAAGCTTGTTTTATATATTCCATACTTTATGAACAATACATTATACGTTATTAGAGTGTTTTGGTTACAATTTCCTTTCGTAAATTAAAATAATCGAACACATTCTATTTGTCTTCCACTTACATAATTCAATCCATTCCAAACCATAATGGAGTTTGATTGTACATAGATTATACATATTTAGACGTTCCAATCACAATATATCCATAAAGTTTATTAGATAATTAATATAGACACAAGTAAATTGATTAACCCTTCCCACTTTGTCCCATTAGCCGATGTTGAAGCAAGTGAACCACAGTAATAATTGTTTGGTAAGGCAACATTACGGTAGTTTGCCCACTTTGCGGCAGATAACCGCAAGCTGTTGCCCGCCGTGACCGCGCTCTGTCCCAACTCTGACATGGTTCTATACTGGAATCAAGGTGTTACGAAATCTTTTATTGATATTCTCAATCGAAGTGGAATAACTATATCGATACTTAAAATAAATCTGTTTAGATTATATTTATCTTTAGACTTACCGGCCTGCATATAAGTTACTCACGTCATACGCTCCTATCGAGAAGAGATTTCGATGTTAACATGTGTTGACGTACTTGAATAGAGTGTTGTCCGCAGTTACATAGACTCTTCCCAACGTACTTGGTGATTTTTATTATACTCTCCAACTATCATCCTCGACGCCATGATTGCTTCTTCTCCTTTGGACTTCTAAACTTCACCCAAGTCTCATGAATACGTCCAATCCGGCCCAGTTGTTTTATTTATCCGGACCGAAAAACTACAAAAATTATGCATCACAGAACTTTTCTTTTATTTACATGAACTCTACACAATTCTTGTTAGCTGACTATATACATTAAAGAAACTTAGAATAGAAGTGGTGGAAAATACCCCCTGTCAAAACATACGTTTCAGCTATATCTTTGTTAAACTGCAATGCCCATACTATCCTCCAGTGACCCTTCATTCAAAATGTCCTTTGAATTTTTTTGTTTTTTATGGAGAACCCTAGGCGAAGTCGGAATTCTATAGAACTACCGATTGAAAAACTTTCTCATCTCCACATCTGGTACCACTTCCTAACCTACCTTAACCTAACCTAACCGACTCTGGACATTGCAAAGTGCAAAAGGGCACATTTTCCCCCTAAGCCCTTACAACTTTCTCTTGTCTTTCTCTTTCTGTTTTAAGATATTGGTGATATATTTACTACAATATCCCACTTCTGTTTGAACACTAACATTTGCTGTACTTGTATGTTACTACTATTTGCCTTAGATCCGATTCTTAATCTTAGAATTTGTCTTTCTTGTACCCAATTATTGCAGCTGATCAAGGTGTGATCATCATCCACTTCATATCTACAATATATACACGATGATGTACATTTTGAACGTTTACAATTTCGCTCCAAAACATCCATGGCCGGATAATGCCTAAGTAAATCCACTTCCCATGCTAACCTCTGGGGTTTAGAAAAGGTTCTAGGAAGACATTCTCGCCATCGGTTGAGACCTCTACGAAAGAGGAAGAGAATATATATATATATATTAATGATGGATAAGCATGAAGATTTTGTTTTGAGTTCTAGTTAATTTTTTTTCTCTATAAAACGTTTGCATGTTTCGCTAGCAGTCATTTCTCGATAAATTTTAGACCGTTTTATTCTCATTTGAAAACTGAAGATTTTTCTGTTTGTAATTTTATAATTGCGATAATTCAAAGTTAAATGTTATCTGTTCCAAGACCAAGAAAGTTTTTATCTGTTAATAATTACATAGCGAATATTAAGACATTTCATTTAAAACAAATCATGTTTGGGTGTAATTTTCTGCATGTTTTAAACAACCTGTTATTCCGATAAAAAAGAAGGTCATTTCATTAATAAATTTAAGTTTGTTAATCAGAAATTTTAAACGAAAATTTCCTTCAAAAAATACATTCTCCAAACGATCTATACAAGCGTGCCTTTATTTATTGATTAATCAAGAAGAGTTCAGATCAGAAGACCTACAATTTTATATCTTTTCCTGTTGTTCAAGATAGCTTCTCACGTCCTTCGTTTCCTGATAGACGACTGTTTCAATCAACGAACTACAATTACGCAAAAGTCTGAGCGACGTGATTAGAAATTCGATAAACAAAAGTACAAAAGAAATCGCGAGGGGTGTTCGCGAATTCCCCTTTGTCTCGACAGAGATGGTTAATACAATTTGATTTTTAGTTAGATATTTAAATGTACGACAAATATGAGTATTATTACCTTGAAATGTCTTTCAAGTGTATGCAATTCCTTACTCAAACCTTGTCCTGCTTCGATGTTAGATTAGTGATACGCAATTATACTACGTTTCAACAAAATTTTAAAAATTCCTCATATTAAAACCAGATTAGTTTCTTATTTACTTGTTTGAAGACGAAAATCTTCTGCCATCATCGCCTTGCGGAAGAAAATAAAACAAATTCACCTTGCTCTCGAATACTTTAATAGCGTCGAAGTCGAAAAAGAACAAGAGTTGGTCAAGAGAGATCTTTTTGACCTTTTGGTTTTTCGTCTTTGAACGAAGAAAGAAAGAAAAACAAATAAAAAGTATTGGTGTCATCTCCATAAGAGTTATTGCTAAAAACAAAAACAAAAAATCGTGGAACGTTTATAAAACGCATAAATCCTCAAAATCAGATTTACTGATTTTAATGAAAATTAAATGAAATGTCCCAGATCAGTGTGTCAAATTGCAAGTAATTGAAAATTACAGTTCAGGAACAATCTGTAAAAACTAAAATTAATCTCTATCGGCGTCATTAACCCTAGAACCGCCTAGAGTTTAAAATCGGCCATTTTGTTAGTTTTTAATCGTTTTTTTTTATTCATAAAAAATAGTAATATTATACGAAACTCAAATATACCATAATATCATTTTTCACAATAATGCGAGTAGAGTTTATCTATGTAATGAAAAACTTGTTAGATGTAAATATTTTGGAGTTAGTATATTAGGAATCAAAAAAATGTTCGAAAAATTAAGTGAAAACACCACAGAAAATCCTATTTATACCATATAACAATTTTTTTACATCTTTTTAAAAAGTTTGTATTGTAGTTGGTTAATAAATATTGATAAAAAAAAAATCAATTTATAATTGACATGAAAAATCAATTTTTTTTGTTGAAAAAAAATTATGAAAAGTTGGGATTATTTATAAAAAATTCACCTAAAATAATAATATTATGCAAAACACAACTTTATATATACCATTTTTTAGATAAATGTATGGTACGTAAAATTGAGTTATGAATTTTTTTTTACATTGATACATTTTTGAGTAAAGTAATCAAGAATAAGAACAGTTACTTCACGTCCAAAAATTTTAACCTAAAAATCGTCATCAAACTTGTGTAAACATTTTATTTATTATATTTTTTTTTGGACTATTCAAACACTTACTTTCAATGGATGTATAAATTTGTATCAACACATACCAACAAAACTTAAGAAATAATTCAGAATGTTCGAGATTATAGCACAAACGAAACTAAATATACGATTATAAATATCTTGATTTTAATCTTGGTTTAGATCCCTCTCTTTCATTTTCCAAATCAGTGTTTGGAGCATCGAGAGCTAGGACCCTTTATTTTATGTTCTTTTCTTCATTTTTAAAACAATAAAAGTTTTTTTTTCCATTTAACAACAACAACAACAACATCAATAATATATATATTAATTTTTTTTAATATTTAAATCATATTTGCAAAAAAGTGATAGGGCTGTTCTAGTCCAACAACAATAAATAAGAAATACTCACTCTTACATAGGCGAAAAAAAGATTTAATGACATTTTCAAATAAGATTGCGGATGAATATTATTTTTGAATATGAGAAAATTATTGCAACGTTTTTTACAATTTATTGTTATTATTTTTATAAATTCACTAGTATTCACCACCATAAACTCATAGAACTCTATTTTCAGTTCCGACAACATATGTATGGCGGTTTTATTCCTCAGCCAATAACCGTGTAGTTTGAATACTTGCTAGAGACAATGACAGTGTGTTTTAACTGACACTAAGTGAGATACAATGGCACTTAGTACACATATTATTAGATGTTACCTAGACAGGAGGCTATTTAACGTACCAATAACCATTAGACATTTAACAGCTGATTGCTCTCAGGGGGCTGTTCTTGATTATCTGTTATGTGCCGCACACGCATAACGCACCTCTTCAAATTGTCCAGTTTAGACGATTTGCGGAAGATTGCGTGTTCTATTTATAGTCACTTGGTTGTAAAATTCGTGGGACACTAGCGTTTAGGTTTAAAAAAGAAGGGTAAAATTTTTGAAGAATACCAACTAATTTTGAAGATATAGCTTCAAATTGAATAAAACTTTTTCAATTTCAATATTTCAATACATGACTGCACATAATTTTACAAGCTAAAATCACGACAAGACTAAACGGAAGAGGAAATAGAAATAAGGATCGGATATGGAATGCAAATAAACGTATAAAATCGATAAACAGAAGAGAGGAACATTATTCAGTATTAGAGGCTTAACGCAAAGTCCATTTCACGGACGAGAAGAAATGTTATATGCGACCCTCCTTCTTAACAACATCAACAACGACATTCAGAGTTGTGTAGTCAATACCACATCTTCTCAACGGCAGGACCTCAACCCACTTTAATTGTGTGGCTAACAAAAAATCCTGGTGGTTGAACGTGTCAATTGAAAAGCGCACTTCGGTATTCACGAATAAAAACGTTCCTATTTGACCGGACGAAGCGGGTTTTGTTTTAATTTGGCATTTCGTCTGTATGTTTGTTATGTTTATTGTAATGCAATTTAGTGTATTTTTTGTTTTAAAATGGCAGTCGCTCCAGATTGTTCCAAGGTATGAACGTGGTTGCTGCGATTAGGAAAACAGAGGGCGCTCTAAAGTATTACTATAGTGGTGTACACTGGCTGCTGTATAAAAAATCGAAATTACAACAGTTTTCTACCTTACTTTTAAACCAGACGTTTTTACCTAACCGAAAAATTAAAATGTAGACACATATTTGTTTATTGATATTGTTATTTATTTGAATAATAAACCTTTTCGCATTTTATAGGTTCACAAAAATCTTGAAGTGCAACAGACTGGTCAAGTGAGCTATCCCAGGTTTAATCCCCATTGGGATTATTGTGTTTAGTTTCTGGGTAAATTTATAGACGAGTTTTACGATTAGTAGCGATATCTGGTTTCGAAGACTAAAATTACTCCGATGGGAACTCTATGTGCTGACCATACAATACACGTTGAAAAGCCGTGTAGCATGTTGCACACCAAAACTCTTATTATTTGTAAAAAAATATAAATTGTAATGGTAGCATTTTAAAACTAAATGTAGTCTAATAATGGGTGAAAATAAAATTGATCTTCACTTTTACAGCAATCCTGTTATTTCAGTCTTTTTTACTATTAACCAAACGTGTTTCGGACTTAATATTCGTCCATCTTCAGGTCTTCATAATATATTAATACACAAATACGATTCTACACAACATAATAACAAACATAAAAGACAGTGTCTTCAGTAGCTCTCATTGCTTACCACACATTGTAACACAGTGCACTGAGGTATCTGTTTCTTACTGGCAGATAGAGATCTTACCAACCTTTATATGGAAGCTGCGTCAATTTTTTTTTTTTTTATATAATTTAAAAGAGACCCTGGTCATCAAGTTTAGCAGTTATTACAAATCAACATATTTTAATTTATGGTCACTGTTTTTATCTTAAATGGTAAAAAACCAATTTGAACCCGCTCCCACTTAGTTGATAAGATTTGTATCTGCCAATAAGAAAAAGATAACAGTACACTGTGTGGTGAACTATGATAGAAGACATTGTGTTATATGTTTGCAATTTATTGTGTTTGTATATTATTGTATTTTAAAGACCTGATGATGAGGGAATATTAAGTCCAAAACAAGTGTCGTTAATAAATAGACTGAAAAACAAGACTTCTGGTGGTAGGTGAGGTTAAATTTATTATCACTCATAATAATTATAACCAAATCCGGAAATTCTAGTATACAAATAACAAATATAATAAGTTGGTTCCAAGTTGCTTGCAATTAACATTTTAAATTTCATAAAAATTTAAATTATAATATCATCCGATGTTGAAAATTTTCATTAGTAACATTAATTGTGAAATTTGATTAAAAAATAATGGGTTAGTAGTTTGTTGAGATTGGAAATATTGACTGTAACTTCTTTGCGATAAGTTCCTGATTTAAATTCAAAATTTGATTTATTTCACAAAATTTGAACGAAATCGGTAGTTTCTATTTTGAGAAATTACGTTTTTACACTTTCTTTTTTTTAAAACTTACAAACCGGAATTTTTTTTTTATAGGTGGCTATCAATATGTTTTGTGGAAGCTACACTTGAGCAAAATTATTTGTTAAGCCGATTTTGAAAAATCGTAATTTATGAGTTGTTCTTATACCATCTACCCTTACATTTTGCATTGTAGACATAGTGGAAATAGGGGGGGGGGCTTTTCGAGATATGGCCAAAATACAACGACAACAAATTTGATTAAAATCGGTCGAATTGTTTGGTCCGTAGATACTAGACAGACAGACATCATTCCAAAAACTACTTTTACAATTCAAGAGACTTCAAAACAGATGTAACCGTGAAAAACACCACATTGAGCTTTCTATATGTGAGAAAATATAATAAAAATATATATTTATAATATCGCAACCTTAGACAAAAAAAAAGTACATTGAATTGAGTCATCTATTACATAACAGAAGTGACGTGATTTAAAGGTCACATTAAAGGCAAATAACGCTCCATTTATAGTCGGTTTTGCAGGAAAGCCTGGAGCGTAGCAACCGAGTCCTTGATTTATTCCTTCACAAATCACGTTCATCCTTTCCACCCAATTGGACAGTACACAGAGCTTTAGACAAAACTGAAATCCCGGCCTCTGCCTAGGTACGCCAATCAACAAGGATGAATGTCCCGGGCGGTGGGTTTACTTTAGAAAATTAAAAGTGTTTTTAGAGTAATTGGTTCACAACAACATCATTGGCACGAGGGCAGTTGGGTGTTGATGGATTGATTGTATTAGTCATTTCACATTTTGTCAACGTGAGATTTAAAATATTGGCTGTGTAGTTTGATCTGTGTTACTGGTAACGATTTGAAGTGGTTGATGTAGTCAGAGTGTTTTCTGATTAATTGCGTACGAAACGTTTTTTAAAATTTTAACTTATCATCTTTAAAAAAACATTTAAATCAATCGTACGTAAACATTGCACAAACTTTCCCATTTAACAGAAACGAACCAAAATGAATCGTCACCAAAAATGTAATTTCTCTAGTTGTCAATCACAAAGTTAAAATTGTTAAAAGCTCGATTATAATCAAATGCGATAACGCTGAAGATGCTTATGATATAATAAAAGTAAAATTAAATCAGAAATAAATATTTTTAAAAGGCGGCGCCCATTAATTGACCGATAAGTACTTAATTCAAATTTGTGTGACGAGTAGCTTTGTTTGTATTTAGGGATGGGTGAGAGAAAAAATCTGTGCAATGTTTTTGTCACTGTTTATTAATTATAAATGCGATTAGACGTATAAACCAATGTTAAACTACAACTCTCGTGTTCATATTGTTAGTTTATCATAACAGGTGATTACTATACATTTTATGTCGCCTCTTTTTTAAAAAATTCAATTTTGACTAAAATGTAATTATTCCGAGACAAACTTATTAAACTTCAAAATGTGTAATTCTGACAACTATTATTTCTTCTTTGCTCAGTTTTCTTACCGTATTTGATTGGTTCAAAATCTATTCATTCGATGATATAATAAAATTGTCTTATCTGTTTCAAAAAATGTAATTATTCCGACAACTCCTTCTTAAAATAATGCAAAACAATTACGAGATATTAACAGAGATTAAAATAAATGGTGTCCTTCTGTTCAATTTTATCACTTTTTGCGACTCAGAAACGAGTCATGGAACAAAATTTAGAAGATTGGTAGTAATAACACGTTAATTTTCAAATTTCTTGTTATGTACTTAAGTGGTTTTTCCAAGTTTCCTATCACATTGTAAGTTGAAAACCATCCATAGATGATCTACCTTTTATTATGTCTCCCAGTTAGTAGTGTCCCTGCGTACAGTAGCTCTGGAATACCGTTCTTGGTCTATGAATACTGTTGTAAATCACATCACGTGTTAGGAAATGAGCACATTGGGTTTACAAGAACAATTTATTGAATCGTTCAAAACTGAGGTGTCCACAGAAACACTAATACTTTTTAAATGTGAAGACAATAAAATGTATTATAAATTCCAAAAAAGCAAGGTGTCCACAGAAATACTTTTTCACACTTGAAGGAAATAAAGCCACGACTGATTGTACAACCAACACTTTTATAATTTACCCGCATTGGACAAATTACATTACTGAGTAGGCTTACTTGTTACATTTTAATCTACAATTGTAGGCCTCTACGTTGACTAATGACTTTTGCTTTCGGCCACGTATTAACACGGACATGTCTCATCTTTCTCCACTTGTTACAGACATAATTTCCATTTCAGTTGTAGAGACAACTCAGGTGCAAAAAAGCATATTTACTTGTTTATCCATTATTCATTAGGGAGATTTGTAATCGAGGAATTAAAGAAGGGAAAACAAAAACTGATTTAACTTTCTCTGCTACACGAATCCACGATAAATATTAAACATTGTTTTAATAAACAACATGGCGAAGTGTTATTTAAGAATTGGTATTGCGAATATTTTATTGTTACGTCAAAATTTGTATTTTGATCAATTTATTTCTTTATAAAATACTCTTTGCATATATTTACATTATTATATTTAATCATCCCCACTGGGCTGAATGGTTCCACTTGAATACACGCAGGAGAGTTTATGTAATATGTATTATCCTACATTTCCTTATAACACTATATATTGTAGTACATAAAGTATTTTTTTTAAATTACTTTACAAAAACCCAATCGAACAAACATGAGTAGACTGACTTGGTTCAAAGATCTGAAACTCCAAAAACGTCGAAAAAATAATGAAATTTCTACTTGTGTATAGAATTAAGTGTCTTTTTAATCTCTTCTCTTCCAACTTTGTTCAACCA
The DNA here is from genome assembly GCA_963513935.1 of Aphrophora alni. Taxonomy (NCBI): domain Eukaryota; kingdom Metazoa; phylum Arthropoda; class Insecta; order Hemiptera; family Aphrophoridae; genus Aphrophora; species Aphrophora alni. Next base: position 112,244,919 of record OY740771.1, on the reverse strand, counting down.
TACCTTGATACCTTTTTTATATACTTTGGCGTGTTTTTAAATCAAATATATAAGATTTACACAAGAGTTTGTACTTCAAAGTGTTTTGTTTAATTTTGGAACGCGCACTGCATCAATCTGAGCTTGTGTCTAGACGAGTACGGATGACTTCATTTATGTTAAATAAATAATAAAAGTTTTCTCACATCTTAATATTAATATATTTCTGTTATTGTATAAGCTATTTTTGAAGCCAATTATCATCATGGTCTTATGAAAAATTATGATAAATAATGAACCCTAGTAGCACTTGAATACTCTGATAGCATCAGGGTAGAAAAAGAACCTGATAAGAAATATGAAAGAGACTTGAATGAAATGAAATGAAATGAAAAAATGCTTTATTTCGCAACAAAATTTTAATGTTAAATTTTATATTAATAAACTTGTTCTACACCATAAACTTAAAATATTTATAATTGCATTTTAAAAGCATATCTGATTAGGCTGTCTGCGTGGTTGGGTAGAAATTTTCAAACACAATCACATATTACATCAAAGAAATTAACACATTACACACATTTGATGATCTTAATAAGAAACAAATAACTTTAGAAAACATGTATTTAAAAACAAATCTGGACTAACAATATTTGCATCAAAATTAAATCTTAAAAAAATTTATATTTACGGTATTAAATTACAAAACGGAAAATATCTTACAATTTGGAAAACATGTGGAAACAAAAGTTTAAAAATATGAAAGAGACTTACCCAAGACTGAAAAAAAAATTAGATTCCTTTGGTGTATGTACCGACATTTTTGTATTTGTAGGATAGTACCGGCATTTAGTGGCAAAATTGTTGTTCGGCGTTTCAAACTTCCTAGAAAAACTGAGTTTCAACAACATCGGTATATATTTATAAATTTGAACTTTACTGTTATTACAACATAGGTTTATAGATTGAAATATCTTTATTTAAAAATAATTACTACTTTTTACGAAATTATTAACTTATATACAGTGTGTACTTAAAGTCATGACGCTGTTTTGAATAAATATATTTAATAAATAATACACTTTTATTTTTTAGTATAACCACAATTCATTGAAATTTCTTGTAAAATACCTTGACAATGCTGTAACCATGGACCGTAAGTTTCAATAAATTGTGGTTATACTAAAAAATAAAAGTGTTTTATTTATTACAATGGAATACCACCAAATACTTGAAATATATTTACAAAAGTACACTTTTAAAAACATGAAACATAATTTAAAGAGACAACACAAAGGTTTTTCCTGTTTATCGGAGTTCTATGTGGGTTCTGCGGTATTCCAGCTCTTCACACAATTTGAAGTTATCGAGACCAATACTTCTTGTATTTTTTGTCACAATGTTCCTTATCATCGACCTCTTCCAATCCAACGTTGAGCAAGTTTCTCATCAATGTAATCACGAACAGTAATGACACACAGAGGCGATAACACTTTCTATAATCATCCTCGATTTTGGTGAGGTCGTGTGTAGTTACAACATGATAAAATTACATTCGTTTTCAGCATTGATAACAATATTGCGATAACGCTAGATAGGCGCACCAAACTTTACTTTAGGACAGTCACGTTCATGTCCAACGAATGCTTGAGGGATTCCATTTGCCCGAATTCGAATATTGTGGTGATGTGTATGCCCTGAGATATGGAAACTGGCCTCGTCATTAACTCGATCCAGAAAATTCTCAACAACTTCAATTTCGTCAGGAATATCTAACCAAAAATCATACCTTTTAAAGTTATCTCTTGGATGTAAATAATGGTATAAATAAAGTTAATTGCTTGTACACCTGATCCGTTTTCTTCAAAACCTTTGAACTGATGTTTTTGTATCACCTAATACTTTAGTATATTTTGGACTTCGTCAAAAGTTTTCCATTATGTTTTCAACAGTTTCATTGCTGACTGACGATCTACCTAGACGCTTTTTGTGTGATAAGCTACAACTCTTTTGTTTCGACTGTTTGTCCCATATATGAATATCATTTACGTGTGGAAACACACGGCTATGTGTTACACTAGAGTAACAGAATTAAAATTTTCAATCAACGAAACATTCTTAACTTTCCATTGCAATGTTGTCGTCTATATTTTTTAGGTGAAATGGACCGTAAGATTAAATGGCACCAACAGTCGTTACCCAATTATGAATAAAACTAAATAACAGCTGTTTCATCTACCTAAATATCTACCTATTTCCTTAGCGATAACAATTTGAAACCTTACTATAACTATGGACATACTACTTTTACTACTAATATATTTTAATGACAATTTATAAAACTTAACAAAGTAAGTAGTAGATTAAAAATAAACTAAAGAAAAACGTTAACTTAACAGTTTTCCTCTCTCCTTCTTATTTTCTTCTATATGTGATGTATTAAATTATATATAAGTACAGTTCCTTAAACTTTATAACATATTATAAGAAAATTAAAACCCTACGTACAGTTAATCAAAATAATAAATAGTTAGCTGCATGTAGCAGCTGAGTATGATGACTTAGTCTTTGAAAAGTTGTCTTATGTTCTACAAATAAAGTGATTCTTTTGTGTCTGGAAAAATGTGTTTACAGTCATTTGGTCACTTATTTTGTAATAAATTTATCATTAAAATTGCATGCCTGTTTATGGGTAAATAACAAATTTCATTTTCAATATAATACGTAACAGCTATTATAAATTCTCAAATACGCTTTATTTTGTTGGAGAATTTATAACAGCTGTTTTAAATTGGTTTTAAGTTAACTTATAGTGCTTATTTTATTTGCGAGGATTCACGTTGTGTTATGATTGATTGCTTACGTTTCACAAAACTAATCAGTTTTTATGGCTTATTGTTAACTTGTTAAAGGGCACTCAATCGTGAAGTAAACCAACAAGTTTGCAACATAACCTTCAAACCTCGAAATAATTTACAAATTGCAAGTTAAACTGTTAAAATTCTTTAACTGGACACGACTAATTTCTTTTATGTTTCCTATTTTATAATTGTATCAGTTTTTAATTATTTATTCAAAACTCTACCTTAACTTTATAAACACACTGTATAACGAAAGCATATTATTTACTTTTTAACACATATGATTTAAGTATTTAATATGCATTCAATATGCTTCTTCTATTAAAAGCTTATTAAAGTGTAAAAAGACAGCAGCTGTTTCAATATTAATAACAAATCCCGTTTGAAAGCTGGTGAGTACATTTATTATTTTATCCATTGTATACACGACAGTCAAGTATTAATAGAAAACAGCTGATGTCAATACATTTTATTTACAAGTTGTTAATTATAAAGAAAATACAATTAGTAATGTAAACAAATTTAAATATTAATTTTCTATATGGTGTCAAAGATAACGTAAATAATTGTAATTGGAAATTTTTTAATGCAATTACACATGATGGAATATTTTGTTCTTCTCAAAAAAAAATCGATAGTGACACACTTTAAGTAATACAACGTGTAAGAAATTTGTTGTCCATAATTTCGATATTCGGAACCTTCTTTTCATAACCAATCGTTTGTTCTTTGGCTTCTTGAATAAACACTCCATTAAATTCTTTTAAACTGTTGAGTTGTTTTGTGTTCGTTAGTTTTTAACTATACATAATATGTCCTGACAAACTGGTTTTATTGGTATTTTTCCAAATTCCAGTATGTTATAGTTATCCAATATACCAACAAATTAAGTTTAGTAATCAGACAATATTTAAAGTGATTTAAAGTAAAACATGTGTAGTAATTTACTATAACGATTTTTTCTTTACGCAGTAATAATGCAGTTTGAAGTAACTATTTTGTTTAAAAAAACAAACAAACAGGAACGGCAGACTAAAAAGAAGCGTTTTTAGACATATGTATATAAGAATATGTTTTCTTTCTTTTTATTGTTTTAATCCATACCCTAAATGTTACATGTATGTCTTTGTTTTAGTTTTTGTAACCCTTTGGAAAAGATGACGACAGCTATCACGAGAAACGGAAGTGACGTTTAGAAACACTTTTCGAATTCCTTTGGTTTGAAACGAAGCTAGGCATATTAAAGTAATGGACATTCAGTTTGTCCACGTCATAACTAATGTGCCACAAGATCAGAACATAAATAAGTTGCAAGCGGAGTAGGAATGCTGTCTTCTCGATGTATATTCTACAACGAATCTTCAGGATTGTATATACAATATATACATTGTGTTTTCTGCAAAATGCTAATTTACAACATTGCCAAAGCAGATTGCATATTGAAGTTGTCTTGGTGTGATTCACGATTTTGTTTTGTCTGAAAACAACGCACATTCTATCTAAGCTTAGGCTTAAACATTCATGAACGACTTGCTTATAATAATCACTTATGTGTGTGTTCCAATAACAAATAAACCGAACTTGTAATTCTGTGAAAAGTAAGACTTTACTCCTTTTATGTGCGAATATATATTCAATAAATCGTTATTTTTAACCCAATTTGGTTACTGTCTAGTCTAGACACACAACACCATTCACAACGAGAAATAATAAAATTATTATAATTATTATATCTGCTAGGGAACTACACAATAATTCGAGTACAGTCTTCTGCCAATCCTAGCATTTTCTTATAATTTATATTTGTCGACGCGTTTCGGAGTTCCTCCATCTTCAAGACTATTTTGAATACTACTGGATTCGTCCGCCAAGCTAACCTACAATTCTATGAGGTATGATCCAAACTGGGGTTAAAGGAGTGAAAGTATAAGTCATTTTAAAACAGCGACTTTTTTAATTCCTTTGATTATGAAAAGAATTTTGTCGTATTTAGTTCTCACATGTTAGATATAAATACAACTGTATTTAAATTAATTATTTTCTGTTTTAAAAAGAAAAAAACATTCTAGCAGGTAATAGTTTTAATTTTTGTTTTTCCGAGTAATTTACATTTCTAGTTTTATGTCGTAACTATTTATTCCGTTTCCTTGACACGTTCATAAAAATGAATATTTAATTTTGTTTATATTTCTAAATTATATTTCCATCACAATAAACAACTTGTGTATAAAGTCTCTTGACAACAGCTGTTTCTCCAGTATAACTTGACTGTCATTATGTTTATATAGTGAATCCAATAATAACTTTTAAAATGTATTTTATTACTGTATTTAATATAAATTCTATCAATCTCTGTTTTATTTTACCCGTGTTTATGAAAATAATAATAATAATAATAATAGAGTACCATAAATCGGTAAGATTGTATATTGGAAACAACAACATATACATATAGTTGACAGGAATATCGGGTTTGAGCTCAGGATATAATGTTTGCAATGGATGTAAGCCGAGACATTACACATTGAAGTCGATAGAATTAAATTGGGTCAAGGAAATGTGACCAGTAAAGTGTTACATATCGTACAACATATTGAAGGCTGCCAAACCCGATAGTCTAATCCTCTTCATAAGGAGTTTTCAAAATTATTTATTTCTTGACCCAAGTTCTTACGTTTCTATCTGGTATTTCTCCACGAAATCCCGATGTCTGACTCTGTATTGATCCCAATGATTTGTGACGAGAGGAAATACTCCTTCTTTTCTCACAGAAATCGTCACCGTCTCTAGTTCTTCAGAGGGTGGAGTTTTCTCCGAATCATAGGGAAGGTAGATCGAGCTTATAATGACGTCACTTCTACTTTTTTTTCCGGATCCTCAGGTGATCTACACTGTGGTGATATCTGTGGAAAAGAAAGCAAACAAAGGGAGACATCGCAGTTTACACCTAACTACAATACAGGTTCACAAGTTATAATATGAACCATTGTATACGACCTTATATCTTGCATCTCCCAACCTCCTATCTTGAATAAGGTTCTTGAATAAGAGCTATGTCTATGTCCTCAGATAGAAAACGCCGAGAGAAGAATGGAGAAGCAGCCTTACTGTGGTGGAGGTTACATTGGATTATCCTCAGGACCTCCTATCTTACCTCCATTTATCCAAGGTTCTTGAATAAGGGCTACGTCTATGTCCTCAGATAGAAATCCCTGAGAGAAGAATGGAGAAGCAGCCTTACTGTGGTGGAGGTTACATTGGATTATCCTCAGGACCATCTTACCTCCATTTATCCAAGGTTCTTGAATAAGGGCTACGTCTATGTCCTCAGATAGAAATCCCTGAGAGAAGAATGGAGAAGCAGCCGTACTGTGGTGGAGGTTACATTGGATTATCCTCAGGACCTCCTATCTTACCTCCATTTATCCAAGGTTCTTGAATAAGAGCTATGTCTATGTCCTCAGATAGAAATCGCCGAGAGAAGAATGGAGAAGCAGCCGTACTGTGGTGGAGGTTACATTGGATTATCCTCAGGACCTCCTATCTTACCTCCATTTATCCAAGGTTCTTGAATAAGAGCTATGTCTATGTCCTCAGATAGAAATCGCCGAGAGAAGAATGGAGAAGCAGCCGTACTGTGGTGGAGGTTACATTGGATTATCCTCAGGACCTCCTATCTTACCTCCATTTATCCAAGGTTCTTGAATAAGAGCTATGTCTATGTCCTCAGATAGAAATCGCCGAGAGAAGAATGGAGAAGCAGCCGTACTGTGGTGGAGGTTACATTGGATTATCCTCAGGACCTCCTATCTTACCTCCATTTATCCAAGGTTCTTGAATAAGAGCTATGTCTATGTCCTCAGATAGAAATCGCCGAGAGAAGAATGGAGAAGCAGCCGTACTGTGGTGGAGGTTACATTGGATTATCCTCAGGACCTCCTATCTTACCTCCATTTATCCAAGGTTCTTGAATAAGAGCTATGTCTATGTCCTCAGATAGAAATCGCCGAGAGAAGAATGGAGAAGCAGCCGTACTGTGGTGGAGGTTACATTGGATTATCCTCAGGACCTCCTATCTTACCTCCATTTATCCAAGGTTCTTGAATAAGAGCTATGTCTATGTCCTCAGATAGAAATCGCCGAGAGAAGAATGGAGAAGCAGCCGTACTGTGGTGGAGGTTACATTGGATTATCCTCAGGACCTCCTATCTTACCTCCATTTATCCAAGGTTCTTGAATAAGAGCTATGTCTATGTCCTCAGATAGAAATCGCCGAGAGAAGACTGCAGAAGCAGCCGTACTGTGGTGGAGGTTACATTGGATTATCCTCAGGACCTCCTATCTTACCTCCATTTATCCAAGGTTCTTGAATAAGAGCTATGTCTATGTCCTCAGATAGAAATCGCCGAGAGAAGAATGCAGAAGCAGCCGTACTGTGGTGGAGGTTACATTGGATTATCCTCAGGACCTCCTATCTTACCTCCATTTATCCAAGGTTCTTGAATAAGAGCTATGTCTATGTCCTCAGATAGAAATCGCCGAGAGAAGACTGGAGAAGCAGCCTTACTGTGGTGGAGGTTACATTGGATTATCCTCAGGGGCATTGTCCAATTACTTTATCTGGTTAGATTTCGGTTTTGGGAAGGACTTCCCTCCACCTTATCACATGAAGTTGTTTCTGTTTCATTCTTAATAACAATGTCTGAGCACGTTATGTTATTATTAATTTGTTTACTTTGTGAAGAATCCATAAAATGTTCCTATGAGTTTCACAATTTAAAAAGTGGTTATTTACTATAAAGAGTCGTCTGGTCCTCCATAGGCTGCGTTTGATGCACAGTACAATTCTTCCATCGTCATGGAATTAACCTTAAGGACACGACATCTTGTCATTTTCTGTTTTTTCCGAATATATCCGTTTTAACTTCAGAGTCCATATGTGGGTTGACGTCTTCCTGTCGACTGTTGTAACAGTCCACAGGAGTTGTTCAGTTCTAATTTGGTTTGTAGGCATATTTTGATCATATGATTTAGTTCTTGACAAAGCTTATTATTTATAGTAGGCCTACGATTTTTTTAAATGATTTGACTTAACTTATATTGTTTGTGATCTTTTAAATTTCCAGGCAGATGTTTGTGCCTCCTATGTAAATTTCGAGGCTGGAGTAGGGATTGCACCCGCTCTGTCTCCCACTCTCACGGCTAAAGTGAGATTAATGTATAAAATATCCAGAAATATGAATTAAAATGTCGGGAATTTTAAGCAAAAAGGTAAAGAACTGGTCAGTTTTGTAAAGGTAGATAGCTAGTATATTTGTTCGTACTTTGAAAGTTGAGCCGACAAGTTCTGATACGTAGAGGAAAGGACTAAAACTAATATCAGAAAATAAAACAATGGCGAGAGTAGGCGTGATTACAGTGGGCGGAGTTTAATACGTTTTATAATTTAAATCCCGGTAAGTGCTGACATCTTGTGTGGAAAAATAGAAACACGCCACAATTAAACGGAATACAATAATACGACGGGAAAAAAAATGGAAGGAATCTTTATATCGGGTCATTTTTTTTGAGGCTCGGTAGGAATGAATAGAAATTTCATAGCGCTAACATGATCTCTCTCCGAAAACACAGTAGTTATTTAAACTAACTAAAAAGAATCAATGATTGTATTAATTTAAAATAATACTAATGAAATTAAAGATGATGTGATTTAATTCTGAATTATATTATATGTAATTTTAATTATAGTTTTTGTGCTATATATTTGGGAATAGATGATATAAGTATCCTGGTAAAATCGTTGTCCATTGTTTCGTAGATAAGTACTCCGTATTACTTTATTTAACCCCACTAACTTATCTTACTATTTATTGTTATACAACACAACACGTGTCTAATACTGCAACAAAGTATCAGATAGTTAATGCATCATGCACCGGCCTGTATCAGTATCTTATTGTATCAGTCTGGAATCTACTGGGTAGTTATTACTCAGTTTTAACTGCTACTACATACTAGCTTTGCCACTAACTATTATCAAGTTAATGAACACTTATTTGTCCTTGTCGTTCAGCTAATTTATTGATTTTAAATTAATTTAGATAGATACCAGGTAACAGCAATGTATTGAATATGATTAATACACATTGACAATAATTTAGATGTTAATTTGGTGTGTTATAGTCATATAGATGTACCATATATTGTCGCACATAAGTCTTTAATTGACTTGAAAATGTTTCCCAACAAAGCTTGATGATTATTCATGAACCTACCCCACTCCACCCTCTGGCTGCTGAATGAAGCTTAAAGCTTTCCTCGAGTTACAAAGCATAAGCCTTCCATATTAACATAATAATTATTAGTTAATTTACATATTGGAAGTAATGCTACTGCAGCAGACGTCACGGCTCGACTTACATCGACATCTAAAATATTCACCGATTTTGATCGGCCGTCAAATTTTTTGCGTGTATTTTGACCGAATTATTTGATATTTTCAACAACAAACTATTTGATGATCGTTTCGATTTTTCGTCAATTCTATTAACAGTGTATCTAAAATGTGTGTCATCATCCGGAGCAAGTGGATATTGTCTTGTACAGACTTTGTGTTTGAAGGCGGGATTCATTCATTTGACCGTGGAAAGATCAACTGAGTTAAAAAAGTTTCCTATTTACTTACGAGCAGTGAATATCGTGAAGCTATATGTAAATTTATATGTATGGCTGTTGAAGAAAAACGAATACCAAAAATGACTGTTACGGAAAATATTGTAAAATCCACGACATCCATTTTTTACGTAATAGGTTTATGGGAAATCTTCCTAAAATTATTTCCAAATTTTACATTAGGACGCCTTTTAGGGCAGAGTGTATTATAAAAAAGGTTATTAAGCTGAAATAAAGAGTATGGAAAAGGATCTTGTTTATAAAATCACTTGCTATCACAAATTATTTTGGTTATATCAGTTGACGAAGGAGCATTAGTATTGAGTCTCCTCTCCTGTCTCTGCTTGTCTTTTCTCCTTGATTCTCTAGTTTTTGCTCATTTTTCATTGTCTTTCCGTGACTCGTCTAGTCTATGATTGTTTCTCCTAGTTACTGCTCTTCTTTCCTTGTCTCTCAAGTTTCTCATTGTCTTTCCTTTACTCACCTAGTCTTTGTCTTTATTTGGCTCTGCTCTTCCCTCCTTGTTTTTCTAGTTTCTGCTCGTTTCTCATTGTCTTTCCACGACTCACCTAGTCTCTGTTTGTCTCTCTTAGGCTCTGCTCTTCCCTCCTTGTTTCTCGTCTCTCCTTGTCTTTCCACGACTCACCTAGTCTCTGTTTGTCTCTCTTAGGCTCTGCTCTTCCCTCCTGTTTGAGGAGCCAGTCATTGGTTGTGGCGCCAGGGAGGTATTAAGTAATACGTTTGTTATGAATCGCAAAATTTTTCGAAAACGCTATGTTCAAATTTTCCGTATAGAATTTTCCCTTATTATAAAATTGAAAACTTAAAATCATTCTAGTTGTCGGGCTAGTTATATTTTGCAATAAGCAAACTTCGTAAATTAACGCCAGTGAATAGAAAAAGAGATAGCTTGCATTGTTTTAAAAATATTGGTAGTAATAATTTGCATAGAACGTTCAATATAAGTATGGAATTCGGTAATCATCCTCTAACATCCGTGAGGACCTTTGTCTTTGAAATTGTCCTTTCAATATGCCTCATTAGCGTCGAAATGTTATCGTTTGCCTGCTCAACAGTTTGTCTGTGACACTAATTAGTCAATAAACAATTTGTCGTTGACAATATTTTATAAATTGAGCTTTTGGATGAAATGAAACTTTATCTAAAAAAAACTGAATATTTTTTTCTTGGAACAGTCCTCTCGATTCGGCTGATTTTAAAACAGTTTTATTTCGTATTTAGATACGTTATCTGGTCAAGTTTTGGTGTTTGATTAAAATTAGTGCTACAGTTTTGAAGTTATAACAGTATTTGTTTACATGAGTAATACGTAAACTAGATTTTTATTATTTTTTTTTTACATAATTTATGCATTGCCTTTAAATTTTCATCGACAACATATTTTTATCAGTGATAAAATTAGGAGATGATTTGACGCTAATTAAAAATGAATTTGTTGCGGTTCAGAAGTTCCTGTTATAGGTTGACTTTTTTTCGTTGTTGAAAATAGTAAGTCGAGGTTATTGGATATATGATACGAAAACTTTAAAAATATTTTCAGCAATAACATAGTTTTTGTCAATGTCAAAGTAAGTAGATGATTTAAACGTTAATTAAAACAGATTTTATTTTTAATTCATGGAATAGTTCTAAGGTTTATTTATTGTTGGGGATATTATATTTTTAACATTTTAGTAACAATATGCATTTAGTTAATAAAAAAGTTGATACTTCATTAAAATATTATTCAGAATTGTAATAATTTCTGAGGCATTAAATTGGCCGTTTTGAGAACCTCATTCTATTGTCTCGTGAACGATTTTGATTAAAGTCTAATCATTCACTCCTTATTAAAATTTAAAATTATAAATCAATGGTTCTAGCTAATAGATTGGTTTAGTGGGTAATAATCTCGCTTTGTATGTATAAAGGTATGCCATAGGAGTTACAATTTTTACAGCTTATATATTCAGATTAAGCATAAAGTTAGGAGCTACAGGTAACGAATCCTGTTATGAAAGTCAGAATAAAAAGTGACGAGAACTTACGTTCTGTTAGCACACCACTCTATGACAATCTGTCTATGCAACAGACAAACAAACACTATGCCTATACCTCTTACCTATAAACATTCTAAAGTCACAACAAATAATTGGACGACCGAACAGGATAAAGGAGGGCTGAGGGCGTACAACATTATATATTTTTGTATATTATTTTTAAATATTGTAATACTACGTCAAAACCATCAAGATTAATAATGTATAAGGCAAGTCAGTAATTAAGAATCAACATACTACCAAATAAGATTGATCAGTTTAGTTTGTTTGTATGAAATTTAAAAAAAGAAATTTGAATGAGAACAAAAACACGAAACGTAACTATGATTCTATTACAGACTTTAAGAATAAGAACTGTTCAATAGCTAAGACAACCACATGGAGTTTAGTGAATCGTACAACGCCAGACCAACTATGGAGTGTAACGATCAAATATTTCAAACTTGACATTGTGTCAGATATGAACTAAAGAACAACGGGTCCCAGGGATTGTTGCATTTGGGTTGGTTGCTTATAAAAATAAAAATCGCAGCACGGAGTGAGCGCTCATTCATGTATCACTTCTTCGTAAATATCTTGTTTGTTAGTATTATAAATATGCCTCTTTTATTTAGTTTTTAGTTGATTACTAATCGGGTTATTTAACCTTCTATATGAGTATTCTTTTCCAAAAATACTAAATTTACATTCCTCCTTTAACAGTAGTTGATTGATTAAATTAATTTTACACGTGAAAACATATTTGCGTTAGTTATCATTTGGTGCAATCTAAGAGTGATTTATTACGTCTGAATTCCTTTCGCCCACTCTAAACTGATAGATTCAGCCCGTTTCAACAGAATTCTCTCACCCGTTTTCATAATTAAATATGTAAACCTGCAAGAATCGCACGTTAAATAGTTTTCTTAATAAATAAAATAAAAATATTTATCTCCCAATAAAGTTTTAATAATATATTTTATTTTAAAACCCCTAAAGTTTGTGAATATTTTCTGTCTTAAATACCTATTTTTTTTACCTCCTTTATAAATTTACGCATTGGATTTCATCTTTTGCAGGGCGTATTTAAAATGACAAGTCGCTCCTGAACCCTTAAGAAACTACTTGTTATTCGCCACCACACCAGAGGTTTAGGGAAGGAGATCGCCACCCTCTGTTTAAGCTTAAGCTTGATCAGAGGGCGTCGAAAAAATCTAATCTTCTGGTTTTGGCAAATTTACAACATATTTCTGGATATCACAGTCCGCCTTCACCCAGGGAGACTGTTGTTTGTCACTGTTGCTATTTATTTATTAGAAGTGTAATTTAGCACACTGTATACGTAGTGTATTTAAAAAGCACATAAAAACTTCAGGATCAGGTTCCTTCCGGTATAATAAAGAACATAACTCCTGTAAACATATGTCTAAATAGTTTCATTCTCCGACTAAAGGGAAATTTGTTATTTTGATTTTAAAATGTTTTGTTATAAAACTGTATTGAGCGATTTACTACACGGTTTTTATATAAATGTAAAACATTTTATTGTACATTTTTAAAATAGCGGCAGTTTAAATTTGTTAATTTAGAATATCTTGTAGTCTGTTAATTTAAAAAAATGAGGCTCAATAATTTGTTCTTTTTTTAACGATTTTTTAAAATTATTGTTACTTACTTCTTACTTCTTACTTCTTAGTTCAAGCGTCCAAGGCTATTCACCTCGATGGCTCGATGTCTCCGGTATACGTCTGCAGCTAAGGCCCAATGCTGAGTTTCTGTGAGGATCTTTCTGAGCATGGGCTCTTCACCGACATTTTCTTTTAGGGTTTGTCTTTCTTCTATATGGTAGGTTCAGTGGATGAGTATGTGCTCCAAAGTCTCATCCTCTCTCTGGCATGTTCCACATGATGCACTGTCAGTTAAACCAAATCTGTGGAGGTAATTGTTCGTAATAATATGCCCCGTCCGAGCCCTAGCCGCAAATGTTGCGATTGCTCTCGGAACCGACTTGTAGATTTTGGGGTCATTTGGTTGTCTCTGAATTTCGAAGTAGACACGGCCGGACGTGCAATTCTGCCATCTCTGTCGCCATTCCGCATTGAGAGACCGATTAGCAGTCTGCTTACAGTGCTGCAGAGAGTAACGTCGTTCTTCACTTGGGCGCATGCTGCATGCCTGGTCAGCTAGAGCGTCTGCCGCCTCGTTACCCGGAACTCCACAATGACTAGGTACCCACTGCAGCGTGATGCTTTTGTTTTTGAGCTGGGTTAGGATGTCGTAGATTTCCGATGTTCTGAAGCTGTAGTGGTTGGACCTGGGGTTTCGAAGGGTCTGCAAAGCTGATCTGGAATCTGTGAGATCATGCTTATTGCATATGAACATGTGAAAATGCATATTTTGTTTTCCTCGATCGTCGTGCAGAACTGTAGGGCGGCGTTTAAAGCCAAAAGTTCGGCATTCATGCTAGAAGACGCATCGCAAGGAAACAGGTAAGACTCTCCCAATTGTGGACAGCAGAATGCTCCTCCACCTCGATCATTTATTTTATCGACAGAACCGTCTGTGTAAATTTTTGTTGAAGATCAAAAGATAAAATTGATTTATAATCAAATCAAAACCTAATTTATTGCTAAATTTATTACACCCTTAAGTTGTGAGAAAGTTTGGAAGGATTGTACATGTTGGGAACAAAGTTTGGCCAATGGATGGACCACAGTTGACAACAAATGTCTGCTATATTTGTGCACAATATGTAAAAACGTCTTTGATAGTATTATCGTACATATATATCCGTCCTTCTTTTTTTTTTCAATTGGTTAAGTATTCTTTTTAACATCACCAACGTGGGCTTATTACATTCCCAAATCGATAATTGGTGTGTGGATAACTTTATATATCCCCAGGAAGAACCGTAAGATCTAGAATATTCCTAACAAGATTGACTTAGTTCCAATGGTCTCAGTACTTTACCGATTAAGATGCTCGCATTCTAAGATCAGAACCTCTGCAGTTTTCTCTTTCTGCACAAAGGCTTCTCAGTGAATACATCCATTGTGTATTTATTTTTATTAGATGACAGTGCACTGTAACAAACCCTGTCAACTACCTTACATTGGCTCTACATAACTATAGATCAGATGCAATTCCTTCGTGGAAGCACAAATTGAAAGTTTGCTCATCCTTATACTAGGGGAACTTTTCCACCTCCTCTCGTGCTCTTTCTGAATTCGAATATTGATGCCTAAGATACGCTGCAGTGTGTATTAGGCCCTTTGTTAACCAGCACGTCTGACACATTCATTATCACTAATTCCAAAAACCCAGGAAATCAAAAAATTGTTCAGCCCACACAGCCATCAAGTGATTCTGAAACAATCTCTAATAAAATCCCTGTTCCATTCTTTAGAGCTGTTTATGAACAACTCTACCTTAAGCATGGATAAGGGCTCTTGTGTACACTTCTATAGTCCCTTGTTAGTTTGCATTTTTCTTACCACTGTCTTTATGATCAGATTCAGTGGAAGGATATTAATACAACAATCCAAGTCTGTACTAGGAGCGCTACTTACAATGTCTTTGAATATTTTAAAGTACGTTTTCGCTACGTGTATGCACAATTGTGAGGAAGTCTTACAAGTTAGTAAGTACATGACCTGAGCTGTGACAACGTTTGTGTAATATTTGTAAAAAAGTGTCTGGAGTCATTGTAATATGTGAGAACAATTGTGGCAAAACATGACAGTAATTAAGGAGAAGTAGTTCGATATTTATGCAGAGTTTGTTTATTTGTAACAAATCATTACAAAATAAACAACCCTGCCATTGTTTACTTGTAGAAACATCGGTAAAAAGACGGAGATAGATTAAATTTACTCGTTTATTTTTATGGAGCAATTTTCAGAGAGCTATCTATTTAAATTGCAATTACAATCCTCTCGAACCGTTAAAATTTAGTATTCATTGTTGGTTTAATTAACTTTATCGCTTCATGTCCACAGAGTGCAATAAAGTATAATCTTTCTGTTGTAACCTGAAATGTAACTAGATTCGGTTCATATAAATAACAGAGAAATGTATAGTTTAAGTATAATCAGACTATACATCAGCATTCTTCTAAAGTATAATCTTTCTGTTGTAACCTGAACTGTAACTAGATTCTGTTTATATATAAATAACAGTGAGATTTATAGTTTTTAGTATAATCAGACTATACATCAGCATTCTTCTAAAGTATAATCTTTCTGTTGTAACCTGAAATGTAACTAGATTCGGTTCATATAAATAACAGAGAAATGTATAGTTTAAGTATAATCAGACTATACATCAGCATTCTTCTAAAGTATAATCTTTCTGTTGTAACCTGAACTGTAACTAGATTCTGTTTATATATAAATAACAGAGAGATGTATAGTTTAAGTATAATCAGACTATACATCAGCATTCTTCTAAAGTATAATCTTTCTGTTGTAACCTGAACTGTAACTAGATTCTGTTCATATAAATAACAGAGAGATGTATAGTTTAAGTATAATCAGACTATACATCAGCATTCTTCTAAAGTATAATCTTTCTGTTGTAACCTGAACTGTAACTAGATTCTGTTCATATAAGTAACAGAGAGATGTATAGTTTAAGTATAATCAGACTATACATCAGCATTCTTCTAAAGTATAATCTTTCTGTTGTAACCTGAACTGTAACTAGATTCTTTTCATATAAATAACAGAGAGATGTATAGTTTAAGTATAATCAGACTATACATCAGCATTCTGCTAAAGTATAATCTTTCTGTTCTAACCTGAACTGTAACTAGATTCGGTTTATATAAATAACAGAGAGATGTATAGTTTAAGTATAATCAGACTATACATCAGCATTCTTCTAAAGTATAATCTTTCTGTTGTAACCTGAACTATAACTAGATTCTGTTCATATAAATAACAGAGAGATGTATAGTTTAAGTATAATCAGACTATACATCAGCATTCTTCTAAAGTATAATCTTTCTGTTGTAACCTGAACTGTAACTAGATTCTTTTCATATAAATAACAGAGAGATGTATAGTTTAAGTATAATCAGACTATACATCAGCATTCTTCTAAAGTATAATCTTTCTGTTCTAACCTGAACTATAACTAGATTCTGTTCATATAAATAACAGAGAGATGTATAGTTTAAGTATAATCAGACTATACATCAGCATTCTTCTAAAGTATAATCTTTCTGTTGTAACCTGAACTGTAACTAGATTCTTTTCATATAAATAACAGAGAGATGTATAGTTTAAGTATAATCAGACTATACATCAGCATTCTTCTAAAGTATAATCTTTCTGTTGTAACCTGAACTATAACTAGATTCTGTTCATATAAATAACAGAGAGATGTATAGTTTAAGTATAATCAGACTATACATCAGCATTCTTCTAAAGTATAATCTTTCTGTTGTAACCTGAACTGTAACTAGATTCTTTTCATATAAATAACAGAGAGATGTATAGTTTAAGTATAATCAGACTATACATCAGCATTCTGCTAAAGTATAATCTTTCTGTTGTAACCTGAACTGTAACTAGATTCGGTTTATATAAATAACAGAGAGATGTATAGTTTAAGTATAATCAGACTATACATCAGCATTCTTCTAAAGTATAATCTTTCTGTTGTAACCTGAACTATAACTAGATTCTGTTCATATAAATAACAGAGAGATGTATAGTTTAAGTATAATCAGACTATACATCAGCATTCTTCTAAAGTATAATCTTTTTGTTGTAACCTGAACTATAACTAGATTTTGTTCATATAAATAACAGAGAGATGTATAGTTTAAGTATAATCAGACTATACATCAGCATTCTTCTAAAGTATAATCTTTCTGTTGTAACCTGAACTGTAACTAGATTCTTTTCATATAAATAACAGAGAGATGTATAGTTTAAGTATAATCAGACTATACATCAGCATTCTTCTAAAGTATAATCTTTCTGTTGTAACCTGAACTATAACTAGATTCTGTTCATATAAATAACAAAGAGATGTATAGTTTAAGTATAATCAGACTATACATCAGCATTCTTCTAAAGTATAATCTTTTTGTTGTAACCTGAACTATAACTAGATTTTGTTCATATAAATAACAGAGAGATGTATAGTTTAAGTATAATCAGACTATACATCAGCATTCTTCTAAAGTATAATCTTTCTGTTGTAACCTGAACTGTAACTAGATTCTTTTCATATAAATAACAGAGAGATGTATAGTTTAAGTATAATCAGACTATACATCAGCATTCTTCTAAAGTATAATCTTTCTGTTGTAACCTGAACTATAACTAGATTCTGTTCATATAAATAACAGAGAGATGTATAGTTTAAGTATAATCAGACTATACATCAGCATTCTTCTAAAGTATAATCTTTTTGTTGTAACCTGAACTATAACTAGATTTTGTTCATATAAATAATAATTATTTATATTAAATTTAATTATTTAACCAAATCTAACAATCTATGCAATGGATGAGTTTACACAATAATTTCATGTGAAAATGGCTAGAATAAAATAATTTAGAATATTTGACCATTAAGTGCAAAATAATAGTTTTAGTAATGCAATAATATTTCAACTACCCCCCCCCCTGTCCCCTTCACTCTCAAAAAAGTACCCCTATTTCTCTAGTGTAAGTATTAATCTATTTTCAATTTCACCTATCAAAAAATATAACTATTCCATTGTAAGCATGTCTGAACTTAGGGGTTTGAAGATATTAACTGTTATCAATTCCTGAAAAAATTGTGTAAATAAATATTCAGAGATGTTTAGATCGGGTCATGATTGATTGTGGCCAGCGTTCATCTACTCTGAGTACGTGCTTTATAGCGATTCGCATTCACCGCGATGTGATGGTCGCTTGTGGAACTGCTTCAAAACTATTCAGAAGGCCCCCTCGTATTGTCTGCCCTTCTTATCCGCGTGGTTTAACCAATATTTCAATTAAAATGAAGTGAGTTTATATTGGGTCAACACCGTAACTCTTTAAAGAAATTTCTTTCTTCCTGCAGGTTATACATCACCTCTTTTAGTACTTGTCTGCCATCTGTATTAATCGATAGCAAAGTCGATTTGTTACAAAACAATTTCATATCCCATCGCGTCAGAGTATTAATTATGCGGCGAATATTGTACAATACGATCTCAATTTATAAGTTACACACTGTTAGTAAAATGTTGAGGTTAACAATGACTTGATGTTGTAAGAAGGTTGAATGTGGAATTGATTACGGAGCCTAGTGTGGATGGTTAAGTAACCTGGATCAAAGTATTACTAAGGGCATCGCGTTAAATAATGGGGGATCAAGTTTCAAGTTGAAAAGGCGACCTGTTTATAGAAGGGATTAAGCGTGCTCTTGCTTTTACCTGCTTAATTACATAGGGTGATACGATACGTACATCAACTACGGGTTTTATAAATTGTTTCTCCTTGTTTTATTTCTTAAGCAGTTCTTGGTAGTTTTTTTTACAATTTTGCTTGGTGATATCTAGAACATATAAATTAATACGAGTATATAATTAAGAACATCTATAAGAACCGAATATGTTAACAAATACAATGGTGGAACACTTTAATTTTCTTGGACCTGAGAAATGAATACAGAAATTCAACAACAATATGTGAGTACTACATCTCGAACATAACAAGAAAAGTCATCAAAAGAAAATTATCCCGAACTATTGTAGTACCAATAATTATGGAACAGGTTCCGACACTTTAATTATATTGGCTCTTACAATTGAGTACAGCGATGATTTTGAACAAAAGTTTAACAGATTTATTAACAATGTGGATACTACATGCCAAACTTTCAAGAACAAAACATGAAAAGTCACCAAAATAAAATTCTATCTAACTATTACAGTACCAATAATTATCGAACAGGTGCAACCTTTTAATTGTCTTGGACGTAATAAATGAGTACTGACAATGATTTCGAACAAATTAAGAATCATATGTGGTACTATATCTCGAACTATCGAAAACAAAAAAAACAAAAGTCACCAAAATAAAAATCTACAAAATTATGAGTACAACCAATGATTTTGAATAAAAATTAGAGAAATTCAGTAAGCATATGTGGTGCTATATTTCGAACTCTCGAAAACAAAAAAACAAAAGTCACCAAAATAAAAATCTACAAAATTATGAGTACAACCAATGATTTTGAACAAAAATTATAGAAATTTAGTAGCATATGTGGTACTATATCTCGAACTCTCAAGAACAAAACATGAAAAGTCACCAAAATAAAATTCTATCTAACTATTGCAGTACCAATAATTATCGAACAGATTCAACTTTTGAACAAAAGTAATAGAAATTCAGTAGCATATGTGGTACTATATTTCGAACCCTCAAGAACAAAAAAAAAAGAAAAGTCACCAAAATAAAAATCTAATTTACTATTGCTGTATCAATATTTATAGATCAGGTGCAACATTTTAATTAACTTGAACCTAACAAATGACTACAGCAAAGTCACTAGAAAAGTGGCCAAAAAAACAATTCTACAAAGCTATTATAGTGTCATTAATTATGGAAAAGAGACAACCCTTTATTCGTCTTTAATACCTACATCGAATGATTTTGAACATTAAATTAAACACATTTAGTACCATATGTGGTACTGTTATTTCGAACTCTCAAGAACAAAAAAAGAAAAGTTATCAAAATAAAATTTCACTAACTATTGCAGTACCAAAAATTACACAGAGTAACGAAGTTTGGACAATCACAGAGGAGCAAGAACAAGCTCAGGAAATGAGTAATCTTAGAAGGACTTCAAAGATATAATAAGTTGGATAGAATTAAGAATGAGGGTGATTTAGCTTAAATGAATGAAAGAGTATTAAAGGAAGACACAGAGAGGAAAGGTATTTGACCATGAAGCCATTCACCTTTGGAAGAAGAAATGTAAGTCAACCGATAAAATGATGGATCCCGTAACAGCCAACTTTCATAATATTTAGCAAAATATTTGTAAACGTCCTTACCTCCGAAATTTTGTTTCTCGACAAACATCAGTTGTAGAGACAAAACTGGTTTTATTAATCTAGTAAAGTTTAGAGAATTTTCTATCAATTATTTTGTCACAAGTAAACAATGAATTATCATGGTGAAAAAGATTCTGATTTTTTGTAAGATTTATCTTGTTTAAAATGATTAAATGACTATCTTTTAAAATTTTGCTCTATAACTGATTTTTTTACAAACAAATTCTTGGAGATCAGAAGATCATCAAATATATATTTTTTAAAAAACGGATTTAAAAATGGCTTCAGATAAAAGTTTCACAATTGTTAGCGTAGAATAACAAGTGCAAAACCAAATATAGGTTTCTGTTTTTTTCCTTAATTGAGTTGACCTTCATAGACCAAATAAAGAATTATTAATATCTTTTATTTCCTCCTCGATACAAAATAACTTCTTCGAAGATTGTCGCTTTTGATATATTAACTTGTCTATATTTAAATTATTCACCCTATATATAAACTGCATGAATAGTACATGTTATACACATTCAAACAACCAATAAAAGAATATTCAAACATGTGCGCTAGGAAATTTACATTATTTTTCTATTATTATTGCAATGGTTTAACAATACATTTACTTGTAAATTCATCCCACCTGCTACATGTATGTAACGGTTAATTCTAGAAAAAATGCAAATCTAAAATTTAATTTTTACCCACGTGTAACGTTTCTATGCCAAAGAGTACAGTACAAACATTAACTTCTCTATTTATAGGGTTTTATAATACATCTGCCCACATCGCTGACGTCATTTACATGAATTTCCTTGTTGGGGGAAAATATTGTATGTAACTTTTATAGAATAACCAAACTGAAAACTATACCATTTTTCATGAAATATTGAATACTGTTTTAAATGTTGTGACAGGAAATAACTAGGTGCTTATAAATCTACAACAAACAAAAGAACAAGTCTGTACGCATGACTGAACTCCCTCAACAGATTCTTTTCCGTTGCCCTGTCGTATTTCTCCCGCCTGTGCCTTCATACAACTCTGTTCGTCAGTGGTTCTTCTTCTCCATTTCTTGTCCTTTTCTATTGTTTGTTGAAGGCTTATACTCAATTTGGTTTTGTAGATTTAGTTAGTACAAGAAATTCGTTTTGAATGATTTAATGTGTCTGATACAGAACAAAGGAGAACTCTGACTCCTGTAACTGTTGTAGACATCATTTTTATCTTTGCTTGAGAGGTTTTTTTTTTCAAAAATCGTCTTCCAAAGGCTACTGCTTTTTTTCAGATAGAGAAGTGTAAGTCTACCGGATCGATTTTATGAGAGAAATTGCCACAACTAATAAGATCTTTGAAAGTTATCTTTAAGAAATCTAGCGAATATAACATCCAAACTCATTATCTCTCTCTTTATTTTCGAAAAGATCAGCGATGTGTTGACAAAGATAAGCTAGAAAGGGGCATTCCTTGCACAGTAAATCTTCCAGTAAAAATTCCATGAAGAATCTCCAAATTTCCGTCTGCATCCAAAATATGCCTCTGTGGATTTCAAGACTCATAAAAGTCATAATGTAGAGCTGTATCATGCTTTTGCTGAATATCACTTTGGAAGGAGTGGTGAAGCAATATGGTTATAACATTTTGGTGACGATTAGTTTTGATATGTTTTATTGGGTTTTAAAGATGGATGAGTGATAAAATTTGTGCAAAGTTTTATTTTTATATTCTTCTTTATCACTTGCTAACTATTTGATCCATACTACCGAAACGTCGATTATTAAATTTTGCGACGCAAATTTAGTCGTAAAGCAAATAAATTAACAATACATCAATAACCCAATAATTTGAAAATTATACTAGATTATGTTTTGGTTTATTTTGTTCTTAATGGCTATAATTTATGTCGGCCAGGCTAACGAGGACAAGAAACCGTCATGACATATGGGATAACTGACTGTGATTCAAGATCAATGATATCGGACTGTGTTTAATCCAAACTGATTGATCGCGAATGAACTCAACGAACTGTGACATGTAATATTTCGCTGTTCATTATTGTTTACTTGATATAGTTTATTCCAACATGTTTATATCTAAAAGCTATTACACAACGTGTTGTTTAGAGTATGAATCATATTCCGTTATCAAGTGATAATATAAACAATCAATTATTACAATTAACTTTAATAATAGGATCATTAGTGTTTGTTATTATTGATTAGAGTGAAAATTGTCCCACTGCAATCTACGTTAGCAGACAGGGTGCAGACAAGTTGATAATGCAAAGTACAAAACGAAAATAAAGAATTGAAAAAAAAACAAAAAGGATTGGAACAGCTCCATAATTGGATTTTAATGCCAATTTTCTGCACGCCGAGTCCCAATCCGACTCTATTGAGTGAAAGATGGATATACATTATCGAACGAAATGACATCACCAAGTGTTAGTCGCAAAGGGTTATGTGCAGGTGTTAAAATGTTACAACCTCTAGTTTATTGATTTCACTTAAAAACAGTTGTTAGTTATGTAATCAAAAACTAATATGTATCTCAATGTACAAAATGTATTCCACAAGAAAAAGCGAATAAAGGGTGCTACAAATTTTGGAATATTTTTTTCCAAACATCAACCCAAAAACGAAACTAACATTCGACACCTTCTTCTCAGAAAATAATCTCTGTAACTCTCTAGAAAGAAAAAATGTAATGTAAAAAACTTTATTACTTAATTTTACTCTTGTATTTATTATAGAGATAAATTGGTATAGAAGGGTTCCTTGTTATTCTTCTAGAAAATTCTATAGAAAATAGATTTATAATAATAATATATTTATTTAATAAGTAGAGTCTAATTTTACTTCGCCTGTATTATAAAACTCGTCGAGAGCGTATATCGCTATTATATCGTGTTACAGTTTTTAATGAGCAGCATTCAATGTTCGTTTTGTTGTGCAAATAATTCTTGAACCGTTTTTTGACTTACCGACACACTGTTTTACGAAATTAATTCCACACTAATTTTTATATGTTACCGATAACTTCCGAACCTACATTTTGTTTTTGTCAGAGGATTCAATCTTGCTAAATTTGATAGAAATTGTTTCAGCCGCTTTTGTGAAAATCGATATTTTAAGTTTTGATCTTATGGTAACTTCCCTTAAATGTTCAGTTGATCAATTCGTTTGCTCTACAGAGAAATGCACAAACGACAGGCTGACATAATTCCAGGAACCACGTAATTTCACTTTATCCATACTATAAAATTAATTCCCTAATAACAAACTCCACTCATCTACGCTATTTACATAGAAAACTTAGCGTCCAGTATTACCTCAATACATTGATGTTTGCGTTCCCAAAGTGGTTGTGGGTTTAAAAACGTTTTATTATCACAGTATCATAACATACAAATCTTGTGATTAATGAATGATGATGGATTGATATAATTTATTCGAGCGCAAATCATTTATGATCGCTAATGAGTCCTGATTATATTCTTGGATATTTTGACCCTTTTATGTTTTTAGTTTATCACTTGATATTGAAAGTCGGTACTTTCTCTCGAAACGTCGTGTGTTTATTTTATATACACAAATTACGGCCAACGATCAAATAAATTATAAAATGTTGGTTTTATATAAATATTCAAATGTGACATATCTTAGCTGATCTTGAAGTTACTATGTTGGCATTTTTTGAATTGAAATTAAAACAGAGAGAACCTCTTGATCCTGCATATAAAGCATAGTGTAAATTGATGAAGGCTTGGTCTCACTACAAGGGGTTTAAGCAAATCACAGCTACTCGTTGTTTCCTCTTTACTTAGAGGCAATCTCGATGCGTTTACACATTGAAAAGTCAAGTCGTTCACTTAAACGTAGAACATTCTAAAATTAATATTATTTAAAACATGATCGTGTAAACAACGAATAATTTAAATAGATAATGTTGTTAGTACATGACTCTTTAATTTTCCTCCCTAGAGAAGAAGTTTTAACCTCTCCCCAAATACATATCCACAATATTCAAAGCAGTTAACAATTCCATAGAGTGGAAGTCAAATGGTAAAGTTGCAAATTTTAATTTATCAGTTGAATGCTAACCTTATTTTTCTTCTTCAGTTGCGCGGTCTCTTTATTTTTCACGTCAGAACAAGCGTTTATAGTACTCCCAAACAGAAATAGCTGGTTCAGTTAAAGAAGATCAAGTGTTCTGCAGTTTATTTTTGAAGACCACATTTCCTGAACTGAAATACTTCAGTGTATACGCTAATTTTGTATGTTTTCTCAGGTATCTGAGCCCTGTAACAAACCCTACCATTTCAGTTTCATTGCCCCCTGTCTAAATATTGAAGGTCAGATGCAATTTGCTTGGAGAGGGAGGCAGTAAATGACAGGTTGGTCATCGGTAAACCTGACTGTTGATTTGCAGAGATTTTAATGCAACCTAACTGATAAGGAGACTTTTTTAGCCAGCGTGTCCAGGAACCCAGCAAAGAATAACATTATGGTAATTATCAGACGACCTGTTTATAAATTAATGCATGTCCAAAGGTGGAAAGGCTCCGAAAATGGTCAAAAAAGCATTAAAGAGTCATAAATTTAAGCATTCGAAAACTTTGCGTGTCATTAGAATATATTACTTCCTACATTAAAATATATCGAATACAAATAATTCTAAAATTTTGTTTACAAAAAAATAAATGTATTGAAGGTCTACAACTTCTCCATTTTAAAAAAAAAATGTTGTAAAATTTGATATGCTGTTTCTTCAGTTCTGTGTATAAAGGGGTTAACCCACTGGGATAAAGATGTTCTAAAACAAATGCAATCCTTTACGCAACATCCTTGAAACACAGACTTGTTAGATGGGTTTTCAGTTGTATAACGTATGGTCATCACAACGAGTTCCCTTCGGAGTAATTCCAGCTTTCACCACTAGTATCGTAGTTTCTCTATTATCTTCACGTTATCCAGTATCGTATTTTTTGGACTCCCACGTAGATTGAAACAGTCATCTCTCATTCACAGTAAACCGTGAGCTCTTTAATTAACTGTATCCTTAGCAAAATTAATTTCAGATATTATGACCCATGCTACATTATGTTCTTAGACTTAACGCAGGAAGGTACACGAATACACTGTTATAAAACAATTTAAAATATGTATTTATATTTCGCAATTTCCATAAAGACAGTAATTTTCTTTTGAGAAGTTCTCACGTGTAACTTCCATTATTCATTTTACTGGTCAAGTGTGATGAGTCAGCTGATTGTATGGTTGGATGTAAATACTCTTTGTTATATTTATTCAAAGTTCTTAGCAATTCAAATGTTACTTTATTCTCGTAATCCTTATGTTTATTTATGATATTGTCAAATACAAAGATGTGTATTTTATTCTTTTTTTTATTACACGATTTGAACATTTTTGTGTATTATTGTCTGTGTATTAATGTATTATGTCTTATTATTGATACAGTTTTAATTGAACTCTAGTTATCAAGTGAAGCCTAAAAAATTAGTCCTAGGCTAAAATTAGGCCAGACTAAGACTAATCAGAAAATCACAAGTCAACATAAATTAGCACACTAACAAAATAAATAACCAACATTAAGATGATACAAAATGTTCAGTTTCGACGGAGTAAGTTATTTAATAGTATTATCGAGGTGAACAACATTTTGACAAAGCCCTCATGATTTTTATCGTGTGACATTGCCGTGCTATAGTGCTTGTGAGATCTTGTGGTGAATTAACCGGAATTAAAACATTTTTAATTCAGTTTTTATTACAGGAAGGAAGCGTTATTTGTATCCTGGCTTGGCTGGTAGGATTGTTCATTATCTTTATATATTAGACTTCAATCATTTTTTGTTTATATAACTTTTTCCAGTTTATCAACTTTGTCTCTTCCCAGTTAAATTTATAATTCTAGAACGAAATACTATCGGTTATTTTCTATGTATCTACTAGGCTTAATCATAAGTGTTTTTAATAACTCTATTGTGGATATTTCTTTATATCCTGTTTATTTTGATTCTTCTGATTCGTCTTTTTCTATTAAATTAGGTTTCTTTATGTATACATTTATTAACTTCTGCATTTTGTTTTATAAAATTTAGCCCTTTTACGAAATCCAATTTTTATAGTAGATGTACATGTGATATGTACACTTGAAATAAGCAAGAGTTGTCGTAAATTCAATCAACAAATAAAAGAAAACGCAACATTCCACAGCAGACAATTTATTAGCAACAAAACAACGTTTCCATTATTAAGTCATCATCTACAGTGAACACAAACCTACTTGATACTGAACTAAAACAGACAAGGCCAATGGTCTAAGCAGATAAAGCAATATGGCCGTGCCACCAAATTCAATCCCATCACTAAATTCAGTTGAAGATCAATAGTATTACAATTTATCCAATACTTTTAAAAGTAAACTCCCCCCCCCCATGCTAACTATCCATTACCAGATTGAAAAGACGTCCGTCAGACGTAGGTTATAGTTATTATTATACATTTTTATTGATTTTATGTACGTGTTTATGAAAGATTTTTACTTGTTATCGGTCATTTATGAAAAGGCAAAGTGGATTATAGGTTTAAAATATTGATTTGCTATGTTGTTTTTTTTAAATTTCAAAGTGTTGCATATTCAACTCTGCTAGATTAAGAGATTAACTGCCCACTCCACAGGGAGTCCACTTGGCTCATCTTTGTATTGGAAAACAGCTTTGAATCGATATGAATGCACGTAGTATCTTTTCATCATTTGCTTCTATCATATATATATATATATATATATATATATATATAGAAACATAAAGATAATACAACAAATTAATTAGGACCTGTAGTAACAACTAACAATTTAATTTAATTATTTCCTAATTTTTTTTGTATATATATTTTTTAAACTTTAAAACCTTACCTGCAATTTAAAAACGATAATTTAATAAAGAACCATAACAAATTGTAAAGATTTTGATGATTAAAGTTTCGTTGGAGTAGAAAATCGTAGTTGTGCCCTCTTCATTTATGAATCTACCATTACACCAGACTTCACATCTTTAGATCTTAATCTCCAAATTAAGAACATTTGCTCCTTTTTGTTCATTCAAAATGAGAGCAAATGTTTATGCTCAGAGCAGATGCTTCATATTGGTCGAGTATGTGCTATTATTTATTTATGGATTGGAAGGATTTATTCCATGAAACTAGTTCGCAACTTTATTTCTACTGAGCAATAGTTCTATAATATTGATTGATTTATTTATTAGCTTCATTTGGTGTACAAATAGCATTGCTGCAGTAAATATTTGAGTTGTCATGATAACGATATATACAGAATACAATACAAATTAATACACATATAATACAAGTAATATAACCTAATATAATACCTAATTATAAACTATTTCACATCAATCACACAATAAATATCTATTTAAAGCCAAAGGTATTTCTCCACCGAGTAAAATGCCCGCTTTACAAGGAAAGCCTTACGTTTATTTTTAAAGCCTTTAAATCTAGGCACTTCCTTTATATTATCTGGCAACTTGTACAATTTGAGACCAGAATAGCGCACCCCGTCCTCAAACAACTTTAATCTATGCACTGGGTATTGAAGCATATGCCGTCTTATAATATCTATGTTTGTACTGATCGATACCCATATGAATACTTCTAAAAAATAGCTGGATATTCAGGATATATATACAACGAATTTCGTAAATGAATATCTGCAAGATCGCCTACCTTTTAAATTACAAATTATTCTTATAATTCTCTTTTGAATAGAAAAGGTGTTTCCAGACTCTACTGAGTTCCCCCAAAGAACAACACCGTATATATGAGGTGAGAGTACACATATGCAAAATATACTGTTTTATATGAGGACACATGTAAGGTTATTAAGTAAATGACCAATTTCAATATTTATATTTACAATAATATAACTGTATGGGGACAGACGGCAATTCAGCTATGGTGGTGATAAGCATAACCTTATAAAACCATGGAACACAAATTTAAGCAGAATTGTAGGTTTGAAATAGTTTAAATAGTAGGTTTAAATAGTTATAAATAAATTGTATAAATTGTAGTTATACAATAAACAATAATACAAGAAATTACAATAAACTACAATAAATTGTAGTTATAAATAAATTGTAGGTTTAAATAGTAGGCTATACTTGAATGTGCGCAAATGTGCTTGGTATAGTCAGACACCTATTAGTTATACGTTTACACAAATACATGTCTGTTTTAGTGTAGACTGTCATCACACCTTGGTTAAGCTCTGAACCCTGGACCAGGTAGAATTGAGTTTGGTCCTTGGTAATGTGAAGGATTCGAGAGCTATGCCCCTTGTTGAACGATTCCAACGATCTTCCACTGATTCACATTGACCCTTTCATTTGGACTTCGACGAATCCAAGGAGCCTTTACCCTATTATCTGTGCCCTATATCTCCCCTATCACTCAAAGTATAAACCGTTCAACCCAGTTTAGGATACAGAAACACGAAGAAACAGTTTATCGTCGTATCTAGGACGTTAAATATATATCAGAATATATTTAAAAAGCCTTACAAGTATAAACAAAAACTGTTAGCATGCAGAACTGCGTGACATCGTGCCTTTCCATAAAGTTATATTTTATTGCTTCTCTTTGGCTATGTTCCTGTGAACGTTTAATTGCCGGCGTTTTTAAGAGCTTAACTATAATCAGTAAACAATAAAACTTATCTTATTTGACTTAAATGAAACTGAAATTAGTGCTATTAGAATTGTTATTACATTTTATAATTTTTATTTATAGGTTAAGCGATTAAAAATCGCATAATATTTAAATAACAACAACAAATAAAATCAAACAAAACTTAGATAAAATAAAAAATATATATAAATCAAAGTGATTTTTTGAACACTCTGTATTTTCAAGTTTAGGCTTAATCCTCTTTGTCAGCAGAAGCCTATTCGTTTAACACGTCATTGTATGAAGTATTTTACATAAAGTAAAATACATCTCACAAATACTTATTATTTATTTTTTGAATTGAGTGTTGTACGTGACCAAGGTCTACAATTTGTTTATCTCCATCACAAACAGTGTTTCAAAGGCATCAGAGTGAGGGAGTGGCGGGGTGGGAGGTCTTTTGAAGTTGTACTTTGTGTCCCCCGACTTGTTTCTCGTCTTTTTAATTTGCACTGATGAAAAACATTGTTTGCATTGGACAAAGCCGTGTACGTGCTTGGATAGTAATTGTAGTTGGAACTTTAACTTAATTCTGGACTAACTTTCCCTCCAAGTTGAGCCATATTGCCAGCGGTCATATCCTAACGAGGTTGCATAATTTAGGACCAACTTTGGTAAATTTTATTATCGAATGCCGACAGCAATAGATATAGATTACTCTACAATGACAGACTGGACTTCTATTGAAAAATGTTAAAATAGTTTATGATCTTCAAAGTAACTTTTCAATGACTATATCTAACATCTATGGATAGAGAGACTGGACCGTAGGGGATTTTTTACTTTGAAAGGGAAAAAACCTGATAGGGATCCAAGCGCCCGCAATCCTGGACAGTCTTGTGGGCTGAAAACAGTCCTATTCTCTTTTCCCAACCTTACTCGAACCCGCTGCGCATTACTTTATTCCAGTTTTAGCTTAATAGTTCATTTTTTCTTCGATGAACAATGCAGAGAAAGGTTTAGAGACAGCGGCGCGTCATGATATTAAGACTATATAGACAGTAAGTGCAGACCTAATGTTTCTTCCAATACCTCATTTTATTCATTATTCAAAGCGATGGATGATTGTTTCTTTACAACAATAAGTTGTAATATTGTGGGGGTTAAGTAGAAATCAGAAGACGAGAATATGTTCATTTCGTCTTCTTTCTATTACTAAAACGTCACGAGCGATCTATCATCTCCCTTTGAGTGCGTCAAGATGTGTGCTCTCTCCGTTTCTTATGTCATATATTGAGGAAGATTGTAGATGATGGTAGACAGAGACTGCATTGGGGGGTGTGCATGAGAAAATGTGAGAGAGAAGGGTCAAAATCAGAGGTGAAAAAGTGGGTCTAGTATTAACCTAAAAACCAAAGGATTGTAGATAGAAGAACAAAATGGGAACATGTATTGATTACGAAGGGGAAGAATTGGAACAAGTGGAGGAGTTTCGCTACTTGGGAAGTATGTTTAAAGCCGTTGTGAACGGATCCATATATGCGCCGTAGATTGACAAAGCTTAATAATAGTTTATACCACTTTGTATATCAAGTCAACTCTGTGAAAGAACAGGAATTTCAGAGCAAATGCAATGTCCGTCTTACTGTACGGCTGTGAGACTTGAAAAGTGTTCAAGTAGAGTAAAGCAATAAGACTTTTGTTAACAGATGTTTGAGATGGAATACAAGATGGCTCAGAATAGTAAGGAACCAGCAACTGTGGAATAAGCAAATGAAACGAATATAAAACCTGTGGAAAGTAATATAATGTGATAAAGTGATGTCCTTTATTCTATCTTATGTCCTTAGATGACACGCTTCGTGGTAAAACGATACACTGGTAGGATTCTCAGGATGTTCGAATGTCGAATCTCCGAACAGCGGGTATTTATTGCCGATAGTTGTGATGCTACTACCGCTAAGTAGTAAATCGGTAATTTTACGATTTTACGGCAACTGAATATGCTAAATTTAAAAAAAAAATCAACTCAATTTGATGAAAATCGGGAAACACATTTCAACTGTAGACATCAAAATTTAGTTATAGTTAAAATAAATAAAAAGGTTACCGGTACTGTGTTTGCAATATGTTAATATTTATTATTATCATTAACAAGTGCAAGGGAATATTTAAACAAGCGCAAATAGATTTTTTTTAATTGAAATAATAATAATAATGTAAACATGTATTGATAAAAACGATGAGACTAAAATAATTTTAATTTTGTAAAACTAACAAGGATAATATATAATAATTACAAAATACATTCATTAAATTAAGCCCTGAAGGGAATATAAATTTACTAACAACGGTTGAATCAGTTGGATATACATTTTGATTGTAATATTCTTTATCGGGAATCCGTTTTAATTTGATATTTCCTTTAAATTACAAAAAACTGACAATTTCACTTACAATCAATTGCGTGAAGAGATAAAGGCATGTCTTTATTTTAATTAACAATTTTAAAATGTACCATTCACCTGTTTTCTTTTCGCATAACGGAGTACTCGTTTCCTCATTATTTTTTTATTACTTGAAAGAAACGTGGAATTGTAGATGGGTGTAGAATTCAATTTTCACTGGAATATTTTCTAAATTTGAACCAGTAAATGTTTGTCGGAATATATATATATATATATATATATATATATATATATATATAATAAGTCGAGTATAAAGCTTTAACCCTGAGCAGATCCTTTGATTCTTCAGGTAGAACACAACATTCAAGGGAAACAAAAGAGTCTTCATTACAAACTGAAAAGGTAGTCCACTCGTTTCTGTTTATTCTTGTTTAGGTTTAGTTTTGTAAGTCAAAATCTAAAATATTATTTGCTTTGAACCTTAATAGGGGTACAACAGTTTTTTTTATTTTATATTTTTTTTTTTTATTATTAATTACAACTAGGCAGAGCCTATCAAGCAATATACATTTAACATTAAATAACACTGTTAGCCGGAATATCACCCATTGATGCACTCCTCTCATGTGTAATCATGTGTAATTTTCACTAATCAAAGTTCAAAAGGCTTCGTTCTCTTCAGCCGGCGAATCTCCCCAGAGCAGTTTAGTAAACAATTCATTTCATAATTTTCGTGTTGTTGAAGTCTGTGTTTGTGCTTCTCTGCATACCTTCTGATTTCCTCTGCGACGGTATTCATCTTAAGATCACGATGCAGACTATCATTGCGGATGAACCATGGTGCATCAACAATACTCCGTAGAACCTTATTCTGAAAAGTTTGTATAATCTGAACATTTGTCTTCGCTGTGCAACCCCACAACTGTAACCCATAGGTCCACACTGGTTTCAATATTTGCCTATAGAGAAGCAGTTTGTTGTGTAGATCTAATTGTGATTTTCTCCCAAGTAACCAGTACATTTTCCTAAATTGCATATTCAATTCTACCTTCTTTTTTTTAACATGCTCCTTCCAGTGTAGCTTGGCATCTAGTGTCATTCCCAAGTATTTAGCAGTATTAGCCGGAATTACTAAATGGGAATTTATTTTAATAGGAATTGGATTTATTTTTCTAGTTGTAAAATTAACAAAGGTTTACTTAGATTCATTTAATTTTAATCTCCATTTTTTCTTTATCCAGATACTAACTCTATCGATCGCTCTTTGCAGTTTTTGTGTTGCCTCTTCCACATTGCTACCGGTCGCCAAGATTGCTGTGTCATCAGCAAAAGTCGCAGTAATTGTACCATTTTCTTGGGGAATATCGCTGGTGTACAAGAGATAGAGCAAAGGTCCAAGGACACTTCCTTGTGGTACCCCCGCTGAAATGCTTTTCAATTCTGAGTACTCCCCTTTGTGCTTAACTCTGAAACATCTTTCTGATAGGTAAGATTCCAGAATCTGACAAATCGACTCTGGAAGATCGCGCTGCAGTTTAAAAATTAATCCCTCGTGCCAGACCTTGTCGAATGCTTTAGCAACATCTAAAAATATACTTGAGCAAATTTTGCGTTCCTCCAAGGCTTTTTCTATTACATGTGTGATTCTGTGTACTTGATCTATAGTTGAGTGTTTATCTCTAAAGCCAAACTGGTGGTGAGGGATTAGTTGTTTTTCTTCAATGATTGGCTTGAAGACAATTGGCTATGTCAAAAATCTTTGACATAGCTGGCAGCAAGGAGATTGGTCGGTATGATGATTTATCGTTAGGATCTTTTCCCGGTTTGGGTATCATAATCACTTCTGCAATCTTCCACTGTCTTGGAACATACCTTAGTCTAAACGTAGCGTTAATAAGGTGAATAAATTTGTTTAATGCTTTATATGGCAATTCTTTCAACACCTCACTCGTGATAAGATCATATCCTGGAGCTTTTTTATCCTTGAGGTGTTTAATTTCATTTTTAAGTTCTTTAAATGATACTTTACGAATTTGAAATTCATCCTTGTTCTTGATTGTTGTTATATTTTCAACTGTCTGTCTAGTAAGTGGCTGGAAGGTTTCCTCTAGGTATTCAGCAAACAAATCTGCCTTTTCTTTATCACTTCTAGCCCATGTGTTATCATTTTTCCTGATTGGTGGAATTTGGATATTAGGCCTTTTAAGATATTTAGTGGCCTTCCATATCTTGAGTTCGCTCTCTTTATCATCTGAAAGGCTTTCAAGGTAGCTAGCAATGGATTCATTTTTAATAGTTTGTAGTAAATTTGTGAGTTTCTGGCTAATACGATTTAGTTCAGTTTTATGATGAGGAACTCGAGTTTGCTGCCATTTTCTTCGCATTTTTCTTTTTTTACTAACCAATTCTAGCACTTCAAGTGGGTAAGTATTGCTATTATGGTATCGTTTAGTTACTTGAGGTGTATTGTTCCACGCTGCTTGCTGGATATTAACAACAAATAATTCAACTTCCTCCTCGAGCTCCATTGGTGTTTTAAGGGGAACATGCAGGTCAATATTATTTTCAAGTTCAACTCTGACACCTTCCCAGTTAGTCCTGTTATTAGTTAATCTGGGTGGTTCTTCTCTTTGTATTATGCTGTGACATAATGTTAAAATAATAGGAGAGTGATCAGAGCCCAAATCAAAACTTTCACTCACGTGGATATAGTTGTCAGATACGCCCTTCACCACAAAGAAGTCAATCAAATCCGGTACCTTTCTTGGATCTACTGGCCAATAAGTTGGTTTACCAGTTGAAAAGAAGTCACATTTAACCTCCTTACTTGCTTCATATAACTCTCTACCTTTTGCATTAGTAAGTCGAGATCCCCAAAATGTGTTTTTCGCATTAAAATCCCCTCCAAGAATGAAGTTATCGCCCAGCATATCAAAAAGATTCATGTAGTCTGCCTTTTTTAAATTATGTCTTGGTGGACAATATATAGATGATACATTAAAGTACTTGTTCTTCATGTGCACTTTAACAGTTGTAACTTGCATTATGTCAATTTTTATTTGAGTTTCCTCATAGTGCTTGATACTATGTTTTATAATTACTGCAGACCCTCCCCTTGCTTTATCTGCTGGATGTTCCACATGATATACGCAGTAGCCTTTTATTTTGAGATACGAATGTTTAGTGAAGTGTGTCTCTGAAATTAAACAGATGTCTATTCGTTCTCCAATCAGGAATGATTCCAGGTCCAGCTTATGCTGAAGAAGACCGTTAAAATTCCATGTTGCTATTCTTAAGGTGTTAATCATTTTCTCCTCTTTACCTCTATTTTACTTTGATTATTTGTCAGCTTTTCCAACTTATCAATTATTAACTTGTTTACATTATCTTGTTCATCTAGCCTGTCCAATATACCTTGAATAGCCTTATCTATACTTGTTTTCTCAGTGATCTCACTATGTACGATTTGTGCATAGGTTTTTGAACCAGGGTCTTGTGTATTACTAGTTACCGGTACTTCTAGTTTTTTAGTCACATTATTTGAATTTTGATCTGCAGCGTTAAACTTTCGCACTTGAGTTTTATCCCTTATCATAGCATTTCTTCTCTTTTGTAATTCTTTAGCCACCTCACACCCTCTATAGTTTGCAGGATGCGATCCATTACAGTTTACACATTTTGGAGTATTACTTCTATTCAATGTACAGGCTAATGTTATGTGTTTTCCAGCGCATTTAACACATCTTGGTTCCTTTTGACAGTACCTTTGTGTATGATTATATCCTTGACACTTTTTGCATTGTGGAATCAGAGTGTAATTTCTTCTCAATGGTTCTATTTTGACAACAATATTTAGTATAGTTTTTATATTATATATGTTACTAGCTGTACCCGGCCACGCGTTGCTGTGGCTCATCTGGTTAAATGGAAAATAAATAAAAGACATAAAAAAAATAATAACTAACTATATTAAAGAAAATTTTATTTCCAAAAAAAATTAAAAATTGTATCTATTACTTATTTTTATGTCATATTAATAATAATAAAAATATATATAATATATCAATTGGTTTTGTATTTATATCCATACTAATATTATAAAGACTTAAAATTTATTTCTTTGTTGTGTATGGGGTTAATCTCTGGAACTACTGAACCAATTGAAACATTTTTTTAAATAAAAAAACTACACAATCCCAGAGTAACATAGAGTAGGAATCATTTATTTTGATAAAAACATTTTTTATATTCCATAGGCTATTTGTAAATTTATTTTGAAAATCGTAAAGAATCGTTGGGCATTAAACCCAGCGTCTAGCAGCTGTAGTATCAATAAATAAACAACATTATGAAAAACTAAAAAATTACTATTGAAAGATGAAATTTATAAATATCAATAGAAACGTACTATGCCAAAGATGTGCACAACAACATAAATTATATGTGTATGTTGCCATTAAGGTAGGTAAAATAAATTAAATATAATTTTAGGTTAGGCCTAGAAAGATGAACCAATACATATTTCTTGAATGTACCTATTTGCATTCATTACCATAGCAGCCAATTTAATAAAATAACTGATGAAACAGTTGATTCGGATGTCCAGCTAGTACAAATAATATTTTTAAGTTAGGCCTAGATTGAACCAACACATGTTTCAACACACACAAACCAATAAAAGCTTGCGTTAAGATATTTAAAATTAAGAAAACAATATGTTACAATCTAATTTTAAAAAAAGACATATTAGAATTTAATAGTAGGCCAATTTATATATGTTAAATGATATATTTTATAAATTGAAAATTGCCTCTTTTATTTATAACAATACAAAATCTCTGTCCTAATTAATATTCCCGAGAAAATAACATTGTGTACAATAACCTGTTTTATAAAAGTTATTTTTTATATATTATATACAATTTCTATTCATATCGGCGAAGAAAGTCCCGCGATATTCTTCTTCAATCACAAACTTCTGTGGGCGTGTATTTTATAACTAACGTCTTGCTTCTAATGGTCGCCATCTTAATTCCAAATTTTCGTTCATATTTCGACAGATTATGTCTTTGTTATTAAATATTTATATGAACTCAGGTGATGTTTTATATTTAGAAATATCTACTTCGTATTTCTGTATATCTCATTTTGTCTCTAGGTCTTCTGTATTTTTATAATCGGCGAAAGATCGGAGTTATATTTTCAATTCGGTTATTTTCCAAGTTGACCTTTCACGTCTAGATAAAAACAAATTATTTAAGTTTTCTTGTCTTTAACTGTGTGTTGTTATTTTTTATGGATTAATCAAATTCTTAGGCGCAATTTTAATATAGGTTTTGATTTGTTTTAGATTGACAATTTTCTGGATTAGTTATAATTGGGTCGGAAAATATTAGATTTAGAATTTGTTTTGATTCGAGTCTTATCTTTTTGCCGCTAGGCGCGTGTATGTTGACGTTTAAAATTAAATGAATGAAATTGACTTTTTTATTTTTTGTATTTAATACCCTTTAAAATTAAAATTTCGCAAAATCCTTTCTTAGTGAGCGTCTATGACCTCATACAAATATGCCTTTAAATTTTGGTATCAATATCTTTGTTGGTTTTTGCTCTACGTTGATTCTCTGTCAGTCATTCATTCAGTCAGTCAGGACAAAGCCGTTTATATATATAGTGATTAACGACTTCCTTTTGGTCAAAGCTTAGCATGAACAACGGTAGACCTATTTTTCTTATTGTTATCTCACCTTGATCATTTTCTACTTTTTCTTTTTTAAGGATATTGACAGCATCAATTATCTTTAGACCTTTTTCTTGTAGATCCTTAACAATTTCATCTTGACTGCAAGTTGAATGAAGACCTCTTGCCATAACTTTGATCGGTCTATCATTTTTATTTTCGTATGAATACCACTGTATGTTATTATCATTTAGTTTTTGGGCTAACGATCTATAGGATTCAGAGTCAGGTGTATTGACCTTCCAGATGTTGTTGTTCAAGGAAATAATTTTGATATCCTTAATCGTGACAGCATTTAACAGAGATTGTATAGTACTGTATTCTGTCACACCAACAATGTTGATCGGAGGAGGCTTTCCTCTCTCGATTTTATTGTTGTTGTTTTTGCTAATTGTGGAGTTTCCGCGTTATTTTCAGATAATTCTTGAACCTCCGGTGAGAAATTGGCTTTCCTTTTTTTAACTGGTCTTATCTTTTTAATAATCCATTCAGTTTCTTTACTTAATTCTTCTTCGTCTGTGTGATATTCCTGGTCTTCACTACAAGCCCGATTGCCTTCTGCCAAACTATTTACGTTTGAATTCTGTGCCTTGCTAAGCTTCTCTTTATCATATCTAAACTCAGACAGTTCTTTTCTCATTTGATCATCAGAAAGCCTACCTTCATCCAGTGTATATCTAAGGTCCTCACTTTCTTTTCCTAGGTATTCATCATTTTTGTTTTTAAGCACAACATTTTTGGCCTTTTTAAGCTACTTATTTTCAAGTCTTAGCTCTAAAACTTCTTTTCCTAGTACTTTAATACTAAGTTCAATCTCTTCCAGTCTCCGACGTAGATCTTCATTTTCCCTCATTAAATGTCTATTTCTTTCCTTTATGTTAAAGCTCCCACTCTTAATTGGGGATCTTGATATCGTTGAACTTCTTGCGAAAGGATCCTTATTAGGCAGTAGTTCATGAGGTAGTGTTGATGATAATAATTTGAAGTCGCTGGTTGACGGTCGATCAGAGCCTGCAGTACCACTCACGCTACCGACCGGAACTGGGGTATCCCTCCCCTGCTCCGTAAACTTCACTTTATCTTTCTCCATCTTCATATTAGTTATTTTCCTGCATTATTTACCCCGAGCAGAACTGGGTTGCCTCTTCCGCCTACTCCGCTGTACCGAAGAACTTCTTCTCCACCGCAGCAGCCGTTGAGGACTTCACCGTAACCCTGGCTAGGGGCCCTCACGAGGTACTACCATCCGGAGCCAGATGGACCAAGGTTTTTTAGAGAGGTGTTACTCCTCTATCACTCCTCCTTCCAACATCACTTAGTAATGTGGCCCCGGGCTTGTGACCGGCGTAGCGGAGTTGGGTACAACAGTGATTATTTTCTTATTTTTTTTCAAGAATAATAGTGGCTAATGTAAATTTATGTTTTTTCTTACGATTTCCATTTATTACAAAAAGGCCATACAAAATAATTAAAATTCGTTTTTCCACTAATTTTATTTAATAATTTTTTTTTTTTTTTTTAAGAATAATATTGACTAATGTCAATTTAATTGTTTTTCATTACTCTTCCCATTTAGTAACAAAACAAAAGGGGCCATGTAATGTAAACATGTAAAATTTAGTTTTTGGCCACCATTTTGAATTATTTGTAGATATACAACTTTAAATCCTCCAAAAAAAAATGTTAGCTTTAAAAAATCTTTAATTTGATGTACCGCACGAATTTACATGCCTATTTGAAATTTTTAGATATGAGTTTTTTTTTAATTGTGTTTTAAAATGTTGGAAAACTTGTGAAAAAGTCCCCAAAATCGAATATTGTTTGAAAGAGTAATTTCATGGTTAAGCAATATTATAAGAATAACATCGTTTGTGGTAGTAAATAAAATTGCAAAAAGCCAAAATTTTGTTACGGGACGAAGTAAGTCAAAACTTTTTGCCCAAAATGCTTATTTTAAAAGACCTTCAAAATTATGTATCACTCGACCTTTGTTTACATTTGAAATTTCTTTAAAACCCACCCCACTGTAAAAAATATCCCTTTTGGGACACTGTGTTTAAAAAATTCTTCTAGTACCATATAGTGAGGTTTCAGTTGGAACCACGTGTATAAACTTATTCGTTTACTCGCTATACATACAGGACGGGTGGTCTGATACACTCTGTAGATTGCATTTTTAGTAGACTTCTTGTTTTGGTTTTGATTTTAATACGTATCATGTACAAAGAGTGAATTTAATACTTTTACCGCCATAAGTAGTACTAGTCGGTGATTTATTGATCCATGATTCTAGTACAATATTGTCAATCGCCATTATCCTTATTGGTGATTGGATAGACGTTATCAGTTACGTCACGCCTGCTTGAGCTGAGACTCGATTCTCGTTATTTGTTACATTTCATTTCCTTCCGTTACCGATAACATTTCTCTCTAACAGTGATTTGGTGATTCCTATTTAGTAAGTGTTTATTTGGCGTTTGATGTTATGATATCATGAAATCAATGAATAGATTGTGATTCTCAACTATAGGCTACTCGAAATGTCATTATTCTGATCACGAAATGTCTAAAGTTCAATGGACATACTCAAGATTTTTAGACAGGGTTATCAAAATTATCTGTATTGTTTATGAAACTCTTTAAATAACTGGTTTAACATTGGGTTCACAAAGATTTTTTTGTTTAGTTTTGATTTATGATATAACTTTTTAATTATATCTTGTTATATATATATATATATATATATATATATATATATATATATTGGTTCACAAAAAGTTCTATTATTTTTACATTTTCCTCATTCTCCACTAAGTTTATTAATCTAATTAAAATTTGAATGAATTGGATAAAGGTTAGCCATAACTCGAGGCTTAATCACAGTGTGCAAAATTTAATATATTTGTGCGTATCTGTGTATTTGTATTGTTTTGGCTGAATGTATTTGTATGATGATGGTGGAGAATCCACTCAGCTGTTTAGATTTTGTAAAGATTTATCTTTGTTTTATTATTCCTTTCAAATAAATCACCGATTAAATATTTATTATTAGTATTCGTTAGTAAATTTTGGTTTTTAATTTAGCTTATTTCTTTCTCAGAATAATCTTATATAAATGAATTTCTTGGTGGTATTACTTTGCATAGAGGTAAGGGTTGACATTATTTGGCAATTAACAATACGAAGTTTTATAAAAAAAATTGTAAAAAAAGGAATAAAACTACCGATTGTAAATTCTACAAAATAATGAGCTAATTACAAAATGTATTACCTCCAAACATAGTTTGAACAAATTAACTGAAGCTCATAAACCACAAAATTAATTACTTTAGTAAAGGCATCAGGTTGCGGCCGGCAGATAACGCTGTGGCCACCAGTCTAAGCTATATTTATGTTTTATACATACAAAGCTGTAAAACGGTTACACCACAAATGCCCATATTGACGTCTTTTATCCTCTTATCGGAAGACATAAATTTTCTCAGAAAGTTCAATTTAACGTGTTTTAAGGCTTATCAGTGACGGAATTCACACCGGTCAATATAAGGTATTGATAAATGAAACATTCTTACTTGAAAAAAACTGAGAAAAATTGGACGTTATAAACTCGACATAATTTCAGAAAATAAATTAACAAACAACTTATTTTTCTTCTTAACATTACTTTATTTTATTTCCGCCGTGCTGACGTAGAGGTTTCACCGGTTAAGGGATTTTCTTTGGCAACTTAAAAAGTTAAGGACTGAAGAAGTGAAAACAAACTGAAGAAAATAATAGTATTACATAGCAGGGCCCGTTATTTAGTAGGTGGCTTTTGAGAAAGATTACAGGAAACTGGTTAAGGTTGCAGGAATTGGCGGTTTACTTCAATTAGTAAATTTTCTGGCGAAAGCTAACTTGGCGTGGGTCAAACAAAATAAAATTTAGGAAAATAAAAGTTCATAATGAAATTGTCTTTCTTCTACGAATTTAGATGATAAAGCGTTTAAAATATTAAATTAAATTCCAAACTTGAGAGTTCAATTTTTCGAACTAAACTAAATTCGTGGAGTGAACTTATATTTTTAAAGTGATTGCCAGGAAATTCAATTTCTGTTCTTGTTTCTGGGGTTAAAACAACTCATTTCTGGAACATGGTTTATACAAATTTAAATTGCAAAATAGGGGTGGTATCTCAAAATCTAATGGACGGATTTTGATGAAAGTGTTGATGCCAAACTGTTTATATGAGGGTTAGAATACGTCTGAATGATTTTCGTGTCGATCTGATTGTTATTATGGTTAATACTTAAATAAAAAACTGTCAAAGTCAACTTTTATAATCAATTGTTATAACTTGATAAATAATTGTTTTTTTATCGTGTAAAAACAACACCTCAAAATTGAGATCAAAATATTGAACTGATTTCTAAAAATCGCGATTAAACTTTGGGACTTCATAAAAGTACGCCATTTGATAAAAATTATTCTGAATTGAAATTTTAGTTTTTTTGGTTTTAAAAATGTTTAATTTACTATATTTTTTCAAGGCGAGAATATTTTTTAATGTAATTTTTCAAAAAGTAGTAAAATTTGCATGAAAAGATTATTAATCTAAAAAAAGACAAAGTTCTACGACTTTTTCGAACTCATAATGAAACTTCGTGTCTTCCCTTCACAAACAAGAAACAAAACAAATTTGATGTCGTGGCCCGTACATTAATTTATCAATTTGTTTGTCGGGCCACGATTCAAATCTACTAGGTCTCGATTTTCAATTTTAAGTTAAATTTTAAACTCAAACATAATGACTTCTAACATTCAATACACCCTGTATATTCTTCGACAGTTGATGCCTCTCCGTTTGAAGGGAAAATAAATTGAAATTGCCCACATCTCTGCTAGAGTTCGGCATTCCCTTTAATAGCATCCTCCGGAGACTCTATCTTGTCTCGTTAGAATTTGAAAACAAACTAACTCCACAGAGTCGTGTTTTGATATTCCGTCAAGGTGGAATCCGAAGCTCTCTGGAGAATGACTCCGGATGGTGAACTGTAAACTTCATTGAGCACTACATACTTCGTTGTCAGAGAATTTATAACAAAGTAAACAAACAGCATGTCATAGGAATATTAATTTTAATTTATCTGGAAAGGATGATTTGTTGTAGTAAAATAGATAAATAATATGAGTTTTGTTATTTATACTTTTCCGTTAGAACTTAATAATTCGTAGGTTTATAGCTTACATCATCATTTGCTTGAATCTTAATTTCAACTCGCCTAATAAAATGCTATTTATCACATACAATTTTTCCCAACACATGATTTTTTTTGTACCTTGATGTTACTTTATTTTATTTTTTCAGTTTAGTCAAGTATTTTCATGAAATAAAAGCTCGCAATGGTTTTCGTCTTAAAAACAATGGAGGAGGTGGTTGTACTCAAGTACAAGGATGAGGTAACTCATTTCGTACCCCTTCAGACCAAATTTCATCTGACCTTCGGACACTGTCACTTGAGAAAATATATGCATAAGATAATCATATATCTCTGGGAAGCCTCTGTATCTGATATTCAGATGCAAATTCCTCAATCAAAAAAGGACTGAGACAATGAATTTTAACAGACAGGAATTCCATTAGGACAACATTGACAAGAAGATTTTGAAGTTCATGGGAAACGTTACGTGTCTTCCTGGGAACGTGTTAAGAGTATCAAACCATCTATTTAAATGTAGGAGCGCAATAAGTACTTTTGGGTGACATGCAAAAAAGAGGATAACCCCCACCCCCATAGAAAAATAATCACAAGAAATGTAGATGATTCTGTCATTGTGACGAAAGTAATGTTCTAATAGACAAACACATAATGTACATACAGACAGAACGACACACAGTGTATACACTTTAGTCAGGTATTTGTTTTTAATAGTCTGAATAAATATTATCCGCTGGAGTGGATCGCGCTAACAAAATAAAACAGGAGTCTATCGTTGAGGAGAGAATATATAGCTCTTGCAGGATACAAAATAATCCATTATGTGTACCGGCGTCTCGTAAATCCCAGAGCCTCCACTCTCTTCGCAATTATATAGACTGTAGAAATTTCAAAAGTTCAACTTAATACCCGATTTGTTGTAGAAAATAAAATTGGAATCGAGAACGTTAAGCTATATTGGTTTAATGAAATACTAATGTGTATTTATTTATATCGTAAATTATTAGAAATAAATAATGCCTAGTAATTAAACATGATTTAAAGTTGAAATTACAATTTTAATACAGCAAATTCATTTTAATTTTAATTTGTTTTTTCATTGTACGAGACAAAAAATATAATTATGTCTTCTTGTAATTATAATAATATATATTAATTAATTTTTTTATTTAAGAGAAACATGTTAATATTGGTTTCAAACAAATCAGCTTGGACGTCATTTAATAAAAACATCAGCCAAATTAATCTTCTAAGTATTATTAGATAGATATGTCACAAATTTGGGTTTTAGACGTTTCAGAAATATAGATATCATTTTTATATTATAAATTGGGTAATTGCACAAAACTAATACAACATATTAGTTGTGGTTAATTATTATACATGTGGTTAATCTTTGCAGCTATAAAATTTGTCTTGTTTTATACGTTAATAAAAACCTCCTTACGGATCTCTCTCTCTCTCTCTCTCTCTCTCTCTCTCTCTCTCTCTCTCTCTCTCTCTCTCTCTCTCTCTCTATATATATATATATATATATATATATATATATATATATATATATATATATATAAAAGCAAATATCCTGACTGACTCGTCAAAGTCAAAGTATAAAATTTGCAGGGTGTCCACCTGAAACGAAATTCATAAAAGTAGATAATATTTCCATTAATGTTTTCTGATAGTTTGATCGCAAAAAATCTGTAACTTTATAAAAATAAAATTATATATACAATTATATTCGGTCTAGCTCCAATCTTTCAAAATACATTTTGTTAAGAAATTAGTAAAAATTATGAATTTCGCTTTACCTTTGATGGTAGCTCAAATAAAGTAGCTCCAAAAGCACATTATGGTTCGCTTACTGGGACAATAAAACTAAACTAGTTTCTCTTAGATATTTAGATTCAGCATTTATATTTTATTCAACTGCTAATGCTTATAATTTATATAATATATTTTATAAACTTCTTTTTTTTTGTTAGTGTTCATCCGTACTGTATAAAACTGTAAAATTCAATTGATAAATTAATTTCAGAAAGATTCCTACTTCATTGACTTAAATGTTAATGATTTTTAACATAAGTAAATTATGTGTTTAAGATTTAGTAGACACCCTGAATTTCCTAAATCCTTTCATAACTTGATTAACCACTAAGAAGAGGTTATCAATATTCGTCTCCATAAGTAA
Organism: Aphrophora alni; assembly: GCA_963513935.1. Classification (NCBI taxonomy): domain Eukaryota; kingdom Metazoa; phylum Arthropoda; class Insecta; order Hemiptera; family Aphrophoridae; genus Aphrophora; species Aphrophora alni. The sequence continues at coordinate 112,200,081 of OY740771.1, read as the reverse complement.
ATTGAGAGGGGTTAAATTTTCTGTGAGATGAAATATCCCAATTTTATTTGGTTTCACAGTTTACACATGTGTGGAAGCCTAAAAACATACTTCCAAATTAAGCTGTGCCCCGTTTTTAATAAATGAGCAATTATGATTGTAAATTCTTACGAATACATCCGTTATTACATTTGCGTTGATCTAACAGTCGTGAGAAAAATTGGGAAACCACAATTGGTAGCGAACTCTGGTTGATAATGCTAGAAAACCGGTGACGGGAATTCTATGTATGAACTGCAAATTACCCGTCTGAAAATCTACTAGCAAGTAGGGTTGTTTAACTACGGAGTTAAAATTGTAAATTTTGATTGGAGGCTATAAACTATGAAACACAACCTTTCATTTTTGCACGCAACTAAGGACTTTTCATACGTTCAGCTAGTAAAATATTTTCCTTCTAGGTCTCTCCTCAACCTATCTCTTCTATTATAACCAAGGTAATCACTCTATTCCAGGGCTATTTTACGACATCAAGAGAAGGATAATTGGATCCGCTGTGCAAATTCCTTCCTTCAGAGTATTTCAGTTTCTACTAAGGCGTTTGACGCTTTAAGTTTACGATTTTTAAGACTCAAAACTCGTTTTAACATTTGGTTTACATAGAGAACTACGTTGTTCTTAGAACAATGTCAAATATAGGCCAAAACGAGCCGCCATTGAAAGAAAGTTTAGTGATAGTATTATCATCCGTGGATAAAGTTAGTGTACTTAGTGGATAGCTATTGATAAATATAATCATTACGACTAATAACAATAGAGTTGTCAGTGTTTAATAAATATTGCTAACATCTGACCTGAGTCTAACGAACGCAAGATATATTTCTCCAGTCAGTGAATCAGACACGGTCGTTTGCCAAATAAATTAGTTTAACCACTTCAAGATGTATTCTCGACTAAAGTCATATTTATTTATTTTCACCAGCGGGCGATGCCAAAACAAACACTCCTTAATTATATTGTTTTACCATTTATCAGAGATACGAATACAGAGTGAGGTAGTTTAATAATATTGCACAAACTTTCTCCCACGTTCTTTTACAAAACCAAAAATAATAATCGTCACTAAATCCCGAGAATAATTTTAATGCTACTGTTACGTCAAGAAAGCGTGATTTTCTTTTTCACTATATAAATCTTATGGAAAATAAGTTCGCATAGAGGGTCTATCCTTAACAACTTTTTGTAACGTAAAAACATATTTAGAAAGAAAGGTAAATATTTAAATAAAACCAAATTCGCTTCGCTTGGGTCCTAAACTTGTTGAATATGAATGTTATTTGATTGAATAGAGATTTTTAGTCAAATGTTAGTTTTTGTTTTTTAATTATTTTGAACGAAATTTTCTTTTATTTGCGATTTGTTGGACGGTTTGTTGCAACAGAGTTTTGATGAAATTGATATCAGTTACTAAGCCTGAAATATTGTGACATAGTTCTCTGTAACACTTTAAAATTAATGAGTGGGGCAGGATTTATTTTCCATCCTGTGTATACATTTAGAGTAAAAGGAAAGTGAACTATATTGAAGTAAAGAAGTCGATAAGAGTTGTAGACAAGAAGGAAGGTGTTGAGAAAAGTTGGCTGTTGAAATCAGCACGTAATTTGAAGAGTTTATGCTGCCTTAGAAGTCGAGTAGCGGATAAAAAGGGATTTCCGAATGGAGAACAAGTTTACTAAAAGTACCTGGCATGGATTTAAATGTGCTGCTAGAACAAAGCTAAAGGGGACATTAGCCCTTCAAACTTTTAGTCCTTTGCCATTACTTGATTACACCCGACAAAGTTTTTACTTCTTACTTGAAGGATAGAAGGAGCAATGGAGTCAAGTAAAATTGAAGCATTGTATCACTTATAATAATAAATCATTCTATGTGCTATTTTAATTTGTAAGCTCTACGTCCGATGTCATCAAAAATCAATTTAATATTTTTAAACTGTACGAATTAGATTTAATTAATGATTTTATGATAATTTTGTTTTGTCTGATGTTTGTAATATAATTAAATTTATTTTGCACATTAAACATATATAATAGACTTGATTTTACTACGTTGAAATCCAGCGTTGTGTGTATACCCTTAATTTGCCTGTGTCGTTGCTGCACGTTTTGCGTTAGTTAATGTTTGTAGTTCAGGATAATGTATTTAGAATCAATGTTAGTAGATAGTTAATAAATGAATTAAACCTTCTAACGTTATGTTTTTTTTTCCTTTTTTTTTACTATTTACATATTATAGTTTGAGGATAGAAGACAAAATAGGAAAGTATTTTATCATAGCCTTGTAAACATATTTAGTTTTACAATTAGTCAATATAACAGTTAATATTATATAAAGCTAAAGGACAATCATATCAGCCAAACCAGTACAGAAATAAAACATTATATGACTTCCATTAATAGATATTAAAAGAAAAATTGATAATGAATATGCCTGTAATTAGTTAACATACCATAAGTCAAAAGTCGTTCATTATTCTTAATAGTAGCTACTTCTGTTTCGCTTCAACATAAGGCATCCTCATAAGGCTTAGGAGCATTAGAAGTTGTAGGATGTTACCACATCAGGGAAAAATAACTTTTTATTTTTACAATAGAACAAGAACCAACCCGGTTTACTATTTTGTGTGTGTGTGTGTGTGTGTGTGTGTGTGTGTGTGTGTGTGTGTGTGTGTGTGTGTGTGTGTTTATGCACAAACAAGTTTTGTGTTGTGAGCGTGTTTTTAGTTAGTTTACGTGTGATAAGCCTGAGTATGCCTTATGTTGAGGCGAAACAGCTGTAGCTACTATTAAGAATAATGAACTACTTTTGACTTAAGGTATGTTAACTAATTAATTATATCAGCAGTTCAGAAGGCAATATGGAAATAATAATATGCCTTTCTTTTTACGTGGAATTGTTGCAGTTAATTCATCGTAAGGCGAGACTACAAGGTCGCGTGATAATCTCCTAAATGGAAGGGACAAAAGGTCCTTCACCCCGAATAAAATCGTTAGGTTTTATTTAAGTGCCTCGTTGACACTGAATCCGTTTTTTATAGTTGATCAGTGCACGATCTCGATTCAATATGGTGTTTGTAGTTCTGTTGACTTGTGATTTTACTTCATCATGTTTGTATATAGTCTTAGTTATTTTGACAGCTCGTGCTAGGTTTCCACTCTGGGTTCCTTCCTTAGGTAACTATAATTAGTTTTATTTTCCAACGATTCATATTTTGTTCTAGGTTTTTTTCACTTGAAAACGAGAGTTGATTTATACTTTTGGGACGTCGTTCATTAGTTTTTGTATACGTTAATGATGGCCAATATCATATTTTTAAATTTTAGTCACACCTTCCTCTCCCTCAAATAGCAAACTACCTTTATTAATGTCTGACCCTCATTGGACATGTTGAGTGTTGAAATAGAGTTTTGAGGGTATAATCGTTATTTTTAGTCACTTCATAATAGAGAAAGCAAAAATACCACAATGAGTTTTACAATGAGAGTTTATTGTATTTTTTTATAGCGACTTGTGGTTAATTTTTGAGCATATTAAAAAGTGTAATATTCAATGGTCTTCTTACGTAAAACACACTGTATTGTGGTTTAGGGATGAGTAAATAAAATGGAAGGCACAGTAAAGATACATAAATTATTTTGTCAATCACTGTAAGAAAAACAACACGATCTTATTGGAATTCTCAGAAATGGAATTGAAAATAAAATAAAAGGATAGGCTCAGCTCCGGTCTAATAGTTAGAAACACAAATCAATAGCGAAGAGAAAATGATAACCAATCCCACTGCTTCAATCAAGACAAACATAATAACTTTCTCAACTAAAGGAAGTCGTTATATTTACAGTGGATTCTCTAAAGATGAGTCTTCTTTCTCTTTGTCTTCTTCCGAAATATATTCATTCATACGTGAAATTGTGCGTTAAAATTTAACAGTTATATTTATTATGTTCATTTATAATAGTCACAATACATCTAGGATTTTTTTAATTTCCCATCTGCATTGATGCATTGTCACACACTTTATTACATAAATGTTTATTGCTAACAATGTTACTGACATTAATCTGTTTTTTAATGCGTCTTTTGAGTGCCGACGAACAACTGAAGTGTAATGCAGCGGACTTGTTGATTTTTGAACAATTTTTTTTTTGTTCTTTGAAAGGAAAAAATATTCTTGATGATCATCACTTTATAAGAAAAAGGAAGAAAATAACTAAAATAAAGACCTCTAGTCATCAAATTCTCTAATAGCTTCACGATCGGAAAAGATTAAGAGTGGGTCAAGAAACACCTGATAAGAAAAATGAAAGCGTCTGTATAGATCCAGCTAGGCTCCTTCAAGATTCCCATGCCAGTACTCACTAAAGTGAGCTTCTGAGAGACCAACGTTGTAAAATGTTCAAAGATTATCTGGAAATCTATAATTGTGTGTCGTTTGAAGATATGGATGGATCCCTGCTTCTGTCCCATCAAAAAAAAAGAGCAAAGATTACCCAATTTAAGATAGCAACCCATACGGTCAGCCCACATTGATGTAGTATTGATCTTACAATAAAATATTTTCATTGTATCAATATGTACAAATGTGTCGACATGTCCTGATAGTTTATAACTAGGCTAATCAGCCTATATATATATTTTAAATTTAAATTTTCTTTAAAGCCAAGGATAATTCAAAATTTCTGAAAATTCCAGTCTCCTGTTTGAGTATCTTCAAGTAATCCATTGAACAATCTAGAACATCTTTAAACTTATTTGAGTGCACAGTTATCTGAATGGATGTTCTTTAGATAAGTTGGTCCATCGACAATCTTCTGGTCAATTGTTTTTTGCTCAGGGTAACTTCCAAACAAAGATCCATCTCATTGTCTTTCGTTTAAGTTTCTTGGTTAGATCAGAATGAGGAGCATCTATTACAGAACTATTCTAACATACTCAAAGAGTACAAAGCTCACCATGAGCGAAGATTGGAACCAAAATGTTCAGATTATGTCATACCAACAGCCGTAACTCTCTCCGTATAAAAGGATTTCAATGCAAACACTCTTTCCTCTTTGTTCACATGATAACATGGATTTCATAACACCACTTGCAACACATTCTTGCAAGTTAGAAAACATTTGAACTCCCTTGTATTACCAACAATATAAACAAAAACTATGGTGGTTTTGTTCATACAACTCTACAGTGTTGTGTAAACCAAACTACCATAATTTTTGTTTGGTGTTTGTCAATAAAATTTGTATTGACAATGTGAGGTGAGAAGTAACTTGTGTGCACTCTATACTTATGCTCAGAACAACACAATAGCGTTTGAGCTCAACATAAAAATTAAAGTTCAATTATTTTTTGTAGAGAAAATAAGTCCAACAATGAAATTTCTCTTCAAATCGAGTGTTAGAATTTATTAAGAGGTTAGTTTATAAAGACTCAGCACTCCTTTTATCCTTAACCAAGTTGAACACCCCTCCCCACATCTTTTAACCGTCTAGTGTAAGTAACGGGACTGATATCCTACCTGCTACGTAATGTTGTTTTCCAGTAGTCTTTCAAGTTGTCGACGAGAATGCTGTAGCCAGACCCAGCTCAGCACGGCTTAAATAAGACTGTGAAACTACAAATAGAGATGTTTCGTTCATAATATTTCAGTAGGAATATTCGGTTTAGTTAACCTGAAGATGCCGCCCATAAGAGAACGAAACATGTATATATGAAAACACGGCAGAAGGTTGGAAACATACTTTACACGTCTCATCTAGTACACCCGGCCTCAACATCTGAATTGCATGTAATTAGAGAAAGCGAAGATTCAAAATTAAAGCAAATAAGACGTTAAGGAGAAACTGCCGAACAACAAATTAAACATTAGAAAAGCAAAGCCGTGACTACGTCTAGATATTAAGGGAAATGGGAGGAGAGTTACCCAGTACTGGGGTAATTAACGCTATTTATTTGCTGTGTTAGTGTAACAGTTAGCAGGCGGGGCATATAATGACAGCTATAAAGAAACTCATAATTGTTACGAGCTTAGAGCTTCTCGTACTTGAATAAACATGAAAGTTAAAAAAACAGAGAAATACTTACTAAGGATAATTAGATAATCCACTCTTATCTGGCGGTATGAAAAACTGTTAGTAGATTTTCTTTTTGAGAAAAAGTTGTGATGTGTTAAAAATCGTTGTAAAATTTTTCAAGGGAGTAACCGTTTTCAGCCCAAAAAATCTTCTATATAGTGTTCTACAGCCCAAAACAGTTTACCAATTTAAAATTAAATTTGATAAGTGGGCAAATTTTGACAATATCTCTAAATTTTTGAATAACTCATAATTCTTTGTTATCTGTAATAAGAACTAAATTTAAAATTAGGATTTTTTCTCAAATTCTCTTCCAACGATTTCTATCAGATACTTCTAGAATGTAGTCGCTAAGGGATTGAAACGTATTGGTCTAAATCTTCCAAAAAATGTCGGTTCTGGAGTGATAAGAAAAACAAAAATCTTTAATATTCGTTAAAGGCGAAAAAGCTCTGGTTTTCATCAGTTTATAAAAAAAGAGGAAGAAGAGAACATTGAATGAGACTCCTATCCCTCAAATACTTTTTAGTGTTAGGGTCGAAATAGAACAAGAGTTGGTCAAGAGATAAGAATGATGAAAGAGAGGGATCTAACTCAGAGCTACATAAAAAAAAGTGTAGATCCAGCTAGGCTTCCTCGGGTGTGCCACATTAGTGCTTACTAAAAGTTATCCCCTATGGGCTATTATGTTATATGAATACACTAATAATGTCAAGGCAGTACTGGGAAGTTCAGTCTTCCTCTTATCTACAATTTTATAAAATATGCGTGATTTTTTGGTTATTTATTTTTTTAAACTTGTAAAAACGATATATTTTCTTATTACGTGTAGTGTATCTGTTGTATATAATCGAATTGTATTTTTTTCTTTGAATAGCTGTGTTACGTCAAAGTAAGATTTATTTTTTAAATTGGATAAATAAATAAAGTTTGTTTATATTGTCTTGTCTTCTTTTTACTTTCCCCACATGTACGTAGTATAATGACAGTTATGTGTTATGTAGATGAGTAATCAAAATCAATGTCTATATATATATCCGTTCTGAGGTCCGCTGAGTCTACAAAAAATGTTTTTGGAATGACGTCTGTAGTGTGTGCAGTGCTCTTTAGTACAAATGCGTGGACCGATCGTATTCAAATTTAAATGTTTTTTTTTTAATTCAAAATGTGACGGCAGCGTTGATCTAATTTTGCTCAAGTGTAGCTTCTAAGGATCCAAACAAAACGAAATGGTTGTCATCTCTCCAAACATGCCGGTAAATTCATCGGTAAACAACACAAAATTGACCCTGAAGTTGTCATGAAATACTTCGTTGTCATCTCTCCAAACATGTCGGTAAATTCATCGGTAAACCACACAAAATTCACCCTAAAGTTGTCATGAAATACTTCGTTGTCATCTCTCCAAACATGCCGGTAAATTCATCGGTAAACCACACACAATTGACCCTGAAGTTGTCATGAAATACATGGTTGTCATCTCTCCAAACATGCCGGTAAATTCATCGGTAAACAACACAAAATTGACCCTGAAGTTGTCGTAAAATACTTAATTTATTAAAGTCAGCTTTACTGATTTCGTTCAAATTTTAGTGAAAAATCTTTTATATAATTGATCAGAGCCTAAATAAAGAACACCTCCGCGCCCACTCGACCTACAGAGATAGGGTGTGAGGATCAATAGTATAATAGAACGTGACCGTCTGAACTAACCCAGGGTCACAACGGCACTTTTGAGGTATTTTTAAATGGTTTCCAGCGACAACCCCTGTCACTGCTTATTTCTAGAACTCTACTGAGCCGATTTTGAAATGGTTTTTGGCGACAACCATATAGTTAAAAAATAAAAAAGAAATTTAAATACGAAAATGAGACAGTTGGAAGGGGGTCTACGTCGGTAGCCCTAGGACAAATTTTCCTAACACTTCCGAAATAGCCGACCTAGGGACGCTTTTCTTATCTAGTAAGGAATAATAATAACCCATGTGCAAATCGCAACTAATAAACATTACGTTTAATTTGTTAAAAACAAAATTGAACCTTTGACTACCGTCATTAAAAACTGGATTTGAATCCGTAACATCTTACGCCAAGGACGTGTTCAAGCAAAGCAAGTTTAGTCTCTTTTTTTATTATACAATATTGTTTTTCAAAGACAACGCGGCGTTCACTTCTACTGAAATAACATTTTTAATTTTAGGGAATGGGACAGTCTTTGTACCGTTTATTATTTCAATTAAGTTGAGTAAAAGTATTTCCAACACTTCATAGTTTCCAATTAATGGCGAATTTATAAAAATGGCAGTTCTAGTGTTAAAGGTAATGCGAAATTATATAAAGGCGATTTCGAAAGAAAATAACTCCAAATCGGTAGACAAATAAAAGTAGAACTTTTTATCTATATTCACTTCTACAATAAGTCAGATTTGATTGTGCGTTCTTTATTATCGTAATTATTTTGTAGTTATAACCAGATGCAACACCTCAAAATGATCCTTTAGCAAACTAATTAATTCAGTGGTTTACACGCTTCACTTGGTCCAAGAGATAAAACCCTATTCAGGTAATTAATCAATGTGCTTTACGGCAAGTGCACAGACAAGTTACAACAATTAAACCTCCATCATTTATTAGTCCTTTAAATATTAAAAACTGTTAATGAGACCTTTATGAAAAAAATAAACGAATGAAAGGGAACATACAGCGGAAAAAATATAATGATGTTACAACTGTAAAAACACGAGGGCACGAAATTGTTTCAGTAATTAAATATGGACAGAATAATTCAATAATTATAACGGTGACATAACATTCGTAAATAAAAAGAGTATTATAAATGTTAACGAGCATTTAATAATAAAAATAGCATCTAAAAAATATAAAAATTAAGGGACTAAATAATGAAGGATTAAGTTCTAGTTTGGAATAGATATAAACTATTAATAAAAAAATACTAACAATAAAAATTTATATTTAATGAAAGACATAAGAAATACTCACAAAAATCAATCAATAAAATACTTACAAAAAGTAATGAATAAACAAAGGCATAAGTAAAACTGACCAAAAAATACTAATAAAAAGTGGGAAAATAAATAATTATATTAGAAGCGAAAAAAAACATTTTTTTATTGTAACATGAAGAAAATTAGATACCGTAGTTTTGGTTATTGGGGTCTGAAGACTCAAGATCCTAAGCTTATTGTACACCTCAAGGACCTCAAGCAAGCCAATGTCTCTGCTTTAAATGAGGCTAGGAGTTTTCGCCCAATACTAACATCAGAATCACCTGCTTCTACTCTCTTCAGATTGTTTCTATACTATACACATTGGATCACTATTGATGATAGGGAATGTTAGGAGATGTTTTCTTGAAGTGAATAGTGACGTAACTTGTTTCAGACGAACTCTACTGAACTTGTCTGACCAGTTGGTAAGCTGAACGTTGGTCCCTCTGACAAACCGAGTGTTCGTTCCTGAGTTACCGGTCAATTTATATACTCATAAAATCGAATATATAGCTGTTATAAAAATACTTTATTTCTTAAAAACAGTTCTACCAATTTCATTCAGATATTAGTCAAATGTGAAGATTAATAACTCGAACGTAAGAAATAAAATAAAAAAAATACTGTCATATTTTACAAACAGTAACGTCTGGAGTATGTTCACAAAGTATGTATGGAAAAGGGAATTGTTTTTAAACATTGCTCACGTCAGAGGCTCATTACAGCCGTAGCAGTCACTAGGTATCCTACACTAGGTTTTAGTTAGATCCTTAACTTCCATCTATCCTACCAGGTCACCATCACTTGGTCCTTTCCGACCCATCGCTATTAGAGTATTAGAAGACTAGGGGTCTTTATGTTATTATCGTTTCTTCTATTTTTAGGCGGTGATAACTGAGAGGTATTTCACCTTTAAACAACAATGACATGTAGTGAGTACGGCCTTAGCAAGATCGAGGTAGCCTAGCTGGATCTACACCTTTCTTCATTTAGTCTCGAGTTACATTCCTGGCTTTCCTGTAAGGTCTCTATTGTCCAACTCTTGATTTTTTTAGACTCTAACGTCTAAGGTATTTTTAGAGCTAGGGATCTTTATTTTATTTTTATTTTTAAGACGACGATGATTTAGAGTTTTTTCTTCTTTAAGCAATAAAGTGAAACAAATTTAGAATTGCTATAAATTAAAAAATAAACCACTCTACTGCGTGTATAGGCTAACGTTGTCTTCTTGTAATTACAAAAATCCTTACTCGAATTAGTTTCTTTATACTTTACATTCCCTCAGGGGCTCAACCATAGCGAGTACGGGCGTGACAATACTGAGCCCCTTAGCTGGATGTACACATTTCTTTATCTAATTTTGTGTTAGATCTCTATCCTTCAACTTTATTATTTGGCCTCTCTTGACCAACTCTTGTTCTTTAGTGACACCGACTCTATTTGAGAGCTATCTTTTTATTTTATGCTCTTTTTTTAACCCGATGATGACTGAGAGGGTTTTTTTGCTTTTATACAATAAAGAGGCAACAAATTAACATAGCTACAAATGTAAACATGTACTGTGTATATAGCCTAACATTGGTGTAATTACAAATACAAAGCTCGAATTAATTTGTTTATAATTTACATGATAAAATTTATTTCGAAATAGTTTCAGTTCTAGGACTGAAAATTCTATAATTTGAGCCACTAACTCCTAAACTATGCATATTTAAATTATCCTAAACTGTATTCCTTAAAATACCCTGTAATATAAATTTTTGGTTTACGTATGAAAATATTCTATTTAGGAAAAGAATATTGGTTTCCGGTAGTTCTATTTTAGCAGGAGGTAATACCTCATTTCTTGTTTCTCTGCTGTTATTTCTACTGAAGTAATCAAGCAGTATTTATTCTCCCTCTGTATAAACCAACGCACATTTCTATTAGTCGTCCCTGATCTGCATTGGCAGTTTTATTTTATTATACAAAACGTATTTCCATTCTGATCAAAATAAAGGAAATTACCAGAAGACATCCTCTTTGAATGTCAAGACAAACTCAATAAGCTTCTTTGATCAACTGCTGACAATTATTGGATAGACAGACGTGATCACAATTTCAGACTAGATGACTTTAACAAAGAAAATAATCTTCCAGTTACATGTAGATTACAGTATTCAGTGTTCCGAGTTGATTACAAGATTTAAACACGGGAAACGTGCACAAAGAAGAAATTAAGATGTGTTGCAATGAGTCGCCTCCATGTTTATTGGAATGTTCTTTCTTTTATTTAATTAGTATACACGATGTTATTAGGGTTAGTATTTGTTGAAAAAAACATACTGTGCATGGTATAGGGAATTTATAGCGTTGCCTAACACAATAGTTGAGTGCAAAGATGAATTGATAAAGTTAACGCAGGTTAAACTTATCTGGACACCAGAACGTTGTTAAATTGTGAAAAAATTAAAAGGTGGATCAGTTGGTCAGAGAGTAATCATTCACTCTTTTTTTTTTTCATCCTCGAATTACACTGGTATTTTCGAAGTAAACCGTTATTAGGAACTGGTCCAGGAAGAAGCATTCTACAAATGAGAGACAGTGAATCGTAGACACTGAATGATCTTTCTGAAGAGAACTGTTGAAGGAAGAGACAGATTTCTTGCTGGATTAGAAAGGAGTTGGTATTTGACAGGTCAATGTGCTTTGAAGAGATATTAACCTACCTGCGATCCATGTAGACTTTGGAAGATGCTGTGCACTTTCTTCCTTTCATGAATAGTACAGTAGAGTAACATATGGAGTAATAGATGCGAACACTTTGAATGTAGAGACTTTGAAAGTGGTGGTAATAACATTTTTACGGTATTAAACTAATAGAGGTTTATCCAGTTGTCTGGGCCCTTAAAGATGTCTAGAAAATATTCTGGGATAGGCTCTTGAATTGATTGAAAGTCTAACTAAAAGTTATTGATGTTAATATCATTTGATTCTCTTATCTACATTGGTTTACGGATGAGCAGACAGAGTCGCTGACAATTCGGCCTTCTGGAGATACGTTGACTATATCCTGCTGTGGAATAACCATCTGTTATATGGGTAAGAAAGATGTAGATATTTCGAGACCTCCGACTGCTGGCATCACCCGCGCTCTGTTGTGATATTTGGGACACGAAGAAGACGATAACTGACACTCGGGCACATCTCACGTCTACCACGAGTGATATTAAAATAAAGTTTAAAAATTAATGTTGGCCTGATCAAGGGCCAGTGGCAAGTTGATGGGTCAGTGGCAATCTACCTGGAGACTGAACGCCAATGCCAACACACACACACTCTTCCATATACCATCGGTTGTATGCATAGACCGGAGGCGTACAGCCGAAGTTATAAATTTGGGTGTGTGTTCTGGCATCAGTTCTCAGTCTTTAGGGATGTACCCAACATCGCATCATAAGAGTCGTCTGATCTGAAGAATGTTAAGAGAACAAGTAGCTTTTGTAAAGTATAAAAGTACTGATGGTGGCTTGAAAAGGCCCCCAATGCACGCCCCATTATATAAATAATAAGATTAATTCGGATTAGTTTATTAAATAATATTGGGAAATATGGTAGGCGTTTGTTTTTAGGGGATATCTAAAATACTATATTTAATACAATTTCATTGAAATGATTCATAACAGAAGTAAGTGGAACATAATAGACGTTCCTATTTAGACTGATTTCGTATAAGCTTATAGTTCTGATAAGGTTTCGCCGATTGTTCTCTATAACGACACAGCTAGGCTTTCCAAATGACATCAAGTTTCAATGAGACATTGGCTAATTGTTAGTTCAAACTTCGTAGAAATGATAGTTTCATTTAGGTAAAGAGAAATCCAATAGGCAGATGTTTGCTGTATCACCGAAATTAAAAATAACATTTTATTTTAAATTGGTTGCTTCTATTTAAATAATAGAGACGTCCCTCTTAATACATTCCTTAAAAATAGTTTTTACTGAATCTTAATATTTAGTGGCATTCCAATAGGGTCGTCCAATCTTATTTTTTATAACTTGGACTATTTTTATAAGCAGTTGGACATGTTACAAAATGTTCGGTGTTTTTAGTACATTTTCTGCTCAAGAGTCTCATTTTATAAAAAGATATGAGCATTGACTTGTATAATGCCTTTAGAGTTATCAGCTAGCTAACGATCATAAAATCTAAAATTCGATTTTTTTTTTTACCAATTTTTTAAAAGTAACTAATCTATTCTCAAATATTATTTACAATTTTCATTTCACAGCCATGACAGTTGAATATTTGGACCTAAAACGTTATTGGTGTTCATATGAGAAATTATTGTCAATAAAGTAATCATAAAGTAGAATAAAAAGGAATCTTACTTAGTATAGAAACTAAAGAGATTGGTCTGTATTTCTTTTTTAACAATACAAAATTATCTTTTAGAGTATAAGTTTTAATCTTTTGATTCAATATTTCTTAATGTTATAAACGGAATGTTATTACATTTAAAACAGAATGACCACTATTGTTACACTATTTACAATTTTAAAAATACTAAACTGCCGTCCATTACCCTCTGACCTACATTTCGTCTTAACAATATGTCAAAACTAGGCTAGCCAAATACGAGACATCAAGTCTGAGTTGTAAGCTAAGCAATTTAGACAGAATTGAATGTAATTAGGAGCCTAGCCAATAAGTTTCTTGATGATTTAGGCTCAGCATCTGTGCCAAACATAGCTATAACCTATTTGTATGAAACAGTCTCCCCTTTTGCCGTCTTTAATTATAAATGGATTTTCGTCGTGTTTTATTTTTAAAAACCACTCCCCAGTAATTATCCTCCAACTTGCTACGCTCATTACTGACCTTGGCCTCTGACCTAGTTTGATGACTGAAGCAAGATATTTAAAAGAGGTCAAACTAGGGTTGTTTTGCTAATGTAGGATTAAAACTACATTAATCCTACAATTTGCAATTGTATTTCTTGTGGCTAGCTTTCTCAGCTCTTGTAAATACCTAGTTTATTTTACCTTATAACCCACAAAATAATATGATAGTTTAATTTTAAATTCTAAATAATTATAATTAAAATTAGTCTAAAAATTTATAGATTTTTGGGGAATTGGGTTTAATTTAAAATTATTTAATATTCTATTATTACTTTTACGTAAATTTTATTAATTAAAATCTTTAAAACAAAGGCAGATTTACCCTTTGATACTCAATGACCCATCAATTATAAATAGTATTATTATTATATAGAGAATATTGTGGTACGTACAAACCAATTTCAATTTTGAATTCAGTGGTCTAAAATACTTCAATATCAGGGATTTTCACAGAATCTTACATAACTAGCCATATTATTAAGTTGTAAAACCAATCTCTATATATTAGATGAGATGGTTTAGTAACCGGGAAATATAATTAAAATAAGATAATCTAACTACTGTAATATTCTTAAGCGAAATTATCCACGAAGCTTAGGCTTAAGTCGTTGCTTCTCTGATCAAGAACAGAGCAAGGATCGAGGGTTGAATCCCGCTCAGGGGAAATTTAGTCTTTTTAACTTGTTGTAAGGCGGAGGGAGGGTCCTTTTTTTAAAATAAATAGTGAATCAGTTATATAAAGATCAGATTAAGTGTAAACTAACGTACGTTCTGAAAAAGTAAACAAAATGGAATTATTTTGGAACACAATAATTTGACAAATTGAAACGGATCACGATCTGGAAGGTCGAATTTCTCGAAATCAGAGAAAGTTATTTATAAAAGTGTTTGGTAAAAAGTGAAGATACACCATCGTGCCAACTTGGTTTTTCTAATTCTTTAGAGTAGTCTACATCAAAGGGTTCAAATTTACTCCTAATGCAATAAATATTATTCATTTAACTTTAATTGACCAATAAATCATAAATATGTTTAACATTTATTACAAATTACACAATGTATACTAACTAATAAACTTACACTATTAAACGACACGAGAATGTATTATCAAAATAACAAACTAGATTGCTACAGCCGAACTTGCCACTCAGTTCTGTACAAAGAATTGAGATGAAGACGGAAAATCATCCTCACTAGCGTATGTGAGTGTCACTTTATAATCAATCGTTGCGTGCGTAACTAGTCATATGCCTTAGCGATACACTGAGGACGTCTTTCGATATCCTACACAACATATGACGATCTTACTAAACAATGTAATTGATGCTCTAAACGGTTGAATTCCTTCTACAATTAATGTTTATAGGCATTTTTATTTCCTTTGTTAAATGATTAGTTTTATTTTTAAAGCATTGGATTATCCCCCACATCCAATTGTCTACATTGTGAAGGCTCTGCTTTTGGAGGCGTGGTTAAATTGGCCTAGTCTTTTTAGTTCAGTTGAACAAATTTGACATGTAATCAGCTGTTGTGGATGTTTGTAAGTTTCTTTCATTTAGTGATTGAATTTTATCGAAGTATCGTTCAGTCTAAGTGAATATTTTATTGTGTACGGAGAAACAGTCCTTACAAATGCATCCATGCAATGAATGTTAACTTCTCTATTCAAGTAGGCTAACATTATACTTTCAGCCATCCATTCTGTTGATTGCAACTTCCATTCTTGACTCTTGATTGCTCTCAATGTTTTTTCTCTCCTAATCAACTTTTTTAAATATTTTAATCGTTTTATTTATACGTCATTTCCCTCGTGACAGAACATAAAGAACCAAACTGTAATATATGTTTGAATCTTTTATAAGTCTAAACATAAAATCCATTGATTATCCATATTTATAATCTACCACACAGTGTAGCCAACTGAAAAAAACAACTATATTTTGTACACATTGAAAATATTATACAATTCGTGCGGTTGATCGGACCTATCAATCAAGAAGCAGTGAGTGTGTGGGCATGAGTTTAATTTTGGTTTGTTTTACAGTTAAAACAAATATTAAATATTTATTGTTACATATTATTTTAATAAAGAAAATAATAATTAGTAAAAAAAAAAGAAATCAATAATTTTCATTACTGTTGAGACCGATGGTTCTTGGTGGAATTCCATGTTTAAAGATAATAAAACACAATTATTTATTTTGTAATATCCACTTTTAATTAGTCTAGCCGACCAATGGTTTCGCCTGCTAAGGCATTGACGAGGCTGTATTACAGACGGTAATATTACAGTCTGTAATACAGCCTCGTCAATGCCTTAGCAGGCGAAACCATTGGTCGGCTAGACTAATTAAAAGTGGATATTACAAAATAAATCATTGTGTTTTATTATCTTTAAATCAATAATTATTTTTTGCCCTTTGAACTCTCCTTAAAAACGAAATTTAAGAAGTATATCCAAGGATTAATTAAAGCTATGAAGCTTAAGTTTCAAAATTATTTTAATAATATAAATGAGCTACAATTGTTTCGCCTTGTGATAATCATCGGGCAACTGATAATTAACAAGTATTGACAACTATTTATACATACACAAGTAACAGGAAACTAGATCCAATAGAGAAATAGGGAAGGGTAGGGGGAATGACCTAACAGGTAGATGAAGTTTGATGAACTATGTTAAGGATGGGTTTTAGAAGGGGTGAAGAATTTAATACAATTTAGTCATTTAAGTTAAAAATAGGCCTAAGTGAAATATATCAATTTATTTCTAATCATTCTAAATTATTTAATCTATTTCTTTTATTTTCTATATGTGAGAGTTTAACATTCAATTTATGATCAAAATTATGACCTGAGTCTAAAAGGTGGTTAGCAAAGTTAGTTGCCCGATGATGCCGCAAGGCGAAACAATTGTAGCTCATTTATATTATTAAAATAATTTTGAAACTTTAGCTTTATTGCTTTGTTTAATTTTTGAATACGGAGTTTCAACAAGAGATATCTGCTGTTACATTAAATATAACAAATATATGTTTCACTTTTTATTCTTTAATGAATTATTATTTCGTTCAAAGAATTCAGTTATGGGTGTTGGTTGCCGCAGATGACGATCATAATGGTAGCTTAAGAATTTGAGTCGTGAGGGAAAATATACATATAAGTTGTCTCACTATAAAACAGATCTATTTATTACACTTATAATTTCTTTATGTATTTGTTGGTCTTCTGGATGTTGTCGTGTTGTCTAATTCCCTTCTCTTTAAAACATTTCTGTAGACTATCCACTTGGTGTCTGAAACCTAACTGTTTAAACGTTCTTAATCCTTTCTTCTTCCTGGATATCCTGTTTTCATCTTCATATGATCAGTAAGTTCTCTTTAAAACTAATATATTTTAATGTATATTGGTTCTGATCTCATCCTTTGTTTGATTTTAGATTTTAAAGGTTGCTAAATATTATATATTTTGAAATGAGTGAATGAAATGGACTTGTTATATTTTGGAGAATGATGATGATTATTTGAAATACTAATATGTAAATAGATTTTGTTTATTAAATATGCTATGTTATTATGAATAGATAGAAAATAACATTATTATTTCAGGTTTCACATTATGTAAATACATTTAGTATTATTGCGCTACACATTGCACCAAGTGAACGTGTAGTTAGTAATATCGGACATCACTGGGCGTGATCTCCCCCCCACCAAAACAATTTTAGAATTTATTATTTTTACATACAAAATAGATAATGCTCAAAAATTAGAGACTCAAGTGCTTCCATATAAAGGCTCAACTATGGTCACTTCAAGGACAGCTTGGCGTATTGCATTCTCCAACACCTCCCTCACTAGTAATTCTGAAATGAACCTATAAAACTACAACAATTAGAACCACAGATCACGATATCACAATATAGTATGCTAATGGACTTCTTTTCTTAGATTTAAATTGAATGGTTTTATAAAACATCCGTGCATAAACAAATGATTGCACAGAAAATAAATTAATGTAATTTTGTTCATTAAATAGAACTTCTAACAATTATGTTAATTTTCATTATTTATTTAATTTGAACATTTTTCATGCTTATCAGAGTTTGAAATTATCTCTTTTTGTTACAGGTAAGACGGAAAAAAGGTAGCCCATTCTAAAGGTTGAAAGTAGTTCCAAATGTAAGTAACACTTTTTGTACTCTATGTTTTACTTTACCACCCTGTTGTGTAATGCGAGGGTGTATTGTATCTTACATATCGGTTACAGTTAACTGAGTTACAGTTCAACTGGGAGTGTTACTGTAATTAATCGTTTATCAAGCCGGTTTCACTGCTACTTTACTGTAATCAACGAGTTACAGTTCAACTGGAAGTGTTACTGTAATTAATCGTTAATCAAACCGGTTACACTGCTTCTTTACTATAATTACTGAGTTACAGTTCAACTGGGAGTGTTACTGTAATTAATCGTTTATCAAGCCGGTTACACTGCTAATTTACTGTAATTACTGAGTTACAGTTCAACTGGAAGTGTTACTGTAATTAATCGCTAATCAAACCGGTTACACAGCTACTTTACTGTAATTACTGAGTTACAGTTCAACTGGAAGTGTTGCTGTAATTAATCGTTAATCAAGCCGGTTTCACTGCTACTTTACTGTAATTACTGAGTTACAGTTCAACTGGAAGTGTTGCTGTAATTAATCGTTAATCAAACCGGTTTCACTGCTACTTTACTGTAATTACTGAGTTACAGTTCAACTGGAGGTGTTGCTGTAATTAATCTTTAATCAAGCCGGTTTCACTGCAACTTTACTGTAATTACTGAGTTACAGTTCAACTGGAAGAGTTGCTGTAATTAATCATTAATCAAGCCGGTTTCACTACTACTTTACTGTAATTACTAAGTTACAGTTCAACTGGAAGTGTTGCTGTAATTAATCGTTAATCAAGCCGGTTTCACTGCTACTTTACTGTAATTACTGAGTTACAGTTCAACTGGAAGTGTTGCTGTAATTAATCGTTTATCAAGCCGGTTTCACTGCTACTTTACTGTAATCAACGAGTTACAGTTCAACTGGAAGTGTTACTGTAATTAATCGTTAATCAAACCGGTTACACTGCTTCTTTACTGTAATTACTGAGTTACAGTTCAACTGGAAGAGTTGCTGTAATTAATCGTTAATCAAGCCGGTTTCAATGCTACTTTACTGTAATTACTGAGTTACAGTTCAACTGGAAGAGTTGCTGTAATTAATCGTTAATCAAGCCGGTTTCAATGCTACTTTACTGTAATTACTGAGTTACAGTTCAACTGGAAGTGTTACTGTAATTAATCGTTAATCAAGCCGGTTTCACTGCTACTTTACTGTAATTACTGAGTTACAGTTCAACTGGAAGCATTACTGTAATTAATCGTTAATCAAACCGGTTTCTCTGCCACTTTAGTAATATTTACAAATATTATTTTAGTAATATCATTAAATCTTATAAATACTTTATGTACTAACTATGTGTAAAGGGTTGGGAATATATTTGTATCTCATCTAGTTCACGTAGAAAGCTGTTTAATTCTGCCTTCAATAACTCCGTACTAGGGCTGAAAAAAACGTTCTAAAATTCAGGAGGTTATAAGAATTTTATAAATATAATTTATTTTAAGTTTTGTAATGTATATACGTAATTATTTTTTAAATTTTAATATATAGTACATCTTTTTTCCTTCATCATTATAAACTGAGATACGGAGAATTTAATTAAAAATTCAGTCTTAATTCGACATAAAAACTAATTTATCCAAGATTTCATAAGCTGTTAACTTATATTATGAACTGCATTAGATGAAACACTGTTCATACACAAGTTGTTAAGAAAATAATTAAACTAAGTCAAATGTAATTTGTTTGTATTTTAACAAAGCAAATGGTAGCCTATTATAAATTTTATTATGTTATTAATATAATTAATTGAATTTGTTTTACCTAGTGAGAAAAATCATAAAGAACCCATTTTAATTTTGTATTTTACATTTGTTTGTAATTTTAGGTTAGGTTTAACAATTCGCGAAAGATCTATCATTAAAATACATGTAATGTCATACAAACCAAAGAGACCATTCCAGCTGTCCGAATGTTAATCAATTCACTGTTTAATTCTGTAAATAAAATCTTGAATTCACGTTTGAATTCAACTAAGAAACTTGCACAGTTCCAATTTATGTCATTTGATATTTATATTGATTCCTTTACAAATTTCAGCTCAGCTAAAAGCGTTAAACGCTTCGTCTCAAATAAAATTCAGAAACTCCGGTTATCTATCGGACAGGTTCAGTAAATTTATTGCCCCGTATATTAATAGAAACGATGGCGCACATGTATGGCACAGCTCCGCCATTCTCTCCACCCGGTGCACTATTACCTGCCACCCCCACCCCCTCACTTTCAACACTTAGCTTTCCTGTTATTGTTCATTGTCTTAATTTATTTAGCCAGGTTTTTAGTTTTGCTGTTTACACCTCCCTTTTCTAGTTAACGTTGAACGAAGTTTATCATTTACCCAGGCTGATATTCTTTCTCAGGTTTGATTCCCAAAATATCTCCTTACATCTGTATTTGTTTTATTTGTCTAAGTTTAATAGTATTAAAGGTTGTATGTTTGTAAAGTTTATTTTGAAAATGGATCCTAGAATTTTGTTAGAATAGAATAAATTTATAATTTTTTTGTGCGAGTAAAACTCATAAAAATCGGCATTTCTAACGGCCAACAGAAAATTTCACTTTCGATTTCCATGTTATAGTCACGTTTTTTTCGACTGTAAGTAGCTACTTTTTTTATAAACAATGTGACTCCGTGTCGCAAATGGAGCGAAAATTAAACTAAACGCCCTCCTTTTGAAGAGCTTAAGACTGTTACATCTGTGGCTAGCACATCGAAATTCCCATCGCCGTCGTTCTAGCATTCTCAACGAGAGTACCTTCCAAATATTCCTCACTTCCTTAATTTTATAACAGGAACCTCTCTTTCGTGAAACCAGAGTACTAATCACTACACCACCCCAAGCTTTATTGTAAGCATACCTGGATCTATTTCTTATAGCAATCAATATATGAAGTTGGGAAATAAATCATTTTGCCATTTCCCGCAAATCTGTAGTTGGCGTGGAGCGCTACAATTCGCCGAACTGTCATAGAATTAGAAAAAATATTATTTACCTGCGTTTTTACCTGTAATATGTAAAGTTATGAGATAGGGTCATGGTTATGAGGTCCCCAGAGCCCCCAAAAAAAAAAATATTTTTTTTAGTGTCATATGAAGTACCCAGAGCCCAAAAACGTTTTTATTAATGTTGTCGTCTACCGCCTGTGCTACTACAGCACAAACGTGTGGATCGATTTTAATCAAACATTATATGTAACATAGTTTGACCTTATCTCGTTTTTTATGTTTGTCATAACGTAAAATTACTTTAAGGAAAAAATTTCAAAATTAGGATTTTCACAAAACCTGTTCTTACGATTTTGATCAAATTTTATTTGAAATACCCAAACTGTAAAATCCCAAGTAAAAACATTTTGTAGTTCAGGAATAATTGCCAAAAAATTGCCTAGATTCCTGTAATTTTGAACTCGATTTTAATGAAATATGATTTTCGTTTAGCACAGATAAAGTAAGTTTGGGGTGTACTTAAATATAAAAACAATTTTGCATTGACGACGTCCTAGCACTGTCAACTACCGAACTGACATATTTCTGGTGACGAATGGTTTTGGTTTTGGGGATGGCTGAATGAGAAAGTTTGTGCTTTGTTTTTACACCTTTAAAGAATCACAGATGTTTGTTGTTCTTATCTGAATTTGTATCTGTTGCAAATATACATTAATTTTAGATGTAGGGTTAATAAATTTGTTCATCAAGAGGAATTGGAATGGAAAGTCCTCTACTGCCGCCTACATAGTCTATTTATTATAAGGTGTAAAATAGATTAGGTAATTACATTTTAATTAGTTTAAAATTTGATCTTGTTGATTAGTCCCCCTCCTAAACCTATATATCTATAACAGTGATCCACGTGACCTAATACACCCTATAACAATTAATTAGTTTTTGCAATTAGAGTTTATATTGAATTTCTGTATTTGCCATTAGCGCCACCATACCCGTGTTCTGCGAACCTATTTATTTAGCTCGCTGGAATATCCGATAGGATTACCCAAAGTTCTGTGCATACATTTTGATTTATGACAAACCTCTATCCCTGGCAGCGTTGTTTTGCAATTGGTTAATGAAAAACTCTTTGATTTATTGTTCGTTTTGTGATGTGGTGTGTGTGTTTGGTTTGATTTTAGTAACTGGGTGAAGGTAAATTTTATTTTAAAATAAACGATACCAAAACATTGCACAAACTTTCTCACTCACCAAATACCAACACCAAAATAAACCCATCTAAACTATTGGTCCCCTGAAACGTCAATTTGATGATCGTTAAAAAGTTTAATTGAATTGTGGATGTCGTTTTTGAAAACAATTGAATAAGCAATCGAAATATATATTTAAATACAGTTTAATGGTTACTTCGCTTGTGCCAAAAACTTGTTTTAAATTTTAATGATAATTTTTTTAAATTATTCTTGAAAACATCCTTTCATTTCCAATTTACACACCGACTTAGTTTATTAATCTTCAAATTTTATAAAAATTTGAACTAAATCGGTAGAACCGAATTTGAGAAATTACGTCTTTTATAACAACCCATATTTTTTGTTCTTTACCGATAAAACTAAGGAACCGTCATTTTTTGGTCCATAGAGAGTACACTTGATGTAAATCGTTAGGATCCGATTTGCAGAAAAGCATTATTTATATTTTTTCCTAATGGCAGTTACTCCCAAATTTTGAGTTATCAATTTTTTTTGAAGTACCGTAATATTTTTTTGATTAAAATCGATCCACCCGTTTTGGCTACACAACGGCAGACAGATATTATTAAAAAAAACATTTGCACTATTTTGCGCAAGTCTTCATTTGAGTAAAATTTGATAAGTATCGTATTTTGAATTTCTTCTTATAGTAATTTTCCGTAAATTTTAAGCTTTTGAAAAATGAAAATGTTTTTAGTTTGGTCAAAATATATTCATATATCAAATTGCATCGAAATCTGTTTACTAGTTTCGGATGTAACAGATAATAGACAGACAGACAGACATTTTCCCAAAACCACTTTTTGAACACAGAAGGCTTGAAAACGGATATTTCCGACAGCTCAAGATTTATTTAATCGATGGATATTTCTTAATTTTAACTGTATAAGCCATAAAATATATCAGCAATACTAAAAGCTTTCATTCATATTTTTATCAAGTTGTAATGCATGATAGTTGGAATGATGTCCATTCTTAACGACAGGATATCAGAAGACTTGACTTCGTTATCGGATTTGATTTCTTGTCCTTTGCAACGTACATAATGTAAGATCCCAGTGGGAGCGAAATGTTACGGTGTTGAGCCAACATCGTTGACAAAAGTGAGTTACTACGATCAAATAAGAGTGGTCAGAAATAAGATATCAAATGCTCACAAACGTTTTTATAATATCTGTAAATGGAAGCCACATCGTTCCCTGTAATAATGCACACCCTTGTTATCTGCTCAGTCATATGATGCCGTCTGAGAATGTCCTTAATTAGATGCAGCCAAGACAAATAATAACTGAAATAGTTAAGCCTGGGAAGATTTTACGAGGCGTAACGTAAACAGAGTATGAGATAAACTAATGCAATGGGGGGACTTTAATAAAGGGCTGTTCTTTGTAAATTACTAAATGCAAAAGGCGTGTTTATCCTATAGGCTTTCGAGGGTATGTTAACCGCTGTTTTTTATTGTTTTGATGAAATAAAAGTATTTTCAAATGCAGTCTGTAGAACGCATGGAATACTGTATAATTTCCTCATTCAATATAGAGACAGAATTGTGTTTGTGTAACAAACGATTTTAATATTTTAGTAGTTATTACTTTATAAACGTCATTTTTACAGAAACCGTTAGACGAATTTTGTTAAAATTACCTTTATGGCTCTTGTAATGTCAAAAGTTTTTTCCCTGCTATTTTTGGTATTGTTAGTTTCGTAGGATACACAATAACAAGCCTGAAATATAGTTTTATGATTGGTAGTTGTATATAAAAGCAATCGTTGTTTTTGTGTAAATGTTCTCTATTAATGTATATTTATTGTTCGTGAGTGGTCGCTCAGAATCCGGTTTTTAAAAGGAATTTTTTGTTTATTTTTGTATGTTTTAGTGTATTTATGTAAAATGGCAAAGTAGTGGTATTAAAAATGTCAAAACATCAACAGTGGCCTGGCAATTCTGGGCAGTTTCGTCTCCCGGTTGTGTACTATGTCATAATGTTTGATTAATTCTGTAAATATCTTGTAAATACTTTGTAATTCCAAAGTCTGAAGGCGGTTAGGAACAGAAATTTAAAATGTCAAAACATCAACAGTGGCCTGGCAATTCTGGGCAGTTTCGTCTCCCGGTTGTGTACTATGTCATAATATTTGATTAATTCTGTAAATGTCTTGTAAATACTTTGTAATTCCAAATTCTGAAGGCGGTTTAAGAACAGAAATTATAAATGTCAAAACATCAACATTGGCCTGGCAATACTGGGCAGTTTCGTCTCCCGGTTGTCTACTATGTAATTCCAAAGTCTGAAGGCGGTTTAAGAACAGAAATTATAAATGTCAAAACGTCAACAGTGGCCTGGCAATTCTGGGTAGTTTCGTCTCCCGGTTGTGTACTATGTCATAATATTTGATTAATTCTGTAAATATCTTGTAAATACTATGTAATTCCAAATTCTGAAGGCGGTTTAAGAACAGAAATTATAAATGTCAAAACGTCAACAGTGGCCTGGTAATACTGGGCAGTTTCGTCTCCCGGTTGTCTACTATGTAATTCCAAAGTCTGAAGGCGGTTTAAGAACAGAAATTATAAATGTCAAAACATCAACAGTGGCCTGGCAATTCTGGGTAGTTTCGTCTCCCGGTTGTCTACTATGTAATTCCAAAGTCTGAAGGCGGTTTAAGAAAAGAAATTATAAATGTCAAAACGTCAACAGTGGCCTGGCAATTCTGGGTAGTTTCGTCTCCCGGTTGTGTACTATGTCATAATATTTGATTAATTCTGTAAATATCTTGTAAATACTATGTAATTCCAAATTCTGAAGGCGGTTTAAGAACAGAAATTATAAATGTCAAAATGTCAACAGTGGCCTGGCAATTCTGGGTAGTTTCGTCTCCCGGTTGTGTACTATGTCATAATATTTGATTAATTCTGTAAATATCTTGTAAATACTTTGTAATTCCAAATTCTGAAGGCGGTTTAAGAACAGAAATTATAAATGTCAAAACATCAACAGTGGCCTGGCAATACTGGGCAGTTTCGTCTCCCGGTTGTCTACTATGTAATTCCAAAGTCTGAAGGCGGTTAAGAACAGAAATTAAAAGTCGGGCTTCATAGTAATTACATAATGAAAAATGAGCGAAATAGGCGAAAATCAGTCCCGTTTAGAAAATCGTTTAAAGCTTTAAAGACTCCAACTTCAGATTTTTTTTAAACTTCGATACACATTTGCTGTGGTCAATGATAGACGAGTTTCGAAATATCTGTTATTAGTTAGTTTTTCAGGTCGAGTCTTCGGTTGCGAATGTATGTCTCGCCTCTATCCCACCACACTTCAATTTAGTGCATCGATCTTTCATTGTCACAGCTATCCAATCATCTAAGTTTCTAACTTCCACCTCTTCTTCTGCTCTCCGGAAAAGACTCGTCGTTGGTGTCAATCTAGCTAGGTGTCCAGACCACCATAGCCGTCCTACGTTTATACCTTCAACAAACCATTCAGTTCTTCATTATATCTTCTCCTCCTGATTCCACCACTTTTATTCACTACACCATATATCTAGAGAATTTTCCTTTAAAATGTTTTGAATTCTCATCATTTTGTTCAGAATTATATGTTAATACCGGCAATATTAATTTTCTATGTAGTAAAAATTTTGTTTCCCTGGGAAGAATCCTGGAAGAAAAAAAAATTAATAGTCTTTATTTTCCCGAGACTAGTTCATTTGTAACTTCCTCTCCAATCACATTGGTGTTACGAACCTAAATATGTAATTTAATTCATTATGGAGTTAATTAAAGATTAAAACTCCCTTTAAAAAACAAAGTTGATTTAGCTGAGAAAAAAAGAAAAATCACTACAGTACTATGTTCTAAATCACGATAATACAATAGAATAAGTATTGAGTTATTTAATAATATACCAACAAACCTCCACAACTTTAAAATGGTGATAGAAAAATTCGAACTTTCTTCTTTCTCAATTGGTTTTTGTTGAATCTCAGTTTTACACGCTGAACTTAAATTTGCTTTAGTTTTTGTCTCAGTTTCCTGAAGTAATTTGAGTGAACAAAAAAAACAGTGATCAAAGTCTATGAAAGTGTTTTGTTGATGACATACAACGTCCAATTTGTTCTCAACTGAATTGGTTTAAAGAAATGTTTTGATTAAATTCGAGTAATTTGGTGTAAAATGGAAATTAAATTTATCTTTTACTCCAAATCAGCCGAGATTAGTTGTGAAAGAATACACTCTCAATTATCAATACCCACCTACCTGCTTGTAGTATAGACCACATGTTGTGTCCAAGAAGACAGAGAAGTTAGACGACCGATATCGAGAGTTCACCCCTTCCTTCCTGCAGCAGTCAAACTTCGGAGCAGAATGGCTGTATGGAAGGCCGATAAGCTGAGTTCCTTTAACTGTGTTTCAATTTATGAAAGTGCGTTATTCAGTTTGTTCAAATTCAATAGTTGAGACATATAGAAACATCTAGAGTTCCCCAAAGGTACTTTAGTATTAAATACAGGGAATTAGAATACTGGATGGAGGGGAGATGGGTAGAAAACAATTTAATCAGAATGGTTATCGTGAGATGAATAAAGCGGGGGTGAAAATTGTTAAGGAAGTCAAGGTTTTTCAAGGACTAGCACCTCAAGGCAAAGTAAGACAGTATATAGCCTAATACCATTGTTGTAAGCGTCCGTTATCGGGAGTTCATTCCTTGGTACAGAATAGGGTGTCCATAAAATGAACTTCTCTAGAAAACAATAAATAAGATAAAGTGTAAGAAAGAGTTGAATATCTCTTACGTAAATGTAATAATAATCATCTTATTATAATAAGAACAGCCCGTGAAGGCCCTAGGTTTGCGTGACAACTTTTCAGTCAGGTATCTGTGGTCAGCACATCGAATTACCATCGTTGTAGTTATAGCCTTCGCAAACAGAATTCCCCACTAATCATAGGTCACCCACTTAACCCAAGATTTTAGGTTAACACCGTAATTTTTTCCGACGGGAACTTTACAAAATAAGCTAGAGCAGTAATCGTTAGATAAACCGAGGTCTTATATCCCGTAGCCTACGTACCTAAGGGAAAAGAGTCGATTCCGACAAAATACAGCTGTCAATAAAATGGAAATATTATTTACATATCCCATGTGTGAACATTTAGTAGAAAACCCTCCTTCATTTATTTTGATTGGCACGATTAGTATTTTCGGTCAAATTTTTCGATGATACTATTAAAATTCCAATTCATTGCCATTACTACTTTTTTATAATAATTGGAGTTGTAGGCTCACCACAAACAAAAGAACAATATAGGAAAGGGAGTAGAAGAAACCTGCCTCCTACCGCACTTGACAAGCAGAGTTGTATGGAACGAATGGGGTGAGGCAGTTCAGTCATGCGCACATACTTGTTCTTTTATTTGTTGTAGATCTATAGTAAATGCATGTTTCTTTTCGAGAGAGAAAAATGAGCGTAATATTTTTATCACTGATATGATTATTCTAAGCTCATGAAACCGTTTTTTCAAAGTCAAGGCTTAGCGAAATCACTTTTTCGCGCCCAAAAAACGGTAAAATAATTCCTCGTTTTAATGGTATTTGATCAATATACTTGGCTAATAGTCCTTGTATATGAAGAGGACGCGCATTGTTCATTTCTTTGGCAACTTGTTTAAATGCGACGTACAACAACGATGATTTTGCTCTGGCGATAATATTACTGTAGCACCATTGTTGGAAAGAGGAGGGGGGGTTGGATTAAATCGATATACAAAGTACACAGATAGGGTGCAAAGTGTTAGAACAAAAGATTTAGTAGACCTACAACTAAACGCTTGAAAATCCCAACAGCGTTGCCAACAAATGAAATAGCAAAACTCATTTATTTCTGGTTGTTTGTTTGTGTAATTGGAAACGTACAAAGTTAATCACAACTTAAATAACAATAACATCGTGTAAATAGAAGCAATTTAAGGCACAATGGGTAACACCTCTGATATCACTTATCTATTTCATTCCTTAAGCATTATTTCAGTTAAAATCACTTAGTTAGTTTATTTTAGTCAAAATCTGTATTTATAAATTTAGTCCATAATATAGAAACGATAAACACTCGCGTTTCTAGTTTTTAATTTTTGCTGGAAAATATTGCCGTATTAATTTTTTTTTTAAGATTAATTCAAATGTATTTTTCCCGTTGTTTCAAAGCTCGATCAAATAAAATATTCTCAGAATACATCATCAAAACTTGACAAAGATTGACTATACTATTTCACTATCAGTCTACCAAACTTTGAGAATTGATAGTGAATATCAAAATAAAGAAAAAAGTTCCTATAAGTATGTGCCCAAAAACCGAATATATATAAAAAATATTTAAAACTGCTGAACATAAAAAATTTGTTTTTTATATATGTTTATAAGATATTTACTTCCAGTTTTGATAGTTTTAAATTTTGGCGGACATCTTGGGTACGCCATCTTGAAATTACGTTTAATTTTTTAAAATATAAATAGAGTCATGTGACATATGTTTTTACATTGTTTTTTATTCTGGGTTCAATGGTAGAATTCGTTTTTTTATATCTCATTCCTTTAAAAAGTTATTAATTACAGAACATTTAAAACCATAATTTACATGGCGACAAATGAGTCGATACTTCCCTTTAAAAACGTAGATGCCGTAGTTTTCCTGACCATTGATTACTTCCTGTTTTTGATATTTAAATAATCTTCAAAATACGATGCGAACAGAATTAACACTATTATTGATCAGATAATTTATAAAGTAGTTGGTGAATTTGTTCACATGTTAATTAAAGTTTTTAATGTTCTCTAGTTGTATTAGTAGATAAATTTTTAAGGAAATAAGATATAAAAACGGATTCCACCATTGAACGCAGAATTAAAAAAAAAAAATTTTTAATAAATAAATTTTTTTTTTTTAAATAAATAAAATGTAAAACATTTGTCCATGTCTGTGAAGATTTAAAACTCTAAGTAAATGTCTTATAAACAGATACAAAAAACGAACTTTTTATGTTTTAAAGATTTTGTTTATATCTTCCATATTTTTAACACTGTATTTATCCCACCCTATACTTAGCGAATACACTTGGCCAACATTAGAACGGTCAAGTTTAATAAAGGGTGTAAAATTATTACAGGACCGTTTATATTCTCAGCTCTCCAACACCTGTTTGTTGCATATGTTCTTTTTTTCTAATTGAATTACACTTCTGTAACACCTGGTAAGGCACTTTACTCGTTGTGGGGCTTGTTAATTAAATCAGCTAAACTTGGCTAGTTTCGAGAGCAGTTCAATTTGTTTGCCTTTTATTTAACCCTTCGTGTGTAAATTACGTAGAGTAAAATGGGAGTCGAAACAATTCCATTAAATATATTTACCAACGAAGTGGAAATAGTGATTTTTTAACTTTTAGACAAAATAGTAAAACATAAATAGTACCTACTTGATCATTCTAATAATTCTTTATTTTTCTATACTACGACGCCCTCTATTTGTTTTAATGTTATACGACTACGTGTGCAAGTTTAGAGTGTACATTTCTTATCGTATACCCTACTGTGTCCCTTATATCTCTGCTAATATTCAAAACGAAATATAAAATGAAATCTAATACAATAATGATAGTACAAAAATAAAAAAATAAGGCTTAATGCAACAAAAAACAATAACAAACTGCCATCACTATGTTGTACTATGGTTGATTAATCAACAGCTATTAAAGTATCAATCTGTTACATTTTCGTTACCAATTGTTTATTTTTCTTTCAGTCTATTGGAGTAAATTATTATTACTAATTATAAATATGTTTTTCCCTTTGAGCAAAAATGTGTTTTTATATCTTAATGGCAGTTTATTTATACGGATGTGAAGTAATAGTTGCCACTTTTCTTATAGACAATATTAGGTTCCTTATAAACATAAAGGTGCCTCCACCTAGTCAATACTACAAAGCTAGTAGAACAGGAGACAAATTTCTAACATAAACCGCTATCCAAGAAGTATTTCCACATTCTAACCTAATGTGGACAAGTAAGAAATACAATTTACTTTGTATAAGCAATATTTCTTAGAAAATAAACAATTCTTATAACGGAATTAAATTTGGAATTGTGTAGTTTTCAAGATAAAGCATCATCCTACCAGACTCAGTGAGCTCTTTCAATTTCTAGAACGTTTAAAGAACACTATTCAAATCTATGCGAGTTACACATTTATATTTTCAATTTTGAATTGAGTCATTAGACCTTCGCAGTAAAAAATTAATAAATTTCATTTTCTTACACCCAGTATCATTCAGTCGTTATTTTTATTATTTTTAATAATGTATGAAAATTGAATCTCTGTATGATTATGCACTATTTCTATTATATGTAATGTTATGTGATTCTCCAACATTTTTTTGTCTTAAATAATTTGTAATTAATATTTAAATTGATGCCATCTATAAAAGATCAGAAATTTGTATTGCAATTACGTCCAAGTCATTTAATAAACTAAAGCTACGGTTTATGGAAATAGGTTCTACAAGTTTCAATAAAAAAAGAACTACTGAAACATACACAGACAGTAAAACAAAATCATGAGTTCTTGTATTTCATAGTGCCCTCTTACTATAGCAATCTCAAGGGGTGTTACCTCCTGGATTTACACATTTTTAATACTTAGTTTTGCGTTATATCCCTCTCTTTCATTTTTCCTATCAGGGCTCTCTTCACCAACTCCTGATCTCTTCCGACTCTGAGACTATTAGAAGGGTCTTTATTTTATTTTTATAAAGTGATGATGACTGACAGGTTTTCCTTACAATAACAAGAAAAGGGTAAAGAAGATTAGCATACCTTTTTTTGTCTACTTGTTATTCCTCTAAAATTACTTTACATCTAAGAGTCTTCTAAACCTCGGTAGTTCATAACAAACTAATTGGATTTACTGTTAATAGATAAAGAAGATAGCATACATTTCTTTTGTCTACTAGTTATTCCTCTAAAAGTACTTTATGCATTCCGGTTTAATTACGTTAAACAAAGGATTGATTTTTTTTCCATTGTCGCGAATCTAAACTAAAGGAGGAAGATAAATACATCCTATCACAGAACACTGAACACTAATGGGTTCTCTAATTATATTTGTTCACTATTGTTTGTTGAAATTAAAATGCAATGGATGCCTAACCCCATTGCCTTCTTTACTTTAAAGAATTTTCAATTTTGATTGCTTAACTAAAACATCGAAGATTGTAGTTTAATTTCCATGAAGTAGTCGTTGATAGATTATTAGTAAATGTGTATTTATGTTATTAATAATACGTTTTTGTCTTATATTATTAATATTGAAAAATTGATTGTGGAAGTATGGGGGCAAGAAAACAAGAAATAATCAAGAACTAAGCGTTCACTTAAAATGAACGCTAAATGAGGCTAGAAAAAGGGCTCTGTACTATTTGATGTGACCCGGTTCTACATGTAATTGATCAGATGGGAACAATATTTATAGTAACACTTCATTTAGGGATGTTGCAATATTACATGCTAAAATTGAGTGATTAAATGTAACCTCATAAGCGTAACAAGTAAAATGATTGGCGTCAGATCGGAGCCCTTTGCGAATTTTAAAATCTGATATGTTTTTATTTTACTTCGGGTCCAGGAAAACTTATGTAAAATTGCACACTTCTGGTTGTCGCCCAGAAGAAGTACAAAAATCTCTGCAAAGAACCATGTACAAGTATGGTACTCTTTTTAGGGTATTTTTCATATATGAAACAATCGTTGATTAAAAATCTCTTTATAAACGTAAGAGGAATTTAATTGGTCACAGATCGGAGCCATTTTAAAAATTTTCAGGTTTAATATTTTTCTCATCTTGCTTTCATATCCAGGATGCATCATGTAAAAGAATCTGCTGTAGAGATGGGATTGAAAATCCTTAGTATCATCTTCTAGGTGATTATAATATAATTTTAGAATTAAAAAGGCCTAGACTTGCAGGTCACGTGCAGTCAATAAATGAAACAAAAGTTGCTTAAAAGCGTTCCAAGGATATCCAGAGGGCAGAAGACGGAGAGGATGACCCAGGAGAAAATGGGTGGAAGACGTAGAGGACAACTTGAGAAGGATGAGGATACGGAAGTGTAGAGTGGAGGGTGGCTGTGCAGTAAACTAG
Organism: Aphrophora alni; assembly: GCA_963513935.1. NCBI lineage: Eukaryota > Metazoa > Arthropoda > Insecta > Hemiptera > Aphrophoridae > Aphrophora > Aphrophora alni. The sequence continues at coordinate 112,167,471 of OY740771.1, read as the reverse complement.
AGGATCCTACGTGAACTGTAATGCCGAAGGTGTATGTATTTACGTAAGAGACAGGCCAATAGTCAGTACTTTCTACAACAATATGTGATCAAACAGGATCTTAATAAGATTAACAAGCCAATTACAATTTTTTAAAGATTTAATCGGTTTTTATCTTATTTTCGAGCCCAGGTCGTTCTACGTAAAATTACACGTTTCCAAGTCAAACATAAGTTTATTAAAAACCTGTTGAAACGACCGAAAGACACGGCCCATTTAGGGATTTTGTAATATAGAATTGTATAGAATGTTTTAAACCCCATTTATTCCGAAATTGGTACAGAAATGTTGTGGTAACTGTAGAATCTTGTGTAGTTTTTTGTTACCAGTTAGATGGGAAATCGATTATTCAAACTTTTGGGGAACTTTATGTAGTATTTGTGTTAAATGTGAATCCATTTCTTCCGCAATTATGATATAAACATTTATAGAAGGAGTAGACAATTGTAGACAGTATGTAGCTCTTGAGTCGCATAGAACGCATTTAGTCCACCACCGATCCATTGCAATCTGTTGTCACTGCAGGTAAGGAACTTTATACTATTGTTTTTCAATATAAACGTGTTTAAATCTTAATCGATACATAAAATGTGTGTTAATGAATTTTATACCATTTATAGATCCATCGCCGTTTGAGAGTATCTGTTGTTTCATAAATTGTGTTTATTACCTTTGAAATGTTGGAATAGCTTTGCCGTGTGAATTGAAAGTATAATTGCAACATTCATAACATAATAAACGTTTTCAACAATGCTACTATAACGTCGACTGGATTTTAAAGCGACCCTGTGAATCCATTCAACTGGCATGCCATTACCCGGCCTGTAAATCAGAGATTTGTTAAACCGCCGTTGGCTCCAACGGGTAAAGCTATTCCCATTCAAATGTTAGTTATTATTAATGTAGAATATGGAATTCTATTGGAATTATATAATAGTGCTTTTTGCACCGACGTAATTACGTTGGAAAATGGGATTTATATTTCACATTAGAGGCGGTGCCACGGTGTTTATTTTTAGATAAATATTTCTATAGTTGTGAAATTCTCTCTACTGAATTAGTATAATTGAGAATTTGTTGACAATTTTTTTGTAATTTTCCTAAATATAGTAGTTATTTTTTAATGTTATTGGTATAGTTTATTCTAATATTTACCTTAATTTGTGTATATACAATTAATAGTTTTCACGAGTGTGTATCAACTATCGTTATCAAGTAATAAATCCAGAACACGAGAAAGATGATAAGTGACAGTCTAGAACTGTGTTGGACACTAAAACTTGTAACTTAAAAAAGGAATGCAGGACTAAACGTAGTCCTGATAGGTATTTGACCAATACTACATACTAACACAAGAAATGACACAATTGATTAGAGGACATGACACTGACCAATGACACAAAACATGTGTACCAACGGGTTAGTTACTTAACGGTAGTTGTGACCTCGTAGACACTTCTTGCGGTGAATCAACCGGAAAATAATTAGAAAGAAGGGGAAAATTGAAATGTCTGACTCAACGAAAAATGATTTGTTGTGCTCTCGTTTTGTAAATACTTAAATCTAACGCAGATTTCAGAATTACAATTATTATTTTTTTTTTTAATTTTTTTTTTTTTAAATTGTTAATAAAGTTTCTTTCTCTTATAAATTTGTCTTTACTCATGTTGCAGTTTAGTCTTACGGTTTTTAACGTGTTCATATGTGTTATAATCGTACATAAAAAGATTGCATACTTGAATAATCAATCGATACCACTGAAAATACAAAACCAATATTGAATAAATTTCTTGTGAAATCTGTTCTATAAAATTTCAACAATGCTATTTACCAAATTTAAAAAGTAATTTTAGAAAGACGAAATCTATCTATTATATATCAAATTAGTTTTTGTAGTTGTTTTTCAATTAATGTTCATGGTTATTCAAACAATGAACTTAATTTCACCATTTGTTTCAATTCAAATACATTAAAAGTGATGTAAACGAAAACCAATTTAAATAATGTTTACGATTGTTTTGCATTTTCTGAAGAATACTATTGTACATAAATTATTTAACAAGGTCAGATAAAGATATCGTTTTTCTTGTGAACCAAAACACGAAAAAGAATAAAAAACTATTATGACACGCTCTTGTTACAAGTATAATAATTTATAGCTTAGAAGTATGGCAGATTCAAATTAGAGCGGAGAAATTTTGTTGGAAGCCAGGGACATGGAGCTGGAGACAGATAAGGGTAGTTATGGATGTAACACAAACAATGCTACAGGATATACTAGAGACAAACAGCTGGTGTGGTTCAGAAGATGCCTAAACAAGAATTCCTAAACAGGTTTACTGTAAAGCTATAAGGGAAAAAACAGGGAATAACTGACGAAGTGCATAAATAATGTCGTGAGGCAAATATAATATGGTTGGGATGATAGAAAAGGATTTTGATTGGGTATCTGATGATGTTGAACTTTTAGACTGATTGAATAAAATGTAAGCCTGACAACATTGATATTTCTTATTACAAACAATGCAAAATTTCTTTACATACTGGAATGAACAAAATGTAAAACCAATCGCTAATTGTCTCATTTAAGCAACCTTACTACTAATATAACACAACAAACACACTCACACACACAGACATACACACACAATCACACAGAAAACATAAGATCTTCCCCAGCATAAAACTTATAAAAATTAAAAGCAAAGACAATAAATGCACAGCACTAGAACTAGTTAACATTAACTAGTAAACGTTGGTAAAATTAAATAAGCAACAACATAGCGTGTTACAGAATTTTATAGGGGTCCTGCAACAAGTTAACTAACTTATATATAATAACCTGTGATAAAATTGAGTAAAAACAAAGTAAAACATTACAATTTAACAATTATAACATATGACGAAACGTAATAGACAACAAAATACATTACTAGTGAGATGTAAAAGGGGCTCTGAAAAATTTAATTTAAATATTTAAATTTTATCAAATAATTTCAGATAGCAGATAAGGGTTTGGTGTAGTCTGTATTTTTTTCTTATACATAGGAAATACTACTCTAGTATTTTATAAAAACCTTTGTAATTATTTTCAAGTGAAAGTGTTTCTACTAATTTTTTATCTTCTTCTTTTTTCTTGCATTATCTACCGAAGTTGAATCCCAAATTTTAACTTGATTGATTTTTTAGACATCAAGCAAAGCATTTATTTCTCCGTTACAAGTCATTATGGATTTTTTGCGAATTCCAACCACCCCACTCTCTTTTTTAATCCACTCCCTTTCATTTGTCGTATTATGTTCTTAATTAATTAAAAATTAGTCCGGAGAGATGAATTATAACAAACAAAAAAAAACTAAAAAAATGAATGTTGCTAATTCTATGGTTTACAAAGTAATAAACGCTTGTACTAGAAATTGTAATTTAAATAATAAAATCACAAACCTGCTGTTCATCGGCTCTCTACCAGATCAATAGTGAATCCATTCTGGTTTGTTATAATTAACGAATTGAATTATCATTGATGCAACAGCATGCAATATTTCACAGTGATTGATTTGTTAACAATTAATTTATGATCTCTGGTTCTTGTTCTGATTGACTCATCAACGTTCAGCCCACACTCCCTGGACCTAGGATCATTAAATTCGCAAAGTTCTATGTGGACTGAAAATTACCTCTAAACTTCAAAAATAGGTCGTAAGTCTCGTTGAATTTTGAATAACTTCAAAATTGTTATTATTTTGTGAACAGCCTTGGAAAACATCGGTAATGGTTTAAACCTTTGATATAAACGTTCAAGGATCTCAGTAGTAGAAGTAAATGGAGTCACCAGTTTGAGAATATGAGAGACGTCAATGGAATCGTCAAAATATTATATTGTTCTAAACATTTATCTGTATTAATATCTACACGAAATTTTGTAACAACTGCATGGACCATTTAGGTACAATTTAGCCATGTGCAACAACATAACCTTATTAGCAACGTCTTACAGTCTGTATATTTATAACTCAAGAACCACTTTTTCCGTTTAGTCTTTCATCTCTTTCATATTTCCTCTCATATCTCTCTTGACCAAATCTTGTTCTTTAACCGACCCTGACGCTATTAGAGTATTTCAGGGCTAGAGGTTATTTATTTCATGCTCTTTCCTTCCTTTTTTTCTAAGGAGATAATTATTGTTTGCAAATCAAGAAGGCCTACACAACATTTAACGCACCAAACGAAAAGGATAAAGGAACAAGATAACTTCCATGATGTTTATTTATGTGAAATAAGTCGACGGTAAATGTATACAATATAACGGAAGACCGGTCTACGTTTGATTGGAAATATCTGGCTGTCAAGTGTAACAAAATAACAATACAAAAGTGTTTTATATTGCATCAGTTTATCTGCAACCCTCTGAGGATGATGACTATTTCATTGGAATCTCCATCAACAAACATAACTAGATTTATTACAGTATTTTTTTTTTTGCTTACTTTTGTGGTTCCAGGAATTTTTACTTTTCTTTTTATCCCAGTACTCCTTGGACATTTGATAGAAGTGCTTACTATTGTAAATTCAAGGAAGACCAGTTACTGTACTTCTATAGACGAGATCTGGGTAAAATGGGTTATTTAGTCTTCTCAAACTAGAGTTCGCTACTAATTGTAGCTTACCAATATTCCTCACAAAGCTGAGTCAACTCCGTAAACGTTCCTGAGCCCCCAGGAAGAAAAAACCCGGATCCACTTACTTGTGAAGCCGAGTGCTAAACAAAATAGTCCAAATCATAAAGTCCACGCTGGTGGAATATACACACAAAGCCCGGTTTCCACTGATTATAATATAGTAGAATGACTCTTAATAAGTGGTACACAAAAAACAACCAAGTAAATAAATAAAGGAAAAATGATTAAAAACACATTTTTACAAAGAATAAATTGCAACACAATTTTCCTTCATCTTAAATTAGCATTAATTACAAGTTAGATCCATTATAATTATTTTTTTTACGTAATAAAAATAATTTAATTACAAAGAAACTTAATAACTTTGAGTAAACTCATCGTTAGATAATATTTGCGTAAATTTCAGGAAATACCCTGGAGTGGACAGTGTTTAAAGACAGGCTGTTGGCGTTTCCATGGTAAAATTATAGGAGGAGGCAATGAGGGGAGGGAGCTAATTGTAATTATGGTTGGCGTTCTGTTTTACAGATCAAAAGAGATTGAAGAGTGACGGCTGGGAACGAGCGTCGAGTGGTCTCTCTCACAAGCTATCATGCCTATGTCGGTATTGTACTCTGTAGTGTTATTAAGCCAATAAACTTCAAGAGTGTATTGTACTTGCCAATCGCGTTACACAACAATTTATTCAAAAGTAAAATGTCAATAAAATTAAAATCTTTTATTTCTGTCTACATATTATATGAAAAATACAAAAATCTTTGCAGTATAATTTCTTTTTGGAGGATAAAACGTTTGTTATCACTCACAATTAAAATTCAGCCAATCCGTGGTTTTTTAAAGCTTTGCCTCCGCCTTGTTGGATTTACATTGCCAATAATGTCAACCTTCAAACATTGTACTAATGTTATTTTTTATAAAAATAACATCTCAATCTCAAAATCTCTTATTTAAAAAAAAAAAACTTGTAAAAGCGAATTGTTACATTTTTTAAAATAAACTCGTATCTGCTTATTTTTTAAACAAAAATAGAAAACTTTGATAAATGAAACATACGATTTCTTAAGTATTAATGTAAAATAACTATATTCATTTATACATTGAATACTACTTTTTTTTTAAAACAGGAACATCTTCTGCGATAACTAATTTATTGTTTTCCTTCGTTGTTTAAATGCGATAAAACTTTCAGTCATCATCGCCTTATAAAAATAAAGAAGAAGAAAAGAGTAAATACTAAAGATATCTAGCTTAGTGTTCCAACTCTAATAGCGTAAATGTCGGAAGGGCACATGAGTAACCCAAGACTACGTACAATATGCTGTAGATTAAGCTAGAGTTCCTCGAACTTGCTATACCTGTACCTTTGAGTGAGCTCCTAGGGAATTACCTAATCTATTAGTGATGAGAATGAAATTTTATATAAGATATATTTATTAACAATTATTATATATATCTACTACGCCTTTGTTAATTTAAGACTATAATATGAGATAATCTTGTGAGGAATGTGAATACGTAAATATAATAAAACCATGTTTAATACTTTACCAAAAAAACAATAAGCAAACCAACTTTTCCTCTTTTTAAACCCTTAAATTCCTTATCAGTAAGCCATCTGTTAAGTTAAAAATACGTACAATATGAGTCCAGTTCTAGTCAAACATACAATTACAAGGCCAAATACCGAAGCTATTGATATGTCTTTTGGTTTTATAACTCTTAAGATATTGAACTCTTTGCCGGTGGATAATGGTACTAATTTTACATGTTTAGTAGATTGCCCATTTCCATGGTATGGGTTGAAGCTCAGCACTCTGGTGCTGCCATTTAACGGGGCACTATGTGGCTTCGACTCCTCCCACACTAGTAAACCTGAACTACAACCGTTAAAAGCCTCAGGTTACCGTGTGCTCTAGGACTTCAGTGTTCCAAGACCAATAAACCACTCTCACGGGATAATTCCTCGGAACCGGTGTGACTTCTTCCAGTCTCACCAATTCAAATTGAGAATCGTAACACTAAATCTCGGTACGTTCCCTGTTCTATGCCCACCCTTATCATATCTTCTTCTGGTAATCAAACAATGGGAGCACATTTGAAAGCAAGGCCCCAATTGGTAGAAATACCAAGTGATGTCATCTGACGGCCCAAAACTGGTAACTTCAAGGACAGCATGACGTATTTCATGCTCCAACTCCTCCCACATTAGTCCAACCTGAACCCACAAAACTGCAACCGTTCAAACCCACATTATTGAGCCTCACATTAACGTATACTTAAATATAAATTCAATGATAACTACTTGTAATTGTTATATTTCTACCTTAAATCAATTTGGAAAAAAAATATATTTTGAGCAGTTTTGAATTAAAATTCAGAAACATTTTTTTGAAAACCTCATATGAATCAAATTTACGTTAGCCGTAGTGTTTATATTTATTCATTTTTGGTTATCAACTGTATACCCAATACTGGATTTTATCTGAAGTATCTAGTTCTATTATAACTTACAATGTGGGACAGTTTTCTTTTCGAAGCATTATAATGTTATAGGTTTTCTACATAAAAAGAATTTTTTTTTTTTTTAAATTGTAAGCAAAAAGTAGCTTAATGTTTTACCGCCTAACTTAAGAAAATAAAAATTTTACGCGTTTGCTGTTATCTTTGATTTTGTTGACTTTAATCATTATCTTTTCTTTTCAATTATTTTTATTTGAAATTTTTAAATATCAATATTCCCAGGATTCCAAAGAAGTTAATCATGGTACTTAAGATGTAATATAAGCCTTTAAATGTAATGCCCAAAAGTTTGTTTCTTGCTCCTTACGGAAATGTTAAATTGTATTGGGAAATCAAGGGACTTATCAAGTTCGATAAGTTTATATAAAACAGTTGTTAGATATATATTCTAAATCTAGTAGTTCGATCTATCACTCGCTACATTCGCTCGCTTCGTTTGTGCTAGCGAGCCTCGAAACTCTACATATATGAAGGGACCTCCATTTGGTACGCTCGTCTTCTCATAGATTTAAGAATATCACATTTACTAAGAGGGCGTCATTTGTAATTATATTTTTGACAATAGCTTCGCAGAGAGATTTATCGCATCGTAGAAAGGTGAGGTAACATTGCATGCAAAATTGAAAATACATATTTTATAAATTAAATAACACAAGAGATATGAAATGGCCGTCATTTAACATTTTCAATTCGTTTTTTCAAAATTTAAATAGAGCTCTATGAACATCCTCTTGTTAGCTTAACTTTTGTGACCGCTCTCGTGCTTACGTACAGCGACTACAGACGGACGGCATGCCGAAAATCATTTTTTAAAGTTTGTTTAGGTCATGAAAAATAAATATCAGTCAAAACAATTTTGCAGTACCATATTGTTATTAAACTGGATAAATAAAACCACTTTTATGAATCATAAACTACGCACGTTTCTGGAGTTGTACTCCACTGAGGTGAAAAAGCGTAAATATCTGTCATACATCTCTAAAACTCATTCCGGATATTGTCTCTGCGAAACTCGTTATCATTTTGTGATCAAAACAAAATTAACAACATCAAGCATTTGTAATTTTGTTTTTCCAAAATGTTTCCTTGTTTTATGGATCAGCGTTAAATTGTCAGTTTTGAGTAATTTAACATGAATGTGAAATATGTTGATCGTTGAGAGAGAGGGAGGTTGGTGGGGGGGGCGTCAATTAGCAATTAGCAGATCGACGCAGGGTGACACAATGAGTGATTGCAAAAACTAGCGCCCTTTTCCCGGTCACTGGATAGCTTAGTTCCGTTTAATCAAATTACTGTTTTGTTCTCACGATTTTATCTCGCGTAGATTTCCTGCACGTTAAAATAATTCCAACCAACGTAAACTTGTAATTTTAATTGTTATTTGTAAACTAAATGAAATGAGATTATCTTTTTGATAATGTAGAATAAAAAAGAAAGATGTCTGTTTATCTATAAAGAACTAGATACTGTCTTAAGGATTTGTGATACCAGCATGCAACCGTCTGAAATCCTATCACTTTCTTATCGAAATGTTTTAAACTTTTGTAATAAAGATTTTTTTTTTTCATAAACATCTAAACTACAATTTATACAAATATATATACAGTATTTATTTTTACTTAAAAACAGGAACTTTAAATGCGAAATAGTTGAAAACATTTAGTCGATTTAATGATTTCCTGACTTTTACGAATTAGACTTTAGAATTTTTCAGAATTTCCCGTTGGATATTCAAGTATGTCAAAAGATCTTAGAGGAGTTTTCAGAGGTAAGATATTAAGTGCATGCAAATGGTTTGGGAGTGTCCTTTATGCTGGTAGTAGATAAGCGTATCATTAAGACTAGAGGCAAGATATAGGTGTTACCATTCGTTATTGATACTCTAATAATGAAAAACTTGAAGGTAGTTTTATATAGAACAGAGTTCTGGATGTTAAAAGAATTGATGAGAAAAGCTGATGGAAAGGGGATGTAAAATAGACATGTCAACAGAAATAATAAATATGAGGTGAATTTTTAATAGCTAGGACATGGAGGAATCTAGAGTTTCCAAGAAGATACTTTATCAACAAACCAGGAGAAGCTAGAAGAAGGAAATTTCATAGGAAAAAGAGGATGGGTGATGTGGAAAACGATGTGTTACGAAAGGGTGTCAAGACATGGAAAGGGATAACCGAAATCAGAAGAGAATATACGGGTTAGAATATACGCCATAGAGTAGGGTCAAGTAAGATTGTCAGAAACAAGATCATAAGTACTTGCAAGTATCTTGGACTGTTACACTATTACACTGTTTTATCTCTATGGATGCACGCACCCAATGAGAAAATCATTAGCCTCATGTTCAATTTAAAACATTTAAATTGCCGCGCTAAAGACGATAAAGTGGGAGTGCGATAGTGCGGTGACGTCACGCAAGGCGAAGGTAGGATTTGGCCTGCACAGACATGAAAAGCAAACTATCGTAGTTCTTATTTTATTTAAAAAAAAAACTAAAATATTAAGTTAAATCATTATTCAGTAGAGTCAACCGTCTAATAATATCAAGAAATAAATTTAAAAGCACCTAAAACAAAAAAGTTATTCAAGAAATTAGGAGGGCTCAAAAACCTAAAAATTGAAAAAAGGGGGAGTTCAAAAATCAAAAATCATAGTCATATCAAATAGAGGAAGTAATAATAAACTCATACTTACAAAAGCTAAGGTTTGCAATAGCTTTGATCAGAAAAAGGGTAAAAGTGAGCATCTTGGTCTTGTCCGCGATTGTATAGAGGTAAGAACTCCTGACGAAGGACATTCCAAAGCGAGGTTCGAGGCGCGTGAGTAAAGGGTCACGCCAGGTGGCGTTCCAACGTAGGGCTCGAATCGCGGCAGGTGGCGTCAATCGTAGGAGGGAATCGCGGCACCATAAGCAACGAAAAATCCTATAACAAGAGAAACAAGAAAAGAACCAAGACTAGTTGGAAGATAAAAACTAGTAAACCAAAGAAAGTTTCCAGGGCTAATATTAAGTATGACTAGTCAAAATAACTGCGTTACAGATATGATTAGAAAAATCCACAAACAACGGAATTACACAATAACACAATTGATATACACCAAGCTGGGGAAACCGAAATCTTACACGAGTCACATACAAAAACTAGTTTTTCGGTTGATTACTGTCGAAACGTGTACTAGTTTGTATATGTACAAATGACGACAAATGTTAGATTACTTTATTAACAATATGTTTGTGGATACATTGGACCAAAATCGTTATAGCCGATTGAACGTATATAATATTAGGAGCTTAAAATACCCCTAGATTCGAAATCTAAACCAATAGGGTACTACTAACATTCAGACATTTTATAAAAATACTTTTTGGACGATAAAACACTTTCATTCACTATAACCCATCATGATATACTCTCTCTTTAATATATATTTATAGAGAGAGCGTTAAACGTAAAATACAAACCTTGACTGATGCAATTACAAATTTTAATTAAACTTTCACCTTTGACATTTACTTAAAACGTATAAGAATATTTGTCTGTCTCTTTCCAGTTTTGTTTTATATTTCACTTTATTTTCGCCAGTTTATTTGTGCTTTGTGTTATTATTTTATGCCGACTTTTCGCCCTCAGTTTGTGTTGTGTTAACTTTGGTTTAATTAATATCTCCGTTTTGCTCCCCTTAAAAAAACACCAACCTTTGAGTTGAGTAACTTTTATTTTGTGTAATAACAGAGTGCACGTCCGTGAGGCGGTTGGTTATTTATGTTAAATGTTTAGTTTTTCTCTTTCCTTTTTAAAATGATTTACTTCAGTGGCAGCTAATTTGTCTTCATCCTGATTTAGTTTACTTTGTTATTAAATTTAAAGAGTAAGGTATTGTTATAAGAAAAGAAAAATTGATGTTAAAATTTTCTATGCTTGAGTTTTTTTGAGTCTTAAAAAGTACGTGTGTTGTCTGTGCAGTACTCTAGGGCTGATTTTCGTCAATTTGTGGTCGTATCTAAATCTTTTTTGATAACCAAATTAGGGGTAGCAAAACTAATAGGACCAAAATTAAAAATTATAATTTTCTCTAAATAGGCTCCGTCGATTTTGATCAAGTTTTACTAAAATGTAACGTCTAGAAACACATTGATCGTTATATGTCCCAAAAATACTGGTTCTGAAGTTTTACTGGAATTTTGCTCTTGTTCGGGGGTCACTGTTAGTACGGTCGTCTACAATTCCTTTCTTATTGTAGTCTTGGGTTAGATCCCTCTCTTTCATCTTTCCTTTCAAGTCTCCCTTCACTAACTCTTGTTCTCTTCCTATCCAAACGCCAATAGAGTATTCGAGGGTTATTAATCTGCTTTTCTTTTCTATAAAGGGCCATAAATATTTTCAAAGCAACAAAATAATGTGTTATAATGTTTAGGAACTGAATGTTAAATACCACATCTCAGATTTATTTCATACACAATTTTATTAAATTTAACATTTAATTCTTGACATAATACAGAATTGTCTTTATTAAACGCTGTTTTGTGTCTTTGATTAACATCTACTTTAACAAGTCGTAAAATGAGAACAAAACAATTAATTATATAACTTAACGGAGATTAGTTTATTAAGTAGCTTACATTAGTACACTTAGGGACTTAAGAGACAACCCAATGTAGGAATAATTTCCAACTGTCAGTTTCCTCTTTCTGGAGTAATTGCTACAAAAGCATTTATCACTTTTGGTTTGGATTCATCTATTGTATTATATGAGTAGTAAATCTGTGACTAACGCGTATTTTACATGTTAACATTTAACTAGAGGTGAATTTATGTCACGCGATAGAAGTTAAACTGTGACCTTATTCCTTAGGTGTTTTAATACATTCCATGTGGCTAAGAGTAACGTGATTCATAGACCAAAAAGTAACATTTACTAAACAGCTCTTGTGCACTCGAACAAAAAACCATTTCCATAAGTAATTTAAAACTGTAAATGGTTGTGTTTTCGTTATTTGTTGTCCAATCCCTGAGAAAAACTCTTTATTGTGTGCAGATAATTATAAAATTGGGATTTATTAAAACATCAGCTGTTATTTTCATTGATATTTATTTTGTTACAATAGCAACGAGTTTTCCATTGTTGACTAATTTTAAATATAGGAAACTAATAGGTGGTAAACGTTGGTAAAAAAAATTAAAGTATTTGTATTTAATTAATTGTGACTATTAGTCCCTAAGGGACTATGTGGCGAAATTTAGCTATTAAAATGTTTTTTTCTTTTTTAGATTAAGATTAAATTTATCATACAATTGAATTATTTTTGTACAGTAGTTTTTATTTTTAGTTAAAGTGAATATTTACAAGGTGAGATTTACAAATTTCTAATAATTTGTTAAAAAAATAATTTGTAAAAAGTTAAGAAATTAATTTAGTATAAATTTTAGAAAAGAAAACATTTTGTTTTATAAAATAATTTAATGAAAGAAATGTTATTTAAAGAAAAGATTTTTAATTGTATTACATCAGACAAGACTTGAGTACCGTATACAAGAAAACAGATTCAGACAGATTTCTACAAAGCTTTCACAAGCACATGTTGTAGTTATTTTACAAGATGATTAATAAAATAATTACAAACTATACCTTTTAAATTCATTTAGAATCTCAATCTTGAGTACAGCTAGTAAAAAATTAGAGGTGTATTACTGTATTTAGTTTATAGAAAGACTGCGACCTCGGCGTTGCGATATATTTTAAAAAGATGCATTTTACTTAATTTTGGAGAAAACTTTTTTTGATGAAAATTGTTTGAGTACGAACTACATCGATGACTTTTTACTACGATTAAAGAGGCATAATGAATTTTGGCTTGTACTTTTACACTTTTAAAATTTTGGCATTTCCGACGTTATTAGGTCCAAATTATTTTCTCTCTGAAACTCTGAACTGTATTAGACTCTGTAAAACTGCCTCGAGCGTATGGCTAATTTTATAATAATTGATCTCAGACTCTTTAGAGATAAAGTTGTATTTCAGAACAGATCACTCCTTATCTTAAAACTGTTTTTTATTTGATTAAACTGGCTTTTTTATTATGAATTAATTTAAAAATAAACGCAATAACAAACAAAAACAATAAAGGGAATAAAGTAGAAAAACATGACCTTTACTAATTTTGACAAGCAGTTCGGCAAAAAATAAATGTGAGAAAACGGGATGGAGAAGTTCGGGTCTTGCAGACAAAGGCTTATTATTCAGTTGTTTTGTACATCTATAACAAGTAGAAACATATATTTATGATTCTAATAGGTTGGAAAAAAATAATGTTATGCATTGAGATCAATATTCTTTACGCTAACAGAGATATTTAAATTGAGATTATATTAGCATTGAGATCAGAAAGACAACATTAATCCGTACAAGTCACGTGACCCGAGATCGTGAGTTAAAACCCAAGTTGTAATTGAATTAACATTGTCTGGCTAAAATTTCATTACTCACCTTTCCTCGAAGTTGAAAACACTGGATCTACGCTCTTCGCTTTTTAATAACATTTGTTGTAAATAGAACTAAACTGATTAGATGAGTATTCATATGACGGTAAAATAAAAGACACCCCCAATGAAGTGGATGTAAAAGTTATTTAGTTAATCAATTTATTACTTGCTAGCTGTGTATACGTCTCTCTGTCCTATAAGCACGTCATTAGGAAGCTATTTTCCCTTTAACGCTTATAAAACAAACTACAAAATAAGTAAACAACTATAAAATAATGTTGTTCGATCGGTCGCAACAGTTAATAACAGAATTATTATAATCGCTTTTTTTTCGTGAAACATAGAAAATCTTCATAGACATTTATATCTATTTCGCTATTAATTGTCGCAAGCGGGAACCTAATTATTTTTAAACCGCAGTGACGATTACGTGCCAACTTTGATATTGATAAAACTGTATATATTTTCACTGAAATATTAAAAATATCATGTAGTAGAATTAATATATAAATTGACATTTGAAATATTTTACAATTAATAGTTTGCATGTTTCTAAAAAAAATCCCTCCTATTAAAGAAATTTATCTCTATAATTCGATAAGAAAATCGTAGAATTGCAAACGCCTTCAAAGTACATTTTCATCCGGGTACCGTGTTCCCCTAAATAATATTAAATACAGTTTAACTATATACAAGTCAGTATATCTGTGGGAATATACTAATTTAATTATTTGATTGTTTAATCTGTTCAGTTAAACGTTTTAAAACTATATAGATTTATATTACGTTTTGAAAATATACTATATTTTAACACGAGTCATACGAGTGAACGTTTTAATTTATGTGTTAAAAACTATCGGAATTCGTAACGAATTGTACCTGTGATATCCGAATCCGAACCTATTAATTTTCGTCTAAACCTAAAGCCGAATCAATTTGAAACTTGGGTTGATCGTTAAAACCGTTAAAATTTTGTGAAAATCGTATTGTTTTTCATTTTGCCAGGTACTCCAAAATTTGAGTTATCAAAAAAATGAAAAAAAATAAAAAATAAAAAATCCCTAGATACGCCCATAATACGTCTACATACCAAATTTGATTACAATCGGTTCATGGGTTTGTGCTTAGGAGCACTGAATGATGGACGACAGACATAATTCCCAATTCTGACTCAAAGGAATTCAAAATACAAAATAGATATACGAGTATTTCTGTAACAACTCGACCGATTTTTCAAACCATCACATAACTTTCAACTATGTACATGGGAGAAAGTAAAAATCTGTCAGAATTCGTCGCGAATTATACTCGTGATAGCCGAATCTGAACAGAACTTTAATGTTTAACTAAACCTAGAGCGGAAGTTGTAGATTATAGAAAACGCCTTTAAATTTCAGGACAGTAGTTCTAGCTTTATATAAAACTTCCTGGTACGATGATATACTACTTCTCCACAAAGATCTGTAGCCTGAACTTGTACTGATGGATGCACTACCAAATGGATCTAATCCCTAGGTAATTTGTTGAAATCCTAAAAGAAGAACCTATTTGAGAGGTTTTGGAAAGTAAGACATCCCTTGGGCACAGTTTGTAGTTGTCCGGGTCTCTAACTGTAGGAGAAACTCTGATGAAAACATCGTTAAATTCATCGATATCCAAAATGATCGACTTAAAATGAATGTGTGAAGGATAGAGTCGATACTTGATGTGATCCTATCTGTTGACTGCGTCAACATCATGGATTAAATGTAATTAATTTTAGATATATTTCAGTTGAATTATATAGAATCTCTAACAAGATACAAACTAACGGCGCGGCGGGTAAAAGGTTTCCTAATTAGACGCTCCCCTTTGAGTTACAGCCTCAGATGTGTTGGAAGAACGTGACGTCTGTCAGTATGAGTATGAGGAGATTCAGTTTTAATGGAAGGCTTTTTGTAAGATGTACTTTTTAGGGAAGTAAATCAAATACAAAGCATGGGTAGAATTTGTGATGTATACTAGTTGCATTACATTCCACAATAAATTCATAAGGTCTCATAGTGGATAGGAACCTATGTGGGTTTTCGAGTCTCTTGAGAGATTCGGTAGGTCATCTGTGAACCTTAAGATTTTACAAACACTGATCTTATGGTATTCACGGGTTTCATACGAAGTCTTGATAGAATACTGGTTATATTTCTATCCACGATAAATTTATAAAGATTGGAGAGGAAGCAACGAAATTAAAATAAGAACCGATTCTATAGACCTGTATAAAGGAGAATTTACAAATGCGACAGTTAAAAGAGTGAGGCGAGGGTATATTAACAAATTGTGTTCTCCCTTAATGAGAAGTTATGGTAAAATAATTATAGGATTATCTCCGTGTTAGTCTAATGAACTCCTCCTTTACTGCATAACAACAGTTTATTGCTGTGCTTGAAATTTTAATGCCGTGATATGTGTCAGCGTACATGCAGCTCATCGCTTTATAGGCACGCTATTTGTCATGTGCACTGTGGCATTGTCTGCACGCCTTCGTACGTAATCTGAATTGTACAAATTATAATTGTGATGTCGATTATTCATTGGGTACTCTGTGTTTCTATGAATATCTAATGTAAAACAGAATTTTGTAATATTTTTTTTTAAAATGAGATACGGAATAAGTTTGATGATTTAGTCACCTTTTAAGAGAGTTTCTTAAATTATTTATTTATTATTAAATATTAATATCTTTGAAAGGCCATGGTTTTTATACAACGAATTCCACCGAAACTACGGGTACTCATTTTGATGATTTTTAAATTTGTAAATTAAAGCTCTTTAAGAAGAAGAAGAAGAAGAAGAAGAAGAAGAAGAAGAAGAAGAAGAAGAAGAAGAAGAAGAAGAAGAAGAAGAAGAAGAAGAAGAAGAAGAAGAAGAAGAAGAAGAAGGAGGAGGAGGAGGAGGAGGAGGAGGAAGAGGAGGAGGAGGAGGAGGAGGAGGAGAAGATGAAGAAGAAGAAACACTGCTACTGGTATTTTTCAAAATTTTATTTTACCCCTTATACGAAGGTAAGTTTGGTAATAGAATAATTAGGCCTCTCTATTTTGACTGATCTAAACGTTTCAAAACCTAAGGAAACCGAAATTGTAATTTTTGACATGCCGTCTGTCCTTCGTCGTTGTCGTCTGTACGTACGGACGATAGCGGTCACGCAAAGCCCATGAAATTTGGTGTACGGACTATTATAGTGTGTTTATGCCATTGAAATTCAGAAAATCGTATTGATAATGCCAGAATGGAGACCATTTTAAACAGTTTTTTGTTCATGTCTCCTGTGCAATTCAACTTATAACACATTAAAGTAGAGATACAAATTTGTAGATTTCACATCTGTATGTAATTGTACCAAACCGACCGTTCTACGATGACAAATAGCGAAGTTAATGTTAAAAATGTAATTTGCCCTTGGCTTTCCAAGAAAATATGACATTAGTAAGTTATGTATCCGCTAGGAGCGAGTCACCTACAAGAGCGTAGAGAGTAAAGGCTTCTTTACATAAGTACAGCTTCGAGGCCCACTATGGGCGAAACACTCACACGAGCGAAGCGACATCAAGCAAGTAGAGATATGGAATTATGAAGTTCAAAATATTCATGTAACAAATTACCCTACTGAGTAAGACTCCGTGATTTTCCGTCACAACTTCGTATTTCCGCCAAGGCTCGAGGAAACAATCTTTGGGTATTCTATTTATATAATTTGTGTTTATGATGGGGTTGTGTAAGTACTATGATGGGTCCCACCAACTTGGTTTAATTTAAATCTAAACAGATGTGTCATTTTGTAAAAGTAAGAAATAATTTATAAACAAACGAATATTAAAATTGCCACAGATTGACTTCTAAATGGGTTTTTAAAATCTCAAGACATTATTATTTTTACGGTGATTCAAGATATACAATAGAAATCAGCTCCATTTCACAATATCAAGTAGTCATAAATTGTTTAGTATTTCAGCTTATTTATGAGCTCAAACTGCATTTTCTTTTCCTTTATGTTTCTGAAAAGTAAATGGTCGCCAGCATCATAAATTTTAGTAAATAAATTATTAATATTTTCGCCGACCAATAAATGCAGCTAAATTGTTCAAACATCGGAAGCCAAATAAAAGATGATTCGTGCTGTGAGAGTTCGATGATGTGAGTGCAAACGTTTCATTTGATAAAATGAAGCGCACTAATCAGACTGGATCAGTTACAGGTCATCAAACTGAGGATTTCCAAAGGTAGCAACTTGACTGCAATCATAGTTCGTTTGATATAATTTAAGTCGTTTGAAATCAATGACATAACCTGTGTGTCATTCGCTAATTGGGCGTACATTCCAGTAAATCAGTGACAGAACACGTGTATGTCATTCACTAATTAGGCGTACATTCCACTAAATCAGTGACAGAATGTGTATGTCATTTACTAATTAGGTGTACATTCCACCAAATCAGTGTTAGAGCGTGTATGTCATTCACTAATTAGGTGTATATTCTATTAAGTGTGTGACATTAGCGTAATATTATAATGTCTCTGTATATCTCCTTTTTACTTTTACAAGAAGGCAAAATTATCTAAACTTGACCCAGAGATTTGGGGATCCTTAAACTTGGCCCAGAGTATTGGGAATCCTTAAACTGGTCCCAGAGAATTGGCGATCCATAAACTTGGCCCAGAGTATTGGGAATCCTTAAACTGGTCCCAGAGAATTGGCGATCCATAAACTGGTCCCAGAGAATTGGGGAACCTTAAATCTGGCCCAGAGAATTGGGGATTTTTAAACTTGCCCCAGAGTAAAGGTATCCTTAAACTTGGCCCAGCGCACACCGGAGGATGTGGTGTAAATAAATGTAAAACTCTATTAAAATTCTTTTTTCCCTTTCTTTGTAGAATAATTTCTTAAAATTGTATATTTAATTGAATAATGTTTTCTGATAAAGTTTTCTATTGCGAAATATATTTGTTAAATTGTTAATACACGATGTTGAAAAACTTTGTAAAATAGTGAAATAAAGAAACATACTATATTACTATATTTCAATTGGAAAGTCTACTTCTAATATCAATATTATATAAAATTTTAGTCCAATTTTTGTTTACAGATATTGTTAAAAAAAATGTTTTCTTGATGTTTAAAAGCGACAAACCTCTCGGTTATAATCACAGTAAAAGAATATAAAATAAAGACACTTGATCTTGGAATACTGTAATAGCGTCAGGGTCGGAAAATAACCAGAGATCTGATGAAAGAGAAGTATGTCAACCAAGACTAGATTCTGCTAGGTCCCCTCAAAATTGTCAAACTCGTACTCGATAGTTATTGTTTAAACAACAAATTTTGTTTCAACAGTTATTTTTAGATGTTGTTTTGTTTAAGCTCCAATTATAAATAGTTTGAAACATGTTTGTTAATAAATTTCACAACTGTGGATATATTCGAAGTTTTAAGAGAACGTCGTATATTTTCATTTTTTCAATAGTATCTTCTGAACTTATTTTTTTATTTATTTTTTTTTTTTTTTATGCGTTGTACGTTTTATTTGGGTTTTTAGAAATATTATTTTTATAAAATTTGTTTGTTGTTTATGATCGTTGAATCCAAAATTTTAAGGTATCACAAAAATAATCTGTAGATTCGATTAAAATATGTCCACCAAACGAATGAAATCATATCATTCGGCTAACCTCTGGTAAGTTAACCTCATACAAGTGGAGTCATATTTGTATGTGTATATGTGCGCATGTGCGTGCTTTAGTGAGTATCTATTCACCTATCCATTTTTGCGTATCATGCATATATGATTAGACATATCATTTGATCGAATATAGTGGAAGCAAACAAATTTTAAACAGATTAAATTAACAATCCAGGCAGGTTTTGTTTTACCTGTCAAAAGAAGATGTTACCACCCGGAAAGCGGTATTCCAATAGCAGAACAAATAATTGAAACACCCCCGACACTTTCATTGTTTATAAAATTAGAAATATGTGCAACTCGTGTCATGCAATTAAAAATATGTCAGCGTTCAATTGCCGGCCATTCCTTGATGTCGTAAATATTGTGTTGTCAAGAGAGGAGCACTGTTAATATTTAATTTTATGTTTGAAGAGGTTTTTTAAACTACGTTTTTGTTATATTTTATCCTAGTTTTTTCGTTATAATAAGGAAAATGTATTTTAGTTTAATAATTAAAATATTTGTATCTCCTATTTCTATGAAATAATGTTTTTAGGGTTATAGAATCGTTGTTGAATCTACACGAGCGTAGCTTATCGAAAAGAAACGCTCTCGTTTAATCATATTTATTAATTTTATTGAAAAAGGGCACAATTTTACAATTTTATTTCTTGCAATGAACACCGCCATTTCAAGCCCTAAACTTAGTGAAATTAACATTATTTAAAATGTTTAAAAATCAATGATTGTATAATTACATTAATATTAGAATAATCTCTACCAGCGTTATAAATTACGTGTCATTTCATGTTTTATTGTTCTGTGAGATTATAGAATGGCGTTGATCTATAACAAACTGCAAAGGAAGACACCTTCCTCCCACTATACTTCACAAGCAGAGTTGTTTGAAAGTTGAGGTGGGTGAAGTAGGGGGGGGAATTGAGTGGGAGACCTCTGTCATGCGCAGAGGCTTATTCTTTTGTTTGTTGTAGATCTATAGTGAACTTAATTACTTAGCCTAACATATAGCCTAAATCATTAACAATTTTAGTTACATACAGAATAATCTAAATGATAATATTAAGTAAATAACAACACATTACAAATTATAATAAATACATAAATAATACTTAAAGAAACAGGATGATTCAAGTTAAAAATCAAATAAATATATAAGTAATGTAATTAAATAATAAATAACGAACAATTACTTAAATAAATGAAATTAACAGTATACAATGTAATTTATTAGTGATTAAATTACAATTTGTAAAAAACTGCTGGTGTCTCTTTTACTTCCCCTTCAGTATAAAAAAAAAACAGTAATTGACTAGAACTGTTTTTTAAAGAATTTTTGAATTTTATTATTTTATTCGGAAGCTTTATATGAGTCGGGATTTACTTTATGACATGTTGTTTTTTCAGATAACATTGACGTCACCCCTATCTTAAAATGGACCGACAAAAAAAGTCCAAAATCAAGGTCAAATGTAACACGCTATCTACAAAACTAATCTCCAAATTTAGTACATTTGAGCCATTAGAGTATTTGTACTTTAACAAATTAATCTCTGAAGTTACAAAACATTAAAATTGTCGTTAATCTTATACTCTCACGCCTAAAAATCCAGTATCAGAAAATTTTATTTTGGTGTACAAATCATAATTAATTATAAATAACCATAATACTTTCCTTATATTTCGAATGTTTTTAGAGTGTATGACTTTTTCGTATGTGTAAGATCTTTAAATGGTAGATTTAAAAAAAAAAGAGATTTTCTAAAAATAACCACTATCTCTTGAACTTGCTAGACTACGTTTTGTCAAATAAAAGTTAATAATATAAACAGATGATTTAGGCATTTAAATACAATTCTTTTACTCATGTAAAACAACATACATTTCTTTCATCTATTACAGCAAAATTATCTTTAAGTTTCTCTCAAAAATATGTAAAAAAATACTGTGGGAAGTTGCTTTTAAATGGTTCCTTAGAAATCGATACAAAGTTTCACTGACACAGTTATACACTGCAATGCTAAAGTAGTTGTTCACCCTCTCGCACAATTAAAGCGATTCTACTGTATTCCAAGTTGGGAAGACTGGAATTTTAAATAAAAGGAGGAATAATTATGGGGAAACAGCAAATCTATTTAGTTAGGGATTGAAAGTTGATGATACATAGCGACAATATTTAAAACTATTTACGAAATATAACACAGAAGAAAATCATGTCCAACCATTAGTTAACAAAAAATAGTATCCGGCGAGTGGTGATATCTAGTAAAAAAATATAACGGGATATAAGAAGGTACGTTAGGAACACGTTTTAAAAACGTAACCTTGTTTTAAAACAGATATGATCATCAACTCCATAAGATATTTCTAAATTTTGTCATTTTATTTTTATATTTTTTAATTGTATATTACCTTGGAATTGTTTGGGTATTTAAAAAATAATGTCATTTTGGTTATCCCCATGCCGTCTAGTGTTATAATGGCAACTTACTGATGTAAGTAATAGTCCATTACTCGTATGTCGTTATAAATAAATTGTTCTGTGTTGTGTTATGAATCTTCAACTAAAACTTGAAAATGTCTGAATAGCCGAAACGACATAATATACTATTGATGACTGTTAGTTAGCGTATTAAAACATAATGTTAAATAATTGTAAATTGTTTATACGTTATTTGTTGGTGTCGACACTTATTTGTTTTTCTAAACTAAGTTTGTGAGTATTGATTTATGTGTAACACAGTTCGGAGGAGTTTAATATCTATTTATATGGTTTTTGTGAGTAGAATTCCTACAGATTTTAACCGATTTACACGTTTGATGTGTCGTTGGATTGGATTCAACCTCAACTTGTTTCCGCCAAAATTTTAAAAAGATGGAACACGAGGGAGAGAAAGTAGATGCGGTGGAAGTTTTTACTATTAATCCCATAGCTATGTGTATTGAGGAATTTATAAAGATCTCAAATTATAAAACATCTGCTTAATATTAAAAATTTATTTTTTTAAACTAGTCCAATCAAATAATATCAGCTGCTGTTGATATAAACAAAAATAATTTAAAGCAAATTAAACAAAAGTGTGGTTATTCGTTACTTATTTTTGACAAAATATAGTATTAATTATTATTTCGTTTTTACTGAATTATACAGTGTTTTAAAATCACGCTTTTTTTATATTCATTATTAGATTTTACAATATTTTGTTCATAAAGTTTTTTTTAAATTTTATTGAACCGTTTCTCATTGTACTTTTAATAGTAACAATGCCTCCAATTAGAGGGAACAGAAACTTATACCGACAATGTGTTTATCAGTGCAACACTGTTTAAATTTAAATTGTTTGTGTAACAAAATATTGCTCGATTTCGAATGGTTCAAATACTTGTATGATGTGTACGTGACTTGTACGTGTCTTAAACAAATGTCAATACGACCAATACAAATTTAAATGATTTGTAGACACACCCACTGATGCAATATTGTGTAACAAACCGTTAAGGGGTTAAAAGGCCATAACTCGATCAATTGTAATTGCATCGAAACTAGTTTGAAATAAAATTGAAGGACAATTTAAGCTCTTTAAAGGTTGCCTGAAACATTTTATCTTAAAATACATCCATTAAGAGGTAATAGCAAAAAAACAGATTTTCTTACACTTTCACCCCTCCCCGTAAAAACAACTCTTCGGAGAATACAGAAGGTATTTTAAACCAACTTCCCCTAGTATGTTTATGCTTTAAATATTTCGTTTTGAAAATCTATTTTTACTGTACTAATAGCTGTCCTTAAATTCAACATTCACAAAATAAAAATTGTTCCATAAATATAATAATAGTAGTACATTTTTATTTTCCTACTTAAAATAAATTACACACCTTCATTTTAGTACAAAACTATACAAAGATATACAAGTGCAGAATTTTATTTTCATTATATATAACTTCTTAAATAATTGTAATTGACAGTTAGGTAATCCTTAAGATTCATGATCCTAATTTGGATTTACCATCATTTTTAATTTAATAAAAACAAGAAAACCTACTGATGGGCCCTTCAAACAAAGAAATAGATTACAATCTTAATTTTTAGGTGCGTTCAATGAAATTAATTAATAACAAATTAATATAAACTAACTTTAATTTAGTATACAATAGTATAAAGAAAAAAACTGCAACAATTAAAATCCAATCACAAACGCATAACATCCTCTGCAATATCAACAAACATATAACATATAACAAGTACATATAAACGGAGATGCTCATACACATATACATACAGTCGAATAATATATATAATATGCACATAAATGCATTCATACGTCAGACAAATATAATAACAAAAAAAGGCACACTTTAGTAGTACTATTGAAAACCACAAAAAATAAGAAAGAAAACTCTTCAAAAAAACATGAGTTACTACTTCCAAATAACTTGAATTTCCACAGATTCTGAAAATTTTATTTTCAAAAATACTGGATTTCTTATAATATGCTATTAAGCAATTTAGCTCCTCTGGAGAAATAACAAATTTTAAAACGATTTAATCTAGTTTACAGAATATTTACTATCTTATTATGAATATGTTTATTTTATCTACAAAAATTATTGAAACCTCCAGATGTTTTGGAAAATTACTCCAATACCTTAACGTATTTATGAAGGGAATTTTTTGAATGGACTTAAAATAAGTGTTCCATTTTACTCTTAAATGTAATTTATCTTTTACAACTGTTTTGTTATCATTGAATAAACATTTTTTATTTAAATATAAACTTCAATTTCACATTAAACGCCCTTTTAAATAATCATTTAATGGAGGATTTGAATGATGCAAATATACTTTTTCACATTACTGACGTAACAGAAACAATTTTTGAAATGAACCAGTATTACCAGAGTATAATTCAAATGGACACGTCAAGAGTTGGTTTTCTTGGAATTTTAAAATCGTCGGAAACCGCACCCGTTGCAAAGGGCACGTAACCTTCCGTTGGAGTAAGTTGAGTGTTTTGTTGAAAATTTAAATTTAGATATCGCGTCTTCCTAGTTTTCAGTTTTGCAACTCATATAAACAAATATGTATTACGGTTGTCCTGCATAATGAATCAATACAGCAGCAAATCGCATACAGGTGTGCACACTGCCACAGGAATTAAAACAATATGATTCGACTAGTGTTACATTGCTTGACGAGAAAAAAAAAACTACATAATATTTACATAATATCTACATAATAAAAACTACTAAAAATATTTGTCTTTTAAGGAAAAACATATTAAGTATATACTTTTATTGTAGGTGGTAAAATAACTGAGTATCGATAAAAAATATAATTAAAAAACAATAAATAAATAAAAAATATCGTAATTGTCTATTAACGTAATTGTCTATTAAGTTTTCCAATTTTATATACGTGTTATATTTTTGAAATATAAAGTTTCGTGGAAATTTTGATTGGTTTAGACAAAGTATTCTGAGATTTAATTGCAGCTAGAGTTGTATTCAATTATGAAGAAATTATTATATAATTTCAATTTTAAAAAATCCTGTTTTTATCATGTCATGTTTTTCGTTGAAAAGACAAAGTAATTTGTATTGTTTCTTTGAATTGCATGATGGATTCATATTAGATATAAACATTTTAAAACATGAAATTTAATTTGGCTGTGGACATTTATCTTAAAATGTATTGGGCTGTCTAACGTGGAACAAATAGTACATTCCGAGATTTAAACCTTTTTAGGATGAAAAATTAAAATAATAAACCTGTACACAAAACTGAACAACTGTTATTAACTCAAATGTTATTATCGTCCATACACAAAATACAACTTACTTACTTACAAATACTTATTTACAAATTAAAAAACACTTTTTACAACACTTACAAAAACCAAATAGTTAAAAAGTAAAGAGAAAACCCCTAATTTAACAACATAATACTTAAAACAAAGAAGGTTGTTCATTATCTAATAAATTCACACTCCTTTTATAAATAAATTTGTTTATAAGTGAATCCCTTTTCAAATAATTGGATTTAAATGTTTTAAAGGCATTTTTATAATGTTTTCTATAAACACGTTATAGACACTATAACAAGTATTATCCAAGCTTGCATACAAAATTTGAACTCGTTCTCTAAATCCGTTTCATAAGATAATGATATTTTTCAAATACTAAAGAAACGGACAGAGAGACACAACATGCGTTCTTTCTAACTTTACATATATCAATTTAAAACTAAAATGAATTTTTGATATAATTTTAATTCTAAGCAAAAAGTAAGACATGCTCCACATTAAAATTTTTGAATCTTAACGGTAACAGAGATAATAATGGTGGTCCATTAAAAAAAATATGCTCTTTAGACCTTTTTTCGATATTTCAGATTAATTTTTTTTAATCGAGTAAATAATTATTTTATTGTAAGAAAATTACAATGACTACATACAGTTTTTTATTGGAATAACTTACTTCTCACTTTACAATAAAAATACAATTACAAAACAATTAAATATTACTGAGCTATTATAAATTAATGTCATTACTTAATTAACCAACTTGTTATAAACTAACAATTGATAAAGCTTAGTTATCATTATCTCTGTTGTATTGAAATTATGTGAAAGTAAATGAATGGTGCAAAAACATTGCACGTCACACCCATAAACGAAACTAAATTTAATATTCCCCCCTACCGGGAAATCTTTATACTACTTTTAGCTGAGAAAAAATAGAGCTTTCCCCTTGGAATGTAAGTTGGTAAATCCTTATCAATTGTTAGCTCATTACAAGAATGTTATTTAAATACAACCTAAGATTGTTTTGTATTCGTCCAAAGTACAAATCGTATTGGATTATGACTGTCTATGTTCAGGTTGTGAACCAATTATTTCAGAAGTTTCACATTAACTCAAAGTTGGAATAAAATTGATAGTATTATAAAAGAGCTCGATTGCCGATTATTATTAGCAAAACTCACGAATGTATGTGAAGAAAGTTTTTGGTCCTTAGAGGTTGTATTTTAAAAAATCTGGATTAAAATTGTACAGACAGATTTTAAGAAAGGGAAATTTTATGGTTTTTTTTCTTCTTACGGCAGGGAAAATAATATGCGCTGTAACAACACTGCACAAACATCTTCAACAAAATATTTTTTTTCGGGGTTAAAACGGATGTAACTGCGACAAATTTTTGACTTTTTCATTGACCCATCACATAACTTTCCTATAATTATGAGAGAAACTAAAAATTAGAGCTTTAGGGAACACATAACTAATTGACATTCAAACTCGAAAAAAACAGTTCCATTACAGATTATCGAAAATTGTAAAACTATTTAGGTTTAACAATTTTTCTTAAAAAGTGTCCGACTGAAAATAGTTGAAATTTTAAAAATAAATTTTAATTTAAAAAACATTGAATCAAATTTATACTGAGTTTCTGCTAATGGCTTTGGCTAATTCTTAAATTAAGGATAAATAATTCCAGTAGGACAATTTTAAGTCATAGATTCCGACTACGTACAAATTTCTTCTTTTTTTTGAATTTCCACACCACGATTTTTCTCTTTTTTTAAATCAAATCCCATTCATCTGTCATAAATGATGTTCCTAATACTAGGTTTAAAAAGAAGGTCACAAATAGGTTAGGTTAGTTGGTTTTATATGTATATAAACCGTGCATACACGCGTGTAAGCAATATGGTAAGTCAATACAAAATGACTTAATTTAATTTGCAGATAAACTACATAACCAATGCCATAACAGTTTGTACTTCCTTATTTATTTATTTCCTTATTCTATACCTAACAATGACAATAAGAAGTCAAATTAAACACAGTACAAGCGTAAACTTGGAGTCTTGTAAACTATGGAATCAGCAACATTCATTTCTTTAGTTTATGATTTGGTTCAAAAAACGCATTTCTCTGACTAATTTTCAATTGAGAACTTGATTAAAATAAAGCGAAAAGGCATGAGAAAATTCGAAGCTGCTTAGGTTAGGTTAGAGCGCTTATATCACTGAAGTTCCAGTGAAAGCTTTTCCGTGTGTTTTACTATAGCTTCATTAGTCTAACGGCATAATATAATTATGAAATAAATAATAAATTATATAACTACAAATTTAAAAATTAAGTAAAATAGTTAACACCCACACAAAAATATAAAACCATACATTTTAACTACCAATATAGTCTTTCTCTGAAGATCCTAAAACATGGGTGGAGGTGGTACATGTTCTGGGTCACTGCCAAGATGGATACGTTGTAAAAGAGAAGAGTTAAAAATAACAGTAACAGTCAATATTTTGACCCTAATTATTAGCGATTTAAATAAGTTTAAGTAGGCGGAGGGGGTTACCCAGAGGAATGTAATTTCAAGGGCGAAACATTTTCAGGAATACAGTTATTCGATTTATTTATCACATGATAAGGTGTAATGCTTTATTTTATAGTATTGTACTAGTAAGGCCTCCTGAGTCTGAAGGAAAGCTTTTACCGTGACCCCTTCCTCTCTTAACAAACTGAAAATAATAAGCGGAACTGTGATACAGTAATAGTGAAGCGTGATTTATGTGACTCTGTGACAACAATAATGATTGTGATTCTGTGTTAAAAATTCACAGCCACAAAGTGAAATGATTTGTTTTTTTCAAATTAAAAGTTGAAGTTTTGGTTTGTGATGAAATTTCTATAGTAAAATGTATTAGTATAAAAAATATAATCTGCAATAAATTCAAAAAGGCTTAACGTAACCTAAAACATTAATAACGGGAGAATCAGTAGGGAGAATCACAATTCATTCAATTCTTTGTGTCAATTTACCAAAGGCGGAACAAATACTGGGAACTGAATCACAAAATCACAGTTACAGCAGTATCGTATCGGAAGGAATTGAAATTAGACAATAACAAAAATGGTGAGAATCGCATATCAACCCAAGCAAACTATGAAATCATTTCACTTCGACACCATATCATAGCATTCTATTCAGGAGAGGAGTACCTCAGTTTATAACGTTCTTGCAAGAAGCATTTGAAGTGGATATTATATGTGTACATTCAATATTGTATTTTAGTTAGAATGTATATGTTTGTGTTTTTGTAAGCAGAAATGTATGACATCTCACATGTGTCAATATATCCTAGTTGCTAGGTGTATTACCTAATGTAGCAAAATAAAATAAATAAATAGATGTCTGTTTGTCTAACGTTTGTAAACAGTTCAAACGAGTAGACCGATTTTGATCAAATTTGGTATATTTTGACAATATCACAAGTCTATTTTTCTTTTTTATTTTCTTATAAGTTTTTGGTATAAAAACGAACTATACTCAATGTTTTAAGGTTATTGATTATTTGGGGATTTAATCATCAACCACGTAAATACCGTTTTGAAATTCAAACTTACAGTAGTCTTAAAAATATAAATGTTTAATGAACTCTTATATTTTTTTAAATTGTAGGGTTATTTTAATCTTTAATCGTAGCCAATTTAATGACAATCTTTCCGATTGGCATGTGAGGTATAGTTTAGTTATTGTAGCTCATGTATCACTGATTATGACGACTTTGTTGTTGAAAAGCGTTTGATTAAGTAATGTTCGAGTTTCATTCTATTTCACAAGTCAAGCTCAAAATTTATTTATTTATAGTCTAAATGATTACCCAAAGTGAAAAAAGTAATAAACAAATTATAAATTATTTTTTTTGGAAAACCTAAACCGTGATTTCGGAACTCCTGTCTGTCGGTTCAACTAATTTGTAATTCCATTCAATTTTAGGAGACAATTTTGTATGTTGTTTAGTTTTCGTTGTTAATCTGAATTTTGTATGTGTATGATGTATTTTTTGAAGATGAATTATTTAATTAATTGGAACAGTATAATCTATGCATACGCAACAAAAAAAATGTAAAGGTTGACTATTTATTTTGAATTTTTTTTTCCAATTTATTATTTATAATAACAATCAAATATTGTAAGTAGATGGTTACGTTTCCTAAAAATTATTTCTTTATTTAATTTTTATAAAAAAAATATTGGAGGATAAATTATAAAATAGGCCTTGAGAAATAAGTTTTTTCATTTAAAAAAAAAGTTGTGATATAAATTAATTTCAAACCGATAGTTTCTTGTTCTGTAGAAACGTAATCTTTTGATTGTATTTTCCTTTTATGTTTCATCGTAATTTGTAGTAGGGTTATAAGGATTTAATTTATGTCAAAAGACGAAACACGCACACTTTCATTTACACACGTATCAGACACAATCAAAACAAGTAGATTTTGTCTTGGTGGAATAAATATAAATTAATAACAATTTTATTTTATTGTGCGGTCTTTGTTAGATGAACTCTTATAATGACTGGTAACGTCAAAACTCACTCTGTCTACCATGGAGGTACGTGATTTCCCTTCTTTGAGGGTTAGGACATAAACTGTATATTTACGTTTCTATAATATAATGGGAAATATATTATTATTACTAGGGGAGACACCTGCGTGCTTTGCACGCTTCTCCAATATGCTGGATGCGCTGGCTAATTTGAGGTATTTTATTAAAATTTACTTATAAACTGAATGAGCACTTCCTATTAGATAACTGAATAAAATATAAAAAATTTTTAAAAAACCATAACATTAAAAAATATATGTCGTAGAAACAATAAAAATAATACACTAGGAACCTTGAGCGGTATAATTTATTAATAACTCGATGTCAACCAGAAAACATGCATCTTTTTATATATTTTATTTTTCGTGACAAAATTACTGCATGTTAATTTTAGTTATCAGTAAATAATCATCAGTTTGATGAGCATATATCGTGATTAGCATAACCTTAAATTTATAAATTTGGTTGCTATTGTGACGAATGCAAAAAAAAAAATTTAACACTAAAATAAACGTGTTGCTGCCAGTTGGTTTATTGTTTCGGGATATTTAAACTCCTTTTACCTCATTAGGGCTTAAATTTCTATACCTTCAGAATTATTAATGTGTCCGTCATAGGTATTTGACCATCGCAAAATCATGGCTGAAAAAAGAAAAGATTAGTTAGAAGTCCAGAAATAGCTGTATTTTTAAAACTCTTATGAATAACGAATATAAAATATAATAATACATTCGATGATGGATGAAAACAGTTTTTGGCTTTTTAACTACAAAAAAAAATTAATTTTCTAGTGAATATAAAAATGAAAAACCTTTATGGAATAAAAGAGTTACTTTCGTTAAGTATTTGTACAATATTCAAAATGGAACTTACAAAGGAAAAAATTTCAATATATAATATAATGATTAATTTACAATATATGCAAACTTATGGCTAACCTGAAAGAAGTTTTATTAAATTTAAATACGTGGTTAACAGCTGTTTTACATGTGAATCAGCTGTTACTGCAAAGAAGTTGAAGTGCCGAAGTTCGTCGTGCCAACTACAGCTGGTTGAAGGGGACCAAATGTTATCAAACAATGTTACAATTTGGCCCGGATTCAACCAGCTAAAGCCTAGCACTCTACACTAATGTCCGAAGATCCGCTGGAAATGTATACAACTTATTTTTGTTTTTTGTTTTTTTTGTTACACAAGTTTTTTTTTCTTCTTGAGGCGTAGCTAAATTATAAAAACACAAAATTTACAACACAAATCCCGGATCACACTTTTGCAAATTTCCACTATAATTTATAACACATCGGAATGTATTAATAATATAAATTAAAAATACTACACTTTAAAATCTCAAAAAATTCACTGTTACAGTATAAATTATATAAATAGTTAAACATTAAAATAAATCAAATTAAAATGATTTCCATAGAAAGATATGAACATAAAGTAATACAAAACACAATTTACATAATATATTTATTAGTTAAAATATATTCTTTAGAACTTATTCAATAAGTAATATCGAATCACATCCATATATTTAATTTAATTTTTTAATTCAATGAAATTTTTACTTAGCTTAAATTATATTCCCTCTAAGTTTTGTATCATTTCACTTTTTTATAATTAATATTTTACCTACTACATTTATATTCGTGTATTTTTTCAACCACTATTTGATAAATTGAAAGTATTTTATTTCACATACATTAATCATTTATGATATTTGTATTTTAATTTGGTCCAAAACAAAGGAAATAAAAATAAACAAATCTTTTAATACCAGATTTTTAGAAATTGGCCAAAAATTCACTGTCTTGGTTTATCAGTTTTTTCCCAAAGTTATTTTACTTTTTTTTTTTAAATTGAACTTATTTCCAGTTTTGGAAACATTTATTCCAAATCAATAAACGAGTTCTTCCATTTTACAATTTGAGATCTTCGAATAAGTTATTTCGAATTGGGTTAAATATAAGCTTTCGACGTTGAATTAATAATTAGATTTTCCTACAAACAATTACTACAAATTGACTCGGCCTGGGAGACACTGAAACAACGCAGGTTTCCCCATAAGTGTTCAATGGGATTGAGTCTATTGTTCAAACTGAATTGGTTTTCAATGGCGATTATAAACTTCATATTTAATTAAATCTAGAGTTAGTGAATCGAATTAATTTACGTATTGAAAATGTTGATTAAGTTAAAAAGCTTTTTCCAATAATACCGAGTTAAATTCCATTGTGTTATAATTGTAGTCCGAAACGAAATCAATGTTTTCCTCTTTATTTATTATTTTTTTATAAATAACTTTTCCAAGAAGTCTTAACGATTTTGAAGGAAAAAACATACGTTTTATATTCGAGTTTAGTTTTCCATTTGGGTCAATTTTGTTACGATATAGGTTTGTTGATTGCGCCAATCCCGAGGTAATCTTTATCTACACCGTTCTTGGGTTAGATTCCTCTCATCTTTGCTGTCTAGTCTCTCTTGATCAAATGTTGTTCTTTACCGAAATGACGTTTTTAGAGTGTGGAAGGCTAAATGTTTACATATTGTATGCTCTATGTCTTTTTTTTTTGTTAAGGCGCCGATAAACCTTAAAAAACAAAACGAAAAATTGATTTTTTTTAAATTAGTATAATTTTGTAGTATTTTTATTGCTTATTAGATAAATAGATAAAGGTATTTATTTTATGTCGAAATTATGAGCATCACTCTTTACACTTAACTCCGTACAAATATCCAGTAAAGTACAATACAATACATTGAATAACTTAAAACAAACAATACATTTAAAAAAAAATACATATGCATTTTAAAAAACTTATTAAATGGTCTAAAGTAGTTAAAGAATTAATGAGTACTTATTTAATATTTAGCACCTTTATTTTTAATAGTTTTTTTTTTCTGAAAAGATGTTCTTTTGATCTCGTAGATTAAAACACAAAGTTTAAATTAAAATGGTCTTAAGTTCGGATTAAAATTCAGTATTGACAATTTAATATTAATAAATTAATACACATTAAATTATTCAAATGTTTTCTTTTTGTTTAGCGTTACGATAATTTAGTATTGTTAGGAAAAGTGAATATTCATTTGGGGGTGACTTGTTACGTTGGAGAAGTGCAATATCTGCTAGGTTGTACGGGACACGAACACGGATCGGGCGATGGTAAATGCTTATAAATGTGGAAATTATTCAAAACAAGGCGGATTTGACTTGCAGAATGCCGCACTCAATGCACCAACGACAATGCCTCCGTTCCTACGTCCATTTAATGGCAAAATAAACATAAAACGGATTTGATAAAATGCTAAATCATAACCGATCAAATAGTTTTACGTTATTGTTTAATAGATTTGTAGTTTCCGAGTCGTATTTTGCAAATTAAAAATGTACTTTTATACAGATTATTAAATATTAAAACGACGAGAGCTTTAGAGAATGATTTTATTTTGTTGGATTTTCAATTCAGCCTTTGACGTTGTAAGCTTTGTCACTTGTACAGTTTAAATTCTTTTGTTTTTCATTACTCTATTGTATCTTTTCTTTATTGCATTCAAAGATTTCTTTTAAATGCATTTTATTTCACAGATGTGTTTCTTTTATGGATGTTTCTTTTCAAAATGAACGTTAAATTGCATAAAAAGTAGGTAATATAGTTAAATTGTTACTGAGTAAAAGTTTTTTGTTAACTTTTATTTCTTTGATATTTTATTAATTTTGTTGTTTCTTTATATTATCTTTTTTAAGTATATTATCTTATAATTGAAGTATTTGTCTTGTAATCTTGCTGGTTATTAAAATTTGTTTTAAAACTAACAATACAATTATCATACACTTCATTCCTGTTTTTTTCTTTTTATATTTTAAAAAGATAAGAAATTAAATGTATTTGCTATATTTTTTATATAATGTAAATATTATTATATATTTATACAAATAATATAATTGAAATATTTCCCTTGAAATCTTGAAGAGCATAAAATATTTTTTTTAAACTTACATTAAAATTATAATACATATCATTCCTGTTTTTTCTCCTTTATATTTTAAAAAGCTGAAAAAATTTAATGTATTTGCTACTTTTAAAATAATATACAAAACCAAAACACAAAAATTAGAAACAATCACACTAAATTACTAAAAGATATATACACTAAATATTTTCAATTGTATATTTTTAAAATATTAACTTAATCTCGTATTGTATGATGTGTGTATTGCTGATTTATTTTCCCAGAAACAATCCCATCATGAAAGGGCGTGGCCGATACATTACAATACACATTTATTTTGTTTAATACTTTCTAAACCCATGTTTGCTATGACGTAGTCAAAAGCTCGGCTATTCTCGGCGGATCGAAAGTTATTTGGAGCCCAGCTGCCATGTTCGCCTATAACCGTAATAGACGAAGTGCAGGGAGATCTTTATTTATATCGTTAGGTGTCGGGTGTTCCCCCCTTCTCGGATTCCCCCTTTCATTGACTCAAACCAAACCAAATTTGATTAGCGGTAATGTTGTTTACAAACATCGTTTTAAAATTTTATCCTCAGCAAGTGATTTTCTTACTTTATATTTACGTTTTTTTATTTAAAAAAAAAAAGTTCCCACTTTCTTTAAATTGGAACTATTGGATATTTTCGTAATTGTTTTTACGTTCAATGAAGTATTTTGTATTTTAAAATATAAAAATATTATTAATATCTTATACTAATATTTGAAATATTTATACGTCTGTGAAAATATTCATAAAACATGTAATGAATGCCTGTTTGTAATTCTTCCGTTTTGTAATTTTAATCTACTCCAGTAGTATGTAAATGTTATACTTACATTTTCCTTATGCGACGTTATTACTTGTATAGCTTCTATAAGTGAATTTATAATCGCTGCAGTATTTTATTACTACATTGATAAAATAGAAAAAAAAATTAACTATAATAATTATATATATATTAATAGATTTAAATTGGTTACTTTTAAAGAAAAGAAAAGTTATTTTACTAAGCATAGTTTTTAAAAAATAGTTTCGATTTCAATTTTTAGGGTTACTGTTTTTCCAAAATAAAAATTCATTACTATTTATCGTGTTTGATTGTTTAAAAGAAAGATAAATGTATGTAATAAAATAGTTCACCTTTCCCTTACTTTATTTCACGTAATATTACATATTTAATATTTCAGTCACGTCTCTAGTTCAATTTGTGTTCATTTATTCATTACTTTTATTTTGCAGTGTTGCATTATGCATTACTGCCACACCATCTATTCATCCCATCATCACTATATCTTTTTTTACTCAAAGTAATTTATACATTTAAAATTTAATTCGATAATTTTTGTAAATTAATAATTTTCCAATAAGAATTTAAATTTAAATTAACTATCATAAGGGGGAAATAGATTGAACGTTCTATATTGTGAAAAATATTTACACAACAGTATCTAAAAGAGGTTAAGATAGTTTTATTTTTAACTATTATAAATATGTACTATTGTACCGTAACTATTAAAAAAGGTTATATGAAAATGATTTTATTATATGGTTTAAATAAAGATTGTAATTTATCGATTTTATTTCTGTTTCAATTTAAGGAATTTAAATTTTATAGAAATATTACTTATTTGAATGAAATTTTTCTTTTAACCTTTCCAACTTAGTTACAAAACATAATGTTTTTTATCTAGATTTTAAAGATAAATTAATATTGTATCAAATATTCTACTCTTTTAAATTATTTGTTTCTTGAAGTAAGTTTTAATATTAGATAATTTATAAAGTTTTTTCCTTCTTGATATATAATAATGTAACAAATAGTATGGTTATAAGAACCGATGTTTTAATAATTTGAATTTATATTTCTACTTGGATGTATGAACAATATTTAAATATTTCTTTTTACTTTCTTAGTAACTGCAAGATTTTTTTAGGGGTTCATTTATTACTTATTCGAAAACCATATATGGAAAATATACTTTTCTTTAAAATTTAAAATTTAAAAAAGGTACGTTTTGAGACGTCGATCCAATCTGT
Source organism: Aphrophora alni (assembly GCA_963513935.1). Classification (NCBI taxonomy): domain Eukaryota; kingdom Metazoa; phylum Arthropoda; class Insecta; order Hemiptera; family Aphrophoridae; genus Aphrophora; species Aphrophora alni. Next base: position 112,131,599 of record OY740771.1, on the reverse strand, counting down.
TCTTGTCACTACTATCGGAACCTGAAGATTGCGGTAAGTTCACATTCACGAAACGGTAACGTCACTTTGGAATGAAAGCTAATGTTCGCGACGACTAGGCACTGAGTCAAACACTTGTCACAGAACACTTGGACGCCGGGATCCGACTGAGAGGCCGCGTCGATGCCACCCCCAGCTAACGTCGCGGCGGCAATGGGCGGGGGCGTTGTACGCCGTTACCAGCGCTACGTACGGCTATATCTGATACTACCCCCTGCATACACAATTTAAATTGTTAACTGGTAAATTGTGAAATGAAATATCAATGTGCGACTCCTTTTAATATGCTGTCTTATATTGTAATACGTTTTGCATATATCTGTACATTTATATTAGTAACCTCTCGAACGATATTGACGAATTTTGGTATGTAAAGCTCTTTTCAGAAATTCGTCTGTCCATTTTAAATTGTATCAGAAAAAGTTTTTAATTAACAAAACAAATTATAGTATTTTAATATTCGTAGGTCCGTTTAGTAAGTGAAAATGAAATTATGTCCAGGAATATCAAAGATAATTTTTTTTTTTATCTTAATTTTTATTATAAAATCAATAGTTCCATATAGTTGTTATATGATTTACTTGTCAGCTGTTATAGATTTTGTAACAGCTTATTTTGAGAGTATGTTTCCACTTTGCTCGCAACAAATTCGTAGACCTGCGCAGTTCCATCTATTATTTATGCCCTCAGGGGATCCCTATAATGAGTACCAGTTTGGCAATCCCGAGGGCCCCAGCTGAATCTACACTTTTATTCATTCTTGGGTTAGATCCCTCTCTTTCACCTTTCTTATCGGTTGTCTCTTGAGCAGATTTTGTTTTTTCCGACCCTGACGCTATTAGAGTGTTCTATTTTATGTCTTTTGTTTCTTTTTGTATAAAGTAATGTTGACTAAAAGATTTTTTGCCATTTAACAACGAAGAAAGAAATCTCGTAATTTTCTATTGGTTTGAAACTATTTTTTTGTATTATATACACATTTGTCTCGCTAAGTTTGAATTTGACATAAATGTTTAAGAAACGTGTCTCAATAACTATTTTTAGATCACGTTAGGACTCCGTCTTATTTTGTCTTTAAGGTTGTCAACGTTGCATTAACTTCCTCTTATACGCTTACACAATGAATAAGCATTATATGCAAATTATGAGTTATCAATCAAAAAATAATAAACTACGTACATCAGATAGAAAAATTACAAAAATTAAAACTGATCAATATTAAAATCACCGATCCTAGTCTGAATCAAATTATAACTAATTACCTCACCATCATGGATATTCCGTGCAATTCTGGTGACAATTTACTGCTTCATATTTGTTTTATGATAATTGAATATTATGTTTTTAATGAATTTGTGAGACTATGCAAAATGATTTAAATGTTATTTTCAATTATTTCATATAACCGCAAATTGTAATGTTTGAAATTAATCATGTTCTAGTTGTAATGTATAATTAAACCGCATTTGTATTATATTTCATACTAGCTTCCTTTGTTTGCTTTGTACTTGCACAATGTGAACACAATTTCGGGGATCAGTTTTATTAGTTCTATTTATTTTTTTCCTTCTTGTGTTAATGAATGAACATTATATTCAGAGGAGGAGAAGAGGGTTGTACGTAGTTACAGGATTGCTGAAAAGAAAATTCCACCCCTCTTTAACTTTGTTATTAATTCAGATAGCTGTAGACGTTTTGCGGCGATACTCTTTGTAATGAGTGGCTGGTTCTATGAGCTCAAGTTTTCCGTTTTGGACTTCAAGAGGTGGGAGATCAGGGGTAGTCAAAAATTTCAAATAGGACATATGGTTACGTGATATTTCATTTTAAAGGGCTAAACAAATGCTCCAGATTTTCTAAATAGCAATTATTAACAAACAAATAAATATTCATGAAAACAAAAATTGACATGTAAATTATTAAAGAATGATTTTTTTTATTTTTTAACTATCTTAATTAAGCTAAATCATTTTGGTTTGAATGCTGAACATTTCATTTTTGTTGAACGGCTTTTGTCTCGTCCTTAACTAGACCTTTAAAATAAGATACCATACGACCATACATTTTATTTAAAAATAGAGTCACCCCCCCCCCCCACTCTAAAGTGAATATTAGGATTTATTAAGCTCCTTCTCAAATAACAATATGGTTAAATTGGGTAGATGTAATTTCCTTTTTAGCTATCTTAATACAAAGACCAAAACAAAATTTCTTCGTTAAATATTTCTTGGCTCATCAAATCCTTTAAAATTATCTGTCACAAGCCTATATGTCCCGTTTGATATTTTGTACTTACTTTTACTTCTAAAATGGATTTAAAGAAATCACCCTGGATGTGGTTAACTATCTTACTTAATAATAAAGTTACAAGTTTATTTTAACCTACCTAAAACTATAACCCGAATATATTTCGTTTCATATCATCTTTCAGCGTCTTAAGAAACCCAAAAGGACCTTGAAGACAGCACTATTAACAGGTTAAGACATAGTGCACCGAGTCTCTCTCTAGAAGCAAACAACTCCCTTCTATCGTGTCCGGGCTGTAGCAATAGAAGTGCCAAACGTTACATTCCATCAGCTTTAATTATTAACTGTAGACATCCTCATTAAGCGATGCTTAGTTAGCAGAGAGCAAGTACTGATTGTAGCAGCACTTATTTTTAATGAAATTTAACACTTTTTCAAAATTGCTTTCCATGTCATTTTAGAGCTTACAAAAATAAGTGGAGTTCCCCATTTAAAATTATGTGTACTCCCAACGGTTCAAAAGTTACCTATTGTAACATTTTAGGTGGGAATAAATTATTTGTTGCCCTATCAAATGTTTAATTTTCTGAACTTTAAGTGTCTGTTATTCTTAAACGGCTAAAGATTAAAACAAATACCCAAGAATAAAACATTCTTAAAATATTGTTTTACACCTGAAACACTTATAAAATACAGGGTTTCCCATTAACAAAAATTCAAAATTGGCCGCCATATTGGAAAAGTGGCGGCAATTTTTAACATTTTACAAAATGGATTTTTAAAACTTCATTGAAAAGAAAGGAATGTTTCCCATCTAAAGTACTCTATCATATTTATAATTGAAAAGTTAGCTATTGTAACATTTTAGGTGGGACACCCAGGTATGTGCATTTGGTATTTATCGATGAATATCAGCTTGAATAAGTCGTCTGTGTAACGGTGAAACATGTCGCATCATATTTAAGAAGGACTATTATAGATGAAAAATAAGATATTTATAACCATTTAAATTATCACTTAGAGGATCAACGAGATATCTTTCGTAAAAATATATAAATAAATAAATCGCATACCTCTGTAGTGTCTTGATACTTATCAAGTGTAGTATAACTGACTTCAAAGCATTTTCTTATCTTTTTTGTAAATAGAGTGTTGCACGACGGAGTAGATTTACGTTAACAGCTTATCCATCACTGTCAAGTGACAGACACGCTTTATAAGCGAAATATCAACTAAATTTGTTTCTTTTCATCAGATGGTTTACTATAGGATATCATGTAAATAAATAGAAAATTAATTTAAGACTGTTTTAAGAAATGTCGTGAAATAGATATTCGGATTGATAATAACAAAATGTTACGTAAACTTTCCGACTCGCCTATCCCCAATACCAAGTTAAAACAAACTAAAACTAATCTTAAAGAAAAAAATATCGTTTTGGTAGTTTTAAATAAAATTGAACAATGTTGTCTTTAAAATAAAATATTTATGTTTTTCAATAATAGCGTAAATTTGATTCACTTGTAACCATTTAATGATTCACGTGACAATATATTTAGTAATTATGTAATGGATCAAAAAATTCGATGTCTAGTTTTTGCTAGTTTATCCATTTTGAAGTGGTTTTGGAAATGTTGTATGACTTCTGTCGTATGTGCAGTGTGGTACAATACAAATGTGTAGACATCGTTTTATCAAATTTGGTATGTGGGGCCCATATAACGCGATTTCTTTTCATTTTTCTTTTATATTTTGAAATTTGGGGTTGGTTACCAAAAGAAAAAACATAAAATTAACTTCTCTAAATTGGCTATAACGGTTTTTATTGAATTTTTCTCAAATTTAGTCTTTAAGGAATCAAACATAACATATTTGTCAATATCTCGACTTATTGGCAACTTAGGAATCGAACATAACATATTGGTCGATATCTCGACTTATTGGCAACTTTAAGGAATCAAACATAACATATTGGTCGATATCTCGACTTATTGGCAACTTAGGAATCGAACATAACATATTGGTCGATATCTCGACTTATTGGCCTCTTTAAGGAATCAAACATAACATATTGGTCGATATCTCGACTTATTGGCAACTTTAAGGAATCAAACATAACATATTGGTCGATATCTCGACTTATTGGCAACTTTAAGGAATCAAACATAAGATATTGGACGATTTCTCGAATTATTGAAACATTATGGAATCAAACATAACATATTGGTCGATATCTCGACTTATTGGCAACTTTAAGGAATCAAACATAAGATATTGGACGATTTCTCGAATTATTGGCAACATTAAGGAATCAAACATAACATATTGGTCGATATCTCGACTTATTGGCAACTTTAAGGAATCAAACATAACATAGTGGTCGAATTCTCGACTTATTGGTAACTTTAAGGCATCAAGCATAACATATTGGTCAATATCTCGACTTATTGGCAACTTTAAGGAATCAAACATAACATAGTGGTCGATTTCTCGACTTATTGGCAACTTTAAGGCATCAAGCATAACATATTGGTCAATATCTCGACTTATTGGCAACTTTAAGGAATCAAACATAACATATTGGTCAATATCTCGACTTATTGTCAACTTTAAGGCATCAAGCATAACATATTGGTCAATATCTCGACTTATTGGCAACTTTAAGGAATCAAATATAACATAGTGGTCGATTTCTCGACTTATTGGCAACTTTAAGGCATCAAGCATAACATATTGGTCAATATCTCGACTTATTGGCAAATTTAAAGAAACATACATAACATATTGGTCAATATCTCGACTTATTGGCAACTTTAAGGCATCAAGCATAACATATTGGTCAATATCTCGACTTATTTGCAACTTTAAGGAATCAAACATAACATAGTGGTCGATTTCTCGACTTATTGGCAACTTTAAGGCATCAAGCATAACATATTGGTCAATATCTCGACTTATTGGCAACTTTAAGGAATCAAACATAACATATTGGTCGGTTTCTCGACTTATTGGCAACTTTAAGGAATCAAACATAACATAGTGGTCGATTTCTCGACTTATTAGAAAAAAAACGAAATTACAAGGCTGCTTCCAAATACATAATTTCTCAAAATTGATTCCCCTTATTTCGGTCAAATTTTATTGAAATGTGAATTTTCAGTGAACCGCCTGTAAAATCGATTACTGGTCAGGGATGGTCGTTAAAAAACAAAAATGAATCTTGTTCGCCCTCAACAAAAGCTCGATTTGATTCAAATATATTTTTGCGAAGTTAGATTACACCCTGTTTAGTTTTATTTTCCCCAAAGGCGGTGTCCTTGATTCAATTTCATTTTTTGATTGACAGCTATCTAAATGACATATTTGGTGACAATTAAATTTGATTAGTTTTTAATTAATTTTAGGGATAGATGAGTGAGAAAGTTTGTGCAATGTTTTAATGTGTCTGGTCTGTAGCCTAAATGGCTGAATTTATTTCCTTCTAATATGTATTATAGTTTTATTTTCCTTAATAATTTACAAATTTGAAATTTAAGTTGTTTTTTTTTAATATGAAGTAGCATTATTCTAAATGTACGTAACTTATACGAAGAATAATTAACTTCTATGACAGACAAAATCAATTTCCAGATTACCATTATGTGGTGATTATTTTAACAGCACATGTTTTAAACTAGTTATTGGGTTACAATAATCTTCTATTTTGAAAAATAAAAACAATTGTTTTTACTCATTTTACCACACATACTCGAAACTGATACAGGATTTTCAGCTAATGAACTCTGATCTTCCAACATTTCTTATTGTGGTTGGAATGACTCAAAGTATAATAAAACAAAACAAAATATTGTACTATAGTTTTTATTTATTGGGTTTCGAACAAGGCAACACTACTTGGCAACATATAATTTATGATATCGAGGACAAAGATGCAATTCCTGCAAGATGTTTGAAAGACTGGGACTGGGGAAACGTTTACTAATGGCCCCCACTTGACAATAGCCACTTGTCCGTCCCTCCCTGTAGGACTTTCATATGTTATGTTACAGTCATCGACACATGACGGGAAAAACTCTAACGAACCAAGAAACCTCGGCATCAGCACTTCAACACGAGTTTCTTCTTTTATATCTCTGGCGACGTTTATAGATAGTTTCTAATATTTAGTTTTAAATCAAACTGCAGTATTGCTTTAATAGTTTTTTTAATTGTGAACACTAACTCCCGTATCACAAATTGTGTACAATAACACAACATAAATAAACTTTTGGCATAATTTATTAGCCTACGATATTACAGTTCCCTGATGTACATTTCGGTAACCGAGTTACCATCATCGGAGGGTTCTAAACTAATATTAACAAAATAAAATTAAAGTTATAAAACTAAAATGACAATCTCCCACATACTTCAGTTCAGCTGGATCGGCCAATCATAGTTAAACCACGCCATAAACCTTTTTATGGAAACATTTATCAGTTTTTTTGTTTTTTTTTACAAATATTCAAATTTATATTTTCACGTATCTTCATTATTGCATTATTTTTCGTTATATATGTAGTTTTATGTATTATTGTAACGGTATATTATTGTTCATTATATATGTAGTTGTATGTATTATTGGTAACAGTATATTATTGTTCACCAGTTATGTGGTTTTATGTATTATTGGTAACATTATATTATTGTTCATCAGTTATGTAGTTTTATGTATCATTGGTAACAGTATAGTATTGTTCATCAGTTATGTAGTTTTATGTATTATTGGTAACATTATATTATTGTTCATCAGTTATGTAGTTTTATGTATCATTGGTAACAGTATATTATTGTTATTGATATTATTCATTAGATATGTGGTTTTATGTATTATTGGTAACAGTATATTATGGTTCATTAGATATGTTGTGTTATGTATTATTGGTAAGAGTATATTATGGTTCATTAGATATGTAGTTTTATGTATTATTGGTAACAGTATATTATTGTTCACCAGTTATGTAGTTTTATGTATTATTGGTGACAGTGTATTATTGTTCACCAGTTATGTAGTTTTATGTATTATTGATAACAGTATATTATGGTTCATTAGATATGTAGTGTTATGTGTTATTGGTAACAGTATATATTGTTCATCAGTTATGTAGTGTTATGTATTATTGGTAACAGTATATTATGGTTAATTAGATATGTAGTTTTTTGTATTATTAGTAACAGTATATTATTGTTCATTATATATGTAGTTTTTTTATATTATTGGTAACAGTATATTATTGCTCATTATATTTGTAGTTTTATGTATTATTGGTAACAGTATATTTTTGTTCATTTGTTATGTAGTGTTGTGATTATTGGTAACATTATTATTTGTAATTTTGTCCTCCGAATTAACTGTATAGTTTTATAAATTTGTAATATTTAACCTCTGTACATTCCTAAGGTCAGGGACAGATACTTTTAGCCTCTGCTAACAGATGTTTTCAAAAAGGTATGCATGCTTCGAAGTCTCTAAATTCAGAGACAGTTAAAAGAATCCAAAAATTCTAGTTATTTAGTTTAAACATTCATAAAATCAATATAGTTTTGAAAAATGTAATAGGTTATGTTCCAACATGTGTCTGTATCTTATAAACGTTAAATTTGTTGGTTTTTTTATGTTTCAGGTGAGCTTTATTATCTTAGAAAACTTTTACATTCGGTAAGTAAAAAATCCGTTTAGTTGTCCAGTTTAAGATAAAGTTAACCCTTTGAACTCTAATTATAGACCAACTTTTATGTCAGCTTTTTATATGTTAATTATATTTAAAATTAGTTTAAGAACTTCTTCTTCTTATCCGGCACTACAGGGTCTCGGCTACTCCAACGACTGTTCTCCATCCGTTTCGATCTCCCACAGCATCCTCCAGATACTCATTCCCATTCTACGCAGATCCATCTCCACTTTGCCCATCTATTTTTCGGTATCATTATTTCTGCCCTCCTTCTATTCTGGCACTCTAAAGTTCCTTTGGAACGAACGCGTCCATCAACCATTATGTTCCATCCAATACAGACTTTGAACGATATCTTTATTATTCACTATTTCTCTTCAATTTCACTGTTACTGCGTATACTCCAAATATTTTCCATGAAACTAGTTCCGGATATTCTTCTGATAAACTTTCTCTCAACAATTCCGAGTTTCCTAGCGTCAATCACTGACAAGACCCGCTCTTATGAGAGACTTGTAAATTTTAGTTGTAATATATTCACGTCATCAACGTTCTTTTCTCTTTTTTGTAAATTATTACTAAACCGTTATATATTTTTTACTTGCGATATTGCACACGGATTTGAGTCATTAATCTTGATACTTCACTAAAATTTGATAGAAATCGGTAGAACTGATTTTTAGAAATTAAGTTGTTGTTTTTTTTTAATAGCCCCATGGCCAAGTTTAGGTTTTTTTACCGATAAATCACGAAAGGCGTTGTTTAATGAAATGGCGACCTTAGAAGGTTCTTATAGTATTTTGGCTGCGGTAGAAGCTACACTTGAACAAAATTTAATCGAAATCGCACTATGAGAAAATATTAATTTTGTGTTTTTACCTAATTTAAATAAAATCGTTACACGCATTTGGGCTATAGATTTTTTCCCCTGTTTTTTTAACGGCATCATCGTATAATACAAAAAATGAAGAAAAGAACGTAAAATAAAAACTAACACTCGAATTCTCTAATCGAATCAGCGTCGAAAAAGAACAAGAATTGGTCAAGAAAGACATGATATCAAAGGTGAAATATCTGATCTAACCCTAGACTACATACAAAAAGTGTAAATTCAGCTATAATCACTCGTAACTGACAAACATACTCACTATGTACAGCCCTTGAGAGGATTGGGCTGTAGACAACAGACACACGTCAGTGACATCCATGCTTTGACCCATCATCACTTGACTTTCTCTAATAATTAATAAACAAAGCTAACCTTAACTTATTCCCATTTAATTTTTCGCTGTATAAACAACCGATAAGACTGTCAGTATATAAGGAGCGAAATAGAGTAAATACAAAATATTCCCCCCTAGGGATATCAGTTTACAAGGGAGTCGTAAATATGTTGATTCCGTTTCCCCCTCCCCCCCGGAAATATCCATTTAAGTCTCTAACGAATCACAACAATCTGTATTCCTCTTTCCGGAAATATCCGTTTCAGAGCTATAAGTTTTTACGCACAAAGCAAGAGAAACGATCTCTCCCCGACTTCACGTTAACACTGGGCAAACATATCGATTGTCGTTTATGAAATATCCGATATGGTAGGTGTATCACATGTGGACTTACTTTCTTTAGTAGGACTTTCACTATAATCAAATCTAAAATCAGAGAATACTGGGCTTAACTAATAATTTAATTACTGTATTCGATTTAAAAATCACGTAGATTTTTCTTGATTTTCTGTACAGTAAATTTAGTAAAGTTCGTAATTTATTATTACTGACAGAGTTTCTATTTACTATAAACTAATCTAGGTCTACGACGATTCGATAGTATTTATCAACTTCCGTTATTTATGCAACACAACAAAACATGAAAGTGGCCAAGGGTTACAACTAAGTCTAAGTAGTCAAAATAACCTTTAAACTATATACAGATGTGATAAAGTGAAAACCACAGTTTACAGTAACAAAAGAAATATCGAAACAGTAAGTTGAACCTAGATCAACAACTGGTCATTGTATTTTCAAGGGGATGGTTATCTAATGAAGTGATCAGAATTTCACCACCTCTGTCAATAGTTTTGCCCTACACCTTGTACTCCACGTCTTATGATGAATTGAAAATACAGGAGGAAATTAGACTTTTCAAAATATTCCTCATTTTGAAATTTACTGAGTATTTCAGTAAATAGCAATCGTCAACGTGCCAAGTACGATAGAAATCCGACTAATATATCAGATATAGACCTGCAACAAACTAAAGAACACTATGAGGAATGCAGATAAAGAAATTCACCCCTACCAAATACTCGGTCAGTTGTTGTAGATCTATAGTAGATAGATCATTACAGAGTTTAAAGAAATGTATTTAAGCTGATTAAGTTTTTGTATTTGAAACTCACTTGTTTTTATTATCTTAAAATATATATTTGGACAGCACTTAAAAGTTGAACACATTAAATTTTTAAGTGAAACTGGTTCTATGACTGAACAGTTTAAAATTTACCAACTTCAATTTACTTAACGATTTTGTCCAAAGTGCTTAAAAATTGTCAAAGAATTTTTTTTGGTCTCTATTTCATTAAGAGTTTCGTTAAAAATATTTTTGTTTACTGAAAGTTTGATCTTGAGTTCTCTCTAATTCAGGACAAATCCAAATCGTAACAAACTTTTATTTCAAAACTCTGAGCAAATAACTTGTTTTATCGGAAAGTTCATGTGGGGAAGCAATACGTGACTGTTCTTCCGAGGAAAGCTAGTTAAAAACATTAGTGGAAACTTGGATAGAATAAGTTTATCCCTGTGTTAAAGTTAACCTAACCTAAACACGGCTAATAGACATCCTTTCACGGCCAGTTCTCTGCTGAAGTAACTAATCTTATTATAGCTTTAGGCGAAGTGCTGCCTTAACGTCTTTAGATCCTCCATCTTTGATTTTATAGAGGTTAGAAACATCAGAGGTGGAAATTTGTAAACTAATAACATGAAACAAAATTCCATCAATAAATGCGTCAGGTGAGAAGGAATGGTATTACTAATTAACAACAGACATAATGCTTTTCTGTAGTTTCATTAGGTCAAAGTATAACCGAGTTATCGACAAAAAAATTTTTTGTTTCTTGTACATTTTTTGTAAAGTTAACGGTTTTCAAGATATTCCACGTTAAAAATTTGTAACGGCCGCCATTTTGAAAATTATAAAAATAAATTCTTAGTATTTGGTACACTTGAAAATCGTAACATAACAAAACGTTTATGCCAAATTTGAACTCGATATCTTATCTATTTCCAGAGTTATGGTGAGTTTTTATAAAAAAATAAAATGGCGTCTAGCTGCTTAACAAAGTGGAAATTGAAAAACATTTATTCTTCATTTTCAGCTATGAATCACACATAGAATATGAAAATGCATAGCCAGCCCAACCTTTTTGTAACACCCTGTATACGTCAAAATGTTTGGATTTTAAGACTTGTAACATGAGGTATCACTTGATCCATATTGAATTTGAAAATTCTTAGAAGTAGACTACCCTCCAAATGTGCCCTTCTGAGGTACAAAACCTTAAAATTGTTATTGTATTACCACAGGGACACACTATAGTCTTGGGTTAGATCCCTCTATTTTGTGTTTTCTATCAAGTCTCTCGTAACTAACTATTGTTATTTTCCGACACTGAAACTATTAGAGTATTCGCGGGCTAAGAGTCTTTAATTTACGTTCTTATATTCCTATTGTTTTATAAAGGTAACAATTACAAGAGGTATTATGCGTTAACAAATTATTGGGGTTTAAAATTATTTCGAATTCCTAACTAATTCGTTTACTTTACAATACATAAAGCATGGGTGTTCCATTACACCCTGTATATGTGATATAGAAAAATAATAAGGCAAAAAAATAAATTAAACTAATTTATAAAAATCTGCTGTCAGATTTCCCCTTTCTACAATCCAATACATTTCTACATTCACACTGAAATATTCGACTACATTTGGAAAATATTTTAAAATATACAATCCCATGACGCAATCTAGGAATATAAATTCGCCGACATATTCAAGACGCCTGCGGCTATAAGCGCAAACACTATTTACATTTCCTAATATTTCCTTCTCCAAGAATAATTTCCTCGAAATATCTTTGTTTTTCTTTCCAGTTCACAACGGCAACAGCAATAGACATAAAAAAGTCTGTCGGTACAAAGAGCCTATCATAATCTGCCATGGAACAAATTGCCCTTAATTCGTTTAGTTTTCAATTCCATTTCATTGGATTTTATTTCTGTGACGAACAGAAAACATAAAATATTAAAACGTGTTTTTGCACGGGATATAGCGCCGTTTTACCATTCCTTATTTTACTTTCTCACGTATTCGTAGTGATAGGTCAAAAAATCTATATTTTCCGCTGAATTATCCGTTTCGAAATCTATGGAAACAAAATTGTAGTTTTGGATATCTGACGTCCGTCCAGTGCTTCCCCTAAATGAGTCAACTGGTTTTTATACAATTTTGATACACTGTAACTTTTAAGGACTCAAACCAAATGTATTGGTCGACATCTACCCTAACCGCCGTCTGTAATTTTGGTTTTTCCAAATCACTAACGAACCATAAATGTTTTTTTTTCTTCTTTCTGTCTACCACATTGCTCATTGCTTCACACCCACACAAATTTAACTGAAATCACTACGCCGATTTTGAGAAATTATAACGTAGACGGCATCCATTGTTCATTTCTCTTTTTAAGAGATTACTTCCAAATGTTCATATCTTTCTTAAAATGGCAACCAATACGGTTTTGTTTGGCTCTTTATGGTCTACATTTTAGCAACATTTTATCAAAATTGGTAAAACCAATTTTGAATTTTCTCCTAACGACAATATAATAATGTCGGCAAAGAACAAGAATTGGTCAAGAAAGGCTCAGGATAGATGAAAGATAGTAGACTAACACAAGACTACATAAAAAGGGTGTAGATCCAGCTAGATCCTCTTGGAATTGCCAAGGCCGTATAGATCATAGTAAACTCTTGAATTATTAATTGTATACTTTCCAGGAATAGCAGATCAGTTAGATAAGTCCTATCGCCCCTGTACCCTGTAGGTGGTATATATTCAAAAGTCAACTTAGTTAATTTAGTTTTGTTTATTTTAATTAAACCAACATTTTTGGAGTGGTGGCGACCAATATATTTGTTTTGGTTTGCATATGTGATAGTTGATTTTGAGTGTAAATGTGAAGTATTTCGTATGGAAACCACCACAAATTTTGACGATATCTCAAATTATCACCAAATAACTCTCACACACACCGAATTTATTAAAATCATTTTCGGTTGTAAAATACTTCATATAAGGTATCTTGATAAATAGCAACCTTCTATCCCTCCCTTACGAAATACAAGGGTAAAAACAGTGTAGTGAAGAAAGAAAATTGTCTTTTTCTTACGTGTAATTACATAGAGACATATTTTTGGAAAATGTAGAACAATTTTCGTTTTGCGAGAAAATTTAAAATGTTTTTACATAGTTTGTTTTTTAAATGATTTATAGTTAGACAAGTTAACAATCTCTGAATATCTTGTTGCGTAGCAGTATTTGACTATGACTCAAATTCCCCCTCCCTCCCCCCCTCTTTTCGACCTTATCAACAATTGGTGACAAACTGTCTACCACTGTCCTAGTTTCAGATATTCCTTGCATAGTTGTGCGTGTAGTTTTGTTTTTAGTTATTCGTCCTGTAAACCAAATCCTATGTTTTATTTATGTGTGTATATAGTGATATAATGTTGTAAAAAGTGTTTTCGTGTGTTTATAGTAATAACTTTGTAAAGTTTTTGTTTTTTTTTGACAAAATAATGCAGATAATCAACCTTTTATATTTTGAGGTTAGGCCTACCATTTCAAAGGTAAGATACAATGTGTTATTTAGCGAGAGATGTTTAGAATTGTGAAATTTAAAACTAATACCAATGATTTATGTAGTTTTACTTTCTCACTGTATATATGAAGAGCGAGTATTACGATTGGAGAAAAACTATTTTTAGATTTCGTAAATATTTCCGTTCTTATCTTTCGAGTCGAATAAACAATTTATTCAATTTAAAATTTGTCTCAAACACTTAGTTTCACAATCGCTACTCAAAATTGACCAGATCAGAGTTTCTCTCCATAAAAAATAAATATGATCGTAGTTTTAGATGAGTAAAACAAAGCAAAACCTTTTTTTAAAGACTGTGTGAAATTAGTTCTCCTTTGTCTGATTGCACCAAGGAATAAATACGAGCAATGATACGTTTCCTCAATTCAGAAGGTGTGAAACCAGCAGAGATTATTTTATGAATATAAGACCAAAAACCTGCTTCCAGAAAGAAATTAAATTCTCATTAAAAGATGGACTAAGTGCATAGAAGTAGGAAGGGATTATGTTGAAAAGTAATGCTATTATTATTTATGTAAGTACAATAAATATAGATTTTTTTCAATTTCACTTTTTTAATGACTTACTCTGATTATTGTTGATTTTTAGGGCTCTTGTGTTTTTATAAATAATAATAACAACATTAGAATCGACACCTGAATTATCAGTCGTATTTTAGAGCTCATAACAAACATTTTGGTACCGGTTTCATTAAAATATGTTCATTAGATCTTGGGATATTTTTCAAAAAACTATTTTTTGGAATATGTTCTGAACATTTTGTAAACTACGAAATGTATACTTTTATTACCTCCTCAAATTATAACAAGATTTCTCTCAGAAAGGAAATAAATGAGTCCGAAGAGTCGCTTTTTAAAGGTAGGGTGTAAAAGGTGTAAGAAATCGACAAAAAAAAGTGTGAATTTTTTGAAAACATATTGTAAACTTTTAAAGATTATAAAATTCTTTACATTTTGGTTTTCTATTTATTTCGCTTAAAATTTACCTTTTCAATATCCCTCCGAAATTAGCCTCAATGTCGCGATTGTTTTTACTCTCATTAATTGTTAACAACTCGAAAAATATACGTTGAATTGAAAATTACAAAAATACATATTTCAGAAAATGTATTTGCTTTGACTTTGTCTTCACGTACATGATGAAAATTTACAAAATTTCGAATAATTTTAACCCCCTTAAAAATTACTATTAAGAGAAATCATCGTTTTCTTAAAGAAGATTTATTTTAAAGTTACAATACAAATTAAATATTTTTTATATACCGGACAAAGCACTTATCAGATTTTTTTATCAATAATATTACTGCACAATATTTGATCCCAGATCAATCAATCTTGAATACGTTTATCGGCATTCATCCCTTGATGTCGTTTGTACAGCTGGCTAAATAATGCATCACTTTCAAAACACAGATTTCCTCCTCCATTTTAAATTATAACTCGCTCTTAACAAGGCCACGTTTGTAACGTTCATAAAACGTAACAAAATAAAGTTTTCTTTGAAGATTATTCTTTTTACGTTCAAGTAAGAACGAAGGACATCTTTGCACAGTAAACGTCACGTCTTTTACGGTAAAAAAAAAACGCGAAGGGAAAGTTGACTAACGTAAGGGAAAAACTTTTCACTCATCTCTTATTATAGATGAAGACAGTTAAAGTTTTTTTTACAGGTGAAGTTTTCCAGTAGTAATATTCGTCATGCGAAAATACAAGAGGGAAATGTTATAGTAGTCATTTAGGCAATAAAGTCCCTCGACAAAGGCTTTGTTATTTCGTAATCGCCTTTTGATTGCTCTTGATTCAGGCTATTGTAATCTTATGCAGGAAAAGTCCGACACTCGAGGCAATGAAAGAGTTATTTGTGTTGTCTTGATATGTTATTGGTGTAATTTGTTTTGACATTTTAAATTATTTGTATAGAGTGCGTCTTTTAAATAGAGACAGATGTGTATTTCAATAAAAGGGTCAAGCGTCTGCTAACCGCACGACTTAGGGTCCGTAAACATGTAAAAATAGTTATTTAAGTGGCAGTTCAAAGTGTACAGACACGAGCGTGATAATATGGTGGTTCTTGGTTTTACCTAGGGACCCTAATAAAGAGAAATCAATGTTCAATTCATCTTAAAACGGCTAATGAATTGATTGTCTCACATCTCGCAAAAACTGCTTTCAAAACTTATACGCTGCGTATCTTGTGGGTAATTTGAATTGTATTTCACACTGTAATTTAATTTCTAATCCATTTTTTTTTTTCAAATTTGTAGATCACACCTTGTTCAAGTTAGAGAGAGGAGGGAACATGATATTTGATATTTGATATTTGGCCAAACCCTAACATATTAATTTCTTCGTCAAATAAACAATACATATTCGTAATCAGAATAACGTATAGTTGTATTTGGTTCCCTACACACACATATTTTTTTTCAATTCCACTCAATAGTTTTTGCTCTTCAACTACCCCAAGGTTCTTCTTTTTTTTATACTCGTGTATTTTTCCTACATGTGGGACAATACAAATAATATAAATAGAAAATATTGAAATATATAGAATTTATCGTTTTATCTGTGTAGTCTGGTTGCAAAAATTACAGACAGACACACAGGTGAAATTGTAAAGGCCCTTGGTTTTACCTATGAACCCTAAAAGCGGCATGCTTGGAAGAGAATTGTTATAGATATTACATGGAAAGAGAAATAAAATAGTATTATATTTTTTGTTTTTTCTATGTATTCAATGTCTTTTGAAGGTCAATTCAATTTCTGTAAATAGATTTTGTAAATATTTATTGTTTGTACATTAATTTTTAACGCTGAAATGAATCCGACTTTAGGTTTTCAAAATATTTATCAGAATATGTGTAGACTTCTTGACCGTCAAGAATTTATTTCTTGAAAAAAAAACAGGAGAGGGGAAACAGTGCGAGGTTAGGCGCAAAGAAGGTCAAATTAGGTACTTTGTACAATAGTTTTTATGTTGACTTTGTGTGTTTTTTCTGGTTTAATTTTATAAGGATTTTGCTTTTCCATCACGACTTTCCTTGACATTATCCTGAAGCAGATTTTTTGTTTGTTTTCTTTTAGCACTGTATTGTATTTAGTTTTTGTAAAATGTACAAGAAAATAAATAAATATAAAAACCATCTCTTTTAGAGCAAACAAATTGATTATTTTAACCTATTAAACCGTAAATTATTTTGTTTATACTTTGATATGACTTTTTTCACTGGAACGAAATCATTGGAAATAATGCTTATTCATTTTCTGAGCTTTTACAAAGTTAAAATAAACCGTTTCCGTCTCTTACGGTTGTCAAATTAGTCCCTTACAAAACTGATGTTTTTTTCCTAAATTAAATTCTTAAAAGTCAAGAACTCTCATAATACTTTCTTAAATAGGGTGCTATATTGAAAAATTAAGGCCGGATTAAAGATATTGTGAAATAATAATTTCTCATTGATTACGGATAGAATATGCAGGAAGAGTATAGATTTGTATTTTTAAAATTTATTTGAACATCAAATGATAAATACCGAACAAAAAGTTAATAGTGTCATTTTTATTGCCCCTCTAGGGTATATCAGACAACATTTTATTTAATACATTTTTCTACAAATCTTGCTGTTTTGGAGATTCACTCGTCTCAAAGAAAAGAAATATAGAAATAATTGTTTTTTTATTGATAAGGGGAGATCATTCAATACCAATTTATCACTATAAAAAATATCAATCATAAAGGTTTACATTTGTTTCTTTCTCATGTTAGATAAATAAAGACATTTTCACGGTAACGGCTGTGAATAAATTTTTTGATTTTGTCGATGAGTCACTGTAACGTTATTGCAAATGTTTTTACACGATATTATTTATTAAGACAATTATTTGACTTAACTATCTCAGACATTACTTCCATGGCCTCTAGTCCTCAGAAGCATTACTTTCTTCTGATTGGTTTAATGATATCAACAAGTAAAACGTGTATTTGTATTCAATAGATCCTTCCCTAAACTTCCCGATAATTTGACTTGATTCCCTTTCTTCCTTCAGGATCTTCTCTTTAATTAACTCAACCCTTGATGCCTTTAATTCCCATTGAGAATGGCTGTTGATATCCTGCTTGAAGTTCTAATACTCCACTGCTATAAAGTTGAAAGTTATGGGTCCTACGGGATAATAGCTTCCAATGTGCTCTGTAGTATTCTTAAGTAGTTAAGGCCAAACTGGTTTGGCTTGAGTAAATGGGGGTGAGGTAGTCAGCTTCATTATTTTTTTGTGCCACGATATATTGGGAACATAAATGTAGGAAATAATTTTCTGTTAGTATCGATTTTTCCAGAATTTGTTTGAACAATTTCTTCGTTTTTGATCCTAGACTTTATTTAACTCCTAATTATGTATGTGTAATACCAGAAGTCCAAAAATCATTGCATTTTTTTCTTCTAAATCATAGTTATTTCAAACTTTTCAAATAAAACAACAAATATTTTATTTTTAATTTGTTTAAATATTCTAGTTATTGCCTTCTACATTCACACATTGGATTCTATTTTTCCAGTGTTGTTTAAAGGCGAGATACCTCTCGGTCATCATCGTTTTATATAAATAGAAATAAAACAAACTTAAAATAATGAATCCTAGATCTCGAATACTCCAATAGCATCAGGGTCGGATAAGAACAAGAATTGGTCAAGAAATGACTTATAGAAAAGATAAGAGGGATCTAACCCAAGACTACTTGACAAAAGGTGTACATCCAGCTAGGAAACTTAAGGATTGCCACCCCCTTATTCACTATAAGTGGTATACATTTCAGGAAAATCATTTCAACATCATACATTCATTCCCTCTCTCAAAAAACAAATTTCCATAACCGTTAGATCATGTCACTTAGGACCGCCCACTCAACACAATTACTCTGTTCGAGAAAGTTACACATAGAAAATGCGAACAATGTGTGAATGGTGAAATGGAGTTGACACAAGGGCTTTATTACTCTAATGTTTTAGAAGTATCTTTTATATCTTCTTGACGAAAAACACTTATTTCAATTCAATACATCTAATAAATTCACAATATAATTTGTCAGCATTCATTTCATCAGATGATTATATCTTGTTGATTAAATAATCTTGGTTGGTTTCTCAACCTAGACTGTCACAAATTGTAACCTATTTTGTAAATTGACAAGTGATTGCAATAAAACACAGCAATTTCTGTAATCTTTAACAATTGTGATTGTTGTAATCATGGAGTAAACGTTAGCTGTTTGTGATTGTGAGGAAAGTCTGCACTTGCATTATGTATACGTGATTTAATGAAAGTTTAAGCTATATTACCTTTGTCGTTGATTTGTGGAGGAAAGATCTCATCTAACTCTCTTTGTTTCAAGCATCTTTCAGTTACGTCCTTTTCCAGCACCATACTTTCTTTGACCCTGAAGGATCCACAACACACATTTTACTTCCCCAAACACGAAGTGTAAGGTAAGATTGCTAATCGCAAGAAATTTCGGCGTCTGTTTTTTTGGCTAATCTTTACGTCTATTGCCTCAGGGCAATGAAAAGGTGATTATCGACATACCGTCGTTATTGTCGACTTATTTAAGCACGTAAAAGTTAAGATAGAAACGCGGAATTTGTTACAGGGGAAGATAGAGTGTCATATAAAACCTACAAATTTTCGATTTTATAGAAATCATTTCGAACGGTTTTGATAGAAGTTTGCTAAAAATAAGTGCAATATTTCAAAATCGGGTCGTTTATGAATTTTTATTTTATTAAAATTTTATCGAAATCAGGTTCTCTGATTTTGAGATCATAGAACGTTTATGGCGGCAATCGTGATGATTTCTCTTTCTTTTGACCCATGAGTTCCAAACTGAATTTTCTTTTAGGAGATGTAAACCCGGTCATCCTAAGAGGTTACATTTTAAATCGTAAGATAATTATGATAAAATCACAATTTTAGGTTTTGGTATATTTGTATTTCCTATCGAATTTTGAATTATCGAAAAGATAAGGAAGAACAACATCTCAAGATATGACCACGAAATCTGCTCGACAAAAAAAAAAAAAATCGACCTATGTACATAGATTTGATAAAGTAAAGGCAATACGTAAATAAATATTTTTAATATTCACCTCAATAAACCGTTAGGACACGTTCTTTTGGCTTCATCCCTTCAACAATCATTTGTTTCCTCTTCTTTATGTAGTGCAGTCCTGTGTCTTAGGTTATAGTTTTAGTGAACTAACATGCACCTAGGCTAGGTTGGTGTTATCACTTGTGTATGCTTTAGTTTTATCAGTTGATAACGGAAGTTGATTTATAGTCTCAAAACGTCGTGCATTAGTTTTAATGAATCGTTAAAATAAGAAACACTTTGGGCTCCGGAGATCTCAAAATATTTCAGAAACAAATTCGACATAGATTTTGTTCAAAAACAATTGTTTAAATTAAAAATTCTCCACAGTAAACGTGTTATTTGAGAACGTTTCAATGACTAAGTCGTCATCCTCAGTTGGTACTTGTAAACAAACAGTTGGCACTTCATCTCCTTGGTTCATAGCTGAGGATGATGACTCGGTCACTGAAACCTTCGTCTTAAACAAATAAAGTGTTTATTGTGGAAAATTATGTTTTATTTATTTACTAAGAATTTATTTTATATTACGTATGCTTAAGAAAATTGTAAATAAATATTCAATATGATATATATATATATATTATTTTACTAAATTCGAATTATAATGTAAACAGTTTTTGTCTCTAAGATAAATTTGTCGGTACACCCTGAAAATAAGGTGTAGCAGTCTAAAAGAGATACCAGACTGTACAAGTATTGGAGTTGACGTCTGCAGTTAAGGGTTTGGGGCGGGGGCTCAATATCACACCCAATATCCGGGCAATCAACACTCGAGAATTTGACTCTTCCATGTGGAAAAACTTTCTTGAATTGCTGTTTGAAAACTAAAGTACAACGAGAGAAGGGACGGGACGCTGGGTGTAGGGTTGTCATTATTATTATTTTTTTAATAATGATATAGAGAACGCCATTAAATAGAGGCGAGTAAAGGGGGTGGGGGTTGTCAACGAGATAATGAAGTGGAAATATAAATAGCATAATATTCTGTAGCTTATATACAGTATAGAAGTATTGTATTACAGCCCTTGATCGTTTTTAACCATCGATTGTTTAAAAAAATATGAATAACAGCGGAGAAAAATTATAATGGTTTCCCGAGACAACAGATCCTAAAATTTGGTTTTTAATATCTTATCTGTCGTCTGTTCAGTGTTCCACAAACGCGTGCAACTTTAATCAAGTTTCTTATTTAGGCGTATTTTGAACATATCTCGGTACTTTTTTCATATTTTGAAAACTCATATTTTCGGGGGAGCTGCCATAGTCACAAAATACAATATTACTATTTTCTCAAAACCGGCTATGATGGTTTTATATAAATTTAGCTCATGTGCAGCCTCTGAGGTCCCAAACTAAACGTATTGGTCGTCATCTATCTAAAAATTCCGGTTTGCGAGTTATCGACAATTTTTTTTTAAATACTTTATTTCTCAAAATCGTTTCTACCGATTTCGTTAAAATTTTTGTAAAACGAATCGTTTCCAGTTAAGAATTTTGAATCATTACATTTGTGTGGTTATTTCATCAAAGGACTGCAATATACGAAAGATGGATTGTTAATATCAAATTAACGTATATTTTAAAAATAATATCAAGTTCTGAGGTTCACTTTAGCATCAAGTGTTGATTTACTTCTCGGTTCATTTCCCTTCGATTTCTGCCATTGACATTTTCTCGTTAACCAGTAAGTCTTCTTGTAGCAGGCATTGTCCATGCAATAGTCGTACATTAACAATAAGCCATATAAACCGTTAATTTTTACAAGATGTATGTGTAATATACAGTATGTACATTTAAGTCGTTCACTTTTTCGTAATAGAAAATTCAGACCCAATTGTTGCATGTTAACAGTAAGCCATATAAACTGTTTAATGTAAGCAATCAATCAGAACACAACGTGAATCCCGATAAGTAAAGTAACACTGCTTAAGTTAACCTATAAAACACAATTTAAAACAGCAGTTAGGCCTATATAAATTATTTAAAAACAGCGTATTTGAGAATTTATAACAGCTGTTTCAAATTATTTTTGTTGTGAAACATGTTATTTATCCGTAACAGGTTTGTTATTTAAATGATAAAATAAGTGTTTTCAAGGAAAATTAATATGTTTTACAAGTCTGCAGATAACGGTGTTTAATTTGATACCTCAATCATTAAAATCGCCCGTATAGTAAGTGACACTAACCCGGGTACAAAATCGCAAGCAAATAAATATTTAGCTTCTGGAATGATTGGAAAAATAATAAAAATACGACTTATTTTTTTAGGACGCGTTTATGACACAAGCGGAGCAAGTTTAAGACGAATTTAATTATTTTAACAACTTCCAAGTTTCCTTTTTAACTTTCTGACTGACAACAACCGTACAGACATTTTGATAATTAATTTTTAGTTGATTTTAGAGATGGGCTATTGAAAAAGGTTGTGCAATGTTTTAGTAACTTATTATTTTTCTTATTTGGGGTTAAGACAAGCATGCAGTATCCTCAGTGCAGGAAATCTCTGGAATAAATGATTTATAACAGTTAAATTAAATTTGCAAAGTTTTCTATTTAATATCTCAAAATCTAATGGACAGATTTTGATAAAACCAGTCCTATTTTTTTTTTTTTTTTTTTTTTTTTTTTAGAGCAAATATAACTGTATCTTTATAAATAATTGATAATAAAATCTTTGCTATTGGTATATTGCTTGTATCGAGTAGAAACAACACATAAAAGGCAAATCAAAATACTTAAATTAACCTTAAAAAATTGCAGTTAACGCCTGAAAATTTTATAGCTTTATGTAGTTTTGTGGCTTTATAAAATTATGTCTTTTCGATTAAAACTATTCTTACTAGACTTTTAGATTTTTGTTCTTTTTCTTTCAGAACGTAAAACGAAAAATAAATTAATTTTTAAAAAATAATAAAATTAATAACTATTAAAATTATGAGGTCGAGTCAAACATATTTTTTCGCGTACTGGACAACTAAATGAAAATATATTCCAGTCTTATGCCCCACCCTGTATACAAGAGTTGGAATCCTGTTATCCCTCATAGTAAATTGAATACTTTAAATTACAAAATCTGACAAATCTTGTGATCCCACAACCTCTCTGTTGCACTTATCCACAATAAATGAGACAATTCCAGGAACATGCATACAGACATACAATGCTTCTTCTATTGTAGACAGTAATTTATTCGGTGCATGCATTGAAGGTATTGTTTCAACTGTAATGTCTACAATGAATTTAGAATGTATCCCAGTCACCAAGCAGAGTGATTTCTTGGTAAATAATAACAGTGGTAGTTCTGTCTACCAGTAGGGCTCGCTTTTTAGATGTTAGGTTCTAAATGGCGGATTAATATTAGCACCGAAATTCGAAATTTTAAAGTAAAAGCTACTGCGCTTTAACTAACGTGTAGGCTACAGAATTGTAAGTTTTAATTTTAATACGGACTTAATTTACACCTTATACAGGGTCGATCGAAGTTAAAGTTAAAATATTTTTTGGGAATAAAGGACATGCTATTAGTGATAAAACAGTTCCTATTTTAATTTCCTACTCCAAACACCCTTGGTTTTAACATGTCTAAAGTTTTTTTCTTACAAATCGTACTTCTTCCAGTAAAACTGCAAATGTAAGTTGAGAATATTTTGAAAAGAAACACTAGTTACTTGAGTGGTTCTATTTATTTATACTCCAGTGTTTACCTGGTATTATTTATGTTGATTTTTTGGGGAAAAATTGTTGTTTCTTCTTCATTAAAAAAGGGAGCAAACTAGTGCTATGATGATTGTATGTTGTTTTGTTTTTTTACTTACTCTTTCACCATCAGCGAAAGTTTTTCCTTCTTCATATTCAGACTACAAGAATTCTTGTACAATGAAAACTACCTGAAGGTTATCGTACATCGCTTATTAAGACAGGGACTTTTTATATTATTTTAAATTATATCCTGAATTAAAGCGTAATAGAGAGTTTAATTTTAATATTAGTTATTTCTAAATTACGATCAATTACAATTTAAGCGATAATTTTCAAAAAAATTTACATCTATTGTACGAGTATCACAAGGTTAGTCTTGTTGTAAATTTAATTTAGATTCTGAAAATGAAGTCAAACTTTGCAAAATGTTCACAGAAAAGCAAGCAATTGCAGTTTTACTGACAGAAATAACAATTGTATTACAATTTTATGCCAAAGGCGTTTAGATTAGGGAATTATAATATGCGCTGTTTTATTACTACTTTACCCCCAACACATTTATTTCGATACACCCTGTATAAACAGACGCGTATATAATGAGAAAAATTGATAACAAATGCCTCCATTGACAGGATCGATGAACATTTAATGGCCTCAGATATCCACGTATCAAAAAGAGTGATCGAAAAACTGAAATGAATATATTTGTGAATCATTGATTTCGTCCACCGTCACTAATACTTCTCTCTATCCAGAGTGTCAAAATAAAATAAGCCTTTCCCGGATAAAATAAATTACAAGAAAATTGTATCGATGGGAAATGTAATCTTTTCCCACGTCGGTATTAATAACTTTTACAGCTTAGGCTTAGCCGGTGCACCAGTCTTGCCAACATAAATTATATAGATACATTGCTCGTGTTAATGTACTTTATGTGTACTGCTGACGTTCGTAGCAATTAGTGTAAAATATTGTTATTGTAATTGTTGTACGGTAATATAGTTGCTTTGTGGGATTTATGTATGTACTTAGGTGAAAACTTTGGAGTGGATAAAATGTAAAAATTCACTTGATTTAATTCGTTTATCACTAGTTCACAAATGGAGCTTTACGAATGAGTGATTTCTAGACGTGGCTTTATTTCACTCCACAACTTTCCCCTCTGATTCATCACCACACTTCTTCAATTTAAAAGTAGGAACGTGGGGCTGCCGGGGTTAAGGCTGGAGGCTCGTCAACCTTTCACCCAATCAAATACGAGCAGTAGTCATAGTTACGAGAACGTTGCCATATTTTAGAGAACACACTAAATAGCACTATTTAGATTTTAGGCTGTTTCAAGTGATTTATCTAACTCGAAGGTTGTCACACCTTACAATAAATAGACTCTACTCATTGTTCTTAAAGTAACTACGCTCCAACACATTATCGAAACTTGCAAAAATAAGAATATACAAGTAAATTTTAAAATCGATTGTTACTGTCCAGAAACAGGGACTCCTGTAAAAGAAAATATGGTCAAATTATGGAAATGGGAGCGAAAAATATTAAGATACATCTTTGGACCAATTTGGTGGGTAGTGTGTGTAGAATTAAATGTAATATAGAGCTACAAGAAATCTACAAAGAACTACATATAGGTAGTAGTCTGCATAATCGTAATGCTATTGAGTTGGCTGGGATATGTATAAAGAATGGGATACTCCGATGGTAAATTAAATATTTATGGATAAAAAGGAGGAAGAAGAATACCTGAGAATGTGGAGGAGGATTTGGGGTCATGGTATTGAGCAGATCGAGAAGACTTCCCTGTGACAGGAATGAGTAAAAGCGAATTCTACAGGAGGCCAAGAGAACTTGGTTGTAGCGCCAGTGGAAGAAGGTTAGTCATGCACTTGTACACTTAAAATCGGAGTTTACATATAATTTACAAGATTATTTTATAAAAGTAAAAGAAAACAGTCGCCCTCTGATGTCAGTAATACAAGTTGTTTTCAAAATAACAGAAACGTTGTAAATGAAATTGGAAAAGGAACAAAATTTTCATATTTAATTTCTACTTACAAAAACCTCAAGGGGTTATATAGTGAGTACAGCTTCGCGATCCCAAGGGAATCAAGCTGGATCTACCCCTTTCTTCATGTAGTCTTGGATAAGATCCCTCTCTTTCATCTTTCTTTTCAGTTCTCTTTTGTCCAACTCTTGTTCTTTTCCGATCCTAACGATATTAGAACTAGTTATTCCTGGACTAAGGGTCATTATTTTACGTTCTTTCCTTCCTTTTTTTATTAGGCATTGATGACCGAAAGGCCTTTAAGGAACAATAGTAAAATAATCTTCTTGCAAATACTTTAATTTTTAAAGATTTTTTAACATTATTTAAAAAAATATGTCATTTTAACAATTGCTAAAGTGTTCAGCTTCACATTAGAGTTGGTTAAGAAATATATTTGAAAATAATGTTACACTATATTGTAAAATAACATAAAACTTTAAAATTTGGTACGCAGACTGAAAATACGATTTCACTGATATGATTATCCTGTATTTTTTTCTCCGAAGTTTGAATGTCACTGTTGGTTTATTTCAGTGTAGAGCAAAACAAAATTGTAACAAACTTTTATTTCAAAACTCTGAGCAAATAACTTGTTTTATCGGAAAGTTCATGTGGGGAAGCAATACGTGACTGTTCTTCCGAGGAAAGCTAGTTAAAAACATTAGTGGAAACTTGGATAGAATAAGTTTATCCCTGTGTTAAAGTTAACCTAACCTAAACACGGCTAATAGACATCCTTTCACGGCCAGTTCTCTGCTGAAGTAACTAATCTTATTATAGCTTTAGGCGAAGTGCTGCCTTAACGTCTTTAGATCCTCCATCTTTGATTTTATAGAGGTTAGAAACATCAGAGGTGGAAATTAGTAAACTAATAACATGAAACAAAATTCCATCAATAAATGCGTCAGGTGAGAAGGAAGATGGTATTACTAATTGTTTTAATATTAATGCAATATTAAGTATTAATTGTGTGCTGTTATGATTTTAAGGCGAAAAGCCACGCTGTTTTCAACGTCTTAAAATAGAACTCCTACCCCTCGAATTATCTAATAGCATCAGATTCGGAAGGGAATAAAAGTTGGTCAAGAGACCTGATAGGATTGATGAAAGAGAAAGCTCTAACTCAAGACTAGATGAAGAAAGACCCATCTACTGTACCTAGAGATTCCTAAACCCCAGAGCCCCTATGAATAATAGGGGCTCTCTATGAGCCCCAGAGAGACAATAAACCTGTATTACAATTTACTTTAAGGTTTATCTGTGTAGCATCTTCTTACGGCTTTCATTTTGGTTCTTATGTCAATAACGATTATCCCAAATATCAAAGCTGAGGAAAAAAGAACAGGGTCTATTGTAAGAAGTCCCTTATGGTATGTCTTGACTGACACTCAACCCTTATCTCTAGACAAAAACTTCAGGAGTACAGAATCGATTAGCTAGCCAGACTATTGTGAAGGATATGAATTACCAGGCTCATGAAGGCTGATATGTCGAAAATCATATAAAATGGGTCTCCCTACTTTGATCCAACCTTTATCTAGTATAAGACCACTCTTTCCTCATCTCATCTTTCTATCGTTTCTTCTAGTCTGTCGTGGAAGTTTAAGAGTACAAAACTGCCAGTGTGTTGGTGCAGACTTCCACCCCTCTCACGAACTAAACTGCTTAGAACAAGGAGCTTGGTTTTCTAACCTCACTCCTGTAATGGATGTTCAATTTTATTTTAAGGTAAGAAACCTCGCTGTCATCCTAATTGCCTGAAGAAAAGAGTATATAATAAAACTCCCCTAGTCGTTGAGTACTGTAATAACTTCTGTATCAAAGAGTTCAAGAGTTAGTTAAGAGTGACCCGATAAGAATGATGAAAACTCCCCTAGTCGTTGAATACTGTAATCAGAAGACTTCAGGAGTTAGTTAGGTGTGAGCTGATAAGAAGGATGAAAAATCCCCTATTCGTTGAGTACTGTAATAACGTCTGTATCAGAAGAGTTCAAGAGTTAGTTAAGGGTGACCCGATAAGAATGATGAAAACTCCCCTAGTCGTTGAATACTGTAATCAGAAGACTTCAGGAGTTAGTTAGGTGTGAGCTGATAAGAAGGATGAAAAATCCCCTATTCGTTGAGTACTGTAATAACGTCTGTATCAGAAGAGTTCAAGAGTTAGTTAAGGGTGACCCGATAAGAATGATGAAAACTCCCCTAGTCGTTGAATACTGTAATCAGAAGACTTCAGGAGTTAGTTAGGTGTGAGCTGATAAGAAGGATGAAAAATCCCCTATTCGTTGAGTACTGTAATAACGTCTGTATCAGAAGAGTTCAAGAGTTAGTTAAGGGTGACCCGATAAGAAGGATGAAAACTCCCCTAGTCGTTGAATACTATAATAACTTCTGTATCAAAGAGTTCAAGAGTTAGTTAAGGGTGACCCGATAAGAAGGATGAAAAATCCCCTAGTCGTTGAATACTATAATAACGTCTGTATCAGAAGAGTTCAAGAGTTAGTTAAGGGTGACCCGATAAGAAGGATGAAAAATCCCCTAGTCGTTTAATACTATAATAACATCTGTATCAGAAGAGTTCAAGAGTTAGTTTAGAGTGACCCGATAAGAAGGATGAAAAATCCCCTAGTCGTTGAATACTGTAATAACGTCTGTATCAGAAGAGTTCAAGAGTTAGTTAAGGGTGACCCGATAAGAAGGATGAAAAATCCCCTAGTCGTTGAATACTGTAATAACGTCTGTATCAGAAGAGTTCAAGAGTTAGTTAAGGGTGACCCGATAAGAAGGATGAAAAATCCCCTAGTCGTTGAATACTGTAATAACGTCTGTATCAGAAGAGTTCAAGAGTTAGTTAAGTGTGAGCTGATAAGAAGGATGAAAAATCCCCTAGTCGTTGAATACTGTAATAACGTCTGTATCAGAAGAGTTCAAGAGTTAGTTAAGTGTGAGCTGATAAGAAGGATGAAAAAATTGGGATCTTAACCCAGACCAGATGAAGAAAGTCGTAGATCCAGTTAAGATAACTTCGGATTGGTCTACCCTTACTCACTATAAATGATCCCCCGAGTGTTAGGGATGTTCAAAACCGACACATATACCTCCATTACAATCTCATTCGATTAACGATGGATTAAGATTCTCAGTTTAGCACTTGGAAAATCACTCCTGACTATTTACTCTACGGTATTGTTTCTAATACAAATACATATATCCAGACGAAAAGGTTGAGATTGAATTAAAATAAAAGAAAGCTCAATGTTCAATGTTCCTGATTGTTAATAACGGAAGATAACAACAAGGTTTTGCTGAAACGTTGTTTTCCAAAATAGGCTTACTGATTTCATTAAAATTTTATTAACATGCGAACATTACAGACGGCAAATCCTTGTGCAAAATAATAGATAATTATAGTTAATGAATAACTATAAAAAAAGAAAAGAAAACTAAACTTCAAATGATCGCTGACACTTAAACTTAATTTCATCTTAAAATATTTGTACTAAAGAATAAGTTTATTAACACAAGTGAAACCGGCTTGGACACTATTAAATATCTTTTAAAATAATTTACAAAATCTGAGACGGTTTTTTACCGACAACTACTAAACGTAAATTTTTGAACACGTATAGTTTTGTTGTTCGGTTTGTATTTCTATTCTAATAGGTGTGTTAGAAAGTAATTTTATCTTAACTTATCAATTGAAATGTTATTTTACTAATTATATATGATGTTTGTTTTAGGTTCGTACTTTTTACACACTTTTTGCTATTTCCATTTGGTAAGTGTAATATTTATATTAATAAATACTATATATAATTATAATAAGCATGTTAAATGTTACAACAATAATATCTAAGTTGGGTGATATTCCTTCCTTCTCCTTATGATAGTTCAAATAGTAGACAGATGATCATGTAGTATTTATTTGTGTATTTCGGTGCTCATATATAAGTGTTTATCTCTAATGTTCTGTGTAATAAATCCTCCATGTGTATTTTTTTATCCACGACAAAGGTGAATTGTTCCATTTTCAACTCATGAAAATTGCTGGCATTGTCAAATTTTGTTATTGATTTGTACGTAGACAGGTTTAAAACGAAAAGGTATCTATTTATTTCGAAATTTTAAACGTCATTTAACAATTTGAAAAAATGTTCTAGCATTATGCTACGCATATACCTCATCTTAAAAGTATTAAATTTGAGTTCAGACCAAGATATTTTAATTTACAATTTTCCCTTGTATACGTCCTGAGAAAAACACATATACAGGAGGAGTCCCTTTACCATCTGTTTGCAAGATTTAATGGTGGTTTGATTTTTATTTTAAAGTAAAAATGAGTTTAAAAACAGTATTAAAATTTGCTATAAATGGTGTGCACTTTAAACCACCAAAAGCTAAAATTAGTAAAATAGGTAAGATAATGTTCCGGTGAGATTTATATATATAAGGAATTCGTCTATAGAGTTGCCGCTTTTGCCATACAAATGCCACATCTAAAAAACAGCGTTGTTTACAGTTTATTTGAAATAGATTCTTTTTAATGTGGCAGAAAATAAAATATGGCAAATGGTACCACCATCTTAACAAATAAAATGAGGCATTAACAAAAATGTTTTAAGTATCTGTTTATATTGTTCTAGCTGGATCTACACCTTTTTTCATGTAGTCTTGTGGTAGATCTCTCTGTTTCATATTTCGGTCGAGTTTCTCTTGACCAATCCTTGTTCTCTTCTGACTCTAACGCTTAGTGTATTCGAGGGCGAATGGTTTTTTAAATGTTTTTTTTATAAGGCGATGATGATCGATAGAATATTGTAAAAATATTTTTCTTGACGTTAAAATTATGCATCAATTTCCCATTCATTTTTATTTAATAAATATTTTTGTTTAAAATGTTATTCTTATAAACGAAGAATCCAAGATGGATGTTGGGTTTGAAAAGCTTTGACAATTAAAACCATCTTTATAATTGCCGTATCTAAAAAAAAAAAAAAAGTAAATAATTAAGTAAGGGTAAAGTAGGCAATAAGATTACTTCATTTGTAAGACTTTTGCATAAGCTACCCCTTCACAATAATTCTGTAGAAATCATATTAGAAAATAATGTTTAGTTTTTGTACGATGATGAATTGATTTTGAATTTCTGTGATATGGACATTAATAATTTATGGTATCGTGGTTTTACTCTCTCCCTGTGTATTAAGATATATATATCCGGGATATCTATTGAATTGCGTTTATATAATTTTAAATGGAATATTTTTATTTATCTTATCCAAAGAACGTAGTAGCTTTCACGTTTTCACGGTATGCATTCTTGTTTTTTAGTGTATTCGTATGTATATTCAGATTATATCAAAATCCAGTTCTTAACCTAAAAAAGTTGTTTTAATTGTATTTATGGGGGGGGGAGCACTTTAGTGTAACACCCTGTAACCCTGTGTACCCACATAACAATTTGACAGTTGTGTTACATTTTAATGACGTATCGTAGACTTTTTTTTCAGACGTGGGTTACTGAGACTCTTCTATTTTACTTTTCTTCTGTACGAAATGTACTAACTAAATGTATTAACTAAAAATGTATTAACTAAAAAACGCTTTTTTAGGAAATAAAAATTTGAGGCCTGTCGTAGAGATTTGAATTTTCTCTTGAATTGTAGCTATAAATACGAATATGTATTGAAAAAACTAAAATAAGAACACTTTTGCAACTTCAATTGTTAATATTAGGTTTTTGTTTTTTGTATAACTTATAATATTACTAAGACTACCTCGAGATCAAAATTGTTTTATGTTTTGTTATTGTACTATTTCTCCTTTTTTGCAATTCATACTTTAAATACTTATTATGTAAAGTATGAATAGTTTATTTTTACCCAGAGGTGTAGCTCAATTATTGTTGGTTTTGTTGTTGTTTTTAACAAACCTCACTTTTCTAACAAGAAAGAAAGCCACGGTTATATCTAGATAATACAAAAAATAATCGTGTTGAAAGATCTGATTGATACAATGTGAACTGAAACAAACGCGAAATAATTCTCGGCGTCATTAAACTGTCTGTCTAAATAAAAGGGGAAGAGGCAAGAAGAACAAAAGGGGGAGTCGAGGTGATCCTGGAGGAAACGAAGCGAGAAATAGCTTAGGGAAGGATCGGGATCCCCAGGACTCGGGGCAATGGATGTAACAAGGACAGGAAATAATGTTTTCTTACATGTAGACCACGGATTTATTTATAGGCTACAAAACCATAATTTGATGTTTACGAGCTCAAATAACATAGACAGGATATGATAAAAACTAAATAATAATGTATAACTACTTC
Source organism: Aphrophora alni (assembly GCA_963513935.1). Taxonomy (NCBI): domain Eukaryota; kingdom Metazoa; phylum Arthropoda; class Insecta; order Hemiptera; family Aphrophoridae; genus Aphrophora; species Aphrophora alni. Next base: position 112,099,439 of record OY740771.1, on the reverse strand, counting down.
CACTACCGATTTCATTGTGGAAATAGACATAACGCTACCTCTTTGTAAATGTATTGGTATTATCGATCTAATTTATCGGGACAAATCTTCCCTGGAAAGTTGCCAATCTGAAGTTTTCCAAATAGAATAATTTCGAGGAAAGGTACTTTTATATCAAACGTTAATTTACAAGAAAGAAGGAAGCTTTGTCTAAAGGTTGAGAACTAACAGTATGTTTTTTCCTTATATTTAAAGGTGAAAAATCTATCACCTTATAAAAAATTAAAAAATTGTAGAAAAGAGCATAAAATAAGAACCCTCTGACCCTCGAATACTGTTATAGAGTCTGGGTCGGAGAAGAACAAGAATTGATCAAGACAGGAAACATGAAAGAGAGAAATCTAATCCAAGACAACGTGAAAAAATATCCAGCTACGTTCCCTCAAAACTGATTTTGCAGGTTTATTTTTGACTCCTTTTTTATTTTAAAATCTCTCACTATCCCCCCCTCCCCTAAGTAAAATGAATTCATTTTGATTTCTAGCTAATTCCTGAACTACATATTGATACTACTGAATTCTATATGATTTCGACTTAGTATATGTTGTTATTATACAGGAATAACTCAGTTAACCGTTACTTGTTTAAACGTAAACATGGAGTGATTAAAAAGGTAGGGGTGTAGGAACGAGGGGAAGAACCTATTACAGTGGCACGCCATCCTTGTAGATTAAACAAACTTTCTCACGCGTACGTGTATGTGCACATATTCAATACAAACAAACACTAACTTCCTCGTACAAAACTAAAACCTAAACAAACAAAAAGTGTTCTCTCCGTGTCTCCAAAAAAATGTCATTAAACGTGTTCAAAAAGTGACGCCATCCAAAGAGATGACGTACTTAAAATTTGGGCCAAACTATTTCTATTATTTTATGGTGAGGTATGAAGAGTTAATAACTTAAGCCAACATCGAAGTAAAATAAATTACCATTCATACGTATTTTGGAAAATACTTAAGAGAACAAAAATTTTAATTTTAGAATTTCTAAATTTAGTAAGCATAGTGTTGGAATTGGTTCCTTTAAACGTTATTCGAACGATTTCATAAATTGTTCGACCTTTTTATGTTGTTAATACTTTTCGTTTCCACTGGCGAACTCGATTTCTATCCTCCATTTTGATTTGCTGTCATGTTTGTCCATTTCGTTTTACCTCTTCTTTCGCAATCCAGCGGTGTGTTTCCTCGGTTTACATTTTTTTCTCTTTCTAGTTGAATTGTATTCTAATGCTTGTTTTGTTATATCTTTTTCCGGTTTTCTTATTGTTTGGTCTATCCAATTCCTTCTCTGTATGCTTTTACATGTCGATTCTTGATTTGGTCTTTCCTGTATTCTTTGTCCTGTATTCCTGACCTCCAGATTCTTAATACATTTACTTGAACACATGTTCAAACACTCGCACTGATTACTCCATGTTATCTTCTTCCATGGCTCCACACTGCTATTAAATATTCTGTTAATAGTCTCGTAATCGTATAAACGTTCAAAAAAAAAACATTTTGCGCTTTCCTTACTCTTATGTTTACGTTTTCTTCTTCGCTTTCTTCTTTGTTTACTTTATTTACTACGTGTAGCACCTCTCCATCTAGTATAATACTTTAGGTGTCCGCTGCATTTATTTTCATTACTTTAGTTGTACTTTTTCAAAAAATCAGATGTGCTTTCCTATATTAACAACAACAGTGTTTTAAAGATATTTGTTTTTACCCTTATGTCGTTTAACTTTGAACAATAGTTTATTTTGTGTGCCCAAACGTCTTTTCATAGTTAGTTAATAGTAAAATATAAAAATTGTAAAAATGTAATTTCAAGACAGAAAAATATTTAAAATGGCCGACATTTTAGATGGCTTTTTGTAAAATTTCGAAAGTACGGTTGAATATAATTGCTACTCAAAAGAAGTGGGTGTACAGTTTCAAAATTTCTTTTATTTTAGTAATTTCATGTTTATATAGATTGTACACGAATTTATTAAGCATTTTGAGAAACAGTGGCCTGTATACAATAACATCAAAGTTGAGGACGTAGTCCTGCAAATACACAAAACACTGCCCAGACTTTCTCACTTACCCATCCCTAACCCCCCCCCCAAACGAACGAAAAATGTCAATCAAAAATTTTATAAAACCATGGACTACACCGGTTTGAAAAATATTTTTATATTTAAATACGAGGCAAAACGTACTTTGCTTGTCCCATAAATATATACTCAACGTATGTCGTATTTCATTAAAAGTTCAAAATATGTTCAGATTTGTTTCAAATCGTTCCACACACTTGGTCTGTACAACACTTGCACAGCGACAAATAGACATCATTCCAAAAACCACTTTTTTGGCCTCAGGGAATCTCAAAAAAGATATATCTGCAGAACACTCGAAATGGATTTTTAACCCATCACATATCTTTCTCTATTCGATTATGTGGAAAAGTAAAAACAGCAACAAAATCGCTCTTTATTTGTCAGCGTATCTGCTGCGAAATTGGTAATTTATTTTGTGAATTTTCTATAAATAAGAATGGAATGTGTATATATCAACAAATTGCCGCCTATTACATCAGTTTATCTGAATATTTTGATTTAAAAAAAATAGATTGTAGAAGACTGAAAGGATCAATTTTGTCATGATACTGTGCATCCTTTAATAAAGTGGAAGATAATTTAAATTTTAAAGAAGAAAGTTAAATGGAAAGCAAGCAATTACATCGGAATCGATATTTAGTTAAAGTTTCAAGAAAGGTTTTTCAAATGTTATTTTAAAATGAAATGAGTCTTGCAGGACTAATAGAGATGAGGATTTCCGATTCTAAATCTAAGCCAATCCAATTACCTAATACAATGTAGACCTAAACTCGAAACGGTGATGAAATAATATTTTCTGATTTCTATCTCTATAGACGATAGCCTCTCGAATTGGAGAGTTGAAAACTTTTAGGAACAAATCAAACTAAGTGTTTAGGAACAAATAGGGAAAAGTTTGTCGAGTTGATGAAATCAGGCAAGGGCTGTATGATAACAAAGTTTACTAAATAACACATCGCTCGCTACGCTCACAGCTTTTCAAAAAGTTTTGAGAGAAATACATGTATAGAAAGTTGTTAGTTGAAACAAATATATAAAACATGTTGCTGTAGAGGTTTCAGATTAAATACACGCAGAGTTTGTTTCTATTGTTAGTGAAAAAGAAAGATTTTTAATAATAACAAAAACATAGTTTTGAGGGATAAAAATTGTATCTATAAAATAGATGTATGTAAGAGGATGGTGGATGTCTGCCCAATCGGTTCCGAAATAAAATAGGGTTTTTGTGCTTCAACCTCCATAACAGACGTGTAGAATGAAATCTCAAAGCAAAATAGAACTGAAGTCGGAACAATGATTATTTACTCAGTTTCGTCAAATCCTCTTGATTGCCCTATCCCTTCATTTTCCTTGAACTTCGTTTTCTTGAATTAGTTGGTCTATCACTTTTACCCGTCAACCACAAGTGCTCCCGAATGGATAGATGGTTTGACACTCATTAACATAGCTAGGAAGATCCATGAGCTCCGTGAAATTTACAGACTTCCTGGCAATCAAAGATCCATGGATCTGAGTTCTGCAACGCGATAGGGTTGTTAAGGGGAAACAACGTATAGGTTATGCTAGAATACGTGGTAACTCCTACCCAATGAGGTCGCATATTACTTAACCCTGTCTGACGCAACACCACTCTTGGCTAATCCGCTCTTACTAAATGAATTACAATAATTAATTCGGAGGACTTAATTGACTAATTATAAAGCTAACTGCACAAAACACTAAGTAATACATGGTTGGTCGAAATTAGACCTACGATCTAAGTCGACACATGCTTTTTTAATATACGTATTTAACGCACCCAACATGTTTCTGTGAAACTCGGTTACGCCATTAATCAAAGGTTCGCTCGTTATTTAATTTGGAAATCTTCACTAAAATATATGAAACTAAATATATTGGGAGGACGCGATACACAACTACAACCCAGACTTTCTGTCTACACAGCTGGCCAAGATTTATACCTTGATGCCGTGCTGTCCTGAACCTGGTTGTTATCGTGATTTGCCCGGCTGCAGCGAAGATTGCTCTGGCAAACCAAAGCGCAACAACGGCGAATCCAGACTAAGAGTGGGGTTACCGTGGCTCCAACGTGTCACAGTACTTCTAATCGAGATATTTACATTAGTAACTCTGCAGTTTCCTCTTGCATATTTTCTTTGTTATTAAAAGGCGAAAACCTCTCTATCATCACCTCCATATAAAGGAAAAAGAATAAAATAACATTATAAACTACTCGTAGCCCCCGAATAATCAAATATCCTCGAGGTTGAAAAAAACAAGAGTTGGTCAAAGATACCTGATAGGAAAGATGAAAAAGAAGGATCTTACCCTAGACTACATGAAACAAAATGTAGATCTAGCTAGGTTATCGAGATTACCAAGTTCGTAGTTACTATAAGTGAGCCCTATGAGGATTTTCCTCTTGCAGGAGGTCACATTCCCTACATTCAGACTCTCCAGTGAAAATATACCCATATTTTGTCTCAGATGACAGTGCTCTGTAAGAAACTCTACGATTTTTTTATGCCCCTGCTTAAAGAAAGATTTTCAGATATAATTTGCTTAAAAAGGGCACATCCTGAAACCTGAATACTCCTCCACCTCTTCTCAAGCCCGAGTTACATAACCAGCATCTTGGATATGCCGCAGGACTGCTAATGTCCTTTGATGCTTTGTTAGCCAGCATGTCTGTACATTCATTACCACTAGTTCCAGCATGTCCTGGAAACCAGCAAAGTGTAACATTTTTGAGACACTCAGCCATGTTGTGATTTTTCAAACCAGACTATCATTGACCTAAATTTATTATAAGCCGGGGGTTTCTAAGCCACCCAACTGTATGTGTAGATGAATATATCCTTATACTTATATTCAAATCTCGGACAAATTTCATTAAAACTGTAATTTTTGTTAAACCCATAGTGATGTATCCAAGTGACAAGTTGTATAATAGATTGTACTCTGTCTTGTAGCTTTTCTCTCAAATACGCGTTTTGACCACTATTGTCCATCATCAGATGTATCGTTATGACATTGATACATAATGCAGACCACGACCTACGGTGCGTATCGTGGCATTCTAGGAACGATTCGTACTTTAATATCTGAAAAACACAGCTGGGTACATTCCTATGGATAGCACATATTACTCAGGTCTCTCTCATCGCAATTCAGCCACTGTTCCATACTTTATTTTAGAGCCATTCGTGAACTACTTCAAACTCATGCATGGGTTTAACATCTACAGAGTTTACTAAAACATGTATGTAAATAGTGAGCAAAAATTGGTACCAATTTTGTTTCAAATGGGTGGGATTGGTGAACATTTCATAGCCGCAAGTATCATCATGTCTATGAAGATGATTGCTATAATTTCTATAACAGAAACTCTCTAATAATATGAATGGATGTTAATCAAAAATAAATGACGCAATTTCTGTCACAGTCCTACCAATTTATTTTTAAATTGATGATAAATCATTGAACCCTTAATATTTATATAACATTTAATTTTAAATCACAACATTTTAATTAATTAAATTGCATGCAAATCTCTGTGAAATCGATGCAACTATTTATATTTCCTCAAATATTTTATCATTTAAATATATATAATTTAATGGAAGCTGCAGTAGGGACACCATTGACGTGTTCACGCTTGTATTTACTCTGTAACTTGTGTACACAAAATTTAACTTCAATTCCACGTTGTATACATTTAATTCGGATAGCTGTTTGCTCGGTAACCTAGCAACCATCTGTTATGCTATAATCTACAATGTATGATGACCAACAAGTACATGCTTCAATAATACAAAGAGCTTAATATACTGTTTGACTGTCTATCGTGTATCAAGGGAATTATCTGTGAACTAAGTTATTTACATGTCCGTATAAATTCATATCTGTCTTCTAAGAGTTATCCATTAAACAGTATAAATAAATTATGAACGCCCTACATATTTTTGACGTCGAATATATTAAAATTTGTTCAAATAATTTTGAATGAACGTGACCAAAATTAAATGTACTATAGAGTATTTTTAAAAAAAATACAGTTTGTGAATAAAGCAATAAGAAATTAATTAACTGCTGTCATTCATTTAAACATTTTAGGGAGATGATTATAGGCCTACAGAAAAGAATAGTTTGGGAAATTTAGGGGAATGTACCTGCTCTCAACTATACTTCACAAACAGAATTGTATGGAAGGAAACGTGGAAGAAGTACGGCGGTGTAACGAAAAATAATGGGGTGGGGGAACTCAGTAATGCGCACAGATTTGTTCTGTTATTTGTTGTAGATCTATAACACTTTCTTTTAAAGTGTTTAAAGCGAACATCTATTTTAAAACGTACGTTTCAGATGTTTGGGAACTTCGTGGTGGTATATCCTTAACTTTGCTTATTAGAGCACTTCTCAATAGGTATAGACTAGAATTCCGGGTATAATAATAATAAAAATAAGTCTGGGTAATCATTGTTGAATATTTTCAACTTTGATGTTATGTTTTGAACTTTTTTTTTTTTAATCTATTAATTATAATGAAAAATAACTGTATCCATACACCATTTTGAATTTTAAGAGCGGAGTAAAATGACTTACTTGCAAAATTTGACTAAAATCTTTTAATATGCTATTTGTTGATTTTTTTCAAATTTTTAGGTTATGTTTTAATATTTGATTTTAGTAATAACTCTCTTTTTTTATCGTAGAAAACATTTAAGATACAGATTTTAAACCTGTACAAAATTAAATATTATGGTAAATTCTACGACAGTAAGAAGTAAAGATTCGAATTTTTTTTAAAACGGTTGAATATCATTACAGAGAAAAACCAAAGCCGTCAATCAGGCTTGAACCTGCTTATGTTTTGATAATTCTCTAGTCCGAACTGCAGCTAGATAAGCACGCACTTTTGCTAACAGAGCCATGTCGTTCCTCTATTAATTAAATATACATAGCGTATTTGTGTTTTATAATACTCCAAAAGTATCTCCTTGCTTTTTACTTCTCCATTCACAGTTCCAGTAATGTTTCTCACTGATGAAGAACAAAAGGTTACCTTTATCTGTTCCCTATGTTTGTAGCCTTGGATTAAACTCTGGTTAATGAACTGAATAGCAGACTAGAGACTGATCTCGTGTCGGTCTCACGCAATGCGAACTCTAATGATGACGCGTTCGATATTTACTTGGTATGCGGGAACATGCCCCTCCCTCGCCTCTCCATCCCGCCGTTACTCTGTTCTAATATAACTGGAGCGAATGAAGAATATTAATGGATCTTCCCTTCTCCGGTTTTTCTTTTCTTTCGGAGTTCTGCTACTATTTACCCTCTTATCCAAACTTTGTGGTATACCCGAGGGTTGAACCCATCTTTAATTGACGACTCGGTTTTAATAAAAATGGAGTTCATATTCAATAATTTAAAAATCGTTTAATTGTAAAATCATTATTTGAGAGACTATTTATAAAACCGTATTTAGTTTTTTGCTGAATTATCCGTTATTTTATTTTGTTCTATTAGTCGAAACTTTTTAGAATCATGTAGACCGATTTTGATGAAATTTGATATGTAGTCAGGTGTAATTGTTCGTATACAGGGTTTAAAGAAAGGACTATACAAGTTTATAAGCATGTAGAAATTTATGCAGATCACTTAGATAATCTTGTTTCGGTGCCTTTTTAAAAACACGCCGAGTCTTTATTCAAAACGCGTCACGTTTTTCATTAAACGGTCATTTGTGATATGGCAGACGTACTACCTGAAATCAATTTATTGTTAAATTTATCACTTGACGTCTGCTACATGGGTATATATTTTAGATCGTCCACTCCCTAAGGTTGTGTCAGTGGGTCGGCCCTAGCGAGCTACGAAGAATTTAATAAGTGTTAATTAGAATACCGCATGAATATATGAACAAAAAACTGTTCAGAAAGGCATCCATTAGTCATTTTAATTCGATTTTTTTTAAATTTCAAATGAGCAGTACTCTGTACCAAATTTCATGTCCTCATTTTATTATATTGTGGCCGCTAGCGTGCAGATGTCAACGACAACTGTATGTAGAAATAATTTTGTCGGTTTCCTAAAGCCATGAAAATGAAGATTATTCAAAAATCAGTTTTTCAAATTTTTGATGAATCTATTGTGCCCCCTTTAATTATCCCTAAAGTATTCACTTACAACATCCATTCCAATCCCGTAGCTACCGTATGATTTGAAGAGGATTTAGAGAGGGTAGAATCTTCCACTTCTAAATGATACCTTCCCAAAGTAGCTACGGCCTCGTAGTCTGTTAGTAGGTGACGAGGAGTTTCCTCACCTACAACATCCATTCCAATCCCGTAGCTACCGTATGATTTGAAGAGGATTTAGAGAGGGTAGAATCTTCCACTTCTAAATGATACCTTCCCAAAGTAGCTACGGCCTCGTAGTCTGTTAGTAGGTGACGAGGAGTTTCCTCACCTACAACATCCATTCCAATCCCGTAGCTACCGTATGATTTGAAGAGGATTTAGAGAGGGTAGAATCTTCCACTTCTAAATGATACCTTCCCAAAGTAGCTACGGCCTCGTAGTCTGTTAGTAGGTGACGAGGAGTTTCCTCACCTACAACATCCATTCCAATCACGTAGCTACCGTATGATTTGAAGAGGATTTAGAGAGGGTAGAATCTTCCACTTCTAAATGATACCTTCCCAAAGTAGCTACGGCCTCGCAGTCTGTTAGTAGGTGACGAGGAGTTTCCTCACCCTCCTTGCAGTGCCTAGAGGTCTTATCGTCCAAGTTTCCAGAGATGTCCTCTGACTTAACCAATAGTTGGTGTACTGGATAAATAAAAAACTTTAAAAAAAAATGTGATTCTGGATATTAAACAATGACCTCCAAATAGCGTACATTTTTATGTAACTTTAAAATGTCCCTAAGAACCTATTTAAGCATTGCAATTCCCTCTCCTCCTCCCTCAGTCCAAAAGTATTTTGTCTTATTTTTCTCGACCACTTAAAGCTAAACAGATTTAAGTCAACTTTTATCCTAAAACTTGTTATTATCATGTATTGTGATATTTTTAATATCACCTCCTCCCCGTACTGGATTGTCACCAGTTGTTTTCATAAACTCTACACTGTGTTCAATATTAAGTTAGTTAATTACACAAAAAGAATATTTCTCTCATTAGTGTCACAAGTGACGTAATGCAATGGGCTGCCCGCAGCGCCGGTGGCATTTTGCCAAACATCGTCGCCGCTTTTTTTACCCCCGCGCCCGACATTTCTTTTTCACAAAACAACTGCATACCACGCAATAATTTATCGGCACTGTTGTTGGCGCCCGTTACGCTTTTCGCAATAATTTCACATAATATTTAAGGATGCAATACAATATCCTATTACAATATGACAAAATCATAAATCCAAATTTCATGCTACACTGACTATGAAGTTTTACTGTAATATATTAATTGATTATTTTAATTTTATTTCCATGTATGTTTTGACACCAAAACTTTGAATTTTATATATGCATGTGTGCTTGTTACTCAAGTGAATTTTTTTCGCGTAAAACCTTTTTGAGGTTATCTTAGTTCAAAGAGCGATATTTAGAATTGTGTCCGTTTGTCGTCTATCTATCTATCGTGCAAACGCTTGAACCGTTTTAATAATTTTGGTGCATGGTTCGTGAGTTATCAGTAAAAAATAAAAATATACGACATGATGAGTATAAAGGACGTAATTTCTCAAAATCCGCTGAACTGATTTCATTCAAATTTTAATTAAATGTGAATGTTAATTACCCAAACCAGTGTGCAAAATTGTAAGTTAGAAAATAGTACAGTTTCCAAATACATGGCGAAAACCCCAAATGAAGACCGTCGTGTACATGATTGCTCGATTTTAATCAAATTGGATTATGCTGACGTCGTGTTTATGGTACAAACGAAGCAAGTTTATGCGTTTATTTAATTTTTTATTATTTATAATGCTGTGCCCATAGTTCATTTTCAATTTATGATAGACAACTACTGAACTGATAATTTTGGAAACGAATAGTTTTCAATGGTTTTAGAGATCGGTGAGTTAGAAAGTTTGTGCAATTTTTTTACGCAGTTCATTTAAAATATCTCAATTTCTATAGTTACTACGACAAAATTGGTTAGGAATAATTTTTTTATTTAATAAAAATCTATAATAGCGGGCTGATTGGTTACATAACCTAGAAATTCAAATGTACTTCTTTTAAGCAATTAACTATAAAAAACAAAAATTATTGATGGGTTTTAATGAAAATGTCGAGAAATGTGTTTTTTTTATAAAGATTAACAAATTTTGAATCAAAATAAATAACAAAAAATACATTTTTCGTCAAAAAATCTTGAGGCTTTGTAGAAATAAGCCAAAATGTCGTAGAGAATTTACTTTTAATTCTAGAATTTTAATAATTTTTGTCGGACCATAAATCACTCGTAATTATTGTCCTTATACAAAATAGAAAATGGTGTTCACTTCCGCTTAAACAATTAAATAAATTTAAAATGTCGATCCCCATTTGTTGATTTCAATATTATAATATTAGCATATTGAATTTTGTTCTACGAAATAAAAAATACCGGGTTTCAAATTCAATACAGAAAACACTTTTTCAAAAGACCAAAATTTCATCCGATACCATCTGTATAATTATATATGTTCTAATAAAGTTTACATATTAGGTACTTTGTCAGAGGGCAACCACAGAGGGTTTAACGAATCCAATAATTGGTTTGCTAGACCGTAAATGTTGTTTCAAAACGTGTAAATACAATATGTGCATAAAATAAACATCATTTGGGATTATTATAATGGGATATGTACAAATAGGCGTTGTTTAAAATATTAAATTGCTTTTAATAATATTTAAATATCATTGTTTTTAAACTTTATCCATCTGTTGTCGATGCCATTGTAGTTATTTTAATGAAATTCACTTCCGCCATATTTCTGACTAGTCATTTTTAATAGTATTTTGTCTTTTTAAACTAAAATTAAGATGTTTATTTATTCTAAGAAAGTACTCACATAAGCGTGAGTTTCATACAGCGAATATACAAAATACTATGGAAATATCGAACACAACAAAAGAAAAAGAAAACCATCAAAAAACTAGCGTTCAACAACTGTAAAAAGCGTTGGTTTAGAGATTATCGTTTAAAAAACTCAAACATTGTTCATGGAGGTATTATTTTTAAACAGAAATAATGGCTCCATAGATTTTGTTTAAATATTGGTGATATGTGAAGATTAATGACCCAAACCACCCAGCCCTCTGGGGCTCACTATAGTGAGTACGGACTTGTCAAACACGAGGGAGTTAGATCTACACTTTTTATCGTGTAGTCTTTTTAGATCCCCCCGTTTCAACGTTCCTATTAGCTCTCTAATGACTAATACTTGTTCTTTTCCACTCTGGACACATAGAATACCCGGGGCTTAGGAGTCTTTATTTTGCCTTATTTTCTTATTTTTATTTTTTTAGGGAAGAGGTACAAGCTTTTGATTTTCTATTAATTGTTCATTCCTCAACCGATTGTTGTGAAAACTTCAAAACACTGGTATTTATATAATCAAAATGTCGGCAACACATAAAACAGCCTTTTTGAAATAAAGTTACGTTTGGGAAAAACGTTTATTGCTACACACGTAATTTGTTAAAACAAACTAAATACTTAAAAACCAATAAGAATAATATATATATATTCAAAATGAAACTCATTCACAGCGACCCAGTGACAGCAACGCTTAACAAATGACTCGTGCGTCCTTGTAAAGTAAATTATGTGGATCCGAAAAAGTTTTTCTTCGATAATGCTCTTCAATCCACATCACGGAACAACTATGGGTGTACACTTGCTCCTGCTAATAACCCATAAGAAAAAGGCGCACAGAATTAAAGCAGGAGACCGGTGTGGTCAATCTGAAAACTGAGTCCCACGACCCTTGAAGATTGTTATTTAGTAATTTGTTTAACTGAATGTGCATATTGAGGCGAAGTTGAAAAAATAGCTTGGCTCATTTCCGAAACCGTAAAATGGGGCAGTGATTGTAGATTTAAAACTTGTTCATGGTACTGTCTGAAATTTCACCCCCCCCCCCCCCGACAGTAAATCCTTTTGATTTAAGAAGTTTCTGATCAACAACGTGAGGGTTTTAGGTGTTGTAATAATTACATTTATGTCTATTTACCATTGCAGTAGAAAGTCGGCTAGTCTGAGAAAACAATACGAGTATGCCAATCCGGATCAGTCCTAATGATGCGGGAACAAAACTCCATTCTTCTGTCCTGATCATCTTCTAGCAGGTTATGAACTGGTTGGCTACTGTAAAATTTAAGATTCTTTGGACTGAAAATATGGTCACTCCAGTTTGAAGCTCTACTTTTCTAAGTGAATTTGTTTCATCTGGAGAACGTCTTAATGAAGTGCAAACCAATTCTTATGAGGAGATTGAGTTTACTTTTTCACTACGCTTCCCCGTTTCCAACAACAAATCTTTTCACTTAGTTATTGAGTGACTGGTTGGTGGATCACACCTGGCGAAGGCAACCTGAAATTGTCTAATTGATTTTGTAACGTTATTAAAAATAATGGCTTTCGCACAACACTTTACTGTAATAGCCTCCTACACTATTCTCATCAACTGTAAAAATCATTTCCCAACTACAAAGGACAATAAAATTGTCCTCAAAAGAATTTGGTGCTGTGTTAATATAAATTTGTTTCGTTTGAATCGAACAGCTGTTCAACAATTAAACCTGCAATAGTAAAGCATACAAGTGTAGAGACTTAGAAGTTGTTGTTTTTTGTGTTGCCGCCATTTCTCTAAACACCAGTGTTAACATTTGTGTTATAACTTTATTAAGAAGTATGCAAAGTTTTTAAAGAATCGGTTGAGGAATAAGTAATCAATAGAAAACCAAAAGCGCGTGCTTCTTCATGGGATACACTGTATTAAGGCGATGATGACCGATAAGTTTCCCTCTTTAAACAACAAAGAAAATAACCAAACCAACGAGGCAAATTGGAGGTCAAAAATTAAGGTCCATAAATAATTGGGGAAACCATGAATCTTGTTCTTCATCATTCAAAACTTGATTTAAATCAGATTCGACTAAGGTCTAGTTTATAGCACAAGCGTAGAAACTATTCTATCTTTCAAAATATAAAACAAGCAAAATACATCATAACGTTCTGTGTTAAATTGATTTCCTGAAGAAATACTTCGGGGCAATTTTAACTAAATTCCATATGGCGAATCCAATATGGCCGGCAAAACTATGCTGCTATGGACATATACTGGAATATATATATTTTTACGTTAACCATGTTTCATATTTCAATATATTCCTTCGTGGACATTCTATATGTATGCATTGAAAGATAGTGCAACATTTTTGCACCGTTTATTTTTACAGTCTAATTATAAACAAATGATCATTTGATTGATAAAAAGATACACAAGTGCTGTGCAGTCCTAACATAATATTTATAATATTTGACCTATATTACTCCCCTCCTCCTCAACAATCAGTGACGTCATAGGCCTACCTTCTGTTTTGTTTGCTTCTACACAATGTCCAAACTAAGTTATTTAAGCTTAGGTTGGTTTCGTTCGTTTATTGTGTAAACAAATACGTGTGCGCGTTTATTAATAAATTGAGTAAGTGTGTTCTGTTTATCTTAACCGTCGAGTATAAATAAAGTGTGTGTTTCTTGAAAAAATATCAGAAAAAGATCGTTTACTTTGAGATTATGGTTAGACATTCAAAGGTATGATTCAAGCTATTATTTAATGGAGATGTTTACAGATGTAATTTTATAAATTATTTATTATTTTTAGACTAGTTCTAGACAAACTTGTTCTAGATTGCCCAATGGTTTAAACATTTAAATCATTTTTATGTTTACGAATTGTGTATATTTTTTACAGATTGAAAAGTTAACGATTTTTCTGTAGAACTATAGCAAATGTCTAGTTGGTTTTTAGGTAATTATATAGCAGAGTAGCCTCACTTCAAAATCAATTTTTATTGGTTTTATTCTTCAAATAAATGTTGGAAAAATATTTTATTATCGAAAAAAAGTGTCGGAAAGATGATTACATAATATAATTAATATTTAGTTGATAAGTGTGGTCCATTTCGAAATATTTGGAGTATGTTTGCGAGGCCTAATATAGTTTTATTATCTTTTCCTTATATAAAAAAAATCCTTGTACCAATAATTTTCTAGTTTTCTTTTATTTCTAACATTTTAAAATAAACTGTGCAAAAAACATTGCACAAACGTTCCCACTCATCCATCCCTAAAATCAAATGTTTAAGTAAACAAATATATCATTTCGGTATTTAAGTTAAAATGAACTATGGATGCAGTTTTTGAAAAAAAATTGGTATATCTATTCAATACGAGCCTAAACTTGCTTCACTCGTGCCATTAACGTCCTAACCGTAAATCAAATTTTTAATGTAGACATTTAAGGTTCAATTTCTTTTTGTCAATTATTCCAGAACCGTAATATTTTTTTTTACTTGCGATTTTGCATACCCTTCGGTTTTTGATGATTAAACTTCACATTTCACTAAAATTAGAATTTAATTTATTGAGTCAATTTGTATTAAGTAAGCAATTTAGTATTTTATAACTTACCAATGACCGATTTTAACATTTTACTAACACTTTTGGAGAGATAATGTCTAAAACGTTTTGTTAGATTCATTGAGGCTACACTGAGTCTGTTTTATTAAAATGGCTCAGTAGGTTCCAAGTTATAACAATATTTGCCTGTACAGGTATACCAACATCGGAAATATTATATTTTACAGATTTTATAAAAGGTTTCATCGATAACATGTATTTTGTTAGTAATAAGGTTATATGATTTGAACGTTTTGAAATCTGTGCAGTAGTTCCTAAATTAAAATTGTGGTTTCTTGTTGAAATGAAAAATCCAGATTTGTCGACATATTTGACGCTCTTTTCCATTGAAGATATGTTTTCATAGGGATCAGTTGGTATATGATCACAATTCTAAAAGGGAGTAAATACTTTTTTTAAACGGATAAAGTAATTCCTGAGTTTTATCGATTTTTGGACCTTTTACTGAATTTGAACCCCCCCCCCCAATTTTTGTCTTTTTTAAAACGAAACCCTACATTTGTCATAAAATGATGTTCCTAATTGTAGGTTTAGAAAAAATCATCACAAATAGGTTTGGTTGGGTTTTAAGTTTTAAACAAGTGAAAGTCTATTTTTAAGTATGTTATAATAAAAAAAAAACTTTTTATCGCGGGTAGATACTGTACTATATTAAATAACTAGTAGGTCAAACTTATAATAACGTCAAACTTTACAATATTGTTTGTTAAAAAAGGATATTTTAACAATTGTTTATTTATTTATTAAATATTAGTTTTCTCGACAAATAGTATTTGTATAAAACAAGCTACATATATACACATTACAACAAATTGAGACAATGCAAATAAAAAATCACAACATACAATTAAACAGCAAGCAGCTTAAAAAATATACAATAATTGACACATACAAGTTACAAGGATAAAACACATAAAAAAATAAAATAAAATAAAAATAAAAAAGATATCACATCCATCATAAAATAGTACGATTCTAATGCATAAATTCATCCACCAAGTAAAAGACTGTTGATTGTCTAAGACTGGTTTTTTAAAATCCTGTAGTTTGGTAAATTTTGAATGCTTTTAGGAAGCTCAATCATGAACTATGGCACCAGCTAGTGAGGGAAGGTTGCTGTATAAATTTAACCTGTGCTGTTTGGCACGATACTCAATAGTTTACCTGGTGCTGTATTTGTGTATATCAATATTTTGGACATTATTACACTAGAATTTAAAGAAAAACAACACTTCAAGTATACTATAAATACACGAAAGTGTAAGTACTCCAAATTTCTTGAAATAGTTTTTACAACTTTGGTTTTTTTTTTAGCTCCGCAATAAGCTTTATGGCTCTTTTTTACCATTAGAAACACTTTTGATATTCTAAGCTGAAGAGTTTCCCCGAAGAGGAATTCCATAGCTCAAATAATGATAACATTTTGTTATAAATACAAAAATTATTGATGGATTTAAACAAACATTAGGAAAAGATGTTTCGTATTTATTTCAACGTGAAATATTTGAAATATACCCTAAAAAAAACGCATTTACGAAAAACTTTGAAGACTTGAAACCCTCGCAAAGATCAATTTATCTTTATTTTATCAGGGTAATTTTGTATTAACAATTTAAATTGCAAAATGGTGGAGCTTTTCTTAATTTGTGTGAACATAGCTTCATTACTAGAGTAGCCCTTCAGAGTGAGTGCGGGCTGTGTAATCCCGAGAGACTAGTTGGATCTACACTTTTTTCACGTATTCTTTCATCTTTCCTAACAGGCCTTTTGACCAACTCTTGTTTTCTTCTGACACTGATGTTTTCGATGGCTAGGAGTCTTTATTTTATACTCTTTTCTTTTTCATTTTTTATAAAGTAAAGGTTATCGAAATGTTTATCGCCTACAAAAAAGACAATTCTACAGCTCCTAATGGTATATTATGTTAAACCCCGACATTTATATTCATAAAATGCATTTTTGTTGTAACTGTTATTTTTTTCAATAAGGTTAATCTAATTATAAAGTGTATTATTTGTGTTATTCGTCGCCTTACGTTACATTTCATTTCCAGTCAAAGTGAAATTTGCCCACCCAGTTTTTCTTTTAAGCTTTATTAAAAGGACGAAACGGTGTGGAACTCCTTAAGTGTTGGAAGTCGTTCAGAAAAGAGAAGGAATGGCTCAAGAATATACCCAAATTTTATATATCTTATTCTCCCATATCGGATGAGTCAGTGTTGAAAACTACACGTATATGTAAAGTTAGCATATAACACAGTGGAAACAGTAAAGGATCCAATTCATTAGTCTGGCCGTAGGGGTCTGTTAAGTATGATATAGAGTACCGCCAAGGAAATCCAATCTGGTGATGTCGCCTGCAGGAGTGCTGTCGCCCGGGCAACACCTTGTTGTCTACCTGTATTGTCTACGAAATGTTCAATTTATCAATAACATCAGTATTATACAGGGTGTAATGAAAAATGTCGAATTTTGCTTAGCTTAACGTTTGCCCGTCTTTTTTCTGATAAGTTACAATTTCTGAGAAATTGAGTTAACATTTTGGTATAATGGTTTGAATCATTGTGGCTAGTTCACAAACAAATTATAATATTTTATAAAACCATTTTTAAAAAAATATTTGATCCCCAATATCCAAAGCACGTTAAAATATTTTACAAGAGGCACAATTTCTAGATATTTCGTTAGTTTTTTATTATAAATGAAAGGATAGCTGAGATACCACTAAAAAAATTCCAGGTAATTTATTTGAATTCACAACAGCAATTTGAGATTTTTCTTAAAAATACAATTATAATGGAATTATGTAAATTTTACTTAATGTGTCAATATGTATACTATTAGAATATTTAATACATTTATCAAACTCGGCAAGTTTTGTAAAATATGTAGCAATAAAAATGTTTTTTCTAACTTGTAATATGTTACTCACCGCCAGCAATCCTTTTTTGAATTTTTTCCTTCAGTACATATATATTACCCAACGATGACTGTACAGCGTCAGCCCAGAGACATGTTGGACTTCATTTGTGCGCGCGTGTTGTTTGTGTTATGTGTTTTTACAAATTGTGTTAAATGTTTTTAATTGTGTTTTGACCACCCGACGATGGACGTAAAAAGTCCGAAACACGTGTAGTGGTAATATATATGTACTGAAGGAAAAAATTCAAAAATGGATTGCTGGCGGTGAGTAACATATTACAAGTTATTTATAAGCATATCCGGTGATCTAGATTTCCAATTGTAATGGTTTTTTCTTTTAATATTAGACACAAAAATTTGACTTTTAATATTTTATGGTCAATTTTAAGCATTCTACTGATTTCCAGTTGTGGTTTGGTTGGTGTAGCTGGTGTATCACTGAAGAGAACCTTGTCGTTGAAACGCGTCTGATACTTAGGCGTATTTTTTTTTATGAGAATTGTGTTCTGTGTGTTTGTTATACTGTATTCTACTGATTTGTTTCGGAAAAGGTAAGCTAATTTTCATCTGAGTTGATTTTGGAACATTTTTTCAACCTACAGATTAATTGCTGAATATTAAATTCAATGTTGTCTAGAAACAATGGACATTTATGGTAAAGTTATGCGATTTTTCTATTTTTGTTATATTCACACTTTCGATTGTGCTCAATGTTTTCCTAACGAAACTTTTTAGATATTTAGTGAAATTTGTACATGTGTAAGATCAACTCAGTAGTATTTGTTGAAATGGTTAACTGAATCATAGGATCTTTTGGAACAGAAAGGCAAAGAAATAAATTCCTGGCGATCTCTGTCTGTCTGTGTTCAACTCACGTCCAATCTTTCTACTCTCCAAACACAGACAGACAGAAATGAAAGAAAGTTGTCTGATATATACCTTGTGGCTAATATGTTTACAAAATAATTATAATATTTAACAAAACCCTTTTCATTTTAAAATGTTTGATGTCAAACATCTCGAAAATTTCCTGATCTTACAAAATATTGACGAGATACGAAATTGTACCGCTTTTAAATTCTGCAAAAGGCATTTATTTGAATTATACGAAGACAGTTAACCAAGATATCACTAAAACACTGACAAAAATGTCAATTCGTTGTTATTAATCCAAAGTGAAAATGAACCATTTACCCCATTAGAAAAAAATATGTAAAGAAGATCCTAAACTTGCTTCGGTTGTGGTGCCATAAACACGTTTTCAACTTATATCGTATTTGATTAAAAATCAATCTTTTAATGGCAGCAGTATAGGTTGCTTTTTCTTTTTTTTTTTTTTTTATTACCCTCAACCGATTTTTTTCATCACTAATCTTCACCATTTACTAAAATTTCAACAAAAGCAGTAGAGACAAGTTTGAGAAGCAAAATTAGATTATATTGAGAAAATCGTAATTGTTAGTTCGACGTAGAAACTCACACATCCAAGATTTCTAGACAATAATTTCATTATAAAAATGTTTATAACAAAGAATAATTACTTCAATTCCAACACTTATGCTAACACATAAATACTAATAAAACCTGTATGAACTATAAATTAATCTGTCTTTTTATAATACATATTATAATTAGTTTGAACTTTTAATGTATACTTTGGGAGAGAGGTTTTTCTAAAAGTTTATATCTCACAGGGTGTTTCATATATCTTCATATAAAAGAACTATTAATGTGGATTTCACTTGGGAGTCTACGCTGTAAGATAAACTAACCTGAAATGTACAACTTTGTAACTGCAGATATGCTACGTTTAGAAACAAGTTGTATGGTACGAACCGTGTCATGGGAAACAAACCTTACACAGATTTTTGATGAATCTCGTAAGTTTAGGGTATTCGCAATAAATTGTAACTTTACTTTTTTGACTGATCTTCGCGTTTCTTGGCCTCACGAATTTGAAATTTGGTATAGCGCACCCTACTATACAAATAGAGAGAGAACATTGTTAAATTTCTGAAAAATCAAAAGAATACGTCAAAATGGCGGCCATTTTAAGCAACTTGTTGTTCGTAACTCGTGTTATTCAACTTAACACATTAAATTTGATTTGTCGATTTCAATTCTGCGTGTGATGTTACCAATCCCATCTCTCTACGATGACACATGGCGAAGTTAATTCAAACTCTGTTCTCAATATTCAATTTCAAAAATATTTGTATAGGTGCGGCATCCCACAGACTCAAGTCATCCACACTAGTGTAGCGAGTGGAGACTCTTTAATATATACTCATCTTCAAGACCCGATGGGGCCCAGCCGACGCGATTTCAAGAATATAGAGATAACTTATACAAAATTACACGGTTTGTAAAACCTATGTAACAATTGTTTTAAACGACCATCCTCCTGGATAAGACCAGTAGTTGACACACGCGATGACATGCACTGTGTTACCTACCAACTTGAAAACAACAGTGTATAAATAGAGGAGAGTATATCAATAGAGTTCTTAAGAACATACCGCACTTATTTCATCAATCTCGTTATTTAAAAACCATTCCTCGTTTTTTGCCTATTTTGTCGTAAACAAAATTGCCTTGGTTCACTTTGTGGCAATCCCAAGAGTCTCTAGCTGGATTTATACCTTTTTCCATATATCCCTCAAGTTCACACTTATAGTGAGTATAGTTGTGGCATAGACGAGGACCTAGCTGGATCTACACCTTTATTTATGTTGTCTTGCGATAGTTACCTATCTATCATTTTTCCAATTAGGTCTATTTTAAACATTTATAGTATCTTCCGATCCCGACACTATTAGAATATTAAGGGCTAGGGGGGGGGGTCTTAATTTGATGCCCTTTTATTCTTTATTTAAGGCGATAATTACCCTTAAAATAATCGAGGACTAAGGGGATCTTTATTTAATGTTCTTTTTTTTTATGTTTCAAATGACCGAGAGATTTTTCGGTTTTACACAAAAGAGACTAGAGTAATCGAGGACTAAGTGTCTTTATTTAATGTTCTATTCTTTCTTTTTTATAAGGTTTTAACGACCGAGAGATTTTTCGTCCTTAAACAAAAAGAAGACTAGAGTAATCGAAGACTAAGGGTCTTTATTTAATGTTCTATTCTTTCTTTTTTATAAGGTTTTAACGACCGAGAGATTTTTCGTCCTTAAACAAAAAGAAGACTAGAGTAATCGAGGACTAAGGGTCTTTATTTAATGTTCTATTCTTTCTTTTTTATAGGGTTTTAACGACCGAGAGATTTTTCGTCCTTAAACAAAAAGAAGACTAGAGTAATCGAGGACTAAGGGTCTTTATTTAATGTTCTATTCTTTCTTTTTTATAGGGTTTTAACGACCGAGAGGTTTTCGATTTAAACAAAAAGAAGACTAGAGTAATCGAGGACCAAGGGTCTTTATTTAATGTTCTATTCTTTCTTTTTTATAGGGTTTTAACGACCGAGAGGTTTTCGATTTAAACAAAAAGAGACTAGAGTAATCGAGGACCAAGGGTCTTTATTTAATGTTCTATTCTTTCTTTTTTATAGGGTTTTAACGACCGAGAGGTTTTCGATTTAAACAAAAAGAGACTAGAGTAATCGAAGACTAAGGGTCTTTATTTAATGTTCTATTCTTTCTTTTTTATAGGGTTTTAACGACCGAGAGGTTTTCGATTTAAACAAAAAGAAGACTAGAGTAATCGAGGACCAAGGGTCTTTATTTAATGTTCTATTCTTTCTTTTTTATAGGGTTTTAACGACCGAGAGGTTTTCGATTTAAACAAAAGGAGACTAGAGTAATCGAGGACTAAGTGTCTTTATTTAATGTTCTATTCTTTCTTTTTTATAGGGTTTTAACGACCGAGAGGTTTTCGATTTAAACAAAAGGAGACTAGAGTAATCGATGACTAAGTATCTTTATTTAATGTTCTATTCTTTCTTTTTTATAGGGTTTTAACGACCGAGAGGTTTTCGATTTAAACAAAAGGAGACTAGAGTAATCGAGGACTAAGGGTCTTTATTTAATGTTCTATTCTTTCTTTTTTATAAGGTTTTAACGACCGAGAGATTTTTCGTCCTTAAACAAAAGAAGACTAGAGTAATCGAAGACTAAGGGTCTTTATTTAATGTTCTATTCTTTCTTTTTTATAAGGTTTTAACGACCGAGAGATTTTTCGTCCTTAAACAAAAAGAAGACTAGAGTAATCGAGGACTAAGGGTCTTTATTTAATGTTCTATTCTTTCTTTTTTATAGGGTTTTAACGACCCAGAGATTTTTCGTCCTTAAACAAAAAGAAGACTAGAGTAATCGAGGACTAAGGGTCTTTATTTAATGTTCTATTCTTTCTTTTTTATAGGGTTTTAACGACCGAGAGGTTTTCGATTTAAACAAAAAGAAGACTAGAGTAATCGAGGACCAAGGGTCTTTATTTAATGTTCTATTCTTTCTTTTTTATAGGGTTTTAACGACCGAGAGGTTTTCGATTTAAACAAAAAGAGACTAGAGTAATCGAGGACCAAGGGTCTTTATTTAATGTTCTATTCTTTCTTTTTTATAGGGTTTTAACGACCGAGAGGTTTTCGATTTAAACAAAAAGAGACTAGAGTAATCGAAGACTAAGGGTCTTTATTTAATGTTCTATTCTTTCTTTTTTATAGGGTTTTAACGACCGAGAGGTTTTCGATTTAAACAAAAAGAAGACTAGAGTAATCGAGGACCAAGGGTCTTTATTTAATGTTCTATTCTTTCTTTTTTATAGGGTTTTAACGACCGAGAGGTTTTCGATTTAAACAAAAGGAGACTAGAGTAATCGAAGACTAAGGGTCTTTATTTAATGTTCTTTTCTTTCTTTTTTATAGGGTTTTAACGACCGAGAGGTTTTCGATTTAAACAAAAGGAGACTAGAGTAATCGAGGACTAAGGGTCTTTATTTAATGTTCTATTCTTTCTTTTTTATAGGGTTTTAACGACCGAGAGGTTTTCGATTTAAACAAAAGGAGACTAGAGTAATCGAGGACTAAGTGTCTTTATTTAATGTTCTATTCTTTCTTTTTTATAGGGTTTTAACGACCGAGAGGTTTTGATTTAAACAAAAGGAGACTAGAGTAATCGAGGACTAAGTGTCTTTATTTAATGTTATATTCTTTCTTTTTTATAGGGTTTTAACGACCGAGAGGTTTTCGATTTAAACAAAAGGAGACTAGAGTAATCGAGGACTAAGTGTCTTTATTTAATGTTCTATTCTTTCTTTTTTATAGGGTTTTAACGACCGAGAGGTTTTCGATTTAAACAAAAGGAGACTAGAGTAATCGAGGACTAAGTGTCTTTATTTAATGTTCTATTCTTTCTTTTTTATAGGGTTTTAACGACCGAGAGGTTTTCGATTTAAACAAAAGGAGACTAGAGTAATCGAGGACTAAGTGTCTTTATTTAATGTTCTATTCTTTCTTTTTTATAGGGTTTTAACGACCGAGAGGTTTTCGATTTAAACAAAAAGAGATTAGAGTAATTGAGGGCTAAGGGTCTTTATTTAATGTTCTTTTCTTTCTTTTGTTAAAGGGTTTTAATGACTGAGAGGTTTTTCGCCATTAAACAACTAGAAAAAAGTTTCCGAAATATCTTGAAGAAACTGATTTTGTATACCTTTTATAGGCTAATAATATGTACACTCCGTGGATGTTTTACGTGATATTTTAAATAATCGAAAAATCAAAAGTACACAAAACCAGTTTGATAGAGCTTGTTTTCTAATTTCGAAACTAGTCTATTACCGTCATTTAACGACAAAAGTTGAGTGTTTTGTGTTGTTTCCTTCATTTTAAACACTATGATAAACAGAATTTTGTACAATACCCTGTGTAAATGCTAATTTGATCTTGTGCGAAAAGAAAAAGTATTGAGGAAGGGATGGTTAAAGCACGTAGGAGTAAGGGAAGCGGAAGTTGGCCAGTTGCCTGCGAGGGTGATGGACTGGCACAATTACCACCGCAAGACAAGCGTCCTGAGGGAACCTTTACACCTCCTTAGGGACCTGAGATACTCTTCCTTGCTTCCTAAGCTTTGCTAACCTACAGGATTACATTAAGCGAGTTTCTTTAATTGAAGGAAACTCCTAAGGTTACTTTTCACTTTCACAATTCACTGAAGTTTAGTTGAAATACGTTTATAATACCAACTTTAGTGACCGAGCGAAGCGAAGCACGTTACAGTTTTTTGTTTCGCCAGTGTTTGTGATTATTACCAATACCCCCTCCCCCGACCATATCTTCAATAATGACGTTTCGAGCGTTCGGTTTAAGAACGTGATAACATCAAATTTCGATTACATTTCAGAAAAATGAAGCTTTACAATCCAAACTATTGAGCCAAAACAAGAACAGGTTCGTTTATTCTTTTTCTTTTTTTTTATTTACGAACAGTAATTTTATTTTCCTTGCAGTTTGACTGGATTGATTTCGGTGATAAATCTTCATAACTCAACAAAATTTGATAAAAATAGTTTAAGCCAATTTTGAGATATTCCAACGTTTATGACGACGCTCCAAAATTTTCCCTAATACCCTTACTGTCATTTTTAGGTAGATGACGACCAAGCACATTTCCTTTTGATCCTTAAAGCCTAAAGTTTAAAAACATTTTATTAAAATCGATGGACTCAATATTGATAATATATATTAATTTTAAGTTTTGGTTATATTCGCATGTTGTGCGCAAAACAAAACAAAAAAATAACCTAACCTAACCAAAACTTAAAATTAATATATACATATGGTTGTTTGAAAAAGTTTATGCAATGATTTTGTGCAATTTATTTTTAAGCGTGTGGAGTTTGTACACTTTGGATTATTCTGTTATTCCTTTTAAATTCTAAAAATGGTTTTTTAAAGATCATTGTTTAGTACTGAAAAATGTCAACGATATCATCTTTTTATAATAACTCTATGGACAATTATTTTGTTTATATTCTGTTAACTCCAAGCAGTTATTATTATTATTATTATTATTATATATATATACTTTTTTTTTTAGGGATATCACGGCCAATACGTTTTGTTCTGGTTCTTTTAGCTTAATATGATCGAAATCGATAAAAACCGAATTTAAGAAATTCGAAATTTTAAGTTTTATTCTTACATCAAATTCCTAAAATTTTGAGATTTTAAAGTTCAAGATTTGGTTAAAATATGTCCACAAATTTGATTAAAATCTGTTCACTCGTTTGATCTGTAGCAAGTGCACAACCAAAAGACAGAGATTTATAAAAAATGGGTGGTTCATGAGCAAAATTTGATAAAAATATTTTATAACCAATTTTGAGAAAATCGTAACTTGGTGGGTTTTATTACGGCAGTCTGACATCGTAAAAAGAACTTTCTTAGACTTAGCAATCCTTAAAATTGATATTTCCTCAAAAATCGTAACAACGATTTTCTAGATCCACCACGTAACTTCCTTTACACACATATATGAGAGAAAAATCAAATAGGATACATCCGTCGCTAGCCACCAACTTAAAGAAGCGAATTGCTTCTTCTAACCTGTTTTACCCTAGACTGTGGATCATCACTCAAATTTATTACTTCTCTGATATGCAGAGTAACTTGTCATATAATTAGAGATACACAAGTTCCAAAGTGTTTTTGTTCTCCCGACTTCCAACTAACAAGACAAAACACCGTTGTTGTATCTTTCCTGAAACCCGGAGCTACAAAGCGAGAGTTCTCTACCATGACTTCCTGTCTTTTATTCAATTGCTAGCTTTCTAACTTTGTTACAATAATTATATTTACGAGGACCTAGATTTAGCGGAGATTCTAAATTAGAAATAATTATGCACTGTCTGCTGTTGTAGTTTAAGATTTTTTTTTGTGTGTTTTTGAATGGTTTTTAAGTAATTTTGGACAGTTAATTAAAACAAATGAATCCTTTGTATAAAATCCTTTGTGGACCTGGGTCTGCTAGATCGCTTTTCATTAGGTTGTCGAGGTATTTTTCTGTCGTATAGACGTTACTCTGCTACCACAAGGTACCTTTTGGGAATCCACTTGCCGCGAAAGTGGATCGAAGAATGAATGCGATTTAGGTTTGAGGAACAATAGATAGTAAAAGATATATTAAGGATCCTGTGCAGAAGATGCAACTAACAGACCACGGTATAGGTAGGAGACCTGTCTCTCTGGAAGGACAACCAATAGACCACGGGTTAGATAGGAGACCTGTCATAGTGGAAGGATAACCAATAGACCACGGGTTAGGTAGGAGACCTGTCTCTCTGGAAGGACAACCACTAGACCACGGGTTAGGTAGGAGACCTGTCATACTGGAAGGACAACCAATAGACCACGGGTTAGGTAGGAGACCTGTCTCGCTGGAAGGACAACCAATAGACCACGGGTTAGGTAGGAGACCTGTCATACTGGAAGGACAACCAATAGACCACGGGTTAGGTGGGATATCTGTCATACTGGAAGGATAACCAATAGACCACGGGTTAGGTAGGGGAGACCTGTCATCCTGGAAGGACAACCAATAGATCACGGGTTAGGTAGGAGACCTGTCATGCTGGAAGGACAACCAATAGACCACGGGTTAGATAGGAGACCTGTCATGCTGGAAGGACAACCAATAGACCACGGGTTAGGTAGGAGACCTGTCATCCTGGAAGGACAACCAATAGACCACGGGTTAGATAGGAGACCTTTCATACTGGAAGGATAACCAATAGACCACGGGTTAGGTAGGAGACCTGTCTCTCTGGAAGGACAACCAATAGACCACGGGTTAGGTAGGAGACCTGCCTCGCTGAAAGGACAACCAATAGACCACGGGTTAGGTAGGAGACCTGTCATACTGGAAGGACAACCAATAGACCACGGGTTAGGTAGGAGACCTGTCATACTGGAAGGACAACCAATAGACCACGAGTTAGGTAGGAGAACTGTCATACTGGAAGGACAACCAATAGACCACGGGTTAGGTGGGATATCTGTCATACTGGAAGGATAACCAATAGACCACGGGTTAGGTGGGATATCTGTCATACTGGAAGGATAACCAATAGACCACGGGTTAGGTAGGAGACCTGTCATACTGGAAGGATAACCAATAGACCACGGGTTAGGTAGGAGACCTGTCATAGTGGAAGGATAACCAATAGACCACGGGTTAGGTGGGATATCTGTCATACTGGAAGGATAACCAATAGACCACGGGTTAGGTAGGAGACCTGTCATCCTGGAAGGACAACCAATAGACCACGGGTTAGATAGGAGACCTGTCGATAGATTTTAGATCGAGATCTTCCCAATCGTTGCATAGATCGTGGCAGCAATTTAATATTCCCAAATTTGACTGTTTTCAATTTTTTCCTATGACTTTTTGTAAGAAAATGTTTATTTCTCACCCTATAGCAATTGTAAATGAGGCTGGTTGAAGAAGAATTTACTGTTCATAATTTGGGAAATATTCAAAAGCGCTAATTACACATTGTTGTTTCGTTGCTCATAGAAATTCGATAGGCATCAGTTCGAATAAAGGTTAAATTTGGATCAATTATAATATATTACTGTTACTTTTCTTTATTAAGTTTTACACATTTTCTTATCTGTAAATCAACAAAAATCAATAGTTTGTAATGGTTATCCAAATAAAACTATTTTGGTGAAAACGTACCATTATTTTGTTATTCCGCCATTTTGTTTAAACGTAAAAAAAATTGAAACTTGAGAGTACTATTTTAACATATCTATATAACATAACTGTAAAGTTTCAATTTTGTAGAGTGTTCCATATGTCCGGCACATTAATTCAAAAATTGCGATCTCTTCGTTGTACACTCCGTATACTTCCGTTTGTATAGATCGTACAAAAAGATTAGTTATAACGAAAAAATCGAGTTTATTTTTACAACTACAAAAAAAAATGTGTTCAAAGTTGGTGGGTTTGTTCAGCGAGTTGTTACATAATTTTAAAATATACTTCCCTTAGGGCCTCATTATAGTGAGTACGGAATTGGAAATCTCGAGAGACTTAGCTGGATTTATTAGAATAAATAATAAATAAATAAGTTAAGATTACAAGTCATCTTTTTTCATGTAATCTTAACTTAGATCCGATGTTCGAGAACTTATTTTATGTTTTTTTTCCCTTTTTTTAGACCGAGAGGTGTTCCCCTTTAAGAATAAGAAAGTCAAAATTTACAAAGATTTATTTTAAACAATTGGATATAAATCAACAGAGTGAAAAATAAGTGTCTTAACACTCCTCTCCTACTTTTTTTGACAGTTTTCATCATTTCGATTAAGGACTAATAGAGTATGGTGTACAATTACTTTGTGTGATATGTTAAAATTTTCGGCCACCATATGGCATTTAAGTCAATTTTTTAAAATTACAACAGGGTGTTTTGATACATGACTGAACATCGATTTTCAACCCTGAGTTCAGTGGCATAAATATTTTGTTGTGATATCTTTCACCTATCTTAAGTTATTCACGAAGGAAATGTATAAAATTAGATTTTTTCGAATACTGCAAATTTAATGTTTTACTTGTGCGAGATCCATGATACGGCACTATTGATTTTCACTTTAATAGATATCTACAGAAATAGGTCAGTATAATTGTACAACTTGATTTATCTTTACTAATGAGTGTCTAATTAAAAAAAAAAAAAAAAAAAAAAAAAAAAACAGTTTGAAACCAGTTTGC
Source organism: Aphrophora alni (assembly GCA_963513935.1). Classification (NCBI taxonomy): domain Eukaryota; kingdom Metazoa; phylum Arthropoda; class Insecta; order Hemiptera; family Aphrophoridae; genus Aphrophora; species Aphrophora alni. The sequence continues at coordinate 112,070,983 of OY740771.1, read as the reverse complement.
AATTATTTTAAAATGTTGCTATGAGGTGTAATATGTATAATATTAATAATAAACAAGTTTGTCCGTAACTCTTTTTTCGTAGGACCTATATAAACTAATATATACTTTTAAAATTTAAATTATTCCATTTTGCAAATTAAATGTTATTACCAAAATATGCTCACCTTCAAATAGAGACAAATATTTGTATAACTTTAAAATATCCCTAAGAACCGATTTAAGCAATAAAATAGCCCCACACCCTAGACAAAAAGGATAAAGTGTTATTTTACTGGAATATCAATATCAGTTTTGTTAACCTTTGATTTAAAAGTTAAAACCGTAGCAAGACTTTATGGACACTCTGTATATTATAAATTCACTTGAATTCTCAAGACGCGATGAAAGGTGGTAAATAAACAATCACCGTTCACCGACTCCAACTTCGCGTGTTCCATCTTTTAAAGTGATATTTTGAACTATGTGATGATTGTAGACCTCGGCTTTGTACAAACCACTGGCAAGTAAACCTACCTAGCGCGAGTATCGATTCTAACAACGCTTTACCCTGGTACAACATTCCCCATGTAACGAATATAGTTTCCAGTTTCTGGTTAATTTGTCCGCGTTTATATAAGTATGAAAATATTATTGTAATTGTAGAGTGTCCAATATATTTAAGTCTGTTTGGGATGGGGTAAAAACATTTATGTTTTTGTGTTCATACTTTAGTCATATCTAGTAACGTTTTTCCCATTTGTTTGATAATACATAATGTATAGATAGAATATAGTACAAAATAAAATTTTACAGGTCTAACGATTTTGATAAATACATATAAAAAGTGTAGCCCCAAGAATCCAAGGTCAACATCCCTTCAAAAATACCGGTGTGCGAGTTATCGATGCTAGCCAAGAGGGTGTCTGTGTGTCGTATGTTCAATGTTATAAAGACCAAACGTGTGGACCGATTATCATCAAATTTTGTATGTGGGAATATTTTGGGCATCTCGGGGGTTTTCGATTAAATTTTTTGGGAGATTTGCCTTAACAAAAAACCCACAAAATTACGATTTTATTAAAATTGTTTCTGGCGATTATTGTCAAATATTGCTCAATCGTAGCCTCTAATTACACAAACAAAATGTCGAAAAGTTGAATTATCGGTGAAAAAACACTTCGGCATGGATGTTTTATAAAAATAATTAATTTTCTCAAAATTGGCTCGGCATATTTTGTACATATTGTAGTAAAAGGTGGATGTAAATGACTCAAAATCGTCTGTACCAAATCCCAAGAAGAAAAATACGGTTCAGTAGTAATTAAGAAGAACAAAAGTCATTTTAAAATCTCGATTTTAAACATATTCTATTTTTTTAACTCGAAATTGTGTTTTTTTAGAAAATCGGCCATAACGAATTTTATCAAATTATGCTCAAATATAACCTATAAGGGCGTATTTATCATCTCTCCACAAATATTAGTTGCATTATCGGTAAAAACAAAAATCTATCTATAAAATACTTCATTTCTTAAAATTAGCTCAACCTATTTCGTTCGAATTTTATTAAAATGTGAAGAAGAATAACCCAAATCTGTGAGAAAAATCGTAAGTAAAAAATATTACGCTTTATAAATAATTGGAAAAAAAAACTTTTCCCGTTGTCGTTAAAACCTCGATTTTAATGAAATCCAATTTGCGCTGAGGAGGTGTTTATTGCACAAGTGAAGCAACTTTTAGGCTCTTATTTAAATATATAAATATTTGTTCAAAGATGATTTATCAATGGTTCATTTTCTCTTTTTGATTGATAACTACGTAAATGTCATGATTACTTTTGATTAGTTTTTATTCGGTTTTTGAGATGTGTGAGTGGGAAAGTTTGTGCAATGTTTTTTACCGTTTATTTCATAGTACAATCAAGAAGACGAAAACTTTACAATCTAATATATAGTGTTTCTAGTTTTTGATATTGGGATTGACAGAAAGTCTCACCTAATATATTAGTTTTTAGTGGGAAATCACTTGGGCTTTGAAAAGATTTGTTAGTCCGTCAAACATATTGAGGAAACAAAGCCGGTACAAACCGTATTCAAAGATTAGTGATCGACTCATTTCAAAATGTAACACTATTCAATATATATAGTCCTTATACCGTAAGATAATGAGGCTCGAACAGTTGTAATTGTGTGAGTTCAGTTCAGAATGCGTTAGTGTTCAAAGAGTTGGACACGCTGTCTGAAGTTACCAAAAGTGAACCCTTCAGGTGGCAGCCTCTAATGTATGAGCTTCTAATGGATGTGGCTTATATGTAAGACCAATGGAAAGTTATGAACAGATTAAACTACTATAGTACTCTGTTACTAATGTTTGCAATGTACTGATTAAACAATGAGATTCTAAATTAAATTGAAATAGTTCTACAGTAGAGATATTGGTACATAGCAATCATAGAACACAGATTACAATAGAGTTAATCTGTGGTACAATCGCCCTTAATTTAGTCAGTTAATTGGATCTATAAACGCGTTTAATTTAATTTCATCCGACTGTACTGCCGATTCTAGATCTGTTTCCCCCCAAAAGTACTCTCCATTGAAAAGAAAACTTGTAGAAAAACTAGAAATTTTTTTAAATATTGATTACGTTTAGAAATAAAAATAGCATATTTGGAAACTATTTCAATGAAATGTGAAAGATCGGTACATAACAGGTAATCTTGTTAAGGGTGCTTGAAATAGTCTACAGCCAATTATTGCAATTGCCAAAATTAGATGCTTAATTGGAGTGTGTGGTAAATTTTAAAATTTTAGGAGATATTTCTAAGCTTTTGTGTGACCTAGTAAATTAGAAAGATTTAGTTTTTGAACGATATCTCGTCTGTCCTTGGCTTTGAATAAAAACTAAGATGTCATTTTGTTCACTGTTAAATCGACTAAAAGTTATGATTCTCATATTATCAAAAAAAACATTTTCGATACGTACGTATTATACAAACCAGTGATTGACCTGGTCTAACTTAATCTATTTCACTGGTCCGTGTAATACCGGATTTTTTGTAAAAAAAGAAATTTCGGATAACATATTTTAAATTTGTATCCATTTTGAAACGCTTTTGTCAACAAATTTAAGCGGACATTTTAAATACAGAATTTCCACGCAATACATACTTCTATTGTTTATAAATTGTAAAAACGTTAAATCGAAGAAAAATCTCGTCTTATAAATATCAAATAATAATTGTATATTTACAACTTAGATATACTTATATTTTTATCAGGCCTTCTTCACTCCCTACCAATGTATCTAGGGAAACTATGTAAGTTAGAAAAGTAAAACACTTTTACAAATACAAACATAGGGGAACCACTGTAAGATAAATTGATATATTGTAAAATTGCCAAAGCCTTGCATTGTTAGGCCAACAACACAAACATATTGAGGTTGGTGCTTGAGGCTAGAGATTCTCATTTTTTTACAATATTTACATTTCATCGTTTTCTGCGAGGAAAAGGAAAACTTCTTTGTTTGTTTAACGTGAATATCATTAATTCGTGGAATTGTTTGTTTCTGGATTCTGATGATTGTTTAACCTAAAGGTTCTCCGTTTTTTTCTATTTAGATGATCATTTGTTTATCTTTTTGGTATCTTTAAAGGTTTGGATATTGTCACCGTGTATTTCAACCCTCTTCTCCAACTGTACAAAATAAGCTCCATCTAACAAAAGTTAATTTCTTGGGAAATGTTAAATTGTATTTGTAGATAAAAGGAGTCTTATCCAGTAGGGTGAGCTAATTAAAAGAGTCGTCACAGGTTTTTCTGAAACTCGTAATGTATAAATCACTACTCTCATGACGTCTGCTAGGCCCTACGTCAAAGTATTTCATATTATAAAATCCATAACCGCCAGTGATTACGGGCATATAATCCCGAGGTACTCTAGGTGAATCTACGCCTCTTGGATAGATCCCTCTATTTTATCTTTCTTTCCCATCAGGTTCTTCTCCCTGACGCTATAAAGTATTCGATGGTTAGATGTCTTTATTTCAATTCTTATCTTCTTTTCTGTTATAAGGTGATGATGGTTATTCTATGCTATTTATGCAGACTCTAATGTAATCAAACCAAAATAATGACTACAAACTGTGTCATTAACTCAGCTGTACTCGTATTTTAAAGGGCGTTCGATTTTGTCTTTAAAAAACAGTCGAAGCTTCTTCCAAGCCGTTATCTCAAGAGCCATTAAAATTGGGGTATAAATATTAATGAAAACACTTGCTTGGCTGTTACAATACACTCGTACAAGTTTTCTTGTCTTGCCGTAATTCTTCTCCTGTTTACACTCCAATGCTTCATTTGAAAGTTTTGTTTGTCCCTCCCTCCTTCCCTCCCCACTGCTTCTGTTGACCGACTTGTTTTGGCCCAAGTGAACCCTATTTCTCGTCTTATTGCTCTTCGACTCGGAAATATTTTTCTAAAGTCAACACAATATTGTATTGAATCAGAGCTAGGGAATCCGTATATTCAATTACATACGACAACGGTGAAAAAACATTGCACAAACTTTCTCACTCAGCTATCCCCAAAACTAGATACTGTTCGTTACCGAAATTGTCAGTTCTGTAGTTTTCGGTTAAAAAATCAAAATGAATCATCGACGACATCTTTAAAAAGTATACACTGTGGGGTTTTAATTTGTTGCACATTTTATATTATCACATTGTTTTTTGTCCAATACCACCCATTATAAATAATGTAAAAACGTGAGCTTTTCAGTGTTTGGAAATTTTAGGGGATCACTCTAGATAAGAAGATGTGAGAGTTAACTTATAAAATCTTATTGCAAAGGTGGTTATGCGACACATCGTATAACAATCTTTTTTCTAAAAACAGTGGTGGAATCAAAACTGAAAAGGGTACCTTTTTCAAGATATTCTAATCTACACCTACTGATATCTCGAAAACTGTGAAACCTTTTTCAATTTTGATTCCACCATTATTTAAAAAAATAAAATAAAATGACTGTTATACGATGTGTCGCATAACCGCCTTTTCATTAAAATTTTCAATTTGTTTCCTAAATGTTAAACTTACTGATAACTCGAAAACTGTAAAACCTATTTCAGTTACCATTCAACCACTGTTTTTAGAAAAACGTTAGTGTTAAGAATGTGTCGTATAAACACCTTCGCGTTAAGATTTTTGAAGTTGACTCCTACATCTAGTGATCCCCCAAAATATTCAAACACTAAAAAATGTAGTGTTTTTATATTTAAAATGGGTGGTATTGGTTGAAAACAATGTGATATAAAATGCGCAAAAAAATAGGCGGAGGGATTTTAAAACTTCACTGTATATTGAAATAGGTCGTAAACTTACGTACATCGTACTTGACTTAAAATTAAATGGTTAAAGTTCATTTTTGTTTTGTATTTTTTTCACAATCATTCTTAACCATAATATGTGTACCTTTAAACAACAAGAAAAAAACAAAATAAAAAAACAAATATATTTTTTTTTTAATATTTACAAATTTGAACCGAGCTCCCTTTTTAAACTATGCAAGCGAAATAGATTTCACCCCATTTCAAAAAAAAAAAAAAAAATTCCAAGTACCTTTTCCTTAAAATTTTCAAATCTACAAGAATCATTTGTTTAATAACATTTTATGTAGCTTTGAAACAAAGTCAAGATATACAATCGAACCAAAAAAACAGCGACAGAAATTCGCGATTTTTCTCGTCGGCACCGTGCAGAATATTTTTTTATTAAAAAATGTATTCTAAGATAATTATTTTATAATAATTTGTTCAGTTGTTTTCAATTTGAAGCTGAATGTTCTTTCAATACAAGCAAAAATTAAAATAAAACCTTTAAATTACGGCTAAAATATGACTACCTACCAAATTTAAATCAAATAAATTCACTTTTTGCTCTACAGGGGACTTTCACTTGTAGATATAATTTAAAAATCATTTCCCCTCTGAGAACCTTAAAATAGATATTGAATCACTCAACATTCGTTTTTTTTGTTTGTTTTATCACAGCGCTTTATCCACAACACAAGAAAGTAAAATAGAAATTATAAATTGCAATGTCATGCGAATATTCGTGTCAAGGTTTTAGACTGTCAAATCAATATTGGAGATAGGTACTTGTAATACGAAGGGGTTATAATAGACCTAGTCTACAGCTGTCGTCACTCAATTTAACAAGGTTAAGTTCGATCTTGGTACCCTACCCAGCGATGTAAGCTATTCCCTACCCAAACGGCGGTACTTATTAAATTACTCATATTGCTCTAGGCTATATTTTTATTGACCATTGCAGTCATTTAGATTTAACGTAGGCCTTTAAAATAATTATAAAATAATAATAATAATTTGCTAATACTGGATAACCTGCTATTCTGGTTTTAAAGTTATTGGATAATGATGGATTGTTTATATTGTTGATATAGATTATTCGGACATTTGTCGTCAATTGTTTATATAAAACGTTGTTACGACGTTTCGTGAGTATAGATCAACTTTCGTTTTCAAGTGAACTAAAATGGCCGACTACGACTATGTTGGAACTAAAACTATTAACGTAAGAAAGAAATCCAATAATAAAATTAGGCCTGAGTGGTTGTAATTACTACGACTATATACAACTGTACTTAGGAAAAGTCACAAGTTAGTTCGAACACCAGGAACGACAAATTCCAAGTTGAACCGAGGTCAATCACTGAACAACTAAACAGATCATATGCACAGTGATGAAACGGTTATATCATAAGGAACACTTTTTTTCATCCCCTTTCTCAAGAGTTTTAACGAATGACCTTGTGTACGTTCCTTGTGGATAATTAACCGGAAAATAGTCCGACTAAACTGTATCAATAATGACACAATCTATCGTTATATAATAACGTTAAAACCAGAAATGGGTATAATTACCGCATATTATAATTTTTTTAATATTTTTTGTATATAGTTATTGTTTTGAAAAATGAATTTAAACAATCACCATTATGTTAATATTTTCGAGTTTCCTTCACTTCTAAAATTTAAAAACAAAACCTATGTCAATAATCAATAAAATCAGAATTCAGCTAAAGTAACTTATCGGTATTAAGAGCTATATGACACCTTCATCACATAGTAGATCTATTATTGATTCCCTGACAATGTCTATTACTCAAAGTGTTTACTTCCATTAACTATCGATTGACAAATTATACATGGCGTCTTTGTAAAACATATAACTTGCCAAAAATATACTATATACTTTATGAATACGTATAGATTTGTTTATCTGTGACATGTATTAAGTTGTTAGGATTAATTATCAAAGATTCATCTGTTCTCTTGGTAAACCTCAATTTGTCAGTAGAACATCGCCAGCTTCCTTCCACTGAGCGAGGAAATTGTCTGGTAATCGGATGTTCGTAGCCAAGTAGGGTCAAACAACTTGTTCAGTACATCTGCCTCCGTTCCACAACCTAGAAGATATGTCTGCCAAAACCAAGTTTCAAAGACTAGTTGGACAACGGAGATAGAAAATATTGTATTGTATATGTGGATGTATTGTATTGTATTGTACAGCACTGCGACCTTATAGATCTGTTATGCTCCCCTAATCACTATCCCTGAGATGCTCAGTTACATAATCATTAACAATCCCACAGCCACTATAAACTGCATGATTTGAGAGGGTAGATCTTCCACTTTTAATTGATATTTTCCCAAGGTTCTTGCTCTTTTAATAGCTAAGGCCTCGCAGTCTGATGAGGAAATTCATCACCATCCAATTGGTCGTGTTATCCGTTAGGCCAGTCTTCCTGCATAGAAAATGTTCGTCGGATCTTCAATTTATCGGACGACTTACTTAAACTCAGCACGTTCAACATTTAAAAAGTAATAGAAAAATTTTCCAATAAGAAAAATGTTTGAAACCCACTCTTTAAACAGTGTGACCATTACACTAAAAGAGATATTATCTCTCTAACTAGAAGGGTGGATTTTAATGTGATCTGTAATATGCTTAATTTAATTTCGTTTTAAGCTGCCTGAAGGTCTTACAACAATTAAAATAAATCCTTAGCGTAATAGGCCATTGTGAGCCTAGGCAGGCTAATGGATAATATCTGGTGATGTGATGGTCATTACATCGAGTTCCCGTCGTTGTAATTCTAACTTTCGTCACCAGGATTCGCCACTAGTCATAGCTCCCCACTTTCTCACAACACTATATAGGTTTTGACACGCGGGAACTCTGTTGACCAATATAATTCTTCTGCCTACATCTTCTTGTTCCCCCTCTTCTGAAGGAAAAAAGATAACAAAATCAATACGATACCTGAAGGACTCCACTTCTACTTTTGTTTATTTTCAGTATCACTTCTCTGTTAGTTTACTTTCAATTGTTTTGATTCCATATATTTTTATTCCAACTCATTTCTAGCAGCCTTGGTACATAGAGAGAGGGTGATGTCTCTACCCTCAATGTCTCTGGGTTACGCCATAATTCTAAACTGAGATTTATCTTTAAAATGAATTATTCAGATTGTGCTTGTAAAACCTGGATGAAACCTAATGAATAATAAGCAAGGAGTATTACTGGCAACATGGTTATGTAAGTTTATTACCTCATTGTGCTTCGTAAATAAGCTGTTAAAGTTATAGATTTTACTTACTACTCTTATTTAATCCAAAATATATATACACTCTTACATGTGCGTTGTATAAACAAGTATTATATGATAATAGTATAAAGTTATGTGACGGTAAAAACACCAAAACTATGTCTAATTGTCAGTAAGTCTTTTCTGCATTGTTCTACAGTCTAAAGCAGGGAACGGATTTTTATCAAGTTTTAGATGTGGGTAATAAAAAAGCTGTTAATTTAAATTAGGAACAATGTGATACAAGGAATTGGAAAGAACCACCTACCAAAGCTGCAGCTAGATAATGAATACTGTGGGTACTGGACTGACCATATGTTTCCAGTTTCTTTTGCTATCTCGTTTGATTTTTCATTTCCCAGTCGCTCAGTCGCATCTCTATCAGGGCTACCATGGCTGCTTTTGAATCTGTTAGTACGCATATTTCCTTCTCATTTAGTCGAAGGCATCTCGTCAGTTCCGCATTCGGAGCCAAACACCTCGGCGCTCCAAACCTGATCTCGCGTTTAACGGGCTGTAAAAACACTCAACAGTCTGATGGTTAATATATTCAGCGCCTGACTTTTTCCAGCCTGTATTGCACTGATCCATCACTATATATTTTTTTACGAAAATGTGATAATGGGAATTTAACATTTTTAGAGTTTCTCTTCGATGATCCTCTGCAAGTCTGCTTTCTAGGTAGGACAAGATTAGCCTCCACTTCTATCACTTCCCAAGGTGACTTATTAAAGTAAACAGGGTCATCTTTCGGATTATCCTCGGAGCATCTGTTTTGAGAGCAGATCCATTCTTATATATATATTTTTATTTATCTTCACTTTTTAAATAATAAATTACGAAAGTACGACACAATTTACTAAGGAAACATTTTGCTTTCACTTCCTTCCTTAATTCAACTCGGTGACCGTAAGTTATTTAACCTCCTTGTAAATTAAATATTAACTCAATGAACTTTTACAGAACATTAACTTTTCCTTTATGATATCCTCAATCTACCATGTTGTTTTCTTCCTGCAATTTTCTCCTTTTCCGGTTTTGTTGGATGCAGTTTACTATTTTAGAACTATGTCATTTCCTTGAATAGACCGCCAACTGTAATATTTTCTTCGTTCATTTAATTACAGCAGAGAAATTAACTTCCTTCCATTCACAACATCTTTAGAACAAACTTCTTGTTTCTCATTTTATCTTCAAAAGGGATAAAAAAAATTTAATGTAAGATAGACCTTTTTTATAATAAATTATTTTGTAATAGATTCTACTCCTGTTTTTGAATTTTGTCCCTAAACGATGTTAGAATAAAACGCCCTCAAATGTATTATTTAATGACTGACACACTTTTTTATACGACAGAAGTACTTCTTCTTTTGCAATTCCGCGGTCTTTGTATTTTTCACATCAACCAGAGGGGCTCCCAAATAGATGATTTGATGTTCCTAGATATCCCAAGAAAGACTCAAGGGTCTGAATCATTTCCCGATTGAGACATTTTCATTCGAAGATTAGGTGCCCTGCAGTCCCTCTTTCGGTTCAAATTTCCTGTAGAGACTCCCCAGTGGTCAAACCAGAGAAGGTCGTATGCAGTTTGCTTATAGAGGGAGCGAAGTTATATTTTATTCCTCCTTAGACCTGAGATACTACTCCAACTGCTTGTGCTGTTTCTGAGCCAACACACTCGATTATTGACCACGTGGTCTGATCCCATCGCACCCTATCTGTCACCCATCCTACCAACACATTTACTCTGTGCCCGGATTCCTTAACCAATTATCTGGAGCCTAACAGTTCAATACATAATCACCCTCCATATACCGACTTCATTGAGTAGATCATCCAAATCTCTTTTACTACTTCTAATACGCACAAGAATAGCCTCGTAATTCTAGCAGTTTTTTTTAGACTGTCAACGGACAAAGCTGGATTTTTAATGTGGCATTCTGCCGACCTTTGAATTCATGACAGACTAATTTGAAGTAATAGTTTTGAATAGTTTATGGTTGTGCAGAGCAATGAATGACAGCAGGTGTTCGTGCAGCCTTCACGTTGCGTGATTCTGTTGTAATTAATATACGGATTTCACTACGGCAATGAATTAATTACACGTTCTTCATAACCTGTGTTATTATTTTACAAATAGCAATACGTTTTTTTGTATTTATGTGAATTGTAATGGATTCTTATTTTATGACGAAAGTATTGCGGTCGTGAACGATTTTTGAAATTATACTTTAACTGTTTTAAACAATTAACATCCAAAAATGGTTTATAAATAAATGATGTTTGTCCTTAATTGCCCATCCTGAGCCTCCGGATGGTCTACTGGCTTCGTTTTCGCTTGGTGTGTCCCAGGTTTCGGGTTCCATCCCTAGTTACGGTGTTGACCTAGCATTGTTAGGAGTGGGGGAGGGGGATTCTATTGATAGCGCATTCTGGTTGCGAAGACTAGAACTCGGTTGTGGTGACTACACATTACCTGAGTGAGTGACTGTTAACCTGGTTGCTTGGATATTCACGGCCTGTCGATATGACACTGGATTATTATAACTATCCATTTATCAGTGAAAAATTCCAGGGTCATAAACCAGTTAACAGATTTCGAACAAACTATCCTACAAGATAGAATTAGCTAATAAAGCGCCTCTTTGGTATTTTTTTTTAAAGAAAACTCGTAAAATTTCGAAAAATCTCAATTTACATTTTTTTTAAACTAAATAACTTTTACAATAATTGAGTAATAGACGTGAACATTTTTTAGTTTTTGGTTAAAGTGTTCTTAAAAAATTAAACAAAAAAAATTAAAGCGACATAATCAAAAAATGAAAATACTATCAACTATATTATATTTTATCGTATTCTAAAACGAATGCTATACTGCGCACATAGTTAGTATTTTCTTCTTTTGTGATTCAAAGCGAAAACATTCGAATTTATTTCTTTACCTCATTTAGAAAAAGAACATAAATAGAGAAAAAAACGCATAATTTTATTAGTTTTTCCAAACGTTTTTAACTCTAAACAGCTCATAATATTTTTATTAGCCAATACACTGTATTTTGTAAAACCGTTACAACAATCATTTTCACCGAAGATTTGTTTTTATGTGAGAGTCTATGAATAACTAAATTTGTTTTCAAGTAGTTATCGATTTATATAGCCAACTTTAATGTCTAATTGCATTTTAAAGTACTGTACAAAGAACTCATATTATGATTACAGTATGTATAATATTTATGGAACGTAGATTGTTTATGTAGTAGAAAGTTAATTAATAATGTTTGTATATCAAAACATAAATGATGTTAAAACAACCTATGTTTGTTTATTTTAAGCGATATGTGTATAGGGGAGGGCAGACGAACAGAGTGGTGGGGGTAGAATAGGTTAGAGTTCTCTTCTCGTTGTCTCTGTATTTTCTTAAGCTAGGTCATTTTTAAAATCGATCACGTGACATCGTTAGTACGCTACAAACATAAATTTACGAATAAGGGTATTTGCACTTTGGCTGGTGGATGTATGTATTTGTTTCTTAAAAATAAAAAATTCCGCTTTTAAAAGTTTACTCAATTTTTTCCTTGTTGTTTTAAAGGCAAAAAGTTGGTAAAGAGAGGAATGGTTTATGAGAGGAATCTAACCCAAACATTTAGGGAGAAAAGTGTATATCCAGTTAAGGTCACTCGGAACTGTTACCGTACGTTTCAAAACAAAGGAAGTGGATGCTCTGCTTAGGAGATAAAGAAATAAATGTAATTTTGTAAACAACCCAAAATGAACAGTCGTACAAAACAAAACTTCAAAATAAAATAAAATAATTTTAAAATTCTAAAATTTTCCCAAGGGAAGTTTTTACCTGACAGAAAAATAAAAAACTTCCACATTTATTATTTATGATGTTTTCATTATGATTAGTTTCTTTTTAATTTGATATGTTTACAAAAATATTAAATATATATATATATATATATATATATATATATATATATATATATATAAATATATATATATATATATATATATATATATATATTTACATAATGTATACTGTTTCGTTCGTCTAAATCATGATGTAACTATCATGTAACTTGTGTATATGCATCAATGTAAATTATTCTAACAATAGTCGAATCATTTACGCTTCAATTAATTGAGCCACCTGCTATCAAAACCCACCAATGGAGGATTATTTGACAGTTAATACAGTCAGTTATTATAAGGTTTTCACAAAACATTTCAGCACGTTATACAGAATCGGATTCTACATAACAAAATAAATGAAAAATGTTCAGTAACTTTTTTGAATTCGCCTTTGTTTAGTCGTAATCCGCCATTTTGATTTTTTTACAGAAACTCACTGTAAATCGTAACATACAAAATGCTTATATCATATTTGAACTCAATCTATTTCTGGAGTTACAAGTGAGTTTTTATAAAAAATCTAAATGTCTGATTGCGATTAAACTAACGCAAATTCGAAAAAAGTTACTGAACATTTTTCATTTATTTGTTGTGTAGAATCCGATCCTGTATAGCGTGCTGAGGTTTTTGTGACACTGCATATTACCTCTGGAAACTCAATGCATGGTAAATTATGAACAAACCAACAATTAAGCATTTACTTTTATTATTTTTACCTGTCTAGTTGTTTAACAATAATAATTGTGGTATTTACTGTTACTTCTTGGTCTATGAATATTGTTGTTTCAATGTTCAGTAACACCTCTTTTCCACAATAAATTTTAATAACTTATTTTTCTGATTTCAGGTAAATGCAGTTCACAAATTTCATCTCTCCTTAGATAGGTTTTTCATTCATGGGTAAGTCATTTTTGTCTCATACACAGTATATAGGAAGTAATGTTTACTATATATTGGTATTTACTATAAGACATCTGTTTTTCGGTGTTTTTCATTCATGGGTAAGTCATTTATTGTCTCATACACAGTATATAGGAAGTAATGTTTATTATATTTTGGTATTTACTATAAGACACATCTGTTTTTCGGTGTTTTTCATTCATGGGTAAGTCATTTTTTGTCTCATACACAGTATATAGGAAGTAATGTTTACTATATGTTGGTATTTACTATAAGGCACATCTGTTTTTCGGTGTTTTTCATTCATGGGTAAGTTTTGTCTCATGCACAGTATATAGGAAGTAATGTTTACTATATGTTGGTATTTACTATAAGACACATCTGTTTTTCGGTGTTTTTCATTTATGGGTAAGTTTTGTCTCATGCACAGTATATAGAAAGTAATGTTTACTATATGTTGGTATTTACTATAAGACACATCTGTTTTTCGGTGTTTTTCATTCATGGGTAAGTCATTTTTTGTCTCATACACAGTATATAGGAAGTAATGTTTACTATATGTTGGTATTTACTATAAGACACATCTGTTTTTCGGTGTTTTTCATTCATGGGTAAGTTTTGTCTCATGCACAGTATATAGGAAGTAATGTTTACTATATGTTGGTATTTACTATAAGACACATCTGTTTTTCGGTGTTTTTCATTCATGGGTAAGTTTTATCTCATACACAGTATATAGGAAGTAATGTTTACTATATGTTGGTATTTACTATAAGACACATCTGTTTTTCGGTGTTTTTCATTCATGGGTAAGTTTTGTCTCATACACAGTATATAGGAAGTAATGTTTACTATATGTTGGTATTTACTATAAGACATTCTGTTTTTCGGTGTTTTTCGTTCATAGGTAAGTTTTGTCTCATACACAGTATATAGGAAGTAATGTTTACTATATGTTGGTATTTACTATAAGACATTCTGTTTTTCGGTGTTTTTCGTTCATGGGTAAGTTTTGTCTCATACACAGTATATAGGAAGTAATGTTTACTATATGTTGGTATTTACTATAAGACACATCTGTTTTTCGGTGTTTTTCATTCATGGGTAAGTTTTATCTCATACATAGTATATAGGAAGTAATGTTTACTATATGTTGGTATTTACTATAAGACACATCTGTTTTTCGGTGTTTTTCATTCATGGGTAAGTTTTATCTCATACACAGTATATAGGAAGTAATGTTTACTATATGTTGGTATTTACTATAAGACACATCTGTTTTTCGGTGTTTTTCATTCATGGGTAAGTTTTATCTCATAAACAGTATATAGGAAGTAATGTTTACTATATGTTGGTATTTACTATAAGACACATCTGTTTTTCGGTGTTTTTCATTCATGGGTAAGTTTTATCTCATACACAGTATATAGGAAGTAATGTTTACTATATGTTGGTATTTACTATAAGACACATTTGTTTTTCGGTGTTTTTCGTTCATGGGTAAGTTTTGTCTCATACACAGTATATAGGAAGTAATGTTTACTATATGTTGGTATTTACTATAAGACACATCTGTTTTTCGGTGTTTTTCATTCATGGGTAAGTTTTATCTCATACACAGTATATAGGAAGTAATGTTTACTATATGTTGGTATATACTATAAGACACATCTGTTTTTCGGTGTAGTCGCACCAGCGGAACTACGTCTTACTGTAACACTATGATATTAGGTAACTAGTAACATAAATGAAATAGACTCTTTATCACCACTCGTAATTATACACAGCAACTTTGGTATTTCAATACGTCAAACAACCTACGTACTACAATACCAACTCAGAATGCAAAGGAAGCTGTTGAAACCTGTTGATAGTTGCAACGGTTTCATAAATCTCCGAAGTGTTCACTGAAATCTTGAACCTGTGTTGATACCGACACTGTATCAGTGAAATCACGCTACGGATGTTGAGATTTGCTTCATGAAACCAGTGTATCGCAACACATCTCACGCTGAGTGGGCCACTTTAGAGTTATTCTACAATGACGTTTATATGCACCCTATTTCAAGAAATCAAACAAAACAATTAGATAGTTTCTTTTGTGTACAGATAAAAATATTAGTCGTGAAGTGGTTTAAAGGATGTGCAGATTGCAAATTACTCAGTGCACATGCGCGGAACTCTCCAGTATCACTCAAAAATTCGTAACAGCAACATCAAATCAGCTCGAAATCTGAACAAAAGGTTATTTAGTGATTCAATACTAACACATCAGCGCAACATTTTTAGAAAAGATGGTGTTTAATTTTAAACCAGTTCTCACTCTCCTACTTTTCCCCACCCTTTACCACTGCAAATTCTACCTGTCTAATATTTTCATCTGTGTAATTTAGCCTTTAGGTTATTAGGAATTACGTCGATGACGTTGTTACAAAGTTTGTTTTCATTATTAAATTTAATTTCTTTAAGAACATTCCCCTACACAATGACTGGGTCACGTTTTAGAAAGTTATTCTGTTAAACAGACACATGTACATCAACAGGCTCCCAAGTTTTATTTGCCTCGTCCCCCTAGCGTATCGTGAAATGACGTTGTGAATAAACCGTAAAAACATTATCGTATGAAGCTATAGACCAGAAATAAAGCTGCTAAATTGAATTGTGGAATTACGAGGCTGAGTGAGCAGGATTTGCTGGCATTTCTCTTGATTGAATGTTAGCGGAACTGGATTGGATTGCGAAACAAATTATATATTCATGGTAAATAATCTAGGAAGGTAAATCCGTTTATCTTTAAAGAACTAATTGTAAAAACGAGACTTGCACGCAGGGGTTTCTTAACTAGTTTAAAGTCTCAAATTAAAATTATCTTTGTTGTTTTGGTTTTGTAATCTATTTTGGTGATATCGGGCACTGATCTAAATTGGTATTAAATACGATGGTATTTTTTTTAAAGTAAGAACGGTTTTCAGTTCACAGAAAACTTTATTAATGGGATGAAATTTCAACTGGCAACAACTATGACCTATATGTTGAAATACATCGAACTAATGGACGCTGTTTTACTGTTACCCAGTTTTGACACTCGATATTAAATAAACGGGTTAAACAATTTTTACTCCTGACGATTTTAATAAAAATTTACTGTTTTGAGTTATTCACTTAGAATTTTTAAATGGCCGCCATTTTGAAACGGATTATTGAAACAAGTGTATTATTTTTATAAAACTCGGTATGTACATTGATTGACGAGATTACTGTGCGAAATGTCATCTCAATCGAATAAGCTATTCTAGGGATATAAATTATTTGGTAAAAAACAAATTTGCGGAAAGCTGATAAAAGAAGCGTTTCTGGACATATATTCACAGAAACTTTTTTCTTTATTTTAACCCATATAACCACTTCTTAAATTATATCCACTCATTACAGAAACACTCTGTATACTAATCAAATACGATTTACGCCAAGGAAGAGTTTCTGATGAAAGTTCTTTCAACAAACTAGTACCTGCAAATTCCGCTCGAAATTCCTTCCACGATAAAGATTCCCCCCACCCCCAACGTTACCGAACATTTTTAAGTTAAAATAATTTTTAAAGATACCATAGCGTCGTAGTCGTTTTAACTTTTTAATATCTCCATTATGTAAAATTTTAAAATGTTATTTCCTACATTTGTTTTAAACTTTTGTCAAAATAAACCATAATCAAATTGACTTTTAAATTTAACTTTTAAAATGTCGAACCGTACATAATTTTAAGACGATTATTTTTTCGATTAACACTTTTCTTATTGACTTTGAATCTAAGTGATGTATATTGTATACATGAAAATAAGATGTAATCCAAGATGGCCGTGTAGAGTGGATGCGTGATCCAACACAGGAAACTTTGCATCATAAATAACGAAGCCCGGAAGGAAGCAAGAAGAAGAAGGAGAAGAAAGGGGAATTCTGAACCACTGTAGGCTACTGCTTTATTCTAACCTTTAAACAAGAAACTTAATTCACGTGCTTCAGAATGGGAATCTTAAAAAACAACTCGTCTCAAAGTAATCTTACTTTTGGAGTTTTTATTTTACTGAAAAAGTCTAGAAACGATTTTTCATTGTCATCTTCAGAGTGTTTTTATCCGGAAATTTTATATTTTCTTTTCTGACGTTTGGCAATTTTATCAAAACCTTTCTTGCGAGATTTATTTCATTGAGATGAAATATTCACCCATTTTTTAATTAAGGGGGGAAATATAAACTTAATAAAGACAACCAATTTAAAAACAAACTAATTCACTTATATTTTTCAGTCTTCATCTTCATGTGTTGTCAGCGTTTCATATGTTTCATTTTTCAGTAAATATTATGGAAATATCAAGTGTTGTCAAAATAGGTAAAAAGATAATATTTGTTTTTTTATACGTCTAGGTTCGTTTTGACATTTTTGGTGAAGTATTTGTTAGAAAAATCTATTTACCCTCCACATAACATTCTTTATACTATGTACATGGGAGAAAGTAACATTTTATTTTGCAACTTCAGTTTAAAATTAGACACTACCTTATATTTATTTCGCTAAGAAAATTCTGTCTAGTCGAGTCGTGTAAGGGTCGATTTTAATGATTGAGGTTTCAAATTAATCAGTGTTATCTACAGATTTGCCGAAAATTATTCATTTTCCTTGGCAAAACTTATTTTGTAATAAATATATTAAAAATAACTTGCCTGTTATAGGTAAATAACAAGTTTTGCAACAAACAAAATTTGAAACAGCTGTTATAAATTCTCAAATACGTTTTTTTGTTGTTTTGTTTCAGAATTTATAACAGTATTTTTTAATTATTTTTTGGTTAACTTATATAGTGCGGATTCACGTTGTGTTGTGATTGATTTCTCACATCTTGCCAAATTAAACTGTTTTAATTTTATAATACGTGTTATTTCGTTGTTTTGTTGGAGAATTTTATAACTGCTGTTTAAAATTATGTTTAGGTTATCTTATATAGAGCTTAATCTATTTTTTGGGATTCACGTTGTGTTGTGATTGATTGCTTCCATTTTTTGAAACTAAACAGTTTAAATAGCTAAAATTAATGAAATAATCACACAAATGTGGTCAGACAAAACTGTTCAAAATTCTTAACTGGAAACGACTCAGAGTTATATCATTGGTCAACACTTGTATTAATTCCAACTTACGTTTTACAGAATCCTATTGATTACACTCAAATCACTTTATTTCATATTTCCTAAGAATTACACAACTGGGCACTTTCGCAGATGTATTGATAAACGTTTTGTCAAGTATATAATTTCCATTTATACCTGACATTAAAGGAAAAGAATAATCAAATTTAATTGGATTTGTTTCAAAGAGTAACAGAATGTATGTGAAAGAATTATATAATTGGCGGTATGGATGAAACTGGAGCAAATTCTTTTATGAACGTGAGGTAAAAGGTTTTGGTCAAAGTATGGACATTTGCTCTTTTTCCTATGAATAACCTTTACCTATATTCCTATATTCAGCTCAGTTGAAACCATCTGCTTCACTATTTCACATGTTTCTTTAGTTTTCAGCTCTTTTTTTTATCTATTTAGGTTTTTTATCAAACAAATCTGAAGTATAGGAGTTGACGTGGCTCAATGAGTGAGGGTTACATTATATCACAGTTTAATTTTAATTTTAATATAAGTTATATTTGTGTTTTTAAAATGAAATTTCTTTGGTACGGAGTGTTAAAATTCTATAGCTTTAAGTAACGCTGTCTCGTCACGACAGATCGTCACGTCACGGGAAATCGTAACCGTTCGAATTCTTCGGTCTCGGATTCGTTCATTTCAAAGTTTCCAATATATAGAGATAAACTTTTGTTGAAAGTTTACTTTAGACTGAGAGAGTGTGAGTGTGTTAATGTTTTCAGTTTCACATGAACGCTATGCGGCACGAATCATATCCGTGGAGAGCAAGAGAAGCGCGCAGTTGTCAAATCGAATAACTCCCTGTACGAGGCTAACCCCCGAGCGAGGCTACCGACTGCGACGTCTTGCAATGCTAGTAGGGTTGAGTAAAAAAGTAGTTTTATTATGTTTGTGTAATTTTTTTTATTCGTTTTTCTTCCAAATAATTTAAACGTGGTTAGTCTAACTCATTGGTTCCCAACAGGTGGTCCGCGGACCAAAGGTGGTCCGCGAGAGCCTTGAAAGTGGTCCGCGAGGGACTTAGAAGAAATAAATAATTATTGAGTAAAATGTAATTAAAAAAAAAAAAAAACTAAATTAAGTTAACAAGTTCGATACGGCGGAGGTAGACGGAATAAGGTAGACCGGTATGGTGGGAGTGTGTGGTGGGAGTGGGATCCAAACTGGTGGGGGTGGTGGCAGGTGTAGTCTGCAACTTGCTGTCTTCAGTCGTGAGCGTGAGTCGAATAGGTCAACGACTACACTACATTAACTACAACTTTCTATCCTTTTGAACCTTTTGATTTATGTGCTAAGTTTTATAGTGTTTGTTGAGATTGTTACTATTTGCATTCAGTATGCCTCCAAAGCGGAAATATGATAGTGATTATATTAAATTCGGGTTTACGTCGATTGAAGTGAACAAAGAGGTTAGACCTCAGTGCGTAATTTGTGCAGCCGTTCTCAGCAACGAGGCATTGAAACCCGCAAAATTGGAACGTCATTTGAAGACAAATCATGCAAACCTGAGTGACCGGCCACCTGAATTCTTCGCAGGTAAACTGGAAAATTTAAAGAAAATGAAATTAGGCAAATCTGGGACAGCTTATGAACAGTCAGAAAAACTACTCTCAGTTCTTTTGAAGTAGCGCACTTGATTGCTAAGGCTAAGAAACCACACACCATCGGCGAAAATCTTCTTAAACCATGTGTAATTAAAGCCGTCGAGCAAGTTTTGGGGACTGAAGCTTCCAAAAAAATGCAGGATATCCCCCTATCTAATAATACGATTAAAACACGAATTGATACAATGAGTAACGACATTAAAGAACAATTAATTGTTGAATTAAAAAAATCTCCATTTTTCAGTTTGCAATGTGACGAAACTACTGATGTTACGCAGTGCTGTCAATTACTAGTTTTTGTTCGTTATTTGGGCGACAACAGTACGTTCAAGGAAGACCTTTTAATTACTCAAGATTTGGAGACCACATCTAAGGGCAAAGACGTAATGAAAATAATTTGTGATAATTTAGAAAAGTATGGCCTCGACTGGAATAAGCTAGCGGGATTTTGTAAGACGGAGCCCCTGCTATGCTGGGATCACGTTCAGGATTGGCAGCCTTGGTAAAGGAGAAGAACCCTGCTACGGTAACTATGCACTGTATGATCCATCGTCAAGCGTTGGCATCAAAGACACTGCCAGAGAGCCTAAAAAGGGCAATGGAGATGGCCATAAATATGGTCAATGCAGTCAAAAGAAGCTCACTCAACAGTCGTGTTTTCAAGAAGGTGTGTCCAATGTTAGACTCTGAACACGAAACACTTTTCTTTCATACTGAGGTGCGTTGGCTTTCAAAGGGAAATATGCTGGAGCGCTTATTTGAGTTGAGAGAAGAGTTGAAAGTGTTTTTTATTGAAACAAAAATGCAGCGATTCTTGGAGGATTTGTGTGATCCAACTTTTGAGGTGCAACTTGCGTACCTAGTAGATGTTTTTGGACATTTGAACCAACTGAACTTGCAGCTTCAAGGATCAGGAAATGACAAGTTGAAGGGTGTTGGTAACATTTTTGTTTTTGAGGACAAACTCCATGCGTTTTTGTGCAAACTTGATCTGTGGATGAAAAAGATTGAAGAGCAAAACTTTCAATCCTTCCCGACTTTGAAACATCTGGCGGACAACAAGAGCTATTCTTCTCATGTGGATAAAATTCTACCAAACATCCTCACACATTTAGGAACGCTTAAAGCAGAATTTTCACGATACTTTCCTGAGTACGACAAAGACACACAGATAATTAAAAAAATGATTCTAAATCCTTTCAGCTGTAAAGTCACAGATGTTCCCGACGATATCCAAGAGGAGTTGATTGAACTGCAAAATGACAATGATTTGAAGGACACATTTGAAAGTGGCACAGATTTGGAAGAGCTGTGGTGTCGAAAGGCCATTTCATACCCATACGCCCGGAAAATAGCACTTAGGGACCTTGTGCTATTTTCAACCACCTACCTGTGCGAGCAAGGTTTTTCAACTTTGCTGTTAATAAAAAATAAACAAAGAAATCGGCTGAGCTTAGGCAGCGACCTGCGACTAGCACTGAGCAAGAACCATTCACCGAGAATTCCTGAACTAGTAAAACAGATTCGAGCTCAGAAGTCTCACTAAAATAATTCCTAAAAAATATTTTATGTGCAATGAGAACATTTAATTTCTATTTCAACTAGTATTCTAATGAAAATGTAACTGTTGCTAAAATGTTCTAAAAATAAACAATTTGCTCTTATGATTAATGTTTTTTTTTTAATTGCCTTTGAAACTATATAATTATATATATATATATATATATATCAATGGTGGTCCGTGCTACTATTAATGTCAAGTAAAGTGGTCCGCGGCCCGGAGTGAGTTGGGAACCACTGGTCTAACTGATATATTAAAACATAATGTCAACGGTACTGACATATTAATGATCGTATTTCCAAAAAGAATCTGTTGCTCACTCAGCTTAGAATATTTGTCTTTCTAGACTTTTCCCTCGGAACAAAACTCAATAACAAAAAGATAAATGGTCTCCTTACCTTTCTTCTTCTTTGGAGTTGGACGTCTAAAGTCTCAAACTTCAATTCACCAGTGTTCTTTTCTGTCCCGGACCACACTGTGTTCTTTCAATTCACCTCGAATTACATTTTAGTTACAAACCACTATTTTGCCTAACCCGACTGGCTCTATATAGGGTAAAAATATAACATTATAGCTCCTCGTTGATATGTGTTTGGAATTGTTTGATATTAAGATATTCCAAAGCCTATTTTGATAACACAGGAAAACAATTAAATATTAAGTGTGTGTTTTAATCCTAATAAATTAAACCTAATTGTACCTTAATTACTCGTTGCATTACATGTGGTACACACTGTAAGTTTTAATATGTCGTAAACTTGGTGCAGTTGTCATATTCATGGGTATATTTATATTGAAATTTAAACGTTTTTGTCGTAAACACTTCCCTCGCAATGCAAGACTGGAGGGAAAGTATGGTCTTGACATTAACAAGGGTGATTAGATTTATAGGTCTGCACTCTGTCGTCAAAATAATGAACAACTCATAAATTCACACGTATTATTGTTCAGTCTTCAGATCGTATATCTTAGGTAGGACAAGTGTGCTTCCTACGTCTAGTGTATTATATTGTTTATAAATAATAAAGTGAAAACGTCATACGATAATACCTTTTTTTGTTTAAAATTATTATAGTAACCTTGTGGGGAAGGGTTATGTGTACTAGACGGGTTTTCATAATGGTTACCATATCGAATTCCCATTGTAATTCTAATCTTTACAACCAGAATTTGCTACTAATTGTAGTTTCTCCCCTGCCTACGGTGCTGGGATAACACCGTAACTTTTGAACAACCAACCTGTAACCTCTTACAACGCTGTCACTAGATCAACCGAGGATTGTTGTCAGATTATATATGTACCAGTTATCAGATGATCTTTGGTTGATCAAAAAATATGAAGTGTAATATTTTGTTTTTATTCTAGCAGTTGGTATTAAATTATTTGAAAAAATACATACAGGCTGTTTTACTATAATCTCTATTATTCAGACAAAAAGCGTAAAGATATCATTTAAAACGTTAAATATTGTGTACCTTGTAAATAGTTTGTAAAAACAACGGTTTTAGAGGTACTTCGTTATCAAATTTTTAATGAACACCATTTAGAAATGGTTAAGTGATAAATTAAGTGATTTTGTAGTACACAGCAAACCACACGTAAAATTTGTTATCGATATTTCAATCACTGTGGAATTTTATCTTGTTTTTGAAAAACTTCAAGTATACTAAAAGATATTTTTAGTAATACTTTTAGATGTACTTATTTCTTTATTTTGATGTCCAGCCTTACTTCCCAAAGTTTGACAAAGTGACCCTGTATAATTGTAACAACAACAAAAATAGAAAACGTGAGATAACAATTTTCTTGAAACAAATAATTTAAATTTTCAACACACAATTTGTTTGAGATAAAAACCTCTCGGTCATCATCGCTAACTCCTTGCCCTCGAATATTCTAATAATTTCAAGGTCGTAAAAAAAACAAAAGTTGGTCAAGACAGACCTGATAGGAAAGATGAAGGAGAGGGATCTAACCCAAGACAACATAAAAACGTATAGAGATCCAGCAGAGTTCCCTCTGAGAGCAACACAACTTTATTGTAGTCCTTGATTTATTTACTGGAAATAGAAATTTGTACGACTTAATATTGTCCGAACTTGAGTGATCCCCTGTGTAACTTAAGAGTAGTAAATCATTCTTCGCTTCTGTCTGATAGAAATGTTCATCTGAGAAAACTAATAAATCACGGAGCCATTGTGTTGTACGTCTGTAGCATGAGGCACTTCATATAGATACAGGATATTAAAGTAATAGTGGGATTTGATCATTTCTGCTGTGTAAAGAAATTTTAAAACAATTTAATTAGAAATAGATAAATAAATAGGTTGATATTAAAACATAATTTCAAATTATTAACTTCTTTTCAATGTCATTTGTCTGGGCTGTCTGAGGAGTTTAATATATTGCGATAAAACTTTAAATATTTAAAGTTCATGCATCCAACAAAGTAAATAGTACAATTTACATAGTAAAAAAATTTTAATAAAATATTAAACTAACAATTTTCCCTCTCTTTCCATCAACTTTTCATACAGTTTGTTCCACGAAGAAATACACGCTTTTCATTTTTTATTAATTGCTTATTCCTCAACAGATTATTTTGAAACTTTTAGATTGGCCTCTCCGCTCTCCTGATTTTACTGTGTGTGAATTTTGCCTATGGGGCTATTTAAAGGAGTAAGTGTACATCCAGTTACTTTCCAAACGTAACAAATGCTGTACTAATAAATTAAAAAGTTTGTTGAAATTTCCACAAAACATTTTTGATAACTTTATTAAAAAAGTATGTAAAGTTTCAAAAAAAATTATTGAAGAAGCAATTAAATGATGTTTTTTGAGTTATTGGTAAAAACCCCAAAACGGCTATTTGACATTTTATTAATTTCTCAATATCGGTTCTACCAATTTTTCGTCCAGATTTGATTGAAATGTGAAAAATAAAGAATCAATTCTGTATCCAAAATCGCAAGTAACAAACTTACGATAAATGGCAACAAAAATTAAATAAATAAAAGAACGATTTGTTTTGGGAATATTTTATACAATTTTTTGCACTGTTTAATTTCCATTGACTAAAATCTCTCTCTTTTTCATCTTTCTTATCAGGTCTCGTTCGATCAACTCTTATTCTCTTCCGACTTTGTGCTATTAGAGATTTAAAGACGAGAAATCTCTCAGTTATCATCATTTTATAAAATAAAGGAAGGTTGGAAGGTATCAAGAGAGACGTGATACGAAAGAGAAACCGTATACTGCATGGAACCTAACCTAACCTAACCTAACCTAACCTAACCTAACCTAACCTGACCTAACCTAACCTAACCTGACCTGACCTAACCTAACCTAACCTAACCCTGAAACAAAAAGTAGAACCAGCTAGGTTGCCTCGCGAAATTTTATAATTAATTCACCTTGACGTCGGCTTACTCTGTCGGTGGATGGCGTCTTTGCAAAGAAGGTGGTTGTGGACGTAGGCTGTCTAGCCGGGGATGAATATTTTGTTACGGGGAATGGTGAAAGACTTGAAGTTAAAAATTAGAATCTGAAATAGTAGGATGCTCGAGGGTCATAGTATGGGAGGTTGGGGATGGGGTAAGAATACGGAAGAGGTATTGAGGAAATTGGTGTCGGTAATCGCCACGTCGGGCACGGTGCAGGGGCTTGGCCCTGAAAAGGTCCGTGAAGTTGCGGTGACGGAGCTTGGCCCTTTAAAGGTCCGTTCTTCAGTGACGAAGAATTGTGGGCCGTAGATTTCCGCAACTCACGGCTAATTTTCCTTTGCAGTCGCCGTACCGCCCGACGCTGCTGGTTATTGCGCCTCCCCGCCATATAGCACAGGGGTCCGCTGGGTAACCACTACCCTACTAAATTTCCCTTACGGGAGGCGGCGAAGGTAGTAGCTCGCCGGATTTCCCCTATTTAGCTATTTCCCTGACGGGAGGCGTGTTGATGGTTTCTCTTAAGGAAGTCGGAATGAGAAGAGTAGTTTAAGATAATATCTATTGGTTGTTTTCTTTGAATAGGATCTAACGGCTGGTAGAGTTGTAATAGTCGGGAGGATCTGAGTGTACACAAAGAGAGTATCGTGTTCTAAGAAGAACACGATGAGATCTGATGGTGATGCAATTTTTTGAGAAGAAAACAGGTTTTATAGTTTTCTGGAGCGTCGAACAATGGAGAAGCCATTGTTCAACTTCCTCTGTAACGCTATCCAATCACAGACTGGCTAGAGGCAGGAGTGGTGTAGCGTTCTGTAATTGGGTCGCACAGTTTAAAGTTTTGAGTTAGGCGAAGTCTGACTCGCGGATTTTCGCGAGTTGAGCCTGGACCAATCAGCGAGCGACCCTTACTGTAGGTGTTTGGTTGGCCCAGGGTTCCGGCACTGAGGTCCGGGAGAAGTGCGGGGAAGTGTTCTCAGCGTTTGGTGTGACCAAACGCCGAGAAGTGTTGGTTTAGTGAGTCGGGTGAATCAGTTCCAATGTAAAGAGGCGATGGCAACCTAACTCCCTAGCAGTACAATCACTGAGCTGAGTTGTTTATCCTGCACATAAGCAGTATAAAAAAGTTGATCAAATTTGATTAAAAATCTGTTTTAAACGTTTGTCTACATACAGCAGACGACCAACAGACCGTTCTTTGACTCAGGGGACCTCAAAACCGATTGTAAAAAAAAATAATTACTTTTTACATGATTAGAAAGACTTATTTTATACATTAATAGAAAACTTTCTTTGCAGGTATTAGACACGTCTGTAGACAAAGATGGAGGAGTGAGGAGGGAGGAGGGGGTAGGAAATGGCAAGTGTAATATATCTAGGCCAGTCTGTGACGTGTCAGATGCATGGCGCCCATTGCAATGGTATAGTAGTTAAAGTTGAATTTATGGCCAACTTCTACTCTAAATTACACGCGTTCAACAAAAACTCCATTCACTTCGAAAACTAGAATGCTATGTTCACTGGAAGTGCTGTTTAGAGTCGGAAACGTAAATTTTGGTTACGTTTATCGTCGCCCGAGGCCGCGAACATTGAATAATGATTTCATAAACACGTATTTATAGATAAAAATAACGTTAGAAGCTTTGTATCTTTGTCAATACGTTTATAAGAATGTAATTAGTAACGTTTATAGAATGAAGGAACTTGTTAGTTGTTGTCAAACTGCTCGGAAATGAAAAAATTAAGTCTTATTGGAAACGTGTACGGTATTATGTACGGCAATATTACTAATAATTTATGGTATATACATATACCAAGTGTCCTAAAAGTCCCACCCGCCCCCTTTTGATTAGTCGCTATGTTGGATAGGATGAACTTAGAGACCTCTAGTTTACGTCATTATTCTTATTTTTAAAAGGCCTTTAAAATGAGGCCTCACTCAATAATGGTTGCTATTTAAAATTCTTTACTTAACCCCAAACTACCCCATTTTTGGGGTTAAGGGTTGAAAATGTTGCTACTTCAAAAAACTCCTCCTTTGGTTATCTAAACTTTCCCCAGAGCAAATCTGTCTATTTCCATTAATAAAAAAATAGGGGGTGGGACTTTTAGGACACTTGGTATATTGTATACATGTTGAACTAAAAAATTCAACCTTAAAATCTCTAAAATTTCAAGAGATAAATAAACTGTATTAAAATAAAGCACAAACTTTCTCACTCGTTCATTCACACTCAAAATAAAATCTAAACCAAATTAGTCGCAAAATGTCAGTTCGGTAGATTCATGAAAAAAGTGAAAATGTATCTTTCATATATATATAACGGTTATGCCAGATGACAGATGTTAAGTCATTTTTGTTTTTCCTAATTGTTCCCGAAAAGTAAATTTTTTTTTACGTGTAATTTTGCACACGGGTTTGAGTCATTAATTTTCAAAATTTCACTAAAACTAGATATTACACAAGCAAAATTTAATCAAAATCATTTTAGCTAATTAAAAAAATAAAACGTAATTTTGTGTTGTTCTTTTTTTGTTTTTTTTTTTTGTAGCAGCTACTCCTAAATTTTGAGTTACAAAAAAAATTTAAATAGCCCCGAGATAACAAAAATATGTTCATATAGGATATTCAATTTTATTTAAATAGAGACGTATTTTGGGTGCAGAGCACAGACATCATTCCGAAAACTACGTTTTTGAACTCGGAGAGCTGAAAACGGATATATCCACAAAACATAGATATTGATTTTTTCCCCCCATTACATAGTACAAGTTATATGTGTGGAGGTATACCCTGTAAATATTTTTTAATAAAACCTACTGTATTTTTTTTTCTTAAACCCTACAGTTAATATTTTTATATAATCCGCCCAGTTAATAAATATTCTTCTTAAATAAACCCTACAGTTAATATTATGTAAATAAACCCTACAGTTAATATTTTTAAATAAACCCTACAGTTAATATTTTAAAATAATCCGTCCAGTTAATAAATATTCTTTTTAAATAAACCCTGCAGTTAATAATATGTAAATAAACCCTACAGTTAATATTTTTAAATAATCCGTCCAGTTAATAAATATTCTTTTTAAATAAACCTTGCAGTTAATATTATGTATATAAACCCTACAGTTAATATTTTTAAATAATCCGTCCAGTTAATAAATATTCTTTTTAAATAAACCTTGAGGTTAATATTATGTATATAAACCCTACAGTTAATATTTTTTAATAATCCGTCCAGTTAATAAATATTCTTTTTAAATAAACCTTGCAGTTAATATTATGTATATAAACCCTACAGTTAATATTTTTAAATAATCCGTCCAGTTAATAAATATTCTTTTTAAATAAACCCTGCAGTTAATAATATGTAAATAAACCCTACAGTTAATATTTTTAAATAATCCGTCCAGTTAATAAATATTCTTTTTAAATAAACCTTGCAGTTAATATTATGTATATAAACCCTACAGTTAATATTTTTTAATAATCCGTCCAGTTAATAAATATTCTTTTTAAATAAACCCTGCAGTTAATATGTTGTAAATAAACCCTATACTAAACCCTACAGTTAATATTATGTAAATAAACCCCACAATAATATTTTTGAATAAACTCCACAATTAATATTTTTAAATCAGCTCTACAGTAAGTATTTTTAAATAGATCCTACAGTTAATATTTTAAAATAAACCCTCCAGTTAATATTTTGTAAATAAACCCTACAGTAAGTATTTTTAAATAAATCTTACAGTTAATATTTTTAAATAAACTCTACAGTAAGTATTTTTAAATAAACCCTACAGTTAATATGTAATTATACCCTATACTAAATATTTTAAAATAAACCATACAGTTAATATTATGTAAATAAACCCTACAGTAAATATTTTTGAATAAACCCCACAGTTAATATTTTTAAATAAGCTCTACAGTATGTATTTTTAAATAAACCCTACAGTTAATATGTAATTATACCCTATACTAAATATTTTAAAATAAACCATACAGTTAATATTATGTAAATAAACCCTACAGTAAATATTTTTGAATAAACCCCACAGTTAATATTTTTATATAAGCTCTACAGTATGTATTTTTAAATAATCCCTACAGTATGTAATTTTAAATAAAGCCTACAGTAAATACTGTTTGCTAGAAAACTGATGTTTTATAGGTTTCTCAGGAGTCACTATAGTGAGTACGGACTTGACGATACCCGTGATCCTAACTAGATCTACACTTTATCATGTGGTTTATGTTTGATCATTCAATTTCATCTTTCCCTCTCTTGGCGAACTCTTGATCTCTTCCGACCCTGACGCTATTAGTAGTCCAGGGCCAAGGGTCTTTATTTTATGTTCTTTTTTTTCTGTTTTTCATAAGGCGGTGATAACCGAGAGGTTTTTGCCTTTAAACGCCAAAACAAGGTGGTCATTTGAAACGGGTTCTATCTCGGCTGTAGATCATACAGTAAACTACAATAGTCAGCAAGACGATACCAATGTCGAGATCGGCAAACGAACGGATGGACAGAACACGACAAAGCTAATGCTTTCAGTGTACAGTACTTTGTTGTTTTATATTTTTCTATTCTTATTCAGTATACCTATTACGGTATTTTATGTCTAAAAATATTCTATTATATTATTTTCCCTACAGAAATCTGTAGCTAAAAACAAATACAGAGAAACAAATCCCGAAGAACCCATTCTTACCGGTACTTTTGTTGCGCTGGAATGCAGTAATCTATTCCCGTCCCTCAGGAATTTCTTCTCTAATAAACAAAGACATTCAGATGAAGCGAGAATTAAATTGAAGTTTAAGAATTATATAATTCAGGATTTATTTTTATGCCCACAAAATAAACTATCGTTAATTTCTTGCCTAATGTTATTTCTTAATTTTTGTCTCTGAGAGTGAATAATTATTATTTATTATTTTATTTATTCCTGGCAGAACGACGTTGCTCGCCATGTTATAGTCCCTAGAAAATTCCTTGCGAGGAATTAACTGTAAGCATACAGTGGAGGTAGGTAGATTCCGACTACCGATAGGCGGATCATAAAAGATTCGTTCGTAAAGAATCGGATCTCATATTTTCAATCATTCAGAACACTAGACGTTGGAGATAGTGTGTACTGCAACCTCCCGAAAGTGGGTACATAAAGTGAGCACGGGGTTGAATTTAGCGGTTATTGTGATGACAGCTTAGTGAGGAAAATGAGAAGCTATAATTGGTGGCGAATTCTGGTTGCGAAAGCTAGAATTACGACGAAGGGAAATCGATAGCAAGCCTAATCGTTTCGTTCCAAGGATTGTTAAATACTTATTTAAATACAATAGCATACGTATTTCCTCTTAATATCTAGAGAAAAAAATTGTTAAAACACGAAAGCCACTGCACGTTTTCAAACAGTTTGTTAAATGTTTTGTATCCTGTATCTTGTATTTTTACCTTAGTTTCTTAATATGCCATACGTATCTCTTATCCGATATAGTGGCGAACATCTTTCTACGCGAACTGTAGATAAAATTAAAATATATTCAAAACTTTTGCCCCACCCTGTAGACAGGAAATAGAATCCTGTTATCCCTCATACGCAGTGGAAATTGAATACTTTAAAATATATAATCTGACAAATCTTGTGATCCCACAACCTCTGTGTTGCACTTATCCACAATAAATGAGACAATTCCAGGAACATGCATACAGTACATACAATGCTTCTTCTATTGTATAGAGTAATTTATGCGGTGCATGCATTGAATGTATTGTTTCAATTGTAATGTCTACAATGAATTTAGAATGTATCCCCGGGATCAGGCAGGGTGGCTTGGAAAATGATACAACAGTGTGGCGCTTGCTTCTTGTGTGTTTTAACATATTCAATAAATCCTTATATTTGTTAACCTAATGTATATTACTGCAAACAATATTTATTTTATAGACCGAGAAGTAATATTAAATATTACTACAGCTAATGTAAACAGGGACGCCACTCACAGGAAGAAGTAATAAAATATTAATGTTTTATAGATTACTTGCATTTAGGATCACACTGGTGGTCAACGTATATTAAATATATACCAAAGAGAAGTCATCTATCATACTGTAATATGAGGCTTCAATATATGTAGTGTTGTGAGTTCAGTTCAGAGTGCGCTAGTGTGGGAGAAGTTGGAGACTCAATTTTTTTTTTTAATTTCGCAAGAAATCCGCTCTTCCCAATAGTGTGAGATTCTTACTCACTAAAAACCACCTTCCTTCCTGTTAGTACCCCTATCGCGTGGGACAAAGAAACAGGAAAGGTTTTCCATCTACCAAGCTGAGAAGCTTTTTCTATGGGCGTATCGAGATTGTAAATGTGGAAGAAAGCAGAACGTTATGTATCCGCGCGAAGGGCGAGGTAAAGACCTGACTTGACAGAGTCCAGTCAGGTAAAACCTCGCGACAGATCATGCAGGAGCCCAGGTTTGGTAGATGTGGCGTGCAAAGTGAAGGATGTTACCTTACAAATACCTTGTTAGTGAATTTATTGGAGGAGCTACAAGCTACATCTTCTTCTGCTGCCTACTCGATAATGATGGAGACTCAATACTGCATCTGCCCTTGAAGTTACCAGAAGTGGACGGATAGGTGGCAGCACTATAGAACCTCTAATTTCTAATAAGTAAATATTGATCTTGAATTTTGAGATATTTTAAAATTAAACTAGTAATATTGTATTGGTTGCATTGTTTACGCTCTACTATTTAGAAAGTTGTCAAACAGTTTAGGCCACGCTCTTCCTCCCGAATTCTTAAATGCGGAGCGTGGCATAATACTAGGTTAGTTACTGTACCACAATAACGTGATACCGCAAAAACTTATTATTTGTGAGAAATCGTGTTGAGGTTTTATTTTATCCTCTAATTTCTGAATTTCAAACAATTATACATTTTGTATGGAAAATCGATGATTGATACCATGGAAGTGTATTGCTTGTAATGTTGTAATCGTTTAATACTAGGTTTTAGAAAGTAAAACATACTTCGTACAGTTCAAACTCGTCGTTTGACAAAATAAAAACACGGCATTTTGTATTTGAATATTTACTTAATTACACAATTTGAATTAATTCGGTAATTTTTGAAACGTGTATTGAACTGTACACGCGAGGCTGTCGGTCACGCTATATACAATGTCCTACCAATGTCTAGAAATATTGTAGGGAAAATATTTGGATATCAGGGGAATGTGTTGTGGTCAAATATAACATAATTTCATAAAATGGATAAACCTACGTTTTTAGTTTAACTCCGTATTAAGTAGTGTAGACCTTCGTTTTACTTTCATTCATATCCAGTTGTTCACGTAAATATCGGTTTCAAGGTCTCTTGACTTCACAAAAGTGGTTTTTGAAACGATGTCCCTCTGTCGTATATGCATTTAGATCAAATTTGGTTTGTGGTGAGCATGTTTCGGCCATACTTCGGGACTTTTACTCTTCCTCAAAATTTTGTGGTAGGTTAGAACACAAAATTATTCTTTTCTCAAAATCGTCTCTAACTATTTTGATCAAATTGTGCACGCGTTCAGCCTTTAAAAGGCCATACGAAACGTATTTGTATTCGAGAGGTCTCCAGTTCTTGAAAATAGACAGTTCTTGAGTTATCTATATAAAAAAAAGAGGGGAGGGGAAAAAAGAGAAAAAAGCCATATAGCTGTTCTAAAAGGTGTAATGGGAGTAAATGACTTTAGCTGTTTACTGTTTCATATAAACATAGGCTAGTATAGAGAAAGTTATGTGATGGTAAAACAAAATCAGTATCGAGTTTTTTTGCGGGTATATCCATTCTGAGCTCCCCCCCTCCGCCGGTAGTCCAAAAAAACTGGATTTTGGAATACGTCTGACTGTCTGCCGAAGCGCGTGGATTTTAATCAAATTTGACTGCGGGAATTTCTCGTGACTTGTTTTCATTTTCTCGTTTTCAATTTCTCGTTTTCATTTTGGGGAAAACTCAAATTTAGGTGTATCCTATCATAAGAAGAAAAGCACATAATTACGATTTTTATCAAGTCGGCAATTGGCTTTTCCGATTTTAAATCACATTCTGCTCAACTATACCCCAGCCATTCTTTACAAACATACATCTCACACTAAAAAAATTATTTTTCTGAATTTCTCAGTAGAAAGTTTATTAAAATCTTAAAATACCTTAACCTAATATTACTAACAATATCTTGTAGCAGAATTCTTTATTTCCAAGTCACGTCCGTAACTCCAACTTAGTTGAACTATACATCAAAACCAATAATATGATCATTTTCAAATTTAGTGCAAAAATAGTATAAAAAATTACCTACCAGTTGAGCTTTAACAATTTACAAAATAAAATTAACTTTTCTTTTTTTCCAAGTTGTAATGCATGTAACTGTCACGTCCGTAACAAAAGAATGGCTGACCCCCAATCAAAATGTATTGGAAAATGCCGAGTCATGAGTTATCGGTAAAGCAACTAAAAAATCGGCTGAGACTATTCTAATAAATGTAATTTCCTAAAATCGGCCTATATTTTACTGGATTTACTTTTCGTAGGTTGGTAATAAAACACTGTGTACAATGGAAAAACTTATTTGGTACATTTAATGGAAAGAATCGTTGCTGGTGACGTCAAACATGATAAAACGTACGCGGACTACCGTTTAGACATCAGCTGAGCCGAAAATGGCTGACATTTATTAAAGTATATTAACAAAGTCGTGTTGACGCTAAACCGTTACGGGGTAATGACTTTCTCAGGTCACGGATCCATGTTCGATGACTGTTTGAGGGCCGGAAAATTATAAACTCATATTACATCATAAAATAATTGCAAAAATTAGACACTCATTAGTAAAGATAAATCAAGTTGTACAATTATACTGACCTATTTATGTAGATGTCTATTGAAGTGAAAATCAATGTGTAGTCCAGTAGGCCTACTGGGTTTCATACAATTAAAACATTAAACTTGCAGTATTAGAAAAAAGTCAAATTTCATACATTTCCTATGGATTTTCATGAATAACTAAAGGTAATATTCCAAAATAATATTTATATACCACGAACTCGAGGTTGAAAAACTATGTTACACCATGTTTCCATTAACTCAAATCCAATATGGGGGATACAAGATGGCGGTCAAAAATTTACAACCATCACAAAACGTAGTATAATTATACACAAACTTCGTTTAGTATGAAATCGATGACGAAAACTGTAGAGGGGGGGGAGTGGGAGGTTTAGTTTCACTCTGTATGAAAAAGTATCACGGAATGGTTGGGAGAGAGGTAAATGAGCAGGTAATTAAATCTATATATAGGTCAAAATTTCACTCTTTGGTAGACGTTTTTACATACGTTGTGTGTCCTAGTTTCAAAGAACAGTATTCCTAATGAATAAGAAATGATAGACTGGTTTTGCCGTAACGGCGTAACAAAGAAACGGACATTGTTCGTTTTGCTCGGAAACGAAAACATTGTTTAATTTATTTTTAAATAGTTCATCACCTGAATATATATTTAGGTGTTCACGTTGCAAGTAAAGGACCTCAAGTTTGTGGCAGTATATATCATCTACGACAGTCCATGGATATTGCTGTCATCAACTGTCATTCTGACGACAGCAGTTCAAGTTTGAATGACAGAACCATGATATTAATTCAATTACAGTCTCTGCAACAAATAACATAAAATGCAGACGTAGGCTTTGTTATTTGAAAGGGAAGATCAATAAACGTTCAAATACAGACGTGCTACTTGCTGTTAGAACATGGCTACTTGAATAGCATCGAAAGTGCTGTAGTATAAAATAAAAGTTAGTAGGCATTTCTGTCATTGCGTTGACCTTGGCTCGTCCTTGGCTTCGAAATCCACTAGGCCTGGACAATCCTGTAAAGGCGAATAACTTTTAGATCGACATTGCCTAAGTGAAACTAAGAAGACAATTACATAAAATAATTACCTCTAACCATTGAATTAGACAGAGTCGTGTTAGGAGTTAGGATAGTTTTAGTTAGGAATATAGTAGAAGTTCTTTTTAAGAAGCCAGTATGACAACAATTATTGTGACAGACCTGAAAAACGATGAAATTGCTTACATTCCAAGCAAGGCAGATAGGTGCGTTAATCGGTCAGATTTGAATTTCATTTAAATTGGTTCTGTAGTTCTTCAAGTATAATTTTATTCGTTTGCACGGTTAATACAAAACTCGGAATTTTTCTTGTATATTCTTAAAATTTTTATCAAAAACATTCATTTTGTCTGTTTCAATGTTGGTATATGATTTAAATGTTTTCGGAACTGAAATTGTTTTTGAAATCGGTGCAGTAATTCTCGAATTTTAACCAATGTTTTCTGATAAAAAAATAACAACCAGATTTTCAATGTATTTCACGCATTTTTTTTTAAATTTTCATAATGTGTTTTGCCAGTGATAATGTTAGTACATAGTTTAAACGCTAGCTGGAGCTAAATATGTTTTTTTATTTACGCAGTAATCCCCAAGTGAAACAATATTTTACTAGCAAAAAAGTGAAAATCTATATTATATCATATATTTTTGACAAACTTCTCTTTGCTCTAACTGTAATCTTCCTTTTGTTCTGTAAATAGTAAAAACAATAGTCAAAAACTTTTTCTTCTTTTTTTTAATGTAGGGCCAAATAGTGTAAAATATCCTGTACTTTATCAATATTGCTTCAAAAATTTAAATCAAACATTGATTCTAAACACTAGTATGAAAAAGAGTAATGCACGTTGCATGGACCTGTGGGTAAATTAATGATATGCAAATAAATTTCACCTTCCAGGCGGGTGACAATCAGAAACTCATATCAAGCCCGAGGGAGCCTAGCTGGATCTACATCTTTTTCATGTAGTCTTGTGTTAAATTCCTCTCATTACCTTTCCTATCAAGTCTCTTTTGACCAACATTTGTTCTCTTTTAACCCTGACGCCATTAAGAGTATTCGAGATGTAGAAGTTCTTTTCTTCCTTTTTTTTAAATTTTAATGAGACGATGATGACCAATATATGGAGGGCTCAGTGTTAAAGTGGACCAAGTCCAATTTTTGCCCATTTGTTACCAGCAGTGGTATGATGTAGCCAAAACCATCTATTTTTCATTGCAATAGTGAACCAAGTCCTTAGTTAATTAATTTGTCACTAGGGACCAGCAGTTCACAGGTGCACAGAAATCATGTGATTTGTTTTCAGTGTTGAAGTGAACCAAGTCCAGAAATCATTGTTTTGGTTTCAGAGTGCCACTGTTTGGCTACCTATTTGGTTAATTTAACAATCATTTTCTATTTAAAAAAGTTATTTTAGTTCTAATTAAATTTCAACAGTCTTGAAATGTCAGATGCCGAGGATTGGTTACCTGAGATTGAAGAAAACTCATCACTTGATGGTAAGTTTTTATAAATAAATTTTTAGGTTAGGCTTTGTTTGGCTTAGGACTAGTATTTATAACTTATTAAGAGCTGAATTAATGGTTATCTTTCCATACTTCCCATAATATTAATAAGATAAAACCTAAGTAAACAAGGTTAGGCTAGTATTTTTACCTTTATGCTAGCCTAGCCTACATAGATTGTCAATTTAGCTTACAGCCTATCTGTTTTTCACATGTTGTTGGATCTTAAACTTTTTTGTTTTCCTTAAGCTTCAGAATTATCAGCTCAATATAGTTGTGATTTAACTATAAAACCACCAGTACACAATTTTTCTGCTTGGAAGTTTATCAAAGTAACTAAATTGGTGTCAGGTTTCGGCCTAGGGCTATAGGCCTACCGTAAATTTGCAATATGATTTTAAAACCTGTAAATATTATATGGCATTACTAAATATTTTTCTATTGCTTTTGAAGCCTACATAAAAATAGTCAAAGTACTAAATTATTTTTATTATTTTCAGAAGATAGCGATACGGCAGATGATCCTGATCCACGTCCTCGGTCAAGACCAAGCAAAGGAACACCAGCAACATCAGAAAGGAGACGATCAACCCCTGATGTGCATCCATCTGAGCTTCCTCCAGCTGTTCCAGGACCATCGACTTCAAATGCCACACATGATACCCAATCAGCAAGTATATTACCACATGTTCCAGTAGAAGACTACAGGCCAGGTACGTGAACGTGGGAGAAAACGGCCAAGAAATGAACAAAATTGGGCTCGAAATAAAAGAAAGTTATGCCGCAACAGTGGTCAATCTTACATAACAGCAAAGAATGCCACTGTCCCTAGTAAGACTTTTAAACACAACCTTACTTGTGGCTGCCCAAGGAAATGTCCTCAGCTTTTTAACTCTGAGGAAGATGTTGAAATTTTTTTAAAATCTTTCTGGAAGCTCGGCGACTTTTCCAAACAAAATGTATTTCTGAAAGGCATTATCCAGACCTCAAAGGTTCAGAGGTTGCGACAAAGAGATGGTTCAGCAACCCCTAAATCTAAGATATATCAATATTTCATCCCAGCCAAGGATGAAAATGTTAGAGTATGCAAACGGTACTTCTTAGGTGCACTACAAATAAGTTGGGGACGTCTGTTTCGATGCCTTAGTAAAGAGGAAGTTTTTGGAGTCATCGATTCTAGAGGCAAAGGCCCTTCAAATAAAATTGATGACTCTGATGTAATTGCACACATCAAATCATTTCCAGCCTACTTTTCTACTCTGATTCATGTACAGGCCAGAATAGGAATATTAAAATGGCCTTAACAATGCTGAAACTTGTACAAGAACCAGAATTACAAGTTGAAACCATCGATTTCAAATTTATGGTGTCTGGCCACTCGTTTTTACCTAATGATACGGATTTTGGTGTAATTGAAAGGGAAAATAGGAAACACCAGTTCATTTATGGGCCAAATGTATGGTATGATATAATCGAGTCGGCAAAAAAGAAAGATCCAAAATTTAAAGTGGAGCGTATGAACAGAACTGAATTTTTAAGTACCTTGACATTAGAAAAGTCCATCACTAACCGAAAAAAGGACAGTGAAAATAACAAATTAAACTGGCTGAAGATGCGCTGGCTGAGATTTCAAAGAGGTTCATCCTGGGAAATAAAATTCAAAGAAAATCATAATGAAATTTCTCGGTTTAGAACAATTGACTTGGAGAAGAAGAAAGAAGTTGGAAGACCTTTACTATGCTTGGCATCTGTTTCACAGCCTCTCCTTTACCAAACATGCAGACCCATGACTGATGCGAAGAAAAAGGATATGCTATCACTTCTCCCATACATTCCACCAGTTTTCCATGAATACTACAAAAACTTGCCAGGGCCGCTCATAACCCGCTCTACGGCTTCCGCTGAGGTATCTTCAGATGGAGATAATGATGAGATTGAATATATTTGAACTAATGTAATTAAGTTACTTTACATGGAATAAACATTTCTGAGTTTGTAATAGGGTGTTTTCATTTTTCATCCTATTTTTACAAAAGTTTCAGAAGCAAAGTGAACCAAGTCCTGCACTTTATGTTAATTGGTTGTCCATAACTCTACAGGTTAAACATGGTATAATATTAACACATGTAAGATCTAAGTTAGACTTGTATTAACAATATTAAGTTGTAAAAATAGGGGTTTATGAAACTTAGAATTAATTATTGGTTTTACACTTAGGAACCACTTTTCTCAAAACAGACTCCGATGGACTTGGTTCACTTTAACACTGAGCCCTCCATATATTTCGCCATTAAACGATGCTCAGGTCTAGTGGATTTTGGAGCGAATAAACGCAGGTATTTAAAAAATAAAATAATATCTCATAGTTAAAGATTCATACCTGAATCTAATTAACAACAATAATTCCTTGATAATATTTCATGAATTAACGTTTATCTTATAAACTTAATATAGAGTTGTTCGCAACACAGAACCGTACAAGACTAAATTCGTTAAAAGGACATTATATCTGACAAAAATAATGGACGTGTTTTGAAGATTAAATTGCCACATCTAGCTTGCGGCGTCATACCTGGTTGGGATCTTGGGACCACTTCACTTAGATAATGCAAGATTGAATGCATTACAGTGAGACACTCTGAAATAGATAAGAAGACAAAAGAGAGAGAGAGAGAAAGAGCGAGAGTTCACCGAGGGGACTTTTGTTATGTATTGTGAAACTACTGAACGATAAGTCCAAGTAATACGTGTTGTAATGATAATTCAACTTGATAAGTGGGAACCAGCCACTTATTTCAAGAACTATTAGAATTTCTAATACTTTAAGAGATTCGGAAAATTTTAATTGTGGAACCTTCCCAACTTTTTTTATAAGATTTAAAAACATACTATCCAAATTTTGAAAAAAATACTGTCAATTAATTTTTGTAAATAGCATCACTATGTTTTTATAGTGCTTTTCAATAGAACTTTTAACATTTTAGGACTTTTTTAACTTTGCTTGAGCTTGGTTGGATACAGACTAATCTTCAGTGAGATATTGAATTGGTAGTGGAATCTTAGTTGCGATTACCAACATCACGGAACTCTAGAAGGCATTGGAACAGCTGATGTGCAGTTTATAGGCCAGCCACTAGAAAGAGCGGGAAATGTAGTGTAGTACGTTACCTGACGGATATAGACGTGGCTTAACTGTCTTTCAGTGTTTTTAAGTAATAATATGTAGGACTAAATAAACCAGGTTCATGGCATTCTGCGTTATTCCCAGTAAGCCATTCAACCATTTTAATATCGGGTTCTTACTATTCCACTTCTACGGTGTTACAGTGCAAAGGAATAAAGTGTTCATAGAATTAGGTTAAAGTGTGCATGGTGAATTTGGTAAGTTAATTTATAAGTATCCTTATTATTAAGGTAGTATTAATTTAATATCAAAGCCGGTTCTCTGATTTGCTGGTTGGTTGAAAGGGTTTAAAATGATAAGTTATTGACAGATCCGGCTCCCTCAATTTAGTTAAACTGTGTGCCTAAGGATAGGCTTCTCACCATTCCTGAATTACCCTAGTTAACCACCAACTAACTATTTAATTTGTGAAATTAAAATAATTGTGCATAAATCTGATGAATATTGTATTTATTTAACTTTATAAACAATTATTTTTTTGCTTGGTGTTCCTTGGCGTAAACTAACTTAACCTCTTCGGTGATCATCGCCTTATAAAAAAAGAAAAACCGAATATAAAATTATAACTCCTATCCCTTGTATACTCTAATAACCAAGGACTACTTTAAAAATGTCACTTTTGAATAGTTCTTATTGAGTTACACGTTAATCGAAACTAGGTTAGGAATAGTCAATTCGTATTACTTTACTTATCTAAGGTGGACTTTGTCCTTCAATTAGTGTATCGTTTCAATGGAATGCAAGTGGATCAGATAATAAATGCGTAGAATCACTTTCTGTAGCCTTGTAAATTTCTAACTGCATCCCTATAACGTCTTAGTTTACATACGTGCATTATTTCCAAATTGGTGTCAAAATTGGTGTAGGAATTTATTAGATGTTCTTCAAAACTGTATGTTTTAAGGTTCAGTTTTTAGTGTTGGTAGATGCT
This sequence comes from Aphrophora alni, assembly GCA_963513935.1. NCBI lineage: Eukaryota > Metazoa > Arthropoda > Insecta > Hemiptera > Aphrophoridae > Aphrophora > Aphrophora alni. The sequence goes on along the minus strand of OY740771.1, from coordinate 112,030,159 downwards.
CCTTGAATCTTAAGTGGAAAGGACGTCCTGTTTGGCCTATGTAGTAATTTGGGCAATCACCGCAAGTGATCTTATAAATCCCGGTTTTTGATGGGTATTTACGTTATTGTAGGCCCTAGATCTCAAAAAGGATTCTAGTCTGTTAGTGGTTTGAAAATGACAATTATTTGGCTTCTCTCCATTAGTTTTCTCAATGTATTGTTCAGTTTGTCACCGTATTCGCAAGATATGTATTTTCTTTTTGAAATGTTAGGTAATGGAACTCATAGGTTAGGTTAGGTTGTGGTTAGGTTAGGTTAGGTTAGGTTAGGTTAGGTTAGGTTAGGTTAGGTTAGGTTACGTTACGTTACGTTACGTTACGTTATTATTATTGTGTTTGATAAGTTGAATAAGGTCAGATACATAAGGATTAGTTGACCACTACTATCATAGGTTCATAGAAATGTTTTTATTGATCTTTTTGTTAAATTTTCAAGTTCAAATATTAAATCTTTAACAACACTTTACTTTGTAAAATATATTATAAAATTGCTTCCCCATTATGTACTTTCAACAGTTGGCTTAGTTGTACTTTTATAATATTTTATCGTTTGTCTGCGTGTAAAATCTCTGGAGAAGTGCAATTTCTGTAAACTATAAAATCCAAGCCGGCCTTGGTTGTGTTTATCTCTGTAGACATGCAACTCGCTACTTATTCACCAAGCTGGAGCATATCTGACAGCTCTCCCTTCGTGGCATACCATCATCTGATTATATCCAAAGCTAACCAGTTCTTTTAAAATATATTCTTATTTATAGGTTAACTGAGAACTGGAAATGTATCATTATTAACGTGTTTAATAATAACGAGGTAAATTATAGATCTTGACTTTGATTGTGGCTCAAATTTATCTGATTTTAGTGGTAGCTTATTTTCTTCAACAGTTCTAGCCATGTTTTATACACTAGTTTCATTGATTTTATATAAAATATAAATAAGATCTTCAAATAGTTTCAAGTTTATAAATTGGTCCTCCTATCTATCGGCTCACTTCTGGTAACTTCAACTACAAATCTTGCCACACTAGCGCATTCTAAACTAAACCCACAAAACTACAACTGTTCTACCCACGTATTAAAACGTTACATTGTCGTATGCTGTCGGATCTCTCCTCTTAAATATAAATCCAATGCTATTGTTTTAAGCTATTGGTAACAAATATACTGTACCCAGCTTCACGTCTAGTGGACTGTTACAACTGTATAAATCAAATGATAGTTTCAATTCTATGAGTTTCCGACACAAATACTATTTTAAGTCAAATGTTCAATATTTATGTAAAGCATATGTATATATATATATTGTAAAGTTAATCAAAAATTTATATATCTCAGATGTGTACTGCAGCCTTGCTGCCAGCTGTAGGCCTTTATCTAATGAGGCAAAGTATAATTAATTAATTAATTAAAAGGACGACTATTTTGCCATTTGTTTTTATATAACCAAGTTAGATATACTACACACCGTATGTCCAACTTAAGCCAAAATTCCTATATGAAAATAGACGAGATTTATTGGATTGTACCTCTGTGATATCTAGGTCTAATTACACAGCATGAGGCAATACATTTTAAATAGTTTTCAAAATCTGTAGTATTCAAATTACAAATTATGCATTGTAATAGTAACATATCTGTTGGCTAATAAAATATTATTTTTTTATTTGTTTCAGGTAAATAATTGTTCCATTGCTTCCGATTGCCTGTAAGTTTTTCCTACATTTGTTATATCAGTTATATATATTATGACAAGGTTTGAGAATATTGACAGCTTTAGACGCATGTTATCGATATCAGTATATCGGGAAATACCAATGTCTGAATGGTATAAAATATGAATGTCAATTATTGCCTTATTTCCTGGTTATTTAGAGATTTTGACCTATATATATATATATATATATATATTTACAATGTATCCTTGTATAGTTGCTCATAACATGGGGAGCCGATGTTATAATTAACGAAAATCCATAATTTAAAACATTCATTTTCTCTTTAGTATAAATTATGATATATAAATTCTAGTTATAACGATTACCTTTATGGAACTGCAACACCCGAGACCATATAACGTGTGTGGTTTGTGTGTGTAGTTGAAGGAAGAGCAGGAGTGAAACAAGAATTAGTTTACTTAAATTTGTATTCAGCCCAATTTCGCGATGCGTTCGAATCGTTTATCCGATACAAACTCCGTTAACTTACCAGTATTGCCGTTCGGGTTGCTATTACGTGCGTTCCCCCCCCCCACCTAATTTCATATCTTAAACAAACAGTATTTTTTATTGTTTAGTGCTTGACAAAGTGAATTTAAAATGTGTATTATCTTTAAAATCAAATATATCTATATGAACTAGACGTAGGGCCAGAGTAAAGACATGTTAAACTGTGTCAATTGTAGCTTGGCTTTATTACACCCTCTTTGTACCTCTTCTGAAAAAGTAGGAACAAGGAAAGTGTGTAAGGCGATGGTTGTATATCAGATTGCTCTTCAACAGCAAGTAAAACTATCGTGGAAACTGGCCACGCCTCTATTCTGGACACTATGGCCGAGTTTAGTATAAAAACCATTGTATGATGATACTTGGGAGCAGTCGTTGGACAAACTAAATCATATATAGCAAACATTAAAAACGTGACAGCTGGTTTCGGCGAATTGAAGATGACACAGTTTGGAGTACGGAAAATAATAAATACTAGTCTTTTCCAGTTAAAGATTGTAATCGTTTTGAATAACTACATCCAGTATCTATTATATATATAACTGATCGAAGGTTAACAGAACATCGGAACGCGTTTCTAATGTGCTTATTTTGTGATAGGCAGCACCGTATGGACCCACACAAGGAGGTATTTCAACGTCGGCTACAAATAAAGTGAAGAGAAGATTCGTTGTTACATCTTGATGTTGATGTTTTCTAGATAATATCGTGAAAGTAGTGTATCACTTGTAATTAGATTTTGTCTGGATGGGCCTGAGGAATATCTGTCCTTACGCCTCTCTTTATGTTATATGAACATTTTTTCATTATTTGACTCATTTAAACACCCCTTAAAGTTTGGCACGACATTTTCTGACCACTCTGTATAGGAAAGAAATAAGAATATTTATCTGTTTAATTAGTCGGAAGGTAAAATATAAATGACAGATTGGTTTGATTGTTTGGTGGTGACGAGTGTTTATCTAATTGTAAAATTTGTAATGATCTCTAGAACATATTAAACTTAGCAGTGGGTTCAGTACAATTCATCAAAATATCAGCTACAAAGTATAAAACGAAGCGTGGTTGAATAACGACGGTGATCTAATGTATATTGAGGGTTATAATTTATTTAAGAGTTATAATAATCTCAATTAAACTTGTTTTCTATATTGACAACAGGTTTTCAGTGTCCTGCTATCAGCTGTTGTTCGGCGGTGTCGCTAGTAAATTGTTGGACCGGTATTCCCTTTGAACATCCGGTCTTCCGGTATTCCCTCTTTGAACCGGTATTCCCTCTTTGCTGTACATTGCAGTTCAATTTCTTTCTTTTTTTTAACCAATTTCTAGACGGAATTAAAAGCTATTGTTAGGAAAACATTTCGTATTCTGTCAGGTGACATAATTATTCTGGATTTTTTACGGCAGAAAGATTTCCTCAATATTGTATGAAACGGGATTTGTATCGTGTAGTGATGAAGTATTTCCTCTCGCTAGCAACTTATGTTTAGATAGTTTTTTTCGTAAAATTGTAGGAACATATTTTAATCTATCCTTCAGTCTTAGAATTTGAATTAACTGGTCATTATAAGATATCGTTACATACGGTAATCCCGTAGAAGAAGAGACACCTAAACTCAGAACATTGATTAAAAAGCGATTGAAATCAAATTAAAAATTCACTAGCCAATCAAAATTGGAAAGATATTACAGATAGTAATTGCGTCAATAATGTTGTCTATATATTAATTAACACTTTTAAAACATTTATGGAAACTGCTTCAAAATGATTTAAAACAACAGCAAAAAATATAAAATTAAAACCGTGGATTTGGTTAAGGTTAAAAACTGCTGATCTGGTTAAGTCTAAACCAAACACGGCCCTAGGCTAACAGCCTGTGTTGCTCTTTTTCACTTTTTTATGCTCTAAGTTCATCACTTAATAACAGAAGTTGATTTATACTCTCGAAACATCGTGTTAATAACTTTAAATCAACATTTTTGTATTAATCGGAACAGCGAGATTGGATTTGTTGTGTCAGTTGTCTTCATTGGTTTACAAATAGCGTAGAGAACACATGCCTATTGTTTAAACAATTATTTAACTGCAAAGACATTAGCATGCAGAGAATGTGTTGTGGTGCGCACAATGTCTTAGTGCGACGTTTATTTAGTTCTATATTGCATTAATAAATTACAAAGGTCAGTGAACATTAAGCACAACGCGTTGGACTCTGTTATAATGGTTGAATAGCTAATTACAAGTATATCTGGAGAAAATATAATCAACTGAACTAAATTGTAGGAACACATCGAGCATACGAAGTTTAAGCTAGAGGGTAAATTTGGTAATATCAAAAAATAAAACGTGTTTTTTTTAGACTGTATTCACATTTAAATACAGCCACAAATTTTAAATAAATCTGAAATACATTTAAAATAAATATTGTTTACTTTATACCTTGAACGCATGGATTTAGAAAAGCGAAAAAGTTATTTTTGACATTCCGTCCATCCGTTGTTGTTGTCTGTACGTAAGCACGATAGCGGCCACAAAAATTAAGATAAGAACATGAAATTTGTTATAGGGGACTCTTGAAGTTCAGAAAAAGCTAATTGACAATACAAAATGACGGCCATTTTGAACAGTTTTTGATCATACGACATGTGTTATTAATCTTATAACATACTAAATTAGATAAAAATTTGCATATATTCAATTCTGCAAGACAAATAGCGAAGTTATTGTCAAAATTTAGTTTCGACCTTTCAAGACAATTTGATATCCGAATAGTTACGACAATCGTCAGCGCCGAATCACTGACACGAGCGAAGCGAGTGGAGACTTTTTATATGCACACATATACGAGGCCCGTAAGCGCCTAGTGACGTCAAGAAAGTAATGATATACACAACTACGAAGTTCAGAAACTGTTTTAAACAAACTTATCTTATGGAAAACTTGATCTACCAATACAATTTAACATTTCCTACAAGGCCCAACATACCAACTTTTGGGCAATATATTTAGAATATTACTTGTGTTACATTGTATAACACGTCTGGGTAAGTACCATGATGGTGAATTGTTTATTAATTTTCGTTTGTTGATTAATATTGTTACCAGGGGACTTAAATTTAAGAAAGGCGGAACCAAAATGGTAACAATGTTTGAAAAAGAAAAGTAAAAAAAGACAAAGACAAATTTAGTAATTAACAAGGCTCAAGTTTATTGAAACAAAAGAAATTTCGACGTTTCAGATTTTATCATTTACAACTGAGAAAGACATCCTGAGACAAATCATCAATAAAAGCTTATGATTAACAATATTATAATTGATATAAGTTATACGCCCTTAATGTAACATGTAATAATTTAAATAAAAAAAAAATTAATCAATAGATTCTGAAAATTTATCCCCCCTTTTAGTTTATATATATTTATAGTTACAAAATTTAACAATAAAAAAAAGACAATGAGCACAGCTTAATAATTAACAGGATTATAATTAATCCAAAAAAAAAAAAGATTATACGCCCTTAAATGTAAAAACTTACGAAATAAAAAAAAGATGAAAAGATACTGATATTTATTCCCCCCCCCCCTTTGACTTTATGAGATGATAGTTTTTTAAAAACAGTTACATAATATTACTTATTTGATAAATTACTTAAATGCTATATTGGCCAATAAATATATATATTTTAGATAAAGAATTTATTATAAAATGAGACGTTTATTTAAAAAAAGAAATGAAAATTTTGAATATTAAAATTTTTATTAAATTGACGTCAATTATATTAATTTAGAAAATAACCTCTTGGAGGTTGTTAGGACCGAAAGTTTGCATGCAGGCTCCACCCAATAATTTTTTATATATTTTATAAATAACTACACAAGTCTACATCTAAAAGATAGCTTAAAAAAAAAAAAAAAAATATTCGCTGAAGCAATTTAGGCACATGTACAATATGAGTTTAATTAAAGTTCTATAAAGTCAGTTTTTTTTTTAACATCACTTTTGTGCACTTGAAACTCTGAAGGTATATTAAGAAAAACGTGTTTTGCCAACAGGACGAAACATGTTTAGATCTTTAGCTGGTCTATGCAATCTGAGGCAAGAATTGCTGAGTATCTCCTACCAGCGTATTAGCTATAGCAAAAAACATGTTTTTTAGCGTCTGTGCAAAATCAGACATGTTGTAGCATTAATGTTCATTATTAAAGCAAATATCTGGTTATTTGTCAAAATTAAAGAAAATTGATTGTATCACAGAAATTCGTTAAGATTGTAATTAAAAGCTTCTTAGATGATTATAAATCCATTTATATATATTTAGTTTTGTGTAAAACAAGGCTTGTATAAGACTTGCAAAGATCTGCAAAAGTCTGTAAAACGAAATTTTCTGATTTAGAATAGATTTCTCTAATTGTTTTATATTTGACATGTTCAATAAGATATTCTGATCATTTAATGTTCAACATTAATTTGCACCTATTTCACATAATTGTTCAAAACTCAAAATGTGCCTTTGCAAGGTTTTGTAAAGTATGTCTTAAGAAAAGAAAATTTTTATAATCATTCAGTTTCAAAAGGAACATTGAATATTAAATAAAACATGAAATACATATTTTAAAGAATACATGATAATTAACAAATTATTTTAAAACATTAACAAAATTTAAGATATGATAAAATCTGTAAATTTGAAATACCTGGAAAATCCTGTCGCAGATCACGTGAGCTTGTGCCGTGAAAAATAATAATTTATTTAACATTTTTAAAAAAAACTAAAGCGCACAAAACTGTAACTTAACATGTCGTTTAGAAACTGAGATGTAATTTTGAGAACAAGAAAAAAAAATTATGGCTGACGGAGCTTATAATAGAATGTAGAACATCGTGAGTTATTTCAGATAGACTGGCAATGGGTATTAGAACAGCTAGGCTGGCCTGCCGTTGTACTTTGCACTTGGATGTCATGCGATGCTTAGTTTTGGAGAAGGCCACCAGGTGCCAGCATCTGTCAAGCGACGGAAGTTGGATATGTGGAAGTCGAGTGAATGAATTTATATTGCAGATGTAATTTTGAATTAGGATGTTACAATATAGTAATAATAACGACTTTATTAACAGAATTAATTTACTATTTAAGAAAAGATATTTAATATATAGGACACGTGCAATATGTTTTATCTTTTAGATGTTAGAAAGAGCACATAATTTTGAACTTCTAGTAATACAATATTTATTTAAATTAATCAGTTCAGCTCTACTCTCGTCCATAACCCTGGAAAAGTTCCCATTGGTATGCAGATATTAGCTATTTAAGTTCAGTTCTTTGTACAGCAACTGTGAGTCTTAAATCTCGATAAGTGTCTTCCTCTGCTTTTTTTAATATCATCTATTTTTAAATCCCCCAATGAAAAATAAGATTTAGTTATACTCGCAACTTCTCCCAGCCATTAAACCAAAATAATTTCTCTCAGATGTAAAAAAACTTTATACTCAGATGAAAGGTCAACAATAGAAATAACCGCTACTGGATTTAGGAATACCCTCATGTGACCCATCAATAGCACCTGAATTTTCAAAAATGGGTGTCTTTTTGAGACGCTCAACAATCAAGATATTCTTATCCAGTTCATTGGATAAAGGTTTCGTGGTTTCAACAAGACTGTGCCACGTGCCAGTTTAACGGTGGACCTACTGAAAGAGGATTGTGGCCAGCTAGGTCTTTCCAGCGGATTACTTCCTCTGAGGCTATTAAAAAAATCGTTCGTTCCATCATGATCCTCAAACTGTTGAGGAATTTAGATGAATTTTTTTATTTATTTGGTTGTGGTTGACAATACAATTGGATACTACAAGTCTAAGCCTTTACATCAAATACTTAAAACACAGTACAAAACACATACATCACATTAATGATTTTTCTATGCAAATGAGAGAATCGGATAATGAATAAAAATAGAGATATGTTAAACAAAGTAAATAACATTTTAACAAATAACAAATTTTGCATGACATTCGAATAATTTATCTTAATTAAAATAAAAGTAATTCCATGTACTAAAAATTACAGCGACTAAAATTAAATATAAAATATATAAAATAAATTGCTTCACCAGCAAAAATCGTCCCGGACATAAATGAAGCCCCTAAAACTTTCCGTGGTCAAGATACTCACCCCTCGAGTAAAAAGATTCAGACATTGAAATTTTTCTAAGACTATGTTTAAGAGTTTGAGGATTTTTAATATTTTTTTTAAACGTTGGGGAAGCTTATTGTACAGATCCACATCAGCTTGAGATAGTAGTTCTCTATAATTGCTCAGTCTGTGCCGGCCCAATCGCAAAAAACTCCCGAATCAAGTGCACTTCTCTATTCAGAACAACATGACATTTAAATTTGGTAAATAAAATTATTTCAAAAATATGCATGCATGGCAACGTCAATATACCCAACATCCGAAATGTATTCCTAAAATGTTCAGAGTTATTTTTTCCGGAGACAAGTTGTATTAATTTTTTCTGCAATATAAAAAGCCTTTCCACTTGGTGAACTGATATCACCACATAAAATGACGCCATAGTTCAGGTGTGGAGGAAGAAGCCTATAGTAGGCTGTTTCAAATGTTACAATAATTCCTAGGATTTCTTAAAATGACAATCGCTGAACATATTTTTTTACATATGTAATCCATATAATATCTCCAAGTTAGTCTATTATCAATGTCTAAAGTTAGGAATTTTACAAAACTCAGCTGATAGCAGGAATTGTTAATAGCCCTGAAAGAATATCTAGAAATATGTGAAGGAAAGTACAGTTTTGTATAAATGAAAATGATGGCCATTTTGGACATTTACTTTAATAAATATCAATATTAAAAGCAGTACATATATAAGTTTAAATATGAATATTCCAATAACAATAAATAACATTCCAATAAATGAATATTTTTAACTTTTCTCGGTTGCCCTTTACACAGAATAGATCTTAAGAGAATAAATATTGATTGTCTTTATTTTTAGGAAACGAGGTTAGGACAAACAAGTTTTCTCTGCCACCTAACCCTATTATAAAAACAAAATAGTATGAAGTACAAAAATTATATAGCAACACAATAGTTTGTATAAAATTGTTGTCACCTAACAAATTCAAATATACGAAAAACTTAAATTAATTTTCTGTACAACTTGGGAAAACAAGTGCTAAATTACAAAAACAAATACAAACCATTCACAAACATGCATTGGAAAGGAATAAAGATGGAGAAATGATAAAGTAACATAAGTACAAATGTTTTTAACATTATTGATATAGTTTATTGGGACGTTTCGATCAACTCTTGTTTCTTTATGCTTATGAGAAAGTTCGTCCAATGTTTATTTATCATGTATACACTGTAGGAATGCAACGCAATGGGGTAGACAATGCGGTCATTTTGTTATTTAAATGACCATTGGAGACCGAAGAGGGTTGAATACGTATTACAGCAATAAATAACGAGTCCACATTGGGACATATAAAAGTTGGAAAACAAGGGTTGAGACTCAGTGGTGCGTATCAGTGCAATATACTGAACTGCTTGTATTGTTCAGGTATACTACAACTAACTGATAGTGTTTCATTGGTTTTATCTCTGATAAATACGCTTTAATAAATGTTAAACTACTTATTAGTTGGATCATTATAGTACTTACACAGCCCTGTTTTGAAAACCAACCCTACTTTAACGCAAAGTTTAAACGTAAAAACACGTCAGTAATAAGATACTTTCACGCAAGTACAAACCAACAGAAAAACGTCACACAAAGTCCGACTAGAGTAAAACATCAGGACTAAGTGTAGCCACAGAACTGCGTCACGCAAAGTAGTCACAGAAACGCGTCACACAAACTACAGCCATGTAATGTATCGACACTAACAAACATCGCGGTAGAGCCACAGAAACGTGTCACGCACTGTATACCGCTTAAAGCTCCGGTCAAAGTACAGCCGCAAAAATGTGGTACGCAATGTGGCTTAGTAGAAAAATATTAGGCCAGTACAACCACGAAAACATGTCACGTCCATGTTATACACGTTCATGTTATAACTTGTTTTTCTTGTTAAAACCGTAACGTTTTTGAGCGCCAACGGGGATCATATAATATGTTATGTTAAATTGTAGGTTATCACAATGTCACGTCCATGTTATACAGCCACAGAAACTCATCCCTCAACGTATAGCCACAGTAACGCGTCAATCAAAGTATAGCTGATAAAAAAACTCCAGGTCAAAGTACAGCCACAAAAACGCGTTTCATAAAGTACAGCTAGAGAAACGCTTCAAACAATGTGTGGCCGCTTAAAAACACTAGGCCAAAGTATAGTAACATAATCCTGGCATCTAAAGTATGACCGTAGAATAACATCATAAAAGTACATCCAAGCAAATTCTGTTTCCTTGAAACCACTGAAGATGGTGAATTAGTCATTGAAACGTCGTTTTGTTTCAAATAAAGTGTTTCGGAAAATTATCTCTTTTCTTTCATTTGGTGACGAGATTTCTCGATAAAAAAAATGTAACTTTTAACATTATAATCTAAATAATTAGAAAAAAATAATATATCATCAGTAATTTCTCTTGTAAGCTTAAATTTAGTCCTAGACAATCAATTTTGTCACTAATCAGTGTAGGTTTTAGTACCAAATATGTTATAAAAAAAGGAATACGAATTTCAAAAGGTTACAGTTTGATACTGTATTTCTGAAGTTTCTTCTTACTGTATACAACAATTTTAACTCATTTTGTACAGGTTAGCAATTGGCGCATATTATTTTATATCCAAAATCAAAACCTAAATTAAAACTGACATTCAAATATGCTCGTATATACAGGTGTGAGGCAAAAGTCTGGAATATAATTATGTTTTTAGGTTTCTAATTAACGTAGAAAGACGCTGGAAAGTGGATTGGAAAGCTCTTGGTTAATAGCTATCTACAGGGTGCACCGAAACTGCAATCAAAATATACAGGCAGTGTCAAAATTGAAAAAAAAAATCATGTTTTTTCTGAGCTTTGTTTTCAATGTAATATTATTGATACTTCTTCATATTTTTTTGTCCTCTATGAAGAAATATTGAAAAATGGTTAAAAAACAGGTTTTTTGAATTTTAACACACTCTTTGTATTTTCTCTAATATTTCGGTACACCCTGTAGATAGCTCTAATCAACACCTTTCCAACGCACTTTCTCACGTCCTTCTACTTCAATTAGAAACCGATGAAAAATTATCTTCCAAAACTTTTGCCTCACCCTATATGTATTTTTTTTTAAATTCGCATCATATCACATCAGCTTATCATCACCATGTCAATTTATATTCCCCAGTGTCTTACGTGTAATTAAGCTGTGAAATCACACAGTAACAAGATGAAAGGGTTGTGGCGGGGGAGGGGGTAACACTAATGTTGCGAAGATATTAACCAAACGGCCCCTAATTTAAACGCTTCATTGACCCGATAGTACGAGTAACATCCCAGAGGGCTACTTGACTATCTCTTGCCATTAAATATGCATGGAACAATAGTTAACCAAAATAACAATACATTAAATGAGAAACTTCCATTCTATTTCGCCACCTTCCATGTACAATGGATGACGTTATCGGTTTAAAAATTACTATTATTATTATTATTTAATTATGTTTTCTCTCAATACTCAATACTTCATGTAGTTTTGTTACTTTCCTCTCTTCCATCTTTCCTATTTGGTCTTTCTTGATCAACTCTGGTTCTCTTCCGACCTTGGCGCTATTAGAGTATTCGAGGGGTCTTTATTTTATCTTTTTTTCTTCCTTTTTTGTTATGATGACCGAGTGGTTATTCAACTCTAAACAACAATGACTTACATCTGGTCAGATTTTCCCTACTCAGACTAATTTTCCTTGGATTGTTCTTTGTCGTGTGTCGCAGGATCGACCGAAACTTCAGCTATCTTCTGAATTTCACCACATTGCTCTGTTGTTCGTTTCTCTTCAGTGAGTGTACTTTGTACATTTCCTTTCATTTTCGACTCTGATCGTGTTTTGATTTGCTGACTGCCAAAGATCTTGGTTTGTGACATGGTTAAGCTAGAAGATGTTTAGATTCGCATGCAGCAAATGATAAATTGAAGCTTTCAAGTAATTGCTGAAGCTGCAAAATTTGTAACGTGTCTTGTATTTCAGACGTTGTTTCCGTGTTTTTTTTAAAATATTGATATATTTAATTACCGTTCTGATATTGAAATTATCTGATCAATTGCTCGTTCGTACTATTCAATTATGCCATCATGGTTAATCCATTTGTGACAAAACTATTCCAGATAGAGATGATAAATCCGTGAACGTTAAAGTAGTTTCTTTTCAACCCATTATCCGTCAGCTGTATGAATCAAACACTACCTCGTTAACTCAAACATAGCGAGCTAGACGAGTGTTACGCTAGAATGAGTGAATATTTATACTTGACAATAACTGATGTCTAGATCATAATACGAGACTTTGTAATGCATAGCAAACCTTCACGTGTTTGACAGAATGCATTCTCTGACATCGCTTTGGATTTGTAAGGGTCTCCGTTCTATTCAATCCTATTTGCATCAAAACTTTTATAAAGAGAATCGCAGTAAATACGCTAGTAATAGCACTCATAACTTCTTTTAAAGATTTAGATTCCGACATTTTTCAGTTTTGCATTCACGTAATATAAAGAAACTATTCATTTTGGTTGTTGCAGACAACCATTTAGAGCTAGGATTAAAGTAAAATGCAAATACTTGGTAAAGGATTATCAGTTGGTGTATTAACAAACTCAATTTGAATCATTAATCGTTTATTTATTCTTGTTAAAATCGTAGGCTAACGTTTTTGAGCGCCAACGGGGATCGAACCCGGAACTTCTTCTACGGTCTAGAGCACTAGACCAACCGTGGTTTCATTTCATATAAATTAGTACGTTAAATTTTAGGTTATCTCAACGACGAATAACAAAACTCCCAATGTTTATAAACAGTTTGATTGTCGTTAAAATCAAGAAAATCGGTTGATTATTGCACAAACCTTTTACAATTGAAATCACGCCAGAGTAACAATTTTCGACTCTGTATATAAACTGAGAGACTTGCTCCATTCCAAATTATGCCATTTTCTGCGTGCCTAATAAAACCTACTTTAATATAATGAGAAAACATGAAAATTTGCTCCGTTTCACAATATCATAGAAGAGTCTTTAATTCTATCAAGTCTAATGTCTAAGTCTTACTATAAACTATCAAAAGCTTTCAATGTTTGTATACTGATGTACATTTTTATAATAATACACTCAGTTATCAAATAATGCTAAATACATACACAGGTATAAACATAGAATATCGTTATGTAACAATGGTAATAAAATGACAATAACAACTGTAGGTGTTACATTTTACAGGCAAGAGCTGTGCGACAATAGACTGATGTCATGTCTGGATTTATTGCTCCATAACTCCACATTGTCAGTGTTTCAAAACAAACGACTTTGAAAAGAAAAAAAATGTAATAATCTAACAAACAACTTCAATGTAAAGCTTTTTAAAAGCATTGTTGTTTTACTTTTAATACATTTGGTTAACAAGTAGTAAAGCAAAATTCCATAAACGAAATGTTTACTACGTAATCTAAGCTCATTTAAAAAGAGAGTAAAAATCGTTTTGATAAAAAAATATGTGAAAAAATATTTGCAAATTTGAACTAATTTATAGTGTTTTACGTTGAACTATACTTACACGATATGTACAAAATCATTTTTACTTAACTACCATTGTAATGGTTTTTTTTTAGTTTTGTAGATTTGTTGATAAACATTTAGTACCCTAAACTAAATTTTAGAACCTTCCCTTGTAACAAATAAAGCTCTGCCACAGGCTTTTCCCCGTCATACGGAGATAAACTTGGTCAAATCATTCGCGCCTCTTGTGCGACTGCAGTGGCCAATGCGGAAAATATATCATAAAAAGGCATTAAGACTGCAATTACGATAGCGTATTTATTGCGTCATCCTTTGATGCGAACAGGAATGAAAGGATGGAGAGCTCGTGGAAATGTTACAAACAAAACTAAATAGATTTCAGAGAATGCTTTCTGACAAACAGGAAAAGGTTTCCTATGAATTACAAAGTGTCGTGTTATCATTTATAGACATAACTTATTGTGCAGATTACATTCTTCAGTTTAGATTACCATGTTAACGAGGTAGCTTTTGATCCATCCAACTAACGGTTTATGAGTTGAAAGGAAACTACTTCAATTTGATCAATGGAACATTTTCTGATGGTTTAATCATGAGCACATTTTGTGGACGAGCAGTTGATCAGAAAATTACTTGGCTGTTTTACACTATAGATCAGTTTTGTTATTTTATAACTTTGGTAGCACTGTTGTTGATGTTCTAATTCAATGTATTGTTACAAATCATGTGTTTCAATACATTGTTGTAAAACCAGGCCGTTATTGTTTAGTGTTATTTTCAATTGCACTTTCGTTATCACTTATTTTATAATTTTGAATTTTTAGGAACGAACTTAGACCTCTTTTGGAATTATGAATGTACCATTTATGTCACCTTATATAAAGAATAGTTTAACTAATTAAAATTTGAAAATTTGATAGAGGGTAGAGGGTGTTGCCTCGAGGAGTATTAGATTTGTTTGTCAAATCACGTAAGGGTTGGTGTGAATATACGCGGAGGAAGAACAGTGTTTGACGCGCATTATCTCAACAACGGCTGTTTGAAGTTTCATGTCCCACGTAATAAATAGATTTTTATCAACACGGTTTTAGGGGCGACTAAAAATAGGGGAGCCTCCGCTTAGTGTAATGTTCCCGCAGGAGATCTAAAAGGTACGGTGTTGAGCCAGTATCGTGAATAAAAAAGTGGGGCAGTAGCGAATTGCACAGATGTGAATTCGGTTTACTTACCACATTATTACCCGACTGAAAAGCTGTCTAGTGTTACTATAGACCTACTACAAACTAAAGAAAACCTGTGCGCATGACCGAAGCCCCCTCTCTTCTATTCTTTCCCGTAACCCCGTCGTACCTCCCCCACCTGTTCGTTTATACAGTTAGTGTAGACTGGGTTCCTTGCTTCCATTACCCATACTATTCTCTTGTTTTTGGTAGATCTATAGTATTATTATTTGTCAAAAATTAAAACATAGACGTCTAATAATTGTTATTTCTTTGTATATATTTATGATTTTGTAAGACGGAGTTCAATTTGATATAGGTTTGTATTGTGCATTCAATAACACGAAATCCTCATATAATTTCTTTTTAAAATGATTGCCTCATTTTAGTTTACGGCGTAATAATTATGGTTTTTAAATCTAATGATTCAATTTGTCTTTTTACTTGGCTCCTCATTATAATTTATTTCTTTTTAGTTATTAGTATTGTTTAAATAAAGGGTGCACCATTGAAAATTGACACGAATGAATTCCTCAAAAAGTCAAATTTTGAAGAAAATGTGAACAAAATTGTTTAAATCGGACAGTAATTGTTAGGAAATTTAAGAAAAATTCAGAATGTTCCTGACCTTCATGAATTTTCCACAAAATTGTAAGAGATAAAATTTGTCATTTTTAATCTGTTAAAGCTTAAACAATAATATCATCAATTCGATAATTCATTTTGTATGCAATTCCATATATATAATTTTTTAACTGAAACATTTTATGAGATCTCCAAATATTTTGTTACAAAACTTGTTTTTAAATAAAACATTTCTGATTTTCATCGTAGTCTAAGGACGTAAAATTAAAATAAAATTGGTTTCGACTTCAAAAAATTGAGCCAACTCTTAAAAAACTATAAAACCAAACAAACAATTAATAATAACATTAAATTAAATAAATAAACAATAAATCAAAAATAATAATGAAGCATTGATTTATCTTAATTTAAAACACAAATCTGAGTATATTGTTCTGTATTGTATTATTATGCTAATTTTTTATTGGTTAAAGTATAGATCTATTTCAATTAAAATAAACCTGAGACAACTTCATTGTAAGATAACAGAAATACGCATACGTAATGCCCACAGCTAACATAATCTCCACACCACTGAACTGTGTATTCCCACATCTGTGCTTAATTGTTGGTGTCAATGCTCACAGATAAGCCTCGTACACAACTAATGCCGATACAAACTTGAACACAGATAATACCTACCTGTTGTTCCTACTCTCTGCAATACAGAGATGTTAATATAAACGCAATAATTATACTGGATTATGATTGCTGTTACAATGTAAGGTAGGTAATTTTTTCTACGTAAAGAATCTGATTTCACAATTGTAAAGCATTAGCTGTATGAACCCATTGGCGACAAAATGTTAAACGATTCAAGGCCTTGAAGATTGGATTACGCTTTGGATAACAAAAAACTAGATTTTGTGAATCAGAACATTACACCTACAAGGGGAAAGAGAAAGAATAGTAGAATTGTAAAACAAAAGATGATGAACATTACATTTTGTAGTAAGCTCATTATTGTGAGTTTTTGAAATTAAACTTCTTTGCACGCTGTAGGTTGTTTTTGTTTGTGTTCAAGCGACACACGACCAGTGCAAACAGAGTTAGTGTCAGATTTTCGGTTGCTTTCGTTCGATCGTTCTCGGCTCAACTAAGATTTAGCAATGTTTTAGTCCATGTTACTCACAGCAGTAGAAGGACGTTTTTCGAAATGTTAAAGTTATCATTAGCAAATGAAAGGAACAAATTTCCTTTACGGGGCAGTATCATAGGATGAGGACAATCTAAAAACTTCTCTTTTACGAGGGATAAAACATACATACATGCAAATTTTTAACTTTCTTCTATTTGTACGAAACAGACAAACGCTGTCGTGAAAACACAACTATTTCAACCAAAGTCTAAGACAAGTTGAATAAATATGTTGAATGAACTAAAAGTGATTAAAATGCATACTAAATGTTTTGTGTATAGAATTAGTACACTATAGAATTAGTACACTAAAAGTGTACATCCTAGAATTAGTTTTGTAAATGTGAGCTATTTTTCACATAGACCATAAAATATTAAGATCAGTTGAAAAAGGGCGGTAATTTTGTTTACATTTATCAAACTTGCCGGTATGCTGCATGTAGTTAAACTAATCTTTCCTGTAGAAAGAGGAACTCAAATTCCGTTAGAAATTCACCTCGACGAATTGTTTGTTGGTAGAAAATTAATTAATTTGTGTCTAATAAAGGAGAGAGACATACGTTCCACTTGGATGACCAATCACAGGACTAGATGGGGCGTGGGGTTAATACAAATGAGAAGATAAAACAATCTTAGGTGTAGGATTATTGCAACTAATTAAATCCCTATTAGTGTAGTCAACCTTGAAAGTTTGGGATTTTTAGGTTATAAACAGTTATTGGCGGGCATTTTGTGTCTTTCAGTTTTAAGGTTAATTTGCTGTTAATACATGAGTAGTCGGTTATACAAGGTGTTCTGTAAGTCGTGTGCCAAACTTTAGGCAATGATTCTCAACATCCAAAAATAATGGAAAAAGTTCCGATATACGTTAACAAATGTTTATTTTTACGCCTATCAGTTTGTTCCTATTTTTTAAAAAACAAAATATGATTTCAGAACGGATTGAATGATCGATATTAAATTGCTCAAAATGGTTTACTATTAGTTTCCATAAAATCTTAATATGTCTATTAAGTTCACTAGATGATCAAATCTAATACTTTTAAAAATCAACTGATTTTGAAATATTTGGTATCCATCATTTTTAAAAGTACGCCATTTTGAAATAGTTAAGTATAACATTTATGAAATTTTATAGTACACTAAAAACTACTACGTAGTATAAAATAGCCTGCAAAACAAAATTAACAAATGAGTAGATATTTTCCTAAAGTACTCACTTTGATACGGACTGCTCAATCCCAAGAGACCCTAGCTGGATCTACAAGTTTTGTATTAGATTCCTTCCCTGTCAGGTTTCGCTTTACTTGACATACGCTATCAAAGTCTCTATTTTATGTTCTTTTCTTCCTTTTTTTACAAGGCGATGATGACCGAGAGGTTTTTTGGCTTTAAATAACGAAAAACAAAACAAAAAACACGAATTTTCGGGGTATGTGTATAGGTACTTTTTCTTTATTTTTATAACCAGAATCCCAAAGAATGCCAGATTTATAGTGCAACACATTGTCTATATTTGTACTTCAAAAATAAAATCTGTTCTGGTATTTCAAACAACAATTGCATTAATTTCTTAGCAAATGTTTTATCGAAACTTTGCTTAATGTTTTGGGATAACTGATTCTGGACGCAAAAAATAATTAAGATTTCTTTCGAAAAATGTATTTTGTCCGTTTTTGGAAAATGTTTAGATGTTTCTAACAAGATATTTAAATAAAAAAAATCTAACCCATATTATAAATGGCTTTGCACAAGTAAGACAGTGGACTCGGGGCAATTTAACTTTGACTAAATCTAAAGCGTAAATTACGATAAGTCTCAACCACACAGTTGCTCTGATGTTGGTGTTTAACTTCGGTAATCCTGCGGCTTTCCAAACACAGCACGCAGTTTCAGACTTCACACGATGTGGGTTTCATAACTCCTATTTAATACTACTGAAGCAGACTTCCTGGATTTACATAAATATAGTTTATAACAATAAATAATTGTATTACCTAGTGTTGACGTGAGGAAGGAGAAATGTTTTATCTTCCGCTAAATTTTATTCGAGTTGTGTTAAACTATGAACGGCAAAATGAAGTAATAACTTACGGGATATACGTCTGGGAAATGTTGTAAATTCCATCGAAGATAACAACAATAAGCGAACTTGTTTTACGCTGCATAGTTATAATTTGTGTAAAGTTGTAATGGGTTTAAACTGAAACGTAGATTAGTGTACTATAGATCTACACCAAACAAAATAACAAACCTTCTGCGGTGATTACCTCATAGTTCGGATTACTAAAAAATAACTAAAATCAAATTAATTACTTATGTCTAATCTACCACTTGTAAATAATGTTCTATTGATATAAATATAAGAGACAGAACTTGGCCTGCCAGAACAGCGTGTATTAAGGACAGTATTTTACCAGGAACACAAATAATGTGGAACCAGTAGATATTTGTTAGTTTCCTACTTGTGTGAATTCAGGTAGCGCCGTAGGAACTAGGATGAAGAGATGTTTGACATCATCTGGAAGGACATTAATTTATATTAAGCTCCAGAACAATAAAGTGTGTATTTATGTATTATATATAAAGTTGGTTAGGTTGTAGTAAACCATCGGGATACCACTGTTTGAGTGGTGAACCTCTTCTTGAACAGACCCAAGTTAATTTTATCCAGCAATCTATTCTCCAATCGAAAAAATCAGTTTTTCTATCTTCAATTCTTAAATATTACTTATAAAAATAATCTATTAGTGTGATGTTTTAAATGGTAGTTCCAATTAAGTAACATAATTTAACTGACTATATTATACCTTATAATTTTTTTTTTTTTTTTACTTGATGTTTTGCACATGGGATTGTGTCATTAATCTTCACATCACAGCATACTGAAATTTAAATTTAATCGGTAGAGGCGATTTTTGAAAATTATATGTTTTGATTATCTTAAATTGTCCATCTGCATTCTTGTTTTTTTTTTTTTTTTTTTTTTTTCCTATGATACTAGTTTCGGCAAAATACTCACGACCAAATCTTCACTAAAGTTTTTAAAGAACGAATATACAAATAAAACTAATTTCTATTCAATATGAATTATATCAAAAGACAACTTTAGACTCGAGAAGGTTCCTTCTTATACACCAACTCCTATGTTTAATTTATAACTCTTTGTAATGTGTGCTCACTTTTTATCATATTGGATGTAAATTAATTTTACTTGTAGGCCTATATTGGTTTTTAAAAGATTTAGTGAAGATCTGATGATGACAGTACTCTGTCAAAACTAGTAATAATTTGGAAAAAGGGGAAGATTGCAAACGGACAAATTAAGATAATAATTGCTGCGATTCTACAATGTGAATATGTGTTTTTTATATCAGACCCGTGGCCGATTGTTATGTTTTATTACTGGTATCACAAGCCCTCATTTTGTAAGAAATTACGACCATTGCATTCGAGTTCTTAGATGCTACACTAGACCAAAATTTTATTTAAAACGTTACACCCGATTTGTAGATAAAATCGTAATTTTGTGTTTTTTTCCTTGTATTAGCTACCTCCAAATTTTCTAGAAAATTTTAATAAAGTCCCGAAATACAGCTAAATGCCAAATTTGGATTTGATTGGTTTTCGCATTTAGGCTGTAGAAAACTACACATACACCAGTCAGACGGACATCATTCCATTTTTTTGGACTAGGGAGACCACAAACATGTATCTACAAAAAACTTGATATCGATCTTTTGACCAATCACATAACTTTCTCCATACTACATAATATGTATGTGGGAAAGTAAACGTAGCTTCTCATTACGAACCTAACCTAACCTTTTTCCATACTACATATGTATGTGGGAAAGTAAACGTAGCTTCTCATTACAAACCTAACCTAACCTAACCTTTTTCCATACTACATATGTATGTGGGAAAGTAAACGTAGCTTCTCATTACAAACCTAACCTAACCTACAGCAGAAATGTAAACGAACACAAAACAAGTTTGCGACGAAGTTATAAACAAATAGTTTTTCTCCGGCGCCAAGTGTATGCAAAGTTTCTATTTAAATGTTGGGAATTGAATTCACAAAGTATAAAATAGCTAACATTTATTTGGTAAACCCGATAAACGACTCTAAGAATCCTGCGAATGTTCCATGAAATGGTTGTCAATAAGTAATAAAATCCCGTGTTTACTTCAGTAGAAACATGTGTTTTTATTTGTGTAACGATTATACAGGGTGTATAATAAATTATGTCCAATATTTTGTTAGCATTTTTCAAGTCTGTAGTAAGACGCTTAAAATTGTATGGTGGACGTTAAAAATATTTAATATCGTCCATCTGGAATACGATAATCTTTGCACAAAATCTAAAACTGATGAATTTTCCTCCTTTTGAACAATAAGTACAATGTTTTATTTATACAATTTCTTAGTAATTGACTGAAACAACCAGAAGTTTATGACACCACAACAGAAATTTGTAGCCCGTCATTTGTGCTTGGTACCGATGATAGTAGGACTAGAATGTCGATGTGAGTTCCCCTTCTATTGTTTTTAACAATTATTTTAATGTTTTAACGACCTCTCGAGTGCAGCGTTTTCACCTGAAGATGGCTGCACTTGATATCTGAAACCACATTTGGATCATTCGGCGTATCAATAGCAGGTTTTTATTACCTATTGATGAAAATCAGTGATCCGGAGACCTTACCACAAATTCTCAATTCCACCCATTGTCAATTTTAAACTGATAGATATATTTTTAATTCTTCCCGCTAAACCAAAGATAACTTTAGTTTCATTGTAGATTGCATCATAACCCAGTTATCGATACAAAAAAATTGTTTTGAAATTTACTGCGACATCCATATTTCTCCTGTGCTCTTAATGAAAATTTTCGGAGATAGCAAACAAACTTGTTAAATCTGATTTGTCTCATAATTTTTTATATTTAATGTAACAAAATGTAAAATTTGTATAACGTAAAACACTCAGTATCAAAATAAGCTCGGTATTTCGGGTAGTATGAATTATTATTATTATTTTTTTTAAAAATTATATTTTACTACCTAAATTGATCTACATTTTTATAAGAGGTCGAAATGAAAAACAATTTTTTTAAACTTTACGTTACTTTACAGAGCTATAAAAAGCCATTTTGTATAATATTAAAAATTAACCCCGTTACCTCTGTTCCGAATTTCTTTAAAAAAAAAACGGAAGACAGCTAAAGAACCTCGAAAAATGGCGATTTTTGAGGGACTCCAGCTTAATTTTCACATATTTTTAATGTAGTATCGTGTAGTTCACTCTCTTTTATCATCTTTCGTAACAGATCTCTTTTAACCCATTCTTGTTCACTTTTGACTCTGATTATTCGAAGGGGTCTTTATTTTATGTTCTCTTCTTCCTTTTTTTCTTAAAGCGATTGAAGACACGAGGCGATTCGCCTTTGTTTTAATACTTCTATGTACGTGTAACATGCATTGTTGTAGGATATATGTGTTGTATTGCACGTCCTGGACAATATATTTGATTGAACAAAGGTTTGGCAATTTGTAAACTTTAACGTGGTACATAACCATAACACAATCACTTTTGTTATTGGCGGATAAAACAATAGAGGGAGTACATCACTATTATCACTATTGCCATCTAAATGTATACCCGATTAATTGGATCAGTGTAGTGTGTACAGATAGACAGACGGACGGGAGGCCGGTAGATGTTGTATCCTGTAACCATTACATGCCTTGCCCCCGTCCCCCTCCCCACACCATGTTATTTACTATTTGCTACATGTACTTGTTGAACAATATGCTGCACAAGTTTATGAGCGTATACACGCCAAGTAATCTGTTTACATCACGCTTAGACGTCGAAATCAATCTAATACTGTTAAGCGTGCAATTCTTATATGCTTGGACTTTTTATTTTGTAAACGGGGCGAAGGATTTTGTTGAAATCGAGTGAAACTTCGTTTTCAGGTGCAAGACTTTGGGAAAACGGATTTTACTAGGGAAAACAAAACTATTTACGTTAAAATCGTTAATAAAAATATTCACGGGCGTCCAAAACAAAAATGTATTTTTATTTATATGTATAAAATATTATATATGTGTGTGTGTGTGTGTGTGTGTCTTTCCTATCAGGTCTATCTTGATTAACTCTTATTCTTTTTTTACCCTGACACTATTGGAGTATTCGACTGCTAGGTTTCTTTATTTTATACTCTTTTCTTCCATTTTTTTATAACGGGATGATGACCGACAGGTTTTATTTTGCCTTTGAGCAAGGAAAAAATGTTATCCGAAGATTGTTACCGGCTATTCTTAAAGCCTTTCTTGCTTCTTCCTTTACCATCCCTTCTTTCTATTTCTTTCTTTTACTCACCCCCCCCCCAGCATTTGTATTTAAATATGCGACATTTGATCCGTTTATAATTTTACGACAGTTTGGTGTTGTATTTTGTATAATCGATGAAATTTATTTGCATGGATTTGTTTTGGTACAGCTTTCGTCACTACCCCACTAAAAATTCTTACTCAGAACTTGTTTTATGTGAAATATAGTCGAATAAAGAGAAAACAAAAACATGCAGACAGACGGTTATAAAGAAATGTGTACACATGTTTATAGAAACTTTATTTATTTTTATCTTCAGAATCATTTTTCGAAGTTTGTCAGACGGAACATTCTGTATATTCAGAGTATTCAGAAAATCTCGCTCCAACCTTTAAGTCGTGGTTTTATGGGTCAAAATAGAAAAAAGTTCCTATAAACATATGTCTGGAAACTCTTCCTTTTCCATCTGTCGACCATTTTATGTGTTTTTTTTTTTTTTTTTTAATATTTATAGCTTTTGTAATTATTAAGATTTCGAGTTAAAATTCAGTAAAAATATTTTTCATATTACATTTTTATCAGTATCAAAATTTCTCTCATAATTGTCAAAATTGTGTCTGTTTGAAATTTTTAATATTGAATATCTCTAAAACTATTTACTTTAAAAATATAAACGGCCGCCATTTTGAAAATTTATGAGACAAAGTTTTGATTCCTGTTATACTGATAAACCGTTGCAAAAAAATGTCTATACCAATTTCAACTCGAAATCTTAATAATTAAAAAAAATAATAAAAATTAAAAAAGGCAAAGATGGAAAACGAAACGTTCCCAGAGACATATTTTTATAGGAACTTTTTTCTTTATTTCGTTCCACCACTTAAGTTTGGCACGATATTTTCTGAACACTCTGTACATGAAAAAATTAAAATACTGCGAGGTTTCAAAAATGTACGTAAACCTACACAAATACATAAAATCTTGACAAGTTTTATCTATTTTCTGAAATATCTGTGTTTAGCTATAAATTACGATATACAGCATTGCTTTAAATAATATATGATAGTCTTTGTGCCTGTCTAGAAGTTGAAATTGCGGCAAAATTAATGCAACAACCGAGGATGGCGTCTTGCTTTCCAACTCTATGAATTTTTGAACACTTGTCACGCGCTTCATGTAAAGTATGTGTTTATGACAGCACATAACTTGTATCACTGCTAAATTTGTGAGACTTGTAACAAACATTCCCACAACTTTCTGACAAACTATTTCATATTGCTTCTATCTGTATATTTAGCCTACATACAGATCACAAAGTTACAAAACAGTAATTTTTACAGAGCCTAGTTAAGGACTAAAACTATCGAAAATCTGTTTCAGAGGATCGTCCTTTTGAAATTTTTTGACTATTTTGTTATATTTTGTTAAACTTTAAATTTACTTATTAGAATTGACTACAATTCAACTAAAACTCCGGTTACTATAGACCTACAACAAACTAAAGAACAAGCCTTTAATCATGAGCGAAGCTCCCCCACTACATTCTTTACCGTTACCTCAAGTACCAGTACTTCTCTCACTTGTTCATACAGTTCTGCTTATCCAGTGTGGCGAGAGGTAGTTTTCTTCCCCTCCATTTTAAAAACATTTATTTTGTTTGTGTAGGATTATGCTGATTATCTAATTTTAAGATTATGTTTTTAATATTATATGCTTTAGTTCTTTCGTTTGTTGTAGGTTTATAGTAGTGCTAACTTAATTTCGATGTTATGTTTGAACCTTTCTAGTATTTGGATCTTATGTTTGTTGTAGGCATATAAGAGGGCTGACTATCTAATTGTGAGGTTATGTTTTAACTATTGTAGTTTTTAGTTCTATTTTAGTTTAGTGTAGATCTATAATAGTGCTGATTATCTAATTTTGAGGATATGTATTACATAATCTAGTTTCTAGTTGTTTTGGTACTTTTAGACATATAGTAATACTGACAATTCTACTTTTTAATTCTTTTGTTTGTAGTATGCCTAAAGTAGTGCTGTCTATGTAATTTTAAAGTTATGTTTGAAATATTCTAGGTTTCATTCTTTTATTTGTTGTAAGGCTATAGTAATGCTGACTATAATTTTGAGGTTATGTTTGAACTATTCTAGTTTTTAGTTCTTTTGTTCGTTGTAGGTTTATCGTATTCCTGACTCTACTTTTGTGCTTATGGGTTTAATTTATCTAGTTTTTAGATCCTTTGTTTGTTGTAGGCCTCTAACACTCCTGACTATCTCATATTGAGGTTATGATTTAACTATTGATTTTTTTTTAGTTCTTAAGATTTTATTATTTAATCATTTCTTGTCGTAGGTAACTCGCTTAGGGATCATTGGATGCAAATTACAAATCAGTACAAAATGAGCTTTTTTTGTAACGTTATGACAAATAATGCAAGAGAACGTAGATTGTAATAGAAATAAACGTTTGAAAAACATTCCCACTCACAACTTCACTAGTTGTCAACAAAATGTGGAATTGGACCATTTATAGTCTTCTAAAAAATATTTTTATTTATAAATAATGACGTAAAACTACTTAGCTTGTCCCAAAACACCTAACCTAATCAAACATGTTATCAGCGTAAGTCGTATTTTATTAAAATCAATATTTTAAATAAAAACGGAAGGAGAGACGGACTAGAGTAAAGTCTTATTGTCCTCCAAGTAAAAAAGAAAACACACCCTAATGTTAGCACACATGACATCTCTTGGGGAAAACAACAAGACTAATTTGAAAAAAATTAATCGTACAAATTCATTAATTATATTTAAGTCAACAAGGGGAAGTTAAGTTTATTTATCACGAATATTGTGTCTTCTTGCTACACTTAGGTCTTGTATATTATTCATGTTTAAACACTTAAGTCCAAATATTCTCTCGGGTCAGTTTATCGATATCACCACCACAAGATGAGATGAAAGCCATTAATATCTCCACTAAGTGATTGCATAATTGATTTAAGTAGACATTGTTCCTGTACTGATGACATTTATTGTCTTTGAAATGTATTTGTCTAAGATTAATTACTGCGATGAGGTACTCGTGTAGTTAGTTTTAACAAATTGTTCTCCTTAAAAAGAATTTTTTTTTTCTCTGATATATATATGTTTTATGGTTTCATCAAAAATTGTAGTGTCTAAAATATTTTAGATTTTTTTTTTCACCTAAAAACAGTCATAATAAACTAATGGAACAAACCAAATATATTTTTAGCGAAAAAAACAAAACAATATTTAGTAAATTCTACAATTTAAATTGTAGAATTTACTAAATATTGTGTTGTTTTTTCATGAAAATGGAGTTCTACCAAGTACCTTCCGTCAATAGTGTAAATCGTATAAATATATTTTTGATTGAATTGCGATACTGATTTAAAACTAAACATGATTAGACTATCTAAGTACCAAAATGACAAACTAAATGATATTCAAAATATAAATACAAGACTAAAAAAAGAGGGTGAAAATAAATAGGAATAAAGTTAAATCCGTTGTGGGGATTTCTCAATACGAGATTTCTTGTCGTATATTCTTAATTAAATTTAAAAAAACAAATAAAACAATACACTTGCTCTGATAACAAAAACAAAACGTACAATGCTAACAAAATAATGAAGTTATCACGTAAAATATTTCAAAATAAAATAAAACAAAATGCCTTGTGGATTAACGAAAGAGCTCCTAAGAAAGCAAGAGACGAGGACGACCGAAAATAATGTATCGAGAAAGAAATTAAGGAAGATGGCAAGAAATGGAAGGAACGCAAACGGCCAATAATCGAGAGAGTTGTAAAACGTTTGGTGGCGTCCCAGGATTAAAGGATAAGTCAAGTTTTAGATGAAATAGAAATTCTAAAACATTTAAAAACTACAATTCTAGTTCTACGAAAAACCAACCATTAATTAATATTTTTTGTACAGAGAACAATCCTTGGTCAAGAGTATCTACAGGAGAACACAGTGTCTACATCATCGCAGTAATTAATCTTAGACAAATACATTTCAAAGACAATATATGTCATCAGTACAGTAACAATGTCTACTTAAATCAATTATGCATTCACTTAGTGGAGATATTAATGGCCTTCATATTATCTTGTGGTGGTGATATCGGTAAACTGACCTCAAGTGCTTAAACATGAATAATAAACAGAATCTAAGTGTTGCCAAGAAAACATAACAAACTTGATAAATGAATTTCATTCCATCATCTTAATTCTTTTGTTGACTTGGAAATATAATTAATTAATTTGTACAATTCTTTTTTGAGTTGGTCTTGTTGTTTTCTCCAAGAGATGACTTGTAATCCAATATTACGATGTTTTTCTTAATGAATATATTTATTTTATTATCATTAAGACATTTTCACTAAGACATTGTACAATTATTGGATGAGATAAATTTAAAATACTGTTTTTTTTCCAAGGAGAAAAAACATCTCGACGTCATCGCTTTAACAAAAAAGAGGATAGAGACTTCTATACTTCATTAAATGAGTGTTGAGAGTGAAGCGCCGCCCAATAAGGCACTGACGTCAGGGTCAGGCCGATTCACAAGCGGCCCTTTTGCGTGCGACGGGGTTGTTGTATTTTAATGACCCCTTAAATCGGACACCTAACTCGACGAACTAACTAAAGCATTAGAGAACTGGCTGTCGACTGGGGTATGACTGTGAATTGGGGGCAAATTCCATGTGACGTCCTTTCCCGGTATTGGCTGTTAGGGGATGGGCGGCGCTTCACTCTCAACACTCACTGAATGAAGTATAGATCTCGAATACTCTAATAGCGTCAGGGTCGGAAGAGAATAAGAGTTGGTCAAGCAAGACCTGATGGAAAGATGAAAAGGAGGGATCTAACCCAATAGGTAGAGGCTAAGCTGCACAATATGCTCCCTGAAACCGGTCTAACTCCGTAACCTCGCTTTTTAATCTGTTTCTATCTAAGCCAATACTATATAAAGAAGTCTGTACATTCCGCTAAGATATCTCGGGATTTCCACATCTGAACCTACTATAATAAAGCCTCTAGGAGACTCTGGAGCTTCCCTCCTCTTCATCTTATCTATCGACAAATCTCCTCCCTTCAGGTTAATCCCACCCTTCTTCCTCCCGATGACTTCTAAAACAATACCTTTTTTTACACTCCTCCATTCTTTATCAACCCCCAAACCAAATTAATTGTTTCTTCCATAGTCTGTCTACAATGAGCTTGACTTAGGCCAGTATTACTGTTTTTTTTTTATGCAGAAATATGCTTTATCTACAGTTTTTTTAAACTGTAGTTCGTGGTATCCAAAAAATGTATTTTTCCACCCAGTTCTTTTGGTATCAATACAGTATTTAAAATAAAACTAGTTTCGTTAAGATTTTTGTAAATTAACTTCTAATCCAGTGTATTTTAGAGTAAAGTTCGTTATAAAATTGCTTAAAAACAGGTCAATTATTGTGTTTACAATCGAAAAAAATTTTGCGGACAATTTTGAGGGATTTCGTTTGACTTTGTTTTTGCCCTATTTTAGAAAAAATACGAAAACACCGTAAAAAAACATTTCTTTATTCATCGTTTAGTGATATTAAAAAATAAGAGTAAACAATCTGTCACATTACAGGCTAAAATATAACAGTAATTTTCTTATATTTGCTGTTTTGCACAATTTGGATAGTCAATCCTTTCAGTTGACCAAAAAATGAACGAAATCTATACAGTAGATTTTGATGCGTTGCTTCTCTTTTTACAACTCCATGTCTGTTTTTTTACAGGCCTTTTTAAGGAAACTAGGAACAATTTGTTTGGATTTTAGAGACTAGATTTTAGCAAATTGATCAAAATCTGAATTTTAGTTTTTGTATGGGACGTAAATTTTGAGCTTTAGATATGGAATTTGATCAAAATCAGTCCATCCGTTCGGGCTGTATGCAGGTCACTGCATAGACTGTCGTCAGACATAATCCCAAAATGTATTTATCAAAATTTGTCCGTTTCTTTGAAAAGTTCAACACCAATGTTTTGACCCATCACATAATTTTTTTCATTACTATGTATATGTATACTACAAAACATAAACGGAATTTTACGATTCAGTTCTTCTTAGGCGTCAGGATCCTAATATTGACCACTGTATGAACAAACTTTTTTTTTCATCATTACCAATTTGTTATATTTATATTACAACTAAGTACAAACTTGTCAAGTAATTTATCTTTCGCACTATATCTTCCCAATAAACCAGTAGCTCGTGAAAATTCTTCCAGGATCTGTACTCATCAGACAGATCCACTCGTTTTGTCCTCTTCAGTCTGCGCTGATCCTGACAAGCGCTGAGGAGCGGCAACACTTCTACATTTATATGCATCGATAGTGTTTTATGGCACATGTTTTTAATCTCTTCTACAACGGTAGGAATTCCCAAGTCACGATGAATGTTATCGTTCCTTACATACCAAGGTGCATTGCAGATGCTGCGCAGTACTTTATTTTGGAATGTTTGTATCATCTTGATATTTGTTTTCTTGGTACAACCCCACAGTTGTATTCCATATGACCAGACAGGTTTAATTACTTGCTTATATAATAATAGCAACTTATTATGCAAAGAAAGCTGTGAGTGTCTTCCCATCTTCTTGAATTTGATGTTTAATTCCTTCTTTTTCTTTTTTACATGTTCTTTCCATCTAAGTTTTGCATCCAAGGTCATGTCAAGGTATTTTGCCGAATTTTTATATGGGATTCTCTGCGATGAACAAACTGAAATGTTATATAGACACTATACCGAATGTAAATATTACCGACTACACAAATAACGATCTGTGTTAAAACATTTATTTTAACTGGAATTTAATAACATCGGGTTTAACTTTATCCGCTTGATTTCTTGTTAATAGAATAGTGACATTTACACATTGACTCACTAAATATGTACAGTGGGTCTAAATCTGTCATTGGTGTTGTAATAATATTTGAAAATTAGAATATAATTAAAAGTGGAACTTAATGTTAATTATAGAATTACATTTTACAGTTTACATTTTCCATCATTTGTGTATATAAAAATGTCGCGACGTTTCGAGAGTATAAATCAACTCCCGTAATCGAGAATAATTGCGAATAAACAAAAACAAACATAGACCGCCGTTATTAAAAAGTTGATTTTAATAAAATACGATTTTCGCTAAGGACGTGTTTACGGTACAAGCGAAGCGAGTTTAAGTCCTATTTAAAGAGAGCATCCATAGTTCATTTTCACTTTTAGTTTGACAGCAATTTTAGGTTAGAGTTTTTGCTCGTTTTTATTTGGTTTTGGGGGATATGGAAATCCAGTACACTGACGATATCAATTTTTTTTTTTTTTTTTTTTATTTGCTATCAAATTGTTTATTTGTTTGCAAGTTGTAGCAGACCATTATTAAGCAGACCCATATATTGAAATAAAACAGTAAGACATCAAGTTAGCAGTCCCGACATGGTTTATTATGACATTAAATAAAGTAATACGGACTGTTTATTGCAACTTCCGAGATTTTATATCGAGTCGGAAACAAAATCCATTATCTGTTTTAGATGAGAAATATGATTGTTGGTAAATAACTTTATTCCCTTAGAATACAGTAAAATAATGGGGACAGGCAAACAACTTCAGACTGTATCTGTAAATATTTGGATGTAAGCATAATAGATATTGGCAAAGAAATATAATTTAAAACGTGTTTAGAAATGTGGGTTGGTTTATGATCTTTTTTTCTTTTCTTTTTCTCTTATTTCTTACCCAATGTACGAATTATAAAGTAAGTTTGGTAATAATAGAAGGTTTCGACCTTCTTTTTGTTGACTGATCATCGCATTTCTGGCCTTGGGAAATTGAAAAAGTGACGTACCATCCGTCCGTCGTCGTTGACTGTACGTAAGTGCGATAGGCACAAAAATTGATATGCGAATATGAAATTCGGTATAGGAAACAATAGTGTACTCTTATAGAACCTTATTGAAATTCAAGAAAATTTAATTAAAGATATCTAAATGGCGGCTTTTTTGTTCATATCTCGAATATCAAGCAACGACAGCGAGTTTATTGTTATTTCGAATCCTGCCCGTCTAAGAAAATATGATATTAGTATAGTTACATTTCCTACAAGACCCAAGTAGTTACTTTAGAGGATATGCTTCTCTTACACGTATGATGGTATTGGGTAAGTACCGTGATGGAGCTCGTCAACTTGTCTTTCACTTATACGTAGGTTGAACTAGCGAAGCGAGGTCCTGTTTTATCCTGACCATTTGACAATACGTATGTCCTTTTTTTGTATTCAAACGTGTCAACCAATTGTTATGAAATTTAGAGTCATTCTTTACAACTTCCCCGATCTATGTTTGCACATGGTTTTTCCATTCTAAACACTGATGCACACTACCACAAAGAGGACGTAGCTGACCATGTTGTTTATGTTAAGAGTAGGTACATTTTGATGAAACCATTTTAAATATCGCCAGCCCCTCTGCCTTAAACCGTATTACAGTTCTCACCTTCCAAGATATAAAGGAAAATCCTAGGCAAAAAGCAAGTTTTCCCGTGAATATTAATTTTAGTAATATTATTATTTTATTTTTATTTTTTATTTATTTTATTTTTTTAAATTTTATTACAACTAAGTTAAATACAACCTAACAAGCAATTTATTCTGAATACATGGTTTTAACAATGATATGGTTCAACCAGCTCTAGTTCATTAAACAGAGTCCAGTTTTAGTCTCGCACCAAGTCAATGGGCTTTGTCCTCTTCAGCCTTCGCAGGTCCTTGTTGGCGTTGAGGAGAGGGAGCATTTCTATATTCTCATGAGCTTCCAGTCTCTTACTGTGTCTTAAGGAGCATATCTTAATTTCCTCAGCCACGGTATTGATTTTTAAGTCACGATGGATGTTGTCGCTCCTCACATACCATGGAGCTTTACAGATTTGCCTCAATACTTTGTTTTGAAATGTTTGTAACCGCTTGATGTTTGACTTCTTAGTACAGCCCCACAACTGACTACCATAATTCCATACTGGCTTTAGAATTTGCTTATATAGTAGCAATTTGTTATGCAATGAAAGTTGTGAGTTGTAATATTATTAATATAAAAAAGATAACCCAAAGTACTGCATTGAGGTACTATACTCAATGTTTTCAAGATCACTCTCAGTTCCACATAATGAGATAATCTGCTTCCCACGTGACAAATAACTATGAATCCAATCACGTGCTTTCTTATAAACGCCCAATTCGTTTAGGTTTCTGGAAAAGCTTATCCACAGAATTAAAGCTTTTGCTAAATCAAGAAATTAAGTTTATTCGAATTAATGAAATAAAACATCGAAATACCCTTTCCATTCATTAACCCGAACTGAACATCTGTTTTGAATGTAATTTCAAATATTCAGCTGATCTTTCATCAATTTCTCCTATACCTCGGCAAAAAAAAACTTGGTAAAGATAGAGACTGTTAATTGCTTATTTGCTGTTTTTCATCCTATTTAAAGAGAGAGAAAAACTTCTTCAATTTTAAAGACGTTTAGATAACTGACAGTTAAAGTGTTTATATTTATAATGTCAGAAGTTTAATAAACTATTTACATTTTTTTAAAGGTTTAACTGAAATATTATCGTGACTCGGAGACGACCGCCGACCTTTACTGTCAGTGGCTGTCTTTAAAGCGAAAATAATGCAATAATCGGAATCATCGGTGCTTGACATCCCATTAGATGCTATAGCTTTATCCTCATAAGAAGTAATTATTAGCTAAATAACATATGCAGCATTGTAAGAACAATCTATTACCCCTACCAGTATAAAGATTTCCACAATAGTTAACAGAATTATTTAATTTATTCATATAGTAATATGTTTTTAGCGCTTTTAACGAAACTGTTAAATTTATTCACACTTTAAATAATCACGCAATTTGATATTAAAAGTCTGTTATTGAGGGCGTATTGAGACACGCTTGGTCAATTAGTTTACTGGGATGAATTTTCCTTATTAATTTATAAAGAAAAAAACGAAGATATAACAAAAACGTAGTTTAAAATACCCCTTCAAACATAAAATTAAATATTAACAGTGCTCCTCTCTTGACAACACAATATTTACGACATCAAGGAATGGCCGGCAATTGAACGCTGACATATTTTTAATTGCGTGACACAAGTTGCACATATTTCTAATTTTATAAACAATGAAAGTGTCGGGGGTGTTTCAATTATTTGTTCTGCTATTGAAATACCGCTTTCCGGGTGGGAACATCTTTTGACAGGTAAAATAAAACCTGCCTTGATTATTAATTTTATCGTTTTATCTGACAATTTTTCACCAAATCATGGGTTTAATTGTACAGGATGATCATTTAATCTTTGTCACCATTGGCATGTCTTAAACTATTGCTTTATCAAGAAATGTGAATGTTGAACTGTCATTTCTTTTTCATGATCCGTTTTGAAAACGTAAAAAAATTGTCGGCATTTAACCAATATGGCGGCCTAACTTTAAAATTTTGTTTATGGAACTCCCAGTGTTCCACAAAATTATAAGGTTTTTTTTACAAGATGGCCTTAAAT
Organism: Aphrophora alni; assembly: GCA_963513935.1. Classification (NCBI taxonomy): domain Eukaryota; kingdom Metazoa; phylum Arthropoda; class Insecta; order Hemiptera; family Aphrophoridae; genus Aphrophora; species Aphrophora alni. Next base: position 111,996,208 of record OY740771.1, on the reverse strand, counting down.
AGGTGGGTTCATGCAAAACACCAGCAAAGATGGGGAGCACAACCATAGTAAATCATTAATTAAGGACATCCCTTCAGGTGGTCCTGAAAGTACAATAAGGACCCGAGGTGGGGGACAACTCAGACAAACTACAAGACACTGTGGTCTGAGAGTGCATTTCCACAGGATAGAAGTCTATCATGGCGAAACTGTGTGTCAAGGATGAGGAGACCACAGATCATATAATTTGCATTTATGAGACCCTGACTAATAAGAAGAGAAAGGTTTTTGGATTACAAATTCCTGGGGAACTATCATTGGAAGAGCTAGTTCGTGGATTACTTAAACTCGTAAGGGGAACAAACCTGCTAAGCTAGAATGAGGAGGCTTTAGTTGCACAATAAGCCATAGGTCGCAGTGTCAGGGCTGGTTTTTTAAAAGATGCTTTAAACTTCAAATAAAATCAATCAATCAATCAATGTTTTTTATTCTTTGTATTTTTTTAATACAGTAAACTCCCTCGTTTAGTAGTAATAGGTGTTTAAATTTTCGACAAATTGACGTGTGATGCATTTTCGGTTTTTCGTACTTCACATCGTTGAATCAAGTTAAAATTTTAATTAGTCATAGTATAGGAAGTGTAAACACCAACACAGGACTAAACGTAAAATAAATAATAATGTACTGATAAACAACTATCTAAATCAGGAATTAAATAAACACAGACAAATCGATATTAGTTGTAGTTTGGTTGGTGTAGCTGGTGTATCACTGAAGAGGACGACTTTGTCGTTGAAACGCGCCTGATACTTAGGCGTATTTTTTATGAGAATTGTGTTCTGTGCGTTTGTTATACTGTACAGACAAATCGTATGGTATGAAATTTGATCAGTCGTTATTAGGCCAGCATTGTTGAGTTCACAACAGATAGTTTCCTAACTTTAAATGAAACAGATATTATAGCTGTTTCTGTGTATGTTGTAACAAAATAGTATTCTTTGGAATTCTATTGAGGTTTTACTGTTGTGGCTACTTTATTTTTTATATATTGTAATGATTGTTTTCTTAATTTAAACCTGGTTTACTCTGAAAAATATTTATATTCTTTTAGTTATATCATTAATGCAATGGAGTTTACCAACAGTGAAAAGATTGATATACTAGAAGTCTATTTTATATGCGATAAGAACAGTGTATGTACCATTATCCAAATACAAGTGTGCCTGATTGAATGTTTTAGTTAGTTTTTATCAGTTCCACAAATAATTTATTTTACGTTTAGTCCTGTGTTAGATGGTAGTATTTACACTTTCTTATACTAATTTATTACCTAACTAAATTTATAACACGATTCAACAATGGGAAGTACGTAAAATTATCTACTGAAAATACATCACACGTCAATTTTTCGAAACTTTAAACAGCTATAACTGCTAAACGAGCGATTTTATCAAAACATTACAAAGAATAAAAAACTTTACAAGTTTGCTAAGATCATGAAACAGCATAAAATATAGGGACTTCCATATAAAAAAATTTAATTTCAATTACAATAAAAAAGTAATTAAGGTTCCCATTCAAAGTTTTTTGACAGATAAATAGTTTACTAAATGCAAATTGTGATAAGGATAAAATTATCACTCTGTAGATGCACGTGGTAAAAATATTCTCATACACACACTTGCTCATAATTACACTAGAATTTATTTATCCAATACAAACAAACTAAAAATACATTGAACTGAATGAAAATGTAAATAAATTCTGCAAAAACATTGCACAAACTTTCTCACAAACCAAATTTTAAAACCAAGTAAAAATTACTACAAATTAACCGTTATTTTTATTTTTATATGTTAGGTTTTTCTTTATTTTGATCCCTTTTCAAAGTTTGTGCACACTACTTACAAAACACCCTGTAGAAAACGATTACTCATCTGGAAACAGCTGTTATAAACCGTAGAACTGAAAAATACAAAATGGCCGCAAACAAGTGATATAACCTATCAGGGACTTGTGAGGGTTGAGTGCACTAATAGGGATTTAATTAGTTGCAATAATCCTACATCTAAGATTGCAGTCCACTCTAGATTGTTTTAATCCCACGTCCTATCTAGTTCTCTGATTGGTTACGTACGTCTCTCCTCTTTATTAGAATTTAATTAATTAATTTTCTACCAACAACCAATTCGTTGAGGTGAATTTCTGTAAACCAAAGTTCGTTTTTTCTTAAATTCATCACAAATATTCATTAAACTTACAGACTAAAACGTAGAATAAAGTAAGTTTGGCAATAGGGAAAATTGTTTACATTGATCTTTTCAGGACCGAAAAAAATATTTTCTACTGTCCGTTTGTAAGCACGATATCGCCCATAAAAATGGGATGAAATAATGCATATTTATACTCTGCCTGTTATGGTAACAACCCCACATCTCTAGGATGTGGAGTTGTTGTTAAAAGTATAATTACGATCACCCAAGAAAATGCGTATAGTTTTAGGTTCCAGCAAGCTCGAGTCACCATCACGAGCGTAGCAAGCAAGTGAAGGTTTCTTTATATATACAGCTTCAAGGCTCAGAGACACATGAGGGATGCGAGTGGAAAGTAATGATACAGTTATGAGGTTCAGAAAACTGTTTTAAACAAACTTCCTACTGACAATTGATCTACCAATACAATTTAACATTTCCTACAATGTCCAAAAGAGTAAATTTCGGCCATTACAATTAGAGGATTTGTTTGTATTACATTGTATTTTTGGGTTAGGTAAGTACCATGATAGTACATCAACCTGTTTTTATGATTGATACCAATGTGATTCGTATGACTCCATCAGAAGGTGTATTCGAGGAAAATTTATCAAAATCATTAAATCTGAAAATGATAATTTGTGTTTTAATCTTTTGATTAGTAATCGATTACTGAAAAAAGTTGAAATCGAAAGTTTTATCTCGAAAACTATTAGACCGGTCATAACGATTCACTGCACATTAGAACCAGTTAACATATTTTAGATGAAAAAATGTTACAAAAACCATCTCACACAAACTCTTTCTTACTTTATTGTATTTTGTAAGCCTAATGATATGTCCAATGGCTTACAGTTTAATCAAAATTATTGAAATCTGTCTACACGTTTTGGCTGTAGAGCGCGACAGACGGACGTCGTCCCAAAATATACGTTTATGAGTTTGGGGGCCTCAGAACACATAGACTTGACATCGATATTTCCTTATATTATGTACATGTGGAAGTAACAGTGAATAACAATTTAGAGTGTGTATACCTGTTGGTCTGTGATGCAATTAATCTGTGTAATTGTATTTATTTCAACAAATTTGAGACTCAAAAACACAACTGATAGTTAAATCATAGTCACTTAAAAAACCTATAATTAATAACGGATTTAACTAAAATAGACTCTGGAAATTTCCAAAAAACTAAAATCGTACCAATTGGAATAATAAAATGTATTCCATTTGTTTTGGAATAAACAGAACTGTACCAATAACAAACTGTAAATAAATTTTTATATTAAAACGAAGTGTTGATTTTGACTCTACATAATATTGAACTATCTCCTCCTCTGCAAAGTTACCAGACTGATGACTAATTTCAGTAAACACTGCGGTGGGCGTCCCAGCTGGGGGCACATAACAAGCATTGATGAATCAAATAGAGTGTAAATTAATTATCTACAGGGAAAAATAACGTATGTTAAAATTAGAAATGTTTTATGTATCAGCTGTGTCACGATAAGTTTTATATTAGCCTGCAACTAAAACAACCATATGATTTTAACTAACAACTGTTTTAAGGTTATGTTTGACATTACAATAATAGGTCGGTACCAAATGGTACATTCTTCCTGTATAAATTAAGAAGTGGAAAGTGTTCATAAAATATTCTGCTATGCATGAATTACCCTACTATCCATTAAATACTCAAATACCTATACCCTAATATCCATTAAATACCCAACTACCCATACTATAATATGCATGAAATACTCAACTACCTCCACCCTAATATCTATAATATATCCTAATATGCATTAAATATCCTGATATCCATGAAATAACCCACTATATCTCTTGACATACCACATTATCCATATTATTAATGAAATACCTTACTATCCATGAAGTATTGTACTAGTCTTGAATTACTATAATACATAACATTAAACATAACGTACCATGAAATACCTACTATTCATAAAACACGTGGCTATTCATGAAATTCCTTACTAACCCTATAATACCCTGCTATCCTTGAAATACTGTATTATTCATGAAATTCTTAACTATTCATGAATACCATACTATACATGAAATGAACTACTATCCGTGGAATTCCCTACTCTCCATGACATCATAATATTCATGAAATCACTTACTATCCAGGTAATACTGAAGTACCCATTAAATACCCTATTATCCATGAAATAGGCTATATTACTATACATGAAATACTCAATTACCCATACCCTATATACCCTATTAGCCATGAAATACATTACTGTTCATGAAATACTCAAATACTCATACACTAATATCCATGAAATACCCTTCTACCTCTGACATACCATGTTATCCATGGAATTCTACTATTAATTAAAAACCTTACTATCCACTAAGTATGCTATCCATGAAAATACCCAACTATTCATGAAATACTGAAATATCCCTAACATAGATTGATATATCTTTTATAAATGCAGCCAGCTCTTCATGATATACCCTACAAATCCTAAAATACCCTACTATCATTGAAATACTCTATTATTCGTGAAATACTTTCCTATTCTTGAATATCATACTGTACATGAAATACCTTACTATCCATAACATACTCTTATAGCCTTGAAATATTCTAGTATCCTTGAAATACCCTAATATCTATGAAAAACCCAAATATTGACGAAACACCCTACTAATTATGAACAACCATTCTTTCATAATTTAGAGTCCAACTTGTTACCCGTTTAAAAAAAAAAAAAAAAAAAAAAAAAAAAAAAAAAAAAAAAAAAAAAAAAAAAAAAAAAAAAAAAAAAAAAAGATACCCTCGTAAATCGTACGTTGACCCAAGGATAGAGTAAACAAGACGACTTGTTTATCAAAATCATCACATTACTGTACAGGAAAATTAGTTATTCTTTCACTTTGTGACCGATAATCCATAACTGTAGATGACGATAATTTCATTTCTTTATTTTTTGATTTCGTGTGAGAAAGATAGTGCAGTATTTTGTGAAACATTTTTATATTTATATTGTTTAAATAGTTGCAGATTATTCAAATATTGCAAAGTATTCAAATAATGAACTTTATGTCGCAGAATCGAATCATTAAACGAAAGAAAACGTTTTTTACGACTTGATTCGCAATTTAATTCACTCAAGAAACTAAACTTAAAGTATCCGACAAACGCTGATAAATTCTTTTGTCGTTTGAAAGAAAGAAAGTAACCCCATCAGAAAGCTGGTTGTACTTGCTTTGAAAAATAGAAGCAATTCTTAAGGGAGGCAGGCAAGTCTATAGATTTCCTTAGATTACCTTTACATGAATAATGCGATACCATTGAAGACATACGCTCTTGAATAGCAAACTGTTCGGCAACAGCTGGGTTGACAAATCCAATATCACTTATCAGTGTCATGCAGACATTTATTGTAGGCTTCTTAGTTGAACAGGATATATATTGTTTTTATTTATCCGTCAAACGTGTGCCAATCGTAATAATCATTGGTTAGGTTTTGACTTTGACTACCGGGTTTGACTATCCCAGTATACGAAGTATAGGGCAGGTTTGTTATTCGTCAACAATTTTGACTAATCGTAATTTCATGACTTTAAAAATTCGAAAAAGGACTAACATACCGGCCATCCGTCAATGTCGCCTGAACGTAAACACGGTGTCGTATTTGTACGTAAAAGCTTACAATTTGTCCAGGAAAACTATTTGACTTCAAAAACGTATGGACAGTACTGTTTTAGTCTATAATTATGTAGTATTTAACGTGGTTATTAATTTTTCAGCGAAACTTTAATATTTTAGGAGTTATTTTAAAAATTACCCGATTTGTAACTTTGACTCACTTTTTACACACCTAGTATTATATATACTTTACAGCAAACAAAATTAGGGGTGATTTAATGTGAACTCAAAATGCCTGACGACTGTACCATGAGAAAAATTGATAGCCTTTAGTGGAGGAAAATGAGGGAAAATACTATTATAAAATAAACTTTAGTTTATTTAATACACGTAAAATTAGGTTTCCTGCAGGAAAACCTGCAACTTATTTCAAAGTTTAGAATTAAATTTCAGACCGTCCACATTCTTGAAATAACGGCGCAGACGATATTATTTCATAAACGTTATTAATAATGAAAATTTTTCAACTCTTGTTTTTAACTACGTAGTTGGGACGTTAATGGAATATACAGGACTAGCTGATGGTTTCAGGGTTAGTTGAGATAGTTTTATAAATAAATAATTTTGTCGGCACAACCCTAATGGTGGTGCATGGAAATAAATTGTGTCCAAATATACACCAATTTTGATCAAAATCGACGCATAAATAACAAATATATGATATACAATTTACACTATTGACCGAAGGTACTTGGTAGAACTCCATTTTAATGAAAAAACAAACACAATATTTAGTAAATTCTACAATTTTATTGAGTCTTGCCGACAATGGTTTCGCCAGCAACGGTATTTACCAGACAGCTTAACAAAGACTTAGGATGATATTGAAACCTGACATATAATAATACAAAAAGAAGAACAGGGGTGGGGGAGGGAGTAGAAAGGAAAAATGTGGTCATAAGGATGACAATGGTTTTAACAAAGGTGAGTTTGACAAAAATTCTACCAGATCATTGAGTACATATGATACTTGATTTAGGGGTAAAAACACCTTTTTAGGGGTAAATAACATCGTTGGAGTGGAACATTTTCAAATCTCTTTCTTAATAAGCGTCTACAAACCTACCCCAAACCGTGTTAAAAAATTCATAGGTCTAAGCTTTTTAAATCCAGAGATTTCGTGATCAGTCAATGGGTTTTGACTTTTACATATAGAAATAACCCCTCAGACACTTCAAATTATATTCATTATTTTATATTCAATGACAATAGTTACAAAGAATAAAAACTGATTTTTATGTCATATTTCTTTTGATGGAACACTCCCACACACTTTATTAGGTAAATAATTAGTGTTATTATCAATGTCGGTGTGAACGCCTCTTCAATAAAAAGCCAAAATTGTTCCATCGTTTTCGGTTTTTTTGTTATAAATAGACTCATCACCAAACTCCTCAAAAAGAATTCCATCAGCGGGATATTAGCTTAATCTTCGTGGCATTGCAATGCTTCCTCTCATCTCCCAATAATAACTCTGTTTTCTGCAGCTTCGTCCAAGTGTTCGTGGACAGGTGTAGCGTAATACAACATCATGATTAATATAAACTTCATCATTAAATTAAAATGTTCATGTCATCTACAAACTTGAAAATACATAATTATATAGCATTTAATGATTTACTAGCCCTTCCGGCCCGAGCTTTTGATTTGTGTGTAAGAAATTGTGAGTTCTATTCCAAAGGGAGCTTTAAAAAAATATCAGTGTTGACCTAACATCGTGGGGTAGGCGGGTAGCTACAATTAGTTAAGTGGGAATCCTGGATACGAGAGCTAGAATTACGATGATGGTAACTCGATATGCTATCCACCTTATGAAAAGCCGTCTAGTGGTTCTAGCCCCACAATGGGCTGTTACCCTTCCGATCTATTGTTTTATATTTTATTTAAAGATATGTATCCCTTATTATTCTCATCAAATAAGTAGAGACAATGTCTTTCAAAACGTGAGATACCATCCCATATGGTCAGTCCAGGTTGATAACAGATGCTGGTTTTCAATGTATGATTAACTACAATTTTGTGATTCTGACAATTTAAAAAAATCAGACCAATCAATTTTATCCAAAGGTAAAGATTATGTTTAAATTCAATAAAACTTCGGCTCGCGTAATTGCAGTTTCTGACTGGATCATATTCAAACAATCTATGGAAAAACCTAGTAATGCATATTTAAACTATATTTCTGAAAAATTGTTTGAATAGTCTAGCTCCGACCATCTTCTGGTTGATTTATTTGAGATCTGGCAAACAATTTTTTCATCATCTTCCGTGAAGGATGTCTTTGAACGGCCAAAACGAACTAACCTCTTCCCCTTGTTATTTAAAGGTAGAAAACCCCTAAGGTCATCATCGTCTCGAGCATAAAATACCCCTCCTCGAATACTCTAATAGCGTCAGGGTTAGAAAAGAAAAAGTGTCAAGAGAGACTTAGTAGACAAAATGAAAGAGAGGGATATAACCCAAGACTACGTTAATAAAGGTGTAGAACCTCCCTCGGGCTTGCCTCACCCTTGCCAGTACTGTGAACGTTTACACTCAGTGGAAAGCTTGGTGTGACAAGAAATTGTTCAGATCATACCTCGATAACAGCCTTCCTAGATCATACCTAGATCATTTCCTTCCTTATATAAGATTTTCAGTACAAACATTGTTTCTATTTGTGTTAACGTGACAAGGGTGGCACTACAACATTTACAACTTATCAACACATTTTTATAGGTTAGAAAAGCATCTCTATTGTAAGACAACATTGTTAAACAGCTGTGTGTTACTAACAATAAAATGAAAATTATGATACTATCACCGAACTCTTTTTCATTTGTGTTGACAGTTTGAGGTATTTCAGATCACCCTGTACATGCAACCTAAGATGTAAGAAAACGTTAAATAATAAAATGTGTATGCATGTATATAACATGTGCACTTTGCCTGAACAAATTATGGCGTGTTCAAGGCTTGAATGTGATATAGTGCTTTTAAGGAAGGTTTATGCGAGACTGGAAGCCGCCAAAACAACGCCAAGTTATTAAAATATTCATTGTGCCATGAAACAAGACAGAGCCTACTCCGGCTTAGCTCAGCTTGGCCTGTACCTTTTATTATATCATTTCGTTGAACTAATTTTTAAAACCGTAATTTCTTGTTAACAGGAGAGAAAATGTTCCGTTATCATAAAATGAGATAGGTGATATTCTGGTTACATGAATTGTTAATAGATTACTTTGGATAAAACAAGAAATGAGTTTTCACGGAGTACTGTTGCAGGTTTATTTTCCAATGGAAATGGACAAAATGGAAACATTTTATTGTTAAATAGTTTTTTTTAATGTCAATGGTCGATTTAATTGCGAGTTTCGTATATTTTCCTTGTTTAAGCCTTTCAGTCATCGTCGCTTTATAAAAAGAGAACAAAGTAGGAAAAAATAAAAATCCCTAGTCCTCGAATACTCTAATAGCGTCAGGGTCGGAAGAGAACAAGAGTTGGTCAAGAGAGACCTGATAGAAAAGATGAAAGGGATTTAGCTCAAGACTACATGAAGAAAGTGAAAATCCAGCTAAAGTCCACACCCGCACTCATTCTGAGTGAGTCCCTGAAGGTAACCGGTTTAGTATAAACAAAATAAATCTCTAACATTATCTTTGTTCAGGTTTTAAAATTATGATGATGGATTCTTTATGTTGTTAATATGGGTTAATCAGACATTTGCTATCATTTGTGTATACACGAATTTTCGAGAGTATAAATCAACTTTCGTTATCAAGTGTTAAACCAAGAGCATAAAAGTGAAAAACACCACATGTTGGAAACTAAAACTTATCCCTAAGAAAAGAACACAGCCCTAAAGCTAGACCTGAGTAGACAAAATTAAAACGAAGTCATTATTTTTAAACTGGTTTTGCTAATAGGTGGTTTAATGTCAGCCAAACCAGTGTAGAAATAATAAAGCCATTATGGCTTCCGTTAATAAGAATCTGAATTAAAAATTCGTCTCCTTGTAAATAAATTTTGTCGCTTACCCTCCATGTGGAATAATGACTCTTTCTCGGAGAGGACAAAAGGTTGTTCATCCCAATAAACAGTTAGGACAACTTAACTTTGCACCACCCCTTTAACAATCAGCTGTTCGCCATTCTTTGTTTAGTGCAGTCCTGTACAGGCTTTGGGCCTGGGTTATTTCCTTAGCTTATAGATTTAGTTTTAGTTTCCATCATGGCTATGTTGCTGTTTTTTAACTTTTTTACGTTCTAGTTTTATCACTCGACGAAAGGAATTCAAACTTCGTGTATTAGTTTTTATATACATAAATGATGTCATTTCCTTTTGTTTGCTATAAAAAGCAAATTTATCGTTTATCAATACTGGATACCCAGCACAATTGTTGACGTGATAGATAGCGTATACATATTTGTATTTATCTGTTTACGTACTTTTTATTTATAGGTTTTTAATAAATAAGAAGTGAGACAACTATGTTTGATGGTCTGGTTTGTGTTTTCCACATTCTCTAAACCATTTTCGAAATACATCTGTGGCTATTTTTTCAAACATTATCTCTATAACTTGTGATTTGATTGATTTAAAATTTTCAAATTTGATGTAACTTTAGTGTATGGCTGGAGTAGAAAATAAGGTTTACAGGAAAGGAAAAGTTATTGGATTGGTCTACTTGAATCAAACTTTTAAATTCTGCGTTGGGTGAGTGACCCTCCCTCATACTTCTTTTCCGGTAGGTACCTATAAATCTTGTGGCACAACACCCTACGAAGAGCTTACTTGACGGCTTCTCAGTCCAGTAATGTAGTTCTTTTCTTTAAACTTCTAGTCCTCCTAAACAGAATTACCTATCCATTTCATCATAATACAGAACACAACGTATTTTTTTCAAGCGTTACGTTAATTAAACGTGAGTCCTGTGTCAAAATCCGGAGTCTCAAATCAGCCCACGATAACCCATTTTGCGCATTTTAGCAATTTGCATATAATAATACCCGAATTAAGACCCAAAACAACAAAATAATTCAGTATTCTTATTATACCGAACGGAAAATAAAAATAAATAAAAAACCCTTCTATATTCAGATAAATATGTAAATGCAATTGTTATTTCCCAGCATTAAGGTCAGAGTGTTTGCAGCTGACATATGTTAAAGCGTCTATACAAAACCGATTTTAAATTGATTTTCTGGAGTTTCTTTTATTGACTCAACACTCCAAACTAAGGGAGATGAAAAGTTTGAGGGCTGTGTAAAAAAAATAGTTTTGCAGTTAATAAAGTTCCTTGAGTAATTAATTATCTTGGAAACTTTTCTTTGTCGGTAAACTTTGACCTGGTAAGTAGATTGCTTTCTTCTTTTTAACTTTTATGTAGATTTTTGCTATTTTATACTGTCTATTCTTCGTGAAGTGGCTTGTGATTGTTCATTAGTTTTTAGCCAAGTAGGCCTCACTAACTGACTTCAAAAAACGTTTAAGAAGACTGTTACAACTTGTTTATTTTTGTATACCTGTAGTGTTTATTTTTTTTAAATGTTTGAGAACGATGGTACAAGTCCATCCTCATAGCATATAAGTCACACTGACTACTAAAGATGGAAACTAAGTATAGCAACAGAAATTTTGAGTATAGACTTGTTTTTTTAATCCTAGTCAATTCAGTTCAGTTTTATATTCTTCGTGAATCTTACAACCGGATTCGTTAACTTATCTTCGTCTATTAGAAGCTGGACTAAAGGTCAGAAGATTCCTCCCCACCACTATGTGTTCTGGTGTTCCTGTGTTTTGACCCCACTATCCTTGTGTGAAACCCAAGATATTTAAATGTTTCTGAGCTCATTCTGATTGCACCTACAATGACTTTTTGATTGGGTTGTTACAATTCCCTCACGAGATCTCTCTCCAACTCATCTTTTCAACACAGTTTTTGCTTCTGAGTGGACCTCTCTCTGCTAGTTCGTGAGTCTTCTAGCCCTCCCACACCCGAATCCTCTTTGATCAGCCAGCCAACTCAATTCTACCTGGTTGAGAGCTTAACTAATGTTTGTGGTAACATTCCCACGCTAACAAAAACGACCGCCTGACTGTCTGATCTAACTATACATTGAAATATACTCTTGCCTGACTCCAGTATATTCCATACCTTTGACTTGAATACTCATAGTTTTCTAAGGTAGTACTAATCTCCGCTTTAGCTGAATTCTCGTAAATACTGACGCCTAATCCTTGAGGATATCCAGTATGAGATCTATCATGTCTTACAGGGACAGTCATTGTAAAAGGCTTAGTCATAAGACCCTCAACACCATCTCATGTTTTAGTCATATATTATCCTAGATTAGAAACCAGCTCAAGTTTACTTTTATACGGTTTGATTAGTTGTTTTATTTTTTAATAAAAACTTTCATAATTTATATTATAGAAAAGTCATGTGAGCATATTTGGATGCTGATTTTAAAGCTCCATAAAATGAGCTATTCCTCGACCTTGTATAACGTAAAGAAGTAATGTTATTATTATAAAACAAATTGGAGCTGCTGCTGCTATTTTCCTAACAATCTGACAGATCATCCTTTGTCTCCCTAACTGGTCCAAATTTTGTCGCAATCGGATTACTCGTTCTTCAGTTATCGTGCTTACATGACCACATCTGCATTCTTACTATATTGTAAGGCTTTAATAACAAGGCTATATTCAGATAAATATGTAACAAGACTTGTTATTTGTCAATATTAAGAGAAGGGTGTTTTTGCTCCTGACACGTGTTAAGCAGCTCTACGAGACCTATTTGAAATTGATTTTCTGGAGCTTCTTTTATTGCCTTTACACTCCAAACTAAGGGAGAAGAAAAGTTTAAGAGCGCTCTGTAAAAAATAGTTTTGCACTTAATAAAGTTCCTTGAATAATTAATTATCTTGGAAACTTCGTCTTTCCCGGGGAACTTTGCTCTGGTAATAGATTGCTTTCGTCTTTTGAACTTTTATGTAGATTTTTTATGTTTATCCTAATTGAAATGGCGTGTGACTATTTGTTGATTTTTCTAAGTAGTTGTTAAATGTTCGAAAAATACTTTCCTTATCACACTAATTTTTAAACGAAAACAGTACGGTGCTGAACCTTTCTTTATCGAAAATATTCAAAAACATTAAATATATTGAAATTAATTAGAGCGGAAACTCGTATCGATATTGTCAGTTTTAGGATGTTAAGATATTTTTAATGCAAATCCAAATTTTAATGAGTTGTTTTGTTTATTGTGGGGTGCGTCTCTTACGATTGAAATATATATTTTGCTTTTAAGGACCCAAACAAAACATTTGCTTCGAAACAATTTTGATACGTCAGCAATCGATAAAAAAGAACGTAGTTGATTAATTTTTTTCCCTATTTACTCGAAATTTTTTTCATGTTGCTTGGTTAATTGGTATTTAATTTAAACATGGCAATAAAAAATATATATATATTAGAAAATTTTAGTGTTTCTCAGAAATGGTTTGTCGTAGTGAGTCGAGGGCCAAATGTCAATCGGTAGATATTAACGTGGCATTTAAGCTAATTCTACAAACAATATTGACTTTAGCAGTGACATTATGTAATGTTTTTTAAGCGTTGACCGCCCTTTTAGATCTGAACTCCCCAAAACATGATCAAACCACATATTTTATATCTTTTACTTCTCAGAGAAGCAGAGGGCTTTTAGCATGCCATCTGACTCTATGTTTTTTTGTTCTGGCCAGGTTTTTGTAGCTGTGCCTAGACAGTTCTGGTACTGTCGTGGCGATATTATTCGTGTCTCTGTTGAGAATGTATCCTATCCATTTCCATTTTCTTTACTTTAATACGGTTCTTATCGTATTTTGAGTTGCTGATTGGTTTGTGGCATAGTTTGGCCAAATGATTTTTTAAATAATTCGCAGGCTGTGAATTATTTGATTATTTAATTGATAAATGTCTGAAACATTTAATTATGGCTGGTGTTTTCTAGGTTTTTGCATTTGTATAAATTAATATTTTAACATTCGAATTGAAAATAAAGAGCTTCATATATTTAAAACAGTCAGTGATATATACTAAATAATAGTAAGTAAGTGTTTATGTTTTCATACCTTTTACTAGTAAATCAGTACAAATAAATCCGCTGGAGGAAGAAAATGCGTTAATATTCGCATTCTCCAAGGGATACTATAGATCAACAACAAACTAAAGAACTAGCTTGTGCGCATAGCTAACCTTCTCCATTCCATTCTCTCCTATTACCCTATTGTACTTCTACCACCTGTCTTTACCCACAATTCTGCTTGTCAAATGTGGCGTGAAGGGGCAATTTCTTCCCCTCCATTCACCTAACTGTTCCTTTTGTTTATTTTAGGCCTATAGCTAATAAACTGCGTTTTATCAATTAATTAAAAAATATTAATTTCTATACATTATTTACTAAATCTCATAAAAAGAGAACAACCGAAAATTCAGTTCATAATTCCTTACATGTTGATTTATAATAATAAATTATAATTAAGGTAAATCCTTGATCCTTTGCCAATGTAATTTCCTTCAGATACAATAAAAACTAAAGCCAATCGAATTAGATTCCTTATTTAGTCATATTCCTTTTGGGAATACGTTAATTAACTTCGATTTAGTTCCATCTTTTTATAAAGCTTTGAACAAATAAAGCCTTTGATAAAGAATTAGAGATGCTGTCATTTGATAAGTTAAATCTAAATGTAATTACTTGATTTAAAGAGTACAGAACAGTATATCGATTGTGTATTAAAAACAAATCTGCGAATTAAGTATTGTGAAAATTATATTTAGATTGTTCCACGGGTAACAACTTACTCCACTTCTCTCATTTTGGGTTTGGCGGAATTTAATTCTACTGGAATTCCTCCCGGATCTTCCCTATATCTTGTTTAAATAAAGCAGTTAAGGATGGGTCTCCTGGCTCCTCCTCACGCAGGAGTTTAGGACCGACCTTCATTAGAGCCGCGCGTCACCAACAATTGTGTTGACCTCTACAACATTTATTATAATATTATAATAAACAGCTTTAGAGTTTTTTTCGAAACTCTGCCAAACACGACAGATATAACTCTAACCGTTCGCTGTTCAAATATATTCAAATGAATTGTTTGTCTAGTAAAACACAAGCAATAAGAAAATTTCTGCTGTAGGAAACCAATAAAGATCTTGGATTAACACCACCTCCTAAAAGACTTCTGTACCTGTTGAAGTGGGCTGAGTTTCCGTCGAAACAAACACCTTAGACTCACAATTGTAAGGTGTTCTGACGTCTTTGTTCCGGAGATGTAGAACCATCAGACGCCTTTACAAATCCCTTCATGTTCTGGTAGTATCTCACTATGCAGTGTCCAGTTAGGAACACCTCCTTAAAGTTAAAACAAATAATAATTTTACGTATTTAAATAAAACAAATTTTTGTTTATCAATTTCTTCTCTCAAAGGCTCACCTTATAGTGAAATAGGGTTTGGCAAACCCAAGGTACCCTAACGAACTCTACGAATATCTTGATCTGGGTTAGATCACTCTCATCTTTCACATCTCTTGACCAACTCTTGTTCTTTTTCGACACTGACGCTATTAGTTTTCGAAATATATATTTTATCCTTTTTTCCAAAATAAAAAATGAACCTAATTTTATAAAATACCAATCAAATATTTGAAAATAAAATGACCCTAAAGACATTAGTGTATCTGTTATTGAAGATTCAGCGTCCATTTTTACATAAAAATTATTTCACAAATTACAAATCAGATTCGCAAGGTTATTGGACTAACCTAATAATGTTAGTCCAATTTTGTTTAGAAGTTTGATTATAAGCTAATTTTTTGGTTCTGGGACTGAATAATTAAATTTGAGCAATTTTTGAGAGACGTTTTAACCTCTAAAGGGTTGTTAATTATATAAAAAGTACACAAACAATAAAATGAGTGAACAATTTTTACTTACATATTCTGTGGAACATTTCTCAAAATTGGGCTGTATAGAAAAGGTAGGTTTAATTTGATTCTTGCTCTTCTAAAGTTATCAAATCATTTCCAAACACAAAGTACAACGTAGCGTATTGTAGATGGTAAAACTGCAAAATATGTTAATCACAGACACGAAGATATAGCTATTACTTGTAATGCACAGATCGAGGTTCCTACCCAAAAGAGTTAGTAATGATTTTGTTCACCCCTTAAACGAAAACAGCACTTTATGTAATGAAAACATCGTTTCCCCATCAGAACACGTATATATCTTCCACCAGTATGACCATAACACGAAATATTCTCTAATCCCCATATTCAAGCTAATGAAAGGATTCTTTGAAATATATTTTTAATTTACGGTCCGTTAGTTTTCACCCCCCCCCCACCTAGCTCTTTAAAGAATGTACATGAAAGAAATTAGCAGGTATATTTTTTAAACCTGAGGTTCATCCATGATGACCTGTGTAACACCGACTTGTAATCGAATCCGTCAAATCAAGACCAGGATACTAAATAACGACTGAAACTTATTTGTGTGATATCTGGATCTGAAAGTAATAAGTTAACGCACTCCATGTTGCTTGCGAGTACTTAAGGTAAACCCAGTATAGGCTACGAAGTAAAAAAATTGCTTTGGTAATCGACCTTTGAATTTTTACTGATATTCACTTTTCAAGGCCTCAGGAAGCCGAAAAAGTGTTTTTTTTGTTTCTTCTTTTCGATATGCCGGCTAAAAATATAAAGATCGTATCCGGGCTATTGACGATGTTACCTACAGGGTGTTCAGAAAATATCGTGCCAAATTTTAAGTGGTAAAAATAAAAATAAAATGTCTATAAACATATGTCCGGGAACTATTAGTTTTCCATCTGTCAGCCTTTTTGTGTGATTTTAAAGAATATTTATAGCTTTTGAAATTATTAAAATTTTGTACACAATTTTTTATACAACAGTTTACCAAAAATCAAAACCAAAATTTTCAAAATGTCGGCCGTTTACATTTTTTAGAAATATTAAACATTACACATTTAAAACAGTCACCATTTCCACAATTTACAAGAAAAAGTTTTGATTCTTGGTTTACTGATAAAATGTAGCATTATAAAACGTGTATACCAAATTTCGACTCGACTTAATAATTTCAAAAGCTATATATATATTTAACATTAAATGGCCGACATCGTTTACGAACATATGTTTATAAGAACTTTTTTTAATTTTGACCCAAATAACCAATATTTAATGTCTGGCACAACATTTTCTGAACACCCTGTATCTAGTTAGTCTATGTATATTACATAGTGTATAGTTTATAGGAATGATAAACATTCCAAGTTGTTTTTTTTTCTGGTTTTGTCTAGAGTTTTCACGTTATATTTCTATTTTATTCGTTTCCGAATATTTCCAAACTTTGACCTTCAAAACCTATTTCGATTGCACTACAATCAGCTGGTATATTTCAAAGAAATTTATAAATTTTTCGAGTTTCAGTCAATCGGATACAGGTTAAACCATAGGTCGTATTCTAAGATATACGATTGTAATAAAAGATAAAAATGAAATCCTCACTCAAATTAGTCAACAGTCATTAATTTCAGTTTTAAGCTTTTCTTTATCAATGCATGGATGTGTTTAATTCTGATAAATTACCAAACTCGCTCAAATCCCAAACAAACACGGTTCGGGGTTAATTGTTGTTTGAGTTGCATTATTGCTGTTAATAGGTTGGATTTATCGTCGGGCGTGGGGGGGCAGTATGCTAATACAGCTTTGAGTTTTGTTTTTACTGTCGAGGCTATGTTTATTTAAAGACCCCCGGCTTAGCGCCAACGCCCAATGAAAAGACAACTTTTTGTTACATTTCCCGAAGAGCCAGTTGTGCATCGGATAACGTGCTCGGACTCGGCAAAGCCTGTGACGGACCTGACCGGAATATTCCCCCGTCAGTTGTCCCCAACTCCTATTGTACACAAAGGACAAAACTTATTTTCTTTTTCTTCTTCTATTCATTGATGTAGATTTCGTATTCACTGCATCACCTTTACTTTTGTATTTAATATAGACTGATATTTATTTTGAAAATGTCTCTTTTCGCTTCATTCAACTGTGGTCATTTATTTTTTAGCTAATTTGGAAGAACGAAACTAAACTCAGTTTAAAGTTAAATGAGACAATAATAAACTAGTTTAATACACACTGTTCTTGCGTGCACGCGTCATGAATAACAAGATAAACAAGTAAAAATCTGTTCGTAAAAAATATCTGTACAAATAAAATAAGTTAGGAAAACGTAACGCATATATTGTATTATTTCAGCTAATATAAATCTACAACAAATAAAAGATCATGCCTGTGCGCATGACCTACATCCCCCCCACTCTTTCTTGTTACTTCGCTGTATTTCTCCCTTTTGTCCTTTTTTACAGGTCTGCTTGTCAAGTGTATTAGACTTCTTTCCCTCCATTCCTCATACTAGTCGTTTGTTTGTTATAGACCTGTAGTTGACGCAACTATTATATTGTTATTATTATTATAGCAGCTTCTAGATGACGTAGAAAGTCGTTCAGCCCTATATTAGAAAACACTATATAAACGCTATTCGTGTATTATCGGGTGGAACACTAGCGGTAGGTTTGTAGGTTCAGTTAAGGATGTGCACTAGTATGGGAAGTAGACCACTAGGTGACATCACTGAGACCTTTAATTTTTAACTTTAAAATATACCATAGTTATTTACCCTATCTGTTTTGTATGTAAAATCAACGCATGAACATACAATGAGGAAATTTGTGACTGCTAGTAGATGGGGATTGCAGAGCGGTATGCATGAGAGATTGGAGGATTTTGTGGATAACAACAGCCTACTGTTTCAAAGATTTCTGGATGTCGGAAAAGAGGTACAAGATACGGTTAAGTGAAAAATTATACGATTTTGAAGTACACTGAAAACTAATAGTAGGCCTATATAACACTCTGCAAAATTTGGTTTCTATATCTCACTCCTTTCTGGGGGTTATATCCATTGCAGCCCTTTCTGCTTCAGCGATTCTCTAGTGTTTTTGAGAAGCTACGATTGAATATTTAGTTATAGTATTGATTATATAGTGACAATTACTTTAAAGAGGATGTGGTTTTTCTCTTGTAATGAGTCGAATAAGACATCCGAAGCCACCCTTACTGATGAAAGGACCCACGATACTGTATGTCATTTAGTAAAGGAAGAGTTCAGTGAGCAATAGTTGTGGATCAAGTGTCAGCTGATAAAAATAAAGAGATGACATTCCACGTCAGGTTTATATTTGAAAAGGATCCAATAAAGTATCTTTCACTGAGCCAGGAAGGGTAATAAGTCGGATAACTGGACTGGCTATTGAGATTAGTAAATAAAAATATTGGAGCAGGTAGAACAATAAGACAAGGTCAAGGTGGATGGAAGGATATAAAGGGAGGAAATAAGCACTCTGGAAGTAATAATAGATCAATCCCTAGAGTTCCAATCGCCTGTGTACGCAGTATTTAGTGACTTTAACATTATGAATCGTGGAACTTAGCTTTAACAGCAATGTAGAATATCGTTTAAAGGTTTGGATTGCTGGCTATAATATTAAATCTAGTGAAGAAGTTTTGATAAAACAACGAATGAGTTGTGTGTTGTAGAAGAAGAAGCCGACCTTGAGGTGAAAGGTGGAGAAGGGGAGTTAGGGCTGGCGAGAAAGACGTAGGGGGAGGTGATATGTTGAGGTTAAAATCTTTTGTTTCTACCCTGTAACCGTTGGAGGACTGAAAGGATATAAGCCAGCCCAACAAAATCCATGCTTTTGGGGAATAAATGATATTCGATCTGGTCTCTAATTTTAAAGACCAAATTTGAAATTATTTTCCGCCCTAAAATGTCTATTTTTCAGGTTAAGAGGTTTCATTATATTAATTAAACAGCACATCGATAAAGAGCATGTAACAAACTTTCTTTGAAAACTTTATTTTGCGGTCTTTAACTCTAACGGAAAAGTCCTATTTTCATCGTAAATGGATTAAAAGGAAGTAAGACTTGCGCCGACGTTGGAACACTGCCAATGTGATTGTGTTTTGTCACTAATGCGTGTAGTTGCCGAATGAAGAACAAGAAGATAAGCTCACAACTTTCCACTGCCAACAGGATTAAACAAATTATTTGTTTGCTCTTTGTCATTTCATAGTGAACTTCGCTATTATTTCTTTTGTCAGTTATATCCAAACTTGTCTGGATGTTTGGCTCGCCTGTCAAGAACTTTTGACGATTTTTTTTTTCTAATTGACGTTGTTTTAAGAAACAATTAAAGCTCTGTAGTCGTGAAATGAAATCTACGGGTTGATATCGTCGAATCCCTATGTTTTATGGCGTGTGTTATCTATAAATGTTGCTATAATGAATGCTTACTTTTGAAAAAAAAAAAGTACAATGAATTACATTTTGGCACAGCGATTTCATCACACCCTGTGAATAGCTGTAGTAAATGACTTCGAAAGTCAACTCGCCAATATAATTAACCTTAGAAGCATCATTTAGTTTCTCCTTAACGGCGACCTGTTTTGGTATACAAAATATAAGAATCCAATACAAGGGGAGTCGTACAACCCCTTGTTCGACTCATCTATACAAATTCTAATCTACTTTCAGATGAGCTAGAAACTTGAAATTTGGCAAACTAATAGCTTTTAGCCTGTAACCGACGGAAAAATTTCAAAAATATTTAATTTTTAACACTAAAAAATTACAGATGGAGGATGCAACTTTATAGTCTTTGCCTAGTTTGATTATTCTAGATGTCCTATAATTGTGTTAAAAAAATAATTAATGTATGGGTTTGTGTCAAACCCCCTCACGCTCTCCCTGGTTTTACTGGGAGTCGGGGGAGAAGCCCTCAACGAGCGAAGTGAGTCTAATATAAATACAACCCCACTCATCCATACAAATTATAACCTACTTCCAGATGAGCTGGAAACTTTTTTTGGGGGAGGATAAAAGATCACTCACCAGAGAGATACTGTGGTACTCACCCCTCGCCAAGCAGAAATTTGGTTAGAGACATACATCCAATTTATTGCCATACACTGGACAGACTTAATAAGCTGCAGCAGAGAAAAATGTTGGGGGCATACAATACATTATTACAATTATTATAATACCATCCATAACATCCATATTACTTAGAACAAAGTGGATTTAGTAAGTAATTATTTAAGTAGTAAATCCTATATTTAAGCATAAATAACAAGATTATAAACAACACCCAATTAAAGGACCACTGTAACTAAAATGGCCGCCGTTAACATGATAGCAAACACAATAGATAAAATATCATTGAAAAGAAATTAATAATAGTAATCTAAGTATAATTATTTTTTTTTTTAAAAAGCAAAGGAAAATATATTGAACACGTCTGGTCCAATAACAAAACTACGGATCTTATAACAAAATGACAACAGATGTTTTTGACGACTCCATAAAGTATCAAACAGATATATAATCTTTTTATATCTCATGTAGCCAAACAGTTGAAGCGTTTATGTATCGAATCATACCAAGTTTTTCAAGATTTGAAACAAAAAAATGTTCGATTTATCGATATTTTAAAACTCTCCAAACGCGTCAAATATTCGACGTATGGCGGGTCAAAAATGCGATACTTTTTTCTAACCCTGTCCATTTTCTTATCGACACTCGTTTGTTTCAAACTGTAATAGATTTATCATTTTGTTTACTTATTAAAGTTACGCAGATAAATACAACTATGGGTAACTTTTATTTTGAAAGTTGGCAGCCATGTTTTCTTCCTTCCACCTGACCGACTCCGAAGAAGCCTATTTAATTATCGAACTCCTTCCTTGGACCTTGTTAGATAATATTTATTCAGCTTGTGTTCACGCTCTACCAAACTCCCTATCCGACGCACAGCAGATACAGCGTTTCATGAATTATACCTCTAGATAAAGTATTTTGGTCGGTTCTATTTGTATAATGATGGTTGTTTATTCGGATATTTGCAATTATTTGTTTGTATAAAAATTATACACAACGTTTCAAGAATTTGTATCAACTCTCTATAACAATTGATAAACTTGGAATATATGTAACGGCCCAACGTTGTCCGGACTTTGTCAGAATGTAAAAATAAATTTAGAAGTATGGGTGTTCAGGGGTGAGACTAAGTTGTCGAAACAACTA
Organism: Aphrophora alni; assembly: GCA_963513935.1. Lineage (NCBI taxonomy): Eukaryota > Metazoa > Arthropoda > Insecta > Hemiptera > Aphrophoridae > Aphrophora > Aphrophora alni. The sequence continues at coordinate 111,974,089 of OY740771.1, read as the reverse complement.
AGACAATATACAAACCAAATCAGGGAAAGGACAAGTCTACAAAATACACAATAATACATGAATAACAAACTCTAAGTTGAACTACAGGGATATATTTGCACTGGTTAATTCAGTTCTCTTATACGGAGCAGGCGGAATCTGGAACTCAAAAGCTTCACAGATTTATCATTCACAGCCTGCGAATTATTTTTCCGGTCAAACTATCAAGATCTTTGGCAGTCGACACTTTTTAAGCCCTCATTGGGATCGAATTTGGAACCTTTTACACACAAAGCGAGAGCTCTGTCCAATAGACCAGCCGGGGACTGACATGAAATGAAAGATTTTACAAAACCGAACATTTTTGATAGCTTTTTCAACTTAGACTTACGGAAAAGCACATCCTTACCAGAATATGTCAGTGGCACTATATAATCAACTTTGATCATACCATCAGAAACACTTGATAATGGTTGTACCCCAAACGGCTGTAGTGTTGGAATGACACAATTAAACTGTAATACATTCATAATTAAAAGTAATCTACAGTATTATCTCTTTTAATTTCAAAACCAACCAAAACCCCTCTTTTATTGGTGTTTATAGATTTCTTCACCAACGGGTTGAGGAAATGTAAAGAATCCTCATCGCGGTCACATTACAAACTAAAAATATTCAAACAATTATATTTGGCCCTCATTTTGTCCAACACAATCTTTTATATTTGTTGTTACTGCTCAGTTTATCTTTTGTCGTCACAAGTATGTCAGGTAAATCGCACAGTTGTTGATTGTGTCATTAAATAGATAGGAATAAAGCGTAAGATATAAGCTGCGAATAGATTGCTGACTACAGATTCCTTTTGAAGGATTTTCTCGTCCATAAATATATAATGACTTCCGTTTCCGTCTAATCCCAAGGTGCTTTCAAGTGCTTCCCTTTCACTTCGACTAACACGAGACAGTTTGTCTTTCTCCGACTGCAACTGCGACTGCGGTCGAAATGTTTTGAGTTGTTTCTAACAATACTATTTATTTAGTATAGGTGAAATATCCAGACACAGGAGTTTGAGAAGTTTGGTAATCTAATGGTAGCTAGTTTTGTTCGATTTTGTTTTTTGATAATTTATCTAGTAGTATTGTAATATCATATTGGACAAGTTTGTTAAACTGAAAAATCGTTAACACAGTTACAAAATGGCGACCGTTTAATATTTATCTCGCCTATGGATGAAGAAATTGAATGACAAAGGGGAGATTTAGGGACAGAGTTACAGAGTATTCCAACAGAGCAAAATCTGAGTGCAAAATTAATAGAGGATAAGGAGTAAAAAGACTGGGAGAACTAGAAAAGAGTAGTCTGTGATACAAAGAGAGACTGGAAGACCTGAAAAGATGGAGATGTGAAAAAAGACAAACGGATAAATTCAGGAATAAAATTAGAAAACCAGGAAAAGGGTCACCCAAGAGAAAAAGGAAAAGAGGACGGGAAACAGAAAGACTGGGAGAATGAAACAAAAGGAGGAAGTGTTACAAAGAAACACTAGATAAAGGAGAAAGGTTTAGAAGATTAGAAAAGACAGTGAAAAATTTAGGGTCAGAGCGAATTTCCGAATGCGAAATAAAAATAAACGAGAGAAAAAATACTGAGAAAGAAACGATGAAGAGATAAAGAATGTTTGGGAGGAGGAAAAAGGATGGAGAGATGACGAAAGATAAAGAGGCAGATAGTGAAGCACTCGGTTGAAAGATGAATAGACGTTGAGTAAAGGACAAAAAATTATGTAGTGAGTCAAAAATAAAATATCTGGGTGAAAGTTGAAAAGAGGGCGAGAGTGAGAAAACATGTTCTAGTAAGGCAAAGACCGTGATCAAAGACAGGATGGGAGAAGAAGAAAGGTTAAAGAGATGAAGAATGACAAAAATAGGAATTCATGAACAGAGTTAAAGAAGGAAACAAAAAGGCATAGGGTAAAAAGTGAAAATAGAGTGAGAGCTTAAAGATTGGAAGAAAGAGATAAGCCAGTTATCTAGGAACTGGGAGAAGGCTTAAAGATGGAGTAGAAAAGGCAAAAAAAAATGTTTAGGTTAGATTACAGAGGCAGAAAGACACACTCGGGTGAAAGATGAAAAATGAATAAATGGGAGAAAATTAAAGAGAAAGACAAAATTTAAGACAAAGAGAATCTTACTTGAACAGATGAAAAAGGGAGAAATTCAGAAACAGAATTAAGGAGGCAGATAAGAGACACAACAGGGTGAGAGACAGATAAACTAAGACACTGGAAAAGGAAGAAGAAAAGATGAACAAATAGAAACGTGATAAATTCAGAAACAGAATTAAGAGACATAGTGACAGGATGAGAGGGGAAAATAGAGTGAGAACTAAAAGACTGGAAGAAGGCGACAATGCTAGATAGAAAAGACGGAATGATAGAATTTCAGAGATAGATACAGAGAGAGAGGGGTGGAGAGTTAAACTAATCAAGCGGAGTATCGGACTCCATTGTCCTATGAATGACTGTGAGCTCTATTGTTCTACGATACCTTTGCATACTTGGCTCTGATTAATTTTCAATATACATACGCTATTGCAACTGAGTAGAGCGTTATCACCGAATAATAGCCCTATTCCCTATTCTTCACCTAATTAAACAATACCTTTGTGTGTTTGTCTCTTTCTTTTTCCCTCTTAATATTTTATTTGAACTTCTTTCTTCCTCCAGACAACTTTTGAATTGTTTTTTAAAATGTTACTGTAGTGGGAAGATGTGAGAGTTCAAGGATGATTATTTTAAAGGTTATGTTTGTTTATTAAGTGACTTTTTCAAGCTAAAATATAAAGGTTGATCAACTCAAAATGGCCGCTATTACAATTTGTAAAATTATAATAGATACAAAAAAATTTAAATGGAGAACCTTCCCTACTTTTCTATATAGTGTACATTACTATAATAAGGCCTTTATATCAAATTTCAAATTCCTTTATTTATTTTTGTGGCTGCTATCGTACATACATCAATGACGTCCTCAGGCCATGAAACGTGATAACCGGTCAAAAATTTTGAAATTTTTTGCAATATACTTCATATACTGGGGAAGTAATATGATTTTTAATGACATGAGACAACCGCCATTTTGAAACGTTACTAATCCGTTCAACATATCCCCATTCAAAATACTCTGGGTTAAGTCGCTATCGGAAATCAGAAGTGGCCGGTGCCTATCGTCGAAGCAGGATTCCCTATCGGCCACAATGTTTTAAACTTTGCATTACACAATACCGTACCATCATTTAAGCTAAATATTTCTTGATTGGGGCTTGAAACATGTAGTTGCTGAGAGAAAATTTAGTAAATCTCTGTCAAAATTCAATATTCTGTCACAATCATTGAGAAGCTCTCGATCGAAAGCTTAGAATATTTAACTGATAAATAAGTAGAGTCAATAATTAACTTCAGAGAAACTCAAATTGTCAATACAAGCATTTTTAGAACTGAACCATTGTTTGCCTAAACCATTTCCATTAGAACCCGACTCCAAGAACCACCTTGGATTCCTAAAAGTTCATTTTTAGGATTTTGTCAATTATTCCTGACCGGTAATATTTTTTTACTTGAGATTTTTGACACGGGTTCGGGTTATTAATCTTCAAATTTCACTAAAATTTGAATAAAATACATAAAACTAATTTTGATAAATTATTTCAAAACCGCCCCATGGCCGATTTTGTTTTGTTTTTACTTGGAACTCACAAACGGACGTTATTTTTGGTTAGATGGCGAAGCTTAGTAAAAAGTTATCAAAATCGTTGGAAGTGATTATGGAAAAAAAAAAAAAAAAAAAAAAAAAAAAAAAAAAAAGAAAAAAAAAAAACATAATTTTGTGTTTTCCCCTTATGGCAGCTATACCTCCAAATTTTCAGTTATGAGAAAAAGTAATAAGATAAGCAAAAAAACCACATACCATAAATATGATTAAACTCCGTCTATTCATTTACAATAATTTTGTCTTCTACGACGTTTTCAACACAAGCAGTACAATTATTTTGTCTGTTATATTGGCAACAGTGCACTAATTCTGATTCTAACGATCAGCATTTACAAAGTCAAGAGTTGATGTTTACAAAATCAAAGTCTATACCAAAATCCTTACCTCCTACTGCTTATTCAATTTTAATTAAAAAAGAAGTTTTGTAATAAAAAGAAAAATATGTACCTTTATAATTGTATCTTGTGAAGTAGTAGGCGTACTGCCGAAATGTTAAATTGTATTTGTAGATCAAGGGGTCTTACCCAATAGTGTAATTTTGTTTAAAAGCGGATTTTTAGAAATTTTCTGTACCTTGTCATTGTTTATATCACTACTTTCATGATTAGATTAGATTGGATTAAGATTGGCCCCAAGGCACCGCGCCCTTTGGTCTATTGTGCATCTAAGCCCCCTAATTCTAACACAGCAGGTTATCCCTTCTACGAGTTACAGCAGTGCACTCGCTAGTTCGTCCAATGACAGTTCAATAGGAGTTTGTAACCCAAAAACCCTACGCCTCACAATCGAAGATTATGTGGCCTGCTCTTTCCTCTCCCGAACCACACAGTTTCCCCATGGAATGCTCCTATCCTGTGTACGTGTCCCGTTATTTGTGTACGTTTCCCCCTACCCAAGGTCAGCGGAACTTCTCTTAGTAATAACTTGCTATGATAGTACCTCTTAAGACCATCCCATCTCTAATGGTGTTTTCTCTGAACCCACGTATTTATGCCCATCTTGGCCAGACTCCTACTGCCGGCTCAGGTCCTATAAACTCAGAGCGGAGCCCCCTCCGCCTTCTCGTTGCCCTCAACTCCCTTGTTCTCCGGTACCTTTTTCCAGTTACAGAGTGTTGAAGTTCTATCGACATTCCCAGACTAAACTGGATTTTATTTTAGTCACTACAACTGCCGCCTGACGAGTTTCGTAGATATGTATATTGGAACCGTCTTCACTCATGACGGTGTCTCGTTCCTGCCGGATCTTGTAACTATACAAATATCAGATTGTCTTGGGAGCAATAAGCTATTTGTCATTAGGAAGGTAATGTTGGTATCAATACATATAGAATTGAAATCTGCAAAGTTTTATTTAATTTATAAGTTGAATAACAAACGAGATATAAACGTATAGTAAGTAAGCAATGAAAATGAAATGCTTTACGAGGGGTTTGGTGGTTTTCTTCTTGCAATTTGGTTTATCATCTCTTGTGGTCACGATGCTAATAAATATTATGACAGTAACAAAACTCGTCTATGATACTATATTTCGTCTAGTATTTGTTAACAAAATTAAATTGATTAGATATGAGTGCAGGTGATTTGAAGCTATATTTAAATATGAATACCTGCAAACCCCGCCCCTCCCCGCTAAAGCCGAGACACCCACACAATTGTAGCAAGTGAAAACAATATTTATTTTAAATTAAGATTTTAATTCAAGTTTTCCTCCCACTAGCATTTTAATTACGTAGCAATACAAACATATAATTCCAGAATTATTTATGGAATTATTTTATACTTTAAACGTAGTGTAAATTAGTCATAAACTAAAGACCCCTATTGAACAGTGCCTCAAAAATGTTTTATGTCCACCGAAATTTACTTACGCAGTGTACAAAGAGTAGGGTAAGTTTGGTACGCAAAAAATTACCTCCGTTTTTGGCCGGCATTCAGGTTTCATGGTCTCAGGAAAGCTAAAAGTAGTATTTGCCAAGTCGTCCATCCGCCGTAGTTGTCATTGTTGTTTCTACGTAAGCACAATAACGGACGCAAAAATTAAGATAGGAAAATGAAATTTGGTATAAGGGACTATAATTATTATCATATAGAGTCCTATTAAAATTCAAATGAAAAATGTCAAAATGGAAATTTGGTATAAGGGACTATAATTATTATCAAATAGAGTTCTATTGAAATTCAAATGTAAAATGTCAAAAATATAATTAGCAACTCAGACCTACCAAGAAACTGCGTCAATTCGTATAATTACAAGATCCGGCAAAACCGCGCCATTGACAAGAACGTAGTGATCGGAGGCTCCTTCACAATAGGTACAGTTTCAAGGTCGAGATACTGACACGAGCGAACTGAGTGGACTTACTTACTTAGGTAGGTGTCGAGGTTTCACAGAGGGATCTCCATCCTTGTCTATCTTGGGTCTTGATTCGAGCTGCTTAGGAAACTGAGTCGAGACTTTAATATACACACAAGAAACCAACTTTTAGGTTTTACATTTAGTGAATCTGTTTGTACTACATTGTATGATGGGTCTGGGTATGTACCATGATGGCGTCCATCACCTTGAAGTGTAAACTGTTTTTGTAGTCAATCTAAACTTAAACGAAGCAGTGGTAGTTGAACGATGAAGAATGAACTTCAATTTAGAACCTAACAACTTCATTTATTAAACATTAAAAAGTTCAATTTCACCAGTCGGGCTCTTTGTGCACAACTAAACGTTTAAATGGAAGATATTTGTGGAAACTACAAGAAAATGATAATTCTGACGTCCTGAGTTCTATCCACACAGCACTCAGGAGCCTGTACCATAGTGAGTACAGGTGTGGCAGTTGTAAAGGGTCTTATTTGGGTCTACATCTTTAGTCTTGGGTTAGATCCCTCTCATTTGTCGTATTCACTCTCTTGACCAATTCTTGTTCTTTTTCGATCGTCGCTATTAAAGAATTCGAGAGTTAGTTTAGTTGCCTTTATTTTAAGTTGTTTTCTTTTATTATAAGGCGATTAGGTCCAACAGGTTTTTCAACATTAAACAATAAAGGAAAAAATCCACCAATCAACCATTGATTATTATAAATAAATTTTGTTGTTGACTTGTGAGATGGTGTGCTTAATAGAATAACTTTAATACAAATTCTCACAAATAGTGCGTTTATTTTCTTTAAATGCGTTTCAGTCACAAAGTCGCCATCTTCAGTGATGCACGAGCTACAGTAACTAAACTATAACTGAATTTGTGTTCAAGTTTTATTCTATTAATACCATTGATTAGCTTATTTATTTGGTTTTTATAAATATTGCGTGTTCGCCATAAGCATAAAACTGCTCGTTAAACTACGCTGTGTTATTTTTAAAAAAAATCAGTTTGTTCGAATTATTTTTTAAATTTTTTGCCCGTTGTTTGGAGAACTAATTTTAAATTTCAATCAACCTATCTTAAATTCAAACTCAATGTTTCAAAATACATAAATTTAAATAAATGTTTCATTCACCATAATGTTGATTCCCGCCAATTAAATGTTTCTTTAAGGACTTCGAGATCCTAATTTTTTTTAAACTTAGTGTAAAATATTATGAGCAATATGTACGAGTTGTGAACTTGTTTTAAATTTTTCACGTCAGTTTTTTACTAACGAAATTTTTGTTTCTTTTCAGGTAAAGACGCTGATTATTTGACTATGAGTAAGTAAGTAGTCATTAACTAAATATAATGTAGTTGTGAGACATCCTGTATACACACAATACGTTTCACAAGTTGTACTATTCCTTTGTGTGTTGTATCCGTTTATCTGGCAGACATTGTCTCCAACCTGGAGGGAGCTAACAGAAATGTCTTCTCTCGTTTACAAAGTACCGGGGAAATATCCAGAGTCAATAGTTGACACCAGCAGTAGTTTGTGTACTGATTACATCAGGATGGTGACTTTCTATATGTTACAGTGTTTTCATTCATTATTGATTGATAATTTCCCACAAATCGATATCTGAGCATCCCCATTATTTGTTGTAAGTTTGTTTATTTTACCACATATACTTATGTGATGGGTCAAAAAATCAATGTCGACATTTTTGCTGATATATATCTTTTTTGAATTCGCCTGAGTGTTAAAAATCCTGTACATTTTGTACATTTAAGACTGACAGTTTTAGGTGAATTTTGATTTCTTTTTGATTGGACGGTTTGTGCAATGTTTGTGCACCATTTATTTACATTAGTACTATTTATGAATCTAATTATATTTATTTCAGACTATCCAGTAAAAGTAAAATAATAAACATGGTGTTAAAATATAATTTCTTGTAAGTGTTCAAATTGTTTGCTTTCTGCAGTCACGTATCGTTGAAGTCTTTCTGGGATACTGTTTATCACTTTTTTAATAACTTTTTAACGTCAACTTGACCAAATCATTCGTCAACATAGACTTTCAATTCTTCCAAAGACTTTGGTTTACGATTGTACACCATGTCTTTCATTTCCCCCTCACCGTTGATAAAATAGTCCTTAACAGCGAGATTAGGTGGCTTAGAAGACCTCCTAGTTAGTCTGTTCTGTAAGATCACATGGAGAAAATGATAATTTTGTAACATTTCTGAGCAATAGTTACATCAAAAATATAGACGCCAGTTACTCTAAAAGGTAAACGATATGTTTTAAACAATGCCTAATTATAGCCCGATTTTTGTTTAACACTTATTTATGTATTGTAACGCTCCGAGTTTAAATTTTATATTGATTTGTACCTAATCTGACCTCTATAAAGTTATAAAAATATGACATGTTACTCATAATTCCCGTCATGTCTTAAAGGGTTAATTTAAGCTGAAACTAATAACAAATTTTAATTCAGAGTTTCAGAAAAAATGCTGGAAACTAAATTGCTCCCCTCCCCATCAAAATTCCAAGCTGAATCAGAAGAATTCACAAAAAGAGAATACAGAAACACTAGAATACTCTTAGATATCCTAACCCTTCTGAGAGCAAGTAAACCATCCCACCTTTGATGCACCGGATGGTGGAGGACTGCCGTAACGACATAGGCAATGTCACCTCCAAATTAGTGGTTTGTTGATTATATGGTACGAAGAGTGGGTAGAATATGGGATAAGAATTAGTTAAGACATCTTCCACAGAAGATATCAGGCTCGCTGTGTTGGTCCTTCGATACCCCCCCCCCCCCAATTGTTTTATTCGTTGAGGTTGAATTTAACTTTTTTTCCGAAAATAAATTGAGCATTTACTTGTAGCCACACCAACTAGACAGTCTGTTAAACCCAATTAAATATCTTACCTTATGCAGCGGGATTCATATAATGCAAGGTTTATACGTACAGTATGCAGGTATTATATGAATAGAAGGTTCTCTTAGCGTAATGAGCAGCTCATACAAAGGCTCACATCTGCATAATCCTCCCCTCTTCACCTACCTCTGCATTGTGTATTATATAATTTTACCTACGGACAGTTTTTCATGCCCTTGTTATTCTATTTGGTAAAGTAGTCTGCCGCTGCAAGATTTTGCATTTAAATTTAATTATTCGAGAAGAAAGCACATACTTATACAGGGCGGAAAGAGAGTCGGGAACAAGTGGGTTTGGGTTGAAGAAGATTATAAAATGGAATTATACATAGAGTCATTGTTATTGATATGGTTTAATCTGACATTTGACATCATTTATGAATGTAAGAAACTAACCGACGTTTCGAAAGTCAACCTCCGTTATCAAGTGATGAACTTAGAACGTAAAAAGTGTAAAACCCGAATATAGCGTAGGGCCGTGTTTTTATAATGAAACCGAATCAAGGTTTAAAGCTTAGAGCATTCAAATCTAAGCATAAAAATACATACGTTATCAGAAGGAAACCAACAGGTTTATCACCTGATAACGGGAGTTGTTTTAGACTATTGAAACGTCGTGTATAAATTTGTATATACTTGGGTGGCCGCCGTTTTAAAAAATGAAATTAAAATTTAGAAACCTTGTACACACAGCGATCGACATTGTTCCGTAGAACCTTATTCCTAAATTGTATAACTTTTTTCTTCTTCCTGTTTAAAGGTGAAAAACTTCTCTCATCGCCCTAAAAAAAGAACACAAGAACCCCTAGTTCTAGATTACTCTATTAGCGTCAAGGTTGGAAGAGAACAAGAGTAAAAGCAAGGGATCTCACCCAAGACTACAGCTAGGGTCCCTCGGTGACACAACACCAGTGACAAAGTATTGTTTTGTATATAAAAGTAAAAATAAAGTTTATATAAACATAGATCCAGAAACGCTTCGTTTTCTATCTGTCAGCCATTTTGTGTTTTTACAACAATAAACATCTTTTGAATTAGATAAACATTTACAAGAAACCAATGATTTTCCTCTTTTGTATTTTTACTGTTGGTTAAGGATAACCGAGTTTTCGACATAAAAAAACAATTTCTTGACGTTTTAAATTGGCGACTGGTATTGTATTGTTTTCTTCTTGCTAATAACTGTTAACCTTTGACCTACAGAAAACTAAAAAAAGCTTTTTGATTTTCATTAAAAGAGGAAAATCTATTCTTGTAAATATTTTCTAATGTTAATAATTTTCGAGATATCTGACATTAAAAATTTCTAACGTTCGCCATTTTGAAAATATATAAAATATAATATTTATTTTCTTTTAAATATTAATATTTTAAAGTGTTTAAATAAACCAAATCTCTTATCTACTTTCAAAGATACGATGTTTTCCCGTAAAAATACAAAATGACGGACGTAGCGTTTCCGGATCTATGTTTGTTTTCTTATTTTTATCTCTCAAATCATCTCCCTAAATATTACCGTGTACTTCTGTCACAACTGGTTTTTCTAAATAATTTCATTAGAGTTTTTGTTTGTTCTCTTGAGTCTATATATTTTTATAAAAGGAAATTGTCCGTTTTCATTCAACGGAAGTAGATGGGTCGGGAAAGTGTAATAAAGTGTAGATTGCGCCACTAGAGCGAGGGGATACGCCCCATGAGATAAGACGGAATGTTATATGTCGTCACTCCCTATAGGTCAACTTCTTAAACTCGAAATCCTCGAGTATATTATTCTGATTTAATGTTGGGTTATTTATCTGCATTTTTGTTTTACTTTTGCATGTTAGTACAGTTAAAAAAAAAATACCTTTTTGCTCTTCATGTCTTCTCAGACAAAAACCAAGTTTTACTCATATTTTCATTTCATATGCGTAAACCTAAACCTAAAAGGGTTTTTTTTTTTTTTTTTACGTGAAACTTGTTGAGTGAGGATGTTTTGTGAATCACTGATACAGGATGTCCAGTAACTAGTGTCAAACTTTAGGGGCGATTTTTAATAAATCAAAACGTCTATACAACATTTATCCATAAATGTTTTGTTTTCGTCTACCAGTCATTATATATATCTTTAGAACGGATTCGTGGATACCAAATTTTGTAGAAAGTTTTATTAATTTGGAGTGTACATTTTTTAGTTAACCGATTGAAAATGGCGATGATTAAAAATTGACTCCTATATCTAACCGAAATATTGGTGAAATAATTTATAAATTAATTCTTGCTAATTTACTAGAACACATTAGTCATCAGAAATTAATCAGCTGTCAACTTTATAACAATTTCAAAAATATGTAATTTCTCAAAGTCGGCAGTATTGTTCAAATTTTAGTGAAATAAAAGATTAATGTACCAAAAACCGCGTGCATAATCGCAAATAAAAAAATATTGTAGTTAACATTATTGACAAAAAACCAAAATGCATTTTGACTTCTGTCCTTATAAACTTGATTACAATTTCAGCTGACGATTTGTTTATGATACGATTTAAATATACAGGATGTTTCAGAACTCTTGTCGGATATTTTGTTGCAGTAAACACCCCAGCATTCATTTGTTTGCTTAGTTGTCGTGTCCGTCAGTATGTTTATAAAAAACATTATATTTTAGAAATAAATTTTTTATGTGATATTTTTCAAAATGGCGGCCGATAATAATTTATAAATTCGAATATGTCGTAAACCGTTAACTTTACTCAAAATTATGAGAGGCCAAAAAGTTTCCCTTGTGAATAACAAACAAAATGGTTTTTGTATTTTTATTGTAGCTCAAAGAATAACCGAGTTGATATCAAAAAACTGAAAACAATTTCTTAGCAATTGTTTACAATACCGGGAATTAGCGTAAAACCAAATATTTTTGAATTACAATGTTTTTAATACAAATAATAAATTCCCTTTCTTAGTCTTGTTTTAATGCTAAAGTTGCTCATTGTATCATTCGCCTTGTAGTTTGCTTTGTAATTTTAAAAACTATGTTTTTTTGTACAGAACACAAAATAACGGACGGACAAACAACTAAACTTGTTTCAGACAAATTAACGCTAGTTTTGTGTTTATTTCAACCCCAAGAACAATCCCCTAAAATATCCGACAAGAGTTCTGAAACACTCTGTATAAATGTTGTCCATGGTATTTTCACCACGATGACTGCAATGTTTATTTAGACACCCTGTACATACTTTCAAACTAACCGTATGATTAAATTGAAAACATTATTACGTCTTTATATATTTGGCCTTGATAACAAACCAGTTTAGACAGGACAGTTGGTTATCTACGCAACTAACTACCAATGTCTGTCTTATCTATTGGCTTTGTCATACAGTCATACCTCACTTTCAGTTCTGATCTGACATTGGTCGCGGCGAGGTAGAAGTGAGGTTATGTTTGTGCAGAAGTATGCGGCAATATATTGTAAGTATAATTCTATCTTATATAATGTTTGTTGAACAAAGGTATATTTAAATTCATACTTTTTGAGAGTTGATTTCGAATCCTTGTTTTTGTTTGAGTGTCCATCGTTCATTTTGACTTTTTGATTGACAACTATTGAAATGATATTTTTGGAACTTAACAGACTGTTTTAAATAAAAGTTTCCAATGCACATGTTATACTCCTTAGTTCAAGTCTAACTGTTAGAAGTGAGGACGATTTTAATAGCTTATTTATTATTATGAAGTGAATACTTCTTTACGCCCGGTAGGCCATTTGTGCTGTTAAATCGATGTGGTGAAAGGAAAAATCGTCACGAAAATAATAATAACAGTATACGTACGACAACGGTTATGCTGCGTATTTAAATAATCTACTATTTTTTGATAATAATTGTTTAAAAAATAATAATGGTTTTGATTTATTGTTTTTTAGCGATAATCATGTAAATTCTTTGTTCGCTTCGCAAGCGATATCCCAAGAACGGTTTGACTTAGGGACCTCCGATTTTCACCATTAAATTCAGAATGTTTCAATCTATATGGCGGTACATACCAATAATATGGTAATGTTTTAAAAATACCTAAAAGTCGTCAATTAACATTCAGTCCGGATTAAACGAATGTTAATATTATTTTTGTAAATCGGTATTTTTTTTGTAAAAAGAGTGAAATGTTTTTTATATGTATTCCAAGTTTCATCATAATATTTCAAAAACGTTAGGAAATAGAATTTTGTACATGAAAAAAGTCCTAGAGGTTTTTTAGCAATAATCATGTAAATTCTTTGTTCGCTTCACAAGCGATATCTCAAAAACGGTTCGACTTAGCGACCTCCTGTTTTCACCATTAAATTCAGAATGTTTCAATCTATATGGCGGTACATAACAATAATATATGGTAATGTTTTAATTAAATGAAAAAAGTCCCAGAAGTTTTTTAGCGATAATCATGTAAATTCTTTGTTCGCTTCACAAGCGATATCTCAAGAACAGTTTGACTTAGGGACCTCCGGTTTTCACCATTAAATTCAGAATGTTTCAATCTAAAAGACGGTACATACCAATAGTATGGTAATGTTTTAAAAATACCTAAAAATCGGTAATTTTTTTGTATAAAGAGTGAAATGTTTTTTATATGTATTCCAAGTTTCATCATAATATCTCAAAAACTTTATTTAACGTTAGCGATATCTCAAGAACGGTTTGATTTAGGGACCTCCGGTTTTCACCATTAAATTCAGAATGTTTCAAGCTACAAGATAGTAGGCTACATACCAATAATATGGTAATGTTTTAAAAAATATCTAAAATATTATTATTATTGATAATAATAATTTACTATTATTTACATACCCATACGTAATAAAACAAAAAATCTACGAAAAATATTGCATCAACTTTCTCAGACTCCCAAACATAAAAAACTATTAATTTTTAAATTTGAAATGGAACTTCTATTAGCGTGCTTTAGCCTATTATTAATATTTAAAATTTATAGTTAGAATATTCACTTCTGTCTACCGTCCCGCGACGGTAACATTTTTTATTGTTTACAACAATCTTACCTAAAACAAACAGATAATTCTATAAATAAAAAATACTAACTATAGGACTATCTAGCGGTAATAACGTTAACTAAATCATCTAATACTAAATACATGCTGCATTCTGACGGATATTATGTGAACTATGAGCGAGCCTCTCCTATCCCCGGATTATCCTCTGAATTCTTGCCAAGGGAATTGTTAATATAGCTGAAATCTGAAATCTCTTCCCTGCAAATATAATTGTTCCTTACTCACAGATGTTTGTGTTCTATGAATAAATTAAACGTTTATTTAATCCCGTTTGTAATCTCACAGTTATAGAAGTAATTCGTAGGCCTAGTCGTTATTTTAATTAACGTTGAAAATAAGGTAAATCTCTTTAGGCAATTAGTTTTATTGGAATTGTATTTACAAGCGTCCTCAATGTGAGAAGGCCCATGAAATGTGCACCTATCATGTTCTAATAGAATAAACACTTTTTCTAATTATACTAGGTTTCCAAATAGTTTAACTTTTAAACTGCGAATAATAGAAAATAGAAATATTAGAAATATGTTTTCAGGCGTAGAAACCACTATATTTTTGAATAAAAAGTAGCCTAAGCCCATCACTTCCTTCAAATTGATTTAGGGGGGGGGGACTCTTTAAAAAATAAAACCCCATCGAAGTGATACCTTATTTTAAAATTATTGTTTTTTTTTAAAATATTGTGAAACTAGACGTCCCCTCTTTAAAACAAAATGGCGGCCGGTCAAACAACCATAAAGTATAACTTATTCCATTTTGTTGTTCTCTAGAAAAAAATATGTTTTTATTGCAGAGCAATTTCTGTACTTCATTTTGATGAACTTAATTTAGGAAAATTACTATTTTACACTTCAAGATACAGGATGTGATAAAAATATATATGTAATATGATTTGGTGTTCCCTTTTTTTATTTTTGTTTAAAGGCGAAAAACCTTTCGGTCAATCATCGCTTTAGAAAAAAAAGTAGAAAAGAGCGTAACACAAGATCCGTAGTCCTAGAATACTCTAATAGTGTCAGGGTCGGAGAAGAACAAGATTTGGTTAAAAGAGGCGTTATAGGAAAGATGTAAGAGAGAGATCTACCCCAAGACTACACGAAGAAACTTGTAGATCCAGCTAGGGACCTCTGGTCTGACACATCCTCACTCACTATGTGTGAGACCCTGAGGATAGGTATTCTCTTTTAAATGTTAATTATTGTTAATTTCATTTTCCATCTGTTTCTTAAAAGCAAAACCTCTCGGTAATCATCACATTATAAAAAACAGAAAAGAAAGAACATTATAAAGATCCGTAGCCCTTGAAAGTACTCTAAATAGGAAAGGTGAAAGAGAGGGATCTAACCCATATAAAAAGATGTAGATCCAGCTAGATTCTCTGGATTGCCTGGTGTACCCGTAAATGTGTTTCATTTTAGATAACAATATTCAAAGGACATATATCCTTATTGTACAGGGTGTCTGAAACGTAACGTACATCCACTTTAAATTTGTTATTAATTATGATTGATTAAACACAGTCCTATGTAGTGAGAGAGGCAGTTGCTAAATCAAAATATACAAATGACTTGAAGATATTGGGCCAATGGCGGCCGCTTTTATGTAACGTCACTGTGTTGAGATTTTGAAAACATGCAAAACAAAGTTCTGGTTTGACAAAAGGTCACTTAAAAAAATATGTGACCAAATTGCGCCGGGGTCTAATTTATTTACTAAATATTATGTGTTTTTTTTTTTTTTGTAAAAATTACAAAATGGTGAACAGACGGAAAACTAAACATTTTAGGACATATGTTCGTAGGAACTTTTAAAATTATTTTGACACAAGGAATCATCATATACAAACAAAAAGTGTCTTCAATGTGTTATCTAGAGTAATTTTTTAAACTTGTAATCAAAATTGTATGTCACATTAGTTTTGGAACGTAGTTTGGAAACACTCTGTAGATATAAAGAATACACTTTATGTATATGTACACACACACACGCGCGCACGCACGCGCACGCACGCACGCGCGCGCTTAGACATTGAAAGAATATCAGGACGAGTTCTACGCTTCATTTTCCGTCTGGGGGGGGGGGGATTTTGTGTTTAAATAAATTAATGACAACTTTAGAAATTAGTAAGATTGTGGCTTTAAATTTGATTTGCGCATTGTTTATGTTATTTTTTATACAGTAATCTAAAATATTCCAAAAGTAGATTTTAACATGTTTTGAAATAACATGGAGTGAAACAAACGATAATTTTTAAAATTGCTTTACAAATTAAAAACACGAAATACCGAATAATCCAAAACTTGAACGGAGGTATATTTTAAAATCTGATGTTTCTCTCTGGTTTGGAGACAATCAATGTAACCTTGCTAACAATGTAGACCTATAAACTCTAGTTTGGCAGGTTTGACATGTTAACGACCTAAGCTATTAGTGTATTGTATCCGTTACAATTAGTGTATTACCCAAACAGAGACGTTATCAGTAATTGATAGCCTTCTGTCTAGTGAGTTAAAACATACAACAAGTACATTGAAGTAATATGTTAGGTCTAATAATCGAATCATTACAAATTTGGTCATAGCTAGATTTTTTTATTTTCGTTGTTTTTATATACACATAGAAATAAAAAGTACTCCCTCAGGGTCTCATTTATAGTGAGTACACTAAATATGACAGTAACACGTCACTGGTAACCACTGACAATAAACAATATTGTCTGTGCTCTAACATAGTCTTAGGTTAGACCCTATTCATTTTTTTTTTTTATCAGATCTCTCTTGTTCCCTTCCAAACGTATTCGAAGAGTAAGGATCTCTATTTTTTTTTTATTTATTTTTTTTTCCTCCTTAAGACGATGATGACCTAAAAGTTTTTCACCTTTAAACAAAATGGAAATCTATTTGGCCCAAATACAAGACTCTGAACTGATCATTTACTCGAAAAATGTAATCGTTTACCGTGGAGCGCCTGCAATCTTCTCAATACCACTGAAGTAACTTTGATGCGGGGCTGCATACTTCGAATCTAACGGGCGCAGTGATTCATGCAAGTGTAACTCTCTTGTAACTTGGTGTCTACATCTCAAGCAGATCAGCTGATTTTCCCCTTAGGCTTTAAAATGGTTAATTCAGCAATAGTGTTATGACCTGTGTTTCTTGTTGAGAATTTTTTGTACACTTTTACCATTTCGAATGGGTAAAAAACAATTTCCCAGAAAAATAAATTTTGAAATTTTTAAATCAAATGTAACAGGAAAGATAGGTTTTATGATTCATATTTTATGTTTTTTGAATCTATACTTAGGAGGTTTTTGTGAGTAGAACTACTACTACAGTTTTTAACAGATTTTGACGTGTGAAGTGTCGTTGAATAGGACTCAGTCCGAAGTTGTTTCCGCTCAAATTTCTAAAAGATGGAACATAAGAGATGAAAGTTTTAACATTACCCCATGCTAATTTTTATTACGGGATTTATCAACACTTTTAATTAAAACCATCTGCTGGAATTAATAAACATCGTGTTTATATTGAGAATTTGTTGTTATGTAAAGAAAAACCATACATTTTAAACTACACCAATCAAATAATATCAGCTGTTATTGATTTAAACAAAAATAATTGAAGTCAATTAAACAAAACTGTGGTTATTTGTTTTTGACATAATATAGTATTTATCAGTTCGTTCTGGATTTTAAAAAAACTCGAACACAAGATTTCACAAAAATTACGTTTATGTAATCAAACGCGTTTCAACGACAAAGTCGCCATTCTCAGTGATACATGAGCTGCAATAACTAAACTATAATTTATTTTATGCATTGAAACGCGTTTGATTAAATAAACGTAATTTTTGTGAGATCTTGTGTTCGAGTTTTTTAAATTTTTATTTATTATCTTACAAGTCAATCTCAATATTTATTTACAGTTCGTTCTGACTGATTTGTACAATGTTATACTGTCTAAGACCGGGGTCGAAGCATTCGTTTCCCTTAGGACAGTATGCCAGAGTTTTTCAAGCTGAGGTAATGACCATAAATAACTGTGTTCAGGAGAACATAAGGCCTTTAAAGAAAACCCTCATTTGTATCTACACTGACACTCGGGCAGCAATCAAAGCACAAATATAAAATCCAGTTTAGCCTCAACGTTCTGTCTCTGGAAAACCGGGTAACTTTGCATTGGAGGGAAATGAGGAGGCAGATACATTGTCTAAGCGGGGCTCTGCGTCAGAGTTCTTAGGATCTGAGCGTGTCTGGATAAGATGGTCATAAATAGGTGGGTTTAGAGAAAACACCATCAAAGACGGCATAGTCTTAGGTTGGACACTCCCATAGCAAAGTACTACTTAGAGAAAGTCCCCACCACTAATAGGTAGACCTCACGTGACTTATGGGACACTGTGGTCTGAGGGTGCACTTGCACAGGATAGAAACTCTGTGTATAATGTGGGGGATGAGTGAGGAGAGCTCTTTGATTGTGAGGCTCTTGAAGAAATGATTTGTATAGTAGTGATGGGCAAAACGGGTCATTTCAAAGATTCGAATCATTTGGATTCGTTCACTAAAAGGACCCGTTCAAAAGACCCGTTCATTCGGATCCGGGTCCTTTATATTTATACACATGACATGAGCATTTATCCTTTTCCATTTTAAAATTTATTTTCTATCTTCTTTATTTTATATTATTTCTGTATAGAAATCACAAATAGAAAATCACATTTTGTGTGAGGTTATAATATTATTGTTCAATGTAATTCACGCGAAACTGTTTAATTTGCGTAGTGTTGTTAATGCAAACCCAGTTTCGTTGCATTGAAACAAAAACCAAACGATAAATGACCGACTAAGGACCCGTGAACCTAAAGAATGATGAACGAACACGATATTAACAGTCGGTCTCGGATCCGGTTCTGGTATGTTTTGTGTCTTCCTTTCAGGTAGAACCAATATTATTTCTTTTTTACGCAAATTACACCTTACCTTACTTTTCTGCATTGCATTGCTCTTAGTTTTAAGTTTGTGTTATCATTTCTTAGGCCTAAGTTAGAAGTTAACTAAATGTTCGTAACATGTAATTTATTTAATCTGGATCAGTAGGGGATCCGGGTCATCAAATAATTAGGATCCGAATCTTTCGGGTCCCCCAAGGACCCGTTCCTTATGAACGGATCATTCAGAACCCGCCCATCACTAGTATAGGTTTTAGTCCCGGTGAACTCTCATTGGACGAGCTAGTGAGTGGATTACTAAAACTCGTAACCTACTGTACTAGAACTAAGCTGGACCATAGGACCATAGGTCGCGGTGTCTGGGGCCGGTCTAACTCTTTAACCTCACTTTTTAATCTAATTTAACCTACCTCTAAATTTTGAGTTATCAAAAAAAATTTAAGTCTCTAGATATGCCCAAAATACACCCACATACTAAATTTAATAAGAAAGACATCTTGTTACAATAAACCATCTTTGTTTACTCAAAACGGATATCCCCAAAAACTTGAAATCGATTTTTTAATCCAATAAAACTTTCTGTACACATGCAGGGAAGTAAAACGTAAGCTAAAGTGTAGTTACAGTTTAGAGTTAGCAATAGTGTTACCTGTAACATAATCTTTATCGTGTTAATTTTAGTAAAATACAAAAGTCTTGGAAAGGAGAACCGAAGATATCACTGCAAAACTAAGAATAATGAAATTATATGTAGGGGTACATCTTGCAGGGAGGTTGGTGTAGAGTTCCCGCGTGGGGTAGACACAGGCCCAGGGGGTACACACATGGTGAAGACAAAACAAAACAAAAACACTCACACAAGATGCAAATCCGACTTGGCATTATTTATATCCGATACGACACAAGTTACGGAGTGACATCTGGACAAATTATTTGAATCAACTTCTGTCTTCTTTAAACAAACAAAAGTAAACGTGCGTGAGTTTTTTAATGTACGAAATGGATTTAGTTCAACGAAATACAATGAAATGTTTCAAGGTGGTGTGGAATACGCCAAAAAGCCTAAAGAGTTGATTTTGAAATAAATCTGTGTCTATGTGTTTTAAACAAATAACCAAAACTAAAATGCTAAATAATTCAAAATATTGGGAAAATGTTTCAACACTGTTACATCAATACGAGTAGTATCATTTTTTCTTTTTAGGTTATAATAATGAAATACTCAATTTGATGTTCAAGAACAAAATCATAATATTGTATAAAGTATAACAAATCACAAATAAAAAAATAAAAAATCTATCAATGTTTTTGCGAGTATATTCGTTTGAGATTAACCTGAGTTAAAAGGGTCTGTACCGAGAAAATCGTAATTTTGTGTTTTTCTTATAGCAGCACCCTCAATTTTTGAATTTAAAAAAAACGAGAGAACCTCTCGAAATTTTTCCAAAATATGCCTAAAAACCAAATTTGATTAAAATCGACACCTTTGGGCTGTACATACGACGACAGACAGACATCTTTCCAAAAACAAATTTTTGAGACTCAGAGGACGTTAAAACTCAAAAAACGTGACATTGATTTTTAGACCAGATCACATAACTTTCTCTACGTTACGTATAACATTATTTTTTTTTGAAAAATTGCGGGACACTCTGTTTTATGGGGTATAATTTTAAGTACCAGAACTTTTGTATTTTCAGCATTTGAATTTTTCCCATTAGAAAAACATGGTGACAGCTGTTTGTCCATGTGCTTACAGCTGTTTAACCTTCAAACTGGTTACGACAAAATGTACGTTGGTGTACTAAAACAGCTTTTATAACCTAGAAATATGAAAACTAGCAGATAGTTTAGAGTAATAGGGTTTCCAGAATCCCCAGTGGTGGCCGTGTATTTTCAGACAGCCTTTATATTGCCACGTTACGCCATCTTCTATGTAAACTTACGTACAGTTACCAGTGCATTGGACAGTATTATTAGAACAGTGCTTACACATCGTTTTGGTTGCTATTCAATATAGTTTAGTCATACTAGATTCTTCAAAGAAATCTAGCTGTCGGTTTTTGAAGGTAGAGCTACAGCTGTTTTGGCTGTTTGAATGGTTATTATCTTTCTTCATACATCTGTCTTGATATAAAAATAACTCATCGCAGAGAATTGTGGTTCCATGGAGAACTGAAATCTGGTAATGTTTATAGGAGCACACAACAGTCTCGTATAACACATTTCATGTTCGTACAAGCTATCGTGCTTACTTACAGACTACCATCTTTATAAACATTTGTTCAAGGTCGTAAAATGTGTAGATCAGGTCGAATTTCTTTTATGATTGCCAAAATTACCCTATATTAGGTAATTATAATAAAGTGTATTGTTTCTTGCACAAATACACAACTATACATTAATTAAACATGCAATCAACCTAATTATTATCTTTATTTTTTATTGTGGGATATTATTTCATTGCGATGCCCACTTTGTTTTGTTCTGGCAAAAGTCCAACGTTTTGATTTTCCCACTGTATCCAGAGTTAGATAATATTTTGTTATTTTTATTCCAGACCATTACACAATCAGGATTCCATTGGTTTCAATGTAAAAGCTCTCCAAAACGAGACTTAATTACAAAACACTTCCTTATGAATATGTGTAAAGACAAATGTAAGGGAAACCTACATTTATTGTTTTTGTTTAACGTTTTTAAGACTCGTAGGTAAAAACTCAAGAACAACTGACGAATCGATAAATCCTAGGTATTTCTAACTTTGCATTTGTATTCTTTGTATTGTCCCACATATAGAAAATATATTGCTTTTTTTATTACTAAATTACTTAGAAAGATGTGGCTATATTATCTCAACTTTATTTTATATTATTTTCGACTTGTACTGCAGTACCAAACATTTTATGTTTATTTATTTTTGTTAAATGTGTAAATGTGTGTTGTGTAAACGTGTTGTTTCATCTGATGATGGTATATGTTATACCGAAACAGCTGTAATGAAATAATAATAAATAAATACTAAACACAAGATTGCTAAGTAATTTAGTAATAAACTTATTTTAAAGAATTCATAAGGCAATATGGAATTTATAAAAAATATTGCGGTAACAAAAAAAAATACTTTGGGGTTGTTAAGGGGCATAACTATCGAGTTGTAATTTAAAAAAAAAAAAATTTTTATACTGTATTTTGTGTTGGGAATCAAATAAAACTATAAGTTATTCTGATTACGAATATATATGTTTATTTGACGAAGAAATTAATATGTTGGCGCTAGGACAAATTTAAAGTATCATATATCACCCCCCCCCTCCTCCAACTTGAACACGGCGTGACCTATCTGCAAATCTGCAAAAAAAAGGTATTCGGATTTTAAATTAAATTTCTGTGCGAAATCATATATTATAGTTTTTTTTGTTGTATGATGAATACAACTTAATTTAACCATATATTGAAAAATGCGTAGCGTATAAGTTTTAAAACCCGTTTTTGTGAGATGTGAGACAGGCGTAAAAAGATGGATTGCATTTTCATTAATTTCTTTTTATTAGGGTCTGTAGTTAAAATCAAGGACCCTTATAATTTCACGCACGTGTCCATCTGTCTGTAACTACCGCTTAAAAGACTTCGAGTTTATAAAAATAACAGTCCCTATATGAGTAATGTGGACATGTAGTTTTACCACACGCTTGTCCCTTTTATATCCGCTTAAAGGATAGTTCGGTTATCCAAAAAGTATATCCTTCCACTCTGTTTTTAACCACCAATAAAAAAAAAAAAATCTGTTAAAAAACTGTTTATCGTTTTATAGATTAACCCGTTTCCAATGCGTTTTAAAATACAATGTCGAGAGAACAAAGTTGATCATTATACAATTACCTAAACACCTGAGATGAGTTACGGTACAATCGAGGCATTTATTGGCCATTTATGGAAGTTTTTAACTATTTTTCCCCCCATTTTTGGAAAAACCACTAAACAATAACCAAAGCGTCCTTATAATAATGTTTTACCTTCAACTCACGAAACAGAATTTCTGGAAAGATGGCGACCAGTAGGTTTAGTTCGAATCCTTAGAGGCTACATGATCAAAATGGTTAGAGCCGATTTTGATGAAATCGTAATTTTGTGTTTTTATGACAGCTACCCCTAATTTTTTTAAATAAGATAAAATACATATTTCAAAAAAATACTTTTTTGGACTCAGGAGACCTCAAACGGGCAAAACGACATCGACTTTTTGACTGATCGCCTACCCTAAAACAAAACAAAACATGATTTAAATAATAGGCACTTTTGTAAGTTGATCCATAAACGTAGTGTATTGGTTTCGATGTACACAAATGATAGCAATATCCGTATGAACTATATTAATAATTTAATTAGGTATTTTATTATTTTTATTACCAAATACAAAGTTTAAATTAAGTTAATGCCTATAACCATTATTTTGATAAAATGCAACAAATGACAGCCTTATGCAGATACTGTCTTATATCATCATTCCCCAGTACAGTTTAGAGTACCCTCAATGTTTCTTTCTCTAAGTTCTACCAAAATCTGGAGACCCAAATTCCTAATCTCTCCAGCATATACGAGACAACAAGTATCAATGAAAGATATTTCTTATAACACTTCCTCTCCTATCAATTTAAACTCGGAAGGTATATACAAAGTTTATTCACAATATCCCTCTTCACTTCGTTTATCCAATATCCTCCTTGATAAACGTTTGCTCTTGGGAAAACATATTTTGTCTTGAAGTACTCTTGCATCAATCTCCTGTGATTTTCACAACTATTGTATTAGATATTCATCAATGGAATTGTTTTTATATTTCAGGTCTCTTTGGTTTTAATGAAGTGAAATAACGATTTATTCTTCTTTATATAAACATAAGACACATTGTTCTTGTTTAGGAATCACATTTACCAACGTCGTCAGCTTTAAAAACTTTTCTTTTTTAAGTCAAGCAATTTAAAAGCAGTTCTCTGTGTGTTTCTATAAGCTACGCTGATCAAATATTAAATATACCCAACATACTATAGATCTACACCAAACAAAAGACAACCTTCTTTCCCCACCCCCATCATTTTAATTTACTTCTCCCACCTGTTGTTTCATACCACTCTGTTGAGGTGTAGAGTGGGCAAGTTTCTTCCTCTCAATTCCTCATACTTCTCTTATTTGTTGTAGGTCTATAATACTATTTATAGTATACCTACTGATTAATTATTTCCATACAAATAAATTACTCAATATTATAAAAATAAACAGCATAAAAACATTGCACAAACTTTCTCACACACCCGTCAACAAAACCTAACATAACAAAATATATTTACCAAAAATTGTTCAAATATACTGTTTTCAATAATTGATTTAAGTTGTGGGTGTTAAGAAGAGAATTGTGTTTAGGAAAACAAGAAGAAATAACTGCAGATTCTTTTCTGGAGTATTAGTCCACCTAATCTTCGAAATATAAAGCTGGATGTTCACCATTCAAATCTTCAATAAACGTCTTCCAGTTTGAACAGTTTTCTTAGTTAGACTAATAATGTCTACAAACAGTAGCAGCTGGACCAGTTTCAGATGATGATCTCTTTGAGAAAATTATCTTTGGGAAAATATTAAACTGTACTTCTACAATGAGAACAGAGAATAATGTAGTTTAACTTTGTGCAAATTAAATGTGAACTATGCCTTAGGACCAGATCGGTTTTAATGTTAATTCCATTTGAACTTACTTCTTCCTATTTCTCTGTAGTGAGTTTCTTGTGTGACAATCCCTGGATGTACATCTTTTGTCATGTACTTTTGTATTAGATCAATCGCATCAGGTTTCTTTTGACCAACTCTTATTTTTACCACCTTGACGCTCTTATAGTATTAAGGCTAGCGGTCTTTATTTTGTGTACTTTTCTTCTTTTTTTATAATTCGATGATGACGGAGAGGTTTTTCGCCTTTAAGCCACAAGGAATATACTTCTTACTACGAACATCCAGAGTTGTGGATTCCGAAGGCTCGATGTCCAGTAGGCATGTTGTTTAAGTTAGGGTGTTTTTCCGAGTATATATCTTCTTACATTCCACCAAATTGTGTCAGAATATCATCTGTATTTTGTCTCAGTGGTTAGATAACAGGAAATGAGGCGAGTCTCGGGTGCAGGATAGGATCAGTTGGCACCTTCTAAACTTGGAAGAGGTTGCGCCCTATGATTCTCTCTTCCTTTTCCTTAAGCAATGCTTGTTATCTTCTGATCAGTCTGCAGTTACTTCATATTAGGCCTCGGAAAACTATCACACTCCATATTTGTTGTTTTATCTGCCTCCTCTAATGTCGCAGTGGTTTAGAATTCATTGAAACAATATAGTTTTGTTTTTGATGGTTTGTAGCAGTTTAAAATTTCCGCTACGCAAAACGAATAATCCCTAAGCTTTAATTGCCCTCATTGTCAGTAGGTTGTTTGAATTTGTAGATTGTTTTGGGCGTTTTATGTAACCGTGATCATAATAGCGTCAGTCTTGGTGCTAGCGTAAAGAGAACTTCATAAACAGCAAGGAAGTTATTTGGTATAATATTCTGAATCGTTAGAAATTCAAACGTAGAGTCATAACTAGTGTGACCATATTTTTTAATTATTTTAACTTGTTTAAAATTGACCTCTCGTAAAACAACAACAGCACTCCCAGACAGATATGAGTATGCGCGTGTTCTAAACATAAACATTTACATACCAACAATAACTTATCAACAAATAATGACATCAGAAAACGTTTACAGTACAGATGACGTTTTGAATATACTAATCACTCATTTTCAAATATAATTAATTATTTGACATCACACTTATACATTAAAAGAGAATTTATAGCCTTTAATAAACACTTTGTTAAGTGGCACAAAGACAGACGACTTTACTCAGAAACTTCACTAAATCCTAATGTAGACATGGTTAAGCTAGATTAGAGACTTTATAGCCTTTAATAAACACTTTGTTAAGTGGCACAAAGACAGACGACTTTACTCGGAAACTTCACTAAATCCTAATGTAGACATGGTTAAGCTAGACTAGAGAATTTATAGCCTTTAATAAACACTTTGTTAAGTGGCACAAAGACAGACGACTTTACTCAGAAACTTCACTAAATCCTAATGTAGACATGGTTAAGCTAGACTAGAGACTTTATAGCCTTTAATAAACACTTTGTTAAGTGGCACAAAGACAGACGACTTTACTCAGAAACTTCACTAAATCCTAATGTAGACATGGTTAAGCTAGACTAGAGAATTTATAGCCTTTAATAAACACTTTGTTAAGTGGCACAAAGACAGACGACTTTACTCAGAAACTTCACTAAATCCTAATGTAGACATGGTTAAGCTAGACTAGAGAATTTATAGCCTTTAATAAACACTTTGTTAAGTGGCACAAAGACAGACGACTTTACTCAGAAACTTCACTAAATCCTAATGTAGACATGGTTAAGCTAGACTAGAGAATTTATAGCCTTTAATAAACACTTTGTTAAGTGGCACAAAGACAGACGACTTTACTCAGAAACTTCACTAAATCCTAATGTAGACATGGTTAAGCTAGACTAGAGACTTTATAGCCTTTAATAAACACTTTGTTAAGTGGCACAAAGACAGACGACTTTACTCAGAAACTTCACTAAATCCTAATGTAGACATGGTTAAGCTAGACTAGAGAATTTATAGCCTTTAATAAACACTTTGTTAAGTGGCACAAAGACAGACGACTTTACTCAGAAACTTCACTAAATCCTAATGTAGACATGGTTAAGCTAGACTAGAGACTTTATAGCCTTTAATAAACACTTTGTTAAGTGGCACAAAGACAGACGACTTTACTCAGAAACTTCACTAAATCCTAATGTAGACATGGTTAAGCTAGACTAGAGAATTTATAGCCTTTAATAAACACTTTGTTAAGTGGCACAAAGACAGACGACTTTACTCAGAAACTTCACTAAATCCTAATGTAGACATGGTTAAGCTAGACTAGAGAATTTATAGCCTTTAATAAACACTTTGTTAAGTGGCACAAAGACAGACGACTTTACTCAGAAACTTCACTAAATCCTAATGTAGACATGGTTAAGCTAGACTAGAGACTTTATAGCCTTTAATAAACACTTTGTTAAGTGGCACAAAGACAGACGACTTTACTCAGAAACTTCACTAAATCCTAATGTAGACATGGTTAAGCTAGACTAGAGAATTTATAGCCTTTAATAAACACTTTGTTAAGTGGCACAAAGACAGACGACTTTACTCAGAAACTTCACTAAATCCTAATGTAGACATGGTTAAGCTAGACTAGAGAATTTATAGCCTTTAATAAACACTTTGTTAAGTGGCACAAAGACAGACGACTTTACTCAGAAACTTCACTAAATCCTAATGTAGACATGGTTAAGCTAGACTAGAGAATTTATAGCCTTTAATAAACACTTTGTTAAGTGGCACAAAGACAGACGACTTTACTCAGAAACTTCACTAAATCCTAATGTAGACATGGTTAAGCTAGACTAGAGAATTTATAGCCTTTAATAAACACTTTGTTAAGTGGCACAAAGACAGACGACTTTACTCAGAAACTTCACTAAATCCTAATGTAGACATGGTTAAGCTAGACTAGAGAATTTATAGCCTTTAATAAACACTTTGTTAAGTGGCACAAAGACAGACGACTTTACTCAGAAACTTCACTAAATCCTAATGTAGACATGGTTAAGCTAGACTAGAGAATTTATAGCCTTTAATAAACACTTTGTTAAGTGGCACAAAGACAGACGACTTTACTCAGAAACTTCACTAAATCCTAATGTAGACATGGTTAAGCTAGACTAGAGAATTTATAGCCTTTAATAAACACTTTGTTAAGTGGCACAAAGACAGACGACTTTACTCAGAAACTTCACTAAATCCTAATGTAGACATGGTTAAGCTAGACTAGAGAATTTATAGCCTTTAATAAACACTTTGTTAAGTGGCACAAAGACAGACGACTTTACTCAGAAACTTCACTAAATCCTAATGTAGACATGGTTAAGCTAGACTAGAGAATTTATAGCCTTTAATAAACACTTTGTTAAGTGGCACAAAGACAGACGACTTTACTCAGAAACTTCACTAAATCCTAATGTAGACATGGTTAAGCTAGACTAGAGAATTTATAGCCTTTAATAAACACTTTGTTAAGTGGCACAAAGACAGACGACTTTACTCAGAAACTTCACTAAATCCTAATGTAGACATGGTTAAGCTAGACTAGAGAATTTATAGCCTTTAATAAACACTTTGTTAAGTGGCACAAAGACAGACGACTTTACTCAGAAACTTCACTAAATCCTAATGTAGACATGGTTAAGCTAGACTAGAGAATTTATAGCCTTTAATAAACACTTTGTTAAGTGGCACAAAGACAGACGACTTTACTCAGAAACTTCACTAAATCCTAATGTAGACATGGTTAAGCTAGACTAGAGAATTTATAGCCTTTAATAAACACTTTGTTAAGTGGCACAAAGACAGACGACTTTACTCAGAAACTTCACTAAATCCTAATGTAGACATGGTTAAGCTAGACTAGAGAATTTATAGCCTTTAATAAACACTTTGTTAAGTGGCACAAAGACAGACGACTTTACTCAGAAACTTCACTAAATCCTAATGTAGACATGGTTAAGCTAGACTAGAGAATTTATAGCCTTTAATAAACACTTTGTTAAGTGGCACAAAGACAGACGACTTTACTCAGAAACTTCACTAAATCCTAATGTAGACATGGTTAAGCTAGACTAGAGAATTTATAGCCTTTAATAAACACTTTGTTAAGTGGCACAAAGACAGACGACTTTACTCAGAAACTTCACTAAATCCTAATGTAGACATGGTTAAGCTAGACTAGAGAATTTATAGCCTTTAATAAACACTTTGTTAAGTGGCACAAAGACAGACGACTTTACTCAGAAACTTCACTAAATCCTAATGTAGACATGGTTAAGCTAGACTAGAGAATTTATAGCCTTTAATAAACACTTTGTTAAGTGGCACAAAGACAGACGACTTTACTCAGAAACTTCACTAAATCCTAATGTAGACATGGTTAAGCTAGACTAGAGAATTTATAGCCTTTAATAAACACTTTGTTAAGTGGCACAAAGACAGACGACTTTACTCAGAAACTTCACTAAATCCTAATGTAGACATGGTTAAGCTAGACTAGAGAATTTATAGCCTTTAATAAACACTTTGTTAAGTGGCACAAAGACAGACGACTTTACTCAGAAACTTCACTAAATCCTAATGTAGACATGGTTAAGCTAGACTAGAGAATTTATAGCCTTTAATAAACACTTTGTTAAGTGGCACAAAGACAGACGACTTTACTCAGAAACTTCACTAAATCCTAATGTAGACATGGTTAAGCTAGACTAGAGAATTTATAGCCTTTAATAAACACTTTGTTAAGTGGCACAAAGACAGACGACTTTACTCAGAAACTTCACTAAATCCTAATGTAGACATGGTTAAGCTAGACTAGAGAATTTATAGCCTTTAATAAACACTTTGTTAAGTGGCACAAAGACAGACGACTTTACTCAGAAACTTCACTAAATCCTAATGTAGACATGGTTAAGCTAGACTAGAGAATTTATAGCCTTTAATAAACACTTTGTTAAGTGGCACAAAGACAGACGACTTTACTCAGAAACTTCACTAAATCCTAATGTAGACATGGTTAAGCTAGACTAGAGACTTTATAGCCTTTAATAAACACTTTGTTAAGTGGCACAAAGACAGACGACTTTACTCAGAAACTTCACTAAATCCTAATGTAGACATGGTTAAGCTAGACTAGAGAATTTATAGCCTTTAATAAACACTTTGTTAAGTGGCACAAAGACAGACGACTTTACTCAGAAACTTCACTAAATCCTAATGTAGACATGGTTAAGCTAGACTAGAGAATTTATAGCCTTTAATAAACACTTTGTTAAGTGGCACAAAGACAGATTTTCGGAAGCATATAATACTACTGGCCTTAAGGTGGTTTTACTTCTGCCAACACTTTTAATTTTAGACACATTTATGCAACGGCAAGTTTTCAAGTGTTTACCCTATTTTATTGATATTTTATTGACAATTTTAATATTTGACTTTCTTAATAATAATAGTGGAGATATTTCTAAACAAATTTCTGCTTTTTCTTTTTCCTTGACTTCACAATCCGGCATTCTTTTAACTTATGTCCTTTCTGCTTTGTCTCCAAACTATTCCAAGTTCTAACGTTCGTTCGATTTAAACCATCAATGTCGTCCATCCATCGCTTTCATTATGTTCCTCTGTTTCTTCTACACACCAGTTTCCACTTCATTATTTTCTTAGCTTCAGCATTGGTCCCCATTCGGAAGACATGTCCTATCCAAGCAAGTTTTTAAGCTTTTCTGTATCTTACAATATCAGCATTTCCTACTATCACCTATTACATCACATGCACATTCTCTGTACACACACACACACACACACACACACACACACACGTGCACGTGGACATTCTTTCTCTCATCACATTTTTACATAGAGATAAGATTGTGGTAAAATATCAGACGTCTGCAAGGATCTATTTAACCCTGGAATAAGAGCAATTAAATCTTACTTTATTTTAGTTCTGAGTTTACAACGAAATGGTTGATCAGTGTTTTGCAATATTTTTGTCAGTTACATATACAACTAAATATCCTTAGCAATGCTGTAAATATTGAATTGAACTCCTACTCTGACAAAAGAATATAAATAGATAAAATTTAACAAAAATTGAGAAAACTGATCGTATCTGAAGTAATCATAGTTTGTATGAACCTGTGACGACACTTTCCATGAGTTGTAAACATAAAAAGATAACAATCAGCCGTTCCTATTAAAATGGGGTCGACAACTGCAATAAAATTAATTTACAGCAGATAAAACTGTTGTGAGATACAGTTAACATTGGTCAATTAACTGTTGAACGAGTTTCTAATATAAAAAACTAGTTATTGGGATCACCAGAGACCATGAAATTTCCACGGACCCTACCTATTTAACTAGTTTGTCATGATTTCATTGCTTATTGTATGTGTATGTGTTTTTTAGTAAACACAAGGGGTTGCAAATTTAGTGTGTTTACAAACCGTTAGTCAAGGTGGTTAAGCAGAATACTCGGTATTTAAATTTCAAAATGGCGGACAGTTTCAAAAACTATTTGTTGAAGATAATTTGTTAGATGTACCTCGTGACACGTTTCATCTTGGTCTATTTTGAGCAGCTTTAAAATCTTCCCCCAGTGATACCAAAACATGTTTTCTTTGATGAAAAATAAGAGAATTATTACTAAAATAGTAAATTGTTAAAACAAAATTAGAAAATATGGAATAATAACTCTAGTAGTTACAGTTTTTATTACCATTGTGTGATCACAATAAATAATTAATCATAAAGCAAGGAGCAAACCACTCATAAACAATTTAAAGTTTATTGTATTTCCCCCTATGAATGGTGCTTTGTTCAAATGTGCAGTAGTTGTGGTATTTACTGCTATTTCTTGGTCTCTTAATATTCACAGAATTTGTAATTTAAGTTGATTGATTTAAAACACCTACAAGAAAACTATTTTCAACAATTTAAAATTGTAATAGAGGTATACATATATGTATTTAAAATTCGTAATTTAGTTTGTATAGAACTTTGTATGATTCAATTATTTTTAAACGTAGGAAAGAATTACAATTTTTTTTTTAAACCATTAACTTTTTGTGTACTTGATAAAATGTGCTGTCATGAAATTGTTACCTTAACTGTAAATCCAAAACTCTCTATTAAAAATCCTTTTAAAGTTTTATACATCATAATATCGATTATTTTAAATAAATATCGTTAGACTTTTACAGATTCTAATTTTATTTTGTGTAACATCAAACACAACTTTTTTATTTTGACATCCTTTCAACCCAGCAGTGATGAAGTCCCTTCCCTGACAGGCACCAATGTCTCATAAGGACATGATGTAAATTGTCCTGTTTCTGATTTCAAAGACTTCAAGATTACATGATGTGAATAACTTTATTTAACAAACTTTTTACTTTAAAGAATAATAATAATTTCTCAGAAAACAAATGAAATTACACAACCCCTGGTATTCAACGGAGTTATATTTGTAAAAAATGAGATATACTATTCTGGTATACAGTTTGTTAACACTTTTGGAAAATATTAAAAACAAAGGTTATTTTTAGTTTCCGGAGTTCATTCAGCTATTATCTTCTACAAATACTTTCTAATCGGAGCTTTCCGATGTAGGCTACCGTCTATCAGTGTCAGGACGAGGTGATTTTTTGAATTGTTTGTACAGTAATTATTTTTAACTGTTTTATAATAAATGTAGAGTATGTGGCGTTAATATGTATATTTCAATTGTTTTATAATTTAAAATTATATTCAGATATTTCTTGTAGACAGTATTGTGATGAAAATAAAACCTCCTATTTACAACAACTCTCTCCGTATGTGAACTAAAAACAAAATAAAGGCTTAGAAGTTATTATGTTTAAATTACAATTTATAAAAGTTAATATAGTTAATAACATAATTCATTGTGTATTATGATCCTTCATTTAACAAATTCGTTGTACAAATATATACATAACAGAAATACAAACAGAATATCAATATTCAGTAACAGTTTATGCGACCATGTGTTTTCAAAGATTTCATCCGATGCAAACGAAGTCAAAATGTTTATGTATTTTTAATAATCCAATAATCAAGTGTATAAAATGTTGGGAAATTCGAATTCAGCTCTCATAATTACGTAAATACATATACGTAACTGTTATTACACGTTTTCATAAATTTTGTAGCTACTCACCACCAAAAAGAAATCTTAATATTATTGAGTCTTACTCCTGTGATCGTACTTGACATGCACCTCCTATTTTGTACTCTCATTCCAAAATCGATTTTATCCCAAATTTAATCATTCAGTCTACCTCACGTTAAATGTGTTGC
The DNA here is from genome assembly GCA_963513935.1 of Aphrophora alni. Lineage (NCBI taxonomy): Eukaryota > Metazoa > Arthropoda > Insecta > Hemiptera > Aphrophoridae > Aphrophora > Aphrophora alni. The sequence goes on along the minus strand of OY740771.1, from coordinate 111,940,968 downwards.
AATCGACAAAGTGTGACAAAAAAACAGATAGACATTCTGGTCGAAATGTGTACAAATTCTAGAACCATCAAAATCATGATATTTACAAATTGACTAGAGTATTTGACTACAATCTTCTGCCAATCCTAGCGTTTTCTTATTATCTATATTTGTAGAGTTACTCCATCTTCGAGACTTAATTTAGTAAAAATGTTTTAACACATTCTTTTATTTTCACTTACCGTCCAAAATATGAAATCCCACACATTTCAGTTTTTCATTTTAAGAATTCCTTTCTCACATATTCATAGAAAAATAAAAATTTGGAAATCGTGATACAAACCAGTTTTCACTTTTTTGTGAAAATTTCCTTTTTGACGGCCTGTTGAACAAAGTGTACAAAGATCTCTGTGTTTGCAGACTTTTGGATTAAAATTTAGGATATTTCAATATCGTATCGTGAAAGTTGAAGGTCACTGATATAAGATTGGATTTGGATAACAAAATTCCGATTGTATCTAAATCAGCCCGTGTTGTAACGTATAAGCCCCAAAATCAGAAGTCTATGTTGGCTAAATTGCAGACATTATTAATAAAAAATTTATAAAATAAATTCCAGATCTATTGTTTTGTACATGAAAACACTATGTTTGTTAGCGATTCTAAATATTTTGCCAATTCACTCGGGAGAAAAGTATATTTGTTTTAATGTTTACTAAAATAAACTTTTTTTCGTAAAAAGTAACAAACTAATGACAATTCCAAGGTATAAAAAATGTGCCCAAAGTTATCAGAAATCATGCTAATGATGTATATTTAATTATATATATTACCAAAAATAAAGTATGTGATGCACCCGGAAGTGTAGGTAAACAAGAGAAGTGATGTAATAAAAAATTTATAAAAAATAAACGTCTTTATGACCTCTGGAATTTAAGCCATTCAGTGACATCTCGACAATTGTTTTTTAATATTTAGGGCGTATAAATCGTAAGTTAAAAACCATCATGAAAAAACCGCTTATTCTTGGGAAATACACAAATATGGTTAGTCATTTTAACATTATTTGATTATAAATAAATTATAGCAATGTTGTAGAAATGTTGCTAATAAATCACTCCTTACATCCCAAACAGATTCCTATCTTTGACAACTCTCTTAATTCCTCTGTTTCTTTCTCTGAAATTTCAAAACATTTAGCCAAATTTGTTTTATTTACAAATACACATTTAAATTTTAATTTTGTTTCTTCATTTGCAGTGTGAATAGTTTAACTTTATAAACTAAATGGAAAAAAATAACCTCATTTAGGTAAACTTGTCCTTCAAGCTAAATATATTTGTGTGGGGGGGGCGGGGAGTGTACATTATACCCACAAATCTCTTCCGAATCTAATCCCAAATAAATATTTCACAAATACAGAGAAATACAAAAATGTATTGAATTCTAGAATTCTAACTAAGAAGATGTATTTCAATTCGAGTTTTATAAAAGACATTGGGTTTGACCTTTAATGAATTAAATTTATTAAAATATAGTAGATAATTATTTTTTAAGGTTACATTTTATAAAATTAGTATTTACATGAGAAGATCACCCTAATTAAAAAAAAAAAAACAGTTATCCGAAATTTCAAAATACAGCGCCTATTTGTTTAGCCTTGAAAAAACTAAAGTCTACATAGGAACGTCTGTAATTGTTTTATGGAAACATTTTCTTATAAACTGAAATAATAAGAGGGAATTTTTACAAAAAACATCTAAACTATCATTTGTAAACAACTGAAATTTTAAATCATCAGTATTTTCCAATGGTATTTATTTATGAAGAGGAGGGACCACGACTTTGAGCTGATATAGTTGAAAATCAACCTAATGATTTTACTTTTTATTTGAATTAAAAATTTTCCGTTGTATACGTATGTATAAATTAAAAATAAGATTTTCATTGTTTGTACCCCTTTATCTAGACACTGTAATAACTGTAGAACACCAGATCAGAGCACACCCTTTATGTGACCCTGCGTAACAAATTCGTCAAACATTAATTCAGTTTTAGTTTTCAGTGTTCGCTAACAAGCAGTTTGTAAATTTCTGAAACAAATTAGATATTTCCGATTAATATCATAATCGAACATAATTGTACCAAACTTTCATCATGATTAACTGAAAAGTAAAAAACACTTGCATTGTTTTCTCATAATTTAATTTTTCCATGAACATGGATAAACCACCAAATGTTACGTTCATTTAGACAAAACTATTTCAAGCACCATTAACGAAATTCTATCGCAAAGTTTCAAAATATACGTTTTTTGAAATTTTTTAAAGTAAGTGTACATTGTTAACAAACTTGATATAACGCTTGACTATACACTTCAACCACACAATTCCAGTATGCTTTAGACGAGAGTTTCTGACTTTTTCGTGTATACTTCTTAATTTAGCATCTCAAACAGAACTGACTAAGAAAAAAATTACAATTTTAATATCCCATTTTGATATTAATAGTAGAGGAAGATTTTTTTTTTAATAATGTCTAAAAAAAATCAAATTACAATCTACTTTTAAACTCCTAATGGATTTTTACCTCTTTTGATAGACAGCCATTTTAAAAGAGAATTAAAGCTTCAATCAGTCTCTTAGTAAGATTAATTCCCTCCCCCCACAGTATTGGTAATTATTTTTTGTGTATTTAGAGCGGAACGAACACATTCTGTAAGAAACTAACTCAACTATTTTACTGCATTTATTGTTTACTTTTCTCAAAATCGAAAACTAAAATCATTTTTTATTGTTTTTAAAACATCAAGTTATCGGTTTTTAATAAGATTTTGATTGACCGACATTTTGAAACGTGTTAACTAATATCTTAAAAGATTAAAAAATTCACAAAATTTAAAGAACTTTGATAACCCTTTAATTTGTGCTGAAATTATAACGGTTTCCAGTTTAAATTTTGTGTGATACATACGTTTTTATAGCTCAACGATAGTCCAGAGATATTTCTTACACCCAAACAATTAAATAGTCCCTATATTTAAACGGATTGTGGGATATTTATAGTTATTCCATTTATTGATATTACGGTTTTGTCAAAATCGGTTCAGAAGTTTCCGAAAAAAAACTTATAAATAAAAATAATAATAATACGATAGAGTTATGGTTTAAAAATCAACTTCAGTTGTTCTAAAGGAGGTTCATTTTGAGGGTTCCCTGGATTAAAAAAGTTATTTTTAGAAATGTGTTCATCGGTTGTATTTGCTGTGCGTTACAGCTCAAATCAATTGACCGATTTAAAAAAAAATAAAATGTGGAGATATTTAATCTTGAGCCACTGTTAATTATTCTGTAACTCAAAATTTGGATGTACCTTAAAAAATGGAAATTATAAATCAAATAACCGTATGATCTTAAGCGTAAAGTAGAATCACTATCGCCAAATTTCTCACAGTTGTCTCAACCGATTTCTATCAAACTTTGTTGAAATATAAGATCACCCAAAGTCATGTGCCGGATTCAAGTATATCGATTTGTGGTTTGGAAAATAACTAGGAGAAATTTAGTTTTGACTACCATGTAAAATTGAACATCACAAGACAACAATATTTTTATCTAATGGTTTAATTTCGATATTGTTTAGTGTTTTTATGTAAATCTATATTAGAAATTGTGTAACGTTTTACAGGACAATGGCAGTATATCAAAATGTAAGAAGAGATTATTATCGTACAGCACAGAATATCTCGTAATTAGTTTTAGCGATTTTGATCAAACATTAAGGTCATTAACCTAAACCCGTATACCGAATTTCAAATAAATTTATATTTTTCTTTAGGAATGGTTAGATTTCAACATTATTTTCTGGTACTCTGAAAATATTAGTTGTTTTTACGTTTATTTTAGAAGCCAAGGTCAGCCTAGAACCAAAATTAGGTCTACATAGAAATCTAAGACAAAATGTTACAAATTTCCTTGAACGTAAACCATTATTTTGTGTAATCTCCAATCAGAAATGCAACACATTACACTTAACACATTCTTGGTAGTTTCTTCTGAAGATTTGCCCGCGTTCGCTCCATACTTCTTTACATTCCATAAGATCGAATGCACTATGGGAAGTAAGGAAGCACGGAACTCCCGCAAAGGCAGTACTCGGTCCTTTCTTGATAAACTGAAACACTTGCACCAACAACGCGCCCGACCCTCCACTCTGCTAGACTCTCTGCGACTGAGTTGAGTATTCCAAACCCTCGGCCAGGAGGTAACGAGGCGGCTTGTTCATGCTAAAAATGGACCACTCTTTCCCCATTGGTTAGGAGCTTCCCTTCCTCTATGATGATTTCCCCTCTCTGTTTTAAGACTTCTTTCGTCCAAATTTGTCATTTCTTAAAATAGTTTGAGCGTCGCCGCGTGCAACCTTATACCCTGTGATGGCAGGTGCGATGCTATTCCCGTAAGGCGATCCTAGTCCCCCCGAGTGCCCTTAATTGAAAAAATCAAAATCATGTGATTATATCGTTGATTAAAATTTATAGTGGATTATGTTTTGTGATTTTTTTTTTTGACTCGCGAGTGGTCGGACACAAACTCTTTTACAGCTGGTGTTTTATTTATTTATTTTTGTTGTGTTTTCTTCAATAATTGTGTTTACCTTTAGCTACACGTTGCTTTCAACATGTCTTTATTTCAACTTGTTAATAAATGTAAATTATTAACGTCTAGTCTATATTTTCCTGTATTTTATACTTAACGTTTTATTTCTACTTATAGTAAGAACATTTCTGCCCTGACTGTGCTGTGTAAAGATATGCACTAGGTTACTTAAGACTTTGCTTTAGATAAAGAGTGATTCAGAACACCTGTCCCAAATGTATTAAGGGTAAACGCTTTTACACTATGGTAAAAAGTTTTGTATTTAACGAACTTATATCAAATAATATTTATACCCCAAAGGGACTGTTTTCAAACATTTTGATGTGGTAGTACTTTGATTTATCTTGTCATTTAGATACGGGTATTGAATTTTTCAAAATTTGGTGTTGGGTATTTTTTGATAATTTTTGTTTTGAAAAATTACCAATCTAGCGTATCATTTAAAAGCTGATGCTTGATATGATTTTTAATAAAATATGTATAGGGCCTAATCACTATGCAAATGGACGTAATATTCAAAAATTTCAGATACTTTGTGTTACTATTTTGGAACTCCAAAGATATCATATAATTGTAAATACAAAAAAGTCTACTTTTGTAATCATTTAAAATTGACGTAAAATTCTACGTATTATGTCATTTGAAATTGTTTAGGCACGAATATTTGAAGATTTCATAATTTGGAATTGGAGTATTTTTTTTAAAAGTGCCAATATGACATATTACTTATAAATTTAGTTAATTTTAATGTTTAACTTAATACAAAAGTTAATATAATAAGAATATAAATGCAGTTCATCAAAAACATATATAATACTTTGATGATAAAGAAATTGTACAATATTTAGAAACATAAATTATATACTAATTACAAATAATAATATAAAAATACAACCAAACAATTTTTTGAAACCAAACATGACTATCCAGTGTGTTAATAAAGAGAGTCCACCTTCACCATAAGTTTTATATGAACTAATTTTGCACGTCCCCCTAAAGGGAGGAATTTTGGGGGTACTAAAAATTAGTACCCCCTCTTTTGTGACATATCAAATTAAAGGACATTAAAAGACAAAATTAATGGCGTTGACGAAATATTTTTTGGTTAATCGTAACTAAAATGGATTTGAGGTTTTTTTTTACACTGCTGTAAAATCGCTAAATATGTGAAATCAGAATACTAAACATTTATTAAAATGTTTGCTAAACTAATCTGAGAGAAGCATTCTATGTTTATCTAAATTTTACCTTTTTTTATTTTTAAATTTTATTGTGAGTGTTCCCACAAGTACCCACTTTTGGGAACACTCAAAATACAAAAAAAGAACCACATCATGAGATATATCAAATTTTTTTTTTAAGGCAAAATTAATGTCACCAACTAATTTCACTTTTAACTTTATTTTCAAAAAATGTATTGTATTTTTATAGTTATTTGCGAGTTACTTTTCGTACTCGCAGTTGGTTTGTTATGATTATCACTCTAACTGTAACTGTAATACAGTATTTTTAAAATGTTATACACATTTTGAAATAACATTTTAATTAAAGTTTAAAGTGACAGTTTAAACTGTAAAATTTGTTGGTACCATTAGTTTTGCCTGAAAAGGAAATTTAATTTGATGTGTCACCTAATGTGGTTCTTTTTGTAGTTTGTATGTCCCCAAAAGTACCACAATTTTGAAGGACAATTAAAATTATGTACAACTTTGAATTCATCACTCAAACACTATTTTTAAAACTGTTTAGTGTTCTTATTTCACATATTTGAGATTTTATAATTATAAAGTCTCAAATACATTTTGTGAACCCATTTTGGCCATCCGAAATACATGCTCTTTAATTTGCCATGTCATAAGATGCGGGCTTCCTATTTTAAAATTTTTGAGTACCCCGAAATCCTCCCCTTTAGAGGGAGGTGCAAAATTTATACACACACATGTTTGGTTTGTTCTAGGGTTTGGGTCTATTTAAGTTCATACAAAAGTTAAGGTGTGAGGGAGACTTTATTAGCACACTGCATAACATTAAGTACAAAATACAATAGCTACAGTAGTAAAAATTTCTTTAAAATAAAACTTAAAAATTACAAAATAATAATTAAACGCGTTTCAACGACAATGTAACCATCTTCAGTGATACATGAACTGCAAAATAATCTATTATAGATTTTATAAATGATTAAAAGTTTTCTTATTGTAGCTCGTGTATCACTGAAGATGGCGATGTTGTTGTTGAAACGTGTTTGAGTCAATAAACACATTATTTGTCATAAATTGTGTTTTATGTCGTCACAAGATAAGCTCAATATTTATTTTTAGAAAACCTAAACTAACAGTACTAATAACCAATAAGCACATTTACGTGAAATCTAACAATTCAGTTATTTTAAGCCGCCATTTTGAAATTATATGAGATATTAGGAAAAAACCCATTATCTCAAAATGTTTATCTTTCATTGATCTTTAAAATGAATTATAACTTCACAGATTTTTGATGTTTAAAAATATCCCCCCCCCCCAGGGGCATACTTACGAGTTTATACGGATTTGCCATTCTCGTGGGACCTAACTATATTTACACTTTTTTCATGTATTCTTGAGTTATATCCCTATCTTTCATCTTTCCTATCAGGTCTCTCTTGACCAACTCTTGTTCTCTTCCTACCCTTACGCTATTACAGTATTCGATGATTTGCCTTTAAAAAAACACACAAAATCACTTTATGTAGTTAATATTCTTAACTTTTAATATTTTTAGATTTGTTTCTCTATTTTCATAGGTTTATTCATTTTTTTTTATGTTGTTTTGCTATTAAAGATTTATCTACTCTAGTGTTAATTACAGTTTGTCAGTTCAATATTACCCCTCCCCTTCACCCACCCCCCTTCCTGTGGAAGCTCAACTGCTTCTGTATCTCACTATATTACGTCGGACTGAGCTGACAAAGTACGTCACAGAAGTATCTGTGTTAATATTATCGAATTACTAGGATTAAGATCTCCCCCCATGAAATGTCAACTGATCCTACCATTGGTGTAATTTGACACTATTTTAACTTCACTGTAAATAAAACCATGTTTGTTATAATTATTACAAAAAATATATAGAATTTTACAAACACATACAAGGCATACTATGGTTGGTCTGGCAGGTTTATTAGTTATAACATTTAGTATCGTATACACAAAAAATTACTATTTATAACTAATAAGTTTGCTTCAATTATACAATATTCCACAATATTTTTACTTTAAATTTAGCAAATAAAAATTACAATAAAATATAGTTATTATACATTATACGTTTTTCCTCCTTAAATATTATTATTTTTTAAATAAATTGAAATAATTTCTAAGTAATTACCAAAATATAAATTTCTAACTTTCTACCATTAACACCAGACAAAAAATAATAATAATGTTATTTATATAAAAAGCAATAATATAAACAAAATTAATAAAACTTTTACTGTTTTCAAGATAAATATACAGAGTTTTAAATAAAAATATAAGGTACACACTCCCAGAAAAACAAAATGGTGTACCATGAAAGCAATATAAATTATTTTTATTTGTATATCGGCTTTAAAATTGAAAATCGTGTACCTTTGAAAAACAAAACAAAATAAGCTCTAATTATTTTTTTTTTAATGTAAATATTTTGGAAAGTGTAAAACAAGTTTTGGATCCTTAATTATGTTCTTTTATATTGGAAAATTTAAAGCTGACCCCCCTCCTCTTGCTTCTCCTAAATTGGAGAAGTCAACCACAAAATATTTAAAAAAATAAGTGTTTTGTTTGGTCCATAAAGAAAATTTTGGGGAAAATCGTAACGAAAACTGGGGAGGGGGTGCGGACTTATGGCTCACTCGATATACACACTTTATTCCACTTTTTAACTTTGTTTCTTCCTAATCTATATTATCGCATTTCTAATAGCGAAAATCTAAACGCTACACCTGACGTTGAAATGTGTGTAAAAAACCCCCCACAACATTCATCAGCCCCTGCAGTTATGTATTCATACAATAATGATACACCTGACGGACTGCGTCTACCGTGTTGAAGGCGCATTTCATTTTTCACAACTGGGGGCTACCTGCACGACTCAATAAGTGTTACTATAGGAGTTTATTACATTGAAGAAAGTTTGTACGAAGTTATATAGGTTAGGGTTGAAAGTAAATTTGTTAAATCTTAGGTTTTTCGTCCAAATGGATAAAGAGGCAGTTCAGGTCGTTCCAACGAAATCTGTTTCGAAAAACTGCTTTTGAGAAATTACTTCTTTTATAACATGGCCGATTTTTTTATTAATTCACGAGCCGTTGTTTTTGAGATCAGTTCGTTTTGTTTTTAGATATTGACATTTTAGTTTTAGCAAAATTTGATCGAAATTGTTAGAGCGATTTTTATGTTGTCTTAATGGAAGTTACTTTTGAGTAAGATTTTTGAGGATGTGATGACAACCAAAACTTTTTGAAGTCGATTTTGAGACATTTGTGTTTTTGTTTAATGGAAGATACCGCATATTTTCAATTAACGAACAAACGAAAAAATTCATAGCCTAAATATGCTTACGTACCAAATTTTGATGAAAACTTTCGTTTGGATTTTAATTCACTACAAAGACGACAGACAACTCCAAAAACTACTTTTTTAGGTTTATTGGACAAACGAAAATGTCCAGACAAAATTGAACATCAATTTCTCGACAAATCCCATAACGTCTGTTCATATCAAGTTATTTGTTGCTTGCCGAGTATTAACACCGAGACTAAGACGGATAGACATGGATGTACGCAAGCTTCAAGAAGAAGAAGAAGAAGAAAGCAGAGACAACGTAGGAAGCAGGAAGAGCAAGGAGAATGGTCACCACATGTGTTTCTGAACCCTCCCTTCGAAATAGTTCTTCTTCTATACTGTGTTTGGTGAATGATGAGCCTTGCTTCACCTCGGGTTACTTACTTTTATTTGGTTTTAATTTTAGAAAATCTTTCAACTTTAAACATATTCCTGGGTTGTTCTTTTAATATTTACATAGTGTAGGGGAAATATTGTGAAGTCATAGAAATGCTTTATTGTTATTTTGGTGATTATACAAATTATTGCTTTAGGTTTCATTTACGAAAAACCCAATGTCTGTGTGTATATTTTACAGGGTGATCTGGTAAATTGTAAGTAACACTGTCAAAAACTTTAAATGGTGGACCTTCCTTACTTTTTATGAAATTTAAAAATTCGTTTGCAAACTTTGAAACTGCCGTTTTTTTCCAATATGACAGCCAACTTTCATGAAACCCTTCTTTTTATGGTGTTTAAGGATTTTACACTAACTATTAAGATATTTTTATTCTTCGATATTATTTGATAAACCAATTTCTTTAAGAGTTAAATCTATGGCAGCTAAATTTAAAACTCCTTATAGAAATCTTTATTTTTATGCTGTTTTCGTATTTCAATATTTTTTTTATTTTTTAATAAACGATTTTAGAAGTTAAGGGACTTGAACGCTTGAAAATTTTAAGTTTGATATATTTTTGAGAGGCAATTTTCCGTACTTTGGATTGTTGCATCAGGTTAAACATTTAAGCAGGAACTGTAAACACCAACGCAGGGCTACAATTAAAATAACTAATTTTTTACTTCCTAAATTGTTTTCTTTTGTACCAGATTAAACGAATATAATATTATTTATTCTGGCTATTTAATTAATATTTACGCTTGTAATTTGCAGTAGATATCTATGCCATAAATAAACGAATGGATTTCTTAAAACAAATACCGAAGAATAAAAAAATCTTAAAATGTGATGGCAGATCCGGAGTTTCGAAAACACAATACAAAAAATAGAATTTCCAAACAAAAAATTAACTCTCATATGAGAAATAGCGATCACTTTCAAAGTAAAACAATCCACCTTCATATTACAACTACTGCTATAAGAGTATCTGTTTGGATAAATCAGTTCACAGTACTGAAAATTTAGATACTTAACTCGTCATAGCAATATCATATTCTCTACTAAACTCTGCCCACATGTTGTACAAAAAATATTTTTTTTTACATTACATCTTGAAACAAAGTCCATTGTCATTAACTTTCTGACATTAAATCAATACTTTACTTTATTTGTGAGATAATATTAGATAGAATAAAACTCGAACACAAGATCTCACAAAAATAATACGTTTACTTAATCAAACGCGTTTCAACGACAAAGTTGCCATCCTCAGTGATACACTAGCTACAATAACTAAACTATAAATAGTTACTTATTGTAGCTCGGGCATCACTGAAGATGGCGATTTTGTCGTTGAAAAAGCGTTTAAAATAAACGTACTAGTTGTGAGAATTTGTGTTCAAATTTTATTCTATTAAATAATAGAGTTGAAAATAAAATAGAAATAAATTAACACATATGAGAAGATCATGTAGAAAAACATATTTAGATTAAATAAGCTGTAATACCCAACTATCCAGCCCAATTATTCATTGTAACACAAACAAATCTTCCAAATATAATCCCTAAACAGGAAATTTAAATTGTGTTGGTAAATCAAGAGGACTTACCCAGTTGGGTAAAACAGTTGTTATACAGGTTTTCTTAACCTCGTATCGTCTACATTAAGGCCTTTTCACACCGGTGTACTGAACGTCCTGGACGTTTAGAACGTTCAGTACGCGCCCATTCCACACCGCCCAGCAACGTACCAAACGTCCATAACATGATTTCTATTTTAAATAATATTTGTTTTGCCTGTGAAAGTTAATACGATTGTTATTCTTTTTTTTTAAATTGAGCCTTTAGTAAAACTAATATAAAATAAGGTCATTAATAATTATTATACTATAATGACTTCCATTAAATAACAATATAAATATATAATCGTTGCTCTAATGTTATTACATTACAAGTAAATGACAACTTACTATCTTTCTGAAGATTTGCAGCATTGAAGATTTCATTGCGCATGCGCTAGGCCGTGGACGTTCTGGACGTTTGTGAAAAATCACTCTCCGAGCGATCCTCCGAAAACCGTCGCGGACGTCCAGGACGTTCGGTACGTTCTGTACGCGCGGTGTGAAATGGCTCATTTGATAGCATGGGCAGCGATTTATTTTGACAAAAACGTACCAAACGTCCAGGACGTTCAGTACGCCGGTGTGAAATGGCCTTTACTACATTTTGGACGCCGGCAAGGTCCTAACTGGCTTCGTAGATTAAAAAGTTTCGACTCGACAACTCGGCTCTGGAGTGTTTTGTAACTACGATTTTTTTTTTTTTTTTGGAGGTTAGGATTCGTAATGTTTTACAGTAACTTCGCTATTTTGTCATCGTAGAGAGTTGGGGTCGGTAGGGTTCTATATGAGCACACCATAGCATAGTCTAAAATATCAAATTTCATGTTCCTAACTTAATTATCATAGCCACTGTCGTGTTTACGGTGCAAGGACGGCGTCTCGAAAACATGAAATGTGAAGTTCTGTCAAAATATACCAAACTTACCCTATACTGTGTAAGTAAAACGGAAGAAAAGAAAGACACTAATCCTCGATTACTCTAATAGGATCAGTGTCAGAAGTGAACAAAAGTTGATAAAGAGAGACTTGGTAGGAAAGTGAAAGAGAGGGATTCGATCCAATACTATATGGATCCCTCGATATATAATGGCAAAGTATAATTTTATTTTCATTCGGTTTGAATCAAAAACCTTTCTGCCGATTTTGATATATTTAACCTTCCAACATGATAACCACTTTTTTGTTTTGTATATATTTTTGGGTGTGAGATAAAGAGATTCGTCCTCAGGAAACACTTTTTTGTCACTAGTAATCGTTTTGGCCGTGAATTATCGTGAATCAGTGAGTAATTGAGTCAGTCCGTCAATGTCACTGAGAGAGTTATGTTTGGTGATTTATAAACAGGGTGTTCCAATATATAGCGACATCATTGCCAACTCTAACGGATACAAATGCTTCAAAGCTTTTGATGGTAATAAAATGTCACCCGATTAACCGGATATTACATGTATTTTTTAATTTTTTTTTTTTTTTTTATTAATGGTATTGTTAGAAAATAAAATTGAAAGACGATTTTATTTGTAAATATGTTTAATTAAAGGAGAAAATGATCATAAATTGTTTTCAAACTAACTTCAAGTCCTGGAAGTAATACTAAACTCGTGGTTTTCTCTAAGGATCTAGCCCTGCTAGACGCCTTTACGTCTTGTAATCTGAGGTTAGCACAACTATTTCTATACTAGAGTTCGCTACCAATCGTAGCTTCCTAATTTTCCAGACGATTTTACAATCGTCACATGTATTGAACCATGAGACCAACCGAGAGGGGTTACCTTAAACCAAAACTCAAAACAAGATATTTGAAATAATAAACTTTTCTTTTCTACGTATAAGGTACCTTAATTTTTCATTCGAATTCGCTGAGCCAGTGATGAGATATTCGACCTTCTAAAACCGATTCTAAAACTTCCCATGTTTTTTTAAAGAAGATACTCGTGTGTTGAATTGAACTGACTTAAATTTTGAATTCATAGTACTACTATTCCACGTCCCAGAACTTTGACCTCCTTCAAAACACACCCAGAACTTTGACGTCCTATAAAACACACCCAGAACTTTGACCTCCTTCAAAACACACCCAGAACTTTGACCTCCTTCAAAACACACCCAGAACTTTGACGTCCTATAAAACACACCCAGAACTTTCACCGCCTTCAAACCCCGCCCAGAACTTTGACCTCCTTCAAAACACACCCGGAACTTTGACCTCCTTCAAAACACGTCCTATAAAACACGCCCAAAACTTTTAGCTCCTACAAACCCCGCCCAGAACTTTGACCTCCTTCAAAACACACCTCCCACTTTTTTCCCCTCCGTTTCTCTTCTCCATCTCCAAGCCTTTATTTTACTTAATTCTTCCTTCAGACCAAACTCGGCTCTCCTTGAACTTCCTGCACATGGCCTCCCCACCTTATACTCCCTTGTTTTATTCTGGATCTCTCTATGGTACAATTTGTTCCATCCCCCCTATAAGAAGTTTGTAGTGGCAAACCCAGAGGGATCCCAGCTAGATCTACACTTGAGTTGGGTCCCTCTCAACTTCCCTAACAGGTCTTATTGACCAACTCTTGTTCTCTTCCGAATTAAAAGGCTAGATGACTTTATTGTATCTTCTTTTCTTTCTTTATAAGGCAATGATGACTGAAAGGTACAACAATCAAAACAAAATAAATAAATAAAAATAACAAGACAACATAGGAGGCGAAATTCTTTTGTAATCTCGATTTGACTTTGTCTTGTTGCTTTTTTTATATTTCAGAAACGCTCTTGTCCTCTCTGAAACTCTCCAATGGCTAAGTACCTCACTTGCATATGTTTAGGCGTGCCAGTTGAACAAATAATCTATTACAGGCAAATCAGTACAAAATGAACGACTGTGTTGTATGTTTGTAGGCCTGCCTTGAAGTTTGACACAAATCTGATCGCGAAACTTTACATAAGATTATAAATAAGACAACAACAAAATCAGTCTCATTACAGACTATCCTCATACCAGGGATTTTAAAGTTAACAAATATAAATAAATATGACATACCTGCTAAATAGAAATAAAAGGACAAGACGATGCAACTGAAGCCAAGTGTAAATAATGACTTGTGTGGGCGTCGTGACGTCAGTACCTGACACCTAACTGAGGCAACTTTTAATTCCGTCATCGTCAATACTGAAATTGTGATAAACAAGGAGTCTATACGTTATGGGGGGGGGGGTTTCAAAAACATGTCACTTTTTCGTTTCAACTTCTTTCTTGACGTCGGTTAGGCCCTTAACGCCCCTCTATACGTGTATATGTTTTAAGTCTCCACTCGCTTCGCTCGTATCAGTGTCTCGGCCCTGCCCTGGTGGGGCGCGAAAGTCGCTTCTGGATTAAAAAGGTGGGAATTTAAATGTTCAACTGTTTATGTAAATTAGTGTGTTATGAATTGAAAAAGATGAAATATGAACAAAAAAAGTGACTACCATTTTAAAAATTTTCAATTTGATTTTTCTGAATTTCAATAGGGTTTTATATGAGTACATTTCAATAGGGTTTTATTGAAATTTCAGTAGGGTACACTATAGTCCACTACAGCAAATTTCATGTTCCTATTTTCATTTTTATGACCTCTATAATGTTTACATACAGACGACAACAACACCGGACTGACGCCATATCGAAAATCACTTTTCCTATTTGCTGAAACCATGAAATTATTGATTAAATAAAAATTACCGATGAATCCATCTCATCAGACTTAAAAAAATTTAAACTAATAATTTTTTTTCAATTTTTCTTCAAACGATTTTGATAACACTTCATCGTTTTACTTAAACTTGAACAACAATACATTCACGATTTTATCTTCCTTTTATCGTATTTTAGAACAAATAAACCCAAAAACTTAACTTATTGAATAAAATCTTGCATTGCCAATGACGGAAGTGGTACAGTCCATTAAAAAAATAAGAAACTTGTAGTGAAGCAATATAGTGGGACTTTATTACATTGCGCATGTAATGCTGTGCATTATTAGAGGATTCAGGCAATTTGGCAACAGTCTCAGGCTTTACTGTTTTATGCCCCATCTAGAAATAGTCAAGTTTTATGGGCATATCAGTCTGCGGCTGAAATTAGGCTCATTGACCTCGATAGGCCTCATTCTATACTGACGCATTTGTGTTTTGTATTTAAAAAAGCTGCAAAAAGATTGCGCAAAGTTTCTCACAGGGTCACCCATAAAACTAAAAGTGTTCGACAAAAATGTTATTTCAGTAGTGGTCAGTCAACGAGTGAAAATTAATAGCGGACACCAGTTTATATTTAAATAATACCTAAACTTGATTTGCTTGTGTCATAACTTATCTTAAACTTAAATGGTATTCAAATCTACATGAAGGGTATCGAATTTTGTTTTTGTTTTTTTGGAAATTATTCCTAAACGGTAACTCAAATTTGGCATCCTGTTTTAGCTCGAAATCTTCACATTTAACCACATTTTAACAAAATCTGTACAGCCGATTTTGAGAAATGGTCTTTGAATACTATTTTAACCCATAAAATTCGAACTGGTATTTTAGGGGAAATTTGTACAAATATACATTATTAATATGGTTTAATTGGACATTTGGCATCATTTGTGTACACAACGTTTCAGGAGTATAAATCAACTCCCGTTATCAGCAGAGTTGCTTGCCGTTCTTTGTGCAGTTCTGTTTTTGGTGGTTTTTTATGATTACGTTTGTATTTCGTCTTAGTTTTTACTGCTCAGGTCTAGCTTAAGGTTGGGTTAGGTTAGATATAGTTTTAGTTTCTAACTAGGCCCTAAACTAATATGACAATTTCCTCCAAATTTTGCGTTGTCGATAAAAACAAAAACAAACAAAACAAATCCACTCGTTTAGACTATAGCAATCCACAGACGAAGACAGACAGATATCGTTTGAAAACCACCGTTTTTAATTCGGGTATCCAAAATAGCGTAAGGTTACATGAAAAAAGTAAAGTTTGTGCATCATTCAAAATTCATAAGAAATAAACTTTAAATTGAGGAAATTTTTGTTTTCAATTACCTCTAAAATCCAAGCACAGAAAATATTTTTGAATATGTGATTGAATATTTTGAATATTGAGTAAATAATAGAGTTTCTTCTGCTATTTTTTTTCACTTTTAAATACAGTTGTGGTGATGAGAGTCAAGCAGGATATGTTTTCTGTTACCTTTCCGAAGCTTTTGACTGCTTCGAGCTTAAGATTTTGTTGGAAAAGCTAAATTTTTATGATTTGATTAAATCATATTTAATTAATAGAAAGCAGAAAGTAATCTATATTGTAACGCTCTGAACTCAGTCCTTCGTGGGGTGTACCTTAGGGATCAATAATTCTGCCCCCATTACTATTTTCAATGTATTGCTTATAAACTATTTGTCACGAAATATTGCACACGCTTTACCAGTACAGTTTCCTGACGATACTACTTCAACTGTGGTGGGCGGTAGTATTGCAGAACTAGCAGTTTCTGTAGATTGTTCAAGGCCAACAACTGGTGTAGTGTAAATAATTTGAAAGTAAACATAGCCAAAACAAAATTTATTTATTTTAATGTTACATCAATATTAATTATTAATTAGTGTGATATTTTATTTCTTGGTGTTATTTTGGGTGACAACTTAGATTGGACAAGTCATGTTTGAAACCTCACAGGGTGATTGGAAACGGCTTGTTTTGCTCTTAGAATGATTTCGTCGACGGCAGGTTCTCGGAGTGTCTTTCTGGAGAAACTCTTTAGAATCCATCAAAGACTTCGGTAAAGAATAATGTTTTATTTCTATTTTAATCAGTCGTGTACACGTTTTTCCAAGAAAAGGACAAATTTTAACGTTACCTCGTTTTTACAGTTATGATTTTTTTTAAAATCAAACCAGAGTATTTCTGAAATAAATCAACACCATTATACAAGAAATAACCTACAAACCAAGAACTAACACAATCGTTTAATAAACCCTTGTACGTTTCGGTAACATAGCTACCATCCTCAGAGTAAGCCAACGTACTTAGTGTTTTATTTGTGGTTTGTGGATTACTTCTTTCATGTTGTTATTAATTACGAGGCTCATTGGATCTTGCTAACCATCATAATTACAACAGGCGGATGAAAATTATACTTTTTCCACTACACAAATTAAAATTTTCAGAGTCTAGTCTGTATTATTCTGGTTTGAAACTTTACAATAGACTTCCGGATAATGTAAAAAATGTTTTTTTTCCGAGAATTTCCGTAGGCACTAGGTCGTAGATCATACTTTGTATCCAGTTTCATGAACATGTTTTATGTACAAGGATAAAATAAAGCAAAAGCTTAAAGTTTCAAATATTTTAATAATATAAATGAGCTACAATTGTTTCGCTTTGAGGCATCATCGGGCAACTAATAATTTACAGGTTTAGACAACTATTTAAACATAAGTACAGAAAACTGAAATACAATAGAGAAATCGGGAAAGGTAGCGTGAAACTTTAAGCTTTTGCTTTATTTTATCCTTGAATATGGAGTTTCAACAAGAAATATCTGTTATTACATTAAAGTTGAGGTTTTATGTATTTAAACAAAATGTTAATATGTGGTTGTGTCTCTATGTGTGTTTATATACGTGCAATGTGTATCATTTGTAAACGGAAAGTAAATTGTTAAAATATAAACATCTTTAAACGGCTCAATATAAAAATTTGTTTTTTATATATGTTTATAAGACAACATTTACTTTCCAGTTTTGATAGTTTTAAATTTTGGCGGACATCTTGGGTACGCCATCTTGAAATTAAGTTAATTTTTTTTAATATGAATATGGTCATGAGACACATGTTTGTAGATTGTTTTTTTATTCTGGGTTCAATGGTGGAATCCGCTTTTTTTTTCTTTTTTTTTATCTAATTTTGTTGAAACGTTATAGTGAAATGGTTGTCCAGTAAGAATTGAAACTATCAGAATTTCCCCGTTTAAATATCATTAGGTAATATTGACAATATAAATTTTCTACATAAGATGGTAGAAATGTCCGTCCCTAACGTCAGTTTATCTTTGCATTTCAAAATCGCAGACAGCTGTCAGGATCAGATTCATTCCAGTCTCGCAAAACTGTTTGTTTTAAACGGTAGTTTCAGTGAGAAAACCCTTCCAATCACGATTGCAAAACTATTAGTTTCTACCGGTAGTTTCAGTGAGAAAACCCTTCCAATCACGATTGCAAAACTATTAGTTTCTACCGGTAGTTTCAGTGAGAAAACCCTTCCAATCACGATTGCAAAACTATTAGTTTCTACCGGTAGTTTCAGTGAGAAAACCCTTCCAATCACGATTGCAAAGCTATTAGTTTCTACCGGTAGATTCAGTGAGAAAACCCTTCCAATCACGATTGCAAAACTATTAGTTTCTACCGGTAGATTCAGTGAGAAAACCCTTCCAATCACGATTGCAAAACTATTAGTTTCTACCGGTAGATTCAGTGAGAAAACCCTTCCAATCACGATTGCAAAACTATTATTTTCTACCGGTAGATTCAGTGAGAAAACCCTTCCAATCACGATTGCAAAACTATTAGTTTCTACCGGTAGATTCAGTGAGAAAACCCTTCCAATCACGATTGCAAAACTATTAGTTTCTACCGGTAGATTCAGTGAGAAAACCCTTCCAATCACGATTGCAAAACTATTAGTTTCTACCGGTAGATTCAGTGAGAAAACCCTTCCAATCACGATTGCAAAACTATTAGTTTCTACCGGTAGATTCAGTGAGAAAACCCTTCCAATCACGATTGCAAAACTATTAGTTTCTACCGGTAGATTCAGTGAGAAAACCCTTCCAATCACGATTGCAAAACTATTAGTTTCTACCGGTAGATTCAGTGAGAAAACCCTTCCAATCACGATTGCAAAACTATTAGTTTCTACCGGTAGATTCAGTGAGAAAACCCTTCCAATCACGATTGCAAAACTATTAGTTTCTACCGGTAGATTCAGTGAGAAAACCCTTCCAATCACGATTGCAAAACTATTAGTTTCTACCGGTAGATTCAGTGAGAAAACCCTTCCAATCACGATTGCAAAACTATTAGTTTCTACCGGTAGATTCAGTGAGAAAACCCTTCCAATCACGATTGAAAAACTATTAGTTTCTACCGGTAGTTTCAGTGAGAAAACCCTTCCAATCACGATTGAAAAACTATTAGTTTCTACCGGTAGTTTCAGTGAGAAAACCCTTCCAATCCATCACAGCTATGTGGAACCTATTAGAGAATAAATTAAATTAAGATAATTATGTAACTTCATTTATTTTAACCTTGATTTCTTGGTCCATACTGATCCTAGTTTATAGTATTAATTGATCGATAAGACTATTGAAACAAAATGGCTACTAGAGACATTACTTTTATTTGGTCTTAACAGCGCGATCTCTCCCCCCCCCACTCCTACTCACCAATGCTTATTTTTAACACGACCTAGACTATGCACACGCGCATATTCCCGTACAAGGGGACTTGCTCTGTCATGCTTTTCTTATCTTGTTGTTTCGAGCTTGCACTTATGTATGAGATTCATTCATTAGAAAGGGACAAATTATAACCCTCTATTTATTTATAATGTCTATAGAACAAATTTTACTCTATCTTTGGTAATCGCAAACGTCTACCTCCGATTTTTGACTGATCTTCGCGCTTCCGTACATCGTTGTTGGTGTCGAGGTACAAGTTAGAGGCCGGGATACTGCAACGAGCGAAGCGAGTGGAGACTTTTTAATATAAACCATTCTTCTTGGTTAGCCGACGTTGCAAGTCGTGATATACACAATAATCTCAACAACGATTTTAAACAAACTTCCTCTACTGGGTAACAATACAATTTAACATTTCCTACAAAGCTCAAGAAACCAACTTTAGGGCATTACTATGGTTCTGCTTGTATTTAAACGTAGTTTAATAGGCTGGGTAAGTACTATGATGGCGCCCAGGTGAACACCTAGGGGTATCTCGGGATTGCCACACTTGTGCTCATTATAAGTAAACCCCTATAGAAATGTTATGAAGGAAAGTTTCTCTTTCCACTAATTTTTAAGAGTCCTTGAATTGAACATGTAGGATTTACGCAAATCCAAGAACAGATAGCGAGTTTTAATTTAGTTTTTTTTCTCATCGTTTTAAAGGCGAAACATTTCTTTATTTAAAAAAAGGAAGAAGCTTGCTCAAGAGGAAGAACAAGAGTTGTTCAAGAGAGACCTGATAGGAAAGATGAAAGAGAGGGATCTAACCCAAGACTATTTGTAAAAAAGGTGTAGATCCAGTTAGGTTTTTCGGGATTGCCACGGATCTACTCACTGTAAGTCTATGCTTTGTAAGTTCTTTATATTTTTTGTTAATCAAAACTTTAGTCTACGGTCTAAAATTTAATATTTATTACAACTTCGTCACGAGTTCCCCTAATTTTGTGCAAATCGTTTTCAAAATACGACGATAGTTTTGGCGCAGTTTTAGAATTGAATTGGATCATTATCTCTCCCTAATCATGTAAATATAATACAATCAGAAAATAAAAATTTAAGCTCACCTGTCATAAAAACCAAACTACAAAAATTCGATTTTTATAAAATATTTATCCAAACGTAACAATTAATTGTTTGCTACTACCAAAGTCAATACTTGATTTATAAAAATCAAAAAAAAAATATATTGCTGTTTGAAACAGCTTAAATTGCCTGTTATTTGTTTAATAAACGAAACCAAAATACCAAACAGTAAATTTGCTCTCAGAGAGCAACAGCAAAAAGCAATGAATCATAACCACTGTCATCAAAAACTTCATAAAGAACAGTTTAAAAAATTAATGATTCTATTGAAGCATATTATTAATTAAATGAGTTTTGCTTGTTGAATCTTAGACAATTATTGTCGTTAATAAATAAGGACACACATACTGATCGTAGAAGGGCGTCACTATTAAGTTCCGATTGAGCGAATCCAAACAATGTCATCCGTGACTCATTGTCTTTCGATTGATCCACCTTAGATACAGGATGAGACGAAGTTCTAAACGTGATATGATCTGTCAAAGTATAGAACGTTAGTCTATTTTGGTTTTAATACATAATTTTTAGCCGCAAATTACAATTTGAGGGAATGCTGCAACAGGACAAATATGATCAGCTGTCTAATTGAAATGTAAAGTATAACTGATTAACATTTTGGCGACCACAGGCCGATATATCGGCTCTGTGAGATAAATGTAAATATAGCTGTTCATCGATTGTATTGCTAAAAAGTTCGATATATCGCTACAGTTTTTGTTTGCTTATTTCCACTCGATTGCAATTGGAAAACTAATGGGAAATATTCACAGATTATGTTTCCTTTAACAAGATAACTGTTGTACATTCATGAAATCAAATAAGCTATGCTTGAGAACAGCTGGTTGCTTTAAAAATAAACGTACTAATCTAGTGGTCCTATTGTTTTGTTTATAGTTTTTTCAAGGTGTTATTTTTGTATTTTTAAATATGAACAACAAACGTAATAAATATAAACAAATATTAAATACAAATAGTGAATAGCAACTCTGTAGACAATAGGAAAAAAGAGATATCTCTGTGACAATGGTTTATTTTTTTTCAAAATTGGTCAACAAAGTTATATTATCATATTATCTTCAAATTTTCGGTTTGTATATAAATTACAATACATTAGGTAACAGTCATAAAATCTCTGGAAAATATCCCAAACTAAACAAACAATATTTATTACTTTTTTTTTTTTTTAAATTTCCGAGTTATAAATTTATATTTACCCAACATTTATTGTGCAATTTAATGGCAAAAATAATCGTAATTGTGTGTTTTTTGGCCGATTTATAAGTATTTTTGCAACGATACTACAAAAGTGTCATTGTAGGCTTTGGCCATTTCAGTACACAACTACCATTCAATATTTTTACCACCGGCTGTAAAATATTTGCCTGAATGTAATAGGGGGGAATACAAATTTGAAATGGTTAATATTACCTATTGATAGTTACAAATGTAAGAAAGAAAAACGCTACTTTATCGAAAACAAGGGATAACTTATTTCTCTCTCTCTCTTTCTCTCTCTCTCTCTCTCTCTCTCTCTCTCTCTCTCTCTCTCTCTCTCTCTCTCTCACACACACACACACACACACACACACACACACACACACACACACACGTAGATAGTTTGTTAAAAATATTAGATCTTTTTCTACAAGCTGTACAAGTGTAATAACTCCACAAAACTAGCGATTCTTTCAAACTTTTCAAATTTGTATTTCCCCTTTGCAAACATTTAATTGTAATGTATCACAAAAATTCTACTCAAAATGTCACTGGGATCATGACCTTGAGAATTATAATTCGTTGTCACAGGCTAATTGTAAACGGAGCAAATTAGTTGATTATGAATTAACCTTGAAAGGAATTAACCTTTTGTTTTTTTACAGATAACACATGCACAGACATTTTTGTAGAGATGGGTTACGTTTTGTTTTATAGTAGTTAGGGGCAACACTTTAGCAATATTTTATCAAAATCGTTAGAGCAGGTTTTCATAAAATCGTAATTATGTTGTACTTTTATTCTTATGGCAGCTACGCCAAAATTTTCAGTTATCAAAAAAGAAAATAAAAAACACGAGATATGTCCAGAATATGCCCATATAGTACTAAATTTGATTTAAATATGTCTTCGCGTTAGGGCTGTAGACCATTTTTTTGGTCTCATGGGATTTCAAAACAGAATTTTTTTTTACCCATCACATAACTTTCTTTAGTCCAGAACTGTATTCTATGAGTGTTGGAGCCCAAACAGATGATGGTGCTGGGCGACGTCTCAATGAGTGTTGATAATTGGAGTGAGTCATCGGTGAAGACTGTCTGCTCACCATTCACTTTACTCTATCTTTGCCTCATCACTTTATTTGCCTGCCCGTCAATTAACTTACAACTAGAACTAGGCGGAAACATTAAATCAATTAGGTTTGTTTTTAAAAGCACAGTTTCTAAGATTTATGAGCTTTAATATTTATATTTTTTAAACCTTTCAAATTATCCAAAAATTAAAAAAAAATAAAAATTACGACTGTCCAACAGACTCCTAAAGAAAAACAAAAGAAAATTTGTTTGTAGGCCTATACATATAGAGAAAATACATAGAAAATTATATATCACACACATATTGTTAGAAACCAACTAAAGTTTTAAACGTTTCCAAAAAAATGACCCTACAGCGGTTCAAAATGAGAATGTACTAAAATATTATCGAAATTTGTGTATATATGACAATTTGTGGAAAATAATAATGTTTCCATCATGGCCCTAGGCTATGTGGATATTTTTTTTAAACTTGTTTTATGGTTTAGCTTTATCATTTGAGAAGGGGAGTTGATTTATATTCTCGAAACGTCTGGTAGTAGTTTTTATTATACTCAAATGATGCCAAATGTCCAATTAAACTATATTAATAATATGAAATTAATTGACAACAAAAAATAATACACTGGAGGAAAAACATACAAAAATGAAAAAAAATTGAAGCCTTATTAACTTAACAGACAATGCTATCGGCGAAACCATTATACTCTTTTAATAATCAAAATTGATAATTAATTATTTCTCTATTTTTCTATTAATGTCTACAATTTTCCGGTTAATTCGCCACAAGACTTATGAGAGCTGAGAAGAAAGATTGTTCCCATTGATAAAACGAGTTGTCTTTATTTACTATAGAGTCTAAAAAACTATTTCTACAACCGCTACGTTCCAACAACTCACAGATGCGCTAACTAAATCTCTAACTGTTATTAATAAGTAATAAAATGTTGTTTAAAATGTTACTTTACAAAGTTTTCTCGGTTTTATCTTTTTACTATCTTTGCATGATTGATACCAATAAAAGTTGAAATAAATCCGCACTAAAGTACATAGCCCCGAAGGGCCCAAATAAAACGCCATTTCTCAGAAAATTTTGATTTGAGGGTTAAAAGGTGAACATACTTTATAGTGGAGGATATCATGTAGACAGAAAAACTTGCATAATCTGAGAGCGTTCATGTACGATTCTTATAATAAGGAATAACTGGTATTATAAACCTCCGGATTATCTAGTCAAAATTACCAAGAAATGCTTTTTTATGAATAACTTGGTTATCTTTTGACCTATTATAAAAACAATGAGATCATCATGTTGATCTTTAAAAAGACAATACATTTTGTTATTTGTTTTGCAAACCAACGGTTTTCGAAATATGTACCATTGAAAACGACTCCTATTTTGAATATATACAAAATAGAATCTTGGTTTTTGTTATACTGGTTTATATATGATAAAAGGACGCCTGCTAAATCTATATTATTATCTCAACCATTTCCAAAATTATAGGACCTTTTGTTTTCCCTAGAACAGTTACACTCAAAAATCAGAAATTAAAAACTTACAAAAATCACATATCCTACGTTGAAATGTTAAGTTAGGTTTGGTCAGGTTGATAGCAAACCTGTCGTAGGTGTGCTGTTAATAAGCGATTCTCTT
Organism: Aphrophora alni; assembly: GCA_963513935.1. Lineage (NCBI taxonomy): Eukaryota > Metazoa > Arthropoda > Insecta > Hemiptera > Aphrophoridae > Aphrophora > Aphrophora alni. Next base: position 111,916,191 of record OY740771.1, on the reverse strand, counting down.
TTAAATTTGTTTAGTAAAACTTTGGATATTACCCAACAAACTTTTTGCTTCACTCCACTCTTTTTGATAATCTAGTTACTCCTAGCAGAAACCTGTTAAAAAAAACAGGATTGAAATACATTCATCAATTTATTTGTGAGGATCAACTATGATTCATTACCAATTAAGAGAAAATCTTAACTCTTTACCGCTTAAGGAAGTCGTACACAACAGCTGAAAGATAAAACGGATATGACGTCATGTTATTGCTATGGCATGTGTCTCTGCCTAGGAACAAAGGCTGGTTTTGTATTAAGAGGTAAGGAGATGTGACTGTATGGACTAGCTATTATTAACCTTCAGATGTGAGAACAGTTCTAGTAGGCCGGCTTATTTTTTATTTTTTAGATTTGTTTTTTAAACGAAAAATGCGTAAATTTTTATAAATTCATTGGCGTATTTATAAGTTTATATTACAAGTAATATTGCGTTAATAGTAAACTGTTAAACCGATTTTTAAGTAATTTTCTGGGGGGTCTAGTTGTGCACTAAGAAGAACATATTTTTGAAATTTCGGCTTATCCTCCAAAATGGTTGTTCTCTCGGGAATAATAGTAAAAAGAAGAAGGGGAAATCGGTCATGAAGATTATTTAGATGTAAAAAAATTAGATAAATTATTTCTAACACGTAAAGAATAGAAAACGTGATTCTATGATAATACATTACAAAATAACTAAATAAACCTTGACCACAATCATTTAAAAGTCGATTTCAATGTTATATGTTTTACGCTTATTGAACACAAGATAAGTAAGTTTAGGCTCTATTTAAATATGTTTTAAAACATTTTTCAAAAAGTTTATAAAGTTATCAACCTTAGATATGGTTGACTCTTCCTAATCAACTTATGTTAGAAATAAAGAGAGAGAAAATTAGAAATGGAGACATTTTTGGAGGCACAAATATTATTTTTGGTTTTGTAGATTGTTGTGCAAGAAAGTTAGTGCAGTGTTATGTAAAAGGAGATTTGATTAAATGACGTCCAATCTACGATCCGTTAGAATTGGTTGTCAATTTTTTTGGTTTAATTTTATTTTGTATAAATTCAATTTTATTTATTCATTCATTTTTAATTATTAATAAAAGATACCTTTTTTGTTTTCGAATTTACACACTAGTTTGGATTTTTCACCAAAAAATGCTAAAGAAATTTATCAATTTTGAGAAATTAGGAACAGTTTTATATCTTAGGTTTTTTACCGATCGGGTGATGTGGGTCACAAACCGGTATTTTTGGAGTGATAGCGACTAAAGTATTTTGTTTATGTCCTTAAGGGTTACATTTTAGCGAAATTAAATCAAGACCGTTATAGCTCATTTTGAAAAAAAAAAAAAAAAAAAAAAAAAAGAGAGAGAGAGAGAGAGAGAGAGAAAAAGATTGCCACACAACTCTTTTGGGCTGTAGAGAACTGTTCGACCGACAACCACACTTTTGGATTCAAGGAACTTCAAAACGCTACATCTTCTACAAATTAGACATTTATTTTTAGACCTAACACAGACAAAACGTTCTTTGTACTAGGCTACGTAAATTAACTTTTTTTCAGGGAAATTTATTAACATAATTTTAATTTAAGTTTTAGAATTTATCTTTTAAAATCTACTACATCACTAAATAAAACCAACTAAACCAGTGTGCTATTACGTAATACACAGAACAAAAATATCGTAAACATCTAAAGTAGAACTTCCCTGACGCTCGACACCCCCCCCCCCCAAATACATAACATTGCTAAAGCTTACTGCAAAAAATCAAAAAGTGTTAGAATTTGCTTACATTCTATAATATATAACCATAAAACTATTTTAGTGGTAGAAGAGCTATTTCTAGATGCACGTGTTACACCCCCCACTCCATAGAGAGAGAGAGAGAAAGAAAACAGAAAGTATCCTACCGTGTAACGTTAGCAGCTGTTGATTCCATGACGTGTTGTAAGGCTGTGGCATCTCGACCTCCTACATATCGTCGCCCCTCCAGTGCCTTCTCCCTTCAATTTAACCGTACAAAGACTATGGTTGGGACATTTAGCTTGATTAATACTTTCATGCTAGAGTTAACACCGTTGGATTTGTATGAATTTCGATTGGTCTCTTCGTCGACGTTTACATTTCGAGGTATCCCAAACCATATTTGTATTTATTATCGGTATATATCAAAATTAATACGACGTTTCGAGAGTGTGTCGTTACTGACTTTATCAAGTGATAAAGTTAGAACATGAGAAACTTGAAAAAGAGGGCTAGGACTAAATTGGAAACTAAAACTAGTAAATTAAGAAAGGAAATGGTTTACTAGTTGTTAAAACATGATCTGAGCTGTCAAAACAACTTAGTTACAACTGTACACTAACAAGAAATAATAAACACCAAGTTGAACTTAAATCTAACACTGGTCAACTAACTAAAAAAGGTTCAGTGTCAACGGGGTAATTCCTTAACGGTGTTATCGGGATGAACAACCTTTTGTATCCTTGTAGCCACGCCTTGCGGCGAATTATCCGTAAAGTATCATTCTTAGATAAAATAGAGAAATTTTTATTTTCAATTTGTAATTAAGTGTTATTAATGGAAGCCATAACAATCTTATTCTCTACTTCTTTGATTGGAAGGGTTTTAAGTTTTATATATTACATTATTTTTCGTTTTTATAAGTTGTTTTTTCTAGTTTCTTTGCCGTTTCCCAATTTAATTTATGATTTTTGAACCAAATATGTTGGGGCTTTTTCAATCGTGTAGTTGGCCCAACGTACTTTAACTTTCTCTTAACCAGAGGTGAAGATAACCAAACAGTCGAAACAATCAAGACTAAATACAAAAGTGTTTAAGAAAAGTCAACAGTCTACACACAACAAAAGAAATGAGAAACACTAACTTTAACTTAACTGGTTAACAGAACAATTTTTATTTTTAAATTTTCTGTTGTACTTATAAAAAAGAAGAAGAAGAAATTATATAAAATGACACCCTAACCATCCAATACTCGTCAGGGTTGGAAAAGAACAAACGTTGATCGAGAGACACCTGGTAGGAAAGATGAAAGAGATGGATGTAGCCCAGGACTATATAGAGTGCTTCGGGAATCGACTGAACAAAAGGGGTGTGTGCCAACGGGGTAGTTACGTAACGGTTTTGCTCGGGGAGAACAACCTTTGTTGTTTCTCTCGAAAGTGTTTTACCTATAATATAAACAATCTTATCATTAATAAGTAACTGTTAAATCAGATGATATGTGTCTGTATGTCTTCTATACTATATAGCAAAATAAATAAACGGATTTGCTAATATTTGGAGTATTTTGGTCATATATCAAAGGTTTTTTCTATTACAAAAATTCCCTACACTTTTCTGTTTTTTTACAACTTTTTAGTCTCTGTAGGAAAAACTAAGAACCTTTACAACAATACAACAGTACATTTTAAAAAATGTTTTCCCAAATTATCAAAAAAATGTCCGTGTCTATTTTTCCTTGTTTAGTGTGTAGGTATACTAAATGTAAACAACTATAAACATCCTTGCCTCCTCCGAAGGTTGACGCTAAATCCGACTGGACTGTTGTTTACGTACTTTACAGTTATAGACTGAAAGGGTTGCAATAGTACCTGCTTTACATTAGGAGAACCTAATGGATTTATGTTAACTCACTGTGATTGCTGTGTAAATCTGAGCTTAAAGCGCCAGAGCTCTGTAGTGTAAGCTTTGAAATAAATACACAAATTGTTCCATTAAAAAACGTAGCCTATCTAATAACAAATACAGTATGTGTGTGGTCAAAGTCCGGTGTTGTGTCCCTTGAGCTTAAATAGTGATTTTTGGAATGTATGTCTTCTGAGTGTTACAAATGTTAGGACCTATTGTTGATATAGTGTAGGTTTTTTTTGTTTTTTTTTTACCCAACGATTCCCCCAGTAAAAATGTTTTATTTCACTCATGCCTGGAGATTTCCAAAATTATTTCCTAATAAAATTGGACAAACTATTTTAAGGAAGAGCTTGACGTGGGGTTTTAAGTGTTCTATTTGTCCCCCCTCACCCTCCACATTAAATTAGATCATTAGGCTTAAACCTCAATGACCGAGCGAGGTCCAAATTTAACTATACTATTTGGTATTTCGTTATGTTTGTGTTTTGTTTATTTGTTACGGAGTTACGCCCAAACGTGTCGAACAATCGTAATGAAATTCAGCAATAATCTTCTTGTAGGCAAGGTTTTTGTTTTGTTTTCCATTTTTAAATGGCGCCACTCAAAATATTACCTGCGCGGTTTCTAGACACGATTAACAATAAAACGGGCGTTCGAAAGTCTAATTTTTTTCTACTGAAGATATGAGTAAAAACTGACCGCCATTTTGAAACGTTTCGTTTGTTTTTTTGTTAAATACATCAATTGGTACAACATAATTGTCAATTAATTTTCACAATTAATTGCAAATCACAATCTTATTTCAAGGAGCAAATCGATCGTAGATCATCACTTTTTATTATTTCTCCCTGAAAGTAGTGTTTTGTTTAAGTGTACAGTAGCGGTGGTGTTATTTACTGTTACTTCTGTTTCTACATTGACATACAAAATCTTCCAATACCAATTTTCAAATATCCTAATTTTTTTAAGTCGAATGTACAAACAGCGACTGTTGACAATTTCATCTTGACAATTAAATGTAATTTTATTACATGTGGAACACCCTGTAGGGATATGTTGTAACAGATGTTGGTAGGCCTGGTAGCCATTACATTCACACTCCAGGAGTCCTCTCGGTAAAGTATAAAATTAGTTGTAATCTCCCCCTCCCTACTCTAGACGTAAACTTCCTAACGTAGACATAATATCCATCTACCCCACCCTAACCTATATATAAACATACTATTGTAGTTGACGGTTTATCCTCTGTTGTTTAAAGGCGAAAAACCTCTCGGTCTGGTGATTAGAACATAAAATAAAGACCCCTAGCCCTGGAATACTCTAATAGCGTTAGGGTCGGAAAAGAACGAGTTGGTCAAAATATGATAGGAAAGATGAAAGAGAGGGATCTAACTCAAGACTACATGAAACAAGTGTAAATCCAGCTAGCGACCTCGGGATTGCCAAGCCTGTACTCGCTATGAGTGAGCCCCTATAGGTGTTGACAATTTTTATTTTACGTTGTTATTTGATGGGTCAAAAAACAAAGTCCAGGTTTTTGGAAATAAATCAGTTTTGGTCTGTCGTATCTGCAGCCCAAACGCGTGGTAAGATGTTAATCAAATTTGGTATGTAAACATATTTTGGGCATGTTTCGGGATTTTCCTCCCATTTTTTTTTGATAACTCTAAATTTGGATGTAGCTGTGATGCAAAGTTTTGATTTTTTTTTTCTAAATTAAATACGATTTGTTATTTATCTTCATACTTTATCAAAATTTGAACGAAATCGGTTAAGCTGATTTTGAGAAATTAGGGTTTCACAATATCTTCATTTTTTGTTTTGTTTTTTTACCAATAACTCAGAATCCATCGTTTTAGGTTCCTAATAAGTTATTCTTGGATCGTTAGTACAAAATTTGATTAAAATTGTTTAGAGGGTTTTTTAAAAAAAACTAAATATTGCTGGTTGTCGTATGTCAATTATCTTAGTTCTTTTCCATCCCTTTAAAGATGTGGAAATGTTTTATATTATAAGTGATAATACATTACAGACTCTACTACAAGGCAAACTAACTAAATGTTTTATTAGGTTACCTAAATGCCATACAACTTCTGTACAAAATACCTTCTTCTTACTTGGATATAAATGTTATAACATATTACCCACAGAACTTTAATATTTTTAATTAGAAAAGGGTTATTTTCTCTTCCCCCATTGGCAGTATAGGTTTGTTTTAAATCGTCCAATAACAACTGGCAAAATGAATTATCTAACGTCTTAGAACAATCATTTTGCCAGTTGTTACTGGACGAGTGGTGATTAATTTGAGAGCAATTCTGTATGAATGTATGAATAGGCTAATAGTTCTAATTTAAATTTGATTTTTATTACTGTTTGCTTTGTAGTGAAATCACAATCTGTCTGTGTTCATGTATGTTTGTGTTTAAAGATAAATGACTCCCGCTTTCGTTTAAGTACATATTAAAAATTGCCTCCTCTGTGCATGTTTTATAAATATTAATAATTTTTAGGTTAGGATTTAAAACTATAATTAATTGTTTACAGTAAGTAAAGATTTTTTTTTTTGTTAGTTTTCGTTTATCGTGCAGAATGGTTTTGTTTGTATTTTTATTGTTTAAGTTTGTTGTTGTTCTGTAGAAAACAAATTCTTTTTATTTTGACCTGAAATGTTGAGTTTTCGTACAAAATGGGAGAAAGAACTTCTAGATTAGGGTCAAATACGCCCAAAATTGATAAGTTATCTTGATCAAAATCTGTTATCTCGTTTATGCTCTATTTTATCTCCATCATCATCTTATATAAAACGACTACTCTAATAACGTCAGGGTCGAAAGAGAACAAAAGTAGGTCAAGAGAGACCTTATAGGAAAGATTAAAGAGAGGGAGGGGGAAGCTGTACATCCAAGTAAAATCTCGGGATTGCCAACCGAGCCCATAGGTATACATCCTTCCAACTCGGTGGTTACCGTACAAAAATAAACAAAATGACAATTTATTGTGTCTGAGAATAATTTGTTTACACGTTACAAAGGCGGGAAATCATTTAACTTTAAAAAGAAGAACAAATTCAAATCTAAGGAGAAGAATATTTTGAGAGAATTTTAAAAGCAATTTCGTAGATGGGCGACATAAACTATTTGACTTAAAGATATATTTTCAATAACTTTGGAAAACATCGCTTCGGATTATAAATATATCAAAGACAGAATCTTCAGCTTTTAGAAAGTTTCTTGGCTCTCTCACATAATTCTGACTTAACTGCAGCACACTCCATTGATTTGTCCACCCCCCCCTCCCCGTCATCATGGTCCCACACTTTACCCAAGACTGGATATTTCAAATAATCTTCCCTCGTCTTATCTTAAACAATGTAGGCCTACAATATATCAATTATGTGTTTATAAAGAGGTTTAATAAATGTATACAACCCCACCTGTTTGGAAAGAGAGGGATCTAACCCAAAATTACGTGGTATCCAGCTTGGTCTCTCAGGATACAAAGGTTATTATCGTCGTCATTGTCAATTAAGAGTGGAACATGAGATTTGATAACGAGACCAAACTGCACCCATATAAAATCTAAATATAAAAGTAAAAATGTCGCCCATTTTAAACAGTTTTTTGTTGCTATCTTGCGTGTTATTTGATCTATAACACACTAAATGAGATACAAATCATTTGCAGATTGTCGAACTCTGACCTAAGAAATGTGATATTGGAAACTACAGGATCCGGTAGGGGTAAATCACCGCTACGAGTGTAAGTTGTGGAGACACTAATCTACGAGGCTCATTAGAACGTATAAACACAATTACAACCCGTTTCCCCTACTTTACATTTCATCAAAGTTTCAGTGAAATCGGTGTAGCCAATTTTGAGAAATGACGTCTTTTATAACTTGAGAGTTTTTTAAATATTGCCAATAATGTCATCTAACCGGCATTTTTTGAGACTAATACGTTTTACTTGGGCACTTAGGGGCTAGTTTTTTGTAAAATTTGTTCAATATCTTTACGAGCCGATTTTGATAAAATCAGAATTTCGTGTTTTTTTATTGTAGACTACGCGAATTTTGTACCAAATTTAATTGAAATCTAACATGGCCGTGGAGAGCTTTACATTGTCAGTCAGACATTATTCCCTAAAAACACTTGCACTCGCAAAATTGCATTCAAAATGGTAGTGACTAACAGATTCATTGAGTGCTGTCCTTCTCACGGGTGCTTTGTTCTTTATTTTTGTAACATATTATACTTTTTTTGTCATATATTTTTATTTATATTTTAAGGCCCCTTAACTCTCGAATAAGCCTACTCTAATAGTGTCAGCTTCGGAAGAGAACAATAGTTGGTCAAGATAGACTTGATAAAACCCAATTTTATAAGGGATATAACGCCCGTACTTCACTATAGTGAGTTCCGGAGGGCTGTTTCTACTCAAAACCAAAGAAACTTAATGTTTAATGTCAGCCTGAAGTAAGTTGTGATAAGATGGCTCAGCACCGGGAGAGTTAAGTGCAGAGTTTACAATTAGTAGTAAGTAATTCTGGTTAATAAGACTAGAAGCCGAAGAGTTGATCACAAATTAAGCTATTCCAAAGACATTTATTAGGCCTAGGCCCACCCTCCTGGTATTAAATAGGGGGGGGGGGGGTATTCTAAGGGTTTAAGCGCTCTCGGTTAATATGTCCATCGCTCCTCCCCATTAACCCTGATGTATTTTTTAAAATCCCTGGAACATAGTACTTGGTCCAGTTTTCCTTGCTGTTCAAAGGCTAAAAATCAATTGCCTTTAAAACAAAAACAAAATAAGTAGAAGAAAATAACAACTTAAAATAAAGACCCCTAGCCACCTAGGCGAGGTGAGAGAGATCTAACCCAAGACAACATGAAAAGTGTAAATCCAGCTGTTTCCTCGGGATTGCAGAGCCCGTACTGACTATAGGTGAGCCATTGAGGGAATACTCAACAACTACATCACAATGTATTTCAACTGCTGAAAACGTATAAATCTTTCTGAGTTGTAAATTATTGATATTAATGTTTGAAAAACTAATTTAAAAGTCTGCTATTCTTTGACTTATTCTTTGCCACTTATAAAGAAAACTTATTTTCTTTATTGAATTTTGTGCGAGTAAAAATAATAGTTATTGAGATATGTGGAATCAAAAATACCCCCACTACGTTTTGATTTTAAACAGCAAGAAAAAAAAGAACAAATTTTGTTTTTTAACCATATTTTGAGAGTTATATACATACTTTGGAGAGCCAAAGCTTGCTTACCTTGTGTCATTAAATTGTTCTAAACTAAATCAGCTAACTTTTTCTATACTGTATATGGGAGAAAGTAAAATCATTGTAGGAAAACTAAGTATTTTACAAGAATTTTTATTTTTGGATGTTTCTAAAGTTTGGCTGCGTACTTTTATTCGGGTAAAAAGTTAAACTAATCTAAAGACCTAATCTACCTTTATACAATTTAGCAAATGCCTGGTAAAAATAAATCTCCCTTCATCCAACCCTAAGTTTTATCAATTGGTAAACAAATAATTATTACTCGTATTATAAATAAAAATTTAATTCCAACGGTCACACAGATTCTCTTTAAATTAAAGGTTAGGTTAGCAAACCATGTCTGGCTGAAAATAGAGCCCCGGGCCGGGCGCCTAGCCAATCCCCCCTCCCCTCAACACACTGCTTTCTTCCCCTCTGAGCCCAGTTTAGCTCAACCAACTTGTGACCATTTTTCATTCTAGTGATGTCTGTTACAAAAATGATAACGAATAAGATTTCGTAAAAAGCTCACGTTGTTCGTGAAACTAATAACCTTACCCCCCCCCCCCGTTTCTTTCTTTCCTTATTTGATTTCTCGATATCCTATTGCTTTATTCAATTTATCTATAATGATAAAACTGGGAATATTGACAGTAGAAGACTAATTAGTTATTTTTTATAAATAAATACTATTTAAATCTACAAATTTAAATAAAGATATTGAAAATAGGATTCAGATTTGTTGTTACAAAATGTGCTCGACTCTATGACAAATATATTAATTGGATTAATTACCTAATTATACTAAAATGTAAATATGTTCTTACAATGTATGTAGTAATAGGCAAAGTTATTATGTGTTGAGTTAAAATATTGATGTTGGATTTTTCGTGGAAAAGTTCATTTTGAGCACAAAATATTTATTTTGGAAAAATCTTTGTCTTCTCAGTTCTCTGCAGTCTAAGCAAATAAACGGTTTTGAAACGATATTTTCAATTTATTTTGATAATTCAAAAAGTGAAAATGAACCACTGACACTGTGTTTGAAATATTTATATATTTAACTAAGACCCTAAACTTGCTCTTATAAACACATCCTCAGTGTAAATTTCTTCTTTTTTTTTCCAAATAATTCGGAACATTAATATTTCTTACTAATTTACCACACGGGTTTGGATCATTAATATAACATTTCACTAAAATTCTAAACAAAGTGGTAGAGTCAATTTTGATTAATCATGTATTTTAACAGATCCATATATTATGTGGTAAAATAAAAAAATGAAAATAGCATACCTCTAACCTCTGCTCTAATAACATCAGGGTCGAAAGAGAACAAGAGTTGGTCAAGAGAGACCTGATAGGAAAGATGAAAGAGAGGGATCTAAACCAAGATTACCTAAAGAAAGGTAGGTAACATAGGATTGCCAAACCTGAAAATCAAAGCCAGCAAACAAGTTACAGTAGATGCGGAATATTATATTATTAATTGTTATGGAAATAGGTCTACTTATTTGCACAGAATAGACCCTCAGGGGCTGCCATCTAGTGAGTAGGGGTGTTCCAATCCCGTGAGACCCTCCTAACTAGATCTACACTTTTTTTCATGTAGACTTAGGTTAAATCCCTCTTCTATCTGGTCTCTTTTGACCAATTCTTGTTCTTTTCCGACCCTGATAATATTAGTGTATTCATAGGTGGCTAAAGGTCTTTATTTTTTATTCTTCTTTTTTTATAATGTAATGAAGAAAGAGAGGTTAAATCGCCCCTCAACAAACAGACCAAAATGAACAGAATAGGACTATTGTATCCCAAAGACAAGATAGTTTTCAAATATTTACCCTTATATAACAATTGACATAAATAATTAACATCAATTGTAACAAACAAAATTTTTCCTTTGTGAAATAAAACGTGATAATTGGCAGTATTGTAACAATGAAGGTAGGAGAAAGCTTCAGTTTAGGCAAATTAATTACTTGAGAAACTGTGTTGCAATTAATTAGACTAGATTTATCTCTGCAGGGGTGAGAATCAAATAAAACATGGCATCTGCAAGTCTACAATACGATACAAAACTTAATTACTTAGCCGTCTTTATTGATTGATTTAGTAAACAAACTTTGGTAATTGTTCATTTGCACAGAAATACAAAAACCAACATTTTAGGTAGTTTAATATTTGGTAGAACACTGCCACGTTCCTAAAATTAACCATTTTAGTGCCAGACCATTTTGGAAAAGTAGTGTTCTATAGTGTTGGTCATTTTAGCCATATCTCAACTTTTTTTATAACTAAAAAAATTTGAAGGTAGCTACCGTAAGAAAAAACCGCAAAATTACAATCTCAAAAACTGTTCAAGTGATTTTAATCATATTTTGTTCAATTGTAAAGCAAACAAAACATAAAATGCTGGTTTGTGTGTTATCGGTAAAAAACAAACAAAAAATGGCCATGGAGTTAAAATACTTAATTTATTATTAGCTCTACAACTTTGGTTCAAATTTTAGTGAAATTTGAAGACTAAAGACCTAAATCAAGATTGAATTCTGGTTTAAATATTAATTTTTAGTGACAATACATATAGGAGCTGTACCTCAAAAACTTAGTTTTAAGCATATAATTTTTCAATTGGACCAAAATAAACGGTAAACTCCATATTAGCAACACTCTTATTCCGATTTCATTAAAATTGACCATGTACTGGTATGTTTGAAGAAAGCACAATGACCATTTTATAATGTTAACATTGTCATTCATAACTGGCAGAGAATAGTTTAATTGTATTTTTTTAAATAAATAAATTTCAAAGTTATTTCTTTGTTGTTCCAGTGCCATGTGGATCTTGTTACTCAAACTTCCTCGACGTTGGATTGTGGATGAGAAGAAAGACGACGGCTACACAGCATTACATCTGGCAGCTCTCAACAATCACGTGGAGGTAGCCGAGTTACTCGTTCATCATGGGAAAGCCAATATGAATCTACAAAATGTCAACTTACAAACTGCCCTCCATCTTGCAGTGGAGCGACAACACACTCAGATTGTTCGGGTAATATGTCTTGCTTTAGAGTTGATATTAGTACCAAATTATTGTTTTATATAAATATTTATTAGTAATAACAGTCCCCTAATTAACGTGGTGATTATGAGATGTGTGATACTTTGTCATTTTCAGAACATCATTTGAAAGTTTGAAGTAGATAACGACAAAGATTGAAGTAAACCAGCCTGGTTTACCATTTAAATATAAAGGGTCAAAACAGAACCAAAGTAGGGAGCTCCATTTTCTGATCAATTGGTTCGACATACAGATCTGTTCGGATGTTGAGGTGTCATGAGAAAGACTGTACGCCGATGCCTACTCCCTCACTCAATTTATACTTTCGACACAAGTCTATGTTAAAACTGAATGAGGTTTGTACACAATCTCAGAGATGAGTGATGTCTTTTGCAATACTTCCGGAAGCCCTGCTGGGTAGCCATTTCTAACAATTTATTCAATTAGAAAAACAATTTTACATATCTTTGGTATAAGATTAAAACTAACAGGTTACAATTATACAATTAACTAACATACAGAAATTATCAAATGTAATAATACAGAGTAATCTGGTTATCAGGTGAGCCATGGATAGGATAAGTTACGAATCAATGATTGTAGAAATTATTAGATGTTAGTTGTCCATATATCGGGAGAAATCACAAAAAAGGAAAAAAAGAAAAAGAGGGGGTAGGTTTTAAGAAAAACAGTACTTATTTAAGAACATAAAAAGAAATTAATAAAGATTTAGAAATAATTCACATGTCATAGTCACTTACACAGCTTTATCCAATGTATCCATTTGGCATGTCTAGTCATTTTCCCGTCTTAGAACTAGAATCTCCGTTGCAGCCACCTCGACCTCTGTGACAGTTTGAAGCCCTGAGGGAAAATTATGCCATTGACCATTGAAGTTACAGCCATAGCCAACGCAGCATCCTGCACGATAGCCATAGTGAGAATATTGTCACAACACTTCACGTACAGTATTAGAAATTTTGAAACTAAAGTATGGATGGTTTCCACATCAGGTAATTTTTTTCTTCTTTTAAAGTTGGCAATTTGCCAGACAGATGCATAAAGGTCTTTTCTTCTGCAACATCAATGATTTTTGAAACACATTACAGGCAGTCCCTGTTATATGCAGTCCTGCTTTATATGAAACACGTTTACGCTCTTTAAAAAAATTAAAATGGTCCTTGAAAGGTTTTGTATTTGAGCTGAGTTAAAGATCCAAAGTGAAAGAAAAACATTTATTTTTATTACTACAATCCTTTTTGACATAAGCCTACTTGATCAATATCAATACTAAGCTGTAGTACAGTACATAATATGATGTTTTATTTGCTGCTATCGCAGTAGACTACAAGTCCCCTATAAGCTAGGTTTTTTATACACTATTTTGCTTTGCCGGAACACATATCTATCGCTTTTAATGGTGACTATCTGTATTAAATTATATATGTATGAAAAATTAGATAAAATCCCTATTTTCAATCTATGTCTACACATTTTTGTAAATTTTACACATAGTTCATTAATATTAAAACTTACTTTTGTTATTTTTCATGCAAACATCAGCTTCTGGTACGGGAAGGTGCTAACTTGAATATTCCTGACAAAGATGGTGACACTCCGTTACACGAAGCTCTACGTCATCACACTCTATTCCAACTTCGGCAGTTGCAAGATGTTCAAGATGTAGGAAAGGTACAGAGTACATCAATTGATATTCTTTTTGCATTTATTATTATAATCAATCATTTAAAGTAAATCTTGTAAATTTTTCCTTTCAAGTAAATTTCCATTCTCTGCCAAGTTTCAGTGAAAATCTTAGTTTCTTTGACATTGATTAGCAAAAATTGTTTCTGGCTCCTTATCATTCTTTCTGAACAAATCAATTTGATTTAATATTGTACTTTCATCATGTAATCTATTCTATTTTATTTTAGTTGCTCGTAGGCCTTGGAAGTCAAGGTGCAGACAAGAAATCTTCTGCTTCCATTGCTTGCTTTCTGGCTGGCAACGGAGCTGATTTGGCCATCAAAAATAAGAAAGGACAAACTCCATTAGATCTATGTCCTGATCCTAACCTCTGCAAAGCTCTTGCAAAGTGTCACAAAGACAAAGACACGTGAGTACTTTTAATTGTATTTATTCTGTATTTTATGTTTAATAAATTAATTTTTGACAATGAAACTAGAAAAATAAATGTTCTAGGAGTTATTAAATAAGTTGACAGAGCAGGTTTCGCGAGTTATGATATGTTAATGGGAAAGTTATTCAGAATAAAGAGGGTGAGGTTTCAAGAATGGTGGGGGGAAAACTAGAGTACTACATACATACAAAACATCTCCTGAAATCAGGAGATTTTATTAATATACAGGATATTCAAAAAGTTACATCTATATTCATTATAGATTTATTATATTGTTTTACGATAGTAACTTAGTTACTAAGATAAACTAGGTATTAGTTTTTGTGCTTAAAATGTTTCTGAACAGTATTGATGAATTGTCTAAACCTTGATGAAACATTCTCCCGCACTTTATCACATAAATAAGAATTGTTATCATTATTAATGAATGCCTGTACAATGAATAAATGAATTTATTTGATTGTTTTTGGTTTTTTGACATACCCTAAACAGAATTCTTCATCACACCCCACAAAAACAATCGGGGTCATATAAGATGACTTTTGTGGGTTTTTTAATTCTTACTCATCTTCCAATGACTCTGTTTTGAACTGATTTATCCATGTACTCACAAATAGCTGTGGTGTTGAAAATAAACTTCACTATACTCCAAATTTAGAAGGATATAATTCTACAATATTATAGATATGCATCTCCTGTTAGTCTCCTGTCAAAGCAGTAGGGTCTTCTCTCTTAAGATCGATTCACACACATCAGTCTAGTCTCAGTACCGTCACTGTCCCGTCACAGTTCAGTCTCATGTTCATCAGAGATTTATCGTCAGTTGGTTCACAGTCAGGCGAATTTCGATGTATGTTAACGGGAGGAGTTTCCATACCTCCCGAAATGATAGGAGCGATAGGAAAGTCTAGAAATACCTAGAAGCGATAGGAAAGTCTAAATAATTCAAAACTAAACATGTACGGTATTTACATTGTTATTTTATAAATTTTAGTTGGAATGAAAATATATAATGGGGTATTTTAAAATTTAATATTTTTTGTTAGTAACTAAAAATAACAAAAAATACTTACTATCTATACTCATTTCGGCACCTATCTTTTCCCAAATGTCGTTTTTTGCAGACGTGTCCATATACTTTTTTTCAGACAGATCATACAAAACTTGATGTTGGTGAACACATTCCATCTACTTTTCGTCATTCATCTTGATATTAAATAATAACATAAAAACAAAACAGAAGTCTATGAAATATTGTCAGGCGCATCCGAACAATCCTAAAATATCGGTGAGAAGAAATATAAAAATTACTGACTGACGCCGGAAGAGTGACTGATGGACCGGCGCCGGAACTGCACCTGATCAGTGTAGACATCGCAACGGGAAATCCATTTAAGAATACATTTTTAGACTGTGACGCACCTGAACTGATGTGTGTGAAGCGGCCTTTAACCCTACTCATAATTTTATACAAATAAATGTATGAAATGACAAATTTTGGTTAAAAGTCCAATTTGTAATTTGTAGGAAAGAGAAAACCACTAGAATGATACGTGTTTAACAAACCACATTATTACATTTTACTGTTTTCTTTCCTATGCATTATATATTACATAATATTGACAATTTTAAAATTGTGTTTCCTACAATTGATAGATTAGATGTATATGAAGTACTACATTACTTTATCCTTACAACTTCTTAAATATTAGTAACATTGTAGACAGCTGAATGGATCATTCTTTGTGGTATTAAATACTCTTTATGGTCTTTAGTCACCTTTACTATTTCGTATTTATACTTAATGTTAAATTTCATGTTATTTTCTTTTAAAAATAATCATTTATAAGAACACATAAAATATTTTCCTTTTTTATAAATTATCAAATAGTTATTGCGTTTTGTGAAAAATAAGAAAATTAAATTTGCAAACTTATTTTTATTAACTAAATAATTGTAACGATTTATTTAAAAAGAAAAAAGAAAGAAAGAAAGAAATGAAAACATGCTTTCTTATCAGAGGCTTAAGAAAATATACTTCTTTATAGTGATTCAATGAGTAGCATTATTTAACATTGTTTACAAATGTGCTGTGTGAGTTACTTAACAAGTTTAAAATAAATAATTTCATCAATTCTAATTTATTGCATGTATATTTGTGTTTTAGAGGTCAAATTGAGCCACGGAACACTGAAGGCGAAGCTTCTGATGATGTAGTGACACTAGAGGAATGTTTAGTTTGTTCAGACTTAAAACGAGACACTTTATTTAAACCGTGCGGCCATGTTGCTTGCTGCTCAGTATGTGCTCCACGAGTCAAGAAATGTCTTATTTGTAGAGAACAAGTCACTACACGTACTAAGGTATTGCTATAAACTGTGTACATATCTAATTAATAATTGTTGTTGGTATGAGAAGAAATATTCTGTCATTCACGAAACTTTCTATTGAAACATTTTAGGATTTATTCTATTATGGAACTTCTACTACACTAAAGGAAGCTGAATTGTTGTCATTTTCATATTCTGGTGGACTACGTTACGAATTTATACTTATTCTTAGGCGATCAATTATGAAAATACAATTTAGAAATTTTTTTTTAAATTTAAGAATTGTGATTCATGCTTTGGAGATTTTTTATCTTGTTGTTTAGAACTGAAAAATCTTTTAATCGTCATCACCTTATAATAAAGAGAAGAAAAAAACATAAAATAAAAACCACTAGCCCTCGGGTACTCTAATAGCATCAACGTTGGTCAAGAGAGACCTGATGGGAAGTTAATAGAGGGGGATCTAATCCAAGACTACATGGAAAAAAGGGTAGATTCAGCTATAGGTTCCTCGGGAATTACAAGCATGTACTCACTATACTATAGTGAGCCTCCGAGAGTTATACTCAGAGCTGAGGCAAGCCTTTTACCTGAGATTTTACAGGTCCCCCTTCATTTTCAAAATATGTATTTTATTAAAAAAGATGGAAAATATTTGAAATAATTATTACTCACATGAAAAGACAAGAAATTATATTTTTTGAAGACATTTATGTATGAAATACTTGTAAAGGGAAAGTTATGTGATAGGTTAAACAATTTATGTCTATTGTGTATCTGTTTTGAGCTCCTCAGTGCAAGTGCAGTGCTCTACAACCCAGATATGTGAACTGATTTTAATCAAATTTAATATATGGGCATATTTTGGCCTTGTCTCAGGTCTTTTTTTGATATTTTTTATAACTCAAAATTTGGGGGATAACTACCATATGGAAAAAATACAAAACTACGATTTTCTTAAAATTGGCTATAACAGTTTTTATCAAATTTTGCTCAGTTGTAGTTTCTAAGGACCCAAACAAAATGTATTGGTCTCCATCTCTCAAAAAGTGTCAGTTCAGGAGTTATCAGAACACTGATAATTTTGTTGAAAATTAAGAGATAAATTAATTTTATGTAACTTGTCAAAACTATAAATATGTAGATATATTAATGAGACTTACCGTCACAATATTCTATATACGTAGGTAGTTATATCACTACGGCCGTTTCGGCTATTCAGCCATTTTCGAGTGTTTTATATGCTGTGTTTTCCCATTGTCTTAGTTTAAAAATCACAAATCACTAACACACGACACATAACAGACACACAAGTTCTTTAAACATTTAATACACGATGCAGTAGGCCCACTGTCACAACGCATACATATATAAATATGTATTTAATTTAAAATGATAGCCTTGAAATAATTGTCTATAAAGAGTAAACAGCTTTTGAAAATATGTAGTTCATCCAAAATGCCAGTATAAGTTGAGACAATGCTGAGATTAGCTGATGAATGTATTGAAATTATTATATAGCGTATAAGGCAAGGAAATATAATTTGTAATACAAATTAAATTTTTTTAATAAACTTTGTTTTTCATGTACTGTGTATATTTTGAACCTCAGGTGTAAAGAGTAATGTTTTGTTCTGTGTGATTTTAGATAGAGGAATGTGTCGTTTGTGCCTACAAGAAAGCTAGTGTGTTGTTCAAACCTTGTTGTCACATGGTTGCTTGTGAAGGTTGCGCACCTCTCATGAAGAAATGTGTTCAATGTCGAGTTCAAATAGATAAAATGGTGCCTTTCAGCCTTTGTTGTGGCGCAGCAGGTCAGTCAAAAATATTTATTTGGTATTAGATTATTTTTGTACAGAATAAGACAAAAATTATTTTTTTACCAGTACAATTTTTTAGAAAAATATGCATTTTTTATGCATGATGAAGGAAAGTGGAATTTTTTCCAATGGGAAATGAATTTTAAAATATGTTCCTCTCGAAGATAATAAATTCTCTCATGGGCTTACCAAAGTTTACTATGGTCATGGCCACACTGAGGGTGCCTAGCTGGATCCACCTTTTTTCATGTAGTCTTGGGCTAGAGCCCTCTCTTTAATCTTTTCTATCAGGTCTCTCCTGACCAACTCTTGTTGTCTTCTAATCTTGACGCTATTGGAGTATTCAAGAGCTAGGAATCTTTATTTTATCTTATTTACTCTTTATATAAATATATATATATACACAAGGTGATGATGACCAAGAGCTTTTTCACCTTTTAAAATACAAAAAATAATAGTCACTGAAATACCTTAGTAACAGAAAACTTAAAGTTTATCCTTATTTATTAGAAAATGTATGAGATAGGAAGAAAATCTATCTTACATTTTGCATGGTTGTTTCCGTTTGTGACACCTTGAGGATTTAAACTCATAACAATCCCATCGTATGAACCTTGAAATAAAATCATAAACTATACAATTAGTTTTAACAAATTTTCTAATCTTTATGTCTAAATCTTTGCTTATCATGATAATAATATACATCATGTTTCAGAATTAAATAAAATCCCTGTAACTTTAAATTTGGGAGTACCTATTACAAAAATAATTACAAAATTATTTTTCTAAAAGGTGTAAATTAGGTCTGCCAATTTCAATCAAATGTTGCCGAAATATGGAGATTAATAACATAATCAATTCAAAAGTAATACATAAACTTCGAATAATGTCATTGATACTTGATTATAGTTAGTTACAAAGGTAATGTAAGGTAAGTTTCCAATACTTGAGAAGCAATAGAGGCTCATTTAAATATGAAGTGTTTAAAGTAAGTACCATTGCTAAATATGGCCGCTAGAGAGCTTTAGTTGTCTCAGTGCACATGCATGCCGAACTCTTTCAAATATTAGCTAACTAAAGATACCATTATGCAAGAAGCAGTTGTTGCTTACGATTTGATTTAGACGATTAAAATAATTTAAAACAAATATAGACATGCCGACTGTGAAGTAGAAAGTATTATCCATTTTCTGAATGCAATAAATGTGAAAATCAGAGATTCATAACACATTAGTAAAGTTTACGCTGAAATGGTGAGAAAATGGGTAAAACAGTATAACAAAGGGTACGAAAACATGCATGATAAGAAAGAGAGTGGGCAACCTAATGATGATTTGGTACAAGCCTGTTGTAAATAAAAATCTTTGGAGAACAGATATTTCATGATTTTGTTACTTTCTACAGATTTTAAGAACTTTTCTCTATGAAATTACTTCACATTGTTTGTTATACACTTATCATGAAATATAAAAACAAGCATCTTGGCAGTGCTCTTACTTTTTTCACATGATACAGAGATAAAAATTATGATTTTTGAAGCCCTATCGTTACTGATGTTGAGATTTGGTTGTCCCACAGTACACAGGATTTTAAAAAAATAATACATGGAGCACACCACATCTCTGAAAAAACAGGAATTTAATTAAACAATTCCTACCCGAATGACATGTTTTTTGGGGCAGTAAAAGAGTTTTGCTAATTGATTTGTTGTCATGAGGTACAACAATAAATGCTGCAATATTGTGAAGTCTTAATTGAGTCCTGCAATTTTTAAAACTAAAGAAAAGATATGTTTTGTTGTGATGTTATATTGCTTCACTGTTACGGTTGTCATACCATGCTCCTAAAACCCAAGAGCTGATCACATTATTTGGCTGGTAGCAAATGATCTCCCCCCCCCCCCCCTACAGCTCAGACCTAGCGACATATGATTTTCATTTGTTCCTGCATTTGAAACGGTTTAGAAAGAGATTTAAGGTATGGACTTTCTTTTAACAATAAATTCATTTAAAATATTTTGTTAGTATTTTTTAATATCCCAATGGAGTTTACTTTCCAAATATCCCTCTACGAATGACTTCTGGACTCACTAAGGCCGAGTTAAGATATGACCAAAGGAAGTGTAGGTTCAGTACTGTACTTCAAAATGTTTGATTTATCTGAAAGGGCAACAGAGTTACATGATTTCTATAGAGTTACTGATATAAAATGGAGGCTTCATCTGGGAAGACAGTATCATTTATTTTCATTTTATCAAATATCAAAATATTTAAAATATATGTTTTTTCATATAATATACGAGTGAGAAATTGGATGAATCTGGTAATAGATGGAAATTAATTGCTTATGAAATATTTAATATTTTTATGAAAATTTTGTTACAGGAAGTGCTGCTGAAACGCCTGCTGATCCTGTGGAAGAAAATAATATTGCGCCTCTAAATATTGGTAAATATCTTAAACCTTATGATTTTGTTCAGGCATTTTTTTTTTTTTTATATATATTAAGAATCTTTCTGTAATTTCGTATTGGTAATACTTTTCACAACTCTGAAATATATAACAGCTGATTTTCTCATATTAATCTGGGGTTAGATTATCCTCAATTACTCTCAAGGACTCACTTATACTGAGTACAAGTGTCACAATCCCTGTTTCATCTCTATTTTGTGTTGTTGTTTTTGGTACTTACGTATTAACGCCACCGCAGCAGAAGTTGCACTAATGCGCATGCACCAATAAAGAGCAAACTGGTTTAAGGGAAGCAGAATTCTATTTTTTTCAGCTTTGAGATTCATATACTTTCATTTTATGATTTGCCGCAAAAATTTTACGCGTAGATTGGCGGCACTTTACTTTTAAAGCTCATGTTTATCCATGATCTAATTTCAAATTATTAACTTCAATAAACTTACGAAAGGTTTGGCCAGGTGATTATATATAAGGATGGCCAGGTAGCTATATATATATATATATATATATATATATATAGCTACCTGGCCAAACCTGTCGTGATATATAATTATATCGCAAAGTAAGCAAATATTGGCGCATGCGCATTAGCAACTTCTGCTGCGGTGGCGTTAATACGTAAGTACCTTGTTTTTTTATATAAAGTGGTGATGACTGAGAGGTTTTTCACTTTTAAACAACTAGAAAAAAGTTTGCTCAATTAGCCATTAACACCATGCTTTGATGTGAAGAACAATAAGACTTTGGTTAGCACTTTTTTTGGTTATTTTGCAATTGTTTATGACTATATATATATAGCGAGGAGCGCGAAAGAGAGAGAGAGAGAATTTGTCAATTTACTTTTGGAGAACAGTGTGGCCTTTAATGTGCCAGTTGTTGAAACCAGATTTTTTAAAATTTTGTATGATGAGAAAAATGAGGCTATAGGCCTAAATTAGACAAGTAATTTTTTTTCGACATTAAGGGTTTAAGCTATTACTCAAGCTGAAACTAAGTAACAAACCTAAATAGTTTAAAATTTTAGGTTAACTTTTATACATTGGATTTTCAGATTGTGAATTGCAGAGAATAACTCTATGCAAATAACATGGAATTGGTATTACTTAAAATATATGTAAAATTTAGGAATACCAACATTACCAAGTACGAATTATGTATATAAATGTTATATAAATATGTATTAAATTAATTATTACTATCTGCGGAAAAGGCTTCTCTTTTACAGCCTTACTTATTAGATTAAAGTATCTAAAAATAATATTTAGACACAAAAATGGAGGTATGAAGATGTTTGAAAAAGTTTTGGTAAATTAGTTTATCCGTAATTTAATCTATGCTTTATTTACAGTTCCACCTACAGTAGAGCCACCTATTGTTTTAACTGGAACTTTGATGAACAACGGCAGTCGAGATCCTTCAAGCAATGACATTCAGAAACTTCAACAACAACTGCAAGACATCAAAGAACAGGTTTGTCATCACCTCATTATTTTATCACTGAAATTTAGAGAAACTACTGTGATGCCAAATTTACTGTTCTACAAATTTCCTACTATATACCACATAATTACTTTCATAAATTTAAATACAAAAGCAATCCTTTTTAGTTCTGAAATCAAAAAGGTATATTTGAGAAAATCAAACTACATTATACTTTCAACTATCCGGCTTAATGTGGCAGTTGATACCATCACACAGGAAAACAGTGCGGTGTATGATATCTCTGCAATATACACACCCAGATTAAGGAATCTTCTGTATCCTGTATAAGTATGATTCAAAATAACCATGTGCTAACGGAAATACAGTTAGATAATAAATTAACCTCTTCATGCCTTGTCAACCATAGATTAATCTTTTTAATAAGCCTGGCTGTTCATCTATACTTATGATAGTTTCCCCATCTTCTCTATCATTTTTGGAGGGTAAGGTTAGGTTGTCTTATAATCTGGGCTCATGTCTTGATTGAACTAGATTTTATTATTCGTTATCTCAAAAAAAAAAAAAAAAATCGAGAAGGTAACTGTTAAAAAGAGCAAATGACTACATATTATACTAACATGGAAGTTCATATATGCGAAAATTATCTTCAGTGATTTTGATGAAATGTGAAAGTGGATAATTAAAACCAATTTACTGAAACAAATTTAAATACAATTACAGTCTGGTGGTGGATAAGTTTTATTTTCATATTTTTTAAATTATGTTTTTAAGATTTGATAATGGTATTTTGAAGGTAAATAAGCTGGTTATGCTAGAAATATATGTATAAAAAACCAGTGACTAATTTTAATAATTAGACACATACTCCCATAAGATTAAATATCAATGGCATAGCATGCTACAATGTGAGGCTATTTGTGGGTTCAGTTAAGAATCCATTAGTGTGGGAGGAGTTGCAGTATGCAATAAAAGTATTCTGTCATTAACCCTTTGCGATCGGAAGGCCAGTAGGAGTGGCCACAACGCAGTCAGCAGCCACTCGGCATTCTTTCCGCATAAATTGGTTCCGGCGGTCGGACGGCCAGCTCTACTGGCCACGCTCCACTTTGCGTCAACTCGGCATTCATAATGTTGGCTTCCTACCGGCAACTCGGAATTGTTTTCACTGAAAACCCCTGCAATGTTAGCATAGGGGATTTAAATTGTAATAAATCAATTGTAATTTTAGACTGCTGTGATATTGAATTATGACAAACATTTGTTTGAAAATTGAAAGTGAAATTAATTACTTATTTACTAAACGTGTAAAACGTACATCTATTTGTCACTCATACAAACGATAAGTCAGTATTGTGTTTTAATCTTCTTTAATTTTTTTCACTGAGTGATATTTTTCGAAACATTCACCCATAAGAAGTTCAAGATTTTTTAAACTAGTTTTACAAAAATCCTTTCTTCTTTTTCTTTCCTCCTAGTAGCCTACTTTGTTTTACCTTAGTTTATACCACAATTTTTACGATATAATGTTGCAAACCTGCTGATCATTTAGTTCAATAATTCCTCACAAGTTTGCAGCACTCTACAGACATCATACCATAGTTTGAATATTACAAACGATAACATACAATGTTGGCCAGTCCTGCTGGACGCCCGAGTGTTCGTTGGATTTCATGTTGGCCAGCACCGCTGGCCGTCCGATCGCAAAGGACAACTGCTGTGGAAAAAATCCGACTTGGCATGCGAATGGCGGCGGCCAGTAGAGCTGGCCGCGCGATCGCTGAGGAATAGCAGCAAATATCCATTCCGATTGCAAAGGGTTAAAGTTAGCTAAACTGAGCTGTTAGATGGTAGTAACTTCAAACCATAGCTACTTAATCAAATCATATTTGTATTTGGCTTATCTATTTAGTATGTAAAGTCAACGCATATATATAACTTGAAACTGTAAATTGTATTTTCATTTAATTAATTTTCAGACAATGTGTCCAGTATGTTTGGATCGTCTAAAGAATATGATCTTCCTATGTGGGCATGGAACTTGCCAGATGTGCGGAGACCGTATGTCTGAATGTCCTATTTGTCGGAAAGCTGTTGAAAAAAGAATTCTACTCTATTAGTATATAGTAAGCACAAAATGGAAGTCCTGTTGTAAAGGCGTTACATATTTCAGTTTCTTTATCATTTTTTATTTAATTAAGATTACATAAATATTTTATGAAAGTTTCAAAAATCTATGAACAAGGCTCAAAGATTTGTTACATAGAATAGCTTAATCATAAAAATGGCTGTTGAAGAACCTTATTCTTCCTGATTCCTAATTTGGATCATGATCATGTTTTTGTGATTAAAACTTATCTTTAATTTGATTTTTTATTATTTAAGGTAAAGCAGAGATAATATAAGCGTACATGATGAATCAATGTGGTCATTAATAAATGTGAATAATTAATTATTGTATTTTTTATATTGAGTTAGGGTGACCATATGCCCCATGTTATTAAGGCCGCTTTGTAATTCTGATTCAGTTTTGCAGTGGAATCCGTGACTTCCTTTAAAGGTATTAGGCTATGTTTTGCATTTAGTTCGGTGACTTCAGAAACTAGTGCGCAGTATATTTCTCCAGAGTTTCCTCCCACTTATTTGTTATTTCATAATAAGTATTACTAGGAGTTAAATTTTCAAAACTTTTATTTTCATCATGCAAACATATTTTTTCTATCTTTGGACATTTTTTCAGATCTATGTTTGTTTTTTAAATTCACATATTGTTTTTCAATGTTGATTTTAACTTCGTACAAAATTAATTTCCATTTGAAATTTTATTTCACTAAGCCTGATTATTCCTCTTGCTCTGTTTTGTTCAGCTTATCAAAAGGTGTTTCAGGCTCATACATGACCTCAAGACTGTTTCTAAGAAAATGTTGTTGTTTGTATTTAGTCCTCAGATAAAATGAATGATAAAATACTCTATTTATAGCTATACAAAATTTAATTAACACAAAATATAACTAAAAATTTTGTTATACTACACTTACACACAAACAAAAACTCTTGTCCTCTAAGTACATTTATATTTAATATTCAAATTAACTAATTGCCAAGGCAATGTAATAAACAAATCTAGTTAAAACAATTCCCTCTGTAATGCCTGACAGAGATATAGTCCCGTAACTATTTTCACTTTGCAAATAATTTAAAAATATTTCTCTTTTCAATTCCAAGTTAAATCATTTCACTCTTAAAAGACCATTTTAGTGTTGTCTTGGTTATTATAGTAGGACATCTTCAACTTCATTGAAATTGCAAAGTGAACAGTTATAATTTTGATTTTTAGCTGAAGTTTATAATTTAGATAAAGTAATTCCCTTACATTTAAATTTCCATCTATTTGAAAATTACTTAAAAAAAAATCCTTATTACTTAAAATGCAAATAAAGATCAATCATGCGGCGAGTGCTTTGTAGCTATTTGAGTATTAGCATCGCTTTATATTATTTTTTATTAATGATTTGAAAAGCTGATCTTTCCACTCTGACCTAGGATCCATAGATAATATTATGGAGTGTGTCTCCACTAACAAATGACATTTCCTATACCATGTAAAATTAGTTCTAATAATTTTCCTTCCTAAGATATTAGGTTATTGTTTTGAAACATTTTAAACACACCTAATATAATGTAATTTCAAAGTAAAACAATACAATTTTTCGTGCCTTGTTTCTATATACAACACATAGCCGGGTGCATTTTGTAGTAAACCTAGAATTTGTTTAATGAAAACACATAGCAGCTGTTTGACAAGTAGGCTATAATATTCTTGCTTGCCCAAACCTGCACAAAATAGATTGAGAAACCTCCGTTTCAAACAAACAAACAGCCGTCACCAAGTATCTCGTGAAGGGTGTTCATACACAATGCCTTAAACCTGATACCAAAACACTCAATGAAAGAAGTAATTGATAGGAAGTGAGAAAGACGATATAGCACAAGTTCTATCTTTGTTGTTTCTTCTCTTTTCCAGTCATTCTACAATAATTACTAATGACATTTTCCAGTGACTGATACTTATCATTCAATATTACGCTGTCTGAAAACTTTGCCCCTGAACCAAGCTAAATATTAGAATTGTATAAATTAAGAATTTTGAAAATATTCAAATTTTTAATTCTTAGAAGTATATTTTAGAAAATATATATATATATATATATATATTTTGGATAAAAGGCAATGTGCAACTTTCACATAATGAAAATTTCAAATTTTTTATTTCAATTATAAAAGTTGATCAACAAATTTCTTGCTTTGTACTATATGGAATGAGTTGTTTTTAAAAATTTGTTTTCACTTACATTTTAGAAACAAATATACTTACAATAACCAATATTTCAGTGCATATTATGCTGTTTTCATACATGCAGTTTTGGAATCTAGCATCATTGCCTTTACTTTGTCATACCACCCTTTAATAAATGGTTTAAGAAACAGTTTAAACATACGTTTTGAAGTTTTAAAATATTGATTTTAATTGCTTCCATTTTTAGTCTTTTCGAATTACTGTTTAATCAACACACCTTTTTATATACTTCGTCAAAAGTAGTTCTATTGTGTAACTGCTACAGATTTTTCACCTCAAGATGAGACATCTTCAGGGATAATAAATGGGAATACTTTATACACACACACTACATTTTACACACATTTACAATTTTAAAATATATTATTGTACTAAAATTATAATACAAATTAAAACTTTTAGATTTGGATTGTGGCCATAAACTTAGTCTAGTATTAATAGAAATGAATTGTTACAGCCACAACCCAAATATAAAAAAGTTAATGTTTTTGATGTGTACTATAATTTTAATACAATAACATATTTTAAAATGGTAAATGTATATAAAATTTAGTGTGTGTAAATAAAATTCTCATACTATTCCTGAAGATGTCACATGTTAAAGGATATAAAAAAGTATGTTGATATATATTGATTTTAGGTCACCTCTTTCTTGTGTCTTTAGCCTTAGTTTTTTTTTTTTTTTTTAATATGTTACTTATTAATACTTCAAATAGTATATGTGTAAGATCGTTTTCCTTGCATTTTAAATTATATATATATATATATAATCTTAATTGATTTATGTCTATTCAATTTTAACATAAAATATCATTATATCCTTGTTTGTATTACTCTAATAAGTTTTTTTATTCTAATGATTGTTTTAACCAATAAATCTGTGTTTTATGGTGAAATCATAGTTTTTTCATTGTATAAGTTTTGTGAGCATTAAATAAAATTCAACCATTGTTATTGATAAAATGGTTTTTTATATTTATTTCCTTTTACCTTGTTTCTTAGTCAACTTTGTGAGTGCAGTTTAGATTGTCAAAGTAAGGAACACATTTATAATATTTGAGGTTATGTTTTCTTTAAGAGAGATGTTGACTCCTCGACTGCTTTGGGTCCACCCTCCCACCCTACTAAGAACACTTTCTTATATAGCCAAAAGACAAGTGGACGCTCTACAGTCAACTTTGTGAACTAACTTCCCCCTCTACCTTTCATTTAGATTGTCACAGTAAGAAACTAATTTATAATATTTGAGGTTATGTTTTCTTTAAGAGAGATGTTGACTCCTCGACTGCTTTGGGCCCACCCTCCCACCCTACAAAGAACACTTTCTTATATAGCCAAAAGACAAGTGGACGCTCTACAGTCAACTTTGTGAACTAACTTCCCCCTCTACCTTTCATTTGAATTGTCAGAGTAAGAAACTAATTTCAACTATTTGAGGTTATGTTTTCTTTAAGAGAGATGTTGACTCCTCGACTGCTTTGGGAAGACAAAGAACACTTTCTTATATAGCCAAAAGACAAGTGGACGCTCTACAGTCAACTTTGTGAACTAACTTCCCCCTCTACCTTTCATTTAGATTGTCACAGTAAGAAACTAATTTATAATATTTGAGGTTATGTTTTCTTTAAGAGAGATGTTGACTCCTCGACTGCTTTGGGCCCACCCTCCCACCCTACAAAGAACACTTTCTTATATAGCCAAAAGACAAGTGGACGCTCTACAGTCAACTTTGTGAACTAACTTCCCCCTCTACCTTTCATTTGAATTGTCAGAGTAAGAAACTAATTTCAACTATTTGAGGTTATGTTTTCTTTAAGAGAGATGTTGACTCCTCGACTGCTTTGGGCCCACCCTCCCACCCTACAAAGAACACTTTCTTATATAGCCAAAAGACAAGTGGACGCTCTACAGTCAACTTTGTGAACTAACTTCCCCCACTACCTTTCATTTGAATTGTCACAGTAAGAAACTAATTTGAGGTTATGTTTTCTTTAAGAGAGATGTTCTCTCCTCGAATGCTTTGGGTACAAAGACACTTTCTTATATAGCCAAAGATACTAGTGGACACTCTACAGTTCACTTTGTGAACTAATTTCCCCCTCCACATTTCATTTAGATTGTCACAGTAAGAAACAAATTTATAATATTTGAGGTTATGTTTTCTTTAAGAGAAATTAAACTAGTAGACGCTCTAAAATATCAAATTTTTATGTAACCAAATATATATATAAATATAAATATATATATATATATATATATTTATATATATATATATATATATATGTATTTGTAAGTATTATTACATCAACAAGTCAGGTACTGTTCCAGAGTGATTAAATTACCAACCAAATTAATTATTTGTACACAATAATTCATGTAATAGGGTCATTCATAATACTGTAGCAAACTAACCTAAAAATCAAGACCTCACCTGATTATGCGCCTAACATTCAAGATAATGGAAATTTTTAATTTCTAATACCACATCTGTATTCAGTAGTAATTTCTCCTTCTTGTGGAATACATAAATATACAATATTCGATAATAAGTAAACTAACCTGAAAATCTAGGCTAACAAAACTGTTTTGAGAAAAATGCTCATAACTCGGAAGTTAATGAAGATTTTGAAATTCTGATACCATATCTGTATTTCAAATTCAGCTTCTTTCCATGTACATTAATATTCAAAACTCATTTTTCAGCAGGGTAGCCTACATTATAATATTAGTTTTATATATCACAATAATTATAAAATAGTATTATGTGTTCCCTATTATAATACATCTATGCTAAATCCTAAATAACAGTCTTTGGTTTACAATTATGTTTTCTATGCAGTGCAATATAATAAAAGAAAATTACAACATTTTAAGAAAAGAAAAAATGTTTCAAATAGTGATAAGGTTTTACACTTTTGTGAATAAAAACAAACAAAATTATTTACAACAAATCTATCGTTTATATTATATTTACAAAGATATACAATTAAATAAATAAAGTGTGTTGGTAATAAATTTATTACGTTCTATCGTTTTTATTATATTTCAAGAGAAGACAAATGATTTTGATGAAAAGAAAAATCTATATCAGTATATTTTGGTTAATATTTTACATTCCTAGAATCAAAATCAAGAAGGAAATAAAATGGAAAATCATCATGATATGTAACACTGAGGAGAATCAGGGTACTTAACCTAGCTCCATCATACTATGTAATACAAGCAGATCGTCTAAATGTAATGCCTAAAAATTGGTTTCTTGAGTCATGTAAGAAATGATAAATGGTATTTGTAGATCCAGTTAGGTATCACTACTTTCTAGGCTCTAAATGGCCTTGTAGATATGTATATATTACAAAATTTCTACTCACTTTGCTTTATATATCATATTATGTTGGAAGGTCAGGTTTCGTAATTACATTTTTGAAAATAACTTTGTTATTTCATACTAAAGATATGGGGTTGGTACCATTACATACACAGATGAAATTTTAACATTTTTATCTACTTGTGATACAAATGGGATTTGAACATGTAATGCCCCACCAGGTTGCTCACTACCCCTACTCATTAACCCTTAATAACAATGTAGTCTTAACCTCAGTAATTGGAAACAAAGCAGATTTAATAAAATAGAGTTATAAAACTAACATGGGGTGCAGTGTGCCTAATAGGAAACCAAAAGCATCTGGTTTTATTTGATATCAAACCAACGCAATACCTTGGAACTGTGCTAGTTTCCCTGAGAATACATGACTTAGGCAATGTGACAAGGGTTCCTCTGTTCTAAATTAATATTCAATGAAATTAAGGCTTTCCATAGGATTTGTCGCCATCTTCAGGTGTGGCCCAATGAAAACAAAACTAGTTGCAGAACAGGGCTTGAGGCGTTTTTGCCAGTGATAACCATGACTGTCACGTCAGTTGGTAAGTTGCCTATTCAAAACTCTTAACCCTTTGCGCTCGGTAACCATTACTATAAGTTGAACGCACAGATCGAGTGGCCAGCACTGCTGGCCGCAGCCATTTACGCTTCAAGTCAGAATTAATTACTTGCGTAGGCACGCGTAGCTCGGATGGCCAACAGTGCTGGCCAACATGAAATTACTCGAACGCTCGGGAGGCCACTAGTGCTGGCCACGAAAATAAACAGCATTTTAAAAATATATTTTTTTAATTGCAGCTATATACACATAATAGGTACAGTGTCTGGTATGTGCTGCAACCTATGAAGTGGAAAGTGATCTAAATAAACATGTAAAAAGAGCGCCAAATAAAGATCACATGTTTCTGTTTGAGCATCGCCGTCGTGAGGTTATTTGTTGGTCTCAATTGAGTTCTATTGTGTAGTTATATCAGTTAAATAGATTGTGGTTTTGTTATTAGTATAAATATATTGTTGAAGAATTGAAGTTGGTTGTTTTTGTGCATAGTGTATATATATATATATATATCAGTTATTTAAATATGTAAGTAAAGATTTGTTATTGTAAATATTATAACCTAAACATGAATAGCAATTTTGACCTACCATATGATACTGTGAGAGAGCTATTGTGTGCATCAGACAGTGATGAAGATATTTATGTCAATAATGTTAATAGTACTCTTAGTATTAGTTCTGAGCATGATAGTGATGTACAATCATATATATCTGAGATGTTTGAAAATGCAACTCAAGACGAAACTGCTGAAGATGAAGTGGAGCAAGTAGAGACAATCAACGGTAACATCAATGATTGTAGTTCTGATTGGAGAGAATGGAAGAAAGGCGATCAAAACTTCCATAAGTATACATGGTCACAAGTAAGTCAATTTAAGCCACCAATTGATGAAATTCCACAAACCCCTTTACAATTCTTTCAATTATTCTTCACTGATACTTTATTGACTGAAATAACCAATGAAACCAATAGGTATGCTCGTGAAAAAATACAAAAAAATACACCCCTTCCAAAAAAATCAATGTGGTGGTCTTGGGTAGACGTCAGTGTAGAAGAGTTGAAAGCATTTAAGGGAACAATTATAAACATGGGGATGAACGAAAAACCTGAAATAGACGACTACTTCTCAACAAATTGGATCGATCAACAACCTTTTTTTAAGGACATTTTTAGTAAAGAGAGGTTTTCCCAAATATTTTGGAACCTTCATGTTGGTCCACCCCCTTCTGGACCAATACACGGCACACTAACTCGGTCTGGAAAAGTTCGGAATGTTGTCCTCTATCTCGACAATAAATTCAGGGAACATTATATTCCTGACAAACACGTAAGTGTAGATGAGAGCACAGTGGGATTCAAGGGGAAAATCCAGTTCAAAGTCTACAACAAAGACAAGCCAATAAGATGGGGCATAAAAATCTTTGTGTTGAGTGAAGCAAAATCTGGATACATTTGTGCGATTGAACTCTATTTTGGTAAAACAACCACTGACCGTATGGACAGACCTGATTTGGGCTCCACTAGTCGTGTAGTACTTCATCTTGTAGAAAAGCTCAAAGACGCCTATGGAGATATTAAAGGGCTCCATGTGTTTACCGACAGGTTTTACACAAATTTGGACCTGGCGAAAGCACACCTAAACTGGTAAGTTCATATAACTGGGACCATAATGCTAACCAGGAAAGGGCTCCCTGACCATGTAAGGCCACAAAGAAAAAACACAAATCTAAAGATTAATAAGCCTAAATTGAAAAAGGCGATATTAAAACGTATAGAAAAAATGATGAGGTATCCCTGTTGTTGTGGAAAGATACCAACTTAGTAGCAATGCTAAGTACTCTATATGCTGATGGATCCACAAAAACGATTAGACGTATACAAAAGGGGGCTAAGGAAGATGAGGTAAAAAAGCCTAAGGTGGTCTGCAAATATAATAAATTCATGGGTGGCGTGGATGTGGCTGATCAATATATATCTAGCTATTCTTTCACGAGAAAATCCATCAAATGGTGGAGAAAAGTCTTTTTTTGGCTACTAGAAACTGCCATGGTGAACGCATTTCTTTTGTTCAATAAGGTTACCAACCAAAAACAATTACGTCAAAGAGAATTCAGAAAAATTTTAGTGAAGCAACTCGTTGGAAATATACGAAATTCTAGAAAAAGAGGACGGCAACCAGATATAGTAGAAGAAGAAAGACTCAATGGCAAATTACATTTGCCATACCCTCTTGAAGACAGAAAAACGAAAGATTGTGCTGTGTGCAGCGATCATAGGCCTGGACAGCAAAGAAAAAGAAGCAAATTCTATTGTAAAACCTGTTCAGCCAATCCAGGACTACATATTGGTATGTGCTTTGAATTATATCACTCGAAAAAAAACTTTAAAAACTAAAAAAGTAGTTTGTGACTCACATTGTAGCAACAGTTTATGCAATTTTGTTTTTATAATAAAAGTATATCAAATATTTTTTTTTAATATAAAAACTGCAAAAATGTGTTTAAGTTCATTTATTAAAACTATATAGAAATAAAATATGCTTTCGTTTGTCATTCTTTCATCCTATGTACCAATTGTGGTGAATGGTCTAAAATTAATTCCGAGCTGGTGCGACAGAACAGTCAATATGGCTGCGGACCTAGCCAGAAAAGTTATGTGGCCAGCACTGCTGGCCACCCGAGCTGTGCGCACGGCGACATCGTAAACAATGGCGGGTAAACTCAGATAACTATTTGGCCAGCAGTGCTGGCCAGACGAGTGCAAAGGG
Organism: Aphrophora alni; assembly: GCA_963513935.1. Lineage (NCBI taxonomy): Eukaryota > Metazoa > Arthropoda > Insecta > Hemiptera > Aphrophoridae > Aphrophora > Aphrophora alni. The sequence goes on along the minus strand of OY740771.1, from coordinate 111,882,907 downwards.
TTAAGATTCAATGCTAAGATGTGCTAAAACTTTTCAATAATACTTAACTAATATTTTAATTTATTTAAACCTTAATAATTAAATTATGTTTCTATAAATTCTGGCAGGGTCATCCAGACCTTTTTAAAATTAACTTATGATATTCATTTAATGAACTTATAATCTTTAACAAACTATGCAATTCATTGAATATGATTTGTTTTATTACTATTAAATTTTAAGACCTTTTCTACCGCAGGGCTAAATGCGGATCTAAAGAAACTTATCCATCAGATTGAACTGCTCTCTGACCGCTCGGGCACCATAACAATGTTTAAAATGACCACCATATTGACATTTTCAATACGATTTTTTTTAAATGTCAAAGTTCTATGTGAGCATACTCCTATAGCAAATTTCATGTTCCTATCTTAGTTTTTGTAGCTGCTACGGTATCATTTTTTGTACAGAAAAAAATAACAACGAATGGACGGCATGTTAAAATCACTTTTCAATTTCCTGAGGCCATAAAACGTGAAGATGAGTCAAAAAATGGAGGTAGAATGTTTTTCCAATTATCAAAATTACTCCACAATTTGCATACAGGATAAGTAAAAAGAAAAAGAAAAATTATAAATAAATAATGTGATAGATCGAGGAACCCTGATGGACTAAATTGTGATTCCGTAGTAAGTTGTCAATGTATTACAGTCTTCACAACAATTTCAAGGTGATGAAACATTTGATAACTTGTATTCAATCAATGGACTTATGGACCAGTAATTTATTACTTTCCATGTCTTTGAATTCATCTGGTGTAGTTTGGTTTAGTTCGCAATAAAAAGATTATAAATCAATTTGGTTTCATTAAACTAAAAGCTTGATATGTAATGGTTTTGTAAACTTCGATAGATCTTTGGATATTTCACTCGACATTTAGTCCTACTGGGTCTAATTAAAATAATTAAATGACACCATTAAATAATTAATTATTTACCTCCATAGTTAATCAAGAAGTAAAAAATAGAATAGGTATATTAACAATAGAAAAGATAAAGATGATATCTTCCTAAATATTTTAATATTTATACCTCTCAGAGGCTCACTATATCAAGTAAGGGAGTGGCAATCCCGAGAGACCCTAGCCGATCTACACCTTTTTTATGTAGTCTTGAGTTAGTTCCCTCTCCTATCAGGTGTATCTTGAGCATCCCTTCCGTACCTGGCGCTATTGGACTATTCGTGGACCAGGGGTCTGTATTTTATCTTCTGAGTGTTACAAGAGATGATGACAGAGGTTTTTCGCCTTTAAACATCAAAGAAAAATATATATTCATCAAAACCATTTGTCTTATTCCTCATTACATTAAGGCTAATAGTTTGGTCTTGGAAAATAAGCTTTTATGTTCAACTTTATTTGATGAGGCAATTGACTGATTTTGATGAAACAAAATATTCCGTAAGATTTACTCAGCATTTTTGTTATTAGTTACAGATAAAGTAATAGGCTATAATGAAAACTTTTATACTTAAAAAAAAAAAAAAAAAAAAAAAATGTAAGATATAAAAATACAAAAAAAAATTAGCAAAGGAAAACTGTACAAAACCCTGGTTTTGGTGATACTTGGTCATCTTTCTGGATATATTCTTTTTCTTAAAAAAATTATTTCTTAGATAAAAAGCTTATTTTCTTGCCCTGTTTAAAAGAACAAAAGAGATAACACTCTATTCAATGCCCTTAAATGTAATGAAACAAAAAAAATTTTCTATACTTAATAAATAATGTTTGTGCAAAGAAAAAAAAAATTTACGAAGTTATGTTAGAGTTTACAAAAAAAAATAATAATAATAAAAAGTTGCAACCAAGATATATTGCAATATTTTAGAATAAACATTACTTTCCATGAAATTACAAGGTATAATATAAAAACATCACACATTTATGTTCATTCCACTTAGTTGCTAGAGTTTATAGTCTTAATGTTGTATTTGATTAATTCTATCCTCATAATTTAATAAATAAATAAAAAAATAATTGATATGATCAGCACACAACTTTCATTGGGAAAAATCAAAGTATAATTAAAAATTAATGTTTTAAAACACTCAATTATTATCAGTTTGATAAAAATAAAGCAACAAAAATGTTTTTAATGGTGGCTTTGTTTTTGAGGATTTGCGAATCAAGTAGAATAAATCCAGCTTAAATGAACTAATGAGAATGAGGTTAGATGTGAAACGAGAAAAAATTTTAATTATTTTTTTACAAATGTAAAAACCATAAGAATTTTGTACACAACAGTGTCTGATAATTTAAGATTCGTTGTATTGTTACTAATTGTAACTTTGATTTTTTCCTGAGGGAATGATGGGTGCACAAACAATAAAATAATATACACACATTATACAAACATTCTCAATCATTTGGTCAAAAACACACAAGTAAAATATATTTAGGTATTTTTAATACTTGTTGAGCAGAAAGTTGTCGCATTCCAAAATCAAGTTTTCGCTCGGTACTCTGGTGTCAACAACTCGACCCTAGTGAAACACATATTTAAATAAAACCTTTACTCGTTTCACATCATGAAGTCGTCTTAAGCATATCGTAATTGAAATAACGATTTTATTGACAATAAAAGGTTTATTTTATTTTTAATATTACCAAACCACAAAAATTTCTTTTATAGTTTAGCACACGGGTTTGGGGTGTGAATCTTCATATTTCACGCAAATTGTATTGTAATTGGTGAAACCAATTTTGAAAAAATATAACAGCATAGAATTTCGTTTCTTTACCGATAATTCTCAAATTTATATATTAAGAAAAGATGGCAAGAACTATATTTTATTTGGATATTTAGGAAATACAGTTTAATGAAAATCAAACAGATTTTAAGATAACTCTATTTTTTGTTTTATTATGAAGGGATCACTCTTTTTTTTTAATTATGGGAATTGTACAGTATGTCTCATATAAAATACCAATTAAGAAAACATATCCACGGGTTGCACATATTCACTGGCTAGCCTCTGTTGCCTACACAGCAGTGTATCTGATCTTTGAATGTGAATGTCTCGATAGCAAAAGGACTAAGAGTCCTTCAAGATAGCCTTGTCAAGGAGAAGTTCATTGTAGATTACGAGTCTTCCTGGGGATGTTTAGCGATATAAAACCATCTTATTATCCGATTAGGAGCTCTTGTGGCTAAAATGCTAAAATCTGCACAACTGAAAAAGAAAAGTGGCATGCCTATAACAATTCTTCAAGCTTCCTGCTTAAAATGTAGTTGACTTTGAATTAATATGTCATTTAACACACATCAGTTGAATGTTGTGTAAGTGGGGTGTGTAACATTTTGTTTTGCCAATTCATGTGTGCCGTATTCTCGGAATGAAATGGTGTGTATAATACAACCTTTTACAATTTTACTGGTTACTTTAAAGAGACAAATTCCTGGATAATAAAATATCTTTCAAGGGAAGTGTTAATAAACTGATATCGGACTCTGGAAGTGGTTACAGATATTAAACAGAAAATTATAGCTAACCCAAAAAAATCTGTCAGGAAATTGTCCCAACAAACTGGAGTTAAATGTACATCTTGTGATATCAGTTCCTGTATTTAAAACATTACTGCATATCTCGTAAATTAGTTTCTTATAAACATTTTTAATTGGGAACTCAATCTGACTCTCTATATCATGAGTGAAGAGAGCGAGCTAGTTTAATTGCTATCATACTACTGAAAATACTCACACTTTTAATAGAAAAATTGGTGTGCAGTTTCTACTACTAAAATTATACTCCAATTCTTTGAAACAACTGAAAATGGAAATCTTCGTTCAAATTTTTTAAAACTAATACCCCCAACGAACAGAAAATGAATTGGAAGAAAACTATTGTTTTTTTCCAATAGGTTAGTCTACATGACACACTTGTAACTGCTGGTGACCAATATTTCTAGAGTAACACATAGTTAAACGTTTGTGATAGCCTCATTCAATAGACTTATCTTTATGTGGCGATATCTTTGATATTTAAAAATGAAAAGTATTCAAGATAAAATATAATTGTGGGGTTATTAAAAAGAAAAATATAAGAGAATTTTGTTAAATGAACAGAAGGAAAAAATACTTGAGAGCATTGAAATCATCAATATTACCATTTTGACTATAGCGAGTTTGAGTGTGATTTGATTACATGTGCTAGGAGTTCACTTTTAGTAAGTATGGACATGACAATCCCGAAGATACCTAGCTAGTCTTGGGTTAGATTTCCATCTTTCCTATCAGATCTCTCTTGAACAACTCTTGTTCTTTTCCAACACAGATGTTAAATTACAGTATTACTAGAGGTTTATCGTCTTTAAACAACAAGGAAACGTACACATGCAAAAAAATACACAGAGGTGCAACCATATCATGCACAACATCTCTTAATTAATTAATGGTCAATAAATAAAATTAAGTTTACTAAAATTAAGAGACTCATTTTGTCTCCAAATAATTAGTAGATTAATTCTTAAATGGTGAGCGGAACAACTTTTACATGAAACATACTGTATTTTTCATATGTAAATAGGAATAAAAAACTTCTAGATAAGAATTTTTAACGAAACTGGATTCTCAGAAACCCAGTGTGGGCGGACATGCAGATATTTAATATATATAAAACAATACCTTTTCTTACTCAAAGATGCCAAAATTTCTTTTATGTCGCTATCACACTACTTTATTATTATTATATATATATATATATATATATATATATATATATATATATATATATATATATATATATAAAGAAAGTAAAAAGAACCAGTTGTTTTTAAAGGTTTAAAAGTAATTATACAGTTTTAAAATGGTAAAAAATACAAAACTAATAATCAACTAATTTTTTGGCTTTTAAGCTCAATTACAAATATTTGGAAGCATTTCATCTCAGTTTAATTTAGTTTAACTTTAGACTATCATTTGTTAAAATTAGTCATAAAAAAGAGACAGTCGAATATATATAGAAAGACATATGTTTCAATTTTAATACAAAGGCTAACCTAAACATAAATATTAAATTTGTGTTTCTGTACGTAACTGAGCGACTACTTTTTTATTTAGCGCTTCATCGCTACTTGAAGCGCTTGATGCAGATCTCGATCTTTGAGAATGTACCAATGGATCTGCATATCTACTTTTATATAATATAGGAGTGTACGGATCAACGACATTGTCTAATAGAATGTTGCTAGTGCCTGCTTGAACTCTAACAGAACAATGCCTAGGACCAGATGGTTTGTTAACTTTGTTATCAAAACTAATTAAAGAATCAGCTTCTGTTGGGGATTCACCACATGGTGGCCAATCTTCATCACCGCTTAACAATTTCCCAAAACCACTATCATTATCCTCGTTATATTGTTCAATATTTACCAGAATACCTTCTTGTACTTTTTCTAATTTATCGTCAATTTTTCTCGCTCTCGATTGAGCTAATCTATCCAAATCTGCTTCTATTTTTCCTAACTGTTTATTTTGATTGGTTTTAAACAATGAACTTTTATCTAGACGTTTGTTAACTCTTTCCTTTGTTAATATATTAAATTCACTATCTTTATGTTTATTATCCTTTTCTAAAACTTTCCCACGCACTGACATTGGGCTTGAACTTCGGCCTGTCACACATTTTTCATCTTTTCTACTCACCCCTAATTGACTGGTACAAACACATTTTTCACAACTTTCAAACGATTCAGTTTGGACACATTTCGATTGTGTTGTTGACAGAACGGGACAAGTACAGCTTTCACAATGTTTCGTCTGCATCCGTTCCTTTTCACGTTCTTCTAACACTTTGGCCATAATTGCAGCGGAGACAATGTCCACGGGCGCTGGTCTGCACATTTTCTCATCTTGTGTGATCTCTTTATCTGGGGGAAGAAATATATAACATTACATTTTCAAAGCTGTGATGTGTTCTCATCAAATTTAAAATAACTATTTAAACAAATATATATAGGAAGTGTTTATTTATTTTATAAATAAACATTTTAAAACAAATATATTATGAGAGAATAATAAACAAACTAGGTTTTTTCTATAATTTTGGAGAAATGAAACAATTAAACGAGTAAATTTTATTTCATATATTTTTTGCTGTTGACAAAAATACTTTTGTACAAGTGTCAAGATATTAATGCCACGATACTAAAAATATAAAGAAAAGAAATATATATATATATACAAACAGTAAAAGAAAATTACAAACACCAAAATTCTAATTGTATAACAATAATTATTATCAATAAAATTATCTCCTATTCACAGCATTTAATTACAAAATGAATCCACTGAAAATACACACAATAAATAAAATATTGAGCTGGACTTGAGATGTTTTAAAATAAAAATAAAACAAACACAATTTCTCAAAAATGTGTTTATTAAATCAAATTAGTTAAAGTTTGAATATGCATCACATTGACATTGAGACTTTTTTTGAGAAATTGTGTTCAAGATTTATTTTAATTTTCCAACAACAAAATGTTTTAATTAGCTTTAAATGTTTTTAGACTGCCTATATATTTTAAAAACTTTTGAAATGTATTAAATAAAGAAATTCTGGCCTGAGAAGGAAATATTTTATAAATGTTCATCTATGCCGATCGAATCTAAAGTCCCACCTTTTTCTTGTGTCATAACAATGAAAATCAGTATTACGGCTCTTAAATCGACAACAACTTCAAGGATACACTTACATGGGAATGTTACAATATTTAAATCCTTAAAATGTTCCTTGCATGCACTCGCTATGCTTTAATTCTGAAATTATTCTAAATGGATTTTTCTATACTTCAAACAACCTTTGTAAATTCTATTTACACCATAAAATAATCCCCATAACTGAAATGAAGATGTATCAGATCATAATAAGCCAACAATAATACAATATTTGGTCTGAAGTTGTTATGACAAAACTTATCTACATGATATGCCCAAGACAGTCTAATATAGTTAAACATAACAGACTCGATGTCTTCTAGTACACGAGTACATGATAGAATGTACAATGAGACATGGCAAAATGGATCGAATCTAATTTAGAAAACCAAACCCTTATAAAATACAGAAAAAAAAGGTTTTTTTTTTTACATTAGTCCAATAAAATACTCAATTTTTCCTCATTATTTTTTAAAGGCAAAAAACCTCTCGGTCGCCATTGCTTATAAACAAAAAGAAGGGAAAAATATATAATAAAGGCCCCCAGGCCAGGAATACTCTAATAACGTCAAGGTCGAAGAGAATAAGAGTTGGTAAAAAGAGACCTGATAGGAAAGATGAAAGAGAGGGATCTAACCCAAGATTATGTAAACAAAGGTGTAAATTCAACTAGGGTCTCTCAGTGATACTCACTATAGTGAGATCTTGAGGCTAATACTAAAATAGTCGTTATTCCTCACGGGCTCACCTATAGAGAGTATGGGCGTGGGACTCTACACCTTTCACATGTAGTCTTGGGTTAGGTCTCTCCTGTTCAACCTTGTTTTTCCAACCCTAAATCATTCAGGGCTAGAGGTCTTTAAAAACGATAATGACTAAAAAGTTTTTTTGTCTTTAAACAAACAAAAAATGTATGAAGAAATATAGTTTTGCACAATTTGTAAGTCTATTTTTAAAAATTCACAAAAAACAGATTTGATTAAAAACTTAACTTTAATATAATCTTTTAAGAAGATAAATGTATAAGTAAACCTGAGTCTTACTGTAAGGGACACTCTTTTATTTATAAAAATTGTTCCAAATTATTTCTGTTTATATTCAAATAAGCTACCGTTACTGAATATGTGTCAACCTCGAAAGTGATCAGTATAAGTTATTCAAATGATATTCCTACACATTAGTCCAAGCTAAAAAATATCAGATAATTGCACTATGCAAAATAACTGAATAATCACTCGTTAGAATACAACGAGCTGAAAAACAACAGTAATTTGTATTACAAAGGCCTTGCAAATAGGTTCTATTGTAACAGTTAAAAAAGAGTTATATTCACTACTTTGTTTTATCATACAGGGTTGTGGCAACAAAAGATAAAACATGTTTATCGGTTACAAAAGAAATGAATATTACATCACACATTCATTATTATGGAACAGTAGGCTAGAGTCAAATCAGTATAGGTGTTGATTCTGAGATACATAATTTAGAGTTCCATACATTCAAAGATTCTTCCTTACTGTCTAAAAAGTAAACTTCGTGGCTCAATAGCTATGATGAACTTAGGCATGCTAGACAGTTTTTCAGACAGGTAATGTGAGGTACGCACATCGAATTCACATCCCAATGTTCCAGCATTCTCAAAGACAATTTGTTACTAACTGTAGCTTTCCAATTATTCCTCATCAAGCTGGGTCAACAACGTAAATTTTGAAATTTTTACAGGGACTGAATCTGGAATATCTTCTCATGAAACGAAAGCCCCAACTATTAGACCAACTGGTGGCTTCGTTTACTATCCACATTATTATTACTAAAAACAAGAAAATAAGCTAGTGAAGACAAGTTGGTGACTGCTCCTTCCGACCCTGCAATATTGTCACAGATCTGTCCTTGGACCTGTTTTATTCACTTTATATATAGAGGATTTATCATCATGTGTCATTTAGTACAATATGCCAAGAATGCAATATTATAATAAATGGGTAATTAATTACCTTATTTCTCACCGTCAACCACTCTAAATATATCCTGTCGGATAACCGGTTTCGTTAGTTCATGCCATCATCATCAGTTCAATCTCAAAAGATGTATTTCTAATGATATAACAGTTATTGTTCATGCTAAATCCACATTATTACAGAAGCAAAATATATTTTTAAATCTAAATGGAACAAGTCAATACTATAATGAAACTTTTCAGGAAATAACTTGTTAATAAATCCAGAGAAAACTGTTACTAAGGATTATATCTTCAAACAAAATGAACGTCAGTTACATTAGATGGTGATGCCATTAAAAAGGTGAAAGTATCAAAATTTTAGCTCTGGTGATAGACAGTGGTCAAACATAGAATAAGAATATAGATGTTGTATGTAGCAAAATTTGATCTAGAATTTTTGTTCTAAATAACCATAAACATTACTGAACTAGAAAAACGCTTTGTATGTCCTACTATGGACTTATCTACCCACATCCGAAATGAAGTAATCATGTGGTAATTATTTGATAAGTTGATGTTAAGATTATTTTATAAAATTTGTGTAATTCTTTTATTACATACCTTATTTTGAAATTGTAATATAATATTTTAACTTTTCACTGAAAAATTACACATTGAAAAGCACCAAATTCACATATGCATAGGTTATGTACACATTGTTATAGGAATCCGTAAAAAATGATTTCTAAAACGTTAAAAGAAAATAATTGTTTAAATGTAGAATATTGTATTATTCTATAGTTTCTGACTATATTTTAACTAGTGACAGGCAAATATCACCTAATATCAAGATTCATGTACATTAACTTACTAAATAATTACCAATTATGTAGAGTGACTCTTCAAATAAAAAAATATAAAAGTTTACGAAAAAGAAGCCATTACGATTATGACTGGTTTAAAAAAAAGGAAACCTCAAGGAAGGCTTATTTATCTGACATATGGAATGATCAGGTGGTGGTGATTCTTCAAGTCACGAAATACGAAGCGTCTTACACTTACAAAAATATCAGTTAAAGTAATGGCCAGAATAAAAAGAACAGAATACTGCAGGAAGGCATTAAAAATTTTCAAATATTAAATTTCATATATATATAATTTTGTAACTGTATCAGTCATTAATAAAATAGCCATGATTTTAATGGCGAAAGTTTACTGTGATTATTGGGATCACATTTGCTTCCTGCATAGAACAGTACTGTGTAATCAGTTTTCACAACTACAATTTGCTACCAATCATAGTGCTCTACTTTTCTTTAGATTGTTGGGACGAAACCGTAACAGTACGAGACCCTAAGGGAAGTGAACATGGCACTCCTTGTAAATGAAACACTACACCAACTGGGGAATACACTAACAAATAGTGTATTGAAAACAATTACATTTCATAACTTAAAACTATCTTAAAGAAAATGATAAATACCTGATGGTCCTTTGTTAACAGAATACACCATGGCTGTGGGAGGGAAGGTGGGAATTGGCACTTTGATTGTCTTCATTTCAGATTTGTTTTGTATGTTTCCGTTACCGTCGGATAGAGACAATCTTCTGTTACTATCAGGAATCTTGATGTAATTCCTTACTTTTTGTTGTAAGTCCATTGGAAGCTGTCAACAAGTTAAATATAATGAAATACATCAGTAAACCGATATCACACTATCAAATATCCTAAAACAAATCATTAACTGACAGAATTACAAATATATATATATATATATATATATATATATATATATATATATACTCTGAGGTGATACAAAGAAAGATGAGAGTACAGTAGTAAAAAAGTAATTTATTAATAATTTTAAATCTATAAGTTTATTTATTTATACATATCATGAATAATTATTAATTACAAAAACTAACTAAAATTTAAACTGATAAAGACCTATTGTGATGAAAGTTGAAATAGAAAATTTAATATAATTAATCTAGAATGTTATACTTTTTTAATGTGGTCGTAAAGTCGAATAAGTCTCCATATACTTGTAAGTGTTTTGTGTACAATATTTTGAAAATGTGATTAATCTCAAAATAACTGTAAACAGACTGGATAGTTTGACTGTAAGGAAAAAAAACTATTATTATTGTTAAAGGTTTTAGTTAGGAGTACCTTTGTTTTAGGTATTTAGTTTAAAACAAAGGACTCTCAATGTTTAAATATGGACTGTAAACAGAGTTGTATTTTCAAAGTTTCCACCAAATTTCGATGTCCTTTCTTGAGTCTGATATATTTATTGCAAACACAAAAACAAGACTATCACAGGCTGTTTGATAATGGAGAAGCTTATTATATACTGGTCTCCTAGCCAAGCGTTCTGATTGGCTGTTCATATTGGACCAATCAGAATGGATCAATGCTGGTTTCATAAATCAGGAAGTTTGTAGTGCTTATCTCTATTTATATTATTGGAAGTTTTAATAATCTCAATTGTTTCCCATACTTTTCCAGGCCAGTAATAATCAACTCTGGCAACAAGTTTTGATTGATAGAAATTAACAATATAATTGGTTGATAACTTATGTTTTGTCATTGCTGACTGTGTTTTGCAGTTCTATTTTTATTCTTTTAGATTACAGCCCGTCTTGCCCACAATATACCTTTCCACATATCTACTAAGCACTGTATAAATATCTTCGTTATTCAAGTTCGACCTTTGATTTTATGGATATCACACTATCTAATACCCTTAACTGAAATAAAAACAAGGCATACTCCATAGTTCCCTTGAACATAGCTTTAGACTTTTACTTAGTTTCACTTGTCCTTCCAACTTTTCCAACTTCCATAAAGTTCCTTTCCTTCCAACTTCCATTGTAGTAAACCAACCCTGTAGGCTATTTACTAAAGGCTATTCAGGAATGAAAATTCTAATAAGAAAGAAAGCGTTTAATAAATTCTAGAGCTAATGTTGATTTAAAGCTAAGATAAATACAATGGTGATTATAATTCTTTGTTACAAAAATAATTTTGGAATTTAAGCTATCAGTATAGGAAATGTTCCATCATAAGTGAGGTTTTGGTATGTAGTAATAATTCATGTATACTTGTGTATTTTTATAATTCAACGTATTATAAGCATAAATGGAGCATCATTCTTTTACAAATTTTTAGTGATAAAAAAAAAAAAAACATACTGTTGTAATACTATATCCATCGTCCAAGACAGAGAAAAAATAAAAGGAGTTTTGGGTTTATTTTTATATGCATAGAAATACTTTAACAGGAGACTGTTTATCGCTGTTAGAGAATTGTCTAAAGACGATTCAAAATTTTAAACACTTTTGCAAATGATACAATTGTCCTTGATTACAAATAAGGAACAATTGAAGTATAGATTTACTCTTGTTGTTTAAAGGCAAAAAACCTCTTGGTCATCGCTTTATAAAAAAAAAGAATATAAAATAAAAACCCCCTAGCCCTTGAATACTCTAATAGTGCCAGGGTCGGAATAGAACAAGAGTCGGTCAAGATAGGTCAGACAGGAAAGATGAAAGACTTTCCCAAGACCATAAGAAAAATGTTGTAGATCCAATACCCTCAGATTGCCAAGCCTATACTAACTTTAAACTGAGTCCTTGAGGATAGTAAGATTAAGAAAATTAATACAAATATACATTTTAAATGAACATTGTCAAAAAGTGATTTACTAAATATACAGTTCATAAATATTGCACAAACTTTCTCACTCATCAATTCCCAAAACCAAATGAAAAATAACACAAACTATTCGTCACCATAACTGTTCTTTTAGTAATTAATTGTTAATTAAAAATGAAAATTAACCATGGATGTTGTCTTTCAAAAATACTTACATATTTTGCACATATAGAACCGTATTAAATTAAGAAAAAATTGAACTGAAAAGGTCAAAATGGTGGCCATTTTAAACATATTTTTCTCTCGTATATTATTCAACTTCGAGACCTCTCCAACACGCTATGAACGAAGTGAGTAATCCTTTTTAATATATACACATCTACGAGGATCAGAAAACCTTTGTAACTACTATTTTAAACAACAAACTTACCTAATAATCTTATTCTACCAATACAATTACTCTACCAACACAATTTAACATTTACTTCAAGGTCTGAGGAATCGGTTTGTGCATTCCATCTAGAGAATCTGCTTGTATTACATTGTACGATCAGACTAGGTAAGTACCATGGCGCCCATCACATTGTTTTTATTTGTATATGTTTATTTTTTTATATTCGGTTTTTTTGTTAAGACAGGTAGAATGTACACCTTTCTGTTTTAAACAGGTTTAATGTAGCAAATAAAAAAAAACAAGTTGATGGGGCCATCATGGTATTTACTCAATCCCTTTATACAATATAATACAAGCAAATCCTTTAAATGGAATGCCCAAAGTTAGGTCTCTTGGGCCTTGTAGGAAATGTTAAATTGTATAAAGAGTTGAATCCCAGTATGGGGTAACTTTGATTAAAACAGTGTTTATACAGGGCATTGTGTATATCACTATTTCCTTGATATCCCTAACAGGCTGTGCTAGGACTGATAACTTGTTAGGCTCTAACAGGCCTATCAGTTTCTTATCCTGGTGGGCCCCCTGTGTGAAGGAGCCTCCGCTTGTTATACTTGTGTTGGTGATTCGGCCCTGCTGGATCTTGTAACTATATGAAATCACATTTTATTGGGAGGTCAGGTCAGAAAGATTAGGTTAGTAATGTGTTAATAAATAAACTGTACAGCAAAAGTAGAAATTAAGTGAGTTACGCAAAGCTACTAACAAGATAGTACACCTGGTATCATGGAACTTGGATGTTGTAATAAATACTAACAATGCTGCAGCATCGTTTATATACACACTACAAAAATATAGAGCACTAAAGTGAATCATACTGCTCTTGATAATGCGTCTGACAATATGATTCCACTATATGGTATTATTCTGCTAGTTTTGATAGTGTACATTTTTTAAATAGAGAATTATTTGTAACGCATTTTAATTCGGAATAAAATTTTGAGTATAATTTAAAATATAGAACTCTGTTAACATCTAATACAACTGCTTATAGAATACTTACCGTATCATATTTCTGAGAAACAAAATTTGATGGCTTGCACTGTAGAAACTGAATAATAACGTTCACATCATTCCTGTACCGATCCTAAAACAGAAAAACAAAAACATCATTAAAACCTATAAATATTATGCTCAGTAGTATATGACTTACACCAGTATAAAGTAAATTATATGTTTGTAAAATATCAACAATAATATTTATATAAAAATATTTGTTATGAGAGTCACTGTTCCTCAAAAGACAGTAATGGTTGTCATGTTTAACAAGGAATCTAATGGCAGGGATAAATAGAAGAGAGACTTGCAAATATGTTTTCTTATTGACACTTCCTTAATGTATACATTAAATATTAAGTATTTTATACATTCAATTTAATAAGTGTCATCCGATTCTGAATAAGGATGTACATGAGTATGGTACCCCGATTCAGAAGCCAATTTACTATTAGGCCAACACTAATTAAGCAAATATAAAAAGCTTTGTAGAATAAATTACCGGAAAGCTTAAATAATATTCAAAATTATTAGTTTAAAAAAGCCTACAACAACTTTTGTTATCCGAGTGCTTTTACTCTGTATAGAAGTTTCTCTGTCATAAAGTGTATCCGAGACATTTTCATAATTATATTATAATAAATAAAATTATTATTATTTTCATTTATTATTACAGTAGAGTCTCGCAAACTCGGCACTCGATCATCCGGCAGTCCGGATTACTCTGCGCCCCCGATGGGAAAAAATATATTGCTAAAAACAGCGATGTTCGTAATAGTTCGGCAGATCCCAAAGCGGGCATTAACTTCGATCGCTCGAATCGTTGATGGTACTTTTCTCACGTTAAACTCGTCACAAAGCTTTTTTACAGATTCCCCTCTGTCAAGTCTTTTTAACACATTTAACCGCATCTCAAACGAAACCAACACACGCTTCCGTTTTCGAAACTGGCTCATTTTTATTTACTGTATATACTGTGCGTAGATCAAAACCCGTCAAAGAAAACTCAAAAGAAATGTTATATTTTCCATAATGTATACTAAATTGATTCGTGGAAAAAAAGTGGCCCATCAAACGTTTTTGCAGGTGTATGTCTGCTATACCGACGGGTGCCAATGCCGCGGTGTTTTTACACCGCCGACAATGGGATACCGCTATCGACAAAGTCGTTTGATATCGCCGCCGTTTGGTGTTTCAATTACAATTTATTTTTTGACCTTATTCCCGGTATTTCACAAACTCGGCACACTTCCGGTCCACATTACGCTGAGTTTGCGGGACTCTACTGTATTAAATAATTTATTTAGGTAATTATTTAACAAATTGATGTTAAGATACCTTATTTTGAATTTGTAATATAATATTTTAACACGGAATTCACTTTTTCATTGAAAAGTATGAAATTCACATATCCATAGATTATGTACACATCGCAATGGGAATTTGTAAGTTCAAAAATGAATTATAAAACATTAACTTTAAAAGTTATTATAAAAGAAATAATTATTTAACCACGAAGTTTCAACATAAAAATGAAAAACATTATAATTTTGAAAATGTAGAATACTGTAGAATTCTATAATCTTTAACTACATTTTAACCACTGACAGACAAATATCACCTAATATCAAGATTCACATATCGTATATGACACATGCACATTAAATGTCTTATGACTAGTTATTATTAAAACATATTTTTCCATAGATGTTGTTTGTGTCATTGTCATTTAGGCCTCCTGGGATGTTAACGTTATGGATGAAGACCATACGAACAATTATTAATTGAAAATATTATTTTTAAAAATATACCTTTCAACTTTTCAGTGAAAAAGTTGATTTCAGAGTTAAAATATTAAATTACATTTTTCAAAAAAGGTACGTAGTAAAAGAATTAGACAATCTCTACATCGACTTACTTAATAATTAACATTTATTTATATTATAATTTTCATTTACAGCAGAACCCCTCTAATCCGCCCTCCGGTTAATCCGACCGTGCTCGAGCTCGCGATATTGTGATAACTTGCCGATGACTCACGGCCCGTCTGGCGCCATTCTTTCCGGTTTGTTATCGCTTTCCCGCTTCAGTGCTGTGTCATCTCTCGTGTAGTTTCAATTGATTTGCTTGTACAACTTGCAAAGTTTATATATCACTTATTTCACTTTTAAAAAATCTCTTTATATAATATGTAATAAATATTGACTTTTTTCGGGTAATCCGACCTTTTTTGCGTTCCGACCATGCCCCCAGTCCCGAAGGTGACGGATTAGAGGGGTTCTACTGTATATTATTTATTTATTTTATAATATTTAAATGGGTGCAATTATTAATGTAGAATTATTCATTTAAAATTTAATATTGATTAACTTGTGTTATTTAGTTCTTAGATAGTGGTGTTCTAAACTTTTTTATTATCCTTGTTTTACATTTGGTAATTTATTGTGTTATTTACTAGTTAATAATTGATATAACTTCTGTTTATTATTATTAATATCAATTTTTTTTTTTATAATAATGTATTATATTTGTTTGCTATGTGTTATTGACCACTGACAAGATAACAATGTAAAATGAAATGTAAAATAAACCTTTATATGCAAAGTGAATTTTATTAATGGACTGTCAATGAAATTACAGTTTCCAGTAAATTGATTAAAATACAGCCTACTATTATAATTGTATTTTATTGTGAAAGAATACAGCAAGTCCTCGACTTATTAACTTAAAAGGTGGGGCGGTAAAAATAAACGTACAACCTCACTCTTTAACCTCATTATTAATTCAAATATCTAAACACAGATTGGTGCAATTTTCTATATAGTCAAGGGCTGCTACTATGAGTACATGTTTTTCAATATTTTAGGGGGTATGTCAAGGGTACATCATTTTAAAGGGCTTGATTCAACAAGAAAAATGAGAAAAATATTTTAGACCACTGTAATTAAAACAATAGACGATAATATAAAGTACCTTTAACTTTATAATTGTTTGATATTTGGATTCTGTTTCCGGCAATCTTCTCAGGACTTGAATAAGTTTTAATTTTAAGTTTACGACCCCTCAGAGTGTGGAGTGACATCATTTTTAAATACATCCCATTCTATTGGTTATGCAACGAGAAAAATGACCAAAAAAAGTTAATCCTGACCATCCAAATCAAAATAGTAGAATGTTTTATTGTTATTTTTTAAATGTTAATGCAATTAAATGTTTGGTTACAGTGGTCTAACAAAAGCCTTTATTTTTTTGTCACGTCAAGCCTTTTAAAATGATGTATCGCACAATGTGATATGTCACATTTGAAATTTTTTATTTACTCCCAGGCCTTCCATCCTTTAAGTCAAAAACTGAATAATGTGGACTCGTAAAAGCAGCCAATCATTATAAAAAGATTGCTGTAAATCATGTTTAGCTGTCTTGTTTCTATAGGTTAGAGTTTAATAGGGCATATATAGACTATTAGTTTAGATTTTGTATGGATAGGGAGACACAGTCTTACCTTGGAAAGTGGTCCTTGATACAGGAAAACAAAGATAAAACACTGTAATTGACAGATCATATTGACTAAAAACAATGACAGATCCATCCTAGATTACAACAATTTAGTCTTCTTTTTATACTCTCTACTGATTGAAAAAGCGAACAGTGTTTACAAAATATGTCAGAACTTTATTGTGGGTTTTTCTATTTGTGTATTACTAGGTAATACCAAGGATCACTTTACAAGGTAAGCTGGTGTCTCCTATCCATACAAAATTTAAACTATATAAATATACAAACACAACACACACCCCACCTGTTAGTTCATAAGTCAAGAACTCCTGATTTTGTTTCATTTAAATACCATTGTAAAAATAGATTGTATTTTTTATTAAATTAATAAATCAGTAGGTAGACTATATGAGTATGATCTCTACTGACCAGTTCCAAATTTACAAGTTCAGTTACTAACCATCATGAGAATAGTCAATTACATAAACTACACATAAGCCAATGTTACAAATTTCCATTTCCTGTTAATCATTCGCCAATTCATAAATTTTCTTTATAATAATCATAAAACTTTTATTTTTTCGTATTATCCAAAGTTTGAGTGGTTCATCAAGTTAGCTACCACTTTTACCTATACAAATTGTTCTTTTCATAGAAATCAAGTATAAAAATACATTTAAGTGAATGCATTATAGAGGACTGCTTGAGAATTACAACAGATACACTTTAAGATATCAACAAAATATTAAAAAGTATTCAGTCTCAAGAGTTTCTTAGATTTCTTAGTCACTTCAATTTTTATTTTTTGTTGTGTCTATTTTTAGTTCTTTAATAGATTACTTTTAATTTTACAAGAACTTTAATTACTTTTAGAATCTGTAATATATATTCAAGTTAAATGATACATGTGACAGTTCATATAAGTCATGCCTATATGGTTAAACGTTTAACACATTTTACTGAACTACATCAGTTCAGTATTTGACTACTGACCACCAATATCTCAAGATTTGACTGCAAGATTTATTCCTCAAAGAAAAATGCTACAGAGAAAAGTATATTAAATAACCAACCACTACTTTGAAAAAAGTAGGAAGAAACACTGTGAAAATGATAGAAACATGTATTCTGGTAGATGGTACCCACTTTCAAAATTTACTCTAGATTGTAAAATATTTAATAATAAAACATTTTAATAAATTATTCCTGTATTTTTTATTTAACTTACTGATATATAGCTGTAACAAATGGGTTATGTTTTATATGGGACATCCTGTATTTAAATAGAGTTACGCTTCATTTTTTGTCACAAATTTGTCTTAAGAGTAAATCATATTTAATTGAAATGTAATTATTAATGACAGGAGTAAAGTTTAATTTTAATTTTTAATCCGTTACTCATAAATCATAAATTACTTTTATTTGCAAATTTAAACACTCTCTTCACAGTTAATCAATATTTGAAATAACTCGTAAAGCCAATTTTAGAAAGTTGTCTTTAAAATGATCCACCACATAGCCTTACCTATATTATGTATTGTAAGAAAGAGGGTTACATTTTTTTTAAAAAGGGGTTTACAGAGAGAAGGACAATAAAATTATACTGACAATGCTCGACTCTCAGATAAACGGTGTTCATATCATAAAAGAAAGAGAATATCTTGTTACACCATCCAATATGCAACATACCTATTCTATGAAATATCTCAACTTTCCAAAGACCACTCCTTTTATACCAATGATGTCACTTTTTATCATTGACCTCTTTTTGCTCTATTTTCTCCAATTTCTTCTCTATTCATCTGTCACCATCTTGTACATTTCTGTTGGTGCTCTACTTTGGATTTCCCACACTCTTACTATGTTACCACTAATATTTTACAGATAACTGTTATTATATTACATTCAGATCCTCTGAGATACTTCGATGAAATTATCAACAAAGAAATAAAGAGTCTTGGTAGGGAAATAAACAAAGTGGTTAGATGTTATTCCTAGCCCTCGAATACTCTAATAGCACCAAGATTGGAAAAGGTCGAGAGAGACCTGATAGGAAAGGTGAAAGAGAGGGAGCTAATACAAGACTACATGGAAAAAGGTGTAGATCTCACTACGTTCCCTCAGTATTGCCAAGCCTGTACTCACTAAAGTGAGTCCCTGAAAGTATATAAAAATATATATATATATATAAAAGAGAGAGAGAGAGGGGGGGGAGAAAGAGAGGGGGAGAGAGAGAGAGAGAGAGAGAGAGAGAGAGAGAGAGAGAGAGAGAGAGAGAGAGAGAGAGAGAGAGAGAGAGAGAGAGACAAAACTACAATGGCTAAGGTATGGTTATCAGTGGGAGAAGAAGGCTTGGTTGGCAAAAAGAACTTTGTTAGGATGATGTGAGCTTGACAATTAATTGTAGAAGGAAGGTTGAAATCGGAAAAAAATCAGGACTTTGACAGAAGTTTGCGAGCATTTTATTGCACCTTGTTGGGTAAAACAGAATGAATATTTTGTTATTAAATCACTGAAAGTAATAACTATTTTTAGGGTTTTTAAAAAAGCTGTTTTTATCATCTGAAATTGATTTCTGCCGATTTATAATGGTGTAAAATAAAGATTTATCACACTATAGTTGTAGATATCAGATTATCTGTATTTGCACATGATGTTTATGACAACCATATATTTATATTAACAATCCAATATATCATCCCGTAAAGATCAATACAAAGAATTCAAGATTATGACCATGTAAAATAATACTCATGCAAAGAAAATAATTTACAAAAGTCTCGTAAGTCTAAATAAATTTTTTTCTTGGTATTTGATATCTTTGAAGTGTTACGGCTTACTGCAATATTAAATACTGGTTATCTTTGACGCAACAAATTAATATTTTTTTACATTCTTTTACGTATTAATTGTATTTGTTTTTATAATAGTATGTTGTTGTGTTAGAAAAATGGTGTTAAAAAAAAAAAAAATGTAAGTAGACAAAAGAGGCATAGTAAAAACACAAAACACAATAATGATAAATTATATAGGGTGATTCAAAATTACATGGCAATTTTCGAGAACTAAAAATAAGAAAATAAGTTTATATATACGATTTGTTTTCCAATTGTTGGCCATTTTATGGTTTTACAAAAAAAATTATATTTGGTAAAAGATGAAATTTTGAGTGAATATTTGACATACACAATATTTATGTAACCAGTACAGTATACCCAAAAATCAAGACTTTATTATGTATATCTTAAAAATGTTTAATGTATGGACGTTTAAATGTTTAATGTTGAATATTTCGAAAACCGTTTCAATATATTTACAATAGACAAAATATTCTCCTCTTTTAAACACACAAAATGTTTTGAGACCTATGTTTATATAACTAATTTTCTTATTTATAGCTATGCATTCAGCTTCTGAAATATTGCTGTGGAATTTAGAATCACAATGTATATAATATTGCCCTAATAAAGCACAGTTATAATAATAACTAAAAGTCACATTGTGCTTGGCAGATCGTAACATACCACACCCTATGATATGTAACGATAAAATAATTTACTTTCAACCATTATGTTCTGTGATAACAAGTACGTAGAAGATTTTCTTATATTTACGCTATGAGTGGCAAATAGCATACAATTCAAAATTGTGGTGTGTGTGTGTGTGTGAGAGAGAGAGAGAGAGAGAGAGAGAGAGAGAGAGAGAGCGCAGTCAAAAAGTTAAAGATACATTAATTCTTGTATTACTGTTTTTTAAATTCCTTTTTTTTCCGAGTTGTAAATATATTCTCTAGATTATTTTATTTATTAGTAATAATTAGTTTGTAGAAATATATCTCGTTATTGTACATCTTAAATAACTCTTCCCAAAATTGAAGCCTAGTTAATTCGCTTTCTCCTTTATTTGCATACACAAACACAGTAGACTCAACCCATTCAAACAAAATCCTTAGGCTCATTTTCAAAATAAAACTTACAAAAAAACAAGAATTGCTCGTTTTTATTGTAAATAGGAGCTACTTATTGTTGAGTTAAGAAAATAACCATAATATCAAAATAACTGAATGTAAAACATCCTGTTTGCCAAGTTTTTAGATTAACAATATGGTTACTTAATCACTTTAATGGTTTTTTTCAAAAATGAAAAACTAAGTTAAATCGCTTTTTCGCATCATTAAACAGTAGATACACCCTATTTCAACAACATCCTTCAGCATTTTCTTAAGTTACAATTTAAAACATTGCACAAATTGTTTGTTAATAGTATGAGAATAAAAACAGGATCAAATCAGCAAATGATTGGGTCTACAAATATTAAAAAACGTATTACCATCAGGGTTATGTCGTGAAGTAAATATTAAACATCAGTTCTCGCAGATCAAGTGAAAATATATTGACCTAGTTTGAAGAGTGTTTATGTCCTATCTCACTAAGTTCATACTTGGATAGATAACTAAATACTCATTTTCAAGATCACGCACTATTTACAATTACTGTACTAAAGATTAAAGATGACGGATATTTGATTTTTAATATTTATTCTATAATTTGGGTCATGTTATACAACACTTAATATTGTCAACCCATGACTAAATCATACATTAAAGTTCATAGCGCAATCAGTAGCACAATAATGATTGATGAGAAATCCCTGAAATTTTACCTGACCATAGAAATAAATAGTGTACAATATTGTGTAAAATTTCTCCCACACCGACCAACCTATTAACTAAATAAAAGTTATTTAATCATGATGTATTGCTCATATTTATTAATGAACAAAATTAATTAATAATATTATCTTTTGTTATTTTTTAAAAGTATAACCTTGAAATAGATAAGTTATTGTAAAAGTATATAAAAAACCAGATTTTATTTCTTACATTTTCAAAAACTTTTAAAGTCAAATATTTCAAAAATTATACAAACTTTTTTTGAAAGTCTAACAAAAAATCTTGGTAACTGACCACAACAACCAGAAGTTTATAATACCTGTTCCTTATTATTGTTGGTGGTATTACATATTACCTACAGAATAACTGGTATTATAGACATTATGGCTGATTACCTTGAAATTATGTTTATTTATTTATTGATAACTCTTTTTCGTTAAAAGATAAAAATTTGTTATCATTTACAATTTTTTTATAAAGTTAATGGGAGACATTTGACATACAAATTTTAAACTGCTACCATTTTGAAAATATACAAAATAAAGTTTTGGTTTTTTGGTGTACTTTACAAAATTTTATTTACAAAATCTATTAAACTAAATCTGGAGTCATCCATTTATAAAGTTATAATTTTGCTTAGAAAAACCACAAAGAGAAAGACGGTTGGAAAACAAAACGTTTTCTGACATGTGTTCATAAGAATTTTTTTATAAAATGATGTAAAGAACATGCTGACGAATTGGACATCTTTTAGTATACACCCTATATAATGACAAATTAAATATCTTTTTATAACAAAATGCTCCAAGTTCAGTCGTACACTTGTGGAAACTTCAATGAAAGAAAACACAATTTTCCACAATATACACTTTATTCGTACAAGATGACATTTCAATAACCAAGTTATTATCCTCAGTTGTTACATGTCTCAGTAGTCTATTTTGTCAAACAATTCATTGAAAGTCCTTGGAATGTTTGTACATCAGTATTAAGAAGGCATTGTTTACTACCTAAGTACCCTTGGCATTGTTTATAAAATTTAAACTGTCTCCTATTGTGTTTACACACTTCTATAAATTGCTAAGATAAACATAAAGATTTGTTGCAGATGTAGACCTTCATGATTTGTGTTATGATACAACTGAGACTACAGCTATCAGTTCTGTACTGCAAGCTGACTTGCTTTTCCTTAGACTTCATTTAACAAAAATTAATTACATATCAGGTCATGGGATTTGTTGAAATGGATGAATCTATCATATTTGGGTGCTAGAAAATGATTTAAGTGATTTCACGACTTTGGGGAAACTTATGTAAGGGGTTATATAATCATATTGTTAAAGACTTCCACAATTTTTAATTGTCTGAGCCAACCTACAGCTCAACTGCAAGAAAAATGATGTAGTTGGTGTGGAGTAATATGATTTACCAAATTCTATATGGTTGTCTTGGCGATAAAGAAATTAATCTTTATAGCTTATGTTCTTGTGTGTATACGTGTAAAATTATAATTATAATTTTGTTAACACTTCCTATTGTAACCATATTATAATATGTGTTATTTTGGCAATACTGTCTGTATAATTTATTATTAGTGTTATATTCTTTGACAATTTGTTATGCCCTCAACCTCTCTTAGCATTATCCCCATCATCGCCTCAATGAAATTGAGTAGAACTAAAATCCTACCTTCAAGAACACAGTTGATTAGGATGTGCCTAAATGTTGGAACAGCTCGACAAAATGAGCGTTGTGAGGATTCCATGTTCCATCTGAAATCCATGAGCAATCATTGAATGACGGATTCAAATCACCACTTCCTCTCAACAACTGGCACGAATTAATGTACTCGAAAGATGGACAGTATTTATACTTCCGTTAATTATTGGGGATGCTACAGTTGTACATTCTTCCTACCACTGACCATGTTTAATTACCAATAAAAATTCAGATGTTATAACACGGAGAGTGACTTCTAGCTTTCTCTGTAACTTCATCTGTTTTGTGTTTCCAGTTATTCCAGATACCCAGTAAAATGAAACTCCAATACCCAGTAGCTAAAGTCTGTGTATGAAATACAGAATATCCTCAATCAAGGGATTTTTACTCTATATATCCTGTATAGCATTTTTAGAATTGAAACATTTAAGATCATGAGAGGAAATGGATATAATAGTATTTAGAGTTTAAAAATAGCAAAGCGTTTGGTAGTAAAAATACTGGAAGTTGAGGATAATTCATATAAATATATCTGTCCTGGTAAATAATATATGCAACCAATTTGATTCTCCAGTTTGAATCATTTGGGAAAATAATCTCACTCAAGGGATAGTCATTAGTTAATATAGCTATACTCCTGACAATATATTACATCAGAACTGTTGTAGCCCACTTTATAAATTTAAACAGTGAAAAATCAAAATTTGAAAAGGTCAGATGATAAATTTAACGCAAAAACATTTTACATACACAATACTGATAAAACATTAAGATGAATATATGAGTGCATTCAATATTAGCCATCAAATTATCTCACAGTGTTTCATCAGTCTAGAGTATCTAAAGTATTTATATGTTGAGTTTACCACCTGATGATGCTGTTTGTGGCAATGAAACAACTGTAATGTAAAATAGTTCAACAAAAATTGAATTAATTTAAGAACCAAACCAAACAAAGTAATAATTTTATTTCAATTATTTATATAATTGTAATATATTTAATATATTATTTAAAAAATTGTATGCAATATATTACTGAATGTTTTCATGGTGTTATTGTAAGGCATTTTACTGTAATTAACTAATATGACTTTACTATATATTTGAAAAAGTTTTCCAGCAATAAAATGATTATTATTAATAAATATAATATACTAATTAATCACTCAAGCAAAGATTATACTTACATTTTCATCTCGTAACCTACTAACATTAAACTTTTCATCAACTAAACGGCGAGTCAAACTCGCCACTTCTGATGTCAAGGTGTTTTTCTCGGTTTCACATTTGTCCACTATTCTTAATAATTTATCCTCTAGGTTTTGATTCACTTTCTGTACACGTTTGTGCGCCTCGTATAATCTGAAAACATATATCAATTTGTATTACCTATTATTAATAACCAAACAAGATATTAATTAAATACAAAATTAGTAGTGAAATTACGAATGCAAACTCAATTTTAAAGTAAACATTTAGAGTCTTCTATGTACAGAAACACACTCATCTAAAATTGTTTTCAATATTGTTGTGTGGTTTTGTGGGTGTGTGTGAGAAGGTTTTGTCCTATGTGATTACACTTTTTACTTTATACATAAATTTATCAAGTCTTAGACAAACAAAAATTTTAAAATAAAAACTATAACTTATTTTTGTATTAATGTTTGGTATTACTCTAAATTACTAATAATCTAAAACTAGATTAACGAGATTAAATTTGTCTTAGTTAAAATCTTCAAATTCAAAAAAGTTCTCTGAGTTTAACCAATGATACCTTCCAGTCTTATTGTACACATTACACACAATATATCCCAGCTCGAAAAGTTTAGCACTCCTGAGCCTTCTTACTATCCCACATTAATCAAGCAGCAGTATTGCCTCTATATTGATGCGATTTTGAAGTCGAACTTCATGCTTCAATTAGAATTTCTTAATTTCATTAACAACCATTTCTACACCGAGGTCTCTGTGTAGGTCACTATTTCTCACATACCAAGAAGTGTTAACAATGCCCCTCAGCATTTTATTTTGAAACCGTTGTATAACTTCGATATTATTCTCACTGGCATATCTAAACCCCATTATCAGTCTCCCCGAAGGAGTTGTTTCATGCACTGTAGTCGCCATTCATTCCGAATAGACATGCTTCAAACGAGCTTTGAAGGGCTGATTAATGCAATCATCAAGTGGCTGGAGTACGGATGTCATTCCACCAGGAATACAAACTTGTTTTGTTTTACCTTCTTCGAGCCTTTTCTTCACATTATCAGTTAAGTGTCCACGGAAACTGTCCAACACTAACATGTTTTGTTTAATTTTAAAAGAGAACCGGGACAACGCTCCCACACAGATTTTATCCAGTCTAATACCATATCATTGTCCATCCATCCTTTGTCCTGACATCTCACAATTACCCCAGTTGAGTTTTTTTACCTTTCGAAAGTGTTTTTCTTTTAAATATAACATATGGTGGAAATTTTTTGCCATTTGCCAGTACTGTCAGCATGACAGTACATCGCTGTTTTTCGTAACCACAAGTGCGAACGCGAACAGTTTTATCTCCTACTGCATTAATTGTGGAGTCTGCTGGCATGTCAAAGTAAACTGGGGTTTGATCAGCATTTCCAATTTGCCCCAACAACAGAAAATTGTTATCCTGTTGTAACGAATTACATGTCTCTGAAAAGCCACTAATTTTTCGTCTTAGGTGTCCGAGAAACGTTGGCAAATAGACGTTCGTTTTCTGATGGATAATCCATGCCTCTTCATAAAATACCGTAACCAGCCTCTGCTTACTTTGAAATCTGCATCCGAAATTAAAAATCTTTTGCTTTTTGTTTCGCCTTTAAAGTTGCCATCTTTGTTGAAGGATTGACCCCTATCTTGAATGTAGGACAATAGCTGTTCTTCTACTTGTAGAAACTTTGGTTTTCCTCCGCGAAATGCTCTTTAATTTTTATTGGAATCTTTAAGCTTCTCTTTTTTCTTCCTCCAATCTCTTACACAGGATTCCGTAATGCCAAACTTATGGCCCGCTGCACGATTACCAATCTCTTCTGCTTCAAGAATAACTTTTATGTAGCGATTTGAGCGGTCAAGACAGTTTGAATAAATTCTAAATAATTTAAACTAGGTTGTAATTGTGTTAAATTTATAGAAATTCAAGCAAAAGTTGAGACCATAACAAAATAATAAAATTCACACAAAATTTATTGAGAGCAAGAATCTGAAGATGACAAAAACTCTCAATACTGGTAATCCTATTGATTAATTGAGAATTATTCGAACGAGATAACAAGGCAAATAATCTATTAACTAACTATCATCGTAGACACCACCATTTTAGTCAAATACCTCCATAAATGGATATATCAGGAAAATCTCGAAGATATTTTTTGCTATCAGAATACTTTTTAAACCAAACATACGTCCAAAAGTTAAACAAATGACATCAATCAATAAAGCCTACTTCATTATTAGCAATGCTTTGTAATAACAAATGATAAGCAAAGTGTATTAATACCTCAGAAACAATAAGAAACCAAGACGCGTGTTATAGCAAGATAAGCTTAAAGTTTATTGGACAGTTTTTAGATATTAGATGTTGTAAATCTTTGTAAGAAAGTGATTCATTAGCTTAAGAGCTATACGATGCTTGACGTTTCTTATTTTCTCATAAAATATATCTCTAAGGTTAACTCACGCCAACTTTTATTACGGCTACTAATGTTTAAGATGTAAACCTCTTGAGGGATTTTTTTTTGCTACTCTCCAAATTGACAACATTGCTACTATGGTCTTCACGTTGATAAGACTAAAATACTGAAAAAATAAATTGTGTTTTGGTCATAATCCATGGAACTAGTTTATGTGAGCATGAAATTGTGGTTCAAAAATTAAACTTAATTTCTCCCCTGTATTAATTTGTATTTATATAATCTAATACTATTAACCTTTTGGGGACTGCAGATTTTGAAAGTGTTTTTGGAATGGTTCAGGTCACCTGAACCGACTCACAACATGGGAGTTATGAAAGATTTTTTATTAAAAAATAATATGTTACATAATTAGGTCTATGTTTAAGACAATAACCCTTTATACATAAGATTTCCACTAAAGCTATCAGTCACATTCAACCCATTACAATCATTCCTATTACACATCATTTTTATCACAGTCATTCCTATTTAAGCTAGTCACATCATTCTCACTATCACTAGAAATTTCACCTTCACATTCTGGAATAATACTGTATAATTCACCACGATAAACGCTGAACGCTAAAATCATGTGGAGAACCATTTTTGTAGGACTTTTAGTTGAATAAATATAGTTCAAAAAATTATAATAGATAATATGTAAGGGTAATACAATACTGTTATCATTCAAAGACTAGCTTCATTTTAGACTACAGAGTACAAATGATAGTAGATATAGTCTATCTGAGTCTATAAACATAAATAGACTCAGGGGCAAATAATGGCAATATGGATATGTCATAAATTTAAAAGTTATGTTGAATTCTTGTAAGTTTGTAAATTTTATCTTGAAACCCAGCAGAAGGGAAATATAGTAAGTATTGTACATTAAATACCAGTATTATATTACTCTGAATAAGGACGTACATGATTATGGTACCTGATTCAGAAGTCACTTACAGTTAGACCAGTGGCGGATCTATGGGGGGGGGGGCTTTCGGGCTGAAGCCCCCCCCCAAAACCTTTAAAAAATGTTTTGTAAGAAAATTTAAAGTTTGCTCAAAAGCACACAAGGAGTTTGCGGTTCCTTTACAGCGACTAGTGATGAAGACAATGACAGTGTTAGTTCTCAGACCATCACTCAAAGTCTCCAAACAAAAATTCCAACTGTGTCCCCGTCATTATTTATTCATGTCTAGCCAGTAGAACTACTCTGAAATATTAAATGTACGATGTACTTAAAAATAAATCCTTTTCACATTTTTAATCTGCCTTTTATTAACTTTAATGTATTTCATTAGTAAATTAGTAAACAAAACATCCTGAAAACCTTTAATATGAAACACACGTTTTTACTCCATAAAACAACGTTAAACTACTGTTTTGGTCGCTTCATTATATGAAAGTCCTTTCACAAAATTTTCCCCTGTTCAGCCCCCTCCAAAATAAAATTCTAGATCCGCCACTGAGTTAGACCAACACGAGCTCAGTAAGCAAAAAAAGCTACCAACACAAACAGGTGTAGAATTATTAAGAGCAGCCTATTTTTGTTTGGCATAATGATTTTTAATAGTTTTAATGTTGTTTGTTCTTTTTTGCCTAATATTAATCATGTTAATAATTGTTTTCTGATTTTCCCCCTTTTTTTTCTTTATTTTTGATGTGTCTTACACAACTATGTACTGTTCTAAAAGACAAATAAAATACAAACACAAATTTTGTTTTTTTTGTCTGGGAAACAATTTTGCTAGGTCTTGACATTGGAAAAACTCAATTAGGAGACTTAATAAACTAAAACTATTGGCCCTTTTAAAGACCTAGAGAACATACTCTGTTCAATTATTACGAAGTTATGAACAATTTCTACTTTCGACTATACATAATTTCTATTACAAATAATAATGAACAAATCATGTACATTTCTAAATTTTCTCTAGAAAACGGGTATAAATATTTTGATGAAATGAGGTCAATCTCTTGTTTTGGGGTGAAAAATTAAGGTAAAATGATATTTAACTTGACTTTGGGAAAACACATTTAGTGGACTAAATAAATAACCAAATAGATTTGTAGGAACTAATAACAAAATAAATGTAAGAAGCACAACTCAAATAATTAAGAAACAACTAAACATTCTAAATAACTCAGACAAAAAGCAATTTATGAAACATTAATACACAAATGAATCAAAAAGAGAACAAGCAAAAAAAAAAATGTTTAAACCTTCAACTTTTCTCTAACAAACTATGCTGTCTTGATGGTGGTAACATATAACAACACATGCCATTAAAAGCAAGGCTGGACTTTAAACAAATCTTCATTTGAAGAAATATTTAACACAAAAAATTCAAAATTTCCATTTCATTTAGGTCAGAAACATGTGAACTTTGTGCAATGTTTGAATGCTTAGGAAAGTTATCTTCCAACTGTTAATTATAGATTTCTCCTTACTATGAATGGAAAATATCAAGGCCTGTAAGCGTTATACTAGTAGTTATGAATCACTTAATTAACACAAGATCAATATCCTAGAGCTGTTAGCACACGGATGTTAAATGACTAATAGCAATCAAGATTAACATAAATTACTAAATATCTTTCAAGAAAGTTAAATTATAGTTTTTTGTCTAACGATAATATAAAAGTTATTTATTTAGTAAAGAGATTGTCCAGGTTTTACAAACAGATTGATATAGCAGGGCAATAGTGCTGGTGTGAACATTTTTAAAGGTTTTTCTAATGTGTGAATTACAAGGCTTTAAAACACACAAGGGTGGAACAATGAGCAGAGGTAGACCTGGGCAGAAAAATATGTTCTGTCAAAGAGCACGTATCCAGTGTTTATAATCTTAATAGAATATATCCAAGAAAAGTTGATTTTAGATAGAAATATGTAAATAGACTTTTAAAAACTTAGTCTTGGACTGTTTCAGCAGAATCATATGATTGGTGGGGGGAGCTCAATAATGTTTTGCTTTGCTAGGATTCTGGTTAAGCTGGGTTTAATGGGAATGAACATTATAGACATGGTGGTTGATAAACAATCAGCAGAAAAACTCACAAGATTTGAGCTATTGTGTGGCATATTCAAATCATCAACACTTTGGCTCAGAAAGAATTATCTCAGGTTTAAAGATAAGTAAACTCACACTTTGTGCCTGGTTTTCTTTCGTTAGGTAGAGACAATAAAGGGAAGGTAGTAGGGTTCCATTACAGCGCCACCTGAAAAAACACATACACAAAATGGGCGTACACACTAGGTAGCCTCTGTGTATGATACATGGCCTTCAAGAAGTAACGGTAGAACATTATTGATCTTGGCTGTTAATGCATTGATCGGGAAAGCCTCTCAAGGGGTCACTATAGTGACTTGACGCTTAGCAATCTCGAGAGATCCTAGGTGGATCTACACCTTTTTTTATGTAGTATTAACTTATATCTTTATCTATCAACATTCCTATCAGGTCTCCTTTGACCAACTCGTGTTCATTTCTGACCTAGACGTTATTCTCAAAAGTTAGGAGACTTTTTTATAAGGTGATAATGACCAAGAGGTTTTTCACCTTTAAACACAAAATACAGAATTAATCGAGACCTGACAACTCCTCAAGACAACCTTGTCAGAAAGATTCTGAAGTTCATAGAGCTTTACAGGTTTTCTGAGAACATCAAACAATCTATTTTTCATTTGGGAGCACACATTAAGCCCTTATGGCTGATATGCAAAAAGTGTAGAACACTCAATCTTTCTATCTTGTGAATATGAAACATCGTCAAGAAAATTATTAGTTTTCATCAAGATCTATAATGGGCTCGGATAACAAGAAAATTTGGTTAATCAAACCTCATATAGATAGATAATATATAAAAACATTGTAATAATATATCTGAGTATAACTGATTGTTAAAATCCATTTATTATTTTTATATAACAATTTAACAACGTCTATTGAGTGTGTCCAGCGAATAACTCACTATTAATAGATGTTGCTAATGTGACCACGTAAAAACAAAACAAAAAAATAATGAATTTTAACAATGAATTCCAATCAGATATGTTTTTACAGTGTTATTATATGTATTTTAAGTGTTTGTGAAAAATTTAAAAGTTTGGTGTTTTTGTAAATTTAATATATTTTATAATTTAAGTTGTGATTTACTCCTGAATAAGCCACCAGCGAGTAGCGAAACAGTGCTGTACCATTATGAAGGAAAAACAAGAATTAAATTATCCAATTTGTGGAAGATATACAAACGATACAATAGGAATTTTAGTTGGATTTTGAACAAATTTGATGTGCGAGCTAGATTTTACTATTTGTTAAATACAATTTGTTTTAAATGTAGTCATAAAATGTTAAAAACCCTTTGAAACAGTCTTTCAAGTAGTTCAATTACTTATGGAGAATCATACTGTATATCCCTTCCCCGCTTGTTTTAAAGCCACAACCTATTGGTTGTTGCCTTATACAAAAAGAAAGACATGAACATAAAATAAAGTTCCCCACTACTTGTATCAGGAGTAAGAAAGCAAGAGCAACAAGTTAGGAAAGATGGGGATCTAACTCAAGACTACATGATAGCTAGGGTCCTTCAGAACTACCACACTCACTAAAGTAAGCCCCTGGGTGTATCACTCTGTGTTATTAATAGGTGTTAACATTCATTTTTTTCATTTTGTTTTTCTTAACAAAAAACACATTTTGGTATAGAATAAAATTGCTCCTTTTTGTGTATTTGGTTGTTAAAAATCTAAATACATAAAGAGCCATTCGATGATCTAAGAAAGAAATTTACAAATTTATTCAGATCAAACCAATAATAAACAGAAAATAAACAAGCCAAACTCATGACATAACTTGAGTCAGTAATTAAGGAACAAAACTGTACCTATTTATAAATATGGAAATACTCAAGATAATATTGCTTTGTGCTGATATGATAACTACTGAGTTGAATCATAAACAAGACTTCAAATTAGGTAAATGCAAATGAGTCTATTAAACTACCGTAATTATTTGTACATATCTAACGACACCTTATTGTTGTCAAATTTAAATGTACAAAATGTCCAACTACACTGTGCAAAAATATTCCAAAACTGTCCAACTTCAACATATGCAAAACAATAAGCTTTCATGAATAAAGACTTTATATTTTTTTATATACAGAGTGACCAAAACGTCTCTGTGCACTTGATGATTCCAAGAGAACAGCTTCAATAATTGATTTTCTATATGAAAATAGGATAAAATACAAGAAATATCATTAAAAAACTAATGCAAAAAGTTTAAAATAAAAGATCTGAACACTAAAAAATGATGGAAATACATCATGTAGTTTATAAATACCTTTGAACAAAAATAACTACATATTGATAGTTTTGTAACCATTTAATCTCATGCTTCTTAATTTGAATAATAGCATAGACTTAATCTAACACTTTTATAGCCTATTGTTTAACTATGAACTTTAATCACGTTTTACAATATTCTATGTATACAATTAAATAAGCCAACTAAATAGGTAGAATAATAATACGATGTTTATTAAACTATCATTGCATAGTGTGACTTGTATCCTAAGATAATTGGTCTGCACACCAAAGCGAAACGATCAGTTTGTAAGGGATATATTTTCGAGTCAAATTCATTGATTGTAAACTTGAGGTCTTCCAGTGAAGATGACGTTTTCGTGATGTATTGGTATTTGAAAATAAAGAGAAAAGAGAGAAGGAGGTACTGATGGGTCTATTTGTCTGTGTGAGCTGCTCTGACGCTACTAGCCGTCCTGTAAAAGTAGGGCTCGCTCACCCCACTATGTTTGTCTATCTTTCGCGAGACATAACTACAATTTACAAGATTTGTAGTCCACATAGAAACATAATGTTTACATCAAAATCTTCTGCGTTTAATGAGGAAGGTTGTGATGTTAATTGTTGATAAAAAAGGATAAACATTATTGTTCCTTTTAATTTAATTTGTGTTTGAAGTTGTTGTTAGAATTTTTTCGGCAAAACTAATTTGGTGTATTGGTAAAATTATTTTTTACCTGGCTGGAAACGAAAAAATAAAGGTACGCTATTTAGGAAAACTGATAACCTTTTTACATGGAAATTTAAAAAAAACTAAAACAAAAAAATCCTTTCTTATCTGGGGAGGAAAAAAAACAAATTTTATTGTTTTATGTCCTTTAAAATATCAGTACTAGCAAAGTTGTTACTACATGTTTTTGTAAATGAGCGATAACCACTCCCCTCTCCTCCCCCGTGCCATAGCCAGCCGGACCATAGTTCAGACAAATGGACCCATCAGTATTGGGTACAGTCGTATAATTTAACGAATGTGTGATACAGCTCCGCAGTAGTTGAAAGTGAACTATCTCAACACAAAAAGATATTTAAAGAGTTTTATTGGTCTCTGGAAGTTTCTATTTCTTATTGCAACTCATAACTACTTCCCTTGAAAAACATAGTTTTATATGTTTTATTCCAGATCAAAACCCTATCATGACCGTTTTATGGTAGTCTTTCAGTTTATAATTTTATACACAAAGGTATTTTTCAACAATTTGTACCTCTAGACCATCTAACCACTTTGAATTATCGTACAATACTGAGTGAAGATAGGCCTATAACCAGAAGGGTAGCACTTAATACATTGATCTTACAATAGATGATGTTATCATACTAAATTAAACCAGTTTACCTATTACAAACATAATTTGAATGTGCACTACCTTAGTTATAAGATAATTATCGTTTATCGCTTACAACCTAAAGATATGCATCGTATTGCTCTAGTGTGTAGCCGTTTTAACAAGGGTTCATAATATTTTTGATGAGGGTCTGTGTTAAACCATTTTCCCCACATCAGTGGCTCAGAAACTTTTACGATCGAGGTTTGCTGACATTTAAGCATGGAATACCTTACAAAATAATAAAAAGCTAGTCATCAAATTTCTTTTATGAAAAATAAAGAACAAAATGGAAAACAAAATACTGATACCAAATGAAAGAAAACACTTTATTTGTGCAATACAACAGAAGGTTATGTTTCAATGACTAAGTCATAATCCTCGGTTATCACATGAACACTAACCCTTCTTCTGGCACTGAACTACAACTGGCAACATACTGTGTTCATGTGACAATTTAGGATGTTGACATGGTCACTGAAACATATTCTTGTATTGTATTGTACAAATAAAGTATTTATTTTGAAGAATTGTTTTCTTTCATTTGGTGATTGAAGTTCTGATAAGTGTTGCTCATTAAAGTGAATGGAAAATATTAATAACCCAATAAACGGAAAATAATTTAAACCTTTTTATAGAAAATGTAAAGTTTTAAATCATTTAAATACACACAAAATACCTATAAACTAAAATGACCACTGCCATTCGGATGCCCAGTCGTCTCAGGGTGTTGGTGTAGTGAGAGAAACAACCTTCTCAGTGTTGTAGTGAGTTTTATACTTTGCGTTTATAGTTTATACATGCATTTCAAAAACATTGGTTTGTTGTATTGTGATGGAAGGTGAAAACACCAAGAAGAAAGTTGCCATTAATGTTTTGAATTTTAATATCTTGAAACTTAGCTCATTACGAACTTATCTCCTGCCTAGACAGTTAGTAAACTTTTAACGACCCACAATATGTGGTAATGTTTAATGTTGTATTTTGTTAATGTTTTTTTAATGTATTAATATAATGGTTTGACAATGATCCTGTGACGTTGTGATAACTGAAACAACAGTTACATCACCAGAAAAGGTAATAAACTTTAATTAATAATTTAAAATTTACATAAATATTTTTCTCATTAGAAACTTTGTCTAATTGTTTAGAAAAATGAGCTTAAATACAAAATTTAATAAAATTTGAACCTACTACTAAAAAGTTTAAAAAACTAAACTTTTTTTGGAAATTTGCTGTCATTTTGAAATGTATATTATAATGATTTTTCTGGTTAGAAAGTTTGTCCAATGTCTGTAAACAAAACAAAGACAACAAACAGACGATAAGATGAGACGGCAACATCACAAACGTTGACGGCAGAATGGAGCTGAGTCGATGACTTTTTTCAATAGTGGTACTTACATCATCACTTCTTTGCACATCTGAAATTTCCCCTAATCCACATTAAGAAAGTCCAGGCAACACATTACAGACTGTATATGATATGAAACTTGCATACAAAGTACATTTAAAGCATGATCTGTTGGAATTAAATCAACAAACACACATAGGTCCAGAATGCGTTAGAGTGGGAGTAGTTGGAACGAAAAATATGCCAAGCTGTCCTTGAAGTTACCAGAAGTGGGTCATTAGATGACAGCCCTCATTTCACTTTTGTTTTAAAAATTGCCATACATTTATAATCTTGAAAACTCTACAAGCGACTCAAAGTAAAAAGACTTCTGTCGTTTTATCTACATTAACAAGAGTAAACAATGAATACCTTTTAACCCTTGAACTGACCAAAGTCACTAAGCGATTGTCAAAAGTCCTTTAGTGAAAAACATTTATACTTTAATATTTTTTTCTAAATATAGTCTGAACGTGATATAAACCAATTCATTAGAAAACTAAAATTCAACATTTTGTTTTGTTTCTGTATGACCGAAATTATATAGCAAATAGAGCAACTTCAATTCAAATAGCCTTGGCATTAGCAGAGGTATAATATTTCCTCTTATTCCTTATCTTTGTTTGTTAGGAGTATAACATAGTTACAACTTTTCAGTTAATACAACTTTTATTTAATTGGTTGGTAGTATAAAAATTACACTTTACAAAATAATCCATAACGAATATATTTTTGTATCCCTTATACACTTGGCACAATTTGGGTAACCAGTATCATAGAAAAGTCCAACTTTTTTTTTAAATGATAAAAATTTACTTAAAAAAAATTTTTGTTTAGATTTATTACTTTTTGAACCTATATTCTACAAATCAATTAAAAAAATGCTATGCAACAAGTTTTAATTTGAATACAGTTTCTTTTTATTTAAAAATATGATGGCCTGTTGATATAAATAAAAATATGTAGGCACTACAGATGTGGTGAAGATGATGTGATAAAAACATTTGTATCTGTTTGTTAATTAACCTCGTGACCTATAAATAAAGCAATGATTCACAGTAATGATCCAATTGTGTTTTCTTTTATTTGGTGATAAGACCAACAAATAATTAACTGAACTACTGAAAAACAATTTCAAAAGGTTTTAACATTTTCTGACTAGATTTTTAACAAATAGTAAAATCTACCTCACAGGTCCAATTTGTTCAAAAACCAACTAAAATTCCTATTGTATCGTTTGTCTATCTTTCACAAATTGGATAACTTAATTCTTGTGTTCCCCTTCATAATGGTACAGCACTGTTTCGTTAATCACTGGTGGCTTATTCAGGGATAAAAGACAACTTCAATTATAAAATATATTAAATTTACAAAAACATCAAACTTTTAAAGTTTTCACAAACAATGAGAGATGACAATTGAAGTTAAGAGTTAAAACATTACATCTTATGAAGCTGTCAGTGAGCAGCAAACCAGTGATGTAGCATTATGAAGAAAAAACAAGAATTCCTAAACTGTATAACAAGAATTAAGGTAATTAAAATTTGTACTAAAATAATTATTACTTTATGATTATATTTTGATGATGATTATTATATTTAATTACTAAGTATAGACAACATATTAGCATTTTAGTTTGTGTAGATTTTAAACAGCATAAAATAAGTTATTAAGATGTCCATACTAACATACTAACAATGAGGTTGAAAGTAACAATCCCCCCCCCTCTCTTTGAGATGTAGTTTGTGGCACTGTGCTCAACTAACAAAGACTTTTAATTTGATGTACATATCGACCTATGTTCTAATTTAAGATTTTCTTCTAACTTCCTTTGGAGTTAGACAATCAGTGAACGCATCAAAATGTTTAAGTTCAATATGGATATGATGAGTTTCAATTTTATAACTTAAACCATATAAAAACAGGTAGGGGAGAAGGGACTTAAAACTCACCCTGTATATATTTAGCTGCCACGAAACAATTCTACCCTGTATAACCCTCAGGGGCTCATTATATATGGCAATACTGAGGATCTAGCTGCATTTATACCTTTAGATCAACTCTTGTTCTCTTCTGACCCTGAAGCTATTAGAGTATTCGATGTCTAGGGATCTTATTTTATCTCTTTTCTTTTATAAGGTGATGATTACCGAAAAAATTTTCACCTTTAAAAAAACAAAGACGAAAAAAAAGGGAGAATAAAAGTACATTGTAATGAGCCTTAACTATAATATAAAAATTCAATAACATATTACAAAAATATTAAATATTTATACAAAGAAATAATAAATATTCTGTTATTCCATTGATCCCCATCCTATGAATTCCTCTTTAAACAATTTTTTTTTGAAATATTTTAGTATTTTTTAAAGCTCTTTCCTCTGTTATAATTTTAATGTTTTTTATTGAAAATGGTTATAAAGGGTGGCATCAGAAATTAGTGGTGATTCAGCGGTTTGAGCAAAAATGTGGTTTGGAATTGTTAGGTTGTGCATTCCTTGTGTTATATCTATGTATCGATAAGAGGAAACCTGAAGATTTAGATGAAGAAACCATAAATTTCATTCTAAGAATAATTTTAAGACCAATAATTTTATAATATTTTGAAGATATAGATTGAGGAATTTAATTCTAAATCTACTGTAAAATCTAGAAATAAACCTTGATAAAAGGCCATAAAGGTTTACTTTCTAAAGAGCAAGAATCCATATTGATAGCAGATAATATAAAGGGGGGGGTGAGTGAAGTGTCAAGACAATTATTTTTACAATTTTTCGTCGAAGGTTCATAATGTAGCTGCTATTTAAATAAATTGAATAAAAAAGTTTTTTAACTGCAATAATCTTGTCTTAATCTAAAGAATTGTAAATAGTATATTTCATATGATCTCTCATAATCACCTATGTCGTCATGATCTTATCTGATGTTACACTTTACAATTCTCTGTTCTTTATTACATTTTATACAGACATTTTGCTGCACTAGACCTAGGCTATTCAAGCATATATGAGTATTTAACATGTACTTTATCAAACAATAAATAACTTGGTCTGATAATGTCCTTCTCTCATTCACACAGATTTATCCGCTTAAGTTTAAACTTTTCAATTTGAAATTTTATGTAAAGTATTGTAGTTGTATTTTTGTAGAATTTAATCAAATTATAGAACGCATTAAAAAACACACTTACATTAAAATTATTGTTTTAATACAGTATGGTAAATAAGGTTAGAATATATAATCTAAACTGAAAATATGCTACAACTTCTAACCCTCTAATCTCAGGTTTTTGTAAAAGAGGCATAATTATTTTCCATGTTATTTATTGGGCTATTAATATTTTGATTATGTTAAAAAAATGTTTGATGACTAGTTTCTTTTTAAACATTAGAAAAAAACCATTAAAACCATGTTATTAGAAAATTAAAACAAAAATTAATACAAAGATAAAAAATCATGAGAAAAATGTTTTTTAAAAAATTTTCTATAAGAAAATATTTTATAGAAATAATGGTGAAAAAAATAATATTAAATTATATTATACCATGTTCCTTAAAATGTTTTGAATTTATGTCATTTTTTTATTGCTACCACTGTAAACTTGTCATAAATTGATTAATAAGGAATGAGTAAAGTTTACAATATTTTCCAGAAGGAGAATGACTTTTTGCTGTAGGGTAGTCCATACCCAAGTACCAGTAACCATCAAGCCCAAACTTTCCTGAACCACAAATGTACAGTAAATGATTTAACAAACGTTCGTTCAAAATACAATATAACTAATTTGAAATAACCCTAGATTATGTAAACTTGATAAACTTAATGGTTTATTACTAATAATAGATTACAAAAGTGTTAGAATTAGCCATCTACTATTATTCAAATTAAAAAGCATGGGATTAAATGGTTACTAAACAATTCTACACATTTAGTTATTTCTATTCAAAGAGGATTTATTTATAAAACTACATGATGTATCACACCATTTTTTAGGTTTCGGATTTTTTATTTTACACATTTCATCATTTGTTTCCTGGATCTCAGGAAAAATTTGTTTACTATGACTGTTGGTTTGAGCTGTGAATTAGGCAGATGAATAAATGGGTGTGTGCATGAATCAGTGTTATACAAAGGGCCGGTATAGATTGCAATAACTAAGAGCTAAGAGAAAATTAAAAAGTAGAACAAAAAAAAAAAAGAGTCAGTGAATATTTACCATGATTTCACAACGTTAAAAATTAATTGACATTTAATACCAATAGAATGTTTTGCAGTTGAAAATTTGCAATTATTTACTGAAGATTAGTGACGTTAATGAATGACAAATATGTGATAACAGCTGTCAATCTCATTTACAGCTATCTAACAATTACCGTAAAACAAAACTAATCTAAAAAAAGTGTTAATGTCTTCACAAAAAATATAATCTTAACTTTAGAGAATTCTTTGTAATTTATTTAATGATAAGACAAGATTATGCTTTAACAGAGTGAGTATCCCATCAGTTGAGTGTTTTAATACGTCAGATGAATGACTAATAACAGCAGTTAAAATAAGATTACCTTAAAATTATATACTGATAACAGAAAGGGTGAATCAAACGTCTAATACATCCCTTGAACTCCTATCAGTTATTTTGAAAGCACATAAAAAGTCATTCGCCTTATGTTTAATATAACAGTTACTTTACAGGAAAAGTTATCTGATAGGTCAAAAAATCAATGTCAAATTTTTGCAAACATATTAAGTTTTTAAGGTCCAAAAAACATAGTATTAGGAATGGTGTCTTTGTCACTTGTGCAGTGCTCTTAGACCCCAAATTAGACTACATATTTAAATCAAATTTGATAAGCTTAATTATTTTGGTTATAACTGGAATTTTTTTCTATAATTCAAAATTTGGTGGTAGCTGCCTGTTATAAGAAAAAAAAATTAAGATTTTCTCAAAATCAACTCCAACGATTTTGCTTAAATGTAGTCTCCACGGATATGAACATATTAATCTCTAAAAATGCTGGTTTGTGAGATATCAATAAAAAACTGTCAGCACATTGGGTCACTGTAATTCTAGCTTTCGTAACCAGGATTTGCTACCGATCATAGCTCCCCGCATTTTTCACGATGCTGGGTCAATATCAAAAGGTGTTTAACTCTCCACAGTGATCAAGTCTCGTGCACACAATGCAAGAGCTCGACGCACAAGACCAATCGATGACTCATAAATATATTTATATCATTATTCTATTTCCAACTATATTATTAGGCTTAATTAAATATTACAATTTTTGTTCACATATATCGTTTATAGTATTTACTTTTGTTGTAATATCTGCTGTCCTATGATTTAAAACTTTAATTTGACTAGTGACATAATGGTAAAACTGAGTTTCAAGTACATCAATACCTATATTATTTAAAAAATCACCCTATATGACAAATGTTTCCTAAAACCAGTTTTGCACGGTATCCATTTGTTAAAAAATTAGAAGGAATGAGGTCTTTTGGAATACCTGGTATATAAGGTGATACATGAAAAAACAGAGAAATTTTCAGGACATGTTCTACCCGGTAAAAATAAAGAAAATAATTCATATAAAAAAAAAAGCTTTGTTTATTGTCTATCCGCCATTTAATCTGTTACATACAAAAATAACATAACTTTTAAAATTAATAAGATAAAGTTCAGATCTGGTACACATATTTATTATGTTACTTTTACAAACATACCAAAAACAAACACTTTATTTCCTCTTCAAAATGGTGGCTGTTTAAAATATTTAATGTTAAATATCTCAAAAATAACAAATTTACAAGAGATACAATATTTTTCTCTTTTAACGATAAACAATTTTTTCTTTTTTCTCTAGGTGTAAGGATTAACAAGTTACCAACAAAGAACTACAAATTTTATTTTTTTTGTAATTATTTAAAAATCCTCAAGATTCAGAAATTTGAAAATGTTAAAAAATCGCTTTAATACATACCAGAGTAAATAATTTTACCTTTACCAAGAGTTTAAATTTTTAGTTTCTTGTTCATAACTCGATTTATCTTTGTTTGACCTACAGAAAAAGTTTAGATTGTTGCTAAAAAAAATTTTGTCCCTTGAGAATACTTTGTAAAGTTAACGGTTAGAATATATTAAAAAGGGAAGGTTACAGAATTGGACTAAGCTCCAGGTACCGCGACCATTGGTCTATTGTGCAACAAACCCTCCTAATTTTATCTCAACAGGTTAGTAGCTCTTTAACGAGTTTCAGTGATCCATTAGCCGTTTACAAAGAATCGTAAAAATAGTGTTAATAAAAATTTAAC
This sequence comes from Aphrophora alni, assembly GCA_963513935.1. NCBI lineage: Eukaryota > Metazoa > Arthropoda > Insecta > Hemiptera > Aphrophoridae > Aphrophora > Aphrophora alni. Next base: position 111,841,177 of record OY740771.1, on the reverse strand, counting down.
ATCTATTTTTCCATCACAATATTTTCCCTTTATAAAAAGTCAGAAAATAAACAATTTCTTGAAGGATTCATAGTTGCTATTCATTTCTAAATCACAACTTTTTAGGTACTTTAATATTTCCAGGACGAAAACCAAATGCGTTTTAAAATTAGTTTTCCTATAGCTACGCTAAATAGTTTATTAGCAAGCCTCTGTTTTTTACAAAATGTGATAACATTATCGGAATCAGTATTTTGCATAGATTATGAAAAATGAAAGACTGAGGTAGCTTTTACCAGTTTTGGGACCGTAAACCATCCTTTAACTAATTTTGTAATGAAGAAATCTTGTAAAAAACAGCCTAATATTACACTTTCATGGAATTTGACTTTTTATATAACTGAATTTATTAAAAAATATGTATTAAAACCCAAGAGAATGATAGAAAAAAAGAAAAGGATGAAAGCAACTTCCAAAACACAAGGATTAAAAAAAAAGTAACTTTGAATTCAGTTTTTGGCCCAAAAAAAGTGAAAGCTACCTTGGAATTTATTTTGACATAATTTCCATAAACTTAATGCAATTTTACTTCATGTATGACTGGATTTACTCAAAAGCAAGGATTTAAAAAAAAAAAACAATACTCTTAAAGACGGTTTTAGGAGTAAAAAGTTTAAAGCAACTTTGACATCTGTCATGGTTTCATTTTTTTGTAATCAACATAAATTTTAAGTTAGGGAATATGTAAAATACTTTGTTCCATTAAGTGAAACATCAGTCTCATTTTGTAGAAAGGTAAAGCTGGTAATTTGAATACCATCATTTCATGGATAAATCCTAATTTGTTGAGTAGGCTATTTAACAGGCAGATCACAAGTGAGCATTGTAGTTGTTAATGTTTGAACATTAATAGTCTGAAACTCAAGCTAAGAATACCACAGATATCAGATTTTTAATTTACTTCATTAATACCTTTTCAGTAAATTTAATGTATATCTCCATAAGGGCAAAGTTAACAATCCATAAACAACTTTTACAAAAATTCAAACATGTTTTTTATTATTGTACTTACATAACGATTTGAACAAATGGTTTTACTGATCAGCTGGTATAAATTAGCCTATTTTGAGATTATCTGTAAATCACTAATGTACACAACTTCTAAGCACTGCCAGCTAGTATTTAAGAAACCATAACAACTTACCTAGAATATTTATTCTGCCACGTAAGGAGTTCTTCCGTCAAAGCTGCAAGTTCTCCATTGGGAAACTTCTCTGCTTCTCTCAAGAAATTAGTTTCCATGGACACAATATGATGTTCTCGTTCCAATAGCCTTTGTTTTAGATTTTCAATTTCTACGTGCAAATGTAGATTGGCAGAATCACTGCATCTCCTACATGCACAACCACAACCCTGAAAGTAATAAATAAAATAAAACCATTACATAAATTTATACTTTTATGATGACCAATGTAAACATATTTCACACACATTTCATATCAATATATTAACTAGTCAGTCATATTATCATTGTTTCCAATGTTTGCACTATTTCAAATAAACAGATAACAAAAAATCAATAGATAACATTCTGTCACAACTCAATAAATCAACAGATAAAGTGTTTTTTAAAATATTTATATTAAAACAGTGTATGTGCTAGGCCTAATCCTGCTAATGAAAAATTGTATATTATAAACTAGATTTAAAGCTTACATAGTAAATTGTTCAACTTTGTAAGAAAATCTAAATCTAATATTTTACTAGATTATTTTATTTCAATAGCTCACATTTACATAATGGTCGAATAAAAACTAACAGTGAACAACGTACGGCTATAAAATAACCTGATGGATTTTTTGCCGCTTCCCCATGACCTCGCCAACAGTAAGCAGGGTGAGGTTTGACCCTCTCACCTTCATTTCTGTTAAATATTCAATCACATGTGATAACAGCAGTGCTCCAATTGTTACATTGGGCGAGAAAGTCATTGAAGAAGTACAATCAGCAAAGTTCCTTGGCCTGTTAATTGACAATCAATTAAACTGGTCGGAAGATATTGAGATCATCAAATATATATTTGTTGAGGACAGTGAAAACATTTGGCACTGTTAGTACCCTGCGTATGGCCTACTAAGGGATTATTTTTCCATACTTAAATTATGGAATTTCTGTGGGGCTAACTCAAGAATCCAAAATGTAAGACGAGTAGTTACATTACAAAAAAGGGCAGTGAGACTCATAACTGGCCTGGGCCAAAGAGAATCCTGCAAATTGGCTTTTAAAGACCGGTCTATATTAACTTTACCATGTGTGTACATTTTTGAGGTACCTACATCGGTGCATTGAAAAATCCATTCTCAAATGTGCATCTTTTGAAGTGATTTGAAAAACAAAAACGTGACTTTGCAAATAATAGCCTAAATGAGTCCAATTTTGCTACTTGACGATTTTAGTGGTCGCTGATCCAGATTATAATGTTCAAATCACCCCCACCCCCTATGGACCTGGAGGTCATAACGGCAAGTCTCTATGTCATCTCCAGGAGTTTTCCTGAAATGCATTGAAAATCAGTACTTAGGGGTTTTTAGAGGCTGGTCGTGAATATGCTAACGGCAACTCCACCCCGAGCACCTGGTGCTCCGGGGGCCCTGGACATCAGGATCATCCCTGGGAGTTCTATTGTAATTGTTTCGGAAAGCAATCAAAACTTGTCACTCAGGCGTTTCTCGGTGTGCTGATTGTGAATACGCCATCAGTAAGCCTCCCCAGAGCACTTGGTGCTCGGGGCAACTTGATTATCAACATCATCCCTGGGAGTTTTATTGTAATTGTTTTGGATAACAATTTGAACAAATCCCAGAGATGATGTTAATAATCAAGTCGCACCGAGCACCAGGTGTTCTTGGGAGGGTTCCCGATAGTATATTCACCATCAGCACAACAAAAAACCCCTGGATGGCAAATTTTGATTGCTTTCCGAAATATTTACAATGAAACTCCCGGGGATGATGCTGATAACCAGGGCGCCTAGAGCACCAGATGGTCAAGGGAGGGTTGTCAATGGCATATTCACGTTAAGGACCCTTAAAACCCCCGAGTGGCAAGTTTCGATTGCTTTGCAAAACAATTTCAATAAAACTTCCGAGGATGATGCTGATAACCAGGTAGTCCAGAGCATAAGGTTCTTAGGGAAGGTTTGCTGATAGCATATTTGCGATCAATGGCCCCAAACAACCTCAGAGAATCGATTTTCAATGCATTTCAGGACAACTCCTGGAGATGATGTAGACACCAGACATCATGACCTCTAGGTCCACGGGGGTTGATTTTGAATGTCATATTCGGGATCAGCAACCCCTAAAACCTTCAAGTACCGTAAGGTGGGGTTACTTTGCTCCATCAGGGGATACTTTGCACCATTAAAATAAAAACATTTGCTGCCATCTATTGGTAAACAATCAAACTAGATCAACATAATTCTTAATGTACCCTGTAGATGGCATTCCAATGCATATTTTGAATGCAAACAGATGCTATCCAAGCCAAAGTTTGTAACTGAGATTTACAAATGAAGTTTTGTTGTGATAAGTGTGTAAGAATACATGTTCATAACTTTTCTTGCTACATTCAACTGTATAAGAGATTATCAGGTAAGGCCAATTTATTTCTATTCTGTATTAGCCTATATTCATATAAATTTAAGTGTTTTTAGAAAACCTTCAGTGAAAAGTTCTTAGTTCATATAAAACCATGCTCTATCAACAATTTGGTTAGTTTGGGGATACTTTGCTCCAGTAAGAAAATGGAGCAAAGTAACCCCAATGTATTTTTAGCAACAAATGTGTTACTTATAACTAAAAATATCATTAAAAATGTATAGAATTTGCTTGTAAAGTTTGATTTAATACATATTTAATCTTTCTTGATTACAAATATTCTGCTTATATTTATATTTTCTTTAAAAATGATCGCATAACCTGCTTGTAATGTTTTATCCAATATATATTTGGCCTAGTATATTCCTGGTTATAAAGACATTCTGTTTCTCTTTTCTTTCATTTGTCTGGTTAATGAACTAAAACATGTTTTGGTTTTTGTTGTGTTTCAGGAGAAATATGCCTAGGAAATACGAACGAAAGCTTGGAAGTAGGCAATACATGGACTACTCTTCGGATAAGTTGAATGAGTGTCTATCAGCTATTCGAAATGGAACCATGACAACAAGAAAGGCTGAGGCACATTTTGGTATTCCCAGACGTACGATTATTAATAAAATGAAAGGGTATCATTCAAGTAAACCAGGAAAACCTGCTATTTTTAGTGTAGAAGAAGAGAAAACTTTTGTAGATTGTGTTTTTTCCATGAGTGAGTTCGGATTCCCTGTTAATGAATTAGAATTGAGATGTATTGTCAACGCTTACCTATCTAGAATTGGAAGACAAGTTAAACAGTTTACGAATAACTTTCCTGGAAAAGAATGGCTGAGAAGCTTTTTAAAACGAAATCCTGAAGTAACTGTACGTTTTGCAGCAAATATAAAAAAATCTAGGGCATCAATAAACGAAGTTACACTTAGAGAGTATATTCAAAATTTAAATCAGGTTTTAATTGATGTGCCACCGTCCAATATTTTTAATTATGATGAGAGTAATTTAACCGATGACCCGGGTTCGAAAAGGGTTCTTACTAAAAGAGGCGTAAAATATCCTGAGAATATTCGCAATGCTTCCAAGGCAAGTGTGTCTTTAATGATGTGTGGTTCTGCAATTGGTGAAGTTTTACCCCCATACATAGTATATAAATCAAAAAATATGTGGTCAACTTGGACTGAAGGAGGACCTGTAGGATGTAGATATAATAATTCAAAATCTGGTTGGTTTACAACAGAAATATTTACAGATTGGTTCCAAACTATCGTTCTTCCTAAGTTAAAAAAGCTTGAAGGGAAAAAGGTGCTTATAGGAGACAATTTATCCTCACATATAAATGACATTGTTTTAAAGCTGTGTATAGAAAATAATGTCTGTTTTGTATGTTTGCCCCCCAACAGCACCCATCTTACTCAACCGTTAGACGTTGCATTTTTCCGTCCTTTCAAATGTGCTTGGAGAAAAATTTTAGGATCCTACAAAGAAAGCCAAGCCGGAATTCAAAACGCTGTCCTCCAAAAGCAACACTTTCCTCTACTATTAAAAAAGTTAATGGATGCAATGGCGCCAACATCAGTTCAAAATTTAGTCAGTGGTTTTAGAAAATGTGGAATTTTCCCCTGTGACGTGGACGTCCTTCTAGAACGTTTACCTGGCATTACATGTGAGAAAGAAACAATCGAGGACAGTTTTAAAGAGTTTTTATCCAAGAAGAGGGATATCGTTGTAGGCAATACAGTTCCAATGAAGAAAAAGAGAAAAGTGAATGTTGCAGCTGGAAAAAGTATTGCTCATGAAGTTTATCGGTACGTTGATGATGTGGTACCGGTACCAGTACCGGTACTAACTGATGTTGGTTCGTCCAAACAAGTCAGTATTGTAAACCAAGAAAAATCTAAAGAAAGTCTTCAAAAAACTGTTGATGAACATCACCTTAACACTGTAGACTTAATTAATTCAAATAAAATTGTAAATGTTCAAGAAGTATTAAGCGAAGTTAAGATAAAGAAAAAGAAAATTAATAGTAAGCAATCATTAGATTACCGGTACCAATCTTCATCAGAAGGTGAAGATGCTTTTTCTCTTCATGATTCATCAAGTGGAATAGAAGATTTTCAAGATTTATTTCCTGAGAATAAAGAATTACAAAATATATTTGGAAAAACATTTCGTCCTTTAAATAAGAAGATTGGGGAGTATGTGGTATTCTCTTATGAAGGTGAAGTTTTTCCTGGAATTATCGAACATTTTACTGATGAAAGAGTGGTCATTTCATCAATGCAACGCTCGACAAAAGCTTGGAAGTGGCCCACCAAACCAGATAAAATGGTGTATACTTGGGACAAGATTTTGGGTTGCATTAATCCACCAAGACCAATAAATAAAAGAGGATTTTTCTTGGTTCCAGAACTTTCAGACATTTGGTTTTAGCTGATTTTTATATGTGACAGAGATGCAGTTTTCTTATCCAAATTAACATTTGTCTTCATTTTTAATGTAATCGTAATAGTTTTGTTTATATGAGATTGTTTTAAAAGTGCAAAGTTTCCTTATTGTATTATAACATTGTACCAAATTAACATTTCCCTTCATTTTTAATATAATTGTAATAGTTTTGTTTATATGTGATTGTTTTGAAAATGCAAAGTTTTCTTATTGTATTATAACATTATACCAAATAAAAATTTCTCTTCATTTTTAATAAAATTTTAATAGATTTGTTTATTTGTGATAGGTGTTTAAAGGTGCAAAGTTTTCTTATTGTATTATAACATTGCACCAAATTAACATTTTCTTTAATTTTTAATATCATTTTAATTGCGGTGCAAAGTATCCTCATCCTATGGGATACTTTGCACCACTTTTTATGATGTTATAAAATTAACAAAAACAAAATATAATTATATGAGCTTCTTACCCATAGTAATACAACACTTGGACATTTTGTAGCACTATCAATTATACATGTGCCATAAATATTTTAAAAGTTATGTTAATTTTATCAAAAAATGTGAAAAAAGTGGAGCAAAGTAACCCCGCCTTACGGTAGCGAAATTGGGGTCATTTAGGTCATTATTTACAAAGTTACAATTTTGTTTTAATCACCTCAAAAGATGCACTTTTGAGAATGCATTTGTCATTGCACCGATGCAATTAAGAATTTCTGGATGATCAAAAGTGGTATCAACTTCCTAGGTGACTTTCTGAACCGAATGTAAAAAAACTGCATCTCGATCCAGCTTACTCTGGACAAAATTGATAGAGAGGGCCTTTTTTTGTGCTTTATTTCCAACAACAAAATATCCACAAATTGAAATAGGATTTTTTTTTTTTTTAAACCTATGAACTCAGTTGACTCTTTATTATTGTGGAGCTTTTATCAAAAACATCCAACAAAATAAAACAATTTAAAACAGGAAATTAAACTATCAAACAGACAACAAAATCCAGTGAAGTCCCTCTCTCTCTATCCATAGAACATAGCCTACTTGAAATTGTTCAACTCTTCTACTTTCTAGCAATATATGTGGCTATGTAATGGGTCGAAAAATCATTCATGAGTGTATTTTAGAATGTCTTTTAACAAGTGAGAGTTGTACCAACCATCATTATGGTTAAATTGCACTGGAAAATCCAAAACACTTTCGTAAAATAACTGTCTATTCATTTATAATGCAATTTCTCTAAAACTATTACATTAAATTTAAAAATTCGTGAAACTAAATTAAAAAGAGATTTTAACAAGTCTGAAAATATGTTCAAACCCTTCAACATTAAAAATTTTAAGGGTTGACTTCACAATTGCTTAGAGTTTGAAATAGCAGTGTTCAAAAAAGAGTTAAAATTGACCTCCTTTAAAATTAAATGCACCTGGAAAAACATTAAAATAAATATCGGAAATGTTTTGTTTTTAGTGGGTCACTTGATATAAATATCTAGATACATATATTTTACTATATCAACTTTATTACAGTGTAGTTATTATAAAACCCTAACTCTAAGATCACAGTTGCCGAACATATGTTACAACTCATGTAACATATTTCATTACACATCACAAATGTGTAAGATAAATTTTATAGTTTTTACTCATAATAAGTATCACACATTAATCCTCTTATAAAGGCTATTAATCATGACTAAATACAAGTGAAAATTTTGAATGTATTGTATAAACACTTGAATCTTAGCTATTGTTAAACACATATGGTAATAGTTTAACCTATAATTAATCATGTGGAACATATGGTTAGCCTACTAAATTAAACGTAAATACTGGTTTTATTAGAAAATATTTGTATTTTACAATCGTAATCAATTATTTTCTCTGTTATTTAATTCTGTAAAATTTAGTAATTGTAATACACGTTTTATAAATTATTTTTTGTTTATCACACTTCTAGTACTTATTAGACAAAAACTAAGATGGATTCGAGTTTGTGTTTCAAGGAGTATGAAGTTTCAAAGTTTTATCAAAATAACCTCTATGTAGTTTAACTAGATTGCAGTTAAAGATTCACTATTAATGCAAGATGCCTTTGCTGTGTGAGCAGGAGATAGCAATGTGAACAACCTCTACTCTGTATTCAGAATAGATGAAAGAATAAAAACATCCGTCTCATCCAGAAATGCCACCAATAACATCATTAATCCTTTATTTCTTGAATTTAGTTCAAAATAATACACATATCACAAATAATAAATAATCAAAGATCTGTGTGATAAAAATTTATGGCTATAGCTTCTAGCAATATAGATTATAGAGTCTTGTTTTTAAAAAGTACTATTTTCTCAATTTAAGACCCAAAAAAATATAATGAAGATAGGTTTTGTGTCCCACACAGTTAAAACGGTTCTAAAGTATAAGCTTATTTTGGGTCTAAGCAGTAGGAATACCAGCACTCTTTCCGAAAGGTTAAAGATATGAATGGTATTTTACTAAATAACAGAATGGATACAGTACAATGTTTGTAGGCAATAACTGAATACACAGTTACAGTAATTAACTTGTAAACAGCCATTTAATATTTTATTGTTTACTTCATACTACTATTTGCTATCTTAGCTGTTGGAAAGGATGCTGTTGTTGCGACCAGTAAACTGCAGAGAGCTGTGGACCGAGTAAATGAATGGACTAAACGTTGGCACATTAAAATAAATGAAGGAAAATCAACTTATATTCATTTCACTAATCAAAAGTGAGTACCAATACCCTTGATAATAAACCCCAAAACATTGTCCCATGTAAATACAGCCAAGTATCTTGGCATGACCCTTGATACTAAGCTAAAGTGGAAGGAGCATGTGAAGAAAAAAAAGGAAGAACTAAATATAAAATACAGGCAACTTTACTGGTTGCTTGGACGACACTCAGAGTTGTCCATTCATAACAAGCTTTTAATTTACAAGCAGGTGCTTAAGCCTGTATGGACCTATGGCATCCAAATGTGGGGCTGTACGAAAGAAACAAATATGAAGAACATCCAGAACTTCCAAAATAAAGTCCTTCGAGGAATAGTTCAAGCTCCGTGGTACATCCGGAACAGTGATTTACACAGAGATTTGAAAGTAAATTTCGTAAAAGAAGAAGTAAGGAGGCTTTGAGGCATAAACAACGTCTCTTAGTTCACGTTCATCGGGACATGAAGGCAATGACTGATAACGTTAATGATGAGATTCGCCCCCTCAAGAGAACTAAACCTCATGATTTGATGTAATAGTGATCTGGTGATTAATGGTGAAGGGACCAAATACTAGTGGTAGCCCTACAAAAGTGATGTAATAGAGATATTAGTCTTTAGTTGATCCTATTGGGATTGGTCAAGATGTTGATTTTGTTTTGTTTGTTATTTACAATTGTATTATGTAATAATAAATAAAATATATATGAAAAAAAAATACTACTATTTGAGATACTAATTATTTATTTACTAGAAAAATTAGGACTACATAATAAGTTGCATCAATAATAATAATACTAATTTATATACGAAATAATTCCTAACTCATAAAACAGACAAATTTTTGCCAAATGACTTGTTGTAGAATGAATACCAGTAAGGTTACAGTTTTTCAGAGTTAAAGAAATGCAATTTATATGGATTATTTTTTTGTATACTAAACAATTCAAAAAAGAATTGCCAGAAGGTCAAAGTGTGTACCTTGGCACAATAACTAATCTTTTGTGCTATTATTTTGTTTATTTAGTATTACTACTACCTTTAAAGTAAATACATTTGATTAAGTGTTAGGATTTTGATAAAATATATGATTCCTATTTATTTGTCTATGTAATATATTTATTTATATAACTGTACCTAATGAATTTGGTGTACTAATTGAAATTTTACATATGTATGATATATTTTGAAGGCTGTTGGTGTTGTTGTAAGGCCTTATGTATAATTAATCCAATTTGACTTTTTCTATACATTTGTAAAATGTCACCAGAAATAAACTATTGTTATTATTATGTCCGTTTCATAATATACAAGCTTGTTTCAAAAGTTACAGACATAAAACATTGTGTAATGTAGGTGCCAAATTGGTTAATCCTAGAATGGTAATTGCGCAGCCTGTCAGACGATGGTCTCTTACAAAAACCGATTTGGGAAACAGAGCAGGGAGATTACGAGCGCCCCATCCCTAATACCTTTACCTCCTCACTCAAGGCCAATATTAGTCCCAAATAAAAACTGTTTCCTTTGCAATATCAGTTCCAGTGAGATAATCGTCGTGTGATAGACTACGTGTTACCATTTACGTTAGTTTTTGTCATGTGCAATAGTTGCTTTGTTTTATGTTTAAATCTGTGCAGAGTTTCCCAAATTAAAATATATAAAAAAGTAGTGTTTATTTTATATTTTATTAGTTTTAGTAGCAAGTTTTCAGAGCAAAAACTGTAGAAAACATATTTGATTGGAGCTCCGAGGAATGATATGTGTAGACTGTACCAAAAAATTGTAAATAAACAAACACGACTTAAATAATTATGCCTACAACAATATAATTTAATTTATTAATATATATATATATAATTTTTTTTTAAATTTTGATGTGTTTTTTCTAATCTTTTCCTATGAGTAGTCCGAGAGACTACACGTTACCATTTATGTATGTAAAAAGATGTTACCATTCTAGGGTTAAGCACTGTGAGAGGGTCGTAAACACAAAAACTTGAAAAATGGTAGGGGCCAATAAAATGATAGTTGGCTATATGGGCTAATTTTTTTAATTTTTAAAGTTAAAATTTTGCTTCACTAATTGTTTATTTGTTAAAAATTTTGGTTATGTTAGTACCAAAATATTTGGACATAATTTATTCAAAGTTTTAATATTTAAGAAAGTGTTGTAAATCTCTGAAGCAACAACGTGTCAAGCAACAACGTTTTATACAGAAGGATAAAATTAAAACATTATGCCTGTGTGTTATAACATACCTTAAAAAATTATATAAGTTACAGTAATACCATTAGTTACACGTAATTAATTAAATATACTATCTATGATGGAAAATAAAATATTGATAAGTACCTACAACAAATGACTTAACTTCTATTGAATAAGGAATGGATGTATTTTAACATTGATTAAAATACTTCTATAAAGTCATTTTATGTTTATGCTACTTTTCAATTAAATTTTTATCTTACATTTTTAATAAACTTAGATTACGTTTGATAATGTACAATGTATGTAAAACAAAAACATAAATTGGTCAAACGTACAAAAATAAGAATTGAAACAAATTTTATATTAAAAAAAGTGTTGAAATCCATCTTTACTACCCTTGCAAAAATGATACCAGGTTTACCATCAGTGTAGCCTATAGTAAAATGACCACTCTAAAGTATTTCACTAATTATAAGGAAAATTATTATAATATAGTTAAAACTGTGATTATGTATGATTTTAAATATTGTTTTTTTAATATCTAGGAATTTGCAATTTAAATATCTTGTTATTTGTAACAAAATCCAAATAGCAATCTAGTTCACAATATTTTTTTTAAGTCAAGGTGCTTATTTAAAAAAAAAAAAAAGTAGGATATTCAAAATTATTTTTTCATACAAAAGTTGCTTCATCTGTGTGCTTTGGTAAAAATGTAGTTATTTTCAATATTTGATCATTCTTGTGCTTTCTGATAGATGGCGTAACAACAACAATAAAACAATCGATGATGATCCCTCGCCTCTTCCAAACTATTTACACATCTAACCTAGTAACTATTTTTGTATCACATAACGTTAGAAGAAAAAGTTAAAATAAATAATAGAATAATATGCTACGCCGGTTTTAAAGATTATTTGACACTGAAGGAGTGTTCATATTATTGAAATGGTTTAATCGGACATCTGTCATCATTTATGTATAAAAAACTAATACAAAATATTTTCCTAATCAAGTAACTTATTTAGTCTTAATTATTTTGATTACTCAGGCCTAAGTTTAGACCTGTGTTTCTTTCTTAAATTACTAATTTGTTTTCTACATGGCCCTAGACTACTAGGTTATTGTTCTACATTTATCACTTGATAACGGGAGTTAATCTATACTCTCAAAATGTCATGTATTAGTTATTTACATACTCGAATGATAGCAAACTTCCAATTCCCAAACCATATCAATAATATGTAATAGATTTAACTAAACTTGTGTTTGCTTCAAAATCAGCAGATTTATGTTTGTCTGGTATCTCTGGGAAGGGATTTGTTAAACATTCTGGTAATAGCTTTTTGTTATAATATATAGGTACAGTATTTAATAATGGACCAACTGCAGACAATAGAACATCAGGCAATGTTGTTCACCATATTACAAATTTCTGTCTTTTGTCAAACGTCACATCATATTCAAGTCATTAGGGGAAAATGTAATTTTTGGTATCACTTTGATTTAATACTACCTTTTATAAATAGTCTTAAAGAGCACAATCCACTGAATAAGAAATCATAAAAAATATAATGTGAGCTTGCCTATAAATAGGAAATGTGGAAGCTTAGTCGAGAAAGTTCATACAAAGTTTTAAGGTTAATTTACCGCTTCACATATATGAGAAACAGTTGAGTAATGGGGAGGTGTCGATGCTGTCAACTTTTATTTGTGGAATCTGACAAAAAACCGAATAGGCTACAGATATTATGCAGTAGGCTATTTTGTAAACCATGGAGTAGGCTATATAAATTTCCGGTCGACTTAGTTGGTCAATTTCATATGTATATTTGTATATATGTAACATAACCTACCCTAACTTAACCTATTCATCATAGAATTTTTGGTAAACAAAAATGTAAATTATTAGTGGTAGTAGAATCACAAAAACTTAACTTAACATAATTTGTCCCTAATCCAACCTAATACACTTTTCTTTAAACATGTAACATACCACACAATGATTTGACTTAAAAAATAGTAGATAAGGAAAATTTTGGTCAAGCTCTCCTTAACAATTACCAAAAGGGTGTTCAATGTTAATATTGTATTGTTTGATATCTGCACATTACAAAATGACTACGCTAGATCACTATTTATGTCACGAAAGGTTTGTTCAGGTGGTTCTATATAATATATATATATATATATATATATATATATATATATGAAACCACCTGGCCAAACCTTTCATAGGTTTATTGAAGTTAATTTGAAATTAGATTATTAATATGGAGTATTGACAGCATTACACGTAATCTGTGATCACGGATATAAAGATTGAAATATCTTTGGTAACATAGGCTATGAGACGTAAATGTGAACACTTGCCATTATGTCTAACCTATAAATACGTTGATTTGATAGTTTTTAGATTGTGATTTTTCAGTGAAAAAAGGTGACCTCTGCAAGGAAAACATTATTAATTCTTAAGAAGTAAGGTATGTAGTAGACGATAAAAAAAAATCCCGAAAATTAAAAGCCAGCTTTAAGTAAACAATTACCCTTGAACGCGAAAATTAGTAGACACCTTTAAGTAAACAATTACGGACTCAAGTTTGATTTGTTTGGAGGTAGGCTAGAACCTGTACAAGGCTATCCTAAACAGTGAAAGAAAGGGCAGTTTATAGGCCAACTAAGACAATTGAAATAATAAACACTTAATAAAATAATTAAAATGACTAAATATAATTTGTAATGAACATTAACTTTCTATAATAAAATAATTCCTAGCTTCATAATAGTAGATCTCCTTTGGACCTACTACTAAACAAAGGAATCACATATTTGGCCAACCTATATATTCATATGTTGGTTTACATAGACTATCTACACTATAGTGATTTTAAAAAAATATTAATTTTGATACTTACATCACACTTCATAATTTTTTGAGACATAACCACTGACAGTCTATAACAAGAAAATTATTTAAAAATCAGGGTAATTCAGCTGCTTCAATTTCTTTTCTTGATTTCGTATGGGACAATTTGGACGATCTCACTGAATCAGTAAACTGATAATGGAAACTATTTTTTACAAAAAAAAAAAAAAAGGTTAGCACAACAAAAGATGAAGGTTTTAAAATCACAATACAAAAGTAAGTAAACACGGTCTCAAATTTGAGGTTACTGTCAAGTAATGTACTTGTTTAGAAAAATCGTCTGCACTACTTGACTTAACCCTAAAATAAATTTTGTAATATAAAGGAACTTAATATTGATCTAAATTCAAACTAAAATGAAACATATTTTTAAAACGATAAAACATCACGTTCGCGAATCCAACTGAAGTGTCACGACGTGTCAAAATTACTACAAGTGCAAAGATTAGGAAAATAATAAATGATAAAATTACCCCACCATTCCCCATTACGGAAGTACATCCCAAATTCCAAGCAGGTGATGCCTCCATCAGTCACTGCCAGTTCTATATGTTTTTATAAATCAGGGTAAATCGTTTTTACAGCCTTTACATTATATATGAAATTTAATAAATAAACTTTAAAACTGCATTCGTAAAATAGTATAATTAATTTTTTTTATTGTAATAATAAGATATTTAATTTAAACTACAACATTTAGAAATAATATATAAAAAATAACTTCATGAGCCAAGAATAGCATAATCCTTGTATATTTGAAATGCAATGATCTAGACGTACATAAAGAGAATTAAGCATATGGAATGAAATCACATTATTCAAGATTCAAGTTATTAGGTACAATAAAATGAAAATCAAGGTTCAGCCAGTTCTGCCAGTTCCAGGTTGTTTACATGTGGAAGAATCAACATAACACTTGTCAAATAATCGAATTGAACCTGGATAAAATTAAAATAGTAAATAAAATTATTAGCCTAGAATTTGTATTTAGTATCAAAATAATTGTTCAAGTAATAAAGAATTAGTAATATTGTCATCCCAGTTCTCTTATGTGCCATTATGACACAACTTGAGGTAAAGTAGAACTTAGGTTAGCTGTCTTCTTAAAAACTTTGTGACTATGAATTCACTTGGTTATAAATTTATTTTTTATTTATAATTTAAATGTGCTTGTCATTCACGCCTTTATTTTGAAATAATTTCACAAGTAACGTATAAGATTACACTATAATTTTATTTTGGATAATTTTTAGGTTAAGCAGGTGAAGGCAATTTAAAATAATGGTAAATATGCAGTAGAGTTGTCCGATTGATATAAGTGCGGAAACTCAGCGATTCGTGTTCAAAATAGCGTTTTTTTTCGATAATTTTGATCATTCTTACCAAAGCTAGTAGTTTCTTATCTCTCACAATTCATTATTTACTTCACAATCTTAGAAATTGATAAATTTGTTACATATTCTATCATGTAGCCTTATTTAAATCACTTTTTAGGTGCATGCGCACTTCCTTCACTAATACAGGTTGATATTACTATGCCTCTATGATATAAGATTCATGAGGACTAGGTCTCTGAAACCCAGACCTAGTACAAGAACTATAGGTAAAGAAAGGTAAATAAATAAATATTAATTTACCTTCCTTGAGCTGTACTTCTTTAACTAGGTAACCATATACACGACATGATTGATATTAAATGATACGTAGTTTGACAGTTCTTAAAACAACTATTTTCGCGGAATAAAAAAAAAACATCGATAGATTTTACTTAAAATTGATGAAATATGTGTCGAAGTAGCCTTAAAATGCTATAAAACAGTCATTTTAAATTAAATAGTTTTCGGACAGAATTAATTGGGAAACGTAAAAAGTGACTAGTTTTGTTAAGAATGATCGAAAAAACACTATTTTAAAGACGAAATGCTGAGATTTCACACTTCAATCGATCAGACAACTCTCGTTCATATTTCACAAAATAATTATCCATCTTTTTATTATTAGTTTATAAAAAACTAAAATTTTTACTTGTTTTTTACAATAAAGAAATTTTGCAATTCATTATTTACTTAACAATCTTATAAATTGACAAATTTGTATCAATATTCAATCGTATAGCCATATTGAAATCACTCATGGGGGCGTACACGCATTTCATTCACTTATACAGGTTGATATTACTACTCTTATTATCTGAAACCCAGATTTAAAAGAAAGGTTTATAATTTAGGAAGATGGGAATTAAAATAAATATTTGTGTTGGAAAGTGATTTATAATTAAATTGGGAATATAAGGACTTTGGGCAGATAAAATAGAATTTAGGATATAAATTTAAGTAAGAAATACTAAACAGTGAACAGCTATAGCAAATATGTGTATTACAAGTACATCTTGATATCATACATTAGCAGAAAATAGGTCATGTGGTAGCAAAGGCTAGATTTGAATGAATATTGTGATTGAATGAAACTAATATAATTTTACGATTAATTGTTAGGATGTAAGGTTAACTTAGATTTGAAGTTAAGTTAGAAGGGAGTAGATAAGTATATTAAGTCCATTCAATACATACCAGAACATAAACAGCCATTATGACAGAGTACAAAAATTAGGGGAACGTGGCCAGGGTGCTGTGACGAATTAAACTGTTTGGTGAAGATGGTACGCTACGGAGGATCACGGTACAGGATCACAATAGCTTAGTATTAAGAAGGTGAGCAAGCATCATATGTAAAGAAACTTAATAAGTCTTCGGTATTCATTTAAAATTCAATACTAATCTGTCTTAATCATTGGGATTGGTCTGGATTGAAGGCTTAGAATATTTCATTGACAGATTAGGTTTATGGATTTCACTATATTGAGAGTAATTGATGTATACATGTATTGGAATCAATGATTTCCCTATAAGAGATGTAAAATTTTACTACAAAAATGTATTTCAATATTAATGAAGACAATCTTATTTAATAAAACAAATTCCCATGACATCTAATAGAACTTTTGGTCAATACAAAATCAACCAATTACTTATTTGCAATAATGCAAGGCATACGACAAGTAAATTATAAAAATAGAGAAAATGATTAACATCATTATGTCATGCATGAATTCCTCCATCGAAAATCCTTTTTGAAAAATCCCAAAAATGTACCAGTAATTAGTTATGAGAAGAAAACACCATTCTTTATCATTTTGACAATGGACAGTATGGCCTATATACTGCATCCACCAACCTTGATCGAATGCTCCACCCCAAATCCACAACTAGCTCTCCGATTGAATGATAGACTTTCATTCAATCCGTACTGTATTTCTTTGCATAATGCACTCAAATTGATTTGTAAATTATTTAGTTAAACATGTAATTATTAAGAGAAATTATTTATCTTTATATGTCTAATACAATATATTTTATCATTTGAAATAGTGTGTTGTCAAAATTGTATAATTCATTCATTTTAAAAGGGGGAAAAAACATTTCATTATCAACCAAACTACATTTCACTAACACAAATGCAACTTTACACAGCATGATATAGGAAGATCAGATCAGAACAGACGTACTCCACGATTGAGGAACCTTTGAAATCAGATTTTCCAGAAAATCCATCCACATCATCTTAGCAAAGTATACCTAATGCAACTATACTCAGGGCAGGTTTTTAAAATAATGTCTTTTATGTGTGGTACAAACCCTACAATAAAATATTAGCAAAAATAAACTTGCTAACCTGGTGAGATCAATACAATTTAATGTACTCATAATTATTTATTTTCTGAACTAAGAATTTTCAGTCCATTCCAATCTAATATTTCATACCAAATCATACATCTAATAAACTTTAACTATTGGGACTTAATCCAAATTTATTTTATTTATTTATTTCTATATGTGTTTCTTGTCCTCCCCCCCTTTTGAAAAGTCGGCACCATCCCCATATTTAAGACTTTGTGCATATGTATTTTTTATTATCAAGAAACAATTACCTTTATAGACAATAATTTGATAAATATTGAGCAGGCATGGACTAATGTAAATAGATATCTATATATAAAGATAATAAAACACAATTCTTTTTATTTTATTTTGTAATATCCACTTTTTATCTATAAAAAGTGGATATTACAAAATAAAAAAATTGTGTTTTATTATCTTTAAACATGGAATTCCACCAAGAACCATTGGTCTCAACAGTAATGAAAAAATAAAATAAAATATATATCTATATATATTTCTCTCGCTATTTGGTAAAGTGATGACCCCATATTTTGTAGTTAGAAAATTAGACCCGCAGAAATTAGATGCCGCAAGGCGAAACAATTGTAGCTCATTTATATTATTAAAATATTTTGAAACTTTAAGCTTTATTGCTTTATTTTATCCTTGAATATGGAGTTTCAACAAGAAATATCTGTTGTTACATTAAAATTGATTAAAGAGGCTAGTGTAGCCCGATTAGCAGTTCTTTAAAAAAAATTAAAACTGAAACAATGTATGACAAACCAACATCTTTGGTTTAATAGTGAATGCTTGAAACATAACTTAACGCCGAATTGTGTAAGTGTTAAAGTGAGGTCTTCTAGTGTATCTAGTGCATCCGCAAGAAAAACATGAATTCAGAAAGAAAGGAAGAAACATTTTCGAATTAGGGATAATGTGAGTTGCCATCTTAAAGTTATTTATGATGAATTAGTTGATAAATTTCACCCCATTGAGTTTGATTATTTTGTTAATGATGTTTTTGATTTTGTCCGCAATAAAATTTATGAAACTTTTAACAGACAAATTAAAAAACTTAATTATTTAAAAGATAAAAGTAATATTCATAATAAGTGGGTCATTAGAGGGCTTACAAGTTGTTCTAATCTTTACATGTTTCTATTTGGACCTGAAACTTCAATATATAATATACACACTAATATTTAATATTACCATAGATTACATACCATCCTCAGGGGCTCGCTTTAGTAAGTACGAGTGTGGCAATTCCAAGGAACGCTAACTGGATTGACACTTTTTTTTCATGTAATCTTGGGTTGATCCCCTTTCCTATCTGATTTCTCTTGATCAACTCCTCATCTGATTTATCTTCTTTTTTTTTATAAGACGATGAGTAGGAGGTTATTGCCTTTAAACAAAAAGACAATTTTTTTTTTATAGATAACATACCTGGTATAGATTCAATATTTTAAGAGGGCAATCCCAAGGTATCCTAGCTATATCTTTCTTCATCTAGTCTTAGATCTATCTCACCTTTTTGTACATCTCTTTAAACAACTCTTGTTCTCTGTCGACCCTGATGCTATTAGAATATTGGAGGAACAGGAGTATTTTATGCTCTTTTTGCTTTTTACATTTTTAAGCAACTACTGCGATGTTTTTCGCCTGTAAGCTACAAAAATTAATATTGACTAGGTTTGATTGGATTGTAAAGGAAAGAAAGTATAATATTTAAGAGTTGCAAGAATAACGTAATTTATTTGTCTTAACTTCTTTAACATTGCTTGTGTAGATAGAGCCAAAGAGCAGCCAGATTGAAAAAGACCTTCCAGAAGTGCTTAAGCAATATGAAGAGATTGGTGAAAGCATGAAGCAAGTATTAGGTATTGTTGAAAAATTGATTCAAGATGTACAGACGGGACAAATATCAACTGACAAGGTATGTTAATTTTGTAGCTATCATAGGATAATGTAATGATATATTAATATTATAATAGTGACAGAGATGATTGTATGGATCACTTGGTAATGGAATGTGTCAAAAACACGTGTGATAAAAATATAAAGAAAGACATAAGGTTCCCTCCATCCTTGTTTAATGACTTGTGCGTAGCTAGTACAAAGCTGCATCACAGTGATATGCGGCAACATCGCATATCCATATTCAGCTTCCTCATAGCAACATAGCATTTTATTACAAAATAGTGTGATGTGTTCATATCGGATTTAAAAAAAAAAAAATTTAATACCATGAGAAGCATGATTTCTACTCTAATATTATAACATGCCTGACTGTTGTATGAAACTGGGATGTAAGGGCAATTCATTTAAAAATAGAGAAATATTAATTAAAAATTTCTTGAAGCCCCTGCTCACTTTAAGATAAGACCCATGCAGAAATAAACTATTGTAACTAGAATTAGATATAAGATAGTAAACCGTTCAGCAATATAATAAATATAACAACAGTTATTTTTGTATGATGTATTAGATAATGGCTGCATAGAAAAATACAGTTTTATCATTCTGGATTTGTGGTTACATCAGCTTTAAAATATTTAGAGTTAACAGACACTGTTTGAATTATGCAACTAATGAAACACTATACCATAGTAGGGGAGAAGCATTGTGATGTTGCACAGGGTAACAAGTTCAACAGCTGTTTACGTCACATAAAACAAGAAAATTAAATTGTAGTCTTTAAAACAGTTATGAAAAAATATATATTTACATAAAATGAATAGTTTTACACATGTCTTTTTTGGATTCTTAACTTACCAAATAACTTTTTTTCTTCTTAACTAAACAAGTTATAGTAATTGGTAGCCTGTCAAGGATATTAAAGACTCTTTACTTATGAAAATTACAACAATCAAAGTGATTTTTTATCATATGCATTTTACACCAACTCCTCATCATTCTATTTCTGAAACGATTTCACCAAAATTTTCTTGTACTTCATAGTTTTCAAATTTTACTACACAATGTGCCACATTAATATAAAAAGACAGGTATATTTAAATGTATTTTTCCCCTCTTTTTATCGAGGGGTTCCTTTCACTTATTCTATGTCTAACATCTCTCTGATGTAATTCTTATGAATCATTTAATTGTACTATTTTCTCCTTTTAGCCAAGAATTTTAGAGATTTATTATTTGTTAAAGATATCATTTTAATAAATTAGTTTAATTAGCTAGCAATGCATAGTTATTTTGTGTACTGAAAAAAAAGCAGATGTAGACAATATTAACTGTTGCTATTAATTTTTGTAATATTTTACTATGCATCTTTTAGCTTGTTTATGATGGTTTCTATCATAATTAGTCTTGCAAGTATAAAGAATAGTTATATAAGAAAATTTTTTTTTTTGTTAAAATACAACATAAATATCAACTTTGTTTGACAAGAAATCATTGCTAAATCACAGAGAGAAGGATATATGAGTATGTTATTTCCATTTGTCCTTACTCTTAAATGTTCATAATCAACCTATTTATACAAAAAATAATAGTTTAAAAAAATAATTCATATGGCCAGCATATATTTCCAATTACCAATGTAAATAAAACTGATGTCAAATTCGGACTCATCCTAAAATACATAAATATTACTAATTTGATCAAAATTACAATAAATACATCCTTTTCGTATTTTTATGGATTTATTTACTATGGATTAAAAATTTGTTTTGAGCATTAAATTTGTCTTGCCCTTGAAAATAAAGTATCACTTCACCTTTAAAATTTGAAAATTTCGGATACTTCTTCCTGCTACACCCAAATAATACGCTCAAAAAGTGTCTGCCTCAGAATATTTAAACAATTGTATTTCATTTTATTTACAGTTAGTATGGACTTGTGAAACAATGTGTATTTATATTTACACATTTAAGAATACAGTATAATAAACACACAGAACACAATTCTCACAAAAAATACGCCTAAGTATCAGACGCGTTTCAACGACAAGGTCGTCCTCTTCAGTGATACACCAGCTACACCAACCAAACCACAACTTGTCGTTGAAACGCGTCTGATACTTAGGCGTATTTTTTGTGAGAATTGTGTTCTGTGTGTTTATTATACTGTATAGTTTTTCTCATAAGTCAAGCTCAACATTTAATATACATTTAGGGATATTGAATTAACATACCATAATAATAATAATGTAATTTGAATGACAAGAATAACATTTGTTGTACTAAAAATAAAACGCTTTTAAAAAGCATACATTATCTAAATTGTAGGCTGAAAGAAATTGATGAACAATGAGGATTCCTTAATCTGTTTGATCGAGTTGTTCGGATTATTAAGGGAACATTTTAAAACAAAAAATGCAAATTTACACTCAAAAACAAAATTCAACGGAAACAATAAAACACATAGCGAGAGACACACTACTTCATCACACAATAGACAGTACACTTAACTCAAAACTGACCAAATGAGTCAGAGAAAATAGCTGGGAAATCAACAAGTCCCAATATGAAAACCTAATAATTGTGTAGGCTTCAGTCACGTATGTAGACAGATCAGACTAGCGCAGGATTTGGACTACCGTGGGTTTGGATTAACACAACCTCACTATATTAGAAAATTCTATTTTAACAATATTTATAATATTTTTAATCACATTAAAAGATAAACAAAAGGAAGATTAGATTTTTTTGTATGATTATTTTATGATTTATTTTTAGGGATTGAGCATTTTGGAAGTGAAGAATATAATGATGCTTCAATATTTGATGAACATAACTTATTTAATTGGGTCAAAATGTTCTGGAAATAGTATTGAAGGTGATCTTGCCATTGGTAAGTTTAATCTCAAATTTAAATTATCATAACTATTTTAAGTTAGTGCTTCATCAATTCTCACTATGTTAGATAACTACCTATC
The DNA here is from genome assembly GCA_963513935.1 of Aphrophora alni. Taxonomy (NCBI): domain Eukaryota; kingdom Metazoa; phylum Arthropoda; class Insecta; order Hemiptera; family Aphrophoridae; genus Aphrophora; species Aphrophora alni. The sequence continues at coordinate 111,818,611 of OY740771.1, read as the reverse complement.
TTACAACCCAGTAAGGAGAAATACTACGATTACTACAGTCCATGTATACTGTACTGAATAGATTTTGTGAAGATCAAAATATGAAAATATTATAGGAACAATATTTTTATCTGTGTTATTTAAAGCTATGCAACCCGCTGCTTGATGCTCTCTACCTCACTTTATGCAGCCCACAAGCTGAAGAAAAATTATTTGTATAATCCTAAAATTTGTATAAAATTGTGTTCGGAAATTTACCCAGATTTTTGTTCGGGAATCAGCAATTGTATTGTTGTGGATTCAATTTTTTTATGCTATTGAAACAAAAAGAATATTTTTATCATATATTCCAGAGTTAAACCTAAATATAGGAAAGAGCAAACAACATTCATTGTCATTGCAGCAGTATCCAGAATCAAGTGGTGGTGGTAGTGAGTGTCTGTGTATGTGTGAACCAAACTTACTGTCTGCATACGTGAACCAAGATGGCAGTAATTCTCGTGTTGTTGGTTCAGTAGAGCTGTATTTGGGGTTAGTGTGTTTGTAGGTGATTAATTTTTTTTAACATTTTACGATCATGTCTGTGAAAAGGTGTAAAATGACTGAGGAATGCCGTGTTACTTGAGGAAATGGAAGTATTGAATAATCATGCTCTATGAACTGCTACGTTTGGAAGCACTGACCTACTTATGGAAACAGTTATTTCATTTGATGAAACACATCAAATCAAAAGGTCACTCTCGTCTAACTGATGAACATTTGGAGGGAAACTTGTAAATTATTATCCAACATTGAGCCCGATATAGATAAACTTATGAAAAACAAACAGTGTCAAGTCTCTCATTAGACCTATTATAAGTAAATTGCTTTTCTCTAACGATTATGCAAATAATTATGAGCTTACTTTGAAAATACCATTATTAATGGAATTATTTATCTTTTGAAATAACTATTTTTTTTTTTTTTAATTAAGTGTTTAAAAAAAGTCTTTTTACAAAATAAAATTTATATTGTGAAATTTAATGGCTGTATTATTTTTGTGACACAATTTTTTCAGGTGAGTTTTTAATTATTCGATAGAGCTAGTTTAAGAGTAGGTGTGTTAAGTATACTTATTTACATTTACATCTCAGATGTGTACTGAAGCCATGCTGCTAGGTGTTCAGCAAATGAGGCAAATGAAAAATAAAAATTGGGAGTCAAAATGTTGTCTTACTACGTTGTTTAAGTCATGGATCAATCTTTTCAAGCTTAGCCTTTGCACGAAAAATATCAGAAACTTAACATACATAAACAATATTTGTTTCTCTACCTTTATTGGAATTTGCCTTCCTTGGACATGTGGGACCTTCAGCCACACTGAATGAAGAAATGAGAACACTATTTATAAGATCGCTCCAAAGCTATGAAGGAGAGCGATTTTAAAGGAATTTATCTGGTCCAACAAAAACGATTTCTGAAGACAAAAAAGAGGAAATTTAATAAAAATTAACAAGTTTTAATCCATTCGTTAAGTAAAATTAGTTACTGTTATCAATGAAATAGAAATCTGTTGATTTTTTTGTTTTATAATTTTTATTTCATGATTCTATTAACAGTTTTGACTTCATGTGCACATTAAACATAATTATTTTATAATTATATATTTCAACTTCATAATATATTTGTAGGAAATAAACATAAATGGTAACCTCAAGAATGTAAAATAATAATCATACAATTTATTTGCGTTTGTTGTTTCCTACATAGATTTTACTCAACAATATTGTATACGATTGAAGTAAATTACTACTAACTCTGTATCTTTATCAAAAAATTAAATTATTTTTAATCCATATCTATAACTTTTTAATGCAGTTTATTTTTTATTATTATTTACTTTTTTTAGGAAATTTAATTTTCTTAAAAAAATTATTTTTTAGTCTTGGTTTGTTTTTCTTGCTTTTTGACTTTGTTGTAAAAAGGAAACCAAACCTGAAAAAAATTATGTTATATTCATTTCATCTTGATTAAGTTGTTGTTTTGTTTATGCAGAAAGATTAGTGGAAATAAGAACCATTTTGGAACGAATTAGACCCATTGATCAAAAGTTAAAATATCAGATTGAAAAAATGGTGAAAACAGCTTTGACTGGTGAAATGGATGAAAACGATCCAAGTAGATTCAGAGCTAATCCAGAAAATATGTTAAACAAAGTGAGTAACTGAGTATTTATTAGACTTACTTTTAAGTGTTATAAAAGAAAGGATTGACAGTAACAAAAACAGTAATATATTTACCTGGAGTCTTCTTTAAAATCCTTTAACTAAAACTAAATTTCTACATTAATAAATACAATAGTAGTCAATCGTAACATTTGATATAGAAATATATTCAAAATTCCATTTTCAAAAGAGTACATGGCAACTTTTGGAAAATGAAATTAATCCAAAACGTGTCGGCAGAAGTTCAAACAATGCTATTAGTTGCAAAGAATATCCTCAAATGAATTATGTTATTAGTAGAAATGTAGATAATCTTAATAATCTTAGATAATGTTTCCAAAACAAAATATAGGTGAAAACAGCTCTAATCATCTAATAATATATATATTACATTAAGTTCTACCATGTATTTTAGATGTGTCTCAGCAGTCAATGTTTTATGATGTATCAACTTTTTAAACTGAATGAGAAGGAAAATAATGATTACCCCTTGTTACACATGTGGTTTGTTATAATTATTCGAATTAGTATGATGAAATATTATCAATTTACATAATAGTTCAAGCCATTCTTTACCAGCTGCCATTTTCGTAATGTGGGTCTTGATTTTCAATCAATTTTTTAAATTTACCCATTTAACAAGCGCAATCACATTTACCAAAGATCTTGTATGAAGTTTGTATTACAAACTATTGATTTTTTCCAATAGTTATAATATCCTACAAAACCTTTTTATAATATCCTACAAAACCTTACCTAACTTGCCCTAGATATAAAATATAGATTTCTATAAAATAACTATTTTATTTGATCAGTAAATCTTTGAGCATGTGTACTGTTAACCTTCAAGTAACACTAAGAATTTTACATATTAAGAAATTACAGTAATGTACTATATAATGAATAAATATTTTACGTTTAATAAAAATTAAGTAAGGTCAAGGGTATAAATGATATTACATCTATACAAACTTCCAATACTTAATAAAAAAAAGTACTGATAATGTTTTTTTTTAAATTTGCAAGTAGAGAGGAATTGTATACTACATATTTAAACAAGTCGATCTTAGTAACTTAACAAAATATTGTAATACATGATTTGAATTATTCGAGTTGGAAGGACATGACAAAATACAAGGTATACACTCAATTTTGCGCATTTTTCTTCAGGTGTTTAGAATTGTTGGCGCTAATTGTTTCTTCAGGAAATATTATTTCTAGACATTTTAGATTTCAAAAATAATTATTCCAACAAAATCCTTTAATAAATTTTATTTATTTACTAATACACTAGAACCTCTGTTAACCAGCCTCGGATCAACCGGTTCTCGGATCAACCGGTTCTCGGATTAACCGGCCTATTTCGTAGTGTACTGGTTCGATGAGAGTTTCCGAAAATAAATTGTAATTGAAACGCCAAAGCGGCGGTGAGTCAAACGACTTTGTCAATAGCGGTAATGGATACAGATATAGAGTTTCATCTAATGGGGGGGGGAAGGAAAAAAATGAATGTCAATAGCGGTATCCCATTGTCGGCGGCGTAAAAACACCGTGGCACCAAAGCGGCGGCGAGTCAAACGACTTTGTCGATAGCGGTATCCCATTGTCGGTGGCATAAAAACACTGCGGCATTGGCACCCGTCGGTATAGCAGACATACACTGGTAAAAACATTTGATGGGCCGCTTTTTTTCCACGAATCAATTTATGAAAATTATAACATTTCTTTTCAGTTTTCTTCTTGTCTTTGCCTGGTTATGATCTTCATACAGTATATACAGTAAATAAAAATGAGCGAGTTACGAAAACGGAAGCGTGTGTTGGTTTCGTTTGAGACGCGGTTATATGTGTTAAAAATACTTGACAGAGGAATCTGTAAAAAAGCTTTGTGGCAAGTTTAACGGAAACCTCAGATTAACCGGGCAACCGGCCAACCGGCCCGGGTGTCAGTCCCGACTAGACTAGTTAAGAGGATTTCTACTGTACCTGAAAGTGATGTAATGATGACAATTAATTGTGCTTTGTCATTTTCGTCCTATCAAATTATTTCTCTTCAATTTTTTAAAATTTGCTATTTCTCACTTCTTTCTGGAGAGTTTTTAAGTTTAAAAATTTAGGTTAGAGTTTAATAGGGCACACAGCCTATTATGATTATATTTTTTATAGATAGGAGACACAGGCTTACCTTGGAAAGTGATACTTGGTATCATATAGCAGTAATAGCACACATAGAACAACACAATAAAACACTAAGGTATAGAGAATTCTCTACTGATTGAAAAAGTGAACAATATTTCAGAACTTTAGAGTTTTATTGTATTTTTCTATTCAAGGACCACTTTCAAAGATTAGCCTATATCTCCTATCTAAACAGAATCTAAGTTTTAAAATTGGAATTTTGTTCATAGGTTATATTGTAATAAACCAAAAGTGGGCAAATTCTAGAGCAGCTAAATTTATACAATAAATATCAAATAAGTTTTTTGCCTACTTACTCTTCAAGAATACATATGAAAATCAGTTGCTTGAATATGCAAATAATTATACATAATCACAAAAGAGTTTTAAATTTATGACTAAGAAATTAATATTAATTTAAATTACTAATAAATTAACCAATATTTGAGATTATATATTATACAAATAAATGTTTCAAAACAAACATAGAGTAGACTCGTGACTATCCAGTTTGGTTTGTGGTCTAAATAATATTAATTTGGATCCTAAATTTAGTCTATAATAATTAAATTATAATAATTATCGATTCTAAGGCCTTATAAATATATGCCTATATTCACAGTACATATTTTCTGCAAAGTTTTTATAGCCCAAGTTATGACAACCACTTGTCTTTGGAGTTGTTTTATTGACAACTGTAGCTGCGTGTTATTGTTTTCACGTTGCATTGAAATAATTAGGGTGACTGATATCTCATTGGACAGGCTAAACTGGAAGGGAGGAGGGTAAATGACTAGCCATTATCTGAAATATCACTCCATATTACTGTCACAACAAACCCGCTTTAAGTGAGCTCACAACTAATTAATAGTTACATTAATAATTATTTGGTTAGTTATTAGATGGTCCGACAATAATGAGTCAGCTACCCGATATCGGCTTTATGACTCATTTGTCTAATTTTAGTTAAATTACTCGCGTGCATTAAACATCAAATCACTTCTGGGTTCAAAGACCCATGTGGTGAACTTACCCTACCATTTTCTAATGCCAGTTTTCTGATAACTTATTTCCAGCTATTCACAAAAAGAAATAAATGAAATTTTAGCAGTGTGACACATGTCAGTGACACATTTAATGTTTTAAACTGTTTTTAGAACATACATATTCATCTCAGTAGTGAAACTGTTTTGCATTATAACAGCATTTTAAAATTATTATTTTTTAAGATGAAAATATAATTTTTTTAATGTTATCAACTTGAATAACATAAATAAATAAAAGTAGATGATAAAAAAACAGTTTTCACCATTGAGATGAAACAGTTTGCCTCACGAAATCTTATGCTGTATTATATGTCGTAAATAACTTTGAATACTATGTGCCGTTGGCAATGTTTAAAAAAAATCAGATTTCCCATGATTTTTCGTAAATAGCTGGAAATAGGAGACATATTTATATATAACAATAATTATACCACTGACTTCAGTTGAAAAACAATATTTAATCATGTGTCAACAACTAAATTACCATTTTTTTAAACTGACTCAAATCTAAAATGGTGCCCATAATTGTAGACAACATACATTTTCCTCCTTGTTTAAAGTGGAAAACCTCTCAGTCATTATCGCTTTATAAAAAGAAGAAAAGAACATAAAATGAAGACGCGTAGCCCTTGAATACCTTTCTAATAATATCAGGGTCAGAAGAGAACAAAAGTTAGTCTAGAGAGACCTGATAAGATGCCCTAACCAAAGACTACATGAAAACAGGTGTAGGATCCAATAGGTTTCTCAGGATTGTACTCACTAAATTAAGATACTGACGATACCATAAAATATTGCATGAAGGATCAGATATAAACTTCATTAGTGGTTAATCAGTTTGACCATAATTGTGAAATAAAAAGTAGGCGGGACTCATTCACTATTCAGTAGACACTTTTAACTCCTACCATTTTGCCACCCAGTATAACTATTTTAATGAAACTTTTATGATAGAAGTTTTATGTAGGTGCCATTAAACAACTGATTAATTAATTGCATTTAAAACAGATGATAAAAACAAATTTTATTTTATAGATTTTATGTTTTATTTTGTAACTAAACTTATATTTATACTATTAAGAATTAATTAATTAAATTGTTTATGTTTTCAAATATCTGTATATTTGTTATCGTGTGTTTCTTATTGGAGATAAAATGTGTTTACATAATCTTAATTTGTTTTAGGTATGCACAAGCACTTTATATTTCCACTTTTTGGGGGTTGTTATGTAGACTTAACACAAAACTTGGTGCTTTACATTAAAAAAAAAAAAATTATACTTAGATGTTAATGTTATATTACAAATCGTTCGCCTCTGCACCCGAAATTATTGAATTAATTTTCTTGTTGAGCGATCTCTCTTTCAGCATAAAATTCTACCAAAACAGACCACATTTTTGAAAGTTGTTATGTAGTTGGGTATATATTTTATTTTAAACGTACTCTAAATCTACGTTTGAGTATTAGAATCAGTGCATATATTATGGCTCAGTGTTTCACATGTCAGATCTGTAATAATACTTCTTTCCTAAAAAGATAATTTATCTCAACTGATTCAAGCTTATACAAGGTCTGATTTATTTGTTTTCATAATTTAGTTAGAAGGAAGTGATGAAGAAAGTGGGTCTGAAGAGGAAGAAGGTCCAGGAGTAAAAGGGAAGAAAGAAGATAAAAGCGGAGTTTATGTGCCACCTAAACTTGCTGCTGTTCATTATGGTGAGATCATTAAGCATTAATTAAATATCTTTTCATTTTAGTTACTTTAAATGAGGCCTTTTAGGAAAATGAGAACCGTTGGGCTGTTAAAAAATAATTAAAATCTATTTTTAAACAACTTTATAATTAAAAGAAAGGTCTTACCTTTAACTACTTTTCCACATAATTTATAATATTAAGATATTTGTAAAGCTGATATGGAATCCTATCTCTCTGATTTTCTCTGCTGGCATATGGTCAACAGATAGGATCACTTCAGTTATCACTGAAGACTTGTGGACCTCTTCTAATGATCCTCAATTCATTCACGTTGAATATTTTATTTTGAAAATTAACCAATTCAAATATTCGTTCATCAGAATTAAGGAAATTAGCAATCAAATTTGAGCTATAAGGATATATTTTTACCCTACTGCTTTCAGATTGGTTTACGCCTAAGGATTCAGTAAGTCACAAGACCTATAGAGCAATATCCTCAACAGTTTGGGATAGAAAATCTCTAGGCAGTGTATCCTGTATATCCTATCTTGGTTTTAACAATATCGATGTATATGTTATTAATTTAAATTTTTTGTTTTTTTATAAAGCCTTTTAAAAAATGTAAGGGAATTATTGAACCCACAAACAAGTTTTTCAGCCTTTTATTTAAAACATTTGTGGACTGTTTAATTTCTAAAAAGAAATTGAAAAATAGTATTTAAAGTATATAGGTAGAAAATGTTACCATTAAAAGTATCTTAATAAATACCATACATCATTATAACAAAGTTTACTCCAATGTTAATAATTAATATTACATGATTTTCTTATCAGCTGTTCTCAGTTTATTGTTTTAATTTTAGGTTATATTGACATTATTAAACAAAAACGAATGTGTAAATTTCTAAACCCATTGTCACCCAGAATTAAATTTTAATTACATACATTTAAGCAAGTAACATTTTTGTTTTCCTGAAAAACTTTTGTGATTTTCTTTTGTAGAAGATGATGATAAACAGTCAACACGTAAACAGAAGGAACAAGAACGAGCAAGGAAAAGGGCTTTGCATAGTTCTGTTATTCAAGAATTACGAGAAGAATACCTCGATACTCCTGTAGAAATAGCTCACTCCAATTCTATGAAAGCTAAACTGAGTAGACGACAACAACAAAAGAAAGAGTATGTTTCATTTTTAAAATTTATAGTTGACTAATATTCAACTAATTTGATTAAAAATAATCTGGACAAATTTTTAATAAATTCTTTGGGAATTTAATATACACAGTTAATTAAGAGTATCACATGTATATAATCTTGAGTTGTTTGATCCAATGTGAATACCTTACACAGAATATTCCAAAAAACACCAAACTATTTATTTTAACTTTTTTTAAACATATCATTAGTTTAACACTTTCAGTAGTATTCATTTTTGAAATTTGTTGTTTATATAATGTTTATTTATAAAGCCCTGTGCCAGAGGATGAAGGGACTAAGAATTATTAAATCATTTGACCATAAAATACATTTCATTCCAAATTTGTGGTAGGGGGTTTCAGTGTTTTATATTGTTCACATTCACCACAGTGCTCATTGAACATCTATTGTATGTATAGCAAAAGCATTAGAGTAGCACATTTTTGTCAAACTTTGTTGTAGACTTATGACCAGACGCATTTTTCCTTTTATAAATTTCAGTGTGTTTTTGGCAAACACTTCCCAAAACGGCTGCATTCGTCAGCATTATAAATTTGTTCAGGCAGGAGGTTTTGGCCAGAACAAATTCCTTAAACTCAGAGGAAAAGTTCACCACTCTTATCTGCACTTAACAGTTACCCTTGAATTTTAAGTTCATGGATGCCAAGCTGCTGTTTAAAATTGTACAGTATTCTGTCTCAAACTTCCTCTCAATTTTTAGCTTTGAAGAAAAAACTTTAATGTCATGTTTCTTTGAGCACAGTTTTGTGTAAAACAATTTTAAATTTAACATGGCTGTACCAAGATCTTTGTATGATAATTTTTTTCATAGTCTCTCTTTTCTTTAAATCTGAAGACGAATCAGCAGAACGTGTAATTGTAACAGTCTTTTTTTTCTGATCAGACAGTTTGTTTGCCTTCATTGTACTATATAGCCACAGATTTCGCACTTCTGCTTTTCTCTAAATATTTAATAATTTCATGTTTACACTGAAAGGACAAAACTACAAACTTGCTTTTGGTTTCTGTCATTCTATACACAGTTAATACAGTTACTGTACTGTATTATAAAAATGAATGTAACAAACAAACAAAATCGAACCTTTTTTTTTTCCACATGTCACATTAAACAACACCAGTAGCATGGTCTCTGCTAGACTGTCAGACTAACACACATGATCCACATGAATGCTAAAAATAGAAAAAAATGTGAAGAATAAGGGGCAGTACAGATTGTAGATGATTGACAGTAAGGAGCCCTGCCAGGTGCTAAACCAATTGTTGTTATGACAAAACCGAATGATGTAATGATAAGTCTCCCCACCTTCGACTGTACCAGAGCTACTACCAGTCTGTTTCCTTCCAATTCTATTTTCGTTGTTGCTCACCCCAATTAACTTACCGTTAAACGGTAGCAATAAATAAAACACAAAACTTTCTCATCCTTAGTGGACAAAAAATTTTTTTTGACTTATTAATTATTATTGGAAGTCATTTTACAAACACATTTTTGTTTTTCAGATATGAAGAAACATATTTTACTCGTCTACCAACATCTCGGAAAGATAAACATAAGTCTCGGCAAATGATGACTATGGGTAACCTTGGAAATCAGATGACTCACTTTGAGGATATTAGAGCTCTAGATGGAGTACATTCAACAGAACAAAAAAAGAGGAAATCCAAAGGAATGAAATCAAAACCGTCAAGTAAGGAAACTTATTTTACTAATTATGAAGGTAGAAATGTTGTACAAAAAAAAATTATTTTATTATTTTTATAATTATAACAGTAATTAATATTTTATTGCTTTAATTTTGTTGCAGAATCTAAAAAGAGGAAATTTCATTGAACGTGTCTTCGTGATGTATCTTTATGTGAATATAGAACTTTTGTTACTTCTATAGAACTGAAATTTGTTTTATTTTAAGTGTGGGTTTACTTTAAACAACATATTGTATTGCTGTTGATTATAGGTTATGGCTCTTTTCACTTTGTGTGCATATCAATTATTTGCCTTTGGCTCTGTCTCCACAATTTGTATTATTTAGTGTGTGAAGCTCAGGATAGCATATTATAGAATTAATGATTGATTTTAACTTTTGTAGCTAGATTGATAAAGAACAGTACAGTGAATTAGTGAATTAAATCTACTACATTTAAAACAATTTCAATTTTATTTTTTTTACCCATTACCAATCACAATATGTAGGATAGAGAAGAACAAATAAGAAGACATAATAGAAAAATCTTTATATCTGAGCGCCTCTTTATAAACAATATTTTTAGTTTTACCATTAGACGGCAACAAGTAGATTGTTGTATACGAATGTGAGAAAAATATGGGCTCTGCAGAAGCAACGAGAATTTCATTTCTCAAACTAAAACCATTTATAACTTTGACACTTCAAATGATTTTAATAACTCTAAATAACCTTTTGTGTTCAAACTAGCGATTGATAAAATCTATGTTATCACTGAAATGTCAATAAGGATTGTGAATTGGGAACTACTCCACCAATTAGAAAAAAAAAAGTTCAGTTCCAATTAGAATTTAAATCATATACCTATGATGTCATGTTGTGGCTGAAATGTTAATAAATATTCTCAGAAAATCTGTATTTCCTGCTTTTCAGCAACAAAAATGGTTATAACTCCAAAACTACTACATCAATTTCAAAAATGTTTCCAGTTCTAATTAGCATTCAAATCATATACCATATTTGTAACTGAAATTTTTTAGAAAATAGATACAATATGTTGAAAATTTTATTTTCATCGTACCCTTGGAGACAAATATTATTATAACATGGAAAATACCAAGTTTAAACCTAACTAGATAATGTACCTATACAGAAAAGAAAATCAGCAGTTTGTGAGTTATAAGCTTTCAAACAGACAGAGAAATATTGCATGTAGAGATTATCAACATTTAAGTATCGAATAAGTTAGATTGTTATTATTAATTGAACTTCAACTGTATCAAATTATCTTTTATAATTAAATAATTCTCCAAATAAAAAGTTGAATATGTAGATATACTTTAAAAAAATTAAAAGCGTAAAAACAGAGTTAAATAATAACTTAATTCTGTTTCTAAATGACCTGCAATAAATTCAAGGATTTATTATGGAGTTTCAACAAGTAGTTACTGCTGTTACAGTTAAATTAGTTAAAAAAAAAAAAAAAAAAAAAAAAAAAAAAAATTAATTCAAGGATTTAAACAGATATTTTAATAACTCAAAATCAACAGAAAATATGAACTAATAATTAATCTTCTGAAATTTATAATTCAATATTTATGTCAGAGTTTAATAAGCCTATTATGTTTAGATTTTGTATGGATAGGAGTCACAGGCTTACATTGGAACCTAGTTTCACTTTCCAAGGAAAGAGTTTCCTATCCATAGAAAATGTGAACATAATTCAATATTTGATAATTTTTTCTGAATTATTTGCAACATCTAACTGTGGATACAGTAATGCAATATTAAGTATTTAGTTTTTCCAATATTTTTCGTTTGTAATTCCCTAAAATAATTTGATCACACCAATATAATTTGATCGTTTAAAAAAAGTACAGTGAACATGGTTGTGTGTGTTTTCTAGGATTGATCAGGGAGAAAATATATTAGTCTGGGAATTTCATAAAATCGTATCACTAGCCACCCGGAGAAAGTATGATACCAAAAAATCGATTCAAAATTAGTTGTAGAAATATCAGGTTGGTTTTTTCTCACCATTCTCGGTTCGATATGTACATTCAAAATTTATAATGTGTTGTTCGGCAAGCTCTTTCAATATTTCTTCCGTGGTCTCATTTACAAGGTTTACGGCAGGAAATAAAGCCTTTAGATTAATTAAAACCTTTGTGAGGTTCAACATACACCTTTACCACATCGAAAAAGGACTTCATTTTCAACAGAGAGTTTGTCAGAGCCAGTTTGTATCAATAAAGTATCATTTTGAAGTTTACGAGTACAACAAACATTACATGCAGCACCAGTGACAGCTTTGTTGCTATCAAAGGGACAAATCTGACTGTTTCGAACAATAAGGAATCTGGGAACAGGTCCCAGGTTCCTTATGTCCAAATTTCGCTTTTTGGTTTAAAAGCAAACAGACTCTTTGGACAATGCCAATAGTGTCCCTTCACAACCCGGGTTGATGTTATTTATAGTAGAGGCCATGCATGAGTTAACCAGTGAATCATGTTAGGTTGCAGATGAGACTTAAGGAACAGGTACACTTTTAGATCACTCTCGATCATTTCCAACCCCAGAGTATCTTCTTTAACCAGACTGGATGGGTACCAGTCCTTATCCAGAACTGGAAAGGGAGGGTCCGACATCGCCCCTATAGTGAACACTTCCTGACCAAGGACTGAAGTGGCAGGCTACTCAGCAGAAACCGTACATACATCTTGCTAAGCTTATCAGGTTCAAAGGTTGTTACACTTTGTTCTGGTAAACACTTCTAGATGCGCTACAAGTCTGCATGGTCAAAAACTAATCCCTATATATGAATGCACAGTGTTTATATATCCCCCAGTGATACATATTATGTAATAGCCTCTACAAAATGTAAAAACATATGAGTCTTGTATGTGCATGTATATTGGAGATGTTTTATTGTTCCATCTCCCTGCGATAAATACCCTAAATAAAGGTGAAAGTAAGAAAATGTATATAGGTGAACTAGGTATACGTCTATATGGATGATAGTTTATGTGTTGTGAGTGTTTGACTGGGGGTTGCAAGGGACACCATCCCCCTCTAATTAGGTACTGTTAATCTGCACCCCTCTACGGGGATTTAAATAGAACATTTAGACATCTGTAAAAAAAGACAATAAGTGTTTTAAATTCTTCTTGGTCAGCTCTGACACCTCGATGTCTCTTATAAACTCTATACACACCAAATCCCAGGGGTGTTATAATTTATTTTTATTACTCCCAGTGATAAATCTCCTCTACCTTTTTTTCTTTACTAACTTTTGAATGTGATGTCTCTCTTCACACTGTCCAGTATAATTTAAAAGGGTATGCTCAATGATGTGTCCTCTTCGTTACACACCTTACATATTGGTGAATTGACAAGGTAAAATTTACGTTACTAAATGTCTAATTCTCATTCTCACTCCTAATGTCTGGCTTGATCTATTAATATTTCTGTATATAATAAGGTTACTTAGGATTTTCTGTATTATCAAGAGCTATTACCTTTATAAATTTTATTGGATTTTGAGACAACTCTGACACTACCATACTCCTAGGGGTTACGATTCAAATTTAGATGCCATTCCAGTTATTTTCATCAGCAATTTCATTTCCCAATATGTACGATGGCTAGAGATACATGGAAATGTGATAATGTAATTTTTTTTAAATAGTTGAAGCAGACGGAAAATTTTTTTAGCTCTAAAATAATAATCTATATGGTTATATTGTACAATTACTTCTAATAATTTTAATACGACTGATGATGTCATAATGTAATTTAGGATAAGAAATACACAAATATAGCTAACAAACCACTGTAAGGTATTTATGAACCCATTATTAATAATGTTTAATGTTACTCCCAAATTGAATTATTATAGAAATATAATTATCAAAACAAAGTTAAATTTGTACTGAGTACATTGTGGTAATAACAAAATTACTGGAGCGATCATACTACGTACAATACAAAGTGTTAATCCACTGAGGACCCATTTCCATGTTGTTTAATTTTTTTGCTGACAATAAAACTGACTTTGTAAAGCAAGAGTCAAAATATAAATATTAGCCTATGTTTAAAATATAAATATAACAAAATCTGATGGTATAAAACTTGAACACAAGATCTCATAAAAATTACATTTACTTTTTACATAAACATAATTTTTGTGAGTTAATTATATTTTTTATATAATAAGATATAATTTTTATAAGTTAGTGAATGTGTCCATCCCTCGATGTGTATTATTCAAACATACATTTGTCATGGTAAAAAGTATGTTTTATTAGGTCTGGTTAGGTTATATATTAGGACCTGCCCAAACCTATTTTTCATGATCCTATACATCACCAATCATACGTCATATATACCTGTGAAACAAGCAATCACATCTTCACTAACTTGACTAATGTAGTCATAAATATTAACATAGAAATTCATAACCTGAGCTGAATTTTGTTCTTTTTATTCTCATTTTCTACTAAACTAATGTATTTTGGTACTTCGAAAGTGTCAAAGTACCATTTTTTTTTGCCTTAGAGCACCTAATATGATCTCATTTTTTTTTCAAAATAAGGTAGGTATTAAACTATTTCAATGATTTTCTTAACTAAATTTCAGGACCAGGTCGATTGCATAATTACCATTAATATAATATTATATGTTTTGTTGTATTGTATATTTTGATGGTTTTATGCAGACAGGTTTGGAGAAATAAATTTATAAAACTATCTTATTATTATTAGGCCTACTTGTTCCTATACAAAGGTACTGTATCTTAACATTTGACAACAAATCTTTGTTATCTTTTCTGCTAGTGTGCTGTTTTACCAATCAAACTACTACTAGTAGAGTAACAGTATTCCCTCTCCCCCACCATTGATGATTTTCCTGTATGCAAATCACACATTGTACCTGCAACAACATTCACTTTAAACATATTGACAGTTAATAACCAAAACATGAAAGAATGTCTATTTTTTCTCCTTGTTTGGGCTTATTCAAGAATGAACTGTACATTAAATTTTTATCAAGTGGACTATACTTTTGTTACAATATATATATAAAGAGAATTAAAAACTGGGTTCTGCTACTTTTTTCACAGAAACCTTTGTAAAGACTATAATTATATTTTTTCTAAAATATTAACTTTTATACAAAACATACTCAAGCAAACATATTACCACAGAAAACAAAATGTTACTGTATTTACTTTATGAATCTTGATATATATATATATTTTTTTTCAATTACCTGAAACTGTATTCTTTTAATTGGTAATGTTACTTTACCCAATTAGTAACTTTTGTAAAAGTTATTTTAACCATCCCTCTTCATCTTGTTGGTGGTTCAACCAACAACCACAGGGAACTAGATATCAACACCACACTCAATATTTGCTCACTCATTTCTTTACATTACCTTTAACCTTGTGAATACTTATACACATATATTATATATATATATATGTGTGTGTGTGTGTAATTAATTACACAACACATTAAAAAAGATATACAAATTTGGTAAACTAAATTTACATTTGAGTTGTCCCATAATATAAAAATGAACTACTTATAATAATAGTATCTTACAAATGTTAGGTTTATTCAAGTGTTTAATCAGCTGACTGCGCTCCATCAGCCAGTGTCGGATGTCGAAGTAGGGATTTGATACAAACAAATGAATAACCTAAAAAATGGCTGTGTACTATGTAGGTTATGCCGGCAATTGGTCAACGGGTAGCGTTTAGTTATTTTGTTAGTTTATAACTCGGAAATATTATGATTATGATAAAATTATAAAACTGCTTATTATGTTTTCACGTGTTGCGATCGCAATAAATCTTTCTTGTTTGTCATTTTATTTAGTCAACTACATTTTAAAGCAAAACAAATCTTTCATTGTAGCTGTGCAGTTACTTTCACACTCAGTTCTGGTTTACTGGGTATTTTTATGTCTCAAATTAGTGTTTATTATTTGTGTAGTGACATGTGTTTATATGGCTATATTGTGTTTATTCATTAAAGTTCACTTGGGAAAGCCACCTGTTGGAAAAATGACTATAGCTTACAAATTTAAACTTCAGGATTCCATTCAAAGTACTGTTTTAGAAGATATAAAAAGAATCTTTCCTTCGTTTAAAATAGTGCATTTATGTTATTCCAGTTTAACGGTAAGTTATTAAATTTTACCTATTTGCTTTAAAATTTACTATAATATTTTAATAAAAATTAAGTTGGACCTCTCTAAAGCAGCTGTACTGAAATTAATATTAATAATGCATTATGAATGGTTTAACCAAAATTTACATTTATTTCTACTAAGGGGAGCTGTCTAAAGACTTTTGATTAAACATCAATAACTAAATAACTATAAGGCCTATTCGATATGTTTAATATGAGAAGATTAGTTGGTTATATTTAATACAGAATAGTAATTGTTTACAAAGAAAGTTACTTCTTTTTTTGAGATATTTTTTTTTAACATGTTCTACATACCATATTTCTTAATAATAAAATAATTTTTCAATTCGGAGTTAACTTTTTCATGGAAAAAAAAGCATAATTTCAACTTTTCTAGGTTATGGTCCATTAAGTGAATTATGGGTTAAAATAGGTATGTATGCGAATTTTTACCTTACAAGGTTAAGTAAGCTGGCTATATGCATTTAAGCCACCTTACCTGACAGCGTAAATTTTTTAAAAAAGTGTGCGTTATTTCTCTAGCGGTCACTCATCCAAGTACTAACTGTAAATGCATTGAATTCTTTAGTTTTGAAATTGCGATGTTTCGGTGAAAAAATTAGCTCCGTGTTGAATTGTATTTTATTATTAAGAAATAAGGTATGTATAGATACCGGCACGAATTCTGGCACTTGAACTTACCCTTGCGCGATTTACGGGGGAAGGGCATAAGTGGAGAGAAAAAAAACATTTCCCAATGCCGCTTTCTAATGTGACTCATTCTTTCAAGGAAAAATACCTCATCTTTTTTTTAAATGTGATCGATTCTAAGCTTTATTAACATGTCAAGGTAATTATAATATCTTTAAAAAGACCTCAGATATAAGTTGAAAAACATACAATTGGAATTGGAATTGGTTTATCTACCCGCCGGTAGTAGTGATGTTTTTGGTCTGGTTAGTAGCGGTTTGCTACCAATAGCCCAAGTGCCAGCATTCACGCCAGGATCTATTGAACATGTTCATAAAAATCTCAAAAAAAGGAGTAACTTTCTTTGTAAACATTTACTCTACAGAATATTGAAATTTGTCTAGTGTCTTCCTGAATAATTCTACCACATCATTCTATTTTTAAAAGTTATTTCAATAGGTAGTAGTAGGAATTCAAGAAGCCTAGGAACATAGCGTGTTTTGATTTATACCTTTTGAAATACAAATTATTACAGCAAAGGTAATTGTGCAGTGTATCTGCCGGTGGAATTTAGTGCCGAAAATTCATGAAATCGTTTACAACCTACCTTAATTTGATTACAACCTACCTTAATTTTAAAGAATTAGGTCATATTCCGGAAATTAGAAGAGAATTAGGCAGAAAATTTGATGTGAGAAAGAGACATCAGCTCTCGCATCGCCCAAACAAAACAGGAATCAACATGTCAGAAGATCACCAAAATATTTAGAAGATTACCGTATGTTACATTTTAAAGTGGGGAAGAATGTAATAAACTGCTACAACTAATCACATTTTTTGTACCATACCAAATTAACCTAATCAGTTGCAATTAATTATTTGTATCATTGTTAAATTATTATTGTATAATATGAGCCTATTTGTAGTTAAATGACTCTAATTGTTGGCTATGTTCATTTGCTTACTCCTAGCCTAGTATACATCACAACCTTAGCAAAACGTGTGATTTCGCTTATTCAATAATTTTACAAATATTGGCCATTTTCTTTCAGTGTGTTATTATTTAACAGCACAATTGGTTCACTCTTATAATTGCCAATTGTGAGGATTGTTGCCAAGCTAACCTTAATTCAGCGGATGATTAAGTTTTATAATCCTATTACCTAATTCAACATAGAACAGTTTGTCACTGTATTTTTTGACATGAAAGCAAAATATTGAAAAAAGTATACAAATTATTTATTGCTATTATATTTTATTACTCGTAGCCTGTTCAGGTAGGCTACAATTGGTTAAGGCAGATTTATCTCTGAACTTGTAATACATTTCCTGTTATTGAGATTTTTTAAAATTGTTTACTAATCCCTCCCCCTCCCATTTTTTCATTAGTCTAATGGGCATAATGTAAATAGATATTAAGGAACCATATATTCTACTATATTCAAGATATTATATACTACTATAATAACAATCATTATTTATGACGAAATTGAAATTAACCTGTTTTTCTAATTTAAAAAGTGTATTCCTATGAAATTGTTTTTTTCGTTTTTCATTGACTACGTGCGAAAGAAAATTTGTTATGAAGTAAAGTTAGTGTAATTAGTAAAGTATACTTTTTTGGTAATGTAAGCTAGAGGTGCCAACGAAGATTTGTTAGGCTATTTAAATTATGAACTGCCATAATGTAATAGTGTTTGTACTTGTTTTTTGTATGAAAATAACTAAAATTTAACAACTTCCTTAAGTGTTCAAAGATGATACAGTTACCAACCCAATACAAGTGAGTTAAAAAAAATTGAACTTGTTAACAGTTTTGAACGGCTTATCACAAATACAAATAAAGGTGCTTGAAACAACTGTTCAAATAAACATGTATTACTAGGCTTCTAACTTCATACAATTATACACAATTGTGTGCACGTTTTTTTCTGCTATTACTTTTGTTATAGTTGGCCTATAGAAAAAAGTCAAGAGAAATTTAAAATTGTTCATTTAGTCACTACTATTAGTATAATAAGGTATTTTTTTAATAAACGTTTCAGGATTTTTTAAAATTATCTATTTAAAATGTCTTCATGACTTTACACAGAAAAATATCACTTGTTGTCAATCAATTTATTTTAAATTCAGTTAGTTGACAGTTGTATTTTTACAATTTATTTTTTCCATTTTAGCTTCCTTTCTTCCAATAGGGATTAATTGCCATTAACTCCAGGCATTACTAATGGATATAATTTTAAAATTCTAATGCATACTACAATCATATTATAACGGATTACAATGTTCTCAGATATCTTTTATTTCCAATTGTCATTGAGGACTGTTAGCCACAAGTGTTCTTGCAGTTGTTAAATCCCTGTCTGTTTAGGAGGCCAGCCTCCTACTGTACATATAAGTTACCTACTTTGTTTTAATTTTATCTACTATTATTGTCTTCGGGGCTAATATTATCGAGCAAATCCAGTCATTGAGAATTCTAATATTGTTCATCATACCAAGGAAACTGTTCTTCCTTGGATATTTTGATATCTTATTGGACCATCCATTGTTCCATCATCTGTTATATGGGATCGTCAAAAACCAACATCCATCATCAAGAACCAGGTGGCTTCTATCAACACTCAAGCATTCTTATCTATGTTGATATCTAAATTCCCTTATTCACTTAATTTTAAATCAATCATATTAGCCACGGATCAATTATATAATTATATTATATTAATGTGAGTACTCACGTCTGTTGATCCTTTTTTTGTTTTCTCTCAATAAAACAATTGCAATTTCGGGCATGAAGTACCCATCATCAGGTTTTTATAATCATATCACATACACAAGAACGCAAAAACACATATATATTTCACTCCGTGTGGAGATCGTTAGAGTCAAAACACGCACTTTTTTATACGAACATTGGTGTGCACACCGCATCAGTTGTTTAAGATGGTACTGACTGAAGTTAGGTTAAGCAACGATTATTGTACCGTGTACACGGTACAATAATCGTTGCTTAACCTAACTTCAGTCAGTACCATCTTAAACAACTGATGCGGTGTGCACACCAATGTTCGTATAAAAAAGTGCGTGTTTTGACTCTAACGATCTCCACACGGAGTGAAATATATATGTGTTTTTGCGTTCTTGTGTATGTGATATGATTATAAAAACCTGATGATGGGTACTTCATGCCCGAAATTGCAATTGTTTTATTGAGAGAAAACAAAAAAAGGATCAACAGACGTGAGTACTCACATTAATATAATATAACTTAATTTTAACTTGATATTGTATCCCATTCTATAATTCACAAAGATTATTAATAATGAGAAACCGTGATAAACTTGTGGTATTATAGAACTTTAAAATCTATATTATTTATAAATGTGTAAAAATATTTAAGAGTGTGCTAATTTAAAATGTTTATTCCTCATTGAATCAAACAACTTTTCCAAACCGAATTTAAACATGATAGCTGACTAATTTATGAAATGAAACAGAACTTAATAAAATTTCTGTTTACAAAATAGATCTTTATAAAATGTTTAAGAGATAATTGTAAGTTATAAATGGTTTATAAGTTTTCTATAACCCGCTTGTTTGACTGCAGTAACTCATTCTACCAATTGGTTCATTTAGGCCAATTAAAATATAAATTTATTTATGTAGCAAAATAGATCTTTAAACCGAACCAAATTTTTGAAATCAAATAGAACTTTTAGTCTTTTAGGAGTAACTTAAATAAAATGAAAGGCTTTGGTTACTGAAATTTTGTTCATACTTTGAGTGTTACATTAGATACAGTTTAAGGAAACAGTGGTAAAGGATAATAACATTAATTTGGTGATAACAATAATGATTAGACCACTGGTCAAGGACAAGGGCATTGTTCCTAACTGTTATAATTAGTTGTATTGTTGAACTATTTTATTGTTGATTTAAATAATATACAGTACAAAAATTTGACATTCATGTTATGTTATTTTGTTTTAAAACATATTTTTAGCTATGTTATACTTTTATAAAAATCCAACTTTTCTAAGATGTCAAATACTTGTAGTGTATTCATATTAAATGTTATTTATGAGGGAGGGGCATGTTACAAATCTCAGAGGCATGCCTAGCTTGCAGCAACTAATTTGGGACCTTTAATGGCCAAAACCCATGGTTTAAAGTTTTTTGATTGGTGATATTGGCACATCTTCATTAGTGCAATGGTCATAAAGTTATGCAAAAAAAATGGTGTATTATTTATGGAAATAGTTATTAATCCTTAATGACCTGTCTGTATTGTTTGTGGTAGCCTACTTTTTAATATCACGTTTGTTTTTTTTTTCCTTGGGCTATACTATAACGAATCAAATATGAAAAAAAATACATATTAAATACATATATAAATACAAATACTATAAATTTTACTTTTGTAGGCCTATTTATTTATTTTTTCTCTTATTTTAACTTTAACCCTTGATCACAAAATATTTGTAAGTTTTACAATCTTACAATGTATTTTGATTTTATGTTAAGATTTTTTCACTAGTTTGGTCTGAATTTGTTAGTGTGCCCAACATTTCCAACTTTTTATTTTATGTGTAATTAAAATTATGTTTTCTTAACCCCATGTATGCTTAGTAGACTATGATCTCGTTGAAATTATGGTTATTGTTTGTGTCACTTTCAAAACGGTTTTTCTTTAATGAAATTTTAAAGTAATCACTCCACAGAAACATTCAAAGTACGGTAAATAAGTATTGAGCTTGACGTGAGATGTTTAAAATTAAGATAAAACTTTTACAAAAATTATATTTCTGTTAACCCAAATATGTTTCAAAAATAATGTCACCATCTTCAGTGATGCATGAACTTCAAGTTATAGTTTGATTTTTGTAGCTCATACATCACTGAAAATGGCGACATTGTCGTTGAAATATGTTTGAGTTTATAAAAATATTATTTGTGACAAAATGTGTTCAAATTTTACTTTAATTTTAAAGTACTGTAGGCTAATCAAATTTACAGATGTTTAGTACAGAAAAAAAAATATTAGACATGCAGCGAATGGAGGTAAGAAGAGGGAAAACCCGGTAGGAGCTGACACTGGGGAGCTGTGGTTGACATTCTATTTAATTAGTCTTTGTGAGAGATTGATAGTTTTGTAGGATCAAGGATCTAGCCAAGCTACAGAGAGAACACAACCACCCAGCCTCCCAGTCACACAGGATTACAAAAATACATCATGATTTTCTTTATTCTTTTTTTGAGGCGATGATGATTAGGAGGTTTTTTTATCTTTAAACCACAAAAAAATAAAAGGGATGAAAAAATTGTTAATTTGCCTTGCATGCATTAAGGCATTTACAACATGTCCATCCTTTGTCTAATATTTTTATCTCTAACTATGTTTTTAAAATATTAAGAAATACCGGTAGGCTACTTAGTAGTATTTAGAGTAAATAATCAACCATCAGGTAATCAACACTTCGTACATCATAAATTAGTACACATCTGACTAGTATTGAACAATGTAAATCTTCACAATTTCCTTTTTTCAGTCAAAAACCTTGGGTATGGCTTATGGAGTGATTTTAGAAGAAGAAGGCTCTGGCATCAATGATGAACTGAAAGTGTATGTCCAACAGAATGGTTATTCAATCTTACGGACTCCATTAATTCATTATGCTATATATATAACCTGCCCTACTGTACCTTGGATATTACCTCCAATATCCTTATGGTTCTACTGGATTGTATTGAGTAGAATGTATCCTGAACTGTATTATTATACTGAGGTAAGGAGGAGTCTAGTTTTGTTTTCTACGTTACAATTATGTTGATCTATTTTGATTGCAATTCATTTTTTTCATGCACTCTATAACCTACACTATATATTATATTATACCTGTGTAGACTTAGGTAGACTTAGAAAATTGTTTTTATTTTTCTGTCATTGGTCTAATTTATAGTTATGTTTACCCAAGAGTTGAGTGAGTGTCTGCTATCGGAAGTCGTAACACTCAACTTTTGAGTTCACTCAATTCAAAGACTGATGTAGTCTTCAGAGTATTAATATATGGTCTGAGTTAAGAACAAAAAATAATAATTTTGAACATTTTCATGTTAAAAAAATATGAACTTTTTGTAGTAACTAACAGTTTAAATGGTTTTATGGTTACGTGAAAATTAGTATAATTTATTACAGACAACTATTCCCAGTATTCAGATTATATATAATCTATGATAATTTAACGTTTGATATCCAACCTATAATTTTATTTTTTAAACTTCAGAGTTAACTTAATTTTTAAAATGTTTTGATTACCTGAATTTATATTTTTTAAGTTTTAGATAATTTATGTACATGATGGATAACTGTAAGAAAACATGTTATACAGGATGACAAATTATGATATATTATCATTAACTACGATTAAAAATAACAAAAGAAATGATCACAAATGGTCAACAGTTAAAAATCCAAGTTCATTTTTTTTTAATTTACAAAAATATGCACATACAAAAATCCATATTACAAAATATTTACATAAATCCATCCTCCTCAATGTTCCAAAGCTCTTTCTTAGGCTATTTAACTATAATAAATTGTTACTGTATAAAAAAAATATATTTTAAAATAAAAATTGGATATATATAAGGCAAAAAACCATTGCAGTCATCACAACCTTTCATATATATATATATATATATAGCAGCTTAACTCTACTGATTGGGAAAGTAAACAGTGTTTACGAAATATTTCAGAACTTTAGTGTTTTTTTTGTGTGTGTTTTCTTACTTTTGTACTATTAGGTAATACCAAGGACCACTTTCCAAAATAAGCCTATCTCCTGTCCATACAAAATCTAACCAATCTATATATATATATATATATATATATATATATATATATATAAGACACTGATGTTATAATATATATTAAAAAACAAAAACAAATGAGCAATACTATACTTTTGATGGTGATATGATTTTAATTTAAATTGAATAATTTTCAGTATAAATTACCACTACACTAATGCTCTCAATATGTATATATTTTTTAATACTATCGATAAGATATATATGTCACAACAGAAAAACATAAAAGATAGATGAATAATTTCTTTGCAACATAACATAGAGATTTAAACTTAACGGAAACTTACAACTTATTTATCATTATATTCATTTAGTTTATTTTCTCAAGCATATACTACACAAAGGAAAACACGTGAATAGGTCGTATAAAATTATAACACCTCCTTCTCCCAGTTGGCTAATATTGTAGAGATAAATTACATTGATTTTTTTTCCCCTTGTTGTTTAAAAGGAGATTAATGTCTCAATCATCATCTCATAAAAAATAAAATAAAATAAAGACCCCTAGTACTTGAATACTCTAATAGCATCAGGGTCAGAAAATAACAAGAGTGAGTCAAGAAAGCCAGATAGGAAAGGTGAAAGAGAAGTATTTCACCCAAGACTACATGAAAAAAGGCGTAGATCGAGCTAGGTTCCCTCGGGACCGCCAAGCCCGTACTCACTAAAGTAAGCCACTGGGGGTTACTTCGGTATAAAATCATTCAATTTAATTAACAACAAAACTCACAAATACCTATTTGGTTTATTTTTGTCAGAAGAAATATTCAAGCCCATCTGAGTAACACACTCAGTCCCTCATTGCCTCAGTCTAAAACATAGTCAGTAAACATTATGTGACATGACTGCCATCTGCAAAGTGTTAAATTATATACAATTTTATTTATATTTTCATATAATTGATAAATGAATAGTGGATTGATAATATTTTATCATGATATCATTCATATCCATAAATTTTAGATTGTCACATTTCACTGTCTTCATTAAAAAAATATATATATATTGAGATACTGGAAAGTTGTGTTTTCTCTCATTTGGTGATTCAAATTTCCACAAGTGCTGATCATTTCTAAACAATGAAGTTTTATTTTAGCATTTTTCATTATGTGTTTAATATTTGTACCCAAACTCTAATATTTTCACCAGTTTAAATTGATCCCAGAGCCACCAGTTGGTCTAGTAACCAGAATTCTCATCTTATGTACAAGAGATGTCATGTCGGAGGGGTTTTAAAAATTTTCTTGTTGACTCAGAATCATAAGGAAAGTAGGGAGAATGTACTGGACCACACATGACCTGATTTAAAGTTGTCTAACAGCCTAGGTTCATTACGGTCTGTTGCATTAAGGATTTTTTAAATTGCTGCCACTAGGTCTTCCAGTGACCAGATTATTAACTTCCCCAATGTGTTAATATAAAATTGATGTCACTATAAATAGTAGTATTGGGACTATCTGGCAGATGGCCGAACCATATAAGCTGGATGAGAGTAAATCTCTTCATTTGCAATCAACGCTTAAATTTGTCATAGCTAAACATCAGTTATGTTTGATAGCATATTAAAATTTGTCTTTATAAAATTTCATAAAAGAACTAAAGTTAATTTGACCTAATTGTGGAAGGGAAATTAAATTAAATGACAATTTTAACATGTACTAAAAGAATTTTACAGATATCGGACAGCATATTTTTTAATTTGACATTCATATTTTACGAAGGATTATACAATTACATCTCATCATAAATCAACATAAGAATACTCCAATAAAAACTAAAAGGTCAGATATCTTCTGTTAAAGTGAATAGGCCTACTCTAAAATAGTAGAGCTATAATTTTATTGTAGAGACATATAAAAATAAGCATTTGTAGCTCATGCAGCAAGTAGTCTTTTTGTATCAATAAAGCAATTAATTCCAAAAACAAGCTCCTGTAATTACTAGGGATATAAAGCTATGCAGAAAACATCTGCTGTGGTGGAGGTGTATACTTCATAAGTCGTTATGATAGAAAAGTATTATAAATTAACTGTTATTATAAATTTATAGTTACATTAAATAATTAATATTATTTACACCACAGGCCAGGTTGGATTATCCAATCATACAGTACGAATGTGAATCTACTGTAGCCTACATCTAATGAAAAAATAATTAGAAATTACTTACATTTATTAAACATTTCACATTAAAACATCCACTTACGATTTCCATTGTAATACATAATTTGTGTTTTTTTCAGAAACACATGTTGAGTGCATATCCAGTAATAGAAATTTATAGACATTTTTCCCTTACCCTAATGGCGCCATTAAGTAGGCAGGATGATTTCGTTGTAAAGGAAGCAGAGGAAATGATTCACAGAGCTTCTATATCGATGGACCTTTCCACAAGTAATTCATTGTCCGTGTCACATTCCATGTGTTCTAAAACAACTTCGTACAGTTTCCAATCACCAGACAGCATCATCAGGAGTAAGGACAGCAAACCAAGTAGTTATAGTTTAGGTTAATATACTGTAGTTATCTATCAAGGCTGAGACTAGGTAGTGATAATAATACACCTTAACAGTGAATGTTTTAGATGGATCATGTTTGGGTATAATATTGTTTCTAATAGTATACTTCCAGAGTGGCCACAGAAGGGAAAAGTAAGGGAAATTTAAGAATAGTTTTAGAATTTTTAGATATTAACAACTATGGTTATACATCAAGGAAATTAATTTTGTAGTTATTTCATCAGGGAAGTAGTATTATAGAGATTATTGAAATATACTAGGCCTAGTTGACTACAAAATGTTCCTCTACCACTTTTTATTAACAATTTTCATCGATTTGGGACTGAATGAAATTGTTATCTGATCCTTCGTATTACATTTAATCGTTTACAATTTTTGCCAACATCTTGGATTTTTTTAAATGGTAACATGGTTGCATAAGACATGGTTAAACATTAGTTTTGAACACCAAATTCATTGGCATAATTCATGTTTTTTATAAGCTATCTATCTTGTAATTCAGTTTTGTAATTAAAAAAGCTGAATTACAAGGTGTGATCCAAAAAGTTCCCGGAATGCATTTATTTTAAAATATACATATAAAATGAGAATTAATTGTCACCAGATCCTTTAATGTAGTCCTCTCTTATACATTTATACTAGCAAGATTTCAATGGTTCGAAGCACCTTCGGAAATCACTCTCTGTCAATTTGTTGAAGAAGTCGGTTGTTACTTTCTGGATCTCCTCTACTGTGTCAAATCTTCATTCCTTCAAGTTGCATCTTCAGCTAGGGAAATTAAGAAAAGTCATACAGTACTAAATTAGAGGCTTATGGAAGATGGGGAATGACAGTAAAGTTCGTAGAGGGAAATAATGGACACACAATCAAAGATATGTGAGCTGGTGCATTGTCGTGATGTAAGATATTTAAAATGACTTGTCAGTCCACATCTGAAGACAAATTCGATTTCACAGACGTCTTAAAACTTCTCAGTAGAATTCTCCATTCACTGTCTGTCGTTGTGGACAACACCCTTCACAACAAAAAAACAAAAGAGCATCAAGTTGGGATGATTGCTGTTTTGTTTCAGGGACCATAAACTCACAATGCATCACCCATTACGATGTTTGAAATTAAATTCGGGTCAGCTCTACAATAGGCTTTGTGCTCTGTACACACTTGAACTCAATTTTTTTTTAATCTTCAATCAACAAATGCTGAACAAACTTTGCAGCAATTTGATGAATCCCCAAATTCTCCGTCAAAATTAGGCAACAAGTCCTGAAAGACAAACCTTAAGCTTCCACAAAGATCACTAATGGTTTGTCAAACCATCTTCAAAGCATTTTTTTTTCTGTTAACATAAACACATTTTCCATCATTTCTTCCTCAAGATGGCTAGCTACCTTGAATGTTCGTCATCTTCAACTGACATTCTGCCCTCTTTAAACTATCTGAACCATTTTTAGGTTTGTAAAAACCAATCTCATATTTTTCAAGGCTTGTTTTCAACATTTCATGACTTTCTTTTGCCATTTTCCAGAGTTGGTAATCTCTAGTAACTAAACGAGGTGTGTAAATTAACTAATGATACTGATAAAACAATTTGTTTTTATTCGAATAGAATTATAATTCAATATTTTCTCTCTCAAAATAATTTCCTCGGGAAGCGACACAGTTTTGGAACTCGGATACTGGAATAGCCTTTAGCTGGTTGGTGTCGGCTATTTGAATGTTTTAAGTGTCCTAAAATTATGTTCCTTGAGGTGAATTTTCAATCTCTGGAAGAGGAAAAGGCACACGGATTGTCAGGCGAATAAAGAAGCTGAATTGCTGTATGACAAGGCGCATTGTTGTGATGCAACACCCAATTGTTCTTGATGTTTGGTCTCACACGCATTACCCTCTTTCGAAGTTTTCAAGAACTTCTCGGTAAAAGTGTTGACTGTTTGGCCTTGAGGCACTAACTCTTTGTGGACGATTCCCTGGCTATCAAAGAAGGAAATCGAGGCTGAAGTGTGGCATTTCATGCTCTGGCGCTTGGTTTCCAGGTCATACTCAAACCCCCAAGAATCGTCACCAGTAATGACACGTTCTAATAAATGAGGATTATTTTCAATCTGTTCCAAAATATCAAGGCACTGTTCCCTCCTAATGTCCTATTAGTCCTGTGAAAAAAAAAAATTTGAACCATTTTTGTGCAGATTTTTCTCATCCCCAATTCATTGGTCAAAATCTGATGAACAGTGGTGTAAGTCAAATTCAACATTTCCTCGACCATTCTGACCGTCAACCGACGATCTGAACGCATAAGACACCGGATTCTGTTGACATTTTCACATCCGTTATAGAAGATGTAGGGCTGTTGGGTTATTTAGATAAACATATCATATCTTATCAGTATCGTATGTCACAAATATTAAATATCCCTTTGCAGTATTTAAAATTTTTAGATAATTTTGTGTGAATTGCATGGGAGATAGAAGACATCAAAAAACTGATTATGTCCCCTAAACTCAGCACTGAAAACCAATGCTCAGGCATGTGTCACACAACTAAGTTACTATTTAACAAATGGTAATCAAGTTATAATCAAGATTGCAGCTAAAAAAAAATTAATATAAACTGTAGTACAGAATCAAGTATAAACTTAATTTATTTCCAAATCGATGTCGAAAATTGTGGGAAAAAGTGAGGAAGGTACACTATTTAGCCATTTTGTATCTCTTTGTTGCTACAGACCATTAAAAAAAGTTTCACTCGTTGGCCACAGTAAGTCGTTCCACTATGTAAGATGTATAATGCGGGAATGTTTGTTCAAAGTCAACCAGTTACCATGACCAACTGCCTCTCATTTTTTGAGTAACTAATAGTTTCCAAGAACTTTATCAAGATTCCTAATTTTATTCCTGTTTCACATTTTATGTTTTTCTCAAATTAACAATATTTATTTGTAATACAAATTTTGCGCTTATGTTTTAAATGTATATTATCGATAACTTATTACATTTTTTATAAAAATTATAATAGACTTGATTTCTCAATTTTCAATAAATTTAGATATTTTGTTATTTGAATATTTAAATGGTTGTAATTAATTTGTTTTATATATGGGAGGAGTGATGTTTGTAAATTAAGTTAAGTGTACCATATGGTCACACTCTTTCTCTCTGCTCATGGCATGCTCGATAACAGTTCCTATTGAATGAAATGTTGTTGCAACAGATCTCTCCCCCTTCCCTAACTGATAAAAACATTCCAAAATCTTTAGTTGCACACTGATAATTAACAACTAGTTTTTAAGATTAATTAATTATTAATAGGTGTATATCAGTGCAACATGTTGTTTTTCTAGTAGGACTTATTAAAAAAAATTAATAAAAACTTTGCATGTATTGTAAATATAATGTT
Organism: Aphrophora alni; assembly: GCA_963513935.1. NCBI lineage: Eukaryota > Metazoa > Arthropoda > Insecta > Hemiptera > Aphrophoridae > Aphrophora > Aphrophora alni. The sequence goes on along the minus strand of OY740771.1, from coordinate 111,788,937 downwards.
ATGTAGCAAATAAATCTAATTAACTTGTTGGTGAGTAAGTGTAATTGATCCCAAAGAGTACATACAGTAATTGCTGTAAGTTCCCAAACGAGTACGCACAGCATTTGCCATTTTTGACAATATTTACTCTTAATCTATTTTATTTTCTCAATGCCCTGACATCTAGCAGCAGTATCTTGAACTAAATAGACTTCCTAAATATGTATTTATCGCAACACGTCTTCTGGTAAAGGTATCAGTCCCATCTGGCATGTAAAAACTTGTTTTACCTTCTTTATCACACAAGTTTACAATGTTTGGCACATTTTATTACTAGTTAGCTGTGAGAAGAGTAGTTTACTTTGGCGCATATTTATGGTTGTTTAGATGTGTTTATTGTACATTTTTATAAAGATAAGTGACTTTTTAGATTTTTTACTCCCTATGTATATATCTTGTTTTGAAGAATATCACATATTAAAACAATTGTAAAGTAAATTTTTTTTTTTTTTAAATAATTTTTTATGTTATTTTGAGTTAAAATAAGTAAGTTTTTACATTTAAAAAAGAAAAAAATTGTTAGTCCTTTGTAGTTTGTTTTTGGTAAAATGAGTTCTCTCTTGTAGCATGTATCAAAGCACAGCATATGGCATGCACGCTTGCCAATAGATTAAAATCGATCTAACCTTCTAAATGTTTCAAAGGTTAGGTGACTTCATAAAGTTAGCGAAGAAAGTTAGGAATGTCAATCTGTGGCCCTCTAACTTAGTCATTAAGTAAAACCAAATTTAATTCTAGAGTAAACGTTCATTTATATATAACTGTGTTAGTTTTGTAATTTTGTTGTTTTTTCCAAAGTGTTATTGTTAAAAAAACATCTGTGTACTTATAAGTTATGTTTATATTTTTATTTATCTAGTCGTAATATTTTGTTTTGATTTATTGCAAAAGTTCGTCTGATAATATGTTTTTTGTTTCGTATTATTTGGCTTACTTAGGTTGTACTTTCTTGCTAAGTATTTTCTTCAAAACAACATGAGTAATAAATTTATCTAATACCCATATTTCAGTTTTAAAATAAACATTTAAATCTTCTATGTTTGTAAATAACTGAATTGTAATTTAATTAAATTTAAAATTTAAAATGTTTAGGGCTAGTGAAATTTGTAGCTCAAAATGTTCATTCATGAATGGAGTAAGAACCAATATCTTTTCAAGGATTTTAATGTGTAAAGTCTTATTATTATGAAAACAGGGTCTTCCAAAACATCTATAATTGCCCCTGAAGTGCATTTATGCAAAACTTGCACATTTTTATTGATTATGGTATATTTTTGACCTGTTTCTATTTGGTATATGTTTCTTAAATCATGTTTTAAGCTATTTATTTTGAAGGAATTTTGTTGTCGTTACATATCCTATAATAATTGTATTATAAAATGTCTGCTAATTTATTTTTTTTTTTTCATTAATGATTTGAGAGCGTCTCTAAGGAATAGATTATGGTTCTATGTCCATTTACAGTCATACTATCTCATAATCTAGCAGATTTTACTTTAGTTTAAAACAAAGTGAAAATTAATGATGCCAAAAATTGTATGAACATATTAATTGTAGGCCTAGTTCTTAAAATGGTATTAAAGTTGCATAGTTAATGTTTTCTTGTCTATTCGATATGTTTGATTCATTTATCGATAGTTCCACAAGTAACACAATTATTGATGATAAAAGCTTTTGTAATTATACATGTAAAAATATTGCATTTACTGATTTTATATTTTTTAATGTATGCTTTTAATTACATTAAAAATAAATAATTTTATTTGGTGTTTATAAACTATAAACATCTTTTTAGTAATCTATATAGTCTAATTTGAAGTGGAATGTCTTTGGAAACATAATACTAAGTTATCAGGTTTTAAATTCTATATATTATTTAAAAACTATAAATAACATATTTACTAAGGGTCTTGAATTAGGATCTGATAAATTTAAAAATCACTTGGCAGTTTAACCACTATGAACCCCAACTTATTTTTGTTAATTTTAGCCAATTTCTTTGATTAAAATTTTTTTGTAATGGATCAAAATTATGGATATTATCCAAACTATGTTAGCATATGAGGAATCCTAAATTAACAAACACACGAGGATGAGATTTAATCCCGTTGTATGATAAATAAATAAACTGAAAATTGATGTCAATTCTAGACATAATTGCAAGTCAGTTTTTTTTTTTTTTTTTGCAAGGTAAAATTAAATCTAAAGATTTGTGCAATTTTTTTAAAATTGTGGTGGTATATATTCAACATTTTCCAAACAAATTACTGTAAGCATATCATTGAAATTTAATAAATGTTTTATATAAAGTATAACATAACTTATATAGATAATGTCAGTTGCTAAATTTGTATTATTGAACATACAAGACAGTAATTAAGTTCAATTTGACTTAGCCTGAGGTACATATGACAGCTAGACTGAACAGCTGTGTAAACTGTTATTTTGTTCATTGAACCTGTTCTTGATTTTAGTACAACTAAACTTTACACATGTAATTCTTAAGATAACATTTATTTATTCTGTTGTTTTCGTTAACAAAATTAATTTGTATAAAAAGAGTTGTGGTATACATAATACAATATACATTAGTATAGTTTGCACCAATTTACAGCGGTATCAGTATTGATTTTTTAATTATATTATTTTTCTTATACGTTTTTACTAGCAAGTATTGAATATACAACAATATTTCAAGTGAAAAATATACGACCTAGACTGGGAATCGAACCCAGGACCTTTGGCTTTACGCGCCAATGCTCTACCAACTGAGCTATCCTAGTCGCTTCCCAGCAGACTAAACTTCCTATCAAAATTGCAGCAATTAAACGTAAATTCAAGCTGGAAGTCTACACCCTGTACTGGGAAGTGACTAGGATAGCTCAGTTGGTAGAGCATTGGCGCGTAAAGCCAAAGGTCCTGGGTTCGATTCCCAGTCCAGGTCGTATATTTTTCACTTGAAATATTATGGGTATCAGTATATTTAAGCCTTCTCTATAATTATTGTTATGTATGTAGGGCGTTATATTAATAGGCTCTACATTTTGAATAACGTACAGCTTTGAGCCAAGCCTATTTTGAGGTTTAAAACACTTACCCCAGATCTGCCCATCCACCATTAGGTACTCAACTTTGAGAAGAATAATTTAATTTATACAAATAAATTAAAAACATTTATACATTACCAAATTAAAAACTAATGAATATTCACTCATGTGGCAGAAATTAAGAACAGAGCTGACCTTGGGCAAAACCCATTCTCAAACTCTTCTCGTTTTAACGTTAAAATCCTGAAGGCCATGATCCCAATTAATTATCCAGCCCGAATCAATTTGAAAATTAAATATTAAAACCAAAATTAAAAACATGTCTACAACTTCACAACATGACTGCTTAGCTGGATGGTCGAAATACTTCTTCATTGACTAGTGTGATCTGCTCAACATAGCTATAGACTGATCATCTTTTTGCTGTTATAAGTCAAAGCGGATACGTAGAATCTGCCCAGAGCCAAGTGATTCTGTCACACGTATAATGTAAATATAGAAACACACACATAAATTATGCTACATATAAAATGTTATTTTCTCTACATTAAATTTTATAAATTACAACTGTAAATAATTGATACAAGTAATAAAATAGTCTTAAAAAAAAGCTTGAGGCAGGGTCATAGCCATTAAAAATATTAGAAACTTTTTTAAACACATTTCATGGGGTCATGGCCATTAAAAATATTGGAAACTTTTTTAAACACATTTCATGAATTATTTATTACTTTTCCATTTTGTATGGACAGGAAACAGGCTTACCTTGGAAAGTGGTCCTGGGTATTACCTAATAGTACACAAGTAAGAAAACACACACACAAAAACACTAAAGTTCTGAAATATTTCGTAAACACTGTTCACTTTCTCAATCAGTAGAGTTAAGAAGAAGACTAAATTGTTTTGATCTAGGATGGATCTGTGCTGAGTGTTGAACCACAGATTATTATTTATTATATTATTATATTATATTATTTTACTTATTTATTTTTGTAAAGCCTGTTGGGAAAGGGAAAAGGATAAAGGATGATTCATCTAAGATTAAGATTAGGGGGTTCTTTAGATTTTTGTGACCCATTGATGAGACAGTTCCCATCTTCTTAGTTCTGAGGGGTTACATTCTGAAGGGAGTGATATTATGATTTTTGTTGTGAAGCATTCATCAAAAGTGACAACGTTGTGGATTGCTGCATGTTGTGCAGTTGGTTTCTCCATATCCATGATTTTCACGGCATGTCTGTGGCCATTCATCCTGGTACTTAAGTTGTCTGTAGTTAGGCCAATATATTGAGCTGGGCAAAACCTGCTTTGTAGTTGGTAGATAACATTTTTCATTGTACATGTGTGATGACGTTTAATTTAAATTTTTTTTAAATTTGGTATTATTTAAAAATAGAATTCAATAAAAAATAAAAATATAAAATTCAATATTGTATATCTTGAGAAAATCAACATGGCACCAAGAACTGAGGTGGCCGTGTCCAGTTTGATTCCAAGATTTGATAAGATGTGCAATAAACAATAAGCTCACTCATTTGTTCCAGTAAATAATATTTATGTATTAAATAATGTTTGTACTTATTTGTTTTACAAAATTGTTTTTGAATTTTTGATTTACGAGTTTCATTATGTTGTTTAAAATCTTAACCAACCTAACTTACGCACTGCAACTGTTAGGTAGGGCTATGTTCTGACTTTCTGTATTTTGGAGAATTTCTAATACACGACAGAAGCTATCTACCGTTTACTGGGGGGAGGGAGGGAAAACACATCTTAGAGACTATATTAAAGCTAGATTTGCTTACAAACAATTTTTAGTTTTTCTGTGTAGCAAACACCCTCAATATTGTTTTAAAGAAAGAAATTATGTATATAAAAAACAACCAATCCAAAACAGGTCTGTTCTGGAATATATAAACGACTTGACTAGAATTCTTTAGGCTCTTTACGAAACCTGTGAGGACCTTCCGTAAAAATTGTGCAGGCTCTACAAAATACCTAAAACAAAATTATTTGTTTATTCACCCTAAATAATTAGACTTTAGTTCATTGCACTTTTAGAAAGTTCATTTAAAAAATCTTTCTGTTTTCTGTCAAAATCTTAAAATTGATTTTCTTCATGAAAATATAACTTTTGTCTAATATGAAAAGTAAATCATAAAATTGATAGAACTAATACTATATTTAATCCAACAACTTATTTATATCATTACTTTGAATCCATCACTAATTTTACTAAAAAAAACTGACTGAACTGACCTCATTTTATGATCTCAACCGAGTTAATAGATTTTTATTAAATTAATTCAATGAACACAGTACATTCATTTATTTAATGAACAATTCAACTGTTCTATTAAATACTAAAACTGTATAAATAAATATTGAGCTTGACTTGTGAGATAATATTAGATAGAATGAAACTCAAACACAAGATCTCACAAAAATTACGTTTACTTAAACAAATGTGTTTCAACGAATAAGTCACCATCCCCAGTGATACATGAGCTACACTTTCTGAACTATAGCTCATATAAGAAACACGTTTGATTAATTAAACTTAATTTTTGTGAGATCTTGTGTTCGAGTTTATTTCTAACTAAAACTATATAATTATTCCTCTTTTATTGTGTTATTATTATTAATAATATAACACTTAATTGATATATAATTGCAACAACTGCCAATAATAAATATAGTCTACACTATTGGCTTTAGTATTTATTTATTTAGAACCCAGGTGAGGGAAATTGTTCACTGGTAAATTATTTAACTGCAGTTATTAGATTAGTTAAAAGATGTTAAAATTACAGAATACTGGTGATTTTGTTTTGTCATAACATTGAATATGTAATTTGTAATTATGTCAAAAGTGTTAATTATAAAGCCAAACCGGTTTCATAAATATTCTTCTGTTAGTAGTAATGTCCCAGAAATACAGAGATAAAATTTATAAGTGGTTTTCGTGTATACATTTTTTTTCCATGTAGAAAATGTTTCATTTTCTGTTTTTTTTTCTAAAAAGATTTAAAACTTTAAAAAATGTTTGAAATATTGCGTCCAAATTTTCTATAGACTTTTAAAATGACGATTGTTAATACTGCATATCTTGAAAACCTACCGAGTTAATGATAAAAACATTTTTAATTTTCTGGTAATTTATTTACAAAATTAACCTAACACTTCTGGGTGTTTTAATCAATTATCAAGAATTTTTTTAAAATTGATAACTGTTATCTTTTGATATACATTAAAAATGAATATATTGATGTATTTGATGTTACAGGAGCAAAATAAATTGTCTCTTGTAAATTTTGTGTAGATTAAAATAAAGATAGATTCATGGTATTAAAAAATCTACAATTTTATGAAAACCATGTGTTTGTAACTGATAATGGTGACTTAGCCATTGAAATTAATTAGTTTAATGTGACATTGGAGTTTTTTTTTGCTTTACAGTATTTCCACAAGTGCAGCATGATGAAATTTAAAAATTGATAATCCTGTTGAAAGCTTTCTTTCATGCAACAATGCAAAGCAAATTGACTGAACTCTAGACTTATTTAATTTTAAAAACCAAACAAGATATTTTGTTTTAAACTGTTGTGATATTTAACATAACAAAAATCCTGTTATTGTATATAACCATAAAAATAATTTCATTGTAAATTTTAAAATACCAATATTAAGTTTATTTGTACAAGTTTGTGTTTAAGGTTAAAACAGATGTAACATGATTTGTATGGTGAATAAAGTGTTCTCTGTTTAAGACCGGTTGTTTTTTATTTTTCAGAGTTTTTTAAATGTTGTTTTTTTTCCGTAATTTTCTTCAGGTGTATAGGTTAAGGAATCCCGATAGCTTAATATCCACCGCTGCTAGTGACAACCTGTCACGTCACTCAGGATATTCTCCTGACTTTATCCTTTTTGCTTCAGTTCTCTATTTAGTTTTGGTGCTGAACAATCTAGGATAATGTGGTTTAACATCTCTTCTTCCACACCACATGTCTTATAATTGAAGGTGAGTCTTTTAAATTCAAATGTTATAGGTATTGTGGGCAGGTATTGATATGTCCAATCGGGGCGTCGAAGATGAGGATGTGTCCGTCTACGCAATGGTAAAGTGATGGCTCTGTAGACCATTCTTGCATGGGATTTCGCTGCCTGAATGTGAATCCCATCCTTCACCACTGCAACCTTTCGTTCAGGAACGAGAGATACGATCTTTGCATTTTTATCAGCTATTTCATTTCCCTACACTCGGTGCAATGGGTTGGGGCTCACTGAAATGTTACAGGTTTTTGTTTTAAACAAATTTTGTTAGGTAAATAATATAACAAAATAGGACTTGAAATTTAGCCAGATAATACAGTGCACAAACTTTCTCACATATACAAACAAAATACTAACCAAAAAATAAGAACTCTTCTCGACAGTAGGATACTCTGGAGTAGTGATGTGTGAGTTCGAATTAAAATACTCGGTGCATCTGAGTATCAAAATCCTCGGAAGAGTCCGAGTATTAAAATCCTCGGTTTCGTATTAAAATCCTCGGACAAAATCCTCGTAACTAGGAAAAAGGAGGAAGTAATGTGCGAGACTGCGAGTATCCTCGGTGTGCGAGTATCCTCGGACAACAATATTCGTTAGTGTTGTGTCAATTCCAAACAAAATGCTCGGTGTTTCTACTTTGGTTATATTAGTTTCTAAGCTGATTTTTCACTACACATTAATTAAACATTACGATTTTCAGTTATAATGATTTAGATTCGGTAACAAGTTCAATTTAAAATAACAATAATATTCATTTATTTCCACATTAACAAAAAGTAAATTAAATTATTATTTAATTGTTATTACTTATATTTAAATAAATATTAATAGGTTACCATCTTTATAAAAAATATAGTAAATTAACTTATTTTAAATAATAACTAAATTATTAATGTTGGTAATAATTGTACTTACGTTTAATTACTGAATTTGTGTCGAGGCAGGATAACATTTAATTACGTATTATAAGTGTCAATCACATATTGTTTAAAAAAATAAATACTTGGTGGATCAGTCTGACAGATAGAAATATAACACACACACACACCTAATGTGCATAATCATTCTGCGCAAATACTCGATGTCGAACTAATAATACGAGTTGAAATCATTCGAAGCTGAGTATTGCGAGTATCAACATCGCTACTCTGGAGTATAAAGCAGATGGGTGCAGGAGACTACTTCTGGTTTTATGAGCTTGTAAACAAGCACAAAGCTGGCTGAAATACATGGTCAGATTGTAGACTAAAAGATTTGTAAGAGGACTTAATGAAGCGTAGGTTTATAGAGGACTCAATCAGGTTCAACAGAATTGCATAAAGGATTTATTAAACCAAAATGGATTTATAGTTTGAAAAAAAAAAGTTTCTTTTAAATGTTGAAAAGACAGAAATGATTCATTTTACTACAGAAGCTAGTTGTATACATTGGAAATGGTGTTCTAAACTGTCATAAATTTAGTTGTTTTTATTGATGACTGTCTGAATTTTAGAATATCTTCATAATAAATTATGCCAGTTGACTTTTGTCATTTTTTTTTTTTTTTTTGTCTAAAAATTGTAAACACATTGAGCGTAGTAGGCCTATATGTTTTTTTAAATCAAAGTAGGGTTTTTTTTTATAGAATATGAAATGGAGAAACACTAATCAAGTGTCAAATCATGAAATATCGAGTCATAAATATACTGAGAGAATTTTTCAATATAAAATAACATATCCAAAAATAATATACATTCAAATATCAACTTTACAAACATATAGTGTTCAATGTCCTTCTGCGAGAAAAGCCGATTTTTTTTTAGATTAAACAAAAATACAAAAATTTACCTTTCCTGTTTTGTATATTTAGAAGAATAGTTTTTAAATAGAAAGTATTGCTTTGTTGGGGTACTGTAACAGCCCCTGCATTCCTCAGTTCCGTTCTACGCCTCACAGATGTAATTCTTTTTTAAATTTTAATAAAAAATAATTTTAAGGCTTAGAACACAAACATATCTAAAAGGAAACATTTTCAATCTCGTGAAAAATAGTTTTTTACGTTCAAATCTACTTTTTTCAAAAATATTCTAACATTTTTTTTTTTTAATTTCATTAAGAATCTAAATTACTTTTTAGAACCCACAAAAATTGTGACGCCGTAATCAGTAACAACTATGAACTAATGAAACATCAATAACCTCAAAATATCTGTAGGACACAGTTTCCTTAAATATTAAAAAACTAAATTTATTTATTTTTTTTAATTTGAAACGAAAAACAATCAATCGTCTATGAAATAAGTAAAAATGCAAAGTTGTGATAACTCCTTCATTCCGTTAGATATGCAACTCAGTAACCTTCTACGAGTTTTATTTTTTCTTTAAGGCGTAAACATTCATGGCTTTATGAAAAGCAGAAAACAACTTAAAATAAAAACCCTAAGCTTCGAATATTATAATAGCGTTAGGGTCGGAAGAGAGCAAGAGTTGGTCAAGAGAGACGTAATAGGAAAGATAAACGAGAGGGATTTAACCCAAAACTACATGAAAAAATATGAAGATCCAGCTAGATTGCCACATCAGAACTCTTAATAGATGTTTGTCTGAAGAAGGTATGTTCTAGTCCAAATTATTATTTTAGGGTCAAACTTGAAAAATCTCCTGGAGTGAACCAGAAGAATCGCTTTGTTTGAAGAAAGCTGGAAAATACTGGAATGTTATCATTTGTATAAAAAATAAACATGTTTCCAAACCAATAAATCCCAAAAATGACCGGGAAAAGTTTTTAAAGAATAATTTGACCAAAAATATGAAATTTTGGGTCTTGTAATTTTTTTTTTTCTAACAACGCAAATTTTCCGAATAATAGCGATTTGAAATATTCCAAAAATGGAAGAGGGGAAATAAAAAGTTTCAAAATATATTTAAAATACAACGAAAGAAATAAAGCAATATAAAACCAAAAAAGAAAGACGTAAAACCAAAATACAACGACCTTTTTATCTTTATAACTTTTTGGGAAAAAAGGATATTTTCCGAGAGGTTTTTCCGTGAAAAGTGAAAGATTTTATGCATGATAAAAAATGTTGAACGTATTAAAGTAGCTATAATTTATTTCATTTATATATAAATGCATTTGTTCAACATTTTTAACACAAAAAATCATTATTTTCATGTTCGGGGAAAAATCGCTCAATACGTTTTAAGAGTCAAAACAATTTTTAAATCAAGTTAAAACTATACGTATGAATTTTACATTAAATAAAAAAAACTTTCGTTTTTATACTTAATATGTTGTCCAGTATTCCGACAAATCATTGAAAATACTTATTTGTTTCGAGAAGTCAAAAAAAAAAGTTTAAACCGACTTCAAAATACAAACTAAAAAAAAAATTATAAATAATTTTTTTTTTTTTACAATAACAGTTGCGACTTCATAATAATTATATTCTTAAAATGCAAACTACTAGTTGTAACAGAAACAAAAATGAGTGTTTATATCTTGCTTGTTTTGAAGTCCACGCTACGATCGTTCAAGCAATGAGCTCTTATACCTTATTCCCAATCGATCGTGAGTGCTGAATCGATTGTGAGATAGGAAAGTAAAAACAGCGAAACACCAGCCAAAGATTAGGTTGTTTCTGGTGGTAAGAAGGATGTAGGTAGGAAAAGGGTAATTGTCTAGTTATACCGATGGACATTCGGTTGCCAGAGCCTTGTCAGCAATCACAGAGTGCACCCAGTTACAAGTTAGTTATCATGAAGATGAGGTTGACACTTGTATGGGAGAGGATATAGCTTGCACCCCCTGAGCTAAAATTTTATTAAAATCTAACTTTTAATTAATTTTACATTTGGCGAGAAGTAATTATTAATCCTCACTTACAGTAACGGCAAAGCCGATTTTAAGAAAAACGTTTTAATCAACATTCCTTTGAACGATTTTTCAATTTTTTATAGATATCTCACAAACCAGAAATTTTTCAAAGATGGCAACCAATAAGTTTTGTTTGGGTCCTTAGAAACTATTTTATGAAAATCGTTATAGCCGTTTTTTAGAAAATTGTAATTTTCTAAATTCTTTTTTCCTTATGTAAGCTATTCAAATTATTTTTAAAAAACCTGAGATGTTTCCAAAATATGCCCACACCAAATTTGATCAAATAGAACCACGCGTTTGGGGCTGTAGACCATTGCATTTATTAGTCAGACATTCCAAAAAAAAACACTGGACAGAAAACCTTAAATGGATGGACTTTACTTCGAAATTTTAATCCATCCTTACACTACGTTTATGTGAGAACGTTAAAATTAAAGTAGATGAGGTTATTTTAAATTTCATTTAAACCATTTTAGGTACTGCCTATCGAGGAACCTTCTATTTGCTAAGTTTTTCTCATATCTTATTCCCACTACTCGGTGCAAAATACTAAATCAACAAATATGTAAACTTTATTAAATTTTAAACATTGATGTATAATTTAAGAAAATATAAAATAAACTAACAAATACAATTATCACCCTGATGGTTATATAACAAACATACAGTATTCATTACAGTCTTAGTTTTCTTGTTTTTGTGGTTCCTTGTTCTCCTATTCTGAATATCACCACACATTTTTATTTAGTTGTAAAGTTTTAACAGGGTTATTGTTTACTATAAAGTAGTAGGCCTACACATTGTAGACTATTACGACATTTATATTGCTAAATAAACCAGATCTCTCAAGTTGGCAACATGTGTTTGATAAAATAGCATCTGGTAGTAAAATGATATCGGGGTTTTCATACGTCCATCACTTGAATTCTGTAAGTGAATTCTTTTACAGAAATGTCGGTTTTAGCTTTCTTAATAAACATTTGCCAATAATTGATGGTTTCATTTATAGATCATAAACAAAACAGAAATGGCGACATTCTTAACATAACCAGCAAGAAGAAAAGGAAGTGTCGATGGAATATCACAATTTTATGACGACGTTCTGCGTAATGAATCGGTAAATAACAACAAAAATAGAAACATATTGGTAAGTTAAAAAAAAAAAACAGGAATTCAAAGTGGTTGCAATTAGTCTCCCAAATGTTTTACCGAACAAATAGGCCGTTCATTTAAATAAAAGATTTAGTTAACCCAAAAGAATGAAGAATTAAAACCCTAAATAGTGGTAATATACAGGGTGTCCAGTAATTACGGGATCAAACTTCACGAGGTGATTTTTCAAGTCAAAATATACAAGAAATTTCTAATAAAGCATAGTCCTATCTCGCTTAGTTTTCCGTCTGTCTGTCAGTTTGTTTTTTATTAAAACATTTTTATCTTCGAAATAGATAAAGGTATAAACTTAAAACTTTACATACCTGTTAGTATAACAAAGACCAAGTTTTCTAAGCTAAATAACTCAAAACTTAGTATGGCCGCCATTTTGAAACCGGAAGTGATAATTATTTAAAACTTTTTTTAAATGTTGGTTTTTGTTATACCAACAGGTATGTAAAGTTTTAAGTTTATACCTTTATCGATTTCGAAGATAAAAATGTTTTAATAAAAAACACAATCAGACAGACAGACGGAAAACTAAGCGAGATAGGATTATGCTTTATTAGAAATTTCTTGTATATTTTGATTTGAAAAATCACCTGGTGAAGTTTGATCCCGTAATTACTGGACACCCTAATAGAGGAGAAACAAATTTTTAGGGCGTCATGGCAGGCCAGTTCTTGCGGGTGTGTATATTTTGTGTCAAAGAAAGTTGCACTAACGTCCCCTCACCTGATAACGTCAAAAATAGCATGCCTTATTATATGCTCTCACATTAGTGCATTCTAAAGTACAACTGTTCGCCGTAGAGATGAGATAAACAGATGGTTTTTAACTAACGGTTATTTCGTTACTGATACACCTCTCAGTAACTAGTTATTTTAACAGTACTTATTAACGGTTATTGCATTGTGTGACGTTATTCGTTATTGACTATTGAAGAACTTTGTTTCTTTAATAAAACGTATTACAATTTTTTTTTTTAACACATCTATAATCATAACACTCCATCTCTTTCTTTATTATCTTTCTTCCTCGTTGAGATGTAAACTTCTTCCGAGAATTTGGCCGTCTGGATTGCTCCAAGGGCCAGTGCTCTCTCTCTCTCTCTCTCTCTCTCTCTCTCTCTCTCTCTCTCTCTCTCTCTCTCTCTCTCTCTTCGCTCATCTGTCGTCTACTTACCTACAAACAGACATCATGAGCAACTAAACTAAAGGAAATCCCAACATTTAGAAAGAATAACCTTTTAGCAAATAGTTATTTCAGTAACGTTTAGTTGAAATAACGCTCATCTCTAGTTCGCCCCCACATTATCGTCTGCTATGGAGTTCTTCTCTAACGTATAAAATCAACGATTATACCTATTTATTTTCTACAATAATCAACACTGAAACAACTTTAAATCTTTTTATTGCTTTACATATTGAAAAGTATAAACATGACTAGAATAAATTTGATCGCAAAACTTCTCAAACATAACCCTACTTTTGATTGAGGCAATAACAATAAAGTCTCATTCGATAATTTGACACACAGTAACTTTGATTTCCGTACAGATTAATTCGACTAATAGCGCCAGCTAGGCTGTAAGTCTGTCTATTTGCGTTATGTCTGACAGTTGCTTCAAACATGGCATCACCCGGAACAGTCTGAACAGACAACGTATAATCCTGAATCCCTGCGTCTGTTGTATTTACTGACATGTGTGCTGTAGGCTTTTCCAATCTAGAATGTATGATTTTATGAAGCTTCAACGCAGAGCATTGCGGGAACGATAGGAGTAAATTGTTAATAAACTTTAAGAGAAAATCTACACAATGTTTAACGTTACTATCGTTGGTAGGAACTGTGACTCCTTGATGACAGGTACACCAATGTGCCGCTATTCCCGCTTTGGCGCACGTTCTGTTCTGGTAAACAGGGAGGAACAAACTTATCCCTCGAGGTTGTGTTTCTAATGATAACAGTGCGTCGGATCTTTGCTTCATTTCAACCTGATCCAAACTCTCTAGATGTAACAAATCTTTTAATGTCTCATAAAGATCGAAAGGCGTTGTCAATTTGTGCGCATTCTTTCTCAAGTTGCTAACAGCACTCGGGTATTTCCTTTTAAACCAATCAGGATAGGTTACAAATAAGAAAGGCAATCTTTCTTCCAAATGTCCTTGGTATGTGCTTCTAATATCTCCCCATCTGATTCCATGATCGCTCATAAATACTAAAACAGTGTTGTTAAAAACACCAAGATTTAGAAGTTTTCTAAAGAAATCCACGTAGTATTTATCACCGATCTTTGGTAGATTGAGATAATCATGGGAAAGACTGGCGCCCCAAACAAAACCGAACGAAGGTTTATTTAACATCGTGACTGCAAATTTCGAAGCGTAATTCAACAAAAATTCTATTCCTAAACGCGACCCTATACACAATTTTGTGTTTAACCTTTTATCATGACCAATTTCATCTTCTGCCAATTTGAAAAATATTCTCGGATAATAATCGGTCGGTTGTTTTCTAAAACCTCTTTTCACATAAATAAACGTACCCATCCACGGCGAGTCTTCAGAAAACATTGTTCTATAACCCGATAGACTATAATTCTGCCAAATAAAAGGACACTTATCGAAAATACTGTTCGACGAAGGCCAACAAACTGATTTCAGTTCGTCAACTGACAAACCGGACAACACTGGAACTAGATTTGGAAACGTGTTGTCGTCTATTTTATTATAACCTAACATTTCTACGACATTCAAGTTTTTTTGGATTAATGAAATTGTCTGGGGCATTTGTCTATGGAGGTTCAGACGAGATACAGCATCAACTCCGATGACAAGGACGCTTACAGCATCTTTAGTTTGTGTTGCGTTACATCTCTCTTCTACATCTTCCTTGATTTGTATGAAAGCGTGATAATCTCTGTATATTAAAATCGAGTTGAGGTAGCATTGTACTTTCACATATTCTGTATCAACCTTCACTTCCGATTTGAAGAAAGTACAGGTATCGTCAAATCTAAAACAGTCACAAATTTAAATGATGATTGATAATATTATCTAATAGTCCTCAATTTAGAATCAATATTTAAAAACCATCAAGAAGAGGATGAAATGAAAAACCTAATCAAGTGAATTATTGCTCGTAAATTCCAACGCACAAATGTTTTATATGCGAGAAATTTAAAAAAAAAAAAGACTCGAGACAGATTTTGTAGATTGGTAAAAATAAGACATTTTTAAGTTAGGAATTTTTCTCCAAAAAAAAACAGTATTTCCCGAGATTTAAAAAGTCCAAATAGGTAGGAGGAAAAGTCAGCAATTTAAAAAAATTCTCTGAAATTGTTTGAAACTGGCGAAAACTTTAAGAGGGGAAAGTTTTCTAAATATCTGGAAATATTCATATGTGCATTTGGCTCAAGATAAACATTGAAAATATTTTGAAAACCTGTTACTACCCGATTTAAAAGAAGGTTTCCTTGAAAAACGAAAATTGTGATATGCGTTGCTAAAAAATGTAGAGAAATTTTGGAAAATAACCATGTTCATAATGTACACCTGATTTTACATCTTCCTCAATTTGTCCAGATTTTTGGAGATCGTTATTCACAATCGTTTTCACGTTTAATTTTTGGCCAATTTCAAGTCTTTTTTCTTCAAAACGTCGTAAAGCTAATAAAACTCAGATTTTCATATTACAAATTTCTGAACATTTACAATCTTACAAATTAATTTTTCATTTACTTTAATCCTATTTTGGACTATTTATATCTCTGAAATTACTCTTTTTTTGGAAAAATAACAAGAGTGTAAAATTTCTTACTTTTAGCCCACCTAAGAAAAACACTTTTTCTGGGTCGTATTTTTCACCCTTTGATATGTAAAGTTGTATTGGATGCTGAACATTTGAGCATATATTTTTTTTTCAAGTTTTGTCTAAACTTCATATGAAGCAATTCCCACAGTCATGTTTTTTTTTTTTTTCGTTTACTTTTGCAGATTTCCAAAGTCATATTCTAATATAACAAAATTACAGTATCAATTAATTACTAAAAATACAATCTAGTTTTATCCTGTTTAGAGGGTTCAACTGACATGTAAATCTGAACTAAAATAAATTGTAACTCCTCTCACTTCTCAGATGTATCAACCTATCAGATTAAACCCACGTTAGAGACATCTGTTTTCACTGCAACGTTAAACAGAAATTGTTAAACTTTGATACATTTTATAAAGACATTTATGGAATAAAAAAAAAATTGGTGTTCAGTATCATAGCATTTCTTTTTTTCTTGTTGTTTAAAGGCGAAAAACCTCTCAGTAATCATCGCCTTATTAAAAAAGGGGAAATTGCGTAAAATAAAGACCCCACCCCTCTAATAATACTCTAATAGTTCATTTAGGTTAGGTTAGGTTATTCAATAGACACCTGACAGGAAAGATGGAAGTCAGTAATAACTAAAATGAGCCTCTGAGGGCAACACATAGCATTCCAAATCATCGCCTTATTAAAAAAAGGGGGAAATTGCGTAAAATAAAGACCCCGCCCCTCTAATTATACTCTAATATTTCATTTAACTAAAATGAGTCCCTAAGGGCAACACATAGCATTCCAAATCATCGACTTATTAAAAAAAGGGGGAAATTGATTGCATAACATAAAGACCCCACCCCTCTAATAATACTCTAATAGTTCATTTAGGTTAGGTTGGGTTAGGTTAGGTTAGGTTAGATTAGGTTAGGTTATTCAATAGACACCTCACAGGAAAGATGGAAGTCAGCAATAACTAAAATGAGACCTGAGGGCAACACATAGCATTCCAAATACGCAACAGGACGACCGGAAGAATTTTTAAACCTGCCCTGCCAAATTGCGTCCCCTGTTTTACTTCATATATAGTAACTTTTGAGGTTCAAAAACTACTTTTGTTTTGTCTCAATTTATCAACCTGTCACGAAAACTTCCCTCATACTAAGTGCATTACTTACTTGAACTTTCCATCAACATCCTTCCCATATTTCGGTCCTGTGACTTCCACCCGCCAGAACGACTTATAGCAACATGTGAAATCATCTCTGTCAGTGATATTGTAGGAAGTCAAAGCCGCCCTGTTAACATAAAGTGAAGTCAAGTTGGACTCAATCAAAGGCAGTCGTTTTTTATCACAAACTAGCTTATCTTCATTGTAGATGAACTTCTTTATGGAATTGTCAAATGGATCCAAATCTGGAATCCTGCATCCGATGGTATCGACTAGGAAGCCAACCTGAGAGGTGTTGTCTGTAACAATCACATTGTATCAACATTACTGTATTTATTTAATAAAAGTACCCAAAATGCATAATTCTTTGTTTCTTGTTGATTGAAACAGGAAAACCTTCGCTTATCATCCCCCTTATAAAAAGAAGATTAAATAAAAACTCACAACCCTCGAATACTCTAATAACGACAGGGTCGGAAGAGAACAAGAGTTGGTCAAGAGAGCCCCGAAGGTGCATATTATGTAAGGATGAATAGTTATGGGGGTACAATATTTTATAGATAGGTTCAAGGTACGTTTTTTATTTACAAACAAATTTAGAATTTTGGAAGTGTGAGATTTTGATTTCAGATTTTACTAGTAAAAATAAAATCAAAATTTATTTTGTACATTTTAAAAATGGTAGCCGTTTAAAATTACTAATGTCGAAAATCTAGAAAATCTTTTTTTTATAAAAAAAAAACTTATAAGAAACCAAAGTTTATTTTAATAATTAATATGCCGATATTATTATTTTAATATAGATCAAAGGATAATCAAATATTATATTCTTTATAATCATATATAAAACTATAAAGTTTATTCGCTTTTTACGAATTGCTGATATATATATATATATATATATACATATATATATATATATAATATATATATTAGTTACCTTTTTTAGTAGTCAGAGCTATTTTTTTTTTTGTTTTTTTTGTAGAAACACTACAGCGCTGTTTCTACAGCTGACATTGAGAATCCATTATTCAACCTTCACTTCAGTCTCCGTTCAGAAACACAGAAACTATACCGCGGCCACGCCAGTATAAAGTTCGTATGACATTTAACGAAGAGTTAACCTCTGATAGATTTTATATTGTTTTTTGTGTCGTGTTATCGTGTGTGTTCAGTGTCGTTATGTATTTTATATAAGTGTTAAGCCTACACCTGACGAAGCTAGCTGTGAACGGCGAAACAGCGCTGTAGTGTTTCTAAAAAAGTAAATAAAAAAAAGAATTGCTCTGACTACTAAAAAAAGGTAACCAATATAATATAGATAATCAAATTCTGGATCAAAGTATTGTTTTGGTAATTAATTTACAACACTTATTAGTTAATACGATTAAAACCTTATTATTATTTGCCGAATTAAATGTTACACCTAATGAATAAATAAACACTTTGTATTAGTGTTAAAATTTGTAAAAAAAACTCTCTGAACTCATAGTATGGTTCTGGGTTACTCTTGGCGTTTAGAAAAAACGACCTAATTACGAACTATATGAATTATTTCCCTCGATATATTCACACCAATACAACTCTTTTTATTCACAAGGTAACATTTAATAATTTGTGTACTATACGGACCCCACTTTTTCTGTTAGTTCAAAAATCGAAACATCCTTTTGTGAATATTTTTGCCATCTGTCTACTGATGTAACAAACAAAAATAACACAACTGCGACTTTCCTTTCCCCCCACTGCAATCTTTTTAAGCTCGACCATTAATCGAGTCTAGACCGCTCCATTGCGACATCAATGCAACTGCAACACTCTTACGAGAATAGTTGTTTATATTTAATAACTGTTTGTTTTGTTTTATTAACTTCTGTTGGTTATATAGGCTACTGAATAATTTCATAACTTTTATTCTTGCTACAACATAATATATCTGGTCTACATTTCTGTTTACCATTCGAATGTGTTGTGTAATGCTATATATTAAAATAAACTTGTGAAATTATTCACTTTAAATCCGACATAAGTTAATAAATCAGCAAAATATCAAAATAAATCACCACAATGATTCTCGTAAAAGTGTTGTTCTCGTAGAAGTGCTGTCTATACGGGATGAATGGAAACAAAAGTTGGAGTTATGTTATTTTTTATTTTGTTATGGTAGTAGACAGATGACATAACCTAAAAAATACTAAAAAAAAGAAAGATGTATCGATTTTTGAACTTACAAAAAAACGTCCGTACCGATTTTCTTTAGCTGAAAGATGGATAGATAAATCAATATTTTTAAAATTTATTTAAAAAACCATCAAAATATATTTGTTTATAAAATTTTAAAAAATACAAAAAGCTTGTTTTAAAATATGCAAACATTCTTTGAAAATATATTTTTTTAAATACAGCTCTATTTATATTAGAATTTGAGAAAAGTGCATTACAACAAACTGGGATAGGACAAAACAAACCTATATGGAAACGTGGTGTGAAGAGAATTTTGCTCTCCCGTTGTATATCGATTTGCAGCAAGATCCAGACACAAGGCAAACACAATGCTACCACCAATACTACGCGTTTTGCGAGTTTGTCGAAAGCTCCGTAGGTCATGGAATGTCTGAAAATAAAAGGATGTCTTATTAGGCTTAAACGTCAAATTACAATTATTGATAAATTTATTTTGGACCAACTTTTAGGTTATGTTAAAATTCTGTATATGTAATTCAGTATTAATATTATTGTTTGGCCATCATTTGTGTATAACAATACACAACGTTTCGAGTGTATAAATTTCGTTTCTTTTTAGTTTTTGACCGCTCAGGGTGTTTTTTCATTAGGTTTAGTTTCTGATCATAGGCCTAGATATCTAGGCGTGTGTTCTGTCTGCATGTTTTAGTTTGTAAGTTAGGCCACTTGATAACGGGAGTTGATTTACACTCTCGAAAAGTCGTGTATTGTTTCTTATACACAAATGATGGCAAATGTCCGAACAAACAATGACAATAATACAAATATTCCATTATTAAGTAATAATTTTAAAATAGAATACATTCAGTATGTTTACTATTTTGGGAAAGTAGTTATAAGGCTATGAAAATTCAAAAACATTTAGTACGAGTAATGCCATTTAATAGTAAATTGGAACACTCCCATTATTGTTTTCTTGTTGTTTAAAGCAAAAAACCTCTCACTTATAAAAAGCCTTATATATAAAAAAAAAAAAGGAAAAAAAACAACATAAAATAAAGACCTACTGGAATACTCTAATAGCGGCAGGGTCGGAAAAGAACAAGAGATGTTCAAGATAGACCTGATAGAAATGACGAAAGATAAGTATCTAAGAAGACTACATGAAAAATGTGTAGATCCAGCTAGGTAGCCACGGGATTACCAAACCAGTACCCACTAAAGGTTCCTATTTCTCAAGTCCAAGCAAATACTGTAATACCTTTATAAGTTATTAAATAAATTTCACAAAATATCGGAAGTATTAAATCATTTTAAAATTTCGCTAAAAAGTGTAATTACTTCAATGACAGCAATTCTATAGACTTTAAAATAACCAATTTGGTATTTTCAATTTTTTTTCAGTGAGAATTTCGCTTAAAATACTAATTCAATGTAAGATTTACACTGGAGCGGAGCTAGTAACTTAAATAATACATTATTGATTCCCGCATTAAGAATTCGGTGTCGTACAACCCTATACAGTACTTTCTTTTTGTAATGTCTATTTTTCCTTGCGAGAGTTTGAGTGAGAAATGGTTTTCACTGCAAGTTCGGCCGTTCATCCGGTCTAGACCGCATCATTACTATTATCTGTATACAGTAACTTGGCGTCTGGACTCTGGACTCTTAGCTACCTGCGAACGGCCCTGACCGTCCCCCCGTCGCTCGATTTCTCACCCAGCTGTTTCAGTGATGCGTCACCTACTAGCGTTAAAACACTGCACTGTTAAACTTTTTTATAGGAGACACATACAAATTTTTTAAATTTTTTTCAGTATAGTTAAAATGTTTAGGAAAATATAAGCAAATTGATACCAACACATGACACTATTCCGTTTGTAAAAGCTATTACTGTATTCTCACATATTTAGTAAACCCCTATGTCTCACCAGTGTTGTTATGTAACAACAGTTACTATATACATAAATAATATTGAGACTTTGAACTATTGGATGACTCACAGTAGCGGTTAATGTTGAAAAAAAAAAATTAAATTGTGTCTCCCATAAAAAAGTTAAACAGTACAGTGGTAACGCTAGTAGGTGACTCATCACTGAAACAGCTGGGTGAGGAAGCGAGCGACGGGGGGACGTTCCGGGCCGCTTGCAGGTAGCCAAGGGTCCAGACGCCAAGTTACTGTATACAGATAATAGGTAAGTGTTCTTACAACACTCTTACGCGAATCATTGTTTGTATTATACTAAATGTTGAGCTTGACTTATGAGAAAAATTATACAGTATAACAAACACACAGAACACAATTCTCACAAAAAATACGCCTAAGTATCAGACGCGTGTCAACGACAAGGTCGTCCTCTTCAGTGATACACCAGCTACACCAACCAAACTACAAAGAAACGCGTCTTGATACTTAGGCGTATTTTTTTATGAGAATTGTGTTCTGTGTGTTTGTTATACTGTATTGTTTGTATTCATTAGTGATTTGTTTTGTTATTTTGCCGATGTATTACGTTGGTTTTAAACCGAATAATTTTACAAGTTTATTTCAACGTACAACATAATCCGTCCTAACCTATTCGAGTGGTAAACAAAAATGAAGATCAGATTTGTCGTAACAAGAATCAACACAAATAGGTTAGGTTAGGTTATTATATATAATAATACTAAAATTGCAGGGTTATTTTAATTAGTTCTTGTTCGATGTATAAAAAGGGGTCCATATAAGTACGGTCACATTGTCCAGTTCTAATTGTACGAAAGATCGTTTTGACAGGTAAGTGACTTTAGAGTTACAGCGTGCTTACATTTTAATTTCAAAATTCTGCCAATCAAGCTCCGTTACTTTCTCTCTTCTCCAATAATTCTTCTTTAACAAAGGTTTTTAAAATAAACTGAATGTTATTTTCTATTTTAATACAAATAATTAGAAACCCCAGTCGCCGAATAGCCGGACGCCACTCTCCCGTCTCAACTTGGTTATAAACCTGTCAGACTTGGAGAGTTGTGTTCTTTTCTCCTTTTCATGTTTATTGTGGAGTTTATCCATACTATTGTTCCTTCTTTGCACCTTTCTCTCATTCTTTTAATTTATATTTCAACAAATACCTATGTAGCTCTCGGTATCGCCTCTTTTTGTTTTAATTTTATATTTCTTTATATATATATATAAGTCTTCAGTGACTCACTATAGTCAATAAGGTCTTGACAATCCCGAGGGAACCTAACTGGATCTACACTTTCAAGTTTCTCATGATTTCTCCAACTACGAAGCTATTAGAATATTCAAGGACTAGGGGGTCTTTATTTTATCTACAATTTTTAATGAGACTTTGATTACTCAGGGGTTTTTCGTCTAATGAGGAAAACATTCATTCTTCTAATTAAAACCTCTTTAAATATGACTCGTGGCTTTGGTTTTGTTTTGTATCTTCACTATATTGTTAATATCAAGCTGAGTGGTTTCTACCCACAACCGACTCCTTACTAATTTCATTATAATCCATTCACCAAAAGATCCTCTTAATTAACCCCCCCCCATACATAATTTCCTGTACTTCTGTAAGTAAATATACATCTTTTCCAGACGATATTTTTTTAAATGTAAAAAGATTAACATTTTTTCCCCCATTTTTTTACTATAAAAATTGACCGTTATAGGGATTGGGGTGGGGGGGGCTAAATATCAACAATTTATTGCTAATTCAAGAAATATACTAATCTAATTAAAAACTATCAATACTTAATTTTTGTAGAGCATAAAATTCTACACAATTTTTGTATATATAAATATATATACTATATTTTACAAGCTAAATTGATTCTCTTATATAAATGGTGAAACATATCTTGCAACTTTAAT
Source organism: Aphrophora alni (assembly GCA_963513935.1). NCBI lineage: Eukaryota > Metazoa > Arthropoda > Insecta > Hemiptera > Aphrophoridae > Aphrophora > Aphrophora alni. The sequence goes on along the minus strand of OY740771.1, from coordinate 111,765,758 downwards.
TAAAAATTGCTTGAAAAAATCTAGGATTATTATGGGGGTATTGGTGGGCCTGCAGAAGGCTACAGAGCTAGGAAAACCTACATGCTACTTGCAAAAAATTGTGTATATTAAAAATTAATCACGTTAAAAAAGTCCCCAAAAATTGTTGAAATTCGCTGTTTTCTGCTAAAAATTACCAAGACATCAATTCTTTTAGAGAATTAAATCATCTACAATTTTTTTTTTTATATATTGAGAAATTAATAAAGCCACGGAGATTTAAAAAATACAACAAAAAATTACAATTGTCGTACGGAACGAATCTGCCTCTTGCGGGTAATTAATAAACTACGTATTTAATGGACAATTTATCAAAATAATTTTAACATAATTATTCTCCAACAGCGATTTTCATTTATTTGTGATTTTTTCCTGGTTTCGGACGTTAAATATTAAAATCTTTTGTTGAACAAAATCTGTTAAGCATTGTTAATCGGAATGTAACATATAATATGGAATTATGCTCAATGAATGACGAGTTAAAATAATGCTGTAAGATAATTGAATAAAAAATTTCTGAAATATATATAATAAGCTCATTGGACGATTTTTTGTCAAATCTGTAGCTGATCTGCTGCAACACCTTCGATTTATAAGAGATATCAGAGACGATAATTTTGAGTTGCCTAAAAGTGAAAATGAAGAATTTCGAAACAAGCTCACAAATAAAATAAAATAATTGACAAATCAAACATACCATTACCTACGATTACTAAATACCGGTAAAATGTAAACAATAAGGGTGACTATTTAGGCCTATATAAGTTAAAATCAATTAACAGTAAATGTTATAGGCCTAAACCTGGGTATCATTGCAACTACTTTAAGGGGAATGAAGGAAAAATTGGTGATCCATATTTGAATTACATTGTAATGAATAAAACGTTTTAATTTCATAAATTTCTAAAAAACATATCCATTTGTTGAGTAAACAATTAAACTTATAATTAGATTTGTTTAGTTGTAATAATAAATCGATATAACATTTTATAGTGAAAGTAATGGCTGAAGTTTACGATTAAAGGACGATGGTGGGGTGGGGGGGGGAGTAATCACAGGCGGAAGTCAGTGTCAGTTTAATATGCGTAAAGAACAAATCGTCCACCCTGTATGTTATTAGTGGTTTTTGTAAATTGATTTATTCTTAAGTGAGTATTGGTGTGATATTTTGTTACGAAATGGCAGGAGTAGCGAATAAGCGGCGGGCGTAAAGTTTTGCACAATTAGAACCGCGAAATAGTTCAAAATGTTTATCAATTTATGAACGGAGAGGCTGAAAATGGTGAAACTAGGTAAAACTTTCAGCAATGTGTTTCTGGAACAACAGGTGTCTTTCGGGTCTTTAAAGAGAATAACAAACGAAAAGAAGACCATAAACCAGTTCGGTGGAGAATTTCATACCTCTAATAAGAAAGACCACCGAGAAAAACAAAATCAGACGTCAATGAGATTTATTTGCTTGTTGTAAAACGTTTCGTCCGGTCTGATTTCAAGTAGAGCGGAGACGTAGCGCCTTCAGAGAGACATGATACTGCGCTTTATACACCACTCTTAGGCGGTACGACCTAGGCCATGCTAAACGGAAAAGTTGTATGCAAGTCAAAATAAAAGAAACTGTAGAAATGATTAATAATCTGAGTAACTTATATCAGAAGGGAAAAAACCATAGATAGATAGCTAAGCACGAAAATGGATTGGACAGAAAAATAGAATATTAAAATGGTTCATTACAATTTCAAAAAAATACAACAGGTGTAGTTTATTTCTAATTATATTACCTTTGCATTTCTGTAAATATTATTAATTTAAAAAAAGAATGAAATAAATAATTGAACTTAATTTGAAAATAATTTTTTTTTTAAACTTTGGTTTCTCTTTAATACTCTTAAATCTTTCATCTCTCACTTTTATACTTCATGGCGGAAGTAGACGAGCAATGTGAATAAATTTTCAAATTACTTTTTTCTCTTGTAGAATCCATTCTAACTTTACTAGTATTTGTAATATCTTGCAAATATATGTAGTAAATTTAAATTGATATTTTCTATTTACGTTCAACCGAGTTCAAACCAAAACGATACCAAATTTGAGGATATTATAAATGAATAAATGACAAGCTAACTTACTACGAATTCGCTAATAAATACAAACGCTTACGTATAAAAGCGTTTGTATTTATTAATCAATGTACATAAACGAAGAGAGTAAATTTTGTAGTAACTTTTAAAAAGATTATTTAATCACTACAACGTAGCAAGTAGTTACTGAGGATGGTGATATTATCAACGAAACGCGTTCACAATTTTGTTTTGTTCGATTTGTCGGATTTACGTGTACTTTATAAAAATGTTATTGTTTTGTAAAAGACGTCAAAAAATAGTTTAAACCGAAAGAATGCTTCAAAAGACGAGTGTTTAATTCCATCCTTCTACTCATGGGTAAGAAGAAAGATTCGTCTAAACAATGAAGAAATGTTTAGAAAAAGGGGAGGAAGGTTGTCTAGATGTTCAGCTAAGGAGGATACAAAACTCAACAGGATGTAGTGCTTATTTATACTTATATTTGAACGTTTCACTAGAACACTTCTGCATATTATGACAAATAGTGTTGTTAGAGAAAATATGTACGTCAAGAGAAATTTTGACATTGGTGACAGAACACAAGCAAGAGACTACTCACACAATTTGTAGAGACATATTAAAAAATGAATATCTTAAAAATAATTACTAGAGATAATTAACATTAGAGTAAAACTCGTACAAGAGTACAGCATAAGTCCAGGTTTCAATACAGACAAGTGTCAAGTTCCCAGGTAAATAAGCAAGCTACACATAAAACGGCAAAACAAAAATGATAAAGCAGTTATAATTTCACAAACAACAATTTATTGCTACAGCTGTTTCGCCGTTTACAGACGATGCCTAACGGCGAAACAGCTGTAGCAATAAATTGTTGTTTGTGAAATTATAAGTGCTTTATCATTTTTGTTTTGCCTTATTATGGAATTTCACCGAGTACCGACTGTAGTCACACTCAATACACATAAAACCCTGAAAATGCAACTCTGTGAAGTCTAGCATGAGCAAAGTGTTGCAAATTCTTTAAAAAGTAGAAAATCCAATCAGAATGAAGCCCGCGATATATTAACCAATTAATTAGATGGTAGAAAACAAAGCTAATTCAAAATTATTAACCGCGTTCATGGAGAGGTAAGGGTGGCGCTTGAAAATTCAGCTTCAGTCAACTTACAATCCCACCAACCAGACGTAATAATTATTCCAAATGAAATGTGTTCAGGTTTAAAAAGTTCGTCTATAAAAATAATTAGCGTATTTTAAAGGCAATATAAGCCATAAAAAGCATTACAAAATTCAGTGTTAAGTGACTTCAAACGTCAAATCAATAATGAAAAGTGAATGGTGTGTCTAAAGTGAAACGAAATGTTACGAAAAGAAACACAAAAAATTATGTAAGTAGTTTGTAATTTCCAATTTATGTAAGGGAGATCTTATAACCAAAATTACGTAATAATACTAAATTAAAGTTTATAAGACAAATCATAACTAGTGAATTGTTAGGATTTAGGATAAGAAAATATTTATTATAAGTTTAGAAAATATAACAATCAATAGTGAATTGTTAGCACCAGTTAAATCTTCAATATCAGACGTCTGGTAGTTATTGGGAAATAGTTAAAAAAAAGTGTCGCAACTGCTTAGCTTGCAGGTCATTAACATGACGTGGATAGTGAAGCTCTATATAGACTGCTAGTGACCTATAAAGAGGATAGTGACATCCGAGACGTCGGCAGGGACGGGGAGACGCTTTTGGTTGCCAGAGAGACGTGGCCCACGGGAGGAGTGGCATCCGAGACGTGGTCAGCAGAGAGACCAGCCCAAGGGGAGGAGTGGCATCCGAGACGTCGTCAGCAGAGAGACCAGCCCAAGGGGAGGAGTGGCATCCGAGACGTTTTCAGCAGAGAGATCAGCCCAAGGGGAGGAGTGGCATCCGAGACATGGTCAGCAGAGAGACCAGCCCAAGGGGAGGAGTGGCATCCGAGACGTGGTCAGCAGAGAGACCAGCCCAAGAGGAGGAGTGGCATCCGAGACGTGGTCAGCAGAGAGACCAGCCCAAGGGGAGGAGTGGCATCCGAGACGTGGTCAGCAGAGAGACCAGCCCAAGGGGAGAAGTGACATCCGAGACGTTGGCAGCAGAGAGACCAGCCCAAGGGGAGGAGTGGCATCCGAGACGTGGTCAGCAGAGAGACCAGCCCAAGAGGAGGAGTGGCATCCGAGACGTGGTCAGCAGAGAGACCAGCCCAAGGGGAGGAGTGGCATCCGAGACGTTGGCAGGGACGGGGAGACGCTGTTGGTTGCCAGAGAGACGTGGCCCAGGGGAGGAGTGGCATCCGAGACGTGGTCAGCAGAGAGACCAGCCCAAGAGGAGGAGTGGCATCCGAGACGTGGTCAGCAGAGAGACCAGCCCAAGGGGAGGAGTGGCATCCGAGACGTTGGCAGGGACGGGGAGACGCTGTTGGTTGCCAGAGAGACGTGGCCCAGGGGAGGAGTGGCATCCGAGACGTGGTCAGCAGAGAGACCAGCCCAAGGGGAGAAGTGACATCCGAGACGTTGGCAGCAGAGAGACCAGCCCAAGGGGAGGAGTGGCATCCGAGACGTGGTCAGCAGAGAGACCAGCCCAAGAGGAGGAGTGGCATCCGAAACGTAGTCAGCAGAGAGACCAGCCCAAGGGGAGGAGTGGCATCCGAGACGTTGGCAGGGACGGGGAGACGTTGTTGGTTGCCAGAGAGACGTGGCCCAGGGGAGGAGTGGCATCCGAGACGTGGTCAGCAGAGAGACCAGCCCAAGGGGAGGAGTGGCATCCAAGACGTTGGCAGGGACGGGGAGACGCTGTTGGTTGCCAGAGAGACGTGGCCCAGGGGAGGAGTGGCATCCGAGACGTGGTCAGCAGAGAGACCAGCCCAAGGGGAGGAGTGGCATCCGAAACGTTGGCAGGGACGGGGAGACGCTGTTGGTTGCCAGAGAGACGTGGCCCAGGGGAGGAGTGGCATCCGAGACGTGGTCAGCAGAGAGACCAGCCCAAGGGGAGGAGGAGACCGGCCCAGGGGAGGAGTGGCATCCGAATGAATTAATATTAACAATCTGAGCAACCAAATTTGTTATTTTATTTGAACCCGTAGAATATGAATATAGGAGAAAACCTAGTGACTCATAACGAATGATGCATCGGCCGGATTTTTAGTCTTTACTAAAACAATTTATTAACATATGAAAAGTAATTAGTTTTAAAAATTTCAATCATAGTTTTTACTAAACTAAATGTGATTTGTTTTGCTTTTACATAAATTTTGCTAAGTGTCTATTATGTTCAATTGATTGTACAATTTTAAGTTGTTGAATTTCTCTTCTTACTTTGTAATAACTATAGGGAACATCTCATATATCAATTATATCTACATCAATCTGTAATTAGAGTTAGGAAGCAGTGCAGAAAGTGTAAGAGTTTTTTTTTAAAAAAAAGAAGATGCATATTACACATACGTACAGAATTAATTGGAGTGTTTGTGAACAAATGAACTTAACATTGTTTGAGATTAAGTTTAAGCGTTTAAAAATTGCCTTGGGTATCCCTGAGAAGGCAGATTTAGAATATGTTGTGATGTAATAAATACTATAAAAGAAAAAAAACAAGTATTTCACAAAAGCTGATCTAACAATATTTAATGCAAGCTAACTAACATCTATCGCACCTTGTCTATGTCATTGACTTGTAAGACAGAACTGTTAAGTCAGCTGAGTTGTAGTATGTATAAATTACACATTATGTGTGTAAATTTGTAAAGAAAATAACTATAAGGAAAGATTTATTTCAAATAAATGGTGCATGGATTTAGAAAACGATATTTTACCGACTAAATGTAATAAAATTCCCCCCCCCCCCCTTAAATTGCAAGAAACTTCAATTATAAACTAATATTTATTTTTGTACTGTGTTATTAGTATAATTACAGGGGAAATCTTTATTACAGGTACTGTTAAACAAAAAATGTGTGAAAAATTTATATATCAGTACCTCTGAAGTAATGTTAATGTATCAATTAGACTAAACATGTTTATACAAAGCTACAGATAAAAATTACAGAGACATCGTTTCAAAAAACAGTTTTTTTTTTGTTACAGGGTGTCTAGAAACTACTATTTCATCTAAAAACTCAACATCAATTTTTTAACACTTCACATAACTGTCATTTTTATGACTAAAATATAACAAATTTAAATACATATAAATTACCTGTAGAACATTGAGTTGGATAATAGGCCTACACGATACGACAATTTGTAAGTGAAGTTTAAGCCTATAGAGTTCGTTTCATTTACAGCGTTAAGCAAATAATTGTAATGTCGTCAAACCGCTCTGACTAATTAAATAATGTCATCACTAAATAAAGATGATCTGTTCTTATTAAATTGATTTTATAATTAGTAACCATTTAGTAAGTTTAACAAAGTTAGGCCTAAACTATTTTAAGTTTTTTCTTTTGTCTAGATTTATTTAATTCAGATAAATAAATTACACAGACTCAGTCACATTCAAAAAACGAAGAAAACTCTTCTAAAATTCCAGTAAATTCATTGTACAAAATAAGAGGGATCACTATAATAGTACCCATTTAATTCACCGGTATTCTTTGATTGAATCATCTGTGACGGAATTGTTCTCATTAGGTCACAGAAGAAAATAATAATCTGTTACTTTCGGCCAGAGAATATAATTATATATGTGTAAGAGAAAACTACACCTAATTCACTCAATAATAAGAAGAAATAACTGGTATTATAAACTCCGGGTGTTGTAATCAATTACCAAGAAATAATTTTTTCAACTAATAACTTGGTTAGTTGGTTGATTTTAAAAATTGCAAATAATATCATGAAGTTCAACCTAATGTAACATATTCCAGTTTTTGAGGTAACAAAAATCACCAAAAGTATGTTTTATATTTATTTATATATATTTATATATATATATATTTATATATATATATATATTTATATATATATATATATATATTATATATATATATATATATATAATACTAAAAATGCAGTATTATTTTAATTAGCTGATATAAACACTCTTTGGGTCTGTAAAACACGCAAGTACCCAGAATTTTTACACTTTAATACTTTTTTCTTTTTAAGAGAAATTTATAATTATTATTGAAAACTCAAAAGCTACCGTTGAACTGTCTCAGAGCTGGGGTCCGGTTTAGACTGAAGATAGAGGTACTATCGTACTATGCGTACTCAGTTGGAAATGACATGGTAGGAGTTAGATAGTAGTTCGTCCCGAGGAGATCAGCCCTCAGACAACGAATGAGGTGGAGTAACCGTCGGGATCAGCCGACATAGGCTACCATTCGGAGGTTGGAACGTTCGTCCTGGAGGGTTCAGCCTTCAAACTACGGACGGGGAAATCCGTGCTGCAGGAATCAGACGAGAGACCACGGAGGGAAAGACAGTTAAAGAAAACAAGAGAATTTAGGTAACAAGAGCAACGAGAGAGAGAGAGAGGGGGAGAGAGAGAGAGAGAGAGAGAGAGAGAGAGAGAGAGAGAGAGAGAGAGAGAGAGAGAGAGAGAGAGAGAGAGAGAGAGAGAGAGAGAGAGAGATAGAGAGAGAGAGAGAGAGAGAGAAGAGAGAGAGAGAGAGAGAGAGAGAGAGAGAGAGAGAGAGAGAGAGAGAGAGTGTTGCAGGTGGCTCTGTGGAACAAATGATTACGAAGGAGGAGGTCCCGAGTAGCGAGGACTGGAGACCTCTATAATTGACAGCTTCTGTAAAAACATTTGCTGCAAGTGAATATAAAACATGGTAATGAAATTAATTTTGACTAGTTAAGATTGAAGTTAATTATTAGATTAAATTTTTGATTTTAAATTTGGAAAAGGGGAAACGAAGATAGGACTTTATTTCTCATACTGTCTTTAAAATTGAAAAATGTTTGAGATTTATATTTGTTTAGTGTGATGTAGCTTGGATTTTATTTTGGTGTGAGTATGATTTTTATTTACGTTGTTGGGGGGGGGATCAACCAGCAGACACAGGGGTCGCGAGCCAGGCCGGTATTTATAAGACGCGGTGTCTTATTTATAAATCAAATCAAATGTTCTTCATTTCCAAAATGAAATAAAATAACGAAATTAGTCCCCACATAGACTATAGGTTCGTGACCGGAGACGGGTGTTGTAAATCAAAAAATTACACACAGAACACAAATGAAAGTAAGTATCATTTTAACGGCCATAAATAGGCTACTATCGTAAATTTGTTCCGTTCTTGATTTAATTGTTTTATTTGTTTTGTTCACTTTATTTTTTATTGAAATGAAACATCGTACAAAAGATGTAATTATATATCTTTAGGCTATTCTTTTTTTTTTTTTTTAACAACTGGTTTTCTTACTATGCAAACATGCATAGTATGCATTAATAATAAGACAGTTCCGAACTTCCTGGGACAAATATTATAAAAATATTTTAATATGGACAACATAAATTTATTTTAATAAATCTTATAAACTCTTATACACTGTAATAAGTGTATTATTATATCGGTTGCTATTGTAAATTAATTAGTATATTAACTCACAAAATCAAGTGTAAAACATTTTCCAAAATAATTCACTATGGTCTAGCTAGACTAAGCCTAACTTACCCTTGGTGTTTAAATTGTAAACCCAATCATATGTTTTAAATGTGTATTATAATGTTGCCATGGTTACTAAATTTGTGTTCTAACAAAATCAACTTTATAAAATCCTTTACAAAAATATCACAATGCCCACCTTTGTATTAAGTAATTATTATAAAATCTTATGAACCTATTCATGTTATAAAAGTGTATTATATTGGTTACTATATTATTATACTGTACTCACAAAATCAAGTTTAAAACCCATACACGAAGCTCCACATGGTCTACTAGGTTATGCATAACCTAGGTACCTTTATGTTGAATAATTATTGTAAAATCCTAATCATGTGTTAATCAGGTTGCCATGGTTACTAAGTTTGTAAAAATCAAGTTTAAAACCCTTTAGATAAAGTACACACTTCTCTAGGCTAGGCCTAACTTACCTTTGTGTTTTATAATTATTAAAACTTATGGACCTAACCATCAGGGATTTGACGATTTCGAGAGACTTGGTTGTATTTACATCTTTAGTCCATGTTGTCTTGGATTCTTCTCTTTCTGTTTGTCCTATCATGTCTCTTTTGATAAACTGTTGTTCTTTTGCGACCCTGTCGCTAATAGAATATTCGAGGATTAGGTGCTTTTATTTTATGTTATTTTCTGCCTTTATTTCATGAGGCGATGATGACCGAAAGTTTTTTTCCTTTTAAACTACAGGAATAAGCCTATACAGGGTGTTCCTGCAATGAGCGGAGATACTTCAGGAGGTGGGTTATATCTGCCAAAATAAAGTTCCTCAGAATGTCAGTATGTGATAAATGTCATAAACATATGTTCAGAAACTTCTTTAACCAGCTATCCACTTTTTGTGTGCAAAACAACGTATATCTCTACTGCCCTGCTTCGGAAGAAAGCCTTAACTCCACTTTACTTGAAATTGAGATATTCAATAAAACGTAATATATACTTTTTCACACCCTTTTTTCTCTAAAATGTACATTTAAAGGATCAAATAATTTGATTTAAAAAATAAAAAACCAGTTTTAGTTTTTAAAAAATCGATTTTGGCTTTTTTAGGTATAAAATGGGGCTTAAGGTCTTGTTATCTCCAAACAGGAGTGCAAACCGTAACATAAAAACCTTAACTCCCATGTTGGCTCATAATATATTTTTGTTGATAGGTTAATTAATTTGAACTTATAAGACTGACAAATAATTACTTATTAAATACAATATGTAAAATCACAAACATACATTATTCTATAATAATTTAATTTAATTTGCAATAGGCATAGCTAATTTTATTACTATTGATTGATATGAAGCTCCTTTTGTTCGGCCTACATTAAAATCTACTTTTAACATTTAAAAACCATTTAGAGTTAAAAAAGGTAAACACAGAGGAGTTTTTACAATAATTTATTCATACAATGTTACTCAAAATATAATAAAACATAGATTGTGTTTTGAGTGGGACTATTTAAAAAATAACACATTTCATTATTTTAAATTGAAATCCGTTCTAAAAAACACCTTTTAATGTCTTGTTTGAAAAAGATGTTTGTAATATTATAATACTTTGTAAAAGTTAAATTGGGCTTATACTTGAAATATACCTCAACATATTTTAAGAAAAGAAATTATAATAAAAAGCTTGGGTTGAGTGGAAATTATTGTAAGTAGGCCTATAAAATTTAAAGTAGGCTACTTTAAAAATGAAGGATAAAAGTTATTAGAATGAAATAACAGGTTAAGTCAGGTTATGAGAAACAAGTTTTAGTTAAAAACAGCATCAAAAGCCACTTGTAAAAAAAAACTCATCAGAGAGAAGAAGGTGTTAGGAATAAGTTAATATTAGGTTAATAAATAAAATTAAAACAACAATTTTTTTAGTATCAACCACAATGTTTTAATAGAAACTTGCCGACCATGGTTTCGCTAGTTAAAGTTTCGCTATGCTTTAACTAGCGAAACTATGGTCGGCAAGTTTCTATTAAAACATTGTGGTTGATACTAAAAAAATTGTTGTTTTAATTTTATTTAAAATGGAATACCACCAAGTACCTACGGTCTCTAGCATAAATAGTTTAAAATTAGGTTAATATTAGGAAGAAATCATATTCACAAAGCTCAGAATGACCCAACTATTGTGAAACAAGTAAAAAAATGTTGAAATGCTTGACTTGCAAACTCAACTAGGTTACCAAGACAACAAAAGGTATATAAGCAATCAGCAGGATTTAGAGGTCTCTTGTCTTTTTGGAGCTTGGAAGATACACGGCTGTGTGGCTAGCCGTGGTGGAAGATGGCCCAGGAAATCTACGCAACAAACCGTAAGCAAGCATTTCTATACATAAAGTCACCAATAAAAACATTTATAATTTCTTTCATTTAATATACAGTATAATAATAGTTGGAATACTTCTGGGCTTTGAATAAATAATATGGTTTTGTTTTATTGTTTAATTAAATTCCTGTCATTGTATTAAAGTTTTGTAGTTAAATTATTGTATTAAAGTTTTGTAGTTAAATTATTGTATTAAAGTTTTGTAGTTAAATTATTGTATTAAAGTTTTGTATTAAAATTATTGTATTAAAGTTTTGTAGTTAAATTATTGTATTAAAGTTTTGTATTTAAATTATTGTATTAAAGTCTTGTAGTACAGTATGGTAGTAAAGTATCAGGCAAATAAATGGATATAAGTTTAATACCAAAGATAAGATTTAATAAAAACTGAACCACTGATCTTGATTATTAATTGAAATTAAAGAACCCAGGCAGTTTTAAGGGCCGTTCATAACAAAGGCCTTAACTCCCACCGGCAAGTGGATATAAGGCTTTCTATTATCTTATGCGAGTTAAGGTGTGGTTCCAATTTCTATTGTATTTGAAGTAAAAAAGCCTTAAGTACAAAAATAACTGTACTTGAGGCTTTCTTTCTTCAAAGGTTACACTTGAGGCTTTCTTCACTAGAATGTCAGATAATTTAGGACATAAGGCATATTTCATTAGCGTTTTTCTCATTGAAGGAGTGGAGTTACCGCTTTCTAACCTCGAAAATAGGTAGAAAACCACCTACAAAACCGTAATTTGACCTTAACTCAATTTTCATTTTTTTTTTTTACTTAAGGCCTTTTTCCTAGTAGGACAGTCTAGAACGCCTTAACCGATTGAGTTGAAATTTTTCACGGTACTTATCAATATAAAGGTTTTAAATGAAAATAACATTAAATGACTTATTTTAATTTAGAATTTTTAAAAGACCGCCATTTTGAAACGGATTACTTGAATCAAGTTGATTATTCTAGGTCGCCGTGTTTGCACTCATTAGTACCGTGCAACATTTCAACTCAATCGGTTGGGTAGTTCTCGTGATATAAATTATTTAGTAAACATAAACAAAATGGCGGGTAGCTGGTAAAAGAATCGTTTTTGGATATGTGTTTATAGGAACTTTTTTTCTTTATTTTGACTCACATAACTACCCCCTGAATTATCACCGTGCATTACAGAAATACCCTGTATAGCGAAAAACTCCCCCTCTCCTCCAGCACTCCAACCTTAAAGTTTAAATGGGAACATTTCGTTTGACACCTCAATTGAAAGGGCGTAAAAAATAGAAATTAAAAAATATTGAAATCGGACGACTGGTTCTTTAGTAATGACAAAAAAAAATTATAAACATAACTCTTTTTTTATGATTCCATTTCTCATTATTTACTTTCTACTGCTTAGAAATGTTATTCATCAACTGAAGTAAACAAAGGAATGGTTAGTAAATAATGAAGTGGAAGGTCTACCACAGACAAGAATATGCTTTAGGTTAGGTTAGATTAGGTAAGGTTAGATTATGTTAGAGCAATTCCAATGATACTGTGATAAAGTGAAATCCAGTGAAGATTTAGGTTAGGTTAGGTTAGGTTATGTTAGAGCAATTCCAATGATACTGTGATAAAGTTAAATCCAGTGAAGATTTAGGTTAGGTTAGGTTAGGTTATGTTAGAGCAATTCCAATGATACTGTGATAAGGTGAAATCCAGTGAAGATTTTGGTTAGGTTAGGTTAGATTAGGTTAGGTTAGATTAGGTTAGGTTAGGTTAGGTTAGGTTATGTTAGAGCAATTCCAATGATACTGTGGTAAAGTGAAATCCAGTGAAGATTTAGGTTAGGTTAGGTTAGGTTAGGTTATGTTAGAGCAATTCCAATGATACTGTGATAAAGTGTAATCCAGTGAAGATTTAGGGCATCCCGTTTAGAGATCGAGTTACATTGTATGGGGGACTGGGTAAGTACTATAATGACGTTGTACAACTTATATGTGTGAACAAATTTGATTGTAAACGAATTTACCCAACATAATCCGTGTTTTAAACTTGATCGGATAAATATTGTGGGCTCTCTAATGTGCAAACTGAAATTCTAGCATCGTCAAAATGAAAACAGATCATCCCAATAGGTTTCCAGAATTATCCTACATACAATATTGTGAACTAATTAGACTTACAACGATCTGTGGTTGAAGTATAGGGCGTTCTGTCAGCAACCCTCGTAAATATCACCCTTTCGCACTTGAGACACTCAACAAACCCTTTAATGTAGACTGCCGAGCATCCCCTAGATTAATTCAGAGTGGGGAGAAAATGTCGCATAAGAAGCTAGTGTTTTATTTCTCAGGCATACCAACAAAACAGTTAGACGAGTTTAGCTCAAAAAATCATATAATTTTAGAATTAGCTTCTCTCCTGTACCCTTAACAATGTCTATTAAATTATGCCTTTTTAACTTGTTTATTATAAACATCTGTTAAGTATGAGACATTCAGAGATATATCCATAAATGAATATCTATTACATTAGAGAAATAAAATTAACATAAATACAAACTAAGTTACAGCAATGTAGAACAGTTTAAAATTACAAAAAGCACACGTGTAAGACGCTATGGTTATTCAACTTGAAGTTCTCAAGGAAATTAGCAAACTATACAGAAAACCCCGAGATCTCGGTTCTGTTTCAGGGTAAAATACACAGTTGCAAAGAGGAGCGTTCAAACAGTAAAATCCCTGCTATCACACGCAATGGGTGTTCTTCCGTTTATTTACAGTGGTGGAGACAATTGTTGGTAGGGAAAGTGACGTCACTTTTTGGTTTAGATGGACGTGAAGATCAGTCAAAAAACTAAACTAACTCTATACTTCGTAATTGGATTAGTAAATTATCTGTTTGAATGGTTGTAAAACTGCAAAGTTGTTATTTTGGACTATTATCATGGAATTATTATTTTTAGAATGATGCCGATCTGTTGGTCTGATCGTATAGTAGCCTACTCTACAGCCTAAACTAGTGAACCGATTTTAATCAAATTTGGTATGCGGGGATATTTTAGGCACATTTAGGGATATTTCTTTTTCATTTTTTGATAACTAAACATTTAAAAGTAGTTGGTTGGTATAAGGAAAAACATAAAATCACGATTTTTCTCATAATTGGCTCCAACAATTATGTTTCGCTTTCTTCTATATTAATCTTTTCTTTACAGTGTTATTCGTGTTGATACTTTCGGATTATTTCCTAAAAAAAAAATTGTTTCATTATCTTCCCCGGTGAATCTAAATGGAGCCCAGATGTTTTCTTGTTTTTTCGTGACTTGCATTGTTCAAGTTTTGTTTTATTTTTAGTATTAATTTCCTTAATACTCCCTTTTCATATTTATTGTTTTCTACTATCTGAAACATTGTGTTTAGTTCTTCCTTTGGGCTACCTTTCTTAGGGGTAAAATGAACCATATATTGAAAAGACGCCATTTTGTGATCCATTGTGTGTTCGACGAATCCAGAACTAGGTAAATTAAATATCGAAGATGGAGAAACTCCGAAACGCGTCGACGAATATAAATAATAAGAAAATACTATAATTGACAGAAGAGTATCAAATTAATTATGTAGATTCTAGCAGATATAATTGTTATTTATTTAAACACGGCGTTCACAGTTCATTTTCACTACAGATCAAAGAATAATTTTTGTTTTGGTTAGAATGCGCAAAGTTTGTGCAATGTTTTGTAACGTAGTTTTGACAATTTAATTATTAGTATATTAACCATTTCTATATGTAGGTACATAACCCATCCATCATGATATAATGAGAAACAAATATTAACAATGCTTTGAACTTGAAAACTATGTTTACTTGAAATAAACAAGTTTTACGTGGATTTACATAAAACTATATGAAAGACGATGGTGTCTTATATTCACTTGATTGTAGACTTCTACCTTGTTATTAATAAATAAACGACGAAATAATATTACACAAACTTTCTCACTCCCCCCATCATCAAAACCAAACTAAAAAATCATCACCAAAAATTTCGTTAGTTGTCAATCAAAAAGGGGAAAATGAACCATGGATTTGTTTATTACACAAACAAAGCAAATTTAGGTTAGGAAAGGTTAGCTTAGGTTTACAAATCACATCACTGTCACATTGTTTGATGTATTGAAGCTAATCAGCTGTTGTAAGTATGCATTGTTGCAACATTGGTTCCTTATTGGTTGCTATGATAACTAAATCTGTGTGTAAAATCATAAAATCAAGTTAAGAACACTTTCAAAATTCTTTCACATTGTTCTATGCTAGGCCTAACCTATTTTTGTGCACTAAAGAACTCTTCCGGGGCATTTAACCTACAGAGATGAGGATGGTGTCATTGGAAAGCTGATTTATCATGCTCTAAGGATCAATAATAGTCTATTTTATAGAAAGTGACCTTGTGACAACGGTCACAAAAACACTTTTGAAGGGTTTTGGAAATGGTTTTTGGTTACAACCTTATTAATGCTAATTTCTGGAGTTGTACCGATCCGATTTTCTTGCGGTTTGTTTTAAACGAAAAAAAAAAACATTTAGTGTACCTTTCTAACTTAGCATATTAGTTTTTATTACTGTAGTTATTAGTTTTGAAACGTTATTTCGTACTGTTTGATGTTTAATTAATTAATTTTGTTTGTTATTACAGTTATTGAAAGAAAACAATCATATTTGAAAAGCTAAGATTGTAATATTGAGAGAGCAATACATAATATACTATTTATACTACACCTATACAAATTATTAATATATTTTTTTTAACAGTACGGAAGAATAAGGCATCTAAGTCCTAGGCCAATTTTGAAAATAAACCTTGGGCGCTGTCTATAAAAAAATACTTATATATTAAAATAGGACCTAAGCTTCCTCTTGCGTCATAAACATTATCGTAAATAGTTTTTGATGAGGTTTTGTTTTGGTTCTTAAAGACTATACCTGAGCAAAATTTGATCAAAATCGTTAAAGCTCATAATGAGAAAATCGTAATATTATGTTCTTATGCAAGGTACACATTTTCATCTATGAAAATTGCCAAAATGTAACCTCAAATTAGTGGTGTGTGACTTCGAATTAAAATAGTCGGTGAATGCGAGTATCATAATCCTCGGAACGTTCCGATTATTAATATCCTCGGATTCGAAATAAAATATTCGGACAAAATATTCGTAACTATAGGAACAAAGAGACGATTTAATAATCGTTAGTAATTCACTGAATGGTAAAGCTGAGTTCGAATCCGATGCGCAAAATCATTCCGCGCAGATACTCGATTTCTAAATAATAATACGAGTATTGAAATCATTTGAAACCGATTAATTCGATTATCCATTTCACCCGAGTATCAACATCGCTAGCTCAAATGTAATTTGATAAAAATCAATCCACATACGACGACATTCATCATTCCAAAAACATTTTTTTGGATTCAGAGAAGCTCAAAATAGATATATCCGGAAAACATTTGAAGCCATTTTTTGGCGCACGTAATTCTAAATTTCATAAATTAAAAATTGGTCAGAAATGATCAAAATGGCGGCCGTTAGAAACTATTTTCCGAAGTTTTGCCTTATCTAGGTCCTACATCAACTGTTTGATAGAGCTGTCAATTATGAACGTCAAAGTTCAAAAAGTATAGTCAAAATAAATCGTGAACATTATCAGCTACATGCTTCTCGTTTTATATCGAATAAACACTATGTTCTATGTATTTTTTTATCAAAAGAGGAAGCAACCAAAGATACGCCTACAGTTTAGCTTATTTGAAACGCGGAGAAACTGTTAGACTCTTAGACCTACTCGTATTCTTCAAGATTATATAAAAACACATTCAAATTACTTGGCCATACGTAATAAAAACAATGTATAGATAAAGTTTGATGTGTTTTGCACCTTACAAGCTGTACCAACGAGCTATTTTAGCCTGTAGGCCACTGAATAAAGGCGGATTTTGTGAAAATCTGGACAAAAATCCTCCAAACACGAAATTTAGTGGAAAGTTTGGTTTGGGGGGGGGGGATCTGGCACTAGCACATCACTGGGAGGTTTAAAAAGTGAAATGATTTTTTGTAAATATCTCAAAAACTAAACAAGATATCAAAAAAAGTTAATACAAACATTAATGCTGACTAAATTTTTCATCAAAATGGTCCTTAGTAATTTTTTTTAAAATTATTATTTTAAAAAATTATTTTTTTCCCATTCCTTTTATTACATTTAGATAAACAAAACATGATTTAGATTGTGGATTAAGATATTAAGATAAAAAATAAAGCTTTCCTTAACAACAAACTAAAACAAAACAAATAAATTGACATATGACATAATAATACATTAGACTACTTTAAATTAAAATACACAACAGGAAAGAAAAACCAAAACAATATTACTTCTAAATCCTAAACAAAAACAAAGATAAACCATTTAAGATAAACAAAAAATATACGGAATGGAATAAAGCAGCCTCCATGGGTCTACCCAATTGTTTCGCCAGATGAACTAAACAGAGATATGAGCGCTCAAAGTTAAGACCTTTTTGCAATTTTGTTCATATAAGCAATTTTTACTAAAGAAAAAAAACTTCCATTTTGTTGAGTTTATACCGTTTTTGTGCTGTGAGCTTGAGTGTCCGATATTTTTTTCCTCATTGAAATAACCCTAAAACCTAACTTTCCATCAAATTTCGTGTCTGGAGGATTTTTGTCCACTAAAAATCTTTATTCTGTGGTCTACTGATGTAGACCCTAAATAAGAAAAAAACCCAGAAATATAGTTTCAAATGGCCGCCATTTTGAAAATTTGTGACCAATATTTCAATCAAATACAACGAATAATAAAACACAGTTTGCATGGTAAAAATAAATCTAAATTTCCGACAAATTGGCTTTATTTTAAGAGATTTTTAAAATTTTTAGGTTATGTTTTAAATAAACTTTTTGGTACTTACGTATTAACGCCACCGCAGCAACTTTGCGCATACAATATATATATATATATATATATATATATAAGGTTTGGCCAGGTGTTTATGTGTATATATATATATATATATAGCTACCTGGCCAAACCTTATAATTATATATAAGATATGCAAAGTTGCTGCGGTGGCGTTAATACGTAAGTACCAAATTTTTAATAACTTTACCAAATTTTATTGTAGTAAACATATTTGGACATTATTGAATTCAGATTTTAAAGCTGTACATAATGAGCTATTTTGAGATATTATATAATGTAAAGGTGAAAAATTATCGTCAAAAATAGTTTAATTTATTTTTTTTAATTATCACATTTTGTGCAACAATAATATTGTCATCCAATGATGTTAAAATTGTGTATCAACGACGAAAAATAAGATATTTATTACTAAAAACAAAATTGTTAAAAAAAAATAACCTAAAAATAAAAAAATTACCACTTATAAGACGGTATTATAGTTAAATTTATCATGCAAATTAACTAGACTATTCTTTTTAACATAATTAAAACATCGGTCGTATAATTTCAAAATACCGGTAAAGTTTAAAGTACAAAAACTTTAAAGTACAAAATATCTTTAAAGTTTTTGTTAGTTTCTTCTTAGGCCAACAATAACCCAGTTTATCACTACAAAACACAGACTTCAACAACCTAACCTCAAAAAATAAAATCAGTAACTGTTCAATTAGCTTTAAATGTTCCTTGGATTTTAACACGTTAGTTAGATTTTACTCGAATTTGACAATTATTAAAAAATAACTGTTACAACATTTCAAAATGGAGGCCGATTGAAACTATTTTCGCTGTAAATTAATCTCCTTGTTGTGTTATAAATAGTTAATTGTATGTTAAACCATATTAAATGAAACGAGGAAACGCCCTTAATCAAATTACATCATATTAATTCAGGGCAACAATTGCGTGCAGTGTTACTTAATATATATTTACGACAAAGAATTAATTGGAATTGTCTGTAAATAATTACAACCTATTCGCGTTGA
Organism: Aphrophora alni; assembly: GCA_963513935.1. NCBI lineage: Eukaryota > Metazoa > Arthropoda > Insecta > Hemiptera > Aphrophoridae > Aphrophora > Aphrophora alni. Next base: position 111,746,663 of record OY740771.1, on the reverse strand, counting down.
AATGATGCCAAACTATATTCCATTCATTTTAAGCATAAAAAGAGGTAAATGTTTAAAAAATATTAGGTTACATGTTTTATGACTCGTCCATTAATATATAATTCACTCAACTATACAGGACATATCTTCCCATATGTAGTACAACTTGATTGGGCGCCATTATAGTACTCACCTAGCCTCATCATACAAACAGACCCACTAAATGTAACATGGTTTCTTGTCCGTTCTAGGAAATGTTAAATTGTATTGGTAGATCAAGAATTCTCACCTTAGTGGGTTGTTTAAAACAGTGGTTCGGGTTTTACTTTTCAAAATTGGAAAAGTCCCCTGGAATATTTTTTTAAAATTTTCCTTCATTTAATTTACGAATGCAACGTATTAAAAACGTTCTCTGTATTGTTATTTTAAATTAATTCATTTGTTTCACCCTAGCCAGTTTGCAAATTGTAAACATCGTCTAACAGAGACATGTAAATTGCGTTAGGTAATATTAGGCCTAGTTGAAATGTTGTACAACCAATTGTGTAAATTGTATACAACTACGGAAATTAAACGCAGCAGATGTGTGGTTAATTGTTTACAAAATATTATAAACCTTGGGGAAGTTTTGGTGTGTTTTATTAAACTAACAAGAATCGATTTTTTACCAATATCTTAGATACCACCTTGTTCAAAGTTAAAAAGAGCAAAAATTTATGTCTCTTGTAATTTTTCTGTAAAATCAACTGTTTCAGAGATATATTTGGATCAAAACATTTCAATGGACTCCATTTTGAAACGGATTCGAGAACAGTTAAAATTTTTTGTCGAAATGTTCTCACTATGACTTAAATATGTATCAATTTGAACTCAATACCTACACCCCCACCCCCAAAAAACCACTATAATAGGTTAAACGACAAATATTTTTCAAATTTTTATACTAAACAATTTTCTGTTCCAATTGTTGAGTACAATCCAAATATACTAGCACATATTTTTCATTACACTCTGTTAGTGAAAACACATTGCACAATATTTACCACTCACTTTTCATAAAGATCAAGGAAAATCTAACCAAACCATCGACACTTGAAATTTAATTTCTAAAAGTTGTTAAGAATAAAGTGAACTGTGGACCCAGTCTTTGAACAAATACACTTAATTACGAGTGTAAACTTGCTTTGCTTGAGTCATAAACTCGTTATCAGTGTTGTAGTCAAGCTTTTTCTTCATTTTGTTTTTTTGCAAATTATTTCAGAATTGTAATAATTTTTTACTTGTGATTTTGCAGACGTAGGCTATTTTTGTCTTCTTCATGTTTCACTAAAATTTGAATAAAAATCTGTAGAGCCAATTTTGATAAAAGCTGCCAGACGTTTTCTGTTTTTTTACGAATCAAGTTTTAGAGATTGGGGACATAAGTTTTGGATCCTTAGAAACTACAGTTGAGCAAAATTTGATTGAATCGTAAATTTTTTATGTTAGCTACATCTAAATTTTGATTTTCAAAAATATGGGGAAAAAAAATCCCTAAATATGGTTAAAACATCCCAATGTCAACAAACAGACATTCCAAAAACTACCATTTTGCAGTCAGAAGACTCTACATCCACAAAAACTTCCACATCGATTTTTTTACCCCCTACACCAGTTAGTTTTGCTGTGCACCAAAACGAATTTTGTGCATGATAATTTATTAAAATTTTAATAAATTAAAACTAAATTTACGAATTACATTAAATTATTTAACATAACCTATTGAGCTTCATTTAAATGTAATTTTTCGTCAACGGTTACTAACAATCCATTCGAAAATCCGTTACTTCAAAACAGTAGCCTACGATTTTTCCATTTCCTTCTGGAATAAATAACACAAACCTAATTTAAATATTCATAATATAATAACTGAAATTAAGAAACACATATTTAAAGTAAAAAATAATAATAAAATAACCAACCTGATTTAATGTCCGAGGGTAGCGAGATGTATGCATGGCTCTTCGATTCTTAGCACTGCGCATAGTTCCCGCGCATCTTACTGCTCCTTGCAGTGATGGGGTTGCTATGGTAACGACAGACATGCGCACAAATCTTCCTTTTAATGTCAAGCTGACAAAATTATTGTCGCCAAATATTTCACTCGATAAAAAGCTAGACTTACAAATCTTCTTGTAAATAACGCGTTCTAACGTAGATTTTAAATTTTAAGTAAGAAAATATATTTCCCTTATAAGTTTATTTTATTTTGTGTATGATGTATGGAAAAAGTTAACGTGTAAAAAGTCGATTTATGGTTTTACGTAGAAAAATCAATTTTGAAGGAGGATCCGCCTAAATAATTGTCGTCTGTTCAAGGGCTCGACCGATTTTTTTATAATGTAATACAGACATACTTTGGTTATATCTCCAAGTGTTTTTTTTCTCTTTTTTCGATAGTTAAAAAATGGAGGGTTACCTGCCATATGACCAAAATTTCAAATTTCGGTTTTAACGATTTTGGTACAATTGCAATACACTCAAATATAGACTCTAAGAATACAAACAAAACGTATTGGTCGATATAAATCCAAAAACATCGGTTCATGAGTTTCGATTTTTAAAACTCCAAAAATCGACTATGAAACTGATATCAATTTTTAATTTCCCAAATTAACTCTAACGATTTTGTTAAAAATGAATCAAATGTGAAGGTTAATTATTCCCATGTATAAAATCACGAGTAAAAAAATATTGCGGTTTGAAATAATAGGAGAAAATTAAAAATGAATCTTATCAGCCGAAATTAAAAGCTAAGTTATTGAGTTAAAAGAAAATTTTAACTCAATACGACCTAAGCTGAGGACGGGTTTACAGCACAAGAGAAGCACCTTTAGGCTCTTAATTATACAAATATTTCTATAAAACATGGCGCCCATAATCCATTTTTCTTTTTGGTTTTGTGGATGAGCGAGTGGAAAAGTTGATGGATCTATTCAAGAAAAGGACCACCACTCGTAAACAATTTCCTATTGGTATAAATACAACCTGACTTGACAGAACAGCTGAAACGCTTTTGGTGTGTATTAAGGAGAGTATTTTAAAAAGGAACAGAAAGAATGTGGAAATGGTAGAGATTTGTTAGATTTCTACTTATCATGTAGCGTCGTAGAAACAAGGATAAAATATCTGTTTGATACCATCCTGGAAGGACATAAATTAATTTACTTTGTGTTCCAGAATAATAAAGTTCACTCATTTATTATGTTTAAAGTTGATTAGGTTAAGTTAGGTTAGGTTAGATTAGGTTAGGTTAAGTTAGGTTAGGTTAGTTTAGGTTAGGTTAGGTTAGGTTAGGAAATCTCTTGGATGCCACTGTTTCGTTTTTTACCGATAATTCACGATCTGGGATTTCGAGAGAGATGGCGACCAATTCGTTTTGTTTGGATTCTTGTAGGCTATACTTGAACAAAATTTCATTAAAATAGTTTTAACCGATTTTAAGAAAAATCGTAATTTTTTTTTTTTTTAACTGCACATAGTCACAAAAGATCCTATTCGTAACAATTCCAAAACACAAAAATATGTTTTTTTGAAACTATCAAACAGAATAGGTTAAACTAACCTAACAAAATTTAAAACCAAGCAATTTCATTGTCGCAAGCAACTAATTACAACGTAATTATACTTTTATAACAGCTGTTTATTTTTGCATCATTCTTTTTGAATACACCTTGTATATTTACTAAGAAACTTGCTGCTCTCCAGTCTGTACCATTTAATGATGACTTCGTTGCTAAGTAATAAAATTTAAGCACTACTATTAAAAATGACAACTATTTTTCAATAATAAATATTATTAAACTAACCTTACATTGTTCTTTTGCTGTTCCTCAAAATGTACATCACTGTGAGACAAGTTTATAATTATTTATCATTTAGCCATAAATCAGCTGTTCATGTATTTTAATAAAATGACGTCAAATGGTGCTCCGAAGGAAGTTGTTAACAATAACCGATTCAAATGAAAGACAATTGTTATTTAACGATTATTCCCCACAATATTGCTATTCATTATTACCGGAAAAAATCAGATAAAACCAATTTAAAATCAATTAAATTTCTACTTACCAATACAAATGAAAGCCAATTAGTTTAAATAATTCATAACCTATAATTATTTTTCATTCTTACACACGTCTTTATTAGCATTATGCTATCTCAAATTTATACTTCATGAATTACTTTTCTTCTTCTTTCATCATGAATGTTGAATTAAATACATTATTTTTAAATTGATTAAATTATTTGATTGTCATAAACTTTGCACAAACATTCCTAGCATCCCCAAAATCAAATAAAAAAAAACCTAATCGTCACCAAAAAATGTCATTCGGTAAGTTGCCAATTCGCTCTGTCTCACTAAGTGACATTGTAATCTAATGTAAAGCTTACTAAAAATGAATATTACAAACTAATGTAATAAATTGTCAACTAATGAACCAGTCAGGGTGCATAGCTTAACATGTACGAGAGATAGATAAGATCGTACAAAGGTCAGTGGGTCAGTGGCTATCAATAATCTGAATTAGTAAGTAATTAGTTTTACCAAGAACGTTATTTGCCATTGCATTAGCATTAAAATCAAACAAACTTTGAGAGGCTACCATTTACAAATGAATGGTCCTTTTTCATTCAGGATTGCGGCAATGTGTTCCTCTTCCTCCACAGGACGTCCCCCCAAAGCGAAAAAAGACAGTTAAAATGACCAAAACGTCAGTATCTACAGTGAGGACATAATCCTAGAGTTTCATTGTTCTGCGTTTATTAATAAAATAAATATTAAGGGGTTTCCAGACTTTTTGAACACCCGGTATATATATCTACTATATAATAATTCAGTTTTAAAAATCTTTAGACAGAAAAATCTACAGTTCTACTGGACCGATATTATTAATTAATGGGTCTTTGGAAAGCTCTCTCTCTCTGTAGATTTGCAAATAATTACGAAAGTTTGTTTTTGTTAGGATTTATGGTGAAAAAGTAAAAAAAAAAACATGTTTTCCATAAGAAATACGTTGAAAACGGGTTTTTACACATTTTTTATTGGAGCCAAGTTTTGTTATCAGTATTTTATAGAAATGCACAATAGTAATTTGTAGGAAATTGTATTCTCTTCAGAATATCACCATCCACTTTGGTCGATTTCCTCACCATTTAAAAGTTATTTGCAAAAAAGGTAAGCAACCTTCAAAAAATATTTATCAACTCTAATTTTGTTTCAATTTATGATTTTTATTTAATTTTGCATTTTAGCATTTGATAGGTATTTTTTTATCTTTCAACACATTACCTTACACTTTGATCAGATACAACCTATACATTTTTATCCTTAGCTGATTGTTATATTATTATTTCCTTGATTTTTCTTTACTTACATTTTGTTGTTTACAATTTGGATTTGTGGTTAAAGTGTGTTCCTTATGTAATGTGTGTATTTCGTAAGTTATGTGCTTAATCTGTACCATTAATTATTAGTGAGTAAAGTGGTGTATGGATTTCAAAACCATAACTTGTCATTTTGAACTGTGAATTATTATATAGTAAACTTTTATATTAAATTGAATAATTTTACTATTCACTATATTGTTGGTGATGGAAACTGTTTCTTTAGGAGTATCTCATTTATAGACTACGGTACAAAACGCAACAGAATACAGAAATCTAATGACAAAAGATGGGGAATATAATCTGAACCAATAATTATTAGTGAGTAAAGTGGTGTATGGATTTCACAACCATAAATTGTCATTTTGAACTGTGAATTATAAGAGTAGATATTTTATATTTGATTGAAAATGAATAATTTTACTATTCACTATATTGTTGGTGATGGAAACTGTTTCTTTAGGAGTATCTCTTTTTTATGTCATAAATCTCAATCTAGATACAGTGATATACGATCCACAGTAGTCGATGAAGTCGTAAATAACTGGGACTACTATTGCCCTTTAATCTTAGGGGATAATATATATAGACTACCGGTACAAAATGTAACAGAATACAGAAATCTAATGACTAAAGATGGGCAATACGCCGGGAACGTTCAAATTGAAGCTGCAGCAAGACTGCAATTCAACTGCCAATAGAAAATATATGCTGAGAACTTGGATTCTTATGTAAATGTTGGTGAAGGCACAACAATATATAAACTACGATTCTCAGGTAATGTAGATGCTGGGCATTACGATGTTTTGATAGATAATACTAATTCTGAGAATCAAGAGGATGTAACCTTACCAAAATCCAAACGTGGCCGTCCAGCAAAGAATAGAAAAAGAAAAACATGTTCTGGCAGACGTGAATCAACAGCTCATAAAAATAAATTAAAGAAACAAAATTATAGTCTGAATAATGATTTACTACAAGGGGGAAAAAAGTGTTTAACAAGCAATCACAAGGATGGAGACACAAAATTAAGAAGAAACAAAACAAGATAGTGTGACTAACGCTTCACTCAAAGAGGATGCAACTTCCTCAACCTGCACACTTGGACGTCCAGCAAAGAAAAAAAACCGAAAACATGTTCAGGCAGACGTGAATCAACAGCTCATAGCACAGTATTAAGGGGGGGAGGATTATTATTAAGACTGGGGAGAGTGTTTTAAAAGCGCCTCTTTCACTGCGACCTAATTAGATCTTTTGTGCCCCCCTCGTGTTGGACTCAGGAGAGATCTATGTCTTTGACAAAATAGATCAAACCCCTGGTCGGGAGGTTTAGTAATTCTTCTTCCGAAATGAAGATAAATTCTAGAAATTTATGTCTTTTTTGGCATAAGGCCGGGCACTCCATGATGATGTGTTCCATGCATTCCACCTCTTCACCACAGTACCTGCAAGTATCATCGTCCACCAGGCCCATCTTACTTAAGTGGTACCTGCAATGGATATGTCCTGTTAGTATACCACAGAGGAGTTTTAGCTCTCTTCTGCTTAGGTTTAGCACTTCCTCCCCTCTCTTTTTATTAGGGCTAAGGAACTTCTTGGAATGTATTAGACCCGGCAATGTATTCCAGGTTCTGTTGATTACTTTGTTGGCCCAGTTGGTAATAACCTCCTGGTAATCCCCAGGGCCAAATCCATACATAGGAAATGGCCCTGTAAAGGGTTTAGATGCACCAAGTTTAGCTTGCTGATCTGCTTCCTTGTTGCCTGCTATTCCCTCATGCCCTGGTACCCAGACAAGTTTAACTTTATTCTTGTCCGCCAGCTGGTTTAGGGCCTGATGGCACTCGTGAAGCATCTTTGAGCTCAAGTTGTTACTTTGAAGTGCTTTTAATGCCGCTTGACTATCCGACATAATGCTAATTTTCTGTTTGCATTGGTTTTTATTGATCAGATGATTTGCCACCAAATGGATGGCATGTACCTCTGCTTGAAAGATGGTGGCGTCAGCACTGAGGGACACATGTCTTTTGAACCTTGGTCCCACCACTCCTGCCCCCACACCTACTTCCATTTTGGATCCGTCTGTGAACCATTTTTGGGATTCCGCTGGCACACATTCCGTGCCTCCCGTCCAGTCTTACCTAATGGGGAAGCGAACTTTGTATTTGTGATTAAAGATCATTTTTACTTTCATCTGGTCACTTGCAGCAGCCATATCCAATAAAGGAGTGGCTCTGAGAATTTCCAGATTTCCTTTGAGGTTTCCTACTTTGAAATGGTATACCTCATGTAGTTTGAGGACCTGCTTCATAGCTTCCTCCTTAATTGCAACCGGTAGAGGATCCAAGCCTAGGAGGATCTCCATCGCAGCAGTGGGTGTTGTTTTCATGGCACCTATGATGCTTGGACATGCTAGTCTTTGCACTTTAGCTAACTTTACTTGCGCGGTACTTTGGTCTACCTTCCTCCACCAAACTGCTGACGCATAGAGGATAGCGGGTCTAACGACCTGCTTGTAGATCCAGTTATTAGCTCTGGGATTCAGACCCCACGTTTTGCCAACCATTTGGCGGCACGACCATAGTGTTTTAATGGCCTTGTTGGTCGTCTTAGATAGGTGACTCTCCCACGTTAACGTTTGGTCCAGTGTAACCCCAAGGTATTTTACCTCCTTAGAGAGGGGAATGGTGGTTCCACTTAGGTGAAAGCTAGGTAAATTTAATTTCCTTCGTTTAGTAAATGGAACAATAGTGGTCTTTAATGGGTTTATATTCATGCCCTCTTTGAGACACCAGTTTTTTGTCATGTTAATGGCTTTCTGCATTCTCTCCCCTATAACGGAGTCATGCTGGCCCCTCACAGTTATGGTTATGTCATCAGCATAACCAAGAACGTCAAACCCAGCCCTGCTCAGGTCGTTTAGTAGTTCATCCACTACCAGCGACCACAGCAGTCGGGAGATAACTCCCCCTTGTGGGCAGCCTCTTGTGGTACCTACCTCTTGTGTAGCGCTACCAATGCTGGTGGATACATGTCTACCCATCAGCATGTTATTTATCCATTGAATGATAAAGTTGTGAATCCCTCTTTTACTGAGAGACTGTGTCATTGAGTCATAGGAAGCATTGTCAAAGGCGCCCTCTATGTCCATAAAGACTGATAGGCCTATCTCCTTTGACTCATGTGCTTCCTCTATGGCCTTGACAAGTTGATGCAATGCCGATATTGTTGATTTGCCTTTTTGGTAGGCAAATTGGTATTTATGAAGAGGTGCAATTGTTATAACCTCCATTCTAATGTGTTGGTCCACTAGTTTCTCCATTGTTTTAAGCATAAAATGACGAGAAACTAATTGGACGGTAAAACTTTGGGTCGTCTAGGGGTTTTGCACCCCCCTTGTATAGAAATATGACCTTTACTTTCCTCCATACTTGAGGAACGTGGCCATATAACAAACTGGATCTAAACATTTTGATCAGTATTGAGATTAAGATGTCCTGCCCTCTCTGAATGAATGCCGGGAACACTCCATCAGAGCCTGGAGCCTTAAAAGGCTTAAAGGACCCTATGGCCCAATTGATCCTTTCAGGCAATACAATCTTGTTGACAAGGGGACAGTCCATCTTGAGTTCTGCTCTACTCCTTATGGAACCATTGTACACCCTTGTTTCTCCAGGTGCTATACAACCTGGTAAATGTTTTGTTAATAAATGGAAGGCTTTTGCACATAGCCACAAAATAGGCCATACATATAACTGCGAACGATGTAAGAATTTGACTCTTAGAGAAATTAACAAAACTTTAGAAGCAAACCATATTTCCTGCCTTAAATACGATCTCCCGATGTCAGTAAACGATATCCTACCAATCAACAATAATACTGATATCTATGATTATGAGTTAGAGAAAGAAAAAAGCAAAGAAATGATAAATAATTTGAATTCAGAGCAAAGACAATGTTATTATGATATAATTGCAGCAATAAATGATGATGTCCCAGAAACATGTTTTTTCTTGGACGGGCCAGGAGGCACAGGAAAAACCTATTTGTATAAAACTATTCTGTGTATAGTGCGTGGAGAAAAAAAACATTGCATTGCCTATTGCGTCTACTGGAATTGCTGCAAACTTATTGGAAAGAGGTAAAACATATTTTAACCAATTCAAATTAGTTCCTCCTTTGAACGAAACATCCGTATCAAATATAAGATTGAATTCTCTCGAAGCCACTATCATAAGATCAGCTAAAATCATAATTTGGGATGAAGCAACTATGGCACCAAGAATTGCTTTGACTGCTATTGACAGAGTACTGAAGGAAATAATGAACAACCAGAATCCTTTCGATGGAAAAGTTATGTTATTGGGCAGGAATTTCAGACAAACTCTGCCAGTTGTCAGACATGGTAACAGAATCAAAATAATAGAAACAAGTATAAAATTCCATTCACTGTGGGAAACCTTTAAGATCTTACGACTGAGTAAAAATGTACTATCAGTGGATGATTTATTCAGCAAGTGGCTATTAAGCATAGGGAATGGTCTGACTGATAGAACATATGATTTACCAGAAGAACTAATAGCAATACCACCCAATATTTTAAGCCACGGTAACATAGCCACCGATATATTTGGAGATAAGTTGAACAATTTTTAACTCTCATGAATTCTCCCAAAAGGCTATTTTATGCTCAAAAAATTCAGATGTGGATTCTCTAAACGAAACTGTTCACAACTTACTGGAAGGAACATCAACAACATATTTAAGTTCGGATTCTATTGAAGCAGATGATGGTGCACAAGCAGATATTCATTATCCAATAGAATTTTTAAATCACCTATCACAATCAGGAATGCCAATACATAAATTAAATTTAAAGATCGGAGTTGTGATAATGTTGCTAAAAAATCTTAACACAAAACGGGGGTTATGTAACGGCACATGATTAATTGTTAAGGAACTCAAGCCCAATTTAATAATTGCGGAAGTTTTAACTGGATCGTCAGCAGGTGAAATTGTGTTCATTCCAAGGATCGATTTGCACAGTCGGACACAGATTTGCCATTTGTTTTGAAAAGACAAATTTCCTTTAAAATTAGCATTTGCTATAACAATAAATAAAGCACAAGGCCAGACATTGGAGAAATTTGGTGTTTACCTTCCAGCACCAGTATTTAGCCATGGACAATTGTAATTGTACGTTGCACTCTCTAGAGTAAAAAGGTTTGAAGACATTAAAATTAAAATTATTACTAGCAAAGATTACGGGAGATTGTTGAAAAACTCACATGATGTATTTACAAAGAATGTTGTTTATAAAGAAATACTGTAAATAAATACATTACATTTGATTTTTTTAAATTATCTTGCTCTATTAGAAAATTAATTTTTTATATTCAAAACAATTTCGTTCTTGAAAATAAATCAAATTAATTTTCAGGTTTTTCGCAGGAAATAAAGCATATACCGGTACGTACTATTTTTCTAGAGACCGTTGTATTGAACCACAACGGGCTCTGTTGCTAGTATATATACAGTGAGGCATTAGTGTAAAACTGTTCTAAATAGTAGGATCTTTGCACAATTCATAGTATTAGACATCGAGGTTTCCGTGAGGATATGATTGCAAATCAAATTTATGGATGTAAAATTAAATTTTTAAACAAAACAAATATTTTCCCGCCATGCACGACTAAATAATTAAATTATTTTCAAACAGAAGATCTACTTACGTGTTTTCATTTCCTAGTATAACACACAAACATATCATTTACTGAGGCCTACTGCTCTCATTCTTGCAACACAAGTTCAGCACTATTGCTGGATTTTTGCAAGTTAGCAATTGTCAATATAGAGCAAATATGTTACCTACAAAGCAAACCAATTGAGTTAAAATTTGAACAAGTTTCTTTCTGTATAAAAACGACACTTTTTATGCAGTTTTAAGAAATTTATCCAAATCAGGAATAAGTGGTAAACTACCAAAACTGACATTTTTAATTGTAAACCTAAATGTAGAGTTTTATATCGAGATATACTTAATAGGCCTATTTCTAGCCTAAAATAGTAGACAGATTTGAATTAAATTTGGTACATGGGTATATCTTAGTCATACCACGAGACTTTTTTCGATAACTTAAAATTTTGGTATAGCTGGCACCTAAAACGACAACTTAAATATCCTATTTTCTTAAAATTGACTAAATATTTTAATCATATTAATTTGTGTATAGTGTACCACCTAACAATCTACAAAAAATCATCCATAGAGCTCTTATAAAATTTTTTCACCATTTGCTCAATCAACTTAGATCAAATTTTTGTGAAATGTGAAAAATAATTACTCAAGCCAGTGTGCTAAATTGCAAGTGATAGAAAATTATAGTTAAAAAATAATTGGCAATAAACTAAAATAAATGTTTACCCATTTTTTATCAAATTTAATTTTAACCATATCTTGAGTTCTTTTTATTTTTTTGGATTGCTCAAAATTAGGGTCGTCTGCCCCAAGACCAAAACAAAAATTGTAAACATCAGAAACATTTTGGATCTTCAGTCATCACCAATTTATAAAAATCTAAGAACATCAACTAAAGACACCTTCATACTCTAATATCATCAGGGTTGGGAAAGAACAAGAGTTGGTCAAGAGAGAGCTGATATGAAAGGTAAAAGAGAGAAATGTAATTCAAGATCACATGAAAAAAGTTTAAGATCCAGCTCTAAAAATCGAAGAAGAGATTTATTTAAATCAACAGCAGTGTTACAGTATTGGGTGTAAATGATATCTGTTAATAATAGTAAAATAATATGAATATTCGAACGTTCAATTAATTATTTTTAGTTTGATTGGCTACACTCCCATCCAGAAGAATTTTGTAAATTACAAAAATAATTTTACACTACAAAAATTTAAAATATAATAAAAAGTATAGTCTCACTAAAAGAAACGACAAGTTCTGCATTTAGTTACAATGAAAATATAGACTTAGTTTCAAATAAATCTAATAGGTAGGAGGTAAATGCGCAAAAGTAAGTATGCCACCTAGGTAGAAGAAAAGCTGATTTGTGGTTGTCATACACAATATATTCTTTCTTTTCTTGGTATTTTATTTCAGTTCTGCTTTTTTCACAATATCTTCTCGAGTTGTCCATGGCTTACCAGCTTGGTACATGAAAAACCATTCCTGAATCTTTGCCTAGGGCGATAGAGTTACTAATAGAAAGGAAGGTGATTTTAAATGAGTAATCATACTATTGGTGGGATTAATATGAAATGTTTCCCTTTGTGTTTTGAAGATTTTTACCTCTCCTACGAAATTTAAAAAAAAGATGTTGGTCCTTTTTAAAAACATTTAATAAAAATGAAAATTACCACAATTGAATTTCATGTATGACAAAATAATGAATTAAATCATTTTTATTTTGTTGCAATATTCCATGGTATTTTACAAAATAACACAAAATGATTAGGCGTCATTTTAAAGGAAAATTTCGTAAATGTTAAATAATGCATTATGAATTTAAGGTAGTTGTGTAGAATAGCCAAATTGAAAATAATTTGTATTAAACTTCAAAATATTTTTATTTTACTTAAGTTTCAAATTTTGAGGTGTACTTGGAACTTCACCAACAGCTGGTGCTGTCGAAGGTTATTATTAACACATGTTCTTGCCTATACAGATTCCCGCTAAAATGATCACTGTCTGACTTTGACATTTGAATTACACCCATTAAATTATTAGTAGTATGATATAGGATATTTTTCAACATTTAAAATTTTATTTTTTAGGTTTTATTCATTTTACAATGGTGAAGGTTGTTCACTTACAGAAAACCAAGACTGAGGTTGTGGAAAATGATACAAAATTTGACATTAACTACATTCCTTGCAAAATACACTCTGATGGAGATGCCAAAGTGTCTCAGTATTTTTCATCTTACATCGATAAAGATGCTAAAGCAGGTAATTGCACTGTTTTTTTTAAAGTTATTAAACGAGTTTTATTATAAATCTACTTGTCCTCTTGGAGGTAATCTAGATGGGACTATCTAAAATTTTAAAAGATAAAAATGGGCTACTAACCTCAAAATAAGATTAGTAGCCTAGTCCTAATTGGATGATTATATAAATAATTTACCAGTATCATCCCTTAATACCATTACAAGAAAAGAATGTGATGGTAATGCTTTACAAAACTAATATATAAGTGGCTTTTTTTTTTATTTAACCAAAATGTTAGGTTAGTAACATAATTTTAACAAGGGCCTAGTTGTATTCTCATGGCCAGCTTACTTCTATTAACCATAGAACACTAACCTTTCGTCTGTCAGACGATGGGAGGGAAAGGTTTTTTTTACCTTCCACACCCTTCACTGTAGTGCACCTCATTAGTTAGCCGCTAGCTATTGATGTGGTGAGATCGGTAGCTCTGTATGTGTAGGTTTTTTAAGTTCACATTGTCTGTCCGACAAAGCATTATTGTTTAGGTTTATGTGTATAATAACTTTTTGAACTTTATTATTTATAAATGTAAATATTTATAGGTGTAAATAGTTTTAACTTTTAAAATGTTAGTGTTTTCATTTTATATGCATCATAACTTCCTGAACTTTGTTTAGTGTAAATATAAACTATAAATATTTTTAACATAAGTTAAATGAAAGTGATGATCTTGTGTTTTATAGTATTTTCTAGAAAATGATGATGATTATTTGACCTCTGCATGAAGGATTTGGGATGAGAAATTATAAGATTTTATTCTGATGTAGGAGTAGTGTGATTTGAAATAATATTTACTTGTGATACTTAATCAGTAGTGTCTATTAGAGGTAGAGTTTTAAATAGGATTCGTAAGGATTGCGACTGTTCAGTTTCTCAGTAATATAGACAGTCTTCTACATATCTTGTGATCTAATTTCCTCAAGTGAAAAAAAGAAAATTAACCAAGACGGAGTTTTCTGTGATATTAAAGTAAAGTGGTTTAAAAACTAAACTCAACAGTAATTTTTTTGTTTAAATTAACTTGGGCCCTATAATTGTTTAGAGGAAAATAGATAAGCCTAGAGATATTTTGAAGTAGCCTACTGTAATGATTCAATGTTATAAGCTTTCTTATAGCCCTATTTCCTTTTTAAAATGTTTACTAGAGAAAATATTGTAATTGCTAGGATATTTAGATTTCGTTACTGTATTATATAGTCTATCCATTTTTAAGGTCCTGCTTTTGATAAAAAAAAAATCATGATATATTGTCTCTATTTGGAAAGTTGTTGGCTACATAAATTATTTTATGATCAACACTCAATTTAAAAACTTCTTCAAGAAAAACCTTTTGCTACTTTAAGTGTTAATTATATATTAGTTTTAAGAATTCGTCCTTATTTATACTTTTCGCCTGAATATTTTTGTCTAATATTTTATTTGCATAATTTGTTACAGAACAACTAAAGGCTTCTTTTCGAGGCTATCCTCTTTTGGGGAAAGTGATATCTTTGCCAAAAGACTACAAGGGACTAGTATTACAAGAAACTGTGAACTCTTCTAATGAAGATAAAGATCGTAACATTTATACAACACATGCTTTTAATAAGCTAATATATTGGAACTGGGACAAACAACCAACACAAAATGATGCTTTCATTGCCGCATTAGATTGGATTGATATAGCTGAGGCTGTAAGTACATTTGTCTTAAATATAAATTTATATATTTAAATTATTACAGTTTACCTACTTGTGTGACATTAAGTTTATTTAGAAAATACTGTTCTTAAATATTCTTGATATCTCTTCTTCCTGATCAAGAGCTTCCAGCTAAGATGCCGATATCTCGTCTCTCGTAGATGAGCCTTTTCATTTTCCAGTACTGTCAATAGAACCTCCAGGTAGTGATTTCTCTCCCTTTAAGTTCCTTAACCCTCTGCAACAAAATTGCCTTCGCACCATCATCACATGGATACTGTAAGAGAAAGTATTCAATAAAGCCCCCCTCCATATTATTACACACTTAGAGCCAGTAATGGTGGAATCAGAACAGATATTTTTCCCAACCTGTGGAAGCAAGAATTTTCTAATATGAAGACACTGAAAGCATTTGTTCAATTCTTGATACACTTTTGGCAAAATAAAAACATGTAACATAGCCCTAAATTAGTATTATTATTTGGTTTCATTCCACAAAAAATAAATTTTCGCCATGAACTTCGTTTATGTATAAATTTATCTAACTCAAATTTTTGTTATTATTTATTAAATAATTTCAAAACAACATTGGATTATCCAAACATTAAAACTGTTCTTTGTTCTTTATCATGCTTATTCGCCAGTTGTAACTGAGGATGTTTACAATAGCAAATATTTGGAAAACTAGGGTGACAAGACATGTTTATGTTAAATACTTTGTCTTTTACTTTTCACTATGTCATCCTACCTTCAAAGTTTTTAGAAAAATAGAATTTGTTGCGCTTATTAAATAAGAACCATTTCATTTAAAATTACGAATAATTGAAATTAGTAAGTTGACATAAACTGTAATCACTTTGATTTATATTTACAAACATGGTTGTGTTATTTAGATAATATGAAACAAAAATACTAAAGTACAAATTTTTTAAACAGAATACAACCGAGAAGCAATAACAATGTCATTAAAATTAGGTATGTTTTATTAATATCTGCTAAAACCAGCCATGGAATGTAAACAATCGAGTGCATTCAGATACTACACTAATGCTCTACACATAAATTCATATACATAAAATCTACAGAATAAATTAAAAGTCAGTTAAAGACAGTCAAAACAAATTTTAAACCCATTCAATTCAACCCTGTTCACGTCACTAAATAAAATGCAGAAGCTATCATCGTCTGTGTACATGATGATGTCTGGCGATTTTCTAAAGTTGATTAAACGTGAAATTTGAGTCAATCAGGCTCTTGGGTTCTTAGATAATCCCACAAATGACAGCTTCTATTTTCCAGAAAAATAAGTACTAGAATTATGTAAACATAAATAATACAAAACTAAAATTTCTGCCTGTAAACTATTTTATCTTAGAAGTTAAAACATGGGTAGTAAAATTTAGTTCTACTTGGTTGAGGATAATAAAATTTTTACTTGACGAGACCAACCAATGCAACTGAACTAAAATAGCTTCAAGCTTCATAACTAACTATTGTTGTTTATTCGTTGTAATAATGCAAAACATTTTGTTCTGACAAAAATGCGTTATTGGTGAAAAGACCAATAACATGTAACATACAGAAGCTGCTTAATATGAAACTTTAATTCCATTTAAATTTGTTGATCTTTCCTAACACTCGTTTTGAGGGGAATTTAAACAAATTTCATTCAAGGAAGAAAATTTCATTACCAACTTAACGTTACTAAATAAATCTCCAACAATCCCTCTAAACCGAGCA
Organism: Aphrophora alni; assembly: GCA_963513935.1. Classification (NCBI taxonomy): domain Eukaryota; kingdom Metazoa; phylum Arthropoda; class Insecta; order Hemiptera; family Aphrophoridae; genus Aphrophora; species Aphrophora alni. The sequence continues at coordinate 111,729,832 of OY740771.1, read as the reverse complement.
GCAAACCATAAAATATTTTGTATTAGGAATTGTGTTCAATAATTCCCAATAAAACCCTCTCGTTTCCTTACATATTTTAAAGCGATATGACAGACTCTGTCAAAGCTGCCTAGTTGCAGACGAAAAATAAAAGTCTTGCATGCATTCATTATGATAGTGTTGATTGGATAAACCATTGCATAAAAAAGAAAATAATCTGACAACACCATGCTAGGGTCCGTAGGTACAACCAAAGAACCTTATAACTTCACGCGCGTGTCGCAACCAGTCTACACAGACAAGACCATAAATCCTACATATTAAATATTTTGATTTATATTCTTTGTATTGTCCCACATTAGGATAAATAGAGCAGTAACAATAAAATAACATTGGGCTAATAAGGAGTAAAAACTATTGAGTTTAAAATGTTTTTTAGGGATATATGTATAGGAGTTTACATACGTCAAATCGTTTTATTAAACAAGGAAACTAGTTTCACATCGCGCAGAGAGATCTTATCCTCAACCTCATTATGTTCGACCTTCATATCTTAATTTCTCTGTTAGAAGATGTCGCAGTCCTGACGGCCTTTTGTTACGATATGTTACAAGGATTATTGTGATTGCATCAATGTTCAGTTTCTACTACAGCGTGATTTGGTTTACTAAGGTTATTTCTACAATAACTATTCTTCCGTAAATTTAACAGCAGTAATCATTTTATACTTCAGTTGCTTTGTTGTTGAGTTAACTATCATTCATTTTTATTTAGTTATATTATACAACTAAGTTTGTTGTTATAACATGATGAGGTCGTTTCCCCTTTTTCCAAATTTAAAAAACAAAAAATTTAATCTTATCTCATTAACTTCAATCCCAACTATTCAAAATTCATTAATATCATGTTTTATATTCAATTGCAGCAAATGTTTTTACAGAAGTTGTCAATCATAAAGGACTCTTCAAGTCCTTGCTACTCTTGCTCCTGGCTGTCCAGTGCAATCTGAGGGCTTGGAACAAAATAGATTCTATGACTTTCTTAGTGAATCTTGGCGAAAGTAGAATTTGCAGTTTCAATCTGAGTGTCTGTGGCAAAGTAGATTTTGTGGACCCTTATGAAATCTCCCGTAATCTGAAGCCTGGAATAAAGATATTTTGTATGGCCTTCGAAACGTTTTTGTGCAATGTTTTTAAAGCTTTTGATTTTACATCATTTACTAATTATTTAATGTATAAGTCTAGTAAATAAAGCTTTTCACCCCGTAATTTGAAAAAACCTGTATTGATTTGTAAATCATTTGAAACTATGTGTTATTTGTTTCAATAATTGTTATAAGTTTTTTAAAATAATAAAACCATTCTTATTATAAATATTTATCTACAAACTGCTGTATAGGGGTTTCTAGGGGCCGCTGATTTTTAATTCGAGGTCATCAATATAAAATAATACTCAATAGCGGATTCAATATGACCGATCAAAAAGCTAAACAATTTTCGTAACTTTTTCTTTAATTATTATCGACAAAGGTTTTACATTAAGAATACGTAAAAGAAAAAATAGATCGATTTAAAATGATTGCAGTCAATAAAAGAATATTTGTAGTTACATTATTTAATCAATTATTTAAATTATAATTGGGGAAAAAATTGTTAGGTACTTTATATTTTTGGGTTGAAAAAATAATACCTGTATAAGAATTATTTCCAATTTAGTTTATTGAATTAAAAAAAAAAATATATATATATATATATATATACAAATATAAAAATTTATCGCCAGTTTTTACTTCATGTCAAGCTAAATTAGTTGAATCATATGGGCAACTGTGACCGTCTCCACTTCTTTTGACCAGCTGGAAGCTCCGGCTGGCTGGAGACCGCGTACACTTAGCCGAATCTTGTCAGGATGGGCCAAGGAGTCGGGTTAGGACGCTAATGAACGCACGCAACGCAAGTGAAATCAAATATTATATTTTATTATATGGCCGAATTAAAGTTTACAGAATTGATTATAATTTATGAAAAAGACATAACGGCAAGATTAAGCCTTAAAAGTGGCCGAAAAGCATACCGTTGAATTTACTATCATGTGGCTGAAAAATGGGCTGACCTCGTCCCGTGGCGGTCTTCCGTCTAGCGGCTCTCGGACAAGACTCGCTAGCTCAAGGCCTCCACTCCTCGTCTCTCCCCTCCCCTTCTTCTACGTCATATTGCACTGCTCATCAAAATCGCAAGTGCCAATTCATATTTTATTAATTAAAAATCCCTTTTCATTACATCCTAATTTATAATTATTATGATTTTGGTTTGGTGGGCTCCTTGGCTGGGCCACACAACTATTGTCATTGAAAATTTTCTCATTTTCGACCTCGAATTCATCCTCAAGGATAGCCCCCCCCCAACAATACAGATAAATTCCTATGTTCAATCAAGAATTGAGTTAATTATTTGTTAATTACTTCTTCACTAATTAAACTCTAATCTAATACCGGTAGTATTATTAATTACAAATTGAATGAGCTCTGTATCATTAAATACTGTACAAGTTTAACGTATTCCAAGGTTGTACTCTTTTGTTTCCTCGTTTACTGGAATATATATATTTTAAAATATATCCATGTTTATCAATTCTTAAAACTTTGATTGTTCTAAATTTGTCTCTCAAATACTATTTATAAAGTTATTTTTTTGACTTACCCTTAGGCTAATATACAGATAGTGGAGATTGAAAACGTTAAGATTCGGGGTTTCTGTGGAAATAACAATTTTTGGCAAAAAGAAGACTTAAATAGTAAAACGATATCGAAATTCCAAAGTTACAAAATTACACATGCATACAAAAAATCACTCAATTAAACTTTTCACTATCACCAACCAAAAACATAGCATATTTCATTAAAACTCATACACAGTAGATATGAAGATCATTCATATTTTAAATCTTCATATAATATAATTTTTACAACATGAAGAGTGATAGAATTCATATTATATATAACGAGTTTTAAAAAAAAGGAAAAAAGAAGGTTTTGGGACATTCTATATTCAAAGCATCCAAACAGCATCATTTTTAGATCCAGGAAGGAGATTCAGTGTTTTAAATAAGAGTCTAGTAAACAACTTGTGTATAATATGCTAGCTTAGGAAGTGAGTGGAATATATAACTTTATTTATCCCCCCAGGAATTGATTCACCTTTCAGACCAAATTCATCCAGATTACATCCAACCAAATTTGATCAACGAAAAATTACAACTCTTATAAAGTTCATCCATAATAACAAAATCAAAATTGAGAAAGAAAGAACTATTATTAACAAAAGTAATACCAATATTTTTTTCCATCATTAATGTTGTATCATATTCAACCATCATTTATTCACTTCAATCACACACCTTCATCAGTATTTAAGATAGTATCAAATCCTAATTGTTTAGATTAAGTTTTTATAGTTTTAAAACTTATTTATTTTGTGCACCCAAAATGTTGTAAAAATATCCAAAAGCAAAAGTTATGAATATTGAACTTTTGAACCCCGAGATTAAGAATACTCATTTTGTATCTTTTGTAATTGAATAATTAAAAATAATTCTAAATATTAATCTTGTAAAGACACGTTTTATGATATTTTTATAATTCCATTTTTTTATCTTCGTTGGATACTTTATATATTTGTTAAAAAGTAGCTAACAAATATTACTCATGTATAAGGAAGAAACAAAAAATTTTTTTTTTTTTATTCCTGATTTTTGTTCACACGGAAATATGGGAAACGTGTTCCTTATTTAACTTTCTGTGGAATAAGATTTTATACATTTAAAAATAGACCTAAATTTGCTTAGCTTGTGCCATGTAAATCGTATTTAATCGAAATCGAGTTTTTAATGATAATTGTCAAGGTCCATCCCCCCTTCCAAATTATGCATACGCCGTAAAGTTCTTTTATGTCACTATTAGTTGTGTCCAAATATTAGTTCATATGTCTACAAAATTTCTGATTTGTGTGAAATTGGTAGAGTCTATTTTAAGAAATTACATATTTTATTACAGCTCCGAGGCCTTTCTTTGGTTTGTACCAACATACTCAAACTGACGGTTTTTGGTAGACAACGACCAATCGGTTTTGTTCTGTTTGTAAGCTACATTTTAGTAATAATTTCTCTATCGTTTTTGAGGATATCGAAGTTTTGAGTTTAGACTTATGTGAGATTTTAAGTTTTCGAACAAGTGTAAAACAACAAAAAAAGCCTCGAGTTATTGTTAAAATATAGGGTACCCATCTACCAACCGTTACCAAAATTGGCCCACGTTTGTACTCTAAAATCCTGCACAGACAACTGATAGATATTATTCCCAACAATACTTTTTTTTATTCAGAGTAGGCCTATTTCAAAACTGTTATTTCCGTGAAAAACTCGACAATAATTCTTCGTATTCGACAAAATATTAAACGTATTCGATGGTGTGCACACGCGTTGATATTGTCGATATTGTTGATACTGTGTTAATGTGCGCGTGTAGGTGTATATGTGTTGTGTAATAATTTATTTTAATGTTTTAACGACTTCAGCAGAGCGATATTCTGAAGATGGAACGAGATCCGAAACTCGTCATATGTTTATAAAGTAAGTAACTACTTTATTATTAAAAAAGTCACATAGACGGACATTATTGTTCTTTTATTATATAATAATTCTTCAACCATCATATAACTTTCTATATTATACGTACAAGAGAGAGAGAGAGAGAGTAAAAAATGATTTGAACTAGGCCTACAAATTAGTAAATGAAATACCAAGTGGAGGTGTCAACTCTATTGTTACATAATACCTTGCAGTTGTTCACCTTGCAGCTCTGTTATTCACATTAAGAACCAACTTATTCTTTGAGCCAACATACAAGAAATCACCACTCCTCTATAACGACGGAATGCAATCAATGAAACCAACTTCTAAATGGCTGTCTCTCTTTTTGCTTCAATCTTATCGGCAACTCTACCTTCAGGGGCTCACTTATTGAGTACGGGTTTGGTAATTTCAAGAAAACCTAGCTGGATCTACACCTTTTTTCAACGCTTTGGATCAAATTAATTAATTAATACCGAACCCAACGTAGGATTAACTATTGAAAACGTACTCTTCCATCCCATTTGAGGTCTAAATTTCCCTATCCTTCAGATAGCCAGATAACTCTTAATGAGTTAATTATAAAAAAACTAAAAGGGAGGACTTACATTTAATTATTAAAAGTAACTACACACAACAGTTGAAATATAGGTGATCGGAGCTATAGGCCTATTATAACTCACCCATTTAAATATATATAGTGCGTCATATTATTTGGCCTTCCCGAGATCTCGGTAACGCCATCACCCGAAACTTAGTCCGACATAATAATTTAGAAAAACTCATCAAAATGTATAAACTAAATAAATTGAGAGGATTCGGTTGAGTTCAGTCGAGCTGTTAGCACATCACAATAATTCTATTCTCACACGAAAGCCTGTTTCCTACGTCATGGTCTTTCTGCCAACAGCTGATCCACTGACATTTCTATTGTTGATGAATCTCAAGGTGTGATTGAAGATTCATCTATACTCAACGGGAATGACAACCTCCAGGAGTCGGGGTGACTGTTACTCGGAAACACGTCAAGAGTTATCTTGGGTTCGAATTTTCTCTTTTATTTTTGCTATCAGATCTCTCTTGACCGATTCTTGTTCTTTTCCGACCCTGTGACTATTATATTGTTCGATGGCTATAAGACTTTATTTTACGTTCTTTTCTTCCTTTTTTATAAGGCGATGATGATGTTTTTTTTACCTATAAACAACAAGAAAATAAAAATTTGCAACTTTGAACTTTAAACAAATCTGGTCAGTTGAGACATTGATTTTATAGAGACTTGCTGGAAACGAAAAATTATATTAAACTACAGTATATTGATAATGTGTTTAAGTGTCAACATTTTAATCTATGAACTCGGCAGAGTTTTGTCTCGCCAAGTTACAACTTGTTCGCTGTCCCAGTATCACGTGAAGAGGATCTACTGTTTGTTCTTTTATGCCTTTCGCCAACTCTTCATTACAAGGTCATGTCTACTAACAATAAGACCACACTAGTAATTCTATTACTAGTTTTGATTTAATTTATTTTATATAGTAGTGAGTCTAAAAAAAATCCTGTTAAATTAAAGCATAATAGGACTGCAATTCAGTTTACATCCAGAAAACAAAATATGATTAATAAATACTTCATTACCTTAATTTAATTTGGTGTATCCAATACATTTATGATAGATATTTCTTTCGATTGATTTCTTGTTTTTGCACTGTTATTATATTTTATCACTTATACAACACAATTAGTGTCAGATAACTATGATAATCAATTTGCGTATATTGGTTAAAATCTAAAGGATTTCATTTTTCTCATACCGTTGGATTTTCGTTATTGATAAGAAACCAAACACAAGCACTTAGGTGCGCATTTTTATTATGTACTGCACAATGCACGTGTTATTTTTCCTTATCGTTAATTTTTCTTCTTTTAACGATTGTTTTATAAAACAAGCACAACCAACATACGAATAAATTTTCTGAACTGTAACTGGTTACCAACTTTATAGAAATGAATAGCTTCTACTTTGACACAAATGAATACATTCACATATTATGTGTAGTCTAATAATTATGATTATTCTTAATATATTTCAGGACTAGTTCTACAAGTGAAAATAAAGAAAGAATTTCATGTAAACATGGGTCCGGAAATATTTCGTTTTCCAGTCATCGCCTATTTTATATAAAATACTTAATATCATGTAGAAAATATACTGAACTCAAATTTTGTATGCATATTTGGTATAACATCTTTTACCCATGTACAAAAAACCAAAACATCCTTTCATCTGTTTTCAAAATGTCGGCCGTTTAAAATTTTAATGTCAAATATCTCGAAAACCGATAACTTTACAAAATATTTTCAAGATACAAAAAGTTCCTTTTTTAATAACAAACAACGGCTTTTATATTTTTTCGTAACTTAAAAGATAACCGAGTTATTGGCTAGAAACTAAAAAAATTGTATCTTGGTAGTTGTCCATAATATCCAAAATTAACTCCAGAACCAAATTATAAGAAGTATCATTTAAATGAATTCCATAATAAATTATTACAAACTTACAAAAAGTTTGTATATATTGTAGTAATAAACTAGAAATCACAAGGAAGAGATGGTGGAATTGGTGGAGATGATGGAGTACAAGGAATTATGCACATCAAAATAATAAACACTTAAACATGAACATTTTATACAAATCTAATATAATAAATGTAAATGTGTCAAATATTTTATTTAGTTAAACTATAATTCTGTAAATCAGGTTCAGGTAAAATGAAAAATAAAATTTAGAATTTAATACACTGTACAAGAAAAGTAAAGCTTGAGAGTGTAAAAACTATTGAGTAAAGCCTGGTGGTATAAAAAAGGTATAAAAATAAATTTCTACAGCTTCTGTATTTTCTAGTAGAAATAGAAAAGTGAGAAAATTAGTGCCAAATATTTGATTGGAATTTAGGGTATAAATACCCCGTGCAGCGGAGGGGGGGGGGGGGTTCCGGGCGTTGGGGGGGCCAAAATCTTTGTAGGCCCTCTGAAATTTACGTTGTAAAATATCAAGACTTCCGATTTTTTTTTCTTTTTTGGCGTTTTATTTTTTCAGATTTATTTCATTAGTTACAGTATTTTATAGAAATAAAATAATTATTCTACATGTTTTGTTCTATTTCACATGTATATACATGCAAAACGTAACAATGGCATGTTTACTTTGAAGAAACTTTGCCCAACAAGATGGTCTTCTAGGACAGATTCTTTAAAAGCCCTTAGGTATTCTCACACTGATGTCATAAAGGGCCTTTCAAACATAATTCTGTTGTCAAAATCACCCAAAGAAAGGGATGAAGCAATGGATTTGAAAAAAAAAAAAAATTAGAAAATATTTCATTCATTTTCAGATCGTAGTTCAAACAAAAATTCTTGAAGCAATAAATATGGTAAGTAAACTCTTGCAAAACAAAGACTATGATTTGTTTGAAGCAGCTACACAGCTAGAGAGAGTATCAGAAAAGCTAACTGATGTTAGAAACAATTTTGAAGAAACGAAGAACTGTGCAATAGACCTTGCAAGTGCTTGGGGAGTAAATGTCCACTTTAAAAACAAAAGAAACAAGAGAGTAAAGAAGCATTTTGATGAACTTTGTCAAGATGAGAGGTTGACTGACAGCTAATATTTCAAAGTATTTGTTTTTTATGCAACTCTGGACATAGTAATTTTCGAGTTGAAAACTAGGTTTGAAGCGATGACAGAAATCAGTAGCCTTTCTCAGTTCTTTGCCCAAAATGTTTGTTAGAGGCAACAGATGTTGAGATATCTAAGAAAGTGGATGTTTTGGTTAAAGAATATGAAGGGAATCTAAGTGTTGACCTTAATTTTCAAATAATCTCTTTTAGAATTGCACTGAAGTCTGACATTAAAAAAAGACATCAATACGACAGTTAGCGGACCTCCTCTTTTTAGAAACCTTTTCAATTACAGCTATCTTTCCAGACCTATGCACTGCTTTCCTAGAGACAATATAATTTGTATTTAACATGAAGTGCCTGCTATTTAAAGTTTGAAAAAACTTCTAAAGAACAGTTTTATAATGTTATACATTATAATACAATACAATACATTTTGATTGTAAATTTGGTACTTACGTATTAACGCCACCGCAGCAGAAGTTGCGCTAATGTGCATGTGCCAATAAAGAGCAAACTGGTTTAAGGGAAGCAGAATTCCATTTTTTTCCGCTTTGAGATTCATATACTTTCATTTTATGATTTGTCGCAAAAATTTTAGGCGTAAATTGGCGGCACTTCACTTTTAAAGCTCATGTTTATCCATGATCTAATTTCAAATTATTAACTTCAATAAACTTACGAAAGGTTTGGCCAGGTGATTATATATAATAGCTACCTGGCCAAACCTGTCGTGATATATAATTATATCGCAAAGTAAGCAAATATTGGCGCATGCGCATTAGCAACTTCTGCTGCGGTGGCGTTAATACGTAAGTACCATAAATTTTTAAAATTTACCTGTTTATATACCTGTTTGTCTTCCTTTATTTAGGGTAAACCAAAGTGTTTTACATTTATCTGATCACGTTTGTGTTTAGTCTTATCTTAGATTTAGTCACCTCATGCACATTTTTGAACCATAGTGTAGAGTCCAACTCTATCGTAGGTCCCAACATCTTACTGTTATAATTTAATAAAAGTTTTTGTGATTCGTGGAATCCTTGTTTTTTCTTATTAACTTTGAATTCTCAGGCCTAGTTATAGTCTTGAGTACTTTTCTTAGATTATAGATTTAATTTTAGTTTCCAACATGGCTTTTTTTCTCTCATGTTCTTATTTCACACTTGATAACGAGAGTTGACTTATACTCTCGAAACTTCGTGTTTTCATTTTCTATACACAAATGATGGCAAATATCCAAATAAAGCATATTACTAACACTTAATAGTCAACCTATAATATACAACAAAATACCATACTTCGAATGTTATAGGTGAAAAAAATAAATGAAGAATGGGCAATGTCAGTTCAAGTATCTCAAAATCTTCCTAAAAAAGTAACAAATTTTCATGAAATGTGGCTTTAATGGTTCAAATTAATGTGCTGACAAACACAAGAGAGTAAATGTAAGAGGGAAAAAAATAAATTCTATTCTGATCCAAAATCAAATAATTGCTTCTCTGAAAACATTGATCTACAAAGGTTTGATTTTGTGTTATTTAACTTTAGATAAAATCATTTCAACTTCTAATTTTATATAAGTGTTAAATCAATCCAATTATCGTTACAAATTTATAACAAACGAACAATGCATCGTAATTTCACACAACTTATTGTGTGCATTTATGAACCATAAAGAAAGCAATAATATTGCAGTTTTAATACTTTTCTGCCTAACAATGTAACACTTGATAACTAAATTGTTATAACTAGAAGCGGATACACATTTATAAATAGAATATATTACCTTAATAATTTTTACCTTTCCACTTATAGAGGAACTTAGATTTTTTTTTTTTTTTTTTTTTTTTTAATTGTACATGTTACTTTTTGTTCTTGATGTAGTTTTTTGTTTAATGCCTATTATATGTTTTTGTTTTAATGTACTTGTTATTATTATTGTGCTCAATGTAGTTTTTAGTTTTAATGCAGATTCTAGGTTATGTATTAAAGTCGTTTTAAGATATTGCCATATTCAACCTACAGACTTTCTCAAGAACAGGAATGTACACCGTTAGCCGCTTTCGCCAAGGTCATTGACGAGGTCCTACGCTGATAGGCCGAACCACTGGAAGTAGGGTGGAGGGAAGAATATGGCATTTTAGCTTTTAAGATTTCATATTTTGTTAGTATTAGTTCAGATCCCTCCGATGATGGTAACGTGGTTACCGAAATGTACATCAGGGAATTACAATAACATAAGGCAAATAAATATTTCATTTTATTTGTGTTTGTGTTATTGTACCAAACTTGTGGTACGGGATTCAGTGAGTTATAATGTTCACATTCACCACAGTCAATTTAAGTCAATATCTTTAGATTTTAATGGTTATGTGCTTGTAACTCTCTATGACGACAAATTTTGAGGTATTATAAAAATTATAATTTCTAACTCTGACCTCCTGAAAAAGTTGATGATACAAATATAGCGAGTAGATGGGGTTTGCTACAGCTGAAAAATTGGTATATATGCAGACCCACGATAATTAGCAGTCCAAGAGTAGTTAGGATGTTTAAATAGTTTAGGCAGTTTAGGTAGTTAGGATTACTAAATCAATTAAAAGATTTAGTAATATAAAGATAATCTCTTTGACTTGTATTATTTTGTTTTAAAAGAGTTAAAAATTTATCAATTATAGATTAATTTGATTTCAAATTTAAATAACTTTGGTACTACTTTTAGTCCCCACCCCTACCATCAAATTTTGTTTCCCTTTCTAAAATAACTGCTTGCAGTGATATACAAACAACATAATAATATTACTTATAACATTACTTTACTGTTCTCAATTTGTTTTTAGATCCATTCACCTGTAGCTGACAGTTGATGTAACGAAAGCAGAATTTAATTGAACTTCACTCGGAAAACTACTGCAGTTGTTGACGATGTTATATTTACAATGTAAATATATTTGAAGGTTTCCAAAACTTCATCACAAGAATGGCTTTCCAGTAACTACTTCACAATTTCCTGTACAAAAACTTGATGTTACCAAGATATAATTTATATAAGTGTTTACTATGACTGTTAACCATTACATTAAAATGTGTGATTTTAATATTAACAGACTGTACTTGGACTAGTGTGAAGGTTATTTTTGTACAACATATTGTAAAGTGTATACTATTTTCAGTCTATTTATAAATAAAATAATTCAGTTAATTTTAATTTTTCATTTTATTAACCTCATTTAATTTTATAATTTCTTATCAATTGAATAAAGCATGTAAATTGAGATTAATGCTTAACAAAGTGTGGTTTAGTTTCGTACAAATCTGTTTTTAATAAAAAAAAAGTTGCAATTTACAATTTTAAAATTTAATTTGGTCTAAGTTATATCAAAACGAATGATTCAATAGCGTTTATTGTTCCAAAATCACTAGAAAAGGATGTTTCTTAAAAATCTATACATTTCAGAGAAGGTGAACATTAAAAACTGCCATTTTAAAGGAGTGAATTGTTTGCAATTCTCGACTATTTTTATCATTACTTTACTGAAATTGCCTAGTTGATACATTTAAACATATGAGGTTAATTTTTTAAGTAAAAACTGTTTTGTTATACATCAGAGAAAAAAATAATGAACAAAATAAAAATTACATTTCTTTATTTTTCTAAGTACTCTCTATGGTGATCTAAACGCTTGTTCAAACATGGTGACCTTTGTTGATCCCTTCATAGTAGAAATTTGATGCTTGTACATTTTAACCAATTCATGCAATAGATTTTTTTAATTCATCATTTTCCTCCCAAAAATTCTTCATTTATGGAAGAAACATGTAAGTCAGAGAGCGCAAGATTAGAAATATATGAGGGGAAGGGGGTATCAAATTTTTCTCATCCAAAATTAATGCGTATTTTCACGGGTATGCTTATGGACTTTATAAAGTCCTCTGTGATTGTATTTGGCCATTTGAATTGTGATTCGTCATGAACATCAATTTTTCCTTTATGGAACAGCCTACTCCATTTTCGTATATTTCCCTCCCACAAGTTGTCAATGCTTTTCATCAAAACAAATATATTTTGCATTTTAAAATGGAATGCTAGAGAGCATTACTTAATCAGCGAGATTTGATAATCAAGATAGTCTTTTATAATGTAACGTAAACAAATAAACTTAGAGACTTGACTTGAAACGCACTGGTGATGTTTTAGGAGCCCTGTAGAGAGTTCTTGAAACTGCCTTGTGTGGATATTACGTACAAACAGTTTATACTTTAAAAACTGATCCCATAGTCCTATACTATGCACCATGAATTATGTCCGTTGGGTAATAGCCAATAGAAGAGCAGCTAGCTCCCTACAATTCGAACAGCTCCCTATACAAGGCTACCGATATCTTACATCAATAGAGTTATATAAATAAGTAGTTTTTTTATGTTTGTGTAGTTTTTTATTAGTTAAATGAAAGTTTTTTTGTTTTAATAATTTAAACATGTTTAGTCTAACTGATATATATTAACATTACATCAGCGGTACTAATATATTTATTTTTTTTAACATTTTTGCTTTAACAGTAATTATTTCTCCTGTAATAATAGTAATAACCCTTACTATAAGTACAGGCACAATATTCCCGAGGGAACCTCATAAATAGTATTGGGTTTTATCGTTCCTATTAGATTTCTCCTGACAAACTGTTGTTCTTTTCCAACCATTATATTCTTTTCTTTTATTTTTTGTAGAAAGTGATAATGAACAAATAGGTTTTTTGGCTTTAAACAACAAGGTAAATAGATAATATTTATAAAAATACATTTATTTTAAAAGAAAATAAAGTAAAACCTGTCTAAAACGGACCCTTTCTAAAACGGAAACCTGGGTAAATGGAAAATAAATTGCGTACACCAATGTAATTTAATACAAAACTCGCCGCCGCTTTGGTGTTTCAATTACAATTTATTTTCGGAAACTCTCATCCAACCAGTACACTACGATATAGGCCGGTTAACAGAGGTTCTACTGTAATGACAAAAGAATGTGAAAATTAAAAACTCAAAATTCATACAATATCTTGTGATAAATCGATGCAACTTGTGGTCTCTCAACCATTCGATAATAGATCTTTTAGAAGAAGAATTTCAGTACCAGTTCATCTTATTTTCATATTGAGAAGGTGGCAGTAGTTTATATTTCATCATAGTTTTTGGGTGTGGCTTTAATCCAAACCGGATTACGGAAATTGCTTAAAAAAAGGATGAACAACCCAACATTCAGTAGATTAACACGTTTGCTGCTACAAATAAAATGAATGTTGTACATCCAATGCTATTTTTTAAATTTGTTTAATAAAAACTTAACGTTAAGTTACAGAAGCTTGTCCAAGACAAAAAAAAAAATTAAAAAAAAAAAATATATATATATATATCTGCTGCTTTAACTCCTTCTGGAGTACTCAGCGTTCACGACTGATGAATGGACCGCCTATCACTGTCAGTTGTTACTCAAACTCCATATATAGATAATTATAGTCATATAAATAAGTCATTACAACTAAAACTCAAAGAAAAGTTTTAAAACTGTATTTGTACAATTATTATTTTCAATGAACTTGACAAGAGTTCTAGCTTTTCCTTGAGTGAAAGGTGTCAAAGTACTGAAATGGGGAAAGGCCTGGAGTTCTTGAGCAAGGCCGACACATATATCTTGACTTCTTTTTGTGGTACAAACCCGGCAGATATTCCTCACAGTTAGATTGTTATTTTATTGCTGGCTGTTGAGTATCAATGTATTTGGCTTTGGCAACAAACTTTCTGGTCATAAAATTACATTTTAAGTTTATCTTCGCCGATGGCCTCGTAGTTATAGAGTAGGAATTCATAAGATGTATATTGGTAAACAGATTCTTGTACAACCAAATAGTTTTTCGCTCTACAAGGTAATATATTATCATCATGTCTCCTCTGTCGATGCCCTTCATAAAAGGGTTGTATTTCACAATGTGTTGCGGTTTTCCCTTAGATCGCCTCTTGGGGGTTAATGAACTTCACCATCACTTTATTTTTGTACTCTGTGTGGAGAGGTACGACACAGCTCGTTTGTCTTTCCACTTTCAAATCATCACACCTTCGGCAAACCTGGTCACAGCTTCCTCTTTTGAGAGTTGTCCACTCTTTATTTCTTATGAGACATATTTTCGATCTTGACATAAGATCATCATCCAAGGTTGGTCAGAAGCTTAAATCCAAGAACAAAGAATTGAAATAATTATCCACGAAAACTGAATATCCATTTCATCAAGTTGAATACTACATTTGCCATGTACCATTTAACCACTAATCATTGAAAATCCCACAATATACATTTAAGTTAAGAAATCATTCAAATCTGGTCTGCAAATAACGATATGAGTTACTTTACAACATCCAGACTGACAGATGTACTGTTAAGCGTGTCATAATGTTGCAACATTTATAGCTAGTGCGCTAATGAGCACATAATCGCTGGAGTTTATCTCTATCAAAACTCATGAATTTATCACTCTGAAGTATGTGGAGCACTACAAGACTGGAGCACATTCTTTTTGACTGTCCATCCTTTCGAAAAGAATGGAAGTCGTCCTAAGAAGTGTTATATTGTCTCTTTCCCCTCACTGTTTATCATAAAATTCTACAATATATAAATTATTATTATTATACTTTATGTGATACTTTGTTTATTTTTTAAAAAACACTGGGATTCAAGTAAAAATCATAACCACAAAATAATAAATGAGGTATAATCTAAGCCGACACTTAGTTAGGGAAACAGCTTAAGCATGTGATGTCATCGTGTATTGTTTTAGAAATATCTGACTTTTTGTTCGATGGCAGATATAGATTTGCTGAATTACTCCATTTAACAAAATGATGAGGTGAGAGATATTTTCAAATGCAACGTTATGAACCTTTAGTCCAAGTACTATTTCTCAATTCACAGATGAATAAAAAACCACTTTTATTATTAAAAATACTTATTAGTTATAGTTCAAACACAATTAGGCCAAAATAAAAATAAAACAACTACGTAAGACAAATTTACATCAAGCGCATTCTATTTATTTTATAAATTAGTCCACTTAACTGTACATTGAAATAAAAATATATTTTACTATACAGATTTAATTTATATCTACTAGGCTACATCAAATAAATTAATAAAAAATTGACAACAATAAATAAACAAAATCTCATATCACAAAAACACTTCTAACAACTAAACATACCACCGATGACAAGATATATGGTTGTACAATACCATTCATATGACATATGGATATATTTGGCTTCAAAATCACAAAAAGATAAATAACTTTTTTTCAAGCTGGGGATTGTGGAACTTAAAAAAATAAATTATTCATTATGTATTTTAAAAAAATATGATATTATCGGTTTTTATTTTCAAGAAAAACATTTAATTTTGTGCACACAGTTAGGCAATTCTGATTTGGTGTCTGTTTTTGTACTTAAACTATTTTAGATCGGGAAATTTATAATGTAACAATTTTGATCTATTTAAAAATTTTATTGACTATGTTTACTTACTAAAAGCTCTGAAGATTGAATAAAAAAGAAGAAAAATAACTGCATACGAAGGTGAGGGCCAAGCATACGTTTTTCTCTACACTCATCACAAACGTCAAAAGACCATACTGTGAAGGCTGGGTATACTGGTTACGAAAAGATGAATGAAGGTAGTTTGCTACTATTTTTGACTCAGTGTTTTTGGCTTTAAATACTATTGACAGAAACTATGGATATACATTCTAAGGTAACCCTGTTTGTTTCCTATCCAATGAAAACCAAACAATAGTATGCTATTAGTTCTATTAAATTCATAATCTATAAATAGTAACTTTATAATACTATAATATTAGTATAAATTTAGCTTAAGAACTGTTTATTAATATAATTAATAAAGGATGGCTAAATTATTAAGAAATGAGACAAGAGCACACAAAATTTCAGCAGTCTGCCAAAAGCAAAATTATGGAAAAAAAAAAACAACCCACGAGCTATTCTAAATGTAAATTATAGCATGATTTCGAGAAATCTTGAAAGAAGTATAGGTGTAAACCAAGAAGAGAGTCGTTCCGTCTGAATACAAGACATGACTGCTTGGCGGAATATTTATATAAAATGAATATCCGACTCTCAGATGAATGTACATTGTGCTACGAGATGAAACTCGGTGATGAATAAGGACCAACTGATATGTAATAAACTTGACGCTGAAGAAAGAAGATCGAAGGTCATAAATAAGCTACATTGGGATGCCAGAAGACTGATGGGACTAAGGTCCAAACATTGTCAAAGGAAACAAACATAATTAATAAATATATATCTTATGTAGTCAATAAAAGTCATTAAGTTCTGTATCTAATTATAGCATTATACACTCCCCAGTGGAATCTTCAGGATATGTTCACAAATAACCTTTATAGATCACAAAACTTAATAAAAAATATAAATTAGTATGCAAGTATACATCAATAACATATAGTAGCTATTAAATATTTTGAAAACATGTAAGGGTTATTTAGCTAGCCTGAAGAATCCACCTGAGTGAAGCCAGAATAAAGAGAAAACTGTTTTCTGATCAGAACGGTTATAGAAGAGTTATAATTAGATCATACCTCACTACTGTGTTGAGGATTCTGGGTCAACATTGTAACTTTTTAAGGCCCCACAAAGATAAAAAATTCTCACATACAAATCAAGGGCATTATCCAGAATACCAAACCTCAACTGGAGCAGCACAATAAATCCTTACGGCTGATGTAAGAAAATAGACCACCCAGACAAAATAAGAAACTAGGGTCTTTTAAACACAAGCACTAAAATTATAATTTATGTGTGATCAATTCAAACCCAACTGACAAAATATGGCATCATTATTGTCAAAAAGGTAATTGGGGATGTAGGCCGGAAAATTTAAAATCCAAGGGCTAACTAATTGTTTTAGTAAATGAAATAAAGATAAAGTAGGAAGTTGATATAAAGATTAGTTTAAAAAAATTGTCAAATTCGTTTAGTACAAACCTTATTATGAAAATGTTTTTACGTGGAATATTAAAATAATACTCTAACATGGAATTCACTTTTTTTGCTGTTAGGATATATACACATCGCAATGGGATTTCGTAAGTTCAAAATTCACTTCTAAAACAGTGACGTTAAAAGCCTCGTTTAAAAGAAAGTAACTATTTTTATCTATAAAATTTTATTATAAAATAAAAAAAAATTAAATTACAAGACTGTGTTAATCTATATTTTAACCACCGACGGACCAATGTAAACAAACAACACATAACAACAAAATTCACTTCGTATGAAGCATGTACATTCCACATCTTATGAGTCGTAGTTAGTATTAAAATATATTTTTTCCATAGAATGTTATTTGTGACATTAAGGCCTACAGGGATGTTAATGTTCATGTTATGGACGTTAAAGTGATAATGTAGATCAATATGCAGTGAATATATATATTCTTCACTGCATATTAATATATAGCTCCTTAACTCTACTGATTGAGAAAGTGAACAGTGTTTACGAAATATTTCAAAACTTTAGTGTTTTTTGTGTGCGTTTTCTTACTTGTGTACTATTAGGTAATACCAAGGACCATTTTCCAAGGTAAGCCTGTCTCCTGTCCATACAAAATCTAACCAATCTAATAGGCTATGTGCCATATTAAATTCTAACATATATATGTTAGAATTTAATTTTTAAATTTTAGTTTTTAAAACACTCCGTTTGCAAACTTATTTCATTGAAAGAAACATCATAATATTATTCCTATTTCACGGCAAAGTAAAAGATTGGCAACAGTTGTATTACGTATGCGCAATTAGTCTGATTAATAGTCGATACTCACTTTGTTATGTAATATCTAGTTGGTATTATCTCTGATCTAGTAGTCGTAATTAGTTCAGTGACAACAATTTACTAGACTTTACATAATCTGCTTTTATGTGAATTTTGTACTTTTCAATTTTTTCAGTGAAAAAGTTATTTCCATGTTAAAATATTATTTTTAATTTTCTAAACGAATTTGACAAATTTTTAAAACAAATCTGTATATTGACTTACAAAATCTTTACCGAAATAAAATGATGAAAATATACTACCATAGTTGTCCAATCTGTCCATAGTTGACATACTATTGAACTACCCCCCCCCCCCTAAATACTAAATAGAAATGCTTAT
Organism: Aphrophora alni; assembly: GCA_963513935.1. Lineage (NCBI taxonomy): Eukaryota > Metazoa > Arthropoda > Insecta > Hemiptera > Aphrophoridae > Aphrophora > Aphrophora alni. The sequence goes on along the minus strand of OY740771.1, from coordinate 111,711,313 downwards.
AGGAACCAATATTTTGGAAATTTTTATGCCTATACCTCGGTGCTTTTTCATTTCACCCAGCATAAGTACAGTAATCACAATACTCAACTTCTATTGTTTTGTAAATAAATATGATGGCGGCCAAAATATTCAAAATAGGATTATCAAATTTGATCGTGGAGGACTCATCTGTATATATTGAATTTTAATTAAGAAATACTAGAGAGTATGTATTGCATACAAATGCTCACCAACTCATGGACAAGGGAGTTTTAATTGGCTCTATTTGTGTGTGGTGAATTTGTTCCTTCAATAATACTTTTTTTGATTAGTTCTGTTATAAAAGTAATTGGGTTTTTTGTAACCTATAACATACATTATTAGTTTTTATTTGTGTTATAATTAGAGGTAATACAAACTTGATTTGTAGGACTATACGTCTCGCTTATATTAGAATAACAATTACATGATTCGGTAAATCTGATTTCCATGCCTTGGTAAAACATTCATTAAATTTTGTTTCTAGAGAACACAAAACCATGATGTTACAAATCATGAAGAAACTGATAGATAACTTATTAACAAATAAAATAGAGATGATAATAATAAATTTATTGAAAAATTAAGTCATTTTTATATTCTATGACGAGATCAAACAAAATTTCTCCCCTATTTTTATACAATTGACAAAAGATAAATCTTTAAACCTACCTAGAAATTTTAAACATAAATTTGTATATATAAATACTGTGCGTGAAACCTTCCAACTATAGTGACTGTACCATTACTTTCTAATGACTAGACATTTCTTTTGAGTTTTATAACATTAGTGAAATATTATGAGAATACAAAATCTAATATTGAACTTAAGTTCTTCAAGGAATGTTTTCAAAATTCTTTATTATAAAATGCAACATTTTCAGATTCTTACTGAATACATATTTTAAAAGATTTAAAGAAAAGTATCAAAAGAGCTACTTCACTAAATTTTACAAAATTGGTTCAAGTGTTTAAACTATAGACACAGCTGGAAAATAAAAACAATTTTTTAAAATACATATTTGTCAATATGTGTATTCTCTGTTTGAAGTTATTTGTTAATGATGGAAGTTCAATTTTATTATTTAACATTTTTCGGACAATCTTTGATACAACAACACGTATTTGACGTTAGTTGTGTGTTACCGTGATTGTGTTTTTTGACTTCTCAGTTTTAGCTCTGAGATGCATGCTTAGATATTAAGGTTGGTGGTATTCTTATTTAATTTTACTTCTTACATAGGCTTAGTTTCTAGTTTCATGTTTCTTTAATTTTTAGTCACTTGATAACGGGAATTGATTCTTATTCCCGAAACGTCGTGTTTTGATTTTTAACACACAAATGATGGCAAATGTCCGAAAAATGTATAATAATAAAATATGTGTGTGTCCGTCTATTGATTTAAGCTTATTGTAAATTTGGTAAAACAAATCATGCTTGGTCACCATCGCTCCAAATATATCAGTTTGAGAATAATTGTTAAAACATAACATCTATTAAATTGTTATTTTAATGTCTAAAATCTGAAAATCGAATCAACCAATTTTAATGGAATAAGAAGTTTAATAACCCGAAACATTGGGTTAAATAATTGTAGATAGCAAAATAGACATATACACTTTAGAATATTACCATTTAAAACTAGATTTAAATCAGTTACTATGGATACCTACTACAATTTTAAGACAAGACTAAAGTATTGATAACCTGATATAATACCAACAGAATTTATACAAAGATGAACAACTGCGACACCTACAGAACAGAGTTGCAAACACCGACGAATTGAGTGAAGGTTCAAATTAGAATTAAGTTACAGTCTATCAAGTATAAAGTACTTACAAATTTTTTGTTCTCGTTTCCTGTGCATATGAACGAGGGAGAAAATTTATACACCAGTTACTTATAGGTTAAATACTAGGGTTGTATTAGTAAATAAACTAGAGTCAACTCCTCACTATGCTGAAACAATTAATTCTAAAATGAAGCGCAGCTCGTTAGAATTACATTAAAAACAATATAGAGCACAAAGTTGACAGACGGGTTAACCCACTTGCGTTCCATGGAAGAGAAGCTAGTTTAGTGTAGGGTCCTTTACACAATTTTAGAAATTAACTTTGTGCTGAGATATTCGAAATTGAAGATAATACAAAGCAAGAACACTAATTAATAGGAAACAAGTATAAACTTATAGATAATACACACAATTAATGGCCATGTGTAAATGTTGTTTAATAACAATGTCCTCAAACAAGATTTTTTAAATCACTAAAGAGATTTGTTGCTATGAAGACAATGTTTGTTATCATCTAGGCAACTTAACCTCTAAACTACAGGATTAGTGTGCATATAAAGAAAATGACAAACTTCATCTTGATCAATTTTTTAGTCAATAATATCTAATATCTGATTATGTAGGAACACAATTTTATTTATTGTTGCTTTAAACAATGTCCCTAGTTCATTGGTATACTTTACACAAACTACTGATAATATGGTTTAATACCCAACATTAATATGTCACTCTAAGCTGAGATCTTTGAAATCAAAGATAACCCAAAGCAATAACATCAATTAGTACAAAGCGAGTATTAACCTATCAGGTAGGCTACTTGACATCACTCAATAAGAGATTGGTTGCTATGGAGACAAAATTTGTTATTGTCTAGGCAAAATAACCATAAACCACATGTTTATGTTACATAAAGAGATAATGACAAACTTCGTTTCATTACCAATCAATTTCTTACATTATAAATAACTAATATCTGATTATGATTCAATCTAAATTCTACTAATTGTCACTTGGAGTGATGTCGATATTTCATTGTTATAATTCTACTGATTAATAACGATATCAACTACTACCCAATTTTTGGATAACACCAATAATTAGTAGAAAGCGAGTATTCTTAATCAGGTATTTGACATCACTAAATAAGAGTTTGGTTGCTATGGAGACAAAGTTTGTTATTGTCTAGACAACATAACATCTAAACCACAGGTTTAGAGTACATAAACAGACAACGATAACTTTGTTTCGATAACAACCAATTTCTGAAATGGATAGGCAACTTGTGGTTTAAGGGCCAGATGTGTATTTATTGGCTTATAGTGACAGTAAAATTTGGCAATGTTATCGTATGTTTACAGAAGAACAAATAAATGTTAACAATAAAGACAGTAGTGGTCGCTCAACAGTAATGATAGATGGTTTAGTAGACAATGCAAAAAATCATGAAAATCGGCGATTTACAGTTTCAAAATTGTCTTTCCATTTTCCAAATATTTCACGGTCAGTAATTTAAAAGAACATAACAGAAAGTTCATTACAATAAATATCAAGGCAATACACTAATCAAAGTAATGGTGAGACTCATCATCTACGAAAGCAAAGCAGTTTAATTAAGGACATATGCCTCAAAATCATGGACACTACTTTTTTTGGATAAGAAACATATCTCATTTATTCACTTTATGGAATGTGGAACGACTATTAATGCTGGTGCAAACTGTGAAACCATGCGGAAACTTAGATGACCCATACAACAACAAAAAGACGTGTCTTATTAATATCCGGTGGGATCGTGTTTTTGTACTACAACACTCAACATCATGCAGCAGATAATTTTAAAATTGTTGCAAACATTATGTTGGGAAATTTTTGACCATGAGCCCTATAGCCCTGATTTCGCATCAAGTGATTACAACTTGTTCTTACATTTAAAGAAATAGCTTTGATTGCAATACCTTGATGGTGAACTAAAGACTGGTACAATAAACTTGTAGCGAACTTATATGAAGAGGGAATAAGAAGGCTGATAAAACTATTTCAAAAATGGTTTCTTTTCGTTGTCAATGGTGTGCAAGTCAACAGTGATAATGTTAAAATATACAGAAGCTATTAACATTTTTTAAATTTTTTTGGTTGTAATAATTCTTTTTTATCTTTTAATGTATTCATTTCTAATTCCAAACGGACCTGACTTAGAAAACTAGACTCATATTTAAAAAATTGTAGCACAAAGTTTATACTACAAAGTTGGTGTGAAGTAGCTCTTTAGAAGTTTCATGTTTTAAATTATATTTTAACAACTATTAATTAATACAAATTTTTAACAAAAAATATAATTTCCCTTTTTAAAACAAATACAATTAACCCCTTCATATATATATATTTTGTACAGTCAAGTTTTCTTAAAATTCCGTCTATCAGACAAATTTATAGTTAGATGAAAAAAATCTAAAACTTTGAATACTTCTGCCCACTAAAAATAGCACAAGTTTATCTTGAGAATCACCTATAAATAATTTGAGTGAGCAATATAATATTTCACTAAATACACAATAATACAAAACACTTACAGGGTAGATTTGAGCAAATGCTAAATTTTTCCACACATTTTGATGCAGTAAATTATTCAAATTTGATTTATACCAACGACCTTTTAAAAATCGGTAATGATTTGTAATTATTTCTACTTTTGAGCCTTCTGTGTCCTAGTTTCTAATCATTTAATAGTATATCAAACTGTTATTGTGCTTAAATATCTTTTTAGATAATGAATTCCAATAAATTACATTTTATGAATATACCAGAGCGTAAAACATTTTAATTACACAAAGTTAAAATATTCTGTTAACACTAATCTGTATAAAACTGATAAAATCTAAGAGTTGAACATTGGAAAGTAATGTTATATACACAAAATTTTAAGAACACAACACATAAGCTTATGTTAAATGTGGCAGTACATGATCGAGTCATGCATATATACATTATTTGGCACCGTTTTAAAAAAAATATCATCACAAATTTATCAGTTTGGAACATCGACAGATCTCGCTGCGGCTTTATGTCGTTCTTGTTGTTGCTTTATAAATGCGCTCAAACGATTTAATAAGAACTGTTTATCATGACCTTCAAGAACTAGTTGTTTCTTTAAAACAGATACCATTTGTTTATTAGCTACTGCTACAGCGTAATAGTAATACAAACACAAAGTAAGAACAATAAACAAAGGTATAGCAAAGGCAGCGGTCGTACAAAAGTCAGCCAATGATTGTATCCACGACGGCAGATTTTTAAAAGTGTCTTCCATAACCCACCAAACTGTCGGTTGTCCGCGAAAAGGACCACATGATTTAGACGGTGTTATTTCAGCTATCGTATAAGCCCAAGGAACAACTGCAGCTGCAAACGATATTAACAACACTGACATAAACATTGAATTTGATCGCGATGCTCGATAAATTGTTGTAGATGGAGAACAATTCACAAGACAGGTGAATTTCTTAACGTTAAACGTGATACAAAATAACACAGTTGCGATTGGTGGAAGTAAAGGGGCGTAGAAACTTCCAAACCAGCATAAAGTTTGACTGTAAACAACGTCTAAAACATGTTTAGGTAGTTCAAACTCTTGCGAACCTAACCAACGAGCCAAACGACAGTTTATATGTTTAGCAAGAAGCATTCGTGGAAAGTTGACAAAGAATGTAACCATAATATTGGAAACTGTATCCAAAATTAGTAACTTATAGAGTTGTTGCCCGATGTATGATTCCCAACATAAAGGTGTTTTACAGTCAGAGTTCGCACATTTGTCTTGTTCTGCTTTACATCTGATTAGCAAGTGTAACGATGTGAACAACACAATCAATGAAGATAAACGTAGCAATATTGTACGTAGTAAACTTATGCGAACAACATAAATTGGATTGTAGTGTTCGAACGTAACTAAATAGTTAAAAATTAATGGGACGACTAGATTTAAACTTACGATACACATAGACGGTGCGAATTCTAACAGTAACTTGTGTAACTTATTGTTAAACTGACCCGTTCTGATAGAATTCGTAGAAAACTGAAAAACATAGTAAATCAGTATACCAGCGAATATTAATATTGTAAATACTAATAAATTTACAAAAGTTCGTATACCCATTAATTTAATTCGCTCGTCTTTCGATCTGTTGCGTTTTTCTTCTTCTCGTCTTTCGCTTTCAAGACTACCTTTGATCTCCAAAAATAACGCTTTGTGTTTAATAGTCGCCGATTGTTCGTTATGTATGCAGAAATCCCAACCTCCGAATACTAAATTACAATACTGGTAAAACTGCCCTTCTCCTTCGATTAAACGTTCTTTGAATCCATGTGCAGCACTCTTTAATATCGCTGCAAAGCTTATAAGAAAATAAGCAAGTGCTGTTAAAATATACGCTAACCGTAAATTATAATTAATAATACCATTGTCAAGTACAGAGTTTGGATAATATCCATAAAATAGGAACGTCGTTTCCATCCATCCAGTTCCTTGAACAAAGTCAATCAGCGAAACAGTTGCTCTACTTCTGTTATATATATACATTTCTGAACAACATTCTACAGTGGCAATAGTCTCATTGGTGTATTCACACGGTTGTGGATCGGGTATATGCATGAATAATGTCGGCACAAGAATGAAAGTCACTATCATAATTGTTATCGTCAGATTTAAAAGCATTAGCCATTTCACAAATAAGAAAAACGCTACCACACCTGTCCCAAAATAACCTTCGATTTTTTTAAAACTATATCGCCAAAGTTCTAGTTTGGAGTAGGTTTCTTTCCAGCGGGTTTTAAAATGTTCCCACATTTTTCTTCGACGCCATTTGAACTGTTTCAACCCTTGTAATCTGAACGTATCTGCACTCTAAAACAAATAAAAAAGACATTTATTTTAATTTTATATAATCACATGTAATGTTTCACATATTTGTGTTTATCATTTTCAATGTTTAAATCAAAGTATAATAAAAATCATCTGATAATTACGGATTATGATGTCAGTAATCAGTAGTAGATAATTCTGGTTGCAATCGAGAAATAGTAGCGGTACAACAGCATATCAACGAAATATTGGAATTTGGATTGATGACTTAATACGGAATAAGATGTGAGATATTTAAAGTGAGATATATAAATCATATAAAATAATCAGGAACAGGTGTATAGTTATAAGAACATTTTATGTTTAAGACCTTAAATATAAAATGAATATGGTAAATCTTACAACCCTGTTCAGACCAAATCTTTTATATTGTTTCTGTCGACTAAGGTAAAAACCTTCTTAAATCTTCTAAATTCAAAAGATGTAATGATAAGTCAGCTTGTTGATAGAAAAAGTAGGAAATTCGTATTTTGGAGTGAGGTGATGCGAAAGATATTCTTTAGAAAATGCTAACCGATGCGGTCTGTCTAAGTTAAGCCAGATTATTGCATGGTTGGGAGATGATTATTTTTAAATAATTACAAGTTGTTATTGTAAAAGACACAGGTTGTATTTGGTTTTTAAAACCATAGTTTTTTTGCGAAAAATTATGTTTTCATTAATTTTGATGAAATCAGTTTAACCGATTTTGAGAAAATAAGTATTTTATAACAAACCCATCATAGATTTTTTGGTAATTATCAATAACTCGCAAAATGACATTTTTGAGAGACCAATAATACATTAATTTTGTTTGAGTCCTTAAAGGCCACACCTGCTTTTAAATCGATGGAGTTCATTTAGAAAAAATCTTAATTTTGTGTTTTTCTTACGGAAGCTGCCCCTAAATTTTACTTTATCATAAAATACTTCCCGAGATAAGACTTAAATATACCTCCATGACAAATTTGATTCAAATCGGATCCATAGATTTGGGCTGTAAAGCTATAGTCTATTTAAGTAAGGCATTCAGTAGCAGTAAACATGTCACTCACTGTTCACATGATACATACGTGTCCTACGATTGATGTACACGCATGGATGCTGAAATCTACCCTGCAGGATCAGTTCGTTAGATGGTACCGTAGTAAGATGTTGTCTTATATTTCTTATCACTTATGTGTATTAATAATGTAAAGTCTGCAACAATTCGTAATGGTTTCAAATCAAAATACTGTATGAAATATGTGATGCATTCCATTCAATTGGAATATCGACATGTACGGTGCGGCGCCTAGCGGCAAATATGCGAGACTCTCAAAATTATGAAAACCTTGACTTTCCATCTTCAAATAATTAAATAGGAATATTTCCGTACATCTTTCGCCTACATAATCCATATCAGATCAATTCTAAACTAATTAACCTGTCTGAGAAAAATATAAAACCAACATGACACAAGAATTCAAAATAAATATCTAAGTTTAAAGATTACAGTTTGTAGGCCTAGACTAAACAACACAAATTTCTATCTTTGTAATTTTGTAGTTTTCTATGTTATTTATTTATTGGTATAAGTTAGCACATCAAAGTGCAATATAAATTTAAAAGAGGTGTATAGATTGAAAACAAATAAATCAATCATCTTTAATAATCATTCATATAGTAATGTTGTAAGTCCTTTTTCAAATGGTGTAGACATTATGTGTTATTATGGGGTCTAGAAGTGTACAAGAAATGAGAGAGATTCCGGTATATGTTGGAAAGAGAGACCAATTCAACAACACAGCTTATCACGTCAGCAGTTTGTTGTATACTACCAACTGGCTTATTTAAATAGATTATAGCACTGCACTGTACATGACAGATGATATAATCTAAAAACCACTTTTTGGAATTCAAGGGACCTCAAAAAATGTATATACAGTAAAAACTCTCTAATCCGGATTAATGTGGCACCGGCCGATCTGGATATCGAAAAATCCGGATCTCGGGGTGGCTATTTTTATAAGTTAAAGTGGTTTTAAACTTGAACAAAACGTAGCAAATTTACATTTTTAGCGCTAAAACGCGTTGCGCTTTCGATAAATTGTAGCTTTACCACACTATTCTAAAAATTCACTATGGTTTTTCAAATTACTGTAATATATAGACGTTACGTTTTAACTTACTATTATGTAATTTGCTGTAGTTTGCCGGTATAGTAACCGGTAACAAAAGTACCGAAACAACAAAAGGTAGGTTAATTAAATAAATATTACAATAGCTAAGTTAAAAAACTATTTATTTTAAGCTGAATGAGGCTCAGCATAAAGTACACAAACAACAATTAATTAGGTCTACAGTGTTAACTAAAAATACCAAACGAAAAATGAAGATTAGAAAATAAAACAGTACAATAAATACGTACAAGATTGTACACGTGAAATTTTGATGGACGTACGATAAATGTTAGTTTTCATTACAGTACAGTAATTTATACTGATGTCAGTTTTTATTTAAAAAAGATGTAATGGTAGCTTTCTTGGCTCGTTGAACACGCTTCTTAGATGTAATATCTCTCCATCTACGAAAAAGAAGGAGATCGGCCGGTGAGGATTCTTCTTGTTCTTCCACGTAGTCTATCAGCTGTTCAAGTGCTTGAAAAGCTTCGCAATGAGTCATGATTTGTTTTTGTTGTTGAATCCGAACCGCACTACTGCTCAGTGCCCAGCTCAAAAACATCGTTCACTACTATTCAGGCCGAAAATATTATTTTTGTATAGAAAATTGTATTTTTATTATTTTTTTTATACGATGGCATACGACGGCCGGATATCGGAGTTTCCGGATATCAGAGATCCAGATCACAGAGTGTTTACTGTACCATTAAAAACCTTGACAATGATTTTTGAGCCATCACATAATATTCCCTATACTATATATGTTAGAAAGTAAAAAAGTGATTTACAAAGCAGTAATACATGAATGAAACTATGTTTAACCCCTCGACTGCGTTTCTCAAGCAATTTCCCTAGGCAAATACCCAATAAAATCCCATTTTACCATTATAACAACCTAGTTTTGTTGAAAACCAATCAAAAAAAGATAACAATATTAACGCATATTATTTGTCATACAAATATATTGGCTGATACAAAGAGCAACTTTTAGATTTTTCATACCTGCAATTTTGCTTTCAATTCTTTCTTCTGCGTCATACTAACAGGCATTGCTTTTATTAACATCATTTCTTCCCACATTCTTTCTTCATTTGATAGGTTTTCTGAAATTAAATAAAAGCACAGTTTTCACTAGGTGTATGTTTATGATAAAATCTCATGGTAATTAAGCTGGGGAGTTATTTCTGCTGGACTCGGCATAATGTTGTTCTTTAGACATTTCAATAAAATGATTTATAGTAACATAATTTATACATATTCCTAATTTGTGTATGAAATATGTCTCTAGGACAGCCTAGAAAAACCTAGAGAAAATAATCTAGCAGTTCTAGGGTTAAACAAAATTTTTGAACAGCAGATATAGATTAATATAATTAATCTAAACTGTTTAAAGCCACACATTGAAGCGAAGCTATTAAATATAATTATTATAACATCTAAATTTACTCTAATACCATACATTTAGGAATCTTTTTTGTGTGACATCTACCATAAATTAGAATTCCTTATTTTGATTTTTTAAAATTTATATTACACCTAAAACTGTAATAAATTTGTATTATTCTTTTTCAATTATATGCTAAAACTGGATGAAAATCGATATATAGAAATAAAACATGCTTCGCTCAAGACTTAAGTAGAATTAAAATTTGGTGGGGACTCCAGTTGTACCTGACGCCACAGGAAGTATTTGAACTGTTGCTTACGATGGAAAGACACCAGCAATTAATTTCTTATCTTTTTGAACTCACAAATTTTGCACTATACAAGCTGCCACAAGTCAATTCCATTGAGAGAGGAACCAGTAAACAGCCAGACCATGAAGAAATCTATAGGGAGCATGCAGGTTTGCCAACTTGTTTCTTCTGCAGTTACATTAATTTAAGGCACTCAGAAAAATCATAGGTAGCCTATTGCATTTCTATTTGCATCACAGTTGCAAAGAGCATAAATTAACTAACAATTAAAAATATAATACATCTGTAGCTGTTCTTCCTTGTAAACAAATCATCAGAAATTTCCAAACAAAATAACATTTTCCCGACTAAATAAATAAATGAATTACAAATCTTTTCTCTTAAAATTACAAGAAACTTCAATTAAAAACCCTGTTTATTTTTAAACAGAGTTATTTATTATTATAGCGAAAAGAATTATTACCATTAAAGCAAAATATGTTTAAAAAAGAAATATGCCAGTACTGATGGGTCCATTTGTCTGTGCGCGCGGCTTGCTATGGCGCGGCGGGGAAGAGGGGAATGGTTATCGCTCATTTCCAAAAACATGTGCTCCCTCGCAGCACGCTGGACGTAGATTATTCACCTGTCTTCAATGTAGCTTCGAGAGCATCAAGTCATTAGCAGAGGAAAAATTCCACCTCATTGGTGCAAAAGAATAGGAAAACAAGTGCAAGTATGTAAAAACTATTGAAAATAATTACGCTTCAGCTGAGCCGCGGATCGACGACCTCGTGGAATCAATAATTATATCAGTAGGAAACAGCGACAGCAGTGAGGAGGACGATGATGACGATGATTTGAGCAGCATTGAAGAGCTGGATTAAAATGTATGTAGACAATCAATAAATTTAATATTGTAAATCAACTTTTAGTATCACATTTTTTAGATGTTACCTTTGCCAGTACTGATATTTTAAAGGACGTAAAACAATAAAATTTGTTTGTAAACATCATGTTTATATGTGCACTACAAATCTTGTAAACTGTAATTATGTCTCGTGAAAGGTAGACAAACATAGTTGGGTGAGCGAGCCCTACTTTTACAGAACGGCTGATAGCGTCAGAGCCGCGCGCACAGACAAATGGTCCCATCAGTACCACTGACATAATGTTATTATGTATATGTTAGACTAAATATGTTTAAAGCCTCGTTCCAGGGATCTGTTCAAACCGCATACTCTCTTGTTCTTCCTACTTACTATTACCCAACAGACATGTTTTGTGCCGCATGGTATACAGTGTACTACAGCATTGCACAAAACATTGACATTTTCTTATTTTCATCAAACATGAATCGACACACCAACAGTCTGTGAGTTATGAAGTAAACTATATTTGTCTTTTAGTTCCAAAGCGACAGTTTTTTCCCCCATTTATTAATAGAAATACTTTTATTTATAATAAAACGGTTTTCAACATTTGTCAAATGATAAATCAGTGCTATTTAGGAGTGTGCTCCTGAAGATGAAATTACACAGAATAACCTTGTAAAATTGCATTTTTTTCCAATTTGAACATAATTTATTTTATAAGAATCAAATGGTTAATTTGTATGTCTTACATTCTAATTAATTATAAAAGTAAACAATTTCTGACACTAAGCTAACAAATTTTTATCGCAGGTTCCTTAACATTATAGGCCATTTTCAAAAAATCTGTATGTCCATCCATTCCTAAGTGGCACTTTGGATTATTTTTAGTTCCTTCCTTTATCACTTAAGACATGGAAAAGTGAAACAATGTAAAATAACATCTTAACCTAATCTAACTTTTAACTCAACAGTTAAATTTGTTGATTAAAATTCTGTGTTATTCTTTATGACATTAAAGAAGTTCTAGTTTCGATTACATTTCCACAATAAGGATTGAGATAAATATTTCACTGTTCTGCCTATTTCTGTAAAATTGACGATTAATAATAATTCTAGTGATAAGATAAGTGGAGTCATAACATTTTATCAGTTTTAAGCTAGTTTAGATATATTATTTTTTAAATACAGTGCTTCAACAAAAGTGTTCATATAAATTTATTCAGACTATCTAGAGCTGGTTTTGGTGTCATTTTGTAGCAAAAGAGATCAAGATTTGACTGATGTAATGAATAGTGCCGAATAGTACTATCGCAAGCACTAGCGACAGTTGTAACTAAGATGGGTGCCTTCAATGGTACCGAGCGTGCTCCACTGTGCGTTTTGATTTGAAAAATCAAAATCTGTGACTTCATTTGTGCAACCATGCATGACAAAGATCCTCCCAGTAGGCCTACCATTTATGAGTTACAGAAGTGTGTTTTTGAAACCAGGAGAGCTATAAAAATATTCAGGGTGTCTCGTGACATGATGTCATAGAGCAAGTTGACAGGCAAAGTTTTGTTAACAGCCCTACAAAATCAACCTAGCGTGTTTCCAGCGAACTGGGCGTTCCATGTGCAACTGTTTGGGGTATATTGAGAAAACGTTTGCTACGCAAACCGTATAGATTAACAATGGTGCAAGTATTAAAGACACTGATAGGGTTGCTGATAAGGAGTTTTATGCGGAAATGTTACATTAATTGGATGAAGAACAGGATTTCATTACAAACATAATCTTCAGCGATGAGTTTATTATCCATGAATACACAACAGTTGGTTTTGGGGCAGTGAAAATCCACTTGAAACATGTCCGTGAAAAAAGTTAATGTTTTCATGCCTTTAAACAAGACCAATGTTTACAGCCCTTTCTTTTTTCAAAAAAATATCATCAATGGAATAGTACAGTAGTCTCGCAAACTCGGCACTCGATAACCCGGCAGTCCGGATTACTTGGCGACCCCGACGGGAAAAAATATATTGCTAAAAATAGCGATGTTCGTAAAAGTTCGGCAGATCCCAAAGCGGGCATTAACTTCGATCGCTCGAATCGTTGATGTTACTTTTCCCATGTTAAACTCGTCACAAAGCTTTTTTACAGATTCCCCTCTGTCAAGTCTATTTAACACATTTAACCGCGTCTCAAACGAAACCAACACACGCTTCCGTTTTCCTAACTCGCTCATTTTTATTTACTGTATATTCTGTGCGTAGATCATAACGAGTCAAAGAAAACTGAAAAGAAATGTTATATTTTCCATAATGTATACTAAATTGATTCTGAATAAATAGTCTGAATAAATTTATATGAATTTACAAAGTTGTAAAGTCCTTTTTGAAGCATTCTGTACTGAACTGATTTATCTTGAACATTCCAGTCATTAGTCTTAAGTCTATTAGGATAATATTCATTTATATTTACAATATTTACAGTTGAATGGAAAAACTTTTACGAACTTTGGTTTCTTTCTTTGGGTTGGTGTATTATACATAAGGTAGACTGAGAAAAATAATCAGTGTATGCTGGCGAATAGTTCAGATTTAATTATTCAAGTTCTATCTAGGAGCACGAATGCAAAAGTACCAAGACAATTGCCGTGGAGGTGATGAATAACCATATTCATGTCTATACCAGATGGCTCATTGAAATCTAAGAATTACCTCTCTGGTTCCAATGTCTACACACCTACATTAAATATAATATAACATCTAATAATGTCATTGTTATCATCTAGTCTTGAAACTGATTTAATGGCAATATTTACAGCCCTTGGATATACCAGACGGGAACAATAAAATTGTATACTGACTCCAGATCATCATGCATACTATTTCGTCATATAAACCTTCAACAATTGAATTATATTCAAAAAATTCATTGCCTACTCCAAATAATTTTAAAAAAGTATGCTTCCAGCAGATCCTGAAACATAATGTATTATAGCGAATGAGGTAGCAGATGAACTGACAAGGATCAAAGCAAACAAGGATCCCAACCTCTACTGACAGAAACATTTAAAACTTGTTTAAACAAATGCAAAAAGATTATCAAGAAGATTTTGATGGTTGCCTGGAAGTGTTCTCTTAATCGTAGAACCTTTTATAAAATTCTGGAGGAACCAAATGATCTTTTAATGTACAATATGTAAGCATGGGACATCTTCCAACCAATAATAAATAATAAAACAATAAATGTTAAGTTTAAATAATATACAAGTAATGTTAATATTAATAAAATATAGAATAAACATTACATAGAAAACAAGTAAGTGTAAAGTGTTCCTAAACAATATTTATATGATTTCTAAAACAGTTAAAACAATGTAAAACAATACAAAGTATGAATTTCAAAATGTGCGCGCTAGACCAACCATCCGACGTTGCACTAGTCCATGAATAAAGGAAGTTGAACCCTGGAGGGACTTCCCATGAGCCTCTGCGTTAGCTTTGCCAAGCAAGCAAGAAGAAGCGTGGTTTAGTCAGTCTTCGAGAGCAGCCAACGTCGAGCAGTCACGTTACATATCGACTGCGGAGACTCAAATTCAGCACGACAATGGCGGACTTCTGGGGTTTGGGATGATGAACCAAACAAAGAGACTTGGACAATTAGTTTGGGAACAATTTGGTACAATTTAAAAACTTTGTAATCGTGAGTAAAGTGAACTAATAGAAATGATAAAAACTCTATTCTTTGAACTTGAACTGTAGAAAATGTTTGAACTTTGTTTTACAATAGTAGATTTGAATCTTGTTTAATTCTCCTGTGGAGAGATATAATAATTATGTTTTCTTTAATTTTAATAAAAGGAAGGTTTCTTGTTTTTAAAATGTCTGGCTAGACTAATTTGTGTTAACCTGTACCACGTTGTAAGAATAACTGCTAGTACGAATGAGTTTGATACCCTGTCCTTCAGGTAAATATTAATGACTTTGATATAAAGTTTGTAAGAACGCAGACTTACAACTATAAGTAATCTAACTTTTATTTAAAAGCTCTTAAAGCACATTGATTTTATTGAATAAATACATAAATTAACTTAAACCCCTTACAAAAATACCAAGAAGTATACAAACATTAATAGACATGGTACATAATTACTGAGCAGTATCTGCACTGTTTTCACCTGACCGACTGCAATGGTGATGCAACAGTGAAACGGAAACGACGGAACATATAATCCTCAAATGCACTTTCAACAACAATAACCGAGTGAGAAAGAAACTGATGAAATGCCTCAAGTAATTAAATCAAAAGAGAATGGACACAATTTTAGAGAATAAGAAACGTTTAGAAATGGCTACAAATATAAGAGATGTTTTGTGCTGTTGAAGTTGAATTACACTGGATGCACGTAGTAACCGTAATTAAATCACAATTTTCATTAATCCTTTTTATCATTTAAAGACAAAAAAATCTCACTGTAAAAAAGAAAACATACATCTTTTTCCTCATCGTTTAAAGGCGAAAAACCCTCGGTCATTATAGTCTTTAAAAAAAGAGAAGAAAAGCGCATAAAATAAAGGTGCCTGGCCTTTAAATACCTAATAGCATCAGGATCAGAAGAGAAGAAGAATTGGTCAAGAGACCTGATAAAAGAGAGGTATTTAACCCAAGCTTAGACGAAGAAAGGTGTATATCCAACTGAGTACCTCAGGATTACTCACTATAACAATGCCCATTCAGTACGCCCATGAAGGGACATTTTACGTTTTTCAGTTTTCAAGGTTCTTGATATGACAATCACCTAGTAACAAAATTTAAGAGAATGTTTGTTGATTGGGGGGTGGGGAGGACCACTTAAGAATTAAGTTTTATGTAAAGCTCCCATGGAATTATTAGATTTTAAACCTAATCACATAAATGTTCGTGCAAAAGTACAATAGATAGCAATTATAACACATTATCAAAAGAATGAGTAGTCTGGATTACTACAAATTTTACGTTAATGTAATTGTCTCACAGAATAATTAGATTTTTAATAAAAACCGTTTATAGAGTGGTAATATTATTGATGGGGAAAATTTTAAGAACATTTTTAATGGTGGTATGATTTATACGAACCTACATAATTATCTATTATGAAATGGAGTTGAATTTGATATTGTTTATAACAGACCTAGAACTTGTACCCCCATTCTAAAAATCAAGAATTTTCTGAAAACAAAGAAAGAAAAATGTTAAAGGCTAGTACTTCCAAAAGCTCTGTAACAAATTGGAACAGAATGAGAAAAATACATTTCACATGTAACCTACCTACCTGATAAATCTGGCATCATTGAAACTTGTATATCATTGGTTTGAGTTGTGCCTTGACGATTTGTACTATGGTATCTTGATCGTGTGGTCGATGTTCGTCGTTTTAAGGTAGCCTTTGGTTCGGCTCGCCTTTTACTGGTAGCTGGAAAAAATATACATTCCATAATTTGGTTTTATTATTTATAAACTAAATTAACTACAAGTATTTGTGACTGTGCTTCATCTTATGGGAAGGTGCTCATCATTCATTTTTTTACCGCTACAGCGGTTAAACTACAGTTTGTTTTTTTTTTAGGAAGATGACACTTCAACTTTCTTATTTTTTCAATGTTTATAGGCTATAAATTAAAACCATTTCATGTTTCATAGAATTACATACCAAGTAAATTTTTCTTTCTTGACAGTTATAGGTTTTGTTCTTTGAGATTGCCTCTTAAACTATATACTTTTACGTAACTAGTACATACATATTGTTTTAATATGAATTAAAATAAAATATAAACAACACCTGAAATCTTTACAGGTCTAAAGAATTGGACAACCAAATACAGAGACCTAGTGATAGGGATAAAATAAATCTTTTCTCAGTTAAGACAGTCAGCAATCCAGGCAATAAATACATTGTTGGGTATAGCAGTCTATTTACTATAATTGTGATCCTAATGAATAGTAAATCAAAATCATGTTGCAAGGAGGACATAACTTTGATTAATTCTTCCTGTAAGAGATGTCCCTGACAACATTATTATTTGCTGTTACTTTTTTATCTACGAATATATGTTATATTACATGTTCGCTATAATGGGTTTAAAACAACAATTTATTCAATGTATTAAAACATCCAAAGTATAAGGTTGACGTTTAGTGTATTCAGTATTTTGGGCCTTCCTACAGAAACAGATTACAGCCGCTAGAACTACAACACCAGAAATTAATCAGCTTACATGGATAGGCTAGAGAAGATAGATTATTGCTATAAAGTATGAACAACCAACCGAGGTTAAATTAATATATATATATATATATATAGGGGTATATATATATATATATATATATATATATATATATATGTGTGTGTGTGTGTGTGTATTTTGCTCAGGCCTTTTGAAAAATATGAGAATATGAAATAAGGTCAACCTTTATCAACTTACCCACTCTGTTTTGTTTACTTGGCAGCAGAGTTGCAATATGATGAGGGTCTCGCTGGAACACTTCCAAGTCTACATCTCCTGGATAGCTTTCTTGATAAAACTCTGCTCCAGCTTCCTCCCATCCGGTTCCTCGAGATGATCTTTTCTTGCGTTCCCCTCCAGACATATTGTCCTCTGCCTGAGTAACAATGTCAATCAATTATATCAATAATTAATTTTGTATAGCCTAAACCTAATGTACAGTGAAACATGATTGAATGCATTTCATAATTTGTGCTATTTTATTTTCAGTAGGCCTATATCAACAGCACACCTATTTATAAATACAATAATAAAATACATACAGTATTTAAAATATTTATTGAATATAGTAATAAATATTTTGAATATAGTAAAGACAAAATAATTTAATATGATAACATATTTAAGCTATAACGTTATTTAAGTGCTTTTAGAGCTTTTTATCAAATTTTAAGTAACTTACCTAATTGTAAGTCTGCGTTCTTACAATTCTACATTTAAATTTACTATTTTAATTATCCTAAGGGGCAGGATTGCAATCTCAAATCGTACTTACAGTTACTAGCATAGCATGGCACATGGTTAACACAAATTATCTTAGCCAGACATAGTTAAAACAAGAAACCTTCCCTTTATTATATTACTCAAAAACAAAGACATAATTATCCAAACAAAAACATCATTAGCATACAATTATGTGAAATATAGAAAATGTACATGTGTAAGTTATTGTTCAAAATCAAAGTTCTTAAAATGTTCCCAATTAGATCGTCGAAATTATTTTCTTAAGTATTTTACACTTTACTCACGAGTAACCATTGTCCATAACTTTGAGTCCTTCTAACTTCATTATTAACGGAGATTTTCCATCTTGGACTGAAACGAGTCTGTCCAGCCAACTTCTATTACGACTATATCGTGCAGGATCCTGACAAAGACTGCTTAGCAACGCTTCCTTCTTCCTTGTTAGAAAGACGCTCCCGCAAGGCATCATGGGATATTCTTCCCTGGCGAAGCTAACGCTCGCTGACTCATGGAAAGTTTTTCCAGGTCTCATATTTCCTTTATTCATGTCTGTTAATTTTTATCGGCGCGCACATTTCGAAATTTAAACTTTCAATATTATATTGTGACATTGTTTAAGAACACTTTACACTTTCTATTTATATATAATAATTATTCTGAATATTATTACTACATTAATATTACTTGTACTTTATTTAAACTTAATATTTATTATTTATTTTGGTTGGAAGATGTCCCATGCTTACAGAAACCCCCTCCTTCGAGATTCTCATTACGCAGAAATAAGAATCTCGAAGAAAAAAAACATGGAAGCTGGGACACTCCAACCCCTTGCCACCTTTTACGGAGAACAAGAACAGTCCTAATATAATTTTGAAAAAATTTAAATTTATTATTTAACAATTTTTTAAAAATCACCAATATCAAAAAGTTTTAACATCATCATTTAAATTTCAAAAGCATAATAAATTTTCTGCATTGTTACAGATTTTTCAAAAACATCATCAATTATTTTTAAGTATTACATAAATCTCAAAAATATCATAAATTTCAAAAAATGGTACATTCAACATAGACAGAAATCATTTCTCAACATGTTTTTACAAACATAATATTGTTCATGACACATCAAAATACAGAAATCAAAAGTCAAACAAAATCAATTACAGAATGCTCATCACAGAGTAATTTTTTAGCAATTTACTACATAAAATATACTGCTCGATTACAGAAAGTGATACAAAATATGATAAAATATATTATTCATGACATAGCCAATATGAATTTTTTAAATGAGTCAAGTAACACATCATATTACTAGGTATACAGCATAAAATCATTTTCAATTTGTAAACTAGTCACAACAGACAATATTAAAACATATAACATGTGAACAACAAATAGATAGTTATCAAATCATATCATAATGCAAATGATATTTAAAAGCACAAATTTGACATCGTATGTCAAAACATAATCAAAAGTGCATAACGTAGCATCATTGTTAATTTTAATTATTTTACAACAGCAGAAAATTGTATAACATTGTACATGTGAACAACAGAAATAATCATCAAATCATAGACAAACAAATTTTTCAAAATTTTCATATCATAAACTCAACATCACATATCAGCATCATTTCAAAATACATCATTAAACATGTTCATTGACAAAATCAATTATTATTATTTCAAATCATCACCTTTTATGATTCACTTCTTCATCATTACAATTTTTTATTATTAACTCTTTCATGATTACTAAGTCATCTTTATTCATTACAAACATTGCATCTTCAAAATCAAAATCATCTATCTTTATTATTATTACATCTTTTAAAATCAAAATCATCTATATTCATTATTATTATTACATGTTAACAAATTATTGAAACATATCACATTATAAGAAATTTTTAAAACATACAAACATATTTATTTTATGGCTAAAAAGAAGATTTCTTTTCCAATCAAAAAACCCATCCCTCAAATTCATAATTGAGAATTCATATTTCCCTATCATTTTTATCTCTTAATCAAATCATTTTATTATTATTATTTACCTAGGATTTCAGGAATCTATCTCAACTTCATCTCTAACAGTTATTTGGTACATTGCCTACTTTCATTTTAAAGAAAAAAAAATTTTAATAAATCAGTTCACCAATAAGACTCTCTTGTCTTATAAAAAAATCATCAACCTCGTAGAATGAGAGTATTCCCTTTGGAATCTCTAAAAATTACCATCAAGGATTAGCGTCCATTTTGGAACCCCTAATCAAATATATCATCGCAGCAAAATCGTAGAAAAACTCGTAGAACATCATTTAAAGATCTAGCGTCACATTGGAACCCCTAGTCTATTATTTATCGTCGAACCTTATCGCAGAACATCATCAACTGACCCCCTCAAAAACCTCATTACTCTTACTGATTTATTAAAACAACTACATATTATTATTTATTAACATTTCCTATTACCAAATACTAAATCACAATCCAAACTATTTATTATTTTCCTGAAATCATCCTCCTTACTAAAAATTTCATTAACATCATCTCAACATCTCCTCAAAAAAACTGTGTATTATTCACTTTCCTAAAATTCTACATCATCTATTTATTAATATTCATCAAAGCTTCATCAAAAACATCTCATCTTATTTAAATTATAATCACCACTGAATTATTTATTATTATCATTTAGCCATTTGTAAATCCTGTATTATTATTATAAAGTGTTTAAAGTTATATCTATGACTTTACCATTGTTCACTTAAGTTCTTCTGCTGAACTTTATCTACATTATTATTATCAAAAATCAAATCAAGTATCCTAATCATTATCATTTATTTATTTACTTCTTATTTATCTAATGTATATAAAAAAATTATCAACCTAACCTGTACGTTTGCTATTATTAACCTAACCTATTCTATCGTTACGTTTTACACTTAAAATTACGTACATAACCTATAATTGGTTTTAGCATAATTAATGCTCACACACCCAGTCATTCTTCATCATTCAACATCATCCTGGTGTTTTCATTAATCATCTCTTATTATATGTCAGATGTAAATTATGTTTATTATTATATAAATCTTATTTTTATTTGGAGTAGTCTTGGCTTCTATCCACTTTTCAACTCGGTTTAATTTAAAAAAATTTTATTCTGAAGTTATGTATCATCTAATCATCAATTTAAAGTTTCTTCTGATTCTATCGCTAAAAGGTTTATTTGTTATTGAATATTTATAAGTTAAGTTAAAATATAGATATCGAAATTCTAAAATTTATTGATTTTCTAAAGTATATACTTTATAAATCATGTTTCACCTATTTAAATTTGCGTATTTGGTCTTCCCTCAAATACTAATTCTAAGTTTGGCCTAAACGGTTTTAAGGCTCTATCGTAAAATTATAATATACTTATTTAAGTTTCGTATTTGTTTGTGTACAAATATCAATTTCCAACACTGGCCTAAATGGGTTTTAAGCCTATCTTCAATTCAATTTTTTATTTATTCAAGTGTCATATTTGTTTCTTTACAAATATTAATTTCTAAAACTGGCCTAAACGGGTTTTAAGCCTATCTTCAAATTTAATTTTTTCTTTATTCAAGTGTCATATTTGTTTCTTTACAAATATTAATTTCTAAAACTGGCCTAAACGGGTTTTAAGCCTATCTTCAATTCAATTTTTTATTTATTCAAGTGTCATATTTGTTTCTTTACAAATATTAATTTCTAAAACTGGCCTAAACGGGTTTTAAGCCTATCTTCAAATTTAATTTTTTCTTTATTCAAGTGTCATATTTGTTTCTTTACAAATATTAATTTCTAAAACTGGCCTAAACGGGTTTTAAGCCTATCTTTAAATTAAATTTTATTTATTCAAGTTTCATATTTGTTTCTTTACAAATATTAATTTCTAAAACTGGCCTAAACGGGTTTTAAAGCTTATAATCAATATTAATCTTAATTGTGTTTTACATTTAAACATATTACCATTTATTATTATTTTAATTTATTTTAGTTGAAATTTTAAAAATTTGTTTTAATTTTATCCATCAATATCTAATATTTAACCACTTGAACCATTCTCTACCATTTCTATGTCCTTCTGATCATACTAATAAACACTTATGTCACTACAGAATTCACCTCCCTTTGGTCAAAATGAGTTTGAATATTCATACCTACTCAATTCAATATGAATCCCACAGTGACCTTAGGTTAATGAACCCCTGTAACACTGTTTTCCGAAGTTCCCTTTGGTTCACCCTATACTACCTAACTGTTCATTGATGGATAAAATTTCTTTAATTCAACTACGTTATATGTGCCAACCTTGTCACCCGAATCTACCTCGCCTAACACATATGCATTTTCTTTTTTAATGTCTAACACTTTATATGGTCCCCTATATAATAGAAAGAATTTTTTAATTTCACTTTTTAAACAAGAAGACAAGTAGTGGTTCTTTATCAAGACTAAATCATTAATTTCATATTTAATTGGTTTAACATTTTTGTCATGTAATTTGGCCCTAGCCTCAGCTTTATTTTTTAAATTATTTTTAGCAATTATTATTTTCTCATCAAAATCTATTTTTATTTTTTCAGGGTATGTAATTAAGTTTTCATAGAAGTTAGGACACTTTTTCTTAAACATTATTTCATAAGGAATGCAATTTGTGGAGTCATGTATGGAATAATTCAAACACTTTTCTATGAACGGTACATACTCTGCCCATTGTTTATGGTTGTCATGTACATAGGTGCGAAACATTCTACCTAGTTCTCTCATACATCTTTCACTAGGATTGCTCTGTGGATGGTAAACAGATGTATTTCTTAAATGTATGCCTTCCCAACCTAACGTTTCATAGAATAGTTGTGATGTGAACTGACTACCATGGTCACTTAAAATCATTTTTGGTTTACCTACTTCCTTTATGTAATTTTTTATAATTTTTTCGCTTAAAATTTTAGCCGAAGCTTTCTTGATACTATACAGTTTTATATATTTTGAAAAAACATCTGACATTACAAATATGTACTTGACACCTCCCTTGCTAGTCGGCAATTCTCCGAATAAGTCTACTGCTACAAGTTCTAAAGGTTCATTTGGCACATTACACTGCATTAAACCCTGTTGCTGTTGAGTCCTAACCTTACTTTTCTGGCATATTATACAAGATCTAATTCTTTGTTTTATTTTCTTTTCAAATTTTGGAGCAAAAAATATTTGTTTTAGGAATTTATAACATTTATTGCTTCCTATATGTCCATATCTTGAATGATAGTCATCAATAATTAAGTTTATAATTGATTCAGGCACATATAGCCTATATTTAAATGTATCATTCTTTTTGTAAAATAATATATCTTTATAAATAGTATAGTGTTCTTTTAACTCCTCACTATTCTCATCATTCAAATTAATCATATCCATTATATTTTTACAGTTAGGGTCTAAATTTTGCTTTATTATTATGTCCTTAAATAAATTTCTCAATTTTTTATCTCTATCTAAATTTTGTGTTTCAAGTTTTGTTTTATAAATTTTAATTACATTCTTGTCATTATTGTTCAAAGTTTCAGTTTCATTAATTCTAGAGATAACATCAGCTACAACATTTTCTTTTCCAGGGCAATATTCAATCTTAATATTATATTCCTGTAAGTATAACATCCATCGTAAAAGTCTACCATTCGTGAGTTTACAGTTTTTAAGGAAAATTAAAGCTTTATGATCTGACCTTATTATTGTTTCGTTGCCTAAAATGTAGTTTCTAAATTTTTTACATCCAAATATAATACTCATTAGTTCTTTTTCTGTTATTGTATATTTCCTTTCGAAATCCTGTAAGCTTCTACTAGCAAATGCAATTACTAAATGATCACCTAAACTATCAACTTGATATAGAACTACACCAAGAGCTACATCAGAGGCGTCGGTATTTAGATAAAAAGGTTTATTAAAATCTGGATGACGTAATATTATATTTTCCAAAAACTTTTCTTTAATTTCATTAAATGTATGTGTGTCATTTACTTGCCAATCCCATGCTTTCTTATTATTTATAGTTTTACTTGCCAAGAGATGTTTAAAATTTGAGGTTAATTGTGCATAATTATTTCTAAATTTTCTATAATAATTACAGAGTCCAAGGAAGCTTTGTAATTGTTTCAAGTTCTTAGGAATAGGAAAATTTTGTATTACTTTTACTTTATCCTCATCTGGCATTATTCCTGAATCAGATATGACATAACCTAAAAATTTTATTTTATTTTTACACAAGTTTGATTTGTTTAATTTTAAAGTAACGTTGAATCTTTTTAGTCTATCAAATATTTTATCTAGGTGCATTAAATGTTCTTTAAATGATTTAGAAGCTATGCAGATATCATCAACATATACAACTGCAAATTCTGTCACTTCAGGACCCAAAACTTGTGTTAGGCCTTTTTTAAATATAGATGTGCTAACATTTAGTCCAAAAGGTAACCTCTTAAATTGCAAATTCCTTCCATTAAAGTTAAACGCTACATATTTTCTCGAATTTTCCTCTAACGCTATTTGCCAAAACCCTGATACCAAATCGATGGTACTTATGTATTTAACCCCCTCAAATCGCTGTAAAATGTCATCAATATGTTCAGGCGCCTCCCTGTCTGTTATAATTACTTTATTTACTTGCCTAGCATCTAGACATAACCTCACTGAACCATCTTTTTTGATTACACACACTAAAGGATTTGAGTATGGACTATCTGAGTTCTCTATAATATCTAAGGCTATTAACTTTTCTATTTCTTTATTTACCAAATCTTTCTTGGAGTGTGGAATAGCATATGACCTATTTATGAATTTCTCTTTATTGTTTATATTTAATTTTGCGTTAAAGTTTCTTATTTTACCTGGTTTATCTGAAAATATTGATTTATATTTATCTAGTAAAGATTTTAATTGTTGTTTTTCATTGTCAATTGTAAGGTTAGTGTTCATTAAAACATCATTTATATTATTACACCAATCCTGGTCTTTATCACTAAATTTGTTATCATTTTCATAAAAAATCTTACTGTAATGCATAAATAGCACTTCCTGTGTAGGAATGACATAACCATTTAAGTTTTCTAACTCATTAAATATTAAACCTGTATCACATAACCTCAACGCACCTAACCTGTTGTCGTTGAACTTGTTGTAAAATTTTGTTGTTATGAGTTTATTATTTATTTCAAAACAAATGATTTCTCGTTTGAAGTCTATTTTTACTTCATGTTTTCTTAAAAAGTCACAACCTAATATTATATTTATGTTTAAACCATTTACCACTAAAAAGTTAATTGGAATTATTTCATCGCTAAACTTAGTTTCTATGCAAATTTGCTTCGTAATTGTTTTACTTCTAGTACCAGTCACACCCATTACAATTAAATTTGATACAGGAAGTTCCATTATAGAATTATTTAAAGTTTTATTTATGTTTAAGTATGTACTTTCATTAATGACAGTAATCTCAGATCCTGTATCTACTAAACAACTATATTCACCTTGACCTATTTTAATTTTAATTTCAATAATTTCCCCTTTTATATTGCTAGTGTTAATGTCATTATAATTATCTTCCTTAATTAATTCCTCATTATTTAAAATCATAAGTTCATCATGTTGTGACTTTTTTGCTATTAGTGAAAAACTCTTAACCTCACTTTCATTTTTAGGCCTATTTATGTCTTGTGGCAGTAATCCGGCCATATCTATTCCTGCCTGGTTCCATTTCCCCTATTATTACTATTTCCATTGACATTTCTATTCTCAGAGCCCCTATTTACTGGTGGTGGTGGTCCATTATTATTATTTCCCCTAAAATTACCATTATTGTTACCCCTAAAATTGTTACCTCTGAAATTACTATTG
The DNA here is from genome assembly GCA_963513935.1 of Aphrophora alni. NCBI lineage: Eukaryota > Metazoa > Arthropoda > Insecta > Hemiptera > Aphrophoridae > Aphrophora > Aphrophora alni. Next base: position 111,684,960 of record OY740771.1, on the reverse strand, counting down.
TTTCCTCTAAAATTATTGTTGTGTCCTCTAAAATTATTATTGTCACTTCTAAAATTATTACTACTTGGTCTATTTTGGTTTGTACTATGGTAGTTCATACTATTTTGGTTTTGAAATTTTCTATTTGGTAATTGTGCATTACCCATGTTTGGCCTATTTCTATAGTCTATATAATGACCCCTATTCTCTATTACATTAGCATGTCTATTAAAATCATTATTAATTATGGATTGGCTTTCCTGCCAGTCCATTACTATTTTTTCTAAATTATTAAGGTCAGTTGGTCTAGCTGCAAGAAGTACTAATTTCAGACCTTCTGGTACATGTTTTACTATGTGTTTAATAAATGAATTTATTGGCATAGGTGGATCTAAATACTGTGTTTTGTGAAAAGATTTAATGATATAATTGTGTATTTCTTTGATTGGGCCCCTATACATTGGACCTAACATTAGTTTGCTTCTAAAACTTTCCTGTTTTTCTTGGGACCAGAATCTATCCAGAAAAGCATTTTTGAACTGATCATAGTTTGACCATTCATCTTTGTGTGCCTCAAACCAAGTGTAGGCTTCTTCCTTTAAAAATTTTTTCATATAACACACCATAATATCCCAATTATTTTCTCTTATATCTTCCAAAACCTTAAGTGATTCTAAAAATGTTTTCGGGTGAGGCCCTTTTGTTTCATTAAAAAACTCTGAAATTAACACATCATTGAATTTCTCATTTAGCCATAGTGTAGGCTTAACGCCATAATTACCATTTTGTTTTAAATTTTGCAATTCTTTTGATAATTTACAATCTATATTATTAATGGCTAGATCCTGTTCATTACATTTAACAACTAGTTTATTTTCTAAAGTTTCAAAATTATTTTTAATGTCACTTCCTATTTTGGATTCAAAGGTTAATTGTTTATCTATCTGTCCTAGTGAAAAGTTATCAATAACAGCCCTAATTTCTTCATCAGATTTAGCTATAATATTAAGAGTTTCAGTTTTAAAATTATCTATTTCTGTCTTAGTTTCTAATTTCAAATTTAAATTTTGTTTTTCTACGTTATTCTTAAAATCTATGCTGTCTTTTAACAAAGTATCAAATTTACCATTAAATTCCTCTCTAAATTCTAATTTATCTTTTTCTAGTTTGGTATTTTGTGTGTCAAACTTATTGTTAATTGTTTCTAAAACTAATTTGTTCTCTTCCTTCATTTGTTCAAGTTTACTATCAAAGTTTTCTAATCTATCATTTATTTCAACCTTATTTGAATTTATTTCTTCTTTTAATTGTCTAAAATTAACCTCGCATTTCTCAGATTGATTATTCATAGCTACCTTCATTTCTTTAAAATTATTTTCAAATTTTTCAAATTTATTGTCACTATCCAATTTATTTAATTTCATATCGTCTCTTATTTGTTTAAAGTTATTATCACTGTCTACCTTCATTTCTTTAAAATTATTTTCGGATTTTTCATTCATACTCGTTAGTAATCCTACCAGATAATTTAATGATATTACATTCTCTTCTTTAGGTGACTTAACCTGTTCTAAAATTTTTGTTTCTGCCATGCTTTCTGACTCAGTAAAGCTAACTCCTAAACCGGATTCGTCTAAATTATTTTCATCTGTTTCCATCTTAAATTGTATTAATTATAAATTCTCAATTATGTTATTTTTATAGTCTACAATATTCCCTTTATTTGAATTTATTTTAATTTTCATTTCAGAAATGCGTATAACCATGTACCACGCTACTTTTGCAACTGCTATTTCAGATTCGAGGACCAAACGGGCGCCATTTTATAACGTTTATTAAGTGCTTTTAGAGCTTTTTATCAAATTTTAAGTAACTTACCTAATTGTAAGTCTGCGTTCTTACAATTCTACATTTAAATTTACTATTTTAATTATCCTAAGGGGCAGGATTGCAATCTCAAATCGTACTTACAGTTACTAGCATAGCATGGCACATGGTTAACACAAATTATCTTAGCCAGACATAGTTAAAACAAGAAACCTTCCCTTTATTATATTACTCAAAAACAAAGACATAATTATCCAAACAAAAACATCATTAGCATACAATTATGTGAAATATAGAAAATGTACATGTGTAAGTTATTGTTCAAAATCAAAGTTCTTAAAATGTTCCCAATTAGATCGTCGAAATTATTTTCTTAAGTATTTTACACTTTACTCACGAGTAACCATTGTCCATAACTTTGAGTCCTTCTAACTTCATTATTAACGGAGATTTTCCATCTTGGACTGAAACGAGTCTGTCCAGCCAACTTCTATTACGACTATATCGTGCAGGATCCTGACAAAGACTGCTTAGCAACGCTTCCTTCTTCCTTGTTAGAAAGACGCTCCCGCAAGGCATCATGGGATATTCTTCCCTGGCGAAGCTAACGCTCGCTGACTCATGGAAAGTTTTTCCAGGTCTCATATTTCCTTTATTCATGTCTGTTAATTTTTATCGGCGCGCACATTTCGAAATTTAAACTTTCAATATTATATTGTGACATTGTTTAAGAACACTTTACACTTTCTATTTATATATAATAATTATTCTGAATATTATTACTACATTAATATTACTTGTACTTTATTTAAACTTAATATTTATTATTTATTTTGGTTGGAAGATGTCCCATGCTTACAAAGCTAACATTCTGATGCAATAGTCAGGGGGAAAATAAATAGCCTACACATCTAATAATAAAAAATAATGGGCTTTGAACTAACAAATCCCTAAACTCTATTCCTACTTCACTTAACTCATTATTTTACTCCCAAGGTTGTAGCAACGGAGATATTAAAGAAATCAACCCTCGAGAAAACAACAGTACACAGTCTCATCAAACAGGGGATGGCTATTATTATGTAACCTACTCATAACTGGTTCTTGAATTATTGATAATATTATGAAAAATGTTTTTAAAAAAAGTGTTACAATCAAATTTAAAATCAGTAAGAAACACTTAAATGGTTTTGTTTCTACTCAATAACAAAATGTACTCTCCCAACTTCCATATCCCTTTAAGGACAATACAGATTTGCTAAATATTTTCATGTCTAACGAAACAAAATCATGGCCTCCACTTTAAAAAAACAAAATATTTAAAACAGTTGAAAAGGAAAGCATGTTTTGTTAAACCTTGTATACTGTTAGAGATAAGACTTGAGGTTATTACTTAGTAAAGAGTACAAGCATCTTGTATCCAAAGATAGCATCAAGGCTATCTTTTATCAGAATCTAACTATATACCATGTCATTCGTAGCTAGCTTTGATTTCCAGATATAGCTTATTTTTCAGTAATCTCTCTCCCTGTCCAACATTATGTTTCATACAGTCACTGATAAATTTATTTAAATTGGACTAATTTATTCATAATTAAATATAGTTTATGGAGTTTATAACCTACACAATAAGTTATTTTTTATCTAGGACAGGTTAGGTTTGTATTATTTAAACAATAGGGTTACAACTATCATAGTTAGTTTTCATGGTAATCGTAAGTACCAGTATCTGCACATTAGTTTGATAAGTATAGCTAGCAACTTGTCATGATAGGCTATAATATGATAATACAACAGTTTATCTAACCTGCTAAATATTAGTTCTCCCCAAGTTATTAATAAAATATTTGTTATTAACCACACAATAATTTATGTATACTTAGCTTCCTTCGTTGTTTGCATCACAATGAAAATCTATACCCTACTATGTTAATATAAAGTTTTATTAAAAAAAAAAAAAAAAAAAACTATTAACTTATATCCATAATTAAATTACAGAGATTTCTGATTTCTGTAAAATTGATCAATCTATATTTACCATTGTAATTTGTAATTTTACATTTAAAAGATTAATTTGAACTTGGTATCAAACCACTTTTAAATTACTGTAGTCTACATAAAAAGTTAAAATTTTTATACGTGCCTAATCATTCTTTATCTAACATCTACATTAATTCGAGCCAAAACAGCAATTCTATGTTTACACTTATGTTTTTCATTCACAATAATAGCTTAGATTAAGAGATTTAACTTACTTCTACAACAATGCTTCTTTTGAGATGGCGAGTTGTGTGGTACTAAGTTATCCCTATAGGCACAAAGGATTTCAAAAATTGCTGCTAAGGACAGGGCAAGACTATGCTTGAAAGTCAGTAAAAACCTGTCTTCAGTCCTGGACAATTTTACTTTTTCTACTCCTAGGCTAGATTGTTGTTTGTAGACTAAGCCTATTACATCTAGATTAATAATAATAGCCTAAAGGTCTAAAAAATTAGGTCGACTCTAAAACACTTTTAAAAAATCAGAAATTATGTTAACTTCTTTAAAAAAATTAAATTGTATTCTGAAACTAAAATTAAGGCTCTTGTTATGCTTATTTGTAACCTTTGACTAAAACGTCAAATAACAAGAAATTTTTATTGTACTTTACCTACAAATAATGAATATTTATCGCATGATGATCTTCATTTATTTGACAATCTGTTTACTCGTATATTCATGTTACAATAAGAACAGACAGAAATTCTCTTATTAATTATCCACGTTTATAAAGTCAAAATGTATGATCACAGCACTAATAACAAACTCCATTTTGAAAGGGTGGACCTACTGCCTACTTTATTTTTGTGAAGTTAGTGTAAATATTAATATAGAAATATATAACACTTCATGACCAAAAAAATAAGAATTAAAAAAATCGAAGAGAATTAGGTTGTTTTGAGGATATATTTTCTATTACATGTTTTGTTACATTTTCTGTTAAAAACACTTTTTTTTTACCAGATATACGATGCAAATTAATGGAAATAAAAGGTTGGTTGCTGCAAGCAATAATTTTAAAAAGAGCGACTTGTCGGAACAATAAACTTTTATTTCTTAATATTGTTTGAGTTATGTATCAGTGACAAAGTAAGGTCAAATTACATAACCTATCTACTTACACAAGTGAACTACAAGGGTAGAAATTTTTGAACCTGTAAAGACATTGCACCATAGTAGTGTACTTCATATCTCTATGGATGTACATTGAATTTGAAATGTGTGTTGGCGCCCTTTCTATAAATGAAGCTTAGACCTTGAAGAGTGTTTAAATTTATTTTTAGTTGATTCATAATTATATTTATATAGTTAAAATATAACTGCCTTTCCTGTTCACTATACATTCCATTGTTTACCTATTGTTATTAATAATAATAGAGGAGTGTTGTAGGTGACTGTTGCAGAATGATTTCGAAGTGGATATGGCTTGTATTTATTAATTCTACTTGAGGGGGTGCATGTCCACCACTCTGCACAGCCTTGAGTAATTCAGTGTTTCTTCCTCTCTGCTGTTAGTTATTTATTTACAAGCCTAGATGTTACAACAATTAATTATATTTACATACAACAATTTAGTGTAACAATACAAAGGGGTAGTGTGTCACTACACTTGTAATATAAAATTACTTCTAATATGTACATTAAATTAAGCTGAGAGGTTAGGGTTAAAACAGCCCTGCGCACTGTGACCATTGGCCTATTATGCAACTTAAGGCGCGTTTACACTAGAAACAAAACAATGTTTATAAACTTTGTTGTTTATAAACAAAGTTGTTGGAACTTTGTTTATAAACTTTGTTTATATTTTGCTACTAGTCACTACGAAATATTTTGCACACAATGTATCAAAAATGGAATTCAATTTTTTTTTAAATGACTTAAAATTAAAAGGGCCCTTACACCGATGTAGCAAATTATTAGTCATTTTTTAATGAAGCTGATCAAAGTTTTCTGATATTGAGATTGAAAAAATCTGTTTTCTCATGCAGTACCTGAAAAACCAGAAACAAAAACATCGTAAGGAAAAGTACATCCTAACTTTATTTTTTTAACATATAAATGATTTTTTTTTTAAACAAAATATTATTTTTCTTTGTACTTAAAAATTATATATATTAAAAAAAAAACAATATTATTCATTTTCAAAATCTTTAATTTTTCATTTTTATTTCACTATTATTAAAATTAGAGAAATTTTTTTTAACCCTAATTTATTTTACAAATAATATCTACTATAATTAATTGTTGAATAAGAAAATGAAAGAAAGGCTTAAACTATAATGGAGGTATCAAAGTATCTTTGTAGTCCCACGCTTTTCTCGCCTCAGTTTGAATCAGCACAGGTAACATTTGAGTAGGATATACTATACTGTACTCTCTTTCTCACACACCCATCCTATTAAGTCAATTATAAAACAAGCAAAATTAGTCGGCAACACACATATAATTTGTAATCTAATTAGAAGTGAAAATGAATGATGGATGACGTCTTTGAAAACATATAAATTAGGCATAGGTTGCGAGACAAACACTTAACAATCAGATACAAAGATAATACAAAATGTAGGCCTAATATCTACATATACAAACATACATGTAAACACATACATACAGAGTGTCCCGTAATTAAGCTGCCAAACTTCAGGAAATGATTCTGTGGGTCAGATTAAAGAAAAAATTTAGAATAAAATATTTTACAAAAACGCTTGGTTTTCCAGATATACGATATTTTGTTTTTGCACAAAAAAAAAACTTTAGAAATGGAAAAAGATATTGAGTTCAGGTTTAATACGGTATACGCATTTTGAATATCACGTTTTTTAAGTGTACTGAAAATAAAGACTTTAATAGGTATATTTTCAAAATTACGGCCGTTTTGAGTAATTGACAAGAAAACAGGAAATTAATAATTTCTTGGTAGTTGTCTACGACATGCAAGATTGGCCTAGAAAAAAAGTTTTCAATTCTAATACTTTTAATCAAAATGTTTTTAATTCATTGCTCTGAATTGCATAAAAAAATTCAAATGTAACCAGTAACTACTTCTAAATGGCGCATATTTAATTTTTTTCGTGCTAAATAGCTCAAAACGTGTACAAAATAAAACAAATTAATGACACTTCAAATGCTTTTGCTATATTAGGTAAATTAATATTACTGGAGGAGCTGGGAAATACATGGCTTGTCCAGTCTCTCCACTTTTATATGTCTGGTGTGACATTGTTTCTAAAATCTATAGTAAAATCGTTTAACCTTATTAATATTTTAGTTAAATTTAAGTAATAACTAATTTCAAATTTGTAAAGTGTCTGTAATTAGGCGATAGTTGCCTCATTTTTGCATTTCGTATTAAAAAAAAATTAATATTTTTATAGATTGTAGTATAAATAGAATATTCAATTTATTCCTTCCGTGATATTACAATTCTAGCTTTTCAAATAGGATGGTTTTCTTTCTGTGACTGTAATAACAAACAAAATGAATTAATTAAACATCAAACATACGAAATAAAGCTTCAAAACTCATAACTACAGTAATAAAAACTAATATGGCAATAAATTAGAAAGGTATATATGTTCTATCATTTAAACCTCACGAAAATCGGCTCCTTAGAAGTCCAGAAATAGGCGTTAAAAATAAAACAAATCACAAGTCAAGGTCAATATTTATTTACAAGGTTGTTAGAAAGTTTGTGCAATGTTTTGCACCGTAATTCACTCAATGTTATATTGCTTAGTTAGTTTGTACAATCAATGCGCAAACAAAAATAATTAAGAAAACAGACTAGTGTAAATTAAAAAAGCATCTGGATGAACGGTCAACACATTTCCCACACAAAATATAGAAAATTATTTTTGTCAGCTCTTCATATTTGATATCCGGCCGGAAGTTGCAATTCCTGGAATATTTAGGTGTGTATTTTATCCTTTTTATTATAAATGGAAATAAAATGGCCGCCTACCTCCACCCCTCTTCCTTTATTAGCAGTAGTCGACATCCTACAGAGTGGTTTATGAGAGATGACCATTTATATTTATTTTCTCACAAATATCTTGTGATGGGTAAAAAATCGAATTTCAAATGTTTGATGATTCCCGAGTCCGAAATTAATTTTATAATGAGTCTGTCGTATGTGCCAATCTACTGCCCAAACACGTCAATTTGCCATGTTGACATATTTCGACCATACGTATATAAGGACTTTTCTGTTTTTTGTCTAACAAAAAAGTTGAGAGCATTACGATTTTTAACAATTTGTGTTCAAATGCAGCCACTAAGGACCCAAACAACACGTATTGCCATTCTTAAAAAAATTCGTGAATTATGGGAAAAAATAATAAATTGACTATGAGGCTAATAAATGAAAATTTTTCAAAAACGGCTATACCGATTTCGTTCAAATTTTAGTTAAATGTAAACGTAACGAACAAACGAGTGTAACTAAATCGTAATAAAGCTTATAGAACGTGACCGTGTGACCTAACCTAACCTAAGTTAACCTAACCTAACCTAACCTAAATAATATAACCTCCGCGCCCACTCACCCTACAGAGATGGGGATGGTTTCGTTATAAAGCTTATAGAACGTGACCGTGTGACCTAACCTAACCTAAGTTAACCTAACCTAAATAATATAACCTCCGCGCCCACTCACCCTACAGAGATGGGGATGGTTTCGTTATAAAGCTTATAGAACGTGACCGTGTGACCTAACCTAACCTAAGTTAACTTAACCTAACCTAACCTAAATAATATAACCTCCGCGCCCACTCACCCTACAGAGATGGGGATGGTTTCGTTATAAAGCTTATAGAACGTGACCGTGTGACCTAACCTAACCTAAGTTAACCTAACCTAAATAATATAACCTCCGCGCCCACTCACCCTACAGAGATGGGGATGGTTTCGTTATAAAGCTTATAGAACGTGACCGTGTGACCTAACCTAACCTAAGTTAACCTAACATAACCTAACCTAAATAATATAACCTCCGCGCCCACTCACCCTACAGAGATGGGGATGGTTTCGTTATAAAGTTTATAGAATGTGACCGTGTGACCTAATCTAACCTAAGTTAACCTAACCTAACCTAACCTAAATAATATAACCTCCGCGCCCACTCACCCTACAGAGATGGGGATGGTTTCGTTATAAAGTTTATAGAATGTGACCGTGTGACCTAATCTAACCTAAGTTAACCTAACCTAACCTAACCTAATTAATATAACCTCCGCCCATTCACCCTACAGAGATGGGGGTGGTTTCGTTATAAAGCTTATGAACGTGACCGTGTGACCTAACCTAACCTAAGTTAACCTAAGCTAACCTAACCTAAATAATATAACCTCCGCGCCCACTCACCCTACAGAGATGGGGATGGTTTCGTTATAAAGCTTATAGAACGTGACCGTGTGACCTAACCTAACCTAAGTTAACCTAAGCTAACCTAACCTAAATAATATAACCTCCGCGCCCACTCACCCTACAGAGATGGGGATGGTTTCGTTATAAAGCTTATAGAACGTGACCGTGTGACCTAACCTAACCTAAGTTAACCTAAGCTAACCTAACCTAAATAATATAACCTCCGCGCCCACTCACCCTACAGAGATGGGGATGGTTTCGTTATAAAGCTTATGAACGTGACCGTGTGACCTAACCTAACCTAACCTAACCTAAATAATATAACCTCCGCGCCCACTCACCCTACAGAGATGGGGATGGTTTCGTTATAAAGATTATAAAACGTGACCGTGTGACCTAACCTAACCTAACCTTAAATAATATAACCTCCGCGCCCACTCACCCTACAGAGATGGAGATGGTTTCGTTATAAAGGTTATAGAACGTGACCGTTTGACCTAACCTAACCTAAATAATATAACCTCCGCGCCCACTCAACCTACAGAGATGGGGATGGTTTCGTTATAAAGCTTATATTTGACCTAACCTAACCTTAGTTAACCTAGATCACAAGGGCACATTTGCAGGTTTTTGAAATAGTTTTTGGCGAATGAAAGAACATTTTGCCATTATTTGCATAAAACTATTATATTTATAAAAAAATTTAGACCACAGTTACTATTAAAAATGAGATATTTATAAAACCGTTGATACTAGACAATTTTAAATATTTAGCCCTTTTTAATACAGAACGAGATGATACTTTAGCTAAGATATCATTAAAATTCTAAAGAAAAAAATCTTGGTAATTTATTAGAACACGTATAAACCTTTCGTGGTCAGTGGCTCCACTTTTGTCATCAGTTAATTAGTAAAATAGTTGTCTGTTTACTAGTGGATGACCAAGACACTTTATGCAATCCCGAGGACCTACCTGGAACTACACTTTTTTTTTCATGTAGTCTTGGGTTAGATCCCTCTCGACCTCTTGTTCTTTCCCGACCCTGACACTATTATAGTATTCGAGGGTTAGTGGGTCTCTTATTTTCTATTATTTTCTTCCTCTTTTTATAAGACAATGATGACCGAAAGATTTTTTACCTATTTAAAAAATAAAAAAAAACTCGAGTTCTAGTAAATTACCAAGAATTTTTATTTATGTTTTTTTACCGACAACAATTCTTCAATATATAATAAAATAATATAAAAATTCGTTTAAATATACTTAATAACATTTTGTGTTACACAGAAAACTAATAGTATAAAATATTCTTATTTAAAAAAAAAAAAAAAAAAAAAAACATGTTTTTGTTGATGTGTTTATAGAAAAGTTTTCCCTCGAAACATTTAGGTATCTTAGTTATTGGTCACTCTGTATATAAAGTAAAGGAGTCTTATAGCAATGCTCTGTAAAAGTCCTTCCTACTGGTAGCATCGTTTACCTCTCATGGAAACATAAGAGCCAATAGAAGAATAGATCTAGTCCTTCCCCTGTACTTCCTGTGTATTACGAACAGCAGTTGTAGAGGAGGAAAGAAACATCCTGATGACCTGTGTCCTTGAGAAGGTTTATTAGTCAATGTGCATTACTAAGTTAGATATCAGTTAAGAAACTAATCGAAATCTGTTTGGTGGTTTAAGTGTAAGAAAAGTGTATCTGTGTAAAGTGAAATAGTGTGAATATTAGTGTCCATAATGAATTAATCAGATGGTTTTAGAATTTTTCTTTAAATCACATGTAAAATCAAAAATCTTTAGTTACCAATTTTGGTCAAAAATAGCCAAACTGTGAAACTACGGGCGGACATAAATACAAATAATTTTGTCAACAAATATACGAGTAAACAGCTGATTATGGTTGTTTATCACAATAACTAGTAGAGAAACTAACCTTCCGTAGCTCACTTTTAATTAATACTTAGGAAGTCTAATTAAAATTATTTGTATTGTACATTTTTATCTGAATTATTCTGAACACAACCAAACTCTAAACTTCACCGAAGTAGACACAACAAAATCCAAGGTTATTTAAAATTAATAAGGAATTAATTTTAATTTTACCAAATTAAACACAAGCAACATCTAGTAACAAAATAAAGAAGTCACATCAATCATTTTTGAATATTAAAAAATAAATTTGTATTGAAATAAATTGGTAAAATCAAAACCAGATATTTTACTTTTAGTAAAATGTCACTTACAACTGTGTTATAAATACGATACCTACAAATTTTTTACTTGCCCCTGCAAAAGTAGGTATGCTAGCCCAACTCAAAGCAGATAGTAATTGTATTATTAACAGCACCCAACAAATCATAGTTGATGATTTAATGAATAATCTTAAAAGTTTATAATGATATGGAACACTAACAGTCATATTATGTTAGTAGAAAGATCAGCTGGAGTTTTACGACAAAATTAAGAAAATCATTAAAAAAATTATTACTAACTTCACGCCAGTTTGCCACAGATCGATCAGCTGTTTCTTAACAAAGTTTATGAAAACCGATTACCAATTTATCGCTAACTTCATGTTAGTAGTTCCAAGCCTATCTTAAAAGACTGAAATAAAAACATTAGATGTTGATTTAAATTATGTTTTATAACTTTAAATTGTAAAACGACTATACCCTACATGAAAAAAAGAGATTCAGCAAAATTAATTGATTAATAAGATGTTATTAGGGGCTTATAAATTTATTATCATTGTAACTGGTAGGCTATGATTTGTTTTATGCCCCTATTAGCCTTATAAGTTATAATACACACAAAAATTATTGAATATCATAGAATTTTGTTATAAATGATGCTAATTTCCTAATATAACCAGTTAAACACAAACACCAGTTTTAATTTTGTTACCAAAATCAAAGGCTCTAACCTAACCTGTAATAAATGTTTTTAACACTCAATCAGATGGTAAAATCAAATTTATAAAAAAACTAGTAAATTTCTTGGTACAATCGACACTTTAATATTAAAATAATTGAACATTTTAGTAGGGTTGTCTAAAACTAAATTTGATTTTAGTAACAAGAATCACAGTTCTAGGGAAACAAACTAATAATGATTTTGTTTTTACACTAAATAAATTAGGCCTACTACTAGGTATACATTTGAATTTTATTATGATAAGGATTTCAGTAGAAGAAATTAAGGAGAAGCTAATAGACCTATACTTTATTAGCCAAGACATGGTAATAGTAATACATAATAATTAGCAACTGTAGGCTTCATAGTTTAAAATGAAGGGGCAACTTGTTTTTCACTAATTAACTTACTGTTATTTAATTCCAAAGCTTGGTTATCCATGTTGTAAATTTTAAAAAAATAATCATTATGTTGTCTTTAACAGTAAAGTATTAAAAATGTTCTATTTTTAATAAGCTCATAACTAAATTTAATTCTAGTAGCAAGATAATATAGTTATAGAGAAACATACGGATAAAGATTTCATTAAAAAAATGATAAATTAGGCTTACTATTAGCTACAAATTTTTATTCTATTATGGCATGGATTTCTGTAAAATAAAATAAATTAAGTAGGCTTATTGTATTTGATAAGGTGTCATGAGGAAGATCACAGAAACACAAAAGTAACAATTTGAGTATAGTTTAAATTTTGTTGTCAATCTTAACTAAATTTACTCTTAGTAGGCCATAACTAGATGACAACCTCATTAGGTAATAAATAAGGTACAACTTATGACTAAAATATTTCTGATTTTCAAGTTAAAACATAGGCAAATTTGATATTGTGGTCAGTAGAACCTAGGGCCTACTTCAGTCCATCATTTCACTAGTAAAATGTATTGTTCCAAAAATATTTTGATTCTGTATTCACTATTTTATTAGTTTTAACTAACATGAGATTTTTATATCATTAAACCAATTCCTTAATTTTTAAATATGTCTTGATATTTATGACAAAAATATTAAAAATTTTGTTGGGTCTAAATTATTACCAAATTCAGCTATTTTATTAGCTTACACCATCACAATTTTCCCTGTAAAAATATTTTTTAAACATTTAATTGTAGATTAACAAAGATGTTTTACTCATCATTTAGGCCTAAATACAAAACTAAAAATATTAAACCACAGCAATTTACAATTCCATTGGTTTTGTATGCAAAATATTTCATGTTTATTTTAAAATATTTACTCTAGCCTACATTATTTTTAAACATTTAAAAAATTTAATACTCACAGGCAGAAGTTACATTCATTTATTTCCAACACTTATATTTATTAAAATAAACAACTTAAAAATTCACTATTTTTGTTTAAATTTCAACGCCATTAATTAAATTTCACATCCATTACATTAGTTTATTAAAATACAACAGATGGGTGGGTTGGAGATTACCCTACAATTTAATATTGTGACCACCGAATTTTGGGTTTGAGAGTATAGATTTATCTATAATTGTGGACTAACATTCTGATGATTTATTGAACGTGCCCAGTATAGGACGTTATAATGTAATAAAATAAATATTTTTTTACAAAATGTATAATTTTATTATAAAAATTTAACGGTTTTGTTTTTAATAGATAAAAAATTCTGTTAGTTTGTATTTACCCCTGTATTATTGATAGTTTTATGTAATATAGTACATCATCATTTTTATATAATAATTAATAAAGTTATGTAAGTACGATTTATAATATACCGGTTATTACTAATTATAATACATTTGCCTAATAATAAATCAACGTACTATAAAAATCAATTTAAAAAAATCGTGTTTAATATTTTCTATATTACAGTTACTTTATATTGTAACAAATTATTAACTTTTTGTCACAAATTATGCCAATCTCGCTTTACCTCTTTGCCTAAATAAATAGCGTTTCCCACCAATTTCCATCAAGACCCCACCCTATTATATCCCCCATCCGTCTTTTTCTACCTTCTTCACCAGTTAAAGTTAAAGTCTTTGTGTGTTGTTGTGTAATGGTTTCATTTTGACGATTTTATTCGTAAAAAACTTTCGAAATTTTGGAATTTTTTATTGTTTACTTTGACCTTGATACTGTCAACACACGGTGGACAATAAATTAATTCCGAAATTTGAGTTTTTTAGCGTGGAAAACAATTTGAAAATCTTGGTCAGTTCTGCTAGCTTTCTTGTAACAACAGGTATTGTATAATCTTTCTAAAGTTAAAAGTCAAGTTATTTAATACGATTAGAAAATTATGTTAATACTAATAAAATCAATTTTTAAACATACTTTGTTTATCTTTGTATGTGTGTGCGTGTGTGTAAGTTTTTACAAATTGTATGTTTGCTCTAAACTACAAACTTTTAGACCGTACAAGAAAGAAAAGCCGCCATTTTCATTGTGCAGTTTTCCTTATGAGATACTGTATTGTGTTTTTAATCGTTTTTTTACAACATTTAGCCCTATATTAAAGTTCAAGAACAAATACATTTTGCAATGTGAATATGTTTATGACGATATTTAACTAGGTATTCAGTACAAATACCATGATGTGTTAATGTATTTTCTCTATCTTGCAGGAAAAATTTTCTTGCTAGTTTGATTTGGCGCAATAACTGCAAGTTGTAGCGCCATAACTGCAGTTGTACCGCCAAAACACCGGATTGTGGTTATAATTGTATGAAATTATAACATGTACTACGATTCTTGTTTAGTAAATATGGTAATTTAAATATATTTTAATCGCTATATGTGTTACACAGATTGTTATTTTTTTCTTAAGAGAATAAGGTTCTGAGTACAAAAATAGGTTTGTCTCTTATGAGATCTTACATAGACCTAGGCTAGTAGTTTAAAACAGATTTTACCACCTAATCTAAATAAGTACAGTATTAGAAACAACAGCAGCACTTACTCAGAAAGAGGTTATTGCTTACTATTTTGCACTGTACTTATAAATCCTGCTGTAGACTACAACTATCAGAAACTGGCCATATCTTAACTTTAAGACACTATTTATTAGGACTAATTCAAGAAATTTTGATTGAACTTTTCTCCCAACAGGTTTAGCTGAATTTTCTTTGGTTTAGCCAACTAGCTTTAGAACTTCTAAAAGAATTAGGTCTACAAATTATATTTCAATCAACTATATGCTTTGGACATTAAAAAAAAATAGCATACATTCCTAGTTTTTTTTACTCGATTTTAATGAAATGTTTTATTTCAAAATTAGGCTTTTTATTATTTTATATAATTTTACTTTAGTTGCACATGTCTATATTGCGGATGTCAAATAAATCTTATAGATGAAGTTAGGTATTTTTGTTGGAAAAAATAACAACTGCAAAATCATTTTGCCAAATTTACTGTAGATATATGATTTTGAATTTGTTATTGTTAGGTGGTACAGTACTATAAAAATTTTATAATTAATAAATTGTAAAAATTAGTTTAAAATTCTGAAATATTTTATTAAATGTATTTTTTTTAAAAATATTCCAAACATGCATTGTGGAGCCTAGGCCTGATAAACAACTTTACTTCTGGCAATGATTGATTGGTTTTATGAATTATTAAATAAACAAAAGCATATGATAATCTCTGTCTTATATAAGTAAAAAGTTCCTGTTACTGTAATTCTACCTTTAGTGACCACATCACAATACTGAACCAACAAATTTTTAAGCTCCCGCAGAGATCAAACTGCGTACTTATTGCATACAAGGCGAGAACTGTACAACTAGACCAAATTATGGCCACGATAGGTTTAATGTGATAGTAGAAAAAACAAGCTTTATTTATTAATTAATAAATTTATTAGATGTCTTTAAATAAATTATTATTTACTGTATTATTTTATTGTGTTGATATTTGACTTGTAATCCTGAATTTTTAACTTGTTAAAACATTTTATTGTTGTTACTTTTAAGTAAAATATTGAACTCCCAATAACTTTGTAGATGGAGTGTTTTATTTGGAATTAAATCAGTATTTAGGGACGAGATATGTTGTAATTTTTTTTTCTGTTGTGGATAAAGGCCTAATTTATTTACACGATCTCTGTCCCAAAAAACAATAGAACAAAGTGTTTAGTCAACAAAAAAATATATTAATAATTATTATAGAGTAAACTATTGTAATTAATACAACTGTCAACATTCTTACCAAATATTTTGATTTCTTTAAATATCTTTGCGTAGATTGCACGACTCGTTCTTGATTGAAACCTGTTGCCATACTAGCTCAATGTAATGGCAAGGACTACAGTCACACACAGTCCCCATATAATAGTCTAACAGAATAAGAAAAGTAAAATTAGGTAAGTAATGAAGTTTTATGGAATAATTTATTTTTATCTTTTATGGCAAATATTTGTGCGACGGCTTGGAGATCTAAACCACCACTCTCTGTATTATTATCTTTTAAGTAATGAACTACTTTAAACAAAATTAATTTGATAACATTTTGATTTTAAAGATTTTAAATAATAAATAATAATAATAATAAATAATAAAATAAAAACTTTAGCCAAGATAAAAAATTCCTGGCAATTTGTTAGGAAATAGGGAACCATGTTTACAGGGTCTGAAACATGATTTGATGATTGTCAGTGGTTCACAAAGAAATAACAGAAAATATCATGCAAATAAAAATAATTTAGATTTTTTTTTAATTTTAGTTTAAAAATAAATTACAACTTAAGTGTTGAACCTTAGTGCCTTGGTTTCTGCAGTCTTCGAAGAAATTTCTTTATGCCAACTTAAAGTATTTCGAGATGGTGGTTTAAAACTTTTTTCAGTTGCTAAAATTTAACCTTTAATATTTGAATGGTTTGTAGTCTGTTTTTTGTAAAATTTGTACTTTAGGTAACTCCAGAGAGACCTTGCAGGCCATTGTAAATCACCAAAATCTTGAGATCAGCTTACTGATCTGCAACCACTCCAATGTATTTCCAGCCACGTCGCTTGCCATCTTATTTTGTTAAAACTAGATGTTTTATGTTCATTGTATTTGAAGAGTTGCTTGAAAAAAAATTTCCATAGTATTTTCTCAGTTAGCTGACTAAAAAGTCATCTAGGATGCATAGGCTCTTCAAGGAGTGTCGTGTCATCAACTTCAGTTTAGTTTTTTTGTTAACCATTCACCAACACCGTAACACCATTTTCATCTTTGTACCAATACAGACCAAGATGAATGAAATTTGAAGTGCGCACCACACTTTCGCTTTTTCATGACAAAAGCTTTTTGTGTACCCTGATTTAAAATAAACTAAGTTTCGATAAACCCTGTGATACCAAAAGCATACCCATCTGTCAGCTAGTTAGTCATAATATAACGAATGGCAATACCGTAACTTACTCTAGCAGTAACTTTTTTTTTTTTAAATTACGCCAAACATTAGTTTCCGCCATTAGTTTCCTCGCAGCCCAGTACAGGTCATAGTCGGGAGAATCCCTCTTTTCCGCAAGAGCTGGACATAATTTCAGGTGCTCGCAGTCCATTTCCTGCCTATTGTTACATAAGGGACAGTAAGGGTCGATGGAGACCCCTATCCGGTGGAGGTGTTTTTGTAGATAATCATGACCCGTTAATAGTCGGAAATTAGCAACTTGTTGTAGGCGTGGCAAGTTGATTGGTGGCCTTCCGCTCTTTTCCGTTAGACTTTCCCATTTTTTGCCTTCAGCCGATACTTTTTGTGTCGTAATGCATCTTGCTCGCAGGTAGTTACTCTAGCAGTAACTGATTATCCCTTCTTCTCAAACTCACGACCACTCCAACATCACTAAATTCATTAGGTCCTGTTGTCAGACTCTGTATTATATTTAAGGGAAGTGAAAACACTTATTTTTATGTTTTCACTATTTATATATAATAGGTTTAAGAAAACTGTTTGCGAAATCTCTTCTTTAACAGTCGGTCAGATTGTCTTATATAGTATTTAAGACATTCATCGTAGAAAAGTTTATAAACAAAGTCTTAACTTTCACTTTGAAATTTAATTGTGATTGCAGTTTGTTGTGTGAATGGAACAGTGGTTTCATGTTTATCAATTTATTGCTTATAAACTGGCATGGAGAAAAAACAGCCATAAATTTTGGACTTATACTTTTATTTTCTTTATTTGGTGTTATGGAATTGTACTTGTTAATTTAATGTTCGCAGATTAATCTGTCAATTATGAATATATAAAAACTAGTTAGTCCTATTTTGTTATTCTGGCCTGTGGGGGTCACTACAGTGAGTTCGAGTATGGCAATTCTGAAGGATTCTTGCTGGATTTACGCCTTTTATCACAAAGTCTTGGGTTAGATCCATTTCTTTCATATTTTCTCTCTTTCCTCTTTTACCAAATCTTGTTCTTTTCCGACTCTGACACAATTAGAGTATTTGAGAGCCAAAGGTTTTTATTTTATGTTCTTTTTTTCGTTTTTTTATAAGGTGATGGTGACCAAGAGGTTTTGCGCCTTTAAACAACAATGAAGAAAATACAAAAATGTCTACCCACAATCGAATTGACCAGCATTGCTTGTGAGAGTACTAAAAACTAGTCATCGAATTTGAATTTTAAAGTCTAAAAAAATTATATTTTTTAATAAATTTAGTAAATTTGGAAGATTATTCATCGATAAAGTTTTTTAAACTTTCTAATAAGTTTAATTAAATTGTTAGAAAATAGTTTGTTTTATTATATAATCTTATTATCACAAATCGTATACTAGTTATTTCATGAAAAATAAAGTGCTAAAAATAGAAAAGAGTATTGTATAAAGATATCTCCAAGATGTAATGTAGAGTTGGGACTGGACCAATGTATTGATTACTTCAACTGTTGGCTTCTCCTCATCAATATTCCAAACCTACCAGAAGGAGATGCTGATCCTGCTATTGGGATAAAATTACTGCGTTTAGATAGGCAGTTCATCTCATTTTTCAAGTGATAAATTATTAATTTTTAGGTAGAAAGGACTTGAGATAGACGATAGGTTTCTTGATTGGTTTATAGTAATATATTTCTTATAGGCTTGGTAGAAAAAGATACTTAGTGGTTCTGCTACAGAGGTGAGGTGTTGGCGGAACACTTTCTGTGCAAGTGTGAAGTTTTTGCTCGGTGGAGGTTTAGTAAATTCAGTAGGTCATGTAATGGATTTTGAAAATTTTAAATATACTGATCCTATAGAGTTCTCACAGCTTAATACAAAGCCTGGGTAGAATATGGGATGAATACTAGTTGAGGACACCTTCAATAATATGGAAGTGGAGAAGGGTCTATGTGAGCTCTTCATGGAACCATTCTCTTTCAAACAGTATCTTGATAAGCATTGTTATGATAAAGTCAAGAGTAAGTTTATACCTCACCTCATTTGTTCATAATTATTATATAAAGTTGCTACGATAACTATGTAGTCAAAGTCATATATTCCTGGTGATAGGAAACTCTGATTTAGAGCTGAACTCGGTTTATCTCATTTTTCGTAATTATGGAGGTTTCCTGTCATCATTACTCTTATAGGCATAACATATGGTCATTGAGGAGTAAAATAAAAATATAGTATAATGTTTCAAAATGATTAAACTAAAGATTTGATTATCCTTTGACGATTTATATACTACATATGAAAGTATGTTTGAAGGTGACATTATGTATCGTACATTTACCTACAGATTGGTTGGTTAATGAAACTGTGTAATTATAGGCAGAGTTGATAATTTAAAATTTTATTGTGTTGGTAAATTTATATTCAATTGGAAAATCTGGGAAATTATTACAAAACTATTACTGTTATTGAGGAAAATGTATTATTTAAGAAATATTGAATTATTCACACTTGTTAATTCCAAATATTGATTGTTAATATGAAGGCAATATATATCCTAATAGATTGATGCCTTTTATTAAAACCCTAAAACATAGTTAGTTTTATGTTGTATAAATAAAAAACTCAAATGTTCATTGTATTTGTTTGGAGTCTTCTTTTGTAAATAATAAGATTTTGTGGCAGAAATGTTAATAAGATTAAATACTCATACTTTCTGTAAATGGTTCTTTTTATAATTTAGTGCAAACATCTGTTTAATTTTTTAATGAAATGGAAATAAATTCTAATTTATTTTATTATTTGTTTAAAATGAAATTTATATTAGAATAGTTATTGATAAGTTATAAAATATATGTCTGTGTTTTAGTTTCAGAATATATCAGTATTCAAGAAACAAAACTGACAAAGATGCAGAAAGGCTATTCCATTCTACTCCACTACTAGAATGTGAAGACACAAACACACAATGATAATATGACATCGGATCAGCTGACACGTTGTAAGTAGACAGCTGATTATTTTTATATTAGTAAAGTTGAGTTAGATATTTCTATGAAAATTTGTTTGATATAAATCTTTTACCTCAAAGTGACAAGTGGTCTGTTTCGGGACTCTGCTACTGTTTCTGTGGTGGCAACAACCCATTTTGGGGCATTTGATCGAGGGAAATAAATGAAAAAAGTTAAAATATACATGTTCATCATTCCATTCATTCCATTGCAGTATTTAGGGATTCCACATAATGCTTTATGAGGAATACCAAATGATAAATGTGAGTTATGTTAGCTAAAAGAGAATCATAAACTGAGAAAAGGTGTTACAAAAATCGAAATAAGACAATGTAAATTTCAATGACAAAATGCATTTGTTTTATGAATTCACTATTCTGGTTTTAAAATTTAAGAGTTCAAGATCCAAAATATAAGTTTTTATATAACTTCATTGGTTGTATACTATACATTTGACTCTCATGGGTCTCGGATGGCTTCTTACAATACATCTTTTTCCATACGGAAAATATTCTAGCCCTAATTGGTTGAAATAGTCTTCTAAAGAATTGATATTCTTTCTACTTAGACTCATATAATCGATTACATCTTTTAATTTTGTACAGGAACTATTTTAAATAAAGAAATTATAATCTATCAATTGTCACAAATTAACTATGTTCTGCACATTGCTAAAACAAAGTCACTTTTGACAGTGAATGTGACAAGTAACTAATTGGCTTTTGTGAAACAGAACTCCAGTCAATGTAAGAAAAATACAGTATATAATGTGTATATGGCCTCAGGTATGAGAAGGGAAGCATTGGAGAAATAGAGCTTGCAGGGCAGTGTAGTAAATACACTGCTAAAGACATGACATCATCACTTTTGTCTTTATGAAACAAATACGTCGAATCAAAAATAGTAAAATGACAATAGTAAATCATTATAAAATGGTATTTATTACACAAAATTATCCGTTTCATTTCTCATTGATAACTGTGCCTAAACTGTGCAAATTTTATTTCTGTATAAAATCCCTTGTGTCAACAAAAGCTTTAAATGAGTAGTGATAACAATATAAACAGAGGTTTAGTTTACAATAACTTTGTTATTCATATAGGAATATTGTCATATTGTCACACAATAATAATTCACTTATTTCATAGAAATTGTGCTTTATATTGTACTAATTCATTAAAAAATTACTTATAAAATATTGATTTCAAAGCTATTTAAATTAAATTTTTTTTTTCATGTTTGAGGCCCTTGTGTAGCAAAAGGATAAAATAATTTATTTGTGGGAACACTATCTTTATAAAATTTGTCTTATTTACTAAAAAATAATTTCATTAATTTTGGTATATAATCAAACAACGTTAGGAAAGTTTGTAATTTGTCCAAAATTTTGAATACAATTTGTTTACATTAAATTGTTTATAATTTTTTAATTTAGGTATCACTCAAAACCTTTATTGTGAGTCAAATGACCATAAGTCTAGTTTATGTCCGTAACTGGTCTTCTTTATTTTCTGCACACTGATATGATTTTCAAACACTTCAGTAATATTTCTTGGACATCTTAATTTTTTGTTATTAATAGATTTCTTCTACCAAAATCTTCTTTTTTTTTATCTTAGCATAACTCCAGGTACTTTCATTATGCTATTTAGTAAGGATTTAAATATAGACAGTACCCTTTCGGTAAATGGAATATACCGGATATCAGGGGTTCATATAATATAGTGATTATGTATGAAATTATGATTATTTGAAATATGTATATCTCACTAAAAATGCTTATCACTTGTCATTTTGTAACTATGATTTCTAGAATGAATTTATGCAAATATTAATTCAAATTGTTATAAGATTTTATCAAATTCAATTCTTCGTCATTAATTGTTTAAAAATATTTGTTTCTAGGTAAAAATTTGGAATAAAGTGCAGCGCATGGAGCTCAATATGTGTAGTGAAAGTGCCAGCGCATGGAGCGCAAATGTGTAGTGCAGTGCCAGCGCATGGAGCGCGATATATGTGTAGTGCAGTGCCAGCGCAATATGTGTAGTGTAGTGCCAGCGCATGGAGCGCACAATGTGTAGTGAAGTGCAAGCGTATGGATCGCAATATGTGTAGTGCATATCTATCCCTTGGAATAAGCAAGTAAGTGATAATCACATTTTATAAACTTATAATTAATTTTGTCTTATAATACTTTTGCTAATTCCGAACAAAGAAGTCGTAATTAATGATTATTTTATATGTATAAAATAATAATATCTTCCCTCTGGGCAGTGAAGAAGGGAGGACAGTATTATTTCAGACCCACTATATTTACTGCACTAAATGGTAGGACGCTACTTTAATATCTTTAAAGTACACTTCAGTAAGGAGTACTCTAGATGTTTTTTTTTGTAGAACTAAGAGAATGGAATCCCAGTCATGTAATGGAAGAGAGAGTAGAATAATTTTATATTAGTAGACTAATACATAATGGTAATTTTGATTAGGTTTTTGGAGGATTGTTGAAATTTAAGAACTAATTTGTGTATATGTAACCATTTTGCATCATCATACATTAGGACTTAATCTCCATTCTGTCTTGTCCCTCTATAGTACACTTTCTCATTCTTACCATTTAATCTTATCACTAAATTCTCCTCGCTTCCTCTGAATATATTCTTCTTAACTTTCCTTCCCTATACACTTCATTCCTCTCATCTCAATATTTTTTTTTATACTGTTAAATTTCATTTCCAGATTGACATCATTGCTGCACACATCATGTTTGCCACTCTAAATCATTCAGTGTCACATAATATAGTAGGACAGATCTAAAATGAGCTGTGAGATGTTTGTAAGTAGCATCTAGCCAGAAGTCATGATATATCACACAATTGGAACTATAATTATGGTGTTGGTGGTTAGATGTAGCTTGTAAGAGCATTAGAGTCACTTTTAGTAGAGTTGATACAAAACAATGTTTTATGATTTAAACTGTACAAATAAAAAAAACACACAGTTATATGCTTATAAAAAACCCACAACCAACTGAATGACATGATGTATTTTCGATGTTCAAGATTCAACAACACTTCAAGACTTGCAACGAGGAGTATCTCATCCGCTATATGATGATTCACTATTCTACTTGTTCAATACCCAGGATATGTAATTAATGGTTGAGCTACCAATATAAACAAGATACATCCAGACATTAAACAAACCTCGTGTTCATTTGACACAAAAACATTTTATATATTTATATATATAAATATATATATATATATATATATAAAAATTTATTAAAATATATTTAAATATATATATACCAACACTAATCATGTTAAAAATTTGTACATAGTGTGAGTGATTTCTCTAAATATAATTAATTCTATTTTCTTTCAATTTCATTCTCTTACTGGCAGGAATAACAGTTATACAGATACCATATCACTGTTTTTTGTTCTCATACAATTCTCTTCATTTTCTTAGCTGGATTTTGTTAGCTATTAGAGTCCATCTCCTGTATTATATCTTATTTATAAAATCTTCATTTACAACAAATATGTTTTGCATGAATATAAATATTTTGTATTCACAACAGCTCTATTATGTTGTTGTAGTGTTTTAGTGTTAGATCAAAACATTAAATGTTTATGTTAAATACACTCACTTGTCATGTAAAGATTAGAGAAATATGTGCCATTAGTTATTTTGTCAGAAAGAATGAACACCAATCTACGTTATTCACGATATTTTCTGTTTTGTTTTCAAATTCAGATTAGTACTAAATTGTCTTCATTCTTTAAAGTTGGTTCAAAACTAACTTGAGTGTTATGGTATTTTTAATGAAATAAATATTCTACTATTTCTAAATATGAAAAAAAAAAATCTATTATGAACCATGGAGTTGGCTGCAATCATACAACTTGATTATTGCATTTGGGAAATGAACTGATGAAAGAATCAAAATATTGTTGATAAACATCTAAATTGTCATTCGTAAAAAAAAAGTTGTCAATATCATCCACCAACAGTGAAAACATTAAGCAGAAGTAGTTGAAAACAGCGAATTGTCGAAATAATTCTCTGTTTTCTTTTAATTATAAATTATACTTTACTTCCAAATATTTATTATTAAAGACAAATGTAACGTTTTACATACTTATTTACAATGCACTCTAACAAAGATTGCCTGCCATAATTCTGCTGTGTTTTTGCTCTGTCATAATGTGCATCCCATATTTCTTTTAAATTTCAACTATTTTGTAAGAATAAAATTAAGATCATATTTTTTTAAAATTTGTAGTTATATATTTTTTCATTTTAAACCACGTGAGTCATAATTTATTTATTATACCATTCCTCAGTGTATTAACAAACCAAATTAATTTGTACATGTTGTCTTGTGTTTCAGGTATTTTTAAGTATCAAAAAGCAGAATTCGGTGAGTGTTTGTAATCAATTGCCCTTTTCTTACTATGTCATGACAGCTAACCTTGTGTCCATCATTACCTTTGATTTTCTTTCCCTCTTTTAATAAGAAGATTATAAGCAAAAGGTTTTCACCTTAAAAAAAAAACAATAATTTATTCAGTACAGAGGTTGGGGTTGGTTCTAATATAGGCCTTACTAGGCCTTAGGTACTTTGTATTGTATTTCAGGTACTCTTTATTTTCAACCAGTTGTACTTTTAGGTCCGGAGAAGCCCACCCCTCAAGGTTAAGTTATATTTAAATTGCCTCCCCACCTCTGATTCCCATTAATATTTACAAAGGTATGATGGAATTCCCTGAAATGTAATGGAATGGAAATTTTCATGTGTTCACAGTCGATAATATTTGTATCGGCATATCTCCCTCACCTTCTACACATATGTACTTCCAGGACAACATATTTACAAATATAATTTCTCCGAGAACTTCTGTTCCATTATATTTATAAATTTTAAAATTGATATATCATATTTTTTGTTAAATTGAAAGTGGTTATAATTTGTAAACTGTTCTAGTTTGTTTTTACTTTGTATAAATGTATGCATGACTTATTGGTGAGATTCTAATACTGAAAATATGTTGCATTATAATATATACACACTATATATGTATTAGTGTTTATTTCATAAATTCACATGATTTCATTATTTAACTCACTTTAAGTTAATTCATACTTGAAAATGCATTGTGCAATAAACAGATGTGAGTTTACAAAGTAACCAAACACACAAATGGATGCAACTAATTCTATTCATTATTGTCAAAATAAATGCATTATACTTAAATACTAATATCTATAATAAATTTATTATTTGGTCCCTACAAGGTTGGCTGCAAGCCCCTCCATCATAGTTTTAAGACTTTATCATATTTTATTGTTTAACAATTATAGCATATTCTCTTTCAGGCCAATTACATTCTGGCTCAGCATTAAAAGGAAACTTTTTTGTTGAGTCCATCGCACTAACAACACCTAACATAACAAAGATCACACACTTGACAAATTGTCCAAGTGTACACCACTTTATTACACTTTTGCACGCATAAGTCCTCGACACATTAGAGGCAGCATTAGAACTTGGGGGGTTCAATTATGGTAGATGATAAGAATTACGCGGTCCCTGTTAGGAAGAATTTTTTGTTAGGATATGATATGTTGTTAGGATGTATTGTTTTGTTAGGATGTTTTGTTCCTGGGTTTTCAGGAGTTTTCATCAGAAAAGAAATTAGTATCATTAGAAAATTTCTAATGAATTTCTACATCTTCGCATGGGCTCTTTTAGTTTTAAAAGATTTTTTTCTGTTAAACTTGCAATATAGGTTTTCCTGGTTTTATTTATTGTTGAGACCAAGAAAGAAGAACATTTTAATAGCAAGGATATTTAGAGGAGTATTATATGGTGAGTAAACCTGTTATCTTATTACTATGTTTTTATTAGATAGTATGCATGTGTATGTGTGTTTGTTCAAAGATTGATAAGGTGTGGTCCGCTATGGTGAGATCAAAGTTAGATCGAACCCTAGTTACCCCTTTATTATTCTTTGCTGTGATTGTTTCCTAATCTTATTCAACCTAGCAGGTATTTGTGTATGTGTTGTATGTATGCATCTCAGGCATTTGTTTTATTTATCAGAATGAAATTAATCATTGTTTTTAATTTGTCAAATCGGTCCTGCTTTCTACATGAGAACATTATTGCATTATGTGAAAATTTGATAACTTTCCGGACCCAAAGAACTTCGTAGGCACTTAGAACTTCTTGGACCCAGAGAACTTCATCGACTTTTAGAAGTTTGAAGACCTCATAGACTTCATCGACTTTTAGACCTGCGGTCTGCATAGGGTCAGATGGTGATAGGTAAATATTTTATAGGCTTACTAGATCTTAGATGAAAATAGAGGAATGTTAGTAACAAATATGTGTTAACAAACAATAATAGTGAATTACATAATTATAAAATAAACAAATTAATAAGAGATACATAATCTCTAATAAAAATAAAAACTTCAATTTTTTTTATTGTCAAAATTCATTAACTTCAAACTAATTTTCGAGGACAATCGGATGTTTTGAGGTGGTCTTTGTTTAAGCGGACCACACTAAGGTTGAAAAGGAAAAATAATACTTCAACATACTCTATTCATGAAATAAAAAAAAATAAACATTACCTAATATTTACTTTCATTAGGTAACGTAATGTCATTGATATGTAAGCATTTTTTTTCTGGACTAATTGTAAGTTAAAAGTTTCTAAATATAATTATGGTGGTTAGATGTAGCTTGTAAGAGATTTAGAGTCACTTTTAGTAGAGTTGATACAAAACAATGTTTTATGATTTAAACTGTACAAATAAAAAAAACACACAGTTATATGCTTATAAAAAACCCTCAACCAACTGAATGACATGATGTATTTTCGATGTTCAAGATTCGACAACAGCAAGACTTTCAACGAGACGTATCTCATCCGATCTACGATAATTCCCTATTCTACTTGTTCAATACCCAGGATATGTAATTATTGGTTGAGCTACCAATATAAACAAGATACATCCAGACATTAAACAAACCTCATGTTCATTTGACACAAAAACATTTAATATATATAAATTTATTAAAAATATATTTAAATATATATATATATATATATATATATATATATATATATATATATATATATATATACCAACACTAATCATGTTTGAAATTTGTAAATAGTGTGAGTGATTTCTCTAAATATAATTAATTCTATTTTCTTTCAATTTCGTTCTCTTACTGGCAGGAATAACAGTTATACAGATCCATATCACTTTTTTTTGTTGTCATACAATTCTCTTCATTTTCTTAGCCGGATTTTGTTAGCTATTAGAGTCCATCTCCTGTATTGTATCTTATTTATAAAATCTTCATTTACAACAAATAAGTTTTGCATGAATATAAATATTTTGTATTCACAACAGCTCTATTATGTTGTTGTAGTGTTTTTAGTGTTAGATCAAAACATTAAAAGTTTACGTTAAATACACTCACTTGTCATGTAAAGATTAGAGAAATTATGTGCCATTAGTTATTTTGTCAGAAAGAATGATCACCAATCTACGTTATTCACGATATTTTCTGTTTTGTTTTCAAATTCAGATTAGTACTAAATTGTCTTCATTCTTTAAAGTTGGTTCAAAACTAACTTGAGTTTTATGGTATTTTAAATGAAATAAATATTCTACTATTTCTAAATATTAAAAAAAAAAAAAAAAAAATCTATTATGAACCATAAAGTTGGCTGCAATCATACAACTTGCTTATTGCATTCAGGAAATGAACTGATGAAAGAAGCAAAAATTTGATGATAAACATCTAAATTTTCATTCGTAAAAAATAAGTTGTCAATATCATCCACCAACAGTGAAAAAATTAAGCAGAAGTAGTTGAAAACAGCGAACTGTCGAAATAATTTTCTTTTTTCTTTTAATTATAAATTATACTCTACTTCCAAATATTTATTATTAAAGACAAATGTAAAGTCTTACATATTTACTTACAATGCACTCCAACAAAGATTGCCTGCCATAATTCTGCTGTGTTTTTGCTCTGTCGTAATGTGCATCCCATATTTGTTTTAAATTTCAACTATTTTGTAAGAATAAAATTAAGATAATTTTTTTTTTATTTGTAGTTATATATTTTTTCATTTTAAACCATGTGAGTCATAATTTATTTATTATACCATTCCTCAGTGCCTTAACAAACCAAATTAATTTGTACATGTTGTCTTGTGTTTCAGGTATTTTTTAAGTATCAAAAAGCAGAATTCGGTGAGTGTTTGTAATCAATTGCCCTTTTCTTACTATATCATGACAGCTAACCTTGTGTCCATCATTACCTTTGATTTTCTTTCCCTCTTTTAATAAGGTGATTATAAGCAAAAAGGTTTTCACCTTAAAAAAAACAATTTATTCAGTATTGAGGTCGGGGTTGGTTCTAATATAGGCCTTACTAGACCTTAGGTACTTTGTATTGTATTTCAGGTACTCTTTATTTTCAACCAGTTGTACTTTTAGTTCCGGAGAAGCCCACCCCTCAAGGTTAAGTTATATTTAAATTGCCTCCCCACCTCTGATTCCCATTAATATTTACAAAGGTATGATGGAATTCCCTGAAATGTAATGGAATGGAAATTTTCATGTGTTCACAGTCGATAATATTTGTATCGGCATATCTCCCTCACCTTCTACACATATGTACTTCCAGGACAACATATTTACAAATATAATTTCTCCGAGAACTTCTGTTCCATTATATTTATAAATTTTAAAGTTGATATATCATATTTTTTGTTAAATTGAAAGTGGTTATAATTTGTAAACTGTTCTTCTAGTTTGTTTTTACTTTGTATAAATGTATGCATGACTTATTGGTGAGATTTGAATACTGAAAATATGTTGCATTATAATATATACACACTATATATGTATTAGTGTTTATTTCATAAATTCACATGATTTCATTATTTAACTCACTTTAAGTTAATTCATACTTGAAAATGCATTGTGCAATAAACAGATGTGAGTTTACAAAGTAACCAAACACACAGATGGATGCAACTAATTCTATTCATTATTGTCAAAATATAATATTCATTATACTTAAATACTAATATCTATAATAAATTTATTATTTGGTCCCTACAAGGTTGGCTGCATGCCCCTCCATCATAATTTTAAGACTTTATCATATTTTATTGTTCAACAATTATAGCATATTCTCTTTCAGGCCAATTACACTCTGGCTCAGCATAAAAGGAAACTTTTTTGTTGAGTTCATCGCACTAACAACACCTAACATAACAAAGATCACACACTTGACAAATTGTCCAAGTGTACACCACTTTATTACACTTTTGCACGCATAAGTCCTCGACACATTAGAGGCAGCATTAGAATTTGGGGGGTTCAATTATGGTAGATGATAATAATTACGCGGTCCCTGTTAGGAAGTATTTTTTGTTAGGATATGATATGTTGTTAGGATGTATTGTTTTGTTAGGATGTTTTGTTCCAGGTTTTTCAGGAGTTTTCATCAGAAAAGAAATTAGTATCATTAGAAAATTTCTAATGAATTTCTACATCTTCGCATGGGCTCTTTTAGTTTTAAAAGATTTTTTCTGTTAAACTTGCAATATAGGTTTTCCTGGTTTTATTTATTGTTGAGACCAAGAAAGAAGAAGATTTTAATGGCAAGGATATTAAGAGGAGCATTATATGGTGAGTAAACCTGTTATCTTATTACTATGTTTTTATTAGATAGTATGCATGTGTATGTGTGTTTGTTCAAAGATTGATAAAGTGTGGTCCGCTATGGTGAGATCAAAGTTAGATCGAACCCTAGTTACCCCTTTATTATTCTTTGCTGTGATTGTTTCCTAATCTTATTCAACCTAGCCAGTATTTGTGTATGTGTTGTATGTATGCATCTCAGGCATTTGTTTTATTTATCAGAATGAAATTAATCATTGCTTTTAATTTGTCAAATCGGTCCTGCTTTCTACATGAGAACATCATTGCATTATGTGAACATTTGGATAACATTCCGGACCCAAAGAAATTCGTAGGCACTTAGAACTTCGTAGACCCAGAGAACTTCATCGACTTTTAGAAGTTTGAAGACCTCATAGACTTCATAGACTTTTAGACCTGCGGTCAGCATAGGGTCAGATGATGATAGGTAAATATTTTATAGGCTTACTAGATCTTAGATGAAAATTGAGGAATGTTAGTAACAAATATGTGTTAACAAACAATAATAGTGAATTACACAATTATAAAATAAACAAATTAATAAGAGATACATAATCTCTAATAAAAATAAAAACTTCAATTTTTTTTATTGTCAAAATTCTTTAACTTCAAACTAATTTTCGAGGACAATCAGATGTTTTGAGGTGGTCTTTGTTTAAGCGGACCACACTAAGGTTGAAGAGGAAAAATAGTATTTCAACATACTCTCATCATGAAAATAAAAAATAGAAAATACAAAATATTTACTTTCATTAGGTAATGTAATGTCATTGATATGTAAGCTTTTTTTTTCTGGACCAATTGTAACTTAAAAGTTTCTAAATATAATTATGGTGGTTAGATGTAGCTTGTAAGAGATTTAGAGTCACTTTTAGTAGAGTTGATACAAAACAATGTTTTATGATTTAAACTGTACAAATAAAAAAAGCACACAGTTATATGCTTATAAAAAACCCACAACCAACTGAATGACATGATGTATTTTCGATGTTCAAGATTTGACAACAGCAAGACTTGCAACGAGGAGTATCTCATCTGCTATATGATAATTCCCTATTCTACTTGTTCAATACCCAGGATCAATAATATGTAATTAATGGTTGAGCTACCAATATAAACAAAATACATCCAGACATTAAACAAACCTCGTGTTCATTTGACACTCAAAAATTTAATATTAATAAATTTATTAAAAATATAAAAATATATATATACCAACACTAATCATGTTTGAAATTTGTAAATAGTGTGAGTGATTTCTCTAAATATAATTAATTCTATTTTCTTTCAATTTCGTTCTCACACTGGCAGGAATAACAGTTATACAGATACCATATCACTGTTTTTTGTTCTCATACAATTCTCTTCATTTTCTTAGATGGATTTTGTTAGCTATTAGAGTCCATCTCCTGTATTATATCTTATTTATAAAATCTTCATTTACAACAAAAAAATATGTTTTGCATGAATATAAATATTTTGTATTCACAACAGCTCTATTATGTTGTTGTAGTGTTTTTAGTGTTAGATCAAAACATTAAATTTTTATGTTAAATACACTCACTTGTCATGTAAAGATTAGAGAAACTATGTGCCATTAGTTATTTTGTCAGAAAGAATGATCACCAATCTACGTTATTCACGATATATTCTGTTTTGTTTTCAAATTCAGATTAGTACTAAATTGTCTTCATTCTTTAAAGTTGGTTCAAAACTAACTTGAGTGTTATGGTATTTTAAATGAAATAAATATTCTACTATTTCTAAATATGAAAAAAAAAAAAAAAAAAAATCTATTATGAACCATAAAGTTGGCTGCAATCATACAACTTGTTTATTGCATTCAGGAATTGAACTGATGAAAGAAGCAAAAATTTGATAATAAACTTCTAAAGTTTCATTCGTAAAAAAAAAGTTGTCAATATCATCCACCAACAGTGAAAAAATTAAGCAGAAGTAGTTGAAAACAGCGAACTGTCGAAATAATTTTCTTTTTCCTTTTAATTATAAATTATACTTTACTTCCAAATATTTATTATGAAAGACAAATGTAGGCTAAAGTCTTACCATATTTACTTACAATGCACTCTAACAAAGATTGCCTGCCATAATTCTGCTGTGTTTTTGCTCTGTCATAATGTGAATCCCATATTTGTTTTAAATTTCAACTATTTTGAAAGAATAAAATTAAGATCATGTATTTTTTTTAAATTTGTAGTTATATATTTCTTTATTTTAAACCATGTGAGTCATAATTTATTTATTATACCATTCCTCAGTGTCTTAACAAACCAAATTAATTTGTACATGTTGTCTTGTGTTTCAGGTATTTTGTTAAGTATCAAAAAGCAGAATTCGGTGAGTGTTTGTAATCAATTGCCCTTTTCTTACTATGTCATGACAGCTAACCTTGTGTCCATCATTACCTTTGATTTTCTTTCCCTCTTTTAATAAGGTGATTATAAGCAAAAGGTTTTCACCTAAAAAAAAAAACAATTTATTCAGTATTGAGATTGGGGTTGGTTCTAATATAGGCCTTACTAGGCCTTAGGTACTTTGTATTGTATTTCAGGTACTCTTTATTTTCAACCAGTTGTACTTTTAGGTCCGGAGAAGCCCACCCCTCAAGGTTAAGTTATATTTAAATTGCCTCCCCACCTCTGATTCCCATTAATATTTACAAAGGTATGATGGAATTCCCTGAAATGTAATGGAATGGAAATTTTCATGTGTTCACAGTCGATAATATTTGTATCGGCTTATCTCCCTCACCTTCTACAAATATGTACTTCCAGGACAACATATTTACAAATATAATTTCTCCGAGAACTTCTGTTCCATTATATTTATAAATTTTAAAATTGATATATCATATTTTTTGTTAAATTGAAAGTGGTATAATTTGTAAACTGTTCTTCTAGTTTGTTTTTACTTTGTATAAATGTATGCATGACTTATTGGTGAGATTCTAATACTGAAAATATGTTGCATTATATATACACAATATATATGTATTAGTGTTTATTATTTCATTAATTCACATGATTTCATTATTTAACTCACTTTAAGTTAATTCATACTTGAAAATGCATTGTGCAATAAACAGATGTGAGTTTACAAACTAACCAAACACACAGATGGATGCAACTAATTCTATTCATTATTGTCAAAATAAATGCATTATACTTAAATACTAATATCTATAATAAATTTATTATTTGGTCCCTACAAGGTTGGCTGCATGCCCCTCCATCATAATTTTAAGACTTTATCATATTTTATTGTTCAACAATTATAGCATATTCTCTTTCAGGCCAATTACACTCTGGCTCAGCATAAAAGGAAACTTTTTTGTTGAGTTCATCGCACTAACAACACCTAACATAACAAAGATCACACACTTGACAAATTGTCCAAGTGTACACCACTTTATTACACTTTTGCACGCATAAGTCCTCGACACATTAGAGGCAGCATTAGAATTTGGGGGGTTCAATTATGGTAGATGATAATAATTACGCGGTCCCTGTTAGGAAGTATTTTTTGTTAGGATATGATATGTTGTTAGGATGTATTGTTTTGTTAGGATGTTTTGTTCCAGGTTTTTCAGGAGTTTTCATCAGAAAAGAAATTAGTATCATTAGAAAATTTCTAATGAATTTCTACATCTTCGCATGGGCTCTTTTAGTTTTAAAAGATTTTTTCTGTTAAACTTGCAATATAGGTTTTCCTGGTTTTATTTATTGTTGAGACCAAGAAAGAAGAAGATTTTAATGGCAAGGATATTAAGAGGAGCATTATATGGTGAGTAAACCTGTTATCTTATTACTATGTTTTTATTAGATAGTATGCATGTGTATGTGTGTTTGTTCAAAGATTGATAAAGTGTGGTCCGCTATGGTGAGATCAAAGTTAGATCGAACCCTAGTTACCCCTTTATTATTCTTTGCTGTGATTGTTTCCTAATCTTATTCAACCTAGCCAGTATTTGTGTATGTGTTGTATGTATGCATCTCAGGCATTTGTTTTATTTATCAGAATGAAATTAATCATTGCTTTTAATTTGTCAAATCGGTCCTGCTTTCTACATGAGAACATCATTGCATTATGTGAACATTTGGATAACATTCCGGACCCAAAGAAATTCGTAGGCACTTAGAACTTCGTAGACCCAGAGAACTTCATCGACTTTTAGAAGTTTGAAGACCTCATAGACTTCATAGACTTTTAGACCTGCGGTCAGCATAGGGTCAGATGATGATAGGTAAATATTTTATAGGCTTACTAGATCTTAGATGAAAATTGAGGAATGTTAGTAACAAATATGTGTTAACAAACAATAATAGTGAATTACACAATTATAAAATAAACAAATTAATAAGAGATACATAATCTCTAATAAAAATAAAAACTTCAATTTTTTTTATTGTCAAAATTCTTTAACTTCAAACTAATTTTCGAGGACAATCAGATGTTTTGAGGTGGTCTTTGTTTAAGCGGACCACACTAAGGTTGAAGAGGAAAAATAGTATTTCAACATACTCTCATCATGAAAATAAAAAATAGAAAATACAAAATATTTACTTTCATTAGGTAATGTAATGTCATTGATATGTAAGCTTTTTTTTTCTGGACCAATTGTAACTTAAAAGTTTCTAAATATAATTATGGTGGTTAGATGTAGCTTGTAAGAGATTTAGAGTCACTTTTAGTAGAGTTGATACAAAACAATGTTTTATGATTTAAACTGTACAAATAAAAAAAGCACACAGTTATATGCTTATAAAAAACCCACAACCAACTGAATGACATGATGTATTTTCGATGTTCAAGATTTGACAACAGCAAGACTTGCAACGAGGAGTATCTCATCTGCTATATGATAATTCCCTATTCTACTTGTTCAATACCCAGGATCAATAATATGTAATTAATGGTTGAGCTACCAATATAAACAAAATACATCCAGACATTAAACAAACCTCGTGTTCATTTGACACTCAAAAATTTAATATTAATAAATTTATTAAAAATATAAAAATATATATATACCAACACTAATCATGTTTGAAATTTGTAAATAGTGTGAGTGATTTCTCTAAATATAATTAATTCTATTTTCTTTCAATTTCGTTCTCACACTGGCAGGAATAACAGTTATACAGATACCATATCACTGTTTTTTGTTCTCATACAATTCTCTTCATTTTCTTAGATGGATTTTGTTAGCTATTAGAGTCCATCTCCTGTATTATATCTTATTTATAAAATCTTCATTTACAACAAAAAAATATGTTTTGCATGAATATAAATATTTTGTATTCACAACAGCTCTATTATGTTGTTGTAGTGTTTTTAGTGTTAGATCAAAACATTAAATTTTTATGTTAAATACACTCACTTGTCATGTAAAGATTAGAGAAACTATGTGCCATTAGTTATTTTGTCAGAAAGAATGATCACCAATCTACGTTATTCACGATATATTCTGTTTTGTTTTCAAATTCAGATTAGTACTAAATTGTCTTCATTCTTTAAAGTTGGTTCAAAACTAACTTGAGTGTTATGGTATTTTAAATGAAATAAATATTCTACTATTTCTAAATATGAAAAAAAAAAAAAAAAAAATCTATTATGAACCATAAAGTTGGCTGCAATCATACAACTTGTTTATTGCATTCAGGAATTGAACTGATGAAAGAAGCAAAAATTTGATAATAAACTTCTAAAGTTTCATTCGTAAAAAAAAAGTTGTCAATATCATCCACCAACAGTGAAAAAATTAAGCAGAAGTAGTTGAAAACAGCGAACTGTCGAAATAATTTTCTTTTTCCTTTTAATTATAAATTATACTTTACTTCCAAATATTTATTATGAAAGACAAATGTAGGCTAAAGTCTTACCATATTTACTTACAATGCACTCTAACAAAGATTGCCTGCCATAATTCTGCTGTGTTTTTGCTCTGTCATAATGTGAATCCCATATTTGTTTTAAATTTCAACTATTTTGAAAGAATAAAATTAAGATCATGTATTTTTTTTAAATTTGTAGTTATATATTTCTTTATTTTAAACCATGTGAGTCATAATTTATTTATTATACCATTCCTCAGTGTCTTAACAAACCAAATTAATTTGTACATGTTGTCTTGTGTTTCAGGTATTTTGTTAAGTATCAAAAAGCAGAATTCGGTGAGTGTTTGTAATCAATTGCCCTTTTCTTACTATGTCATGACAGCTAACCTTGTGTCCATCATTACCTTTGATTTTCTTTCCCTCTTTTAATAAGGTGATTATAAGCAAAAGGTTTTCACCTAAAAAAAAAAACAATTTATTCAGTATTGAGATTGGGGTTGGTTCTAATATAGGCCTTACTAGGCCTTAGGTACTTTGTATTGTATTTCAGGTACTCTTTATTTACAACCAGTTGTACTTTTAGGTCCGGAGAAGCCCACCCCTCAAGGTTAAGTTATATTTAAATTGCCTCCCCACCTCTGATTCCCATTAATATTTACAAAGGTATGATGGAATTCCCTGAAATGTAATGGAATGGAAATTTTCATGTGTTCACAGTCGATAATATTTGTATCGGCTTATCTCCCTCACCTTCTACAAATATGTACTTCCAGGACAACATATTTACAAATATAATTTCTCCGAGAACTTCTGTTCCATTATATTTATAAATTTTAAAATTGATATATCATATTTTTTGTTAAATTGAAAGTGGTATAATTTGTAAACTGTTCTTCTAGTTTGTTTTTACTTTGTATAAATGTATGCATGACTTATTGGTGAGATTCTAATACTGAAAATATGTTGCATTATATATACACAATATATATGTATTAGTGTTTATTATTTCATTAATTCACATGATTTCATTATTTAACTCACTTTAAGTTAATTCATACTTGAAAATGCATTGTGCAATAAACAGATGTGAGTTTACAAACTAACCAAACACACAGATGGATGCAACTAATTCTATTCATTATTGTCAAAATAAATGCATTATACTTAAATACTAATATCTATAATAAATTTATTATTTGGTCCCTACAAGGTTGGCTGCATGCCCCTCCATCATAATTTTAAGACTTTATCATATTTTATTGTTCAACAATTATAGCATATTCTCTTTCAGGCCAATTACACTCTGGCTCAGCATAAAAGGAAACTTTTTTGTTGAGTCCATCACACTAACAACACCTAACATAACAAAGATCACACACTTGACAAATTCTCCAAGTGTACACCACTTTATTACACTTTTGCACGCATAAGTCCTCGACACATTAGAGGCAGCATTAGAACTTGGGGGGTTCAATTATGGCAGAAGATAAGAATTACGCGGTCCCTGTTAGGAAGTATTTTTTGTTAGGATATGATATTTTGTTAGGTTGTATTGTTTTGTTAGGATGTTTTGTTCCAGGTTTTTCAGGAGTTTTCATCAGAAAAGAAATTAGTATCATTAGAAAATTTCTAATGAATTTCTACATCTTCGCATGGGCTCTTTTAGTTTTAAAAGATTTTTTCTGTTAAACTTGCAATATAGGTTTCCCTGGTGTTGTTTATTGTTGAGACCAAGAAAGAAGAACATTTTAATGGCAAGGATGTTTAGAGGATTATTATATGGTGAGTAAACCTGTTATCTTATTACTATGTTTTTATTAGATAGTATGCATGTGTATGTGTGTTTGTTCAAAGATTGATAAGGTGTGGTCCGCTATGGTGAGATCAAAGTTAGATCGAACCCTAGTTACCCCTTTATTATTCTTTGCTGTGATTGTTTCCTAATCTTATTCAACCTAGCCAGGTTGTGTATGTGTTGTATGTATGCATCTGAGGCATTTGTTTAATTTATCAGAATGAAATTAATTATTGCTTTTAATTTGTTAAATCGGTCATGCTTTCTACATGAGAACATCATTGCATTATGTGAACATTTGGATAACTTTCCGGACCCAAAGAACTTCGTAGGCACTTAGAACTTCGTAGACCCAGAGAACTTCATCGACTTTTAGAAGTTTGAAGACTTCATTGACTTTTAGAAGTTTGAAGATTTCATAGACTTTTAGACCTGCGGTCAGCATAGGGTCAGATGATGATAGGTAAATATTTTATAGGCTTACTAGATCTTAGATGAAAATAGAGGAATGTTAGTAACAAATATGTGTTAACAAACAATAATAGTGAATTACACAATTATAAAATAAACAAATTAATAAGAGATACATAATCTCTGATAAAAATAAAAACTTCAATTTTTTTTATTGTCAAAATTCATTAACTTCAAACTAATTTTCGAGGACAATCAGATGTTTTGAGGTGGTCTTTGTTTAAGCGGACCACACTAAGGTTGAAAAGGAAAAATAATACTTCAACATGCTCTCATTATGAAAATAAAAAATATAAAATACAAAATATTTACTTTCATTAGGTAATGTAATGTAATTGATATGTAAGCTTTTTTTTTTCTGGACCAATTGTAAGTTAAAAGTTTCTAAATATAATTATGGTGTTGGTGGTTAGACGTAGCTTGTAAGGGATTTAGAGTCACCTTTAGTAGAGTTGATACAAAACAATGTTTTATGATTTAAACTATACAAATAAAAAAAGCACACAGTTATATGCTTATAAAAAACCCACAACCAACTGAATGACATGATGTATTTTCGATGTTCAAGACTTGACAACCGCAAGACTTGCAACGAGGAGTATCTCATCCGCTATATGATGATTCCCTATTCTACTTGTTCAATACCCAGGATCAATAATATGTAATTAATGGTTGAGCTACCAATATAAACAAGATACATCCAGACATTAAACAAACCTCGTGTTCATTTGACACACAAAAATTTAATATTAATAAATTTATTAAAAATATATTTAAATATATATATACCAACACTAATCATGTTTGAAATTTGTAAATTGTGTGAGTGGTTTCTCTAAATATAATTAATTCTATTTTCTTTCAAATTCGTTCTCTTACTGGCAGTAATAACAGTTATACAGATATCATATCACTGTTTTTTGTTCTCATACAATTCTCTTCATTTTCTTAGCTGGATTTTGTTAGCTATTAGAGTCCATCTCCTGTATTGTATCTATTTATAAAATCTTCATTTACAACAAATATGTTTTGCATGAATATAA
This sequence comes from Aphrophora alni, assembly GCA_963513935.1. NCBI lineage: Eukaryota > Metazoa > Arthropoda > Insecta > Hemiptera > Aphrophoridae > Aphrophora > Aphrophora alni. The sequence goes on along the minus strand of OY740771.1, from coordinate 111,645,495 downwards.
ATATTTTGTATTCACAACAGCTCTATTATGTTGTTGTAGTGTTTTTAGTGTTAGATCAAAACATTAAATGTTTATGTTAAATACACTCACTTGTCATGTAAAGATTAGAGAAACTATGTGCCATTAGTTATTTTGTCAGAAAGAATGATCACCAATCTACGTTATTCACGATATTTTCTGTTTTGTTTTCAAATTTAGATTAGTAATAAATTGTCTTCATTCTTTAAAGTTGGTTCAAAACTAACTTGAGTGTTATGGTATTTTAAATGAAATAAATATTCTACTATTTCTAAATATGGGGAAAAAAAAATTATTATGAACCATGGAGTTGGCTGCAATCATACAACTTGCTTATTGCATTCAGGAAATGAACTGATGAAAGAAGCAAAAATTTGTTGATAAACATCTAAATTGTCATTCGTAAATAATAAGTTGTCAATATCATCCACCAACAGAGAAAACATTAGGCAGAAGTACCTAGTTGAAAACAGCGAATTGTCTAAATAATTTTTTGTTTTCTTTTAATTATAAATTATACTTTACTTCCATATATTTATTATTAAAGACAAATGTAACGTCTTACATACTTACTTACAATGCACTCTAACAAAGATTGCCTGCCATAATTCTGCTGTGTTTTTGCTCTGTCGTAATGTGCATCCCATATTTGTTTTAAATTTCAACTATTTTGTAAGAATAAAATTAAGATCATATTTTTTTTTAATTTGTAGTTATATATTTTTTTCATTTTAAACCATGTGAGTCATAATTTATTTACTATACCATTCCTCAGTGTCTTAACAAACCAAATTAATTTGTACATGTTGTCTTGTGTTTCAGGTATTTTTTAAAAATCAAAAAGCAGAATTCGGTGAGTGTTTGTAATCAATTGCCCTTTTCTTACTATATCATGACAGCTAACCTTGTGTCCATCATTACCTTTGATTTTCTTTCCCTCTTTTAATAAGGTGATTATAAGCAAAAGGTTTTCACCTTAAAAATAACAATTTATTCAGTATTGAGGTTGGGGTTGGTTCTAATATAGGCCTTACTAGGCCTTAGGTACTTTGTATTGTATTTCAGGTACTCTTTATTTTCAACCAGTTGTACTTTTAGGTCCGGAGACCAAGAAAGAAGAACATTTTAATGGCAAGGATATTTAGAGGAGTATTATATGGTGAGTAAACCTGTTATCTTATTACTATGTTTTTATTAGATAGTATGCATGTGTATGTGTGTTTGTTCAAAGATTGATAAGGTGTGGTCCGCTATGGTGAGATCAAAGTTAGATCGAACCCTAGTTACCCCTTTATTATTCTTTGCTGTGATTGTTTCCTAATCTTATTCAACCTAGCCGGTATTTGTGTATGTGTTGTATGTATGCATCTCAGGCATTTGTTTTATTTATCAGAATGAAATTAATCATTGCTTTTAATTTGTCAAATCGGTCCTGCTTTCTACATGAGAACATCATTGCATTATGTGAACATTTGGATAACATTCCGGACCCAAAGAACTTCGTAGGCTCTTAGAACTTAGTAGACCCAGAGAACTTCATCGACTTTTAGAAGTTTGAAGACTTCATAGACTTTTAGACCTGCGGTCAGCATAGGGTCAGATGATGATAGGTAAATATTTTATAGGCTTACCAGATCTTAGATGAAAATAGAAGAATGTTAGTAACAAATATGTGTTAACAAACAATAATAGTGAATTACACAATTTATAAAATAAACAAATTAATAAGAGATACATAATCTCTAATAAAAATAAAAACTTCAATTTTTTTTTTTATTGTCAAAATTCATTAACTTCAAACTAATTTTCGAGGACAATAAGATGTTTTGAGGTGGTCTATGTTTAAGCGGACCACACTAAGGTTGAAAAGGAAAAATAGTATTTCAACATACTCTCATCATGAAAATAAAAAATATAAAATACAAAATATTTACTTTCATTAGGTAATGTAATGTCATTGATATGTAAGCTTTTTTTTCTGGACTAATTGTTAGTTACAAGTTTCTAAATATAATTATGGTGTTGGTGGTTAGATGTAGCTTGTAAGAGATTTAGAGTCACTTTTAGTAGAGTTGATACAAAACAATGTTTTATGATTTAAACTGTACAAATAAAAAAAGCACACAGTTATATGCTTATAAAAAACCCACAACCAACTGAATGACATGATGTATTTTCGATGTTCAAGATTTGACAACCGCAAGACTTGCAACGAGGAGTATCTCATCCGCTATATGATGATTCCCTATTCTACTTGTTCAATACCCAGGATCAATAATATGTAATTAATGGTTGAGCTACCAATATAAACAAGATACATCCAGACATTAAACAAACCTCGTGTTCATTTGACACACAAAAATTTAATATTAATAAATTTATTAAAAATATATTTAAATAAATATATATATATATATATATATATATATATATATATATATACCAACACTAATCATGTTTGAAATTTGTAAATAGTGTGAGTGATTTCTCTTAATATAATTAATTCTATTTTCTTTCAATTTCGTTCTCTTTCTGGCAGGAATAACAGTTATACAGATACAATATCACTGTTTTTTTGTTCTCATACACTTCTCTTCATTTTCTTAGCTGGATTTTGTTAGCTATTAGAGTCCATCTCCTGTATTATATCTTATTTATAAAATCTTCATTTACAACAAAAAAATATGTTTTGCATGAATATAAATATTTTGTATTCACAACAGCTCTATTATGTTGTTGTGGTGTTTTTAGTGTTAGATCAAAACATTAAAAGTTTATGTTAAATACACTCACTTGTCATGTAAAGATTAGAGAAACTATGTGCAATTAGTTATTTTGTCAGAAAGAATGAACACCAATCTACGTTATTCACGATATTTTCTGTTTTGTTTTCAAATTCAGATTAGTACTAAATTGTCTTCATTCTTTAAAGTTGGTTCAAAACTAACTTGAGTTTTATGGTATTTTAAATGAAATAAATATTCTACTATTTCTAAATGTGAAAAAAAAATCTATTATGAACCATGGAGTTGGCTGCAATCATACAACTTGCTTATTGCATTCAGGAAATGAACTGATGAAAGAAGCAAAAATTTGTTGATAAACATCTAAATTGTCATTCGTAAAAAATAAGTTGTGAATATCATCCACCAACAGTGAAAACATTAAGCAGAAGTAGTTGAAAACAGTGAATTGTCGAAATAATTTTCTTTTTTCTTTTAATTATAAATTATACTTTACTTCCAAATATTTATTATTAAAGACAAATGTAACGTTTTACATACTTACTTACAATGCACTCTAACAAAGATTGCCTGCCATAATTCTTCTGTGTTTTTGCTCTGTCGTAATGTGAATCCCATATTTGTTTTAAATTTCAATTATTTTGTAAGAATAAAATTAAGATCATATTTTTTTAAAAATTTGTGGTTATATATTTTTTCATTTTAAACCATGTCAGTCATAATTTATTTATTTTACCATTCCTCAGTGTCTTAACAAACCAAATTAATTTGTACATGTTGTCTTGTGTTTCAGGTATTTTTTAAGTATCAAAAAACAGAATTCGGTGAGTGTTTGTCCTTTTCTTACTATTGCCCTTATCTTACTATGTCATGACAGCTAACCTTGTGTCCATCATTACCTTTGATTTTCTTTCCCTCTTTTAATAAGGTGATTATAAGCAAAAGGTTTTCACCTTAAAAAAAAACAATTTATTCAGTATTGAGGTTGGGGTTGGTTCTAATATAGGCCTTACTAGGCCATAGGTACTTTGTATTGTATTTCAGGTACTCTTTATTTTCAACCAGTTGTACTTTTAGGTCCGGAGAAGCCCACCCCTCTAGGTTAAGTTATATTTAAATTTCCTCCCCACCTCTGATTCCCATTCATATTTACAAAGGTATGATGGAATTCCCTGAAATGTAATGGAATGGAAATTTTCATGTGTTTACAGTCGATAATATTTGTATCGGCATATCTCCCTCACCTTCTACACATATGTACTTCCAGGACAACATATTTACAAATATAATTTCTCCGAGAACTTCTGTTCCATTATATTTATAAATTTTAAAATTGATATATCATATTTTTTGTTAAATTGAAAGTGGTTATAATTTGTAAACTGTTCTTCTAGTTTGTTTTTACTTTGTATAAATGTATGCATGACTTATTGGTGAGATTCTAATACTGAAAATATGTTGCATTATATATACACACTATATATGTATTAGTGTTTATTTCATAAATTCACATGATTTCATTATTTAACTCACTTTAAGTTAATTCATACTTGAAAATGCATTGTGCAATAAACAGATGTGAGTTTACAAAGTAACCAAACACACAGATGGATGCACCTAATTCTATTCATTAAATATATGCATTATACTTAAATACTAATATCTAGAATAAATTTATTATTTGGTCCCTACAAGGTTGGCTGCATGCCCCTCCATCATAGTTTTAAGACTTTATCATATTTTATTGTTCAACAATTAATTATAGCATATTCTCTTTCAGGCCAATTACACTCTGGCTCAGCATAAAAGGAAACTTTTTTGTTGAGTTCATCGCACTAACAACACCTAACATAACAAAGATCACACACTTGACAAATTGTCCAAGTGTACACCACTTTATTACACTTTTGCACGCATAAGTCCTCGACACATTAGAGGCAGCATTAGAACTTGGGCAGTTCATTTATGGTAGATGATAATAATTACGCGGCGTCCCTGTTAGGAAGAATTTTTGTTAGAATATGTTATTTTGTTAGGATGTATTGTTTTGTTAAGATGTATTGTTTTGTTAGGATGTTTTGTTCCAGGTTGTTCAGGAGTTTTCATCAGAAAAGAAATTAGTGTCATTAGAAAATTTCTAATGAATTTCTACATCTTCGCATGGGCTCTTTTAGTTTTAAAAGATTTTTTCTGTTAAACTTGCAATATAGGTTTTCCTGGTTTTATTTATTGTTCAGACTAAGAAAGAAGAACATTTTAATGGCAAGAATATTTAGAGGAGTATTATATGGTGAGTAAACCTGTTATCTTATTACTATGTTTTTATTAGTTAGTATGTATGTGTATGTGTGTTTGTTCAAAGATTGATAAGGTGTGGTCCGCTATGGTGAGATCAAAGTTAGATCGAACCCTAGTTACCCCTTTATTATTCTTTGCTGTGATTGTTTCCTAATCTTATTCAACCTTGCAGGTATTTGTGTATGTGTTGTGTATGCATCTCAGGCATTTATTTTATTTATCAGAATGAAATTAATCATTGCTTTTAATTTGTCAAATCGGTCCTGCTTTCTACACGAGAACATCATTGCATTATGTGAACATTTGGATAACTTTCCGGACCCAAAGAACTTCGTAGGCACTTAGAACTTCGTAGACCCAGAGAACTTCATCGACTTTTAGAAGTTTGAAGACATCATTGACTTTTAGAAGTTTGAAGATTTCATAGACTTTTAGACCTGCGGTCAGCATTGGGTCAGATGATGATAGGTAAATATTTTATAGGCTTACTAGATCTTAGATGAAAATAGAGGAATGTTATATAACAAATATGTGTTAACAAACAATAATAGTGAATTACACAATTATAAAATAAACAAATTAATAAGAGATACATAATCTCTAATAAAAATAAAAACTTCATTTTTTTTTAATGTCAAAATTCATTAACTTCAAACTAATTTTCGAGGACAATCAGATGTTTTGAGGTGGTCTTTGTTTAAGTGGACCACACTAAGGTTGAAAAAGAAAAATAGTATTTCAACATACTCTCATCATGAAAATAAAAAATACAAAATATTTACTTTTATTAGGTAATGTAATGTCATTGATATGTAAGCTTTTTATTTCTGGACCAATTGTAAGTTAAAAGTTTCTAAATATAATTATGGTGTTGGTGGTTAGATGTAGCTTGTAAGAGATTTAGAGTCACTTTTAGTAGATTTGATACAAAACAATGTTTTATGATTTAAACTGTACAAATAAAAAAAGCACACAGATATATGCTTATAAAAAACCCTCAACCAACTGAATGACATGATGTATTTTCGATGTTCAAGATTTGACAACAGCAAGACTTGCAACGAGGAGTATCTTATCCGCTATATGATGATTCCCTATTCTACTTGTTCAATACCCAGGATCAATAATATGTAATTAATGGTTGAGCTACCAATATAAACAAGATACATCCAGACATTAAACAAACCTCTTGTTCATTTGACACACAAAAATTTAATATTAATAAATTCATTAAAAATATATTAATATAAATATATATATATATATACCAACACTAATCATGTTTGAAATTTGTAAATAGTGTGAGTGATTTCTCTAAATATAATTAATTCTATTTTCTTTCAATTTCATTCTCTTACTGGCAGGAATAACAGTTATACAGATACAATATCACTGTTTTTTGTTCTCATACACTTCTCTTCAATTTCTTAGCTGGATTTTGTTAGCTATTAGAGTCCATCTCCTGTATTATATCTTATTTATAAAATCTTCATTTACAACAAATATGTTTTGCATGAATATAAATATTTTGTATTCACAACAGCTCTATTATGTTGTTGTGGTGTTTTTAGTGTTAGATCAAAACATTAAAAGTTTATGTTAAATACACTCACTTGTCATGTAAAGATTAGAGAAACTATGTGCAATTAGTTATTTTGTCAGAAAGAATGAACACCAATCTACGTTATTCACGATATTTTCTGTTTTGTTTTCAAATTCAGATTAGTACTAAATTGTCTTCATTCTTTAAAGTTGGTTCAAAACTAACTTGAGTTTTATGGTATTTTAAATGAAATAAATATTCTACTATTTCTAAATGTGAAAAAAAAAACTATTATGAACCATGGAGTTGGCTGCAATCATACAACTTGCTTATTGCATTCAGGAAATGAACTGATGAAAGAAGCAAAAATTTGTTGATAAACATCTAAATTGTCATTCATAAAAAATAAGTTGTCAATATCATCCACCAACAGTGAAAACATTAAGCAGAAGTAGTTGAAAACTTCGAATTGTCGAAATAATTTTCTGTTTTCTTTTAATTATAAATTATACTTTACTTCCATATATTTATTATTAAAGACAAATGTAACGTCTTACATACTTACTTACAATGCACTCTAACAAAGATTGCCTGCCATAATTCTGCTGTGTTTTTGCTCTGTTGTAATGTGAATCCCATATTTGTTTTAAATTTCAACTATTTTGTAAGAATAAAATTAAGATCATATATTTTTTTTTAAATTTGTAGTTATATATTTTTTCATTTTAAACCATGTGAGTCATAATTTATTTATTATACCATTCCTCAGTGTCTTAACAAACCAAATTAATTTGTACATGTTGTCTTGTGTTTCAGGTATTTTTTAAGTATCAAAAAGCAGAATTCGGTGAGTGTTTGTAATCAATTGCCCTTTTCTTACTATATCATGACAGCTAACCTTGTGTCCATCATTACCTTTGATTTTCTTTCCCTTTTTTAATAAGGTGATTATAAGCAAAAGGTTTTCACCTTAAAAAAAAACAATTTATTCAGTATTGAGGTTGGGGTTGGTTCTAATATAGGCCTTACTAGGCCTTAGGTACTTTGTATTGTATTTCAGGTACTCTTTATTTTCAACCAGTTGTACTTTTAGGTCTGGAGAAGCCCACCCCTCAAGGTTAAGTTACATTTAAATTGCCTCCCCACCTCTGATTCCCATTCATATTTACAAAGGTATGATGGAATTCCCTGAAATGTAATGGAATGGAAATTTTCATGTGTTCACAGTCGATAATATTTGTATCGGCATACATCCCTCACCTTCTACACATATGTACTACCAGGACAACATATTTACAAATATAATTTCTCCGACAACTTCTGTTCCATTATATTTATAAATTTTAAAATTGATATATCATATTTTTTGTTAAATTGAAAGTAGTTATAATTTGTAAACTGTTCTTCTAGTTTGTTTTTACTTTGTATAAATGTATGCATGACTTATTGGTGAGATTCTAATACTGAAAATATGTTGCATTATATATACACACTATATATGTATTATTGTTTATTTCATAAATTCACATGATTTCATTATTTAACTCACTTTAAGTTAATTCATACTTGAAAATGCATTGTGCAATAAACAGATGTGAGTTTACAAAGTAACCAAACACACAGATGGATGCACCTAATTCTATTCATTATTGTCAAAATAAATGCATTATACTTAAATACTAATATCTATAATAAATTTATTATTTGGTCCCTACAAGGTTGGCTGCATGCCCCTCCATCATAATTTTAAGACTTTATCATATTTTATTGTTCAACAAATTATAGAATATTCTCTTTCAGGCCAATTACACTCTGGCTCAGCATAAAAGGAAACTTTTTTGTTGAGTCCATCGCACTAACAACACCTAACATAACAAAGATCACACACTTGACAAATTGTCCAAGTGTACACCACTTTATTACACTTTTGCACGCATAAGTCCTCGACACATTAGAGGCAGCATTAGAACTTGGGGGGTTCAATTATGGTAGATGATAATAATTACGCGGTCCCTGTTAGGAAGTATTTTTTGTTAGGATATGATATTTTGTTAGGATGTATTCTTTTGTTAGGATGTTTTGTTCCAGGTTTTTCAGGAGTTTACATCAGAAAAGAAATTAGTATCATTAGAAAATTTCTAATGAATTTCTACATCTTCGCATGGGCTCTTTTAGTTTTAAAAGATTTTTTCTGTTAAACTTGCAATATAGGTTTCCCTGATTTTATTTATTGTTGAGACCAAGAAAGAAGAACATTTTAATGGCAAGGATATTTAGAGGAGTATTATATGGTGAGTAAACCTGTTATCTTATTACTATGTTTTTATTAGATAGTATGCATGTGTATGTGTGTTTGTTCAAAGATTGATAAGGTGTGGTCTGCTATGGTAAGATCAAAATTAGATCGAACCCTAGTTACCCCGTTATTATTATTTGCCTTGATTGTTTCCTAATCTTATTCAACCTAGCCAGTATTTGTGTATGTGTTGTATGTATGCATCTCAGGCATTTGTTTTATTTATCAGAATGAAATTAATCATTGCTTTTAATTTGTCAAATCGGTCCTGCTTTCTACATGAGAACATCATTGCATTATGTGAAAATTTGGATAACTTTCCGGACCCAAAGAACTTCGTAGGCACTTAGAACTTCGTAGACCCAGAGAACTTCATCAACTTTTAGAAGTTTGAAGACTTCATAGACTTTTAGACCTGCGGTCAGCATAGGGTCAGATGATGATAGGTAAATATTTTATAGGCTTACTAGATCTAAGATGAAAATAGAGGAATGTTAGTAACAAATATGTGTTAAAAAAATAATAATAGTGAATTACACAATTATAAAATAAATAAATTAATAAGAGATACATAATTTCTAATAAAAATAAAAACTTCAATTTTTTTTATTGTCAAAATTCATTAACTTCAAACTAATTTTCGAGGACAATAAGATGTTTTGAGGTGGTCTTTGTTTAAGCGGGCCACACTAAGGTTGAAAAGGAAAAATAGTATTTCAACATACTCTCATTATGAAAGAAAAAAATATAAAATACAAAATATTTACTTTCATTAGGTAATGTAATGTCATTGATATGTAAGCTTTTTTTTCTGGACTAATTGTTAGTTACAAGTTTCTAAATATAATTATGGTGTTGGTGGTTAGATGTAGCTTGTAAGAGATTTAGAGTCACTTTTAGTAGAGTTGATACAAAACAATGTTTTATGATTTAAACTGTACAAATAAAAAAAGCACACAGTTATATGCTTATAAAAAACCCACAACCAACTGAATGACATGATGTATTTTCGATGTTCAAGATTTGACAACCGCAAGACTTGCAACGAGGAGTATCTCATCCGCTATATGATGATTCCCTATTCTACTTGTTCAATACCCAGGATCAATAATATGTAATTAATGGTTGAGCTACCAATATAAACAAGATACATCCAGACATTAAACAAACCTCGTGTTCATTTGACACACAAAAATTTAATATTAATAAATTTATTAAAAATATATTTAAATAAATATATATATATATATATATATATATATATATATATATACCAACACTAATCATGTTTGAAATTTGTAAATAGTGTGAGTGATTTCTCTAAATATAATTAATTCTATTTTCTTTCAATTTCGTTCTCTTTCTGGCAGGAATAACAGTTATACAGATACCATATCACTGTTTTTTTGTTCTCATACACTTCTCTTCATTTTCTTAGCTGGATTTTGTTAGCTATTAGAGTCCATCTCCTGTATTATATCTTATTTATAAAATCTTCATTTACAACAAAAAAATATGTTTTGCATGAATATAAATATTTTGTATTCACAACAGCTCTATTATGTTGTTGTGGTGTTTTTAGTGTTAGATCAAAACATTAAAAGTTTATGTTAAATACACTCACTTGTCATGTAAAGATTAGAGAAACTATGTGCAATTAGTTATTTTGTCAGAAAGAATGAACACCAATCTACGTTATTCACGATATTTTCTGTTTTGTTTTCAAATTCAGATTAGTACTAAATTGTCTTCATTCTTTAAAGTTGGTTCAAAACTAACTTGAGTTTTATGGTATTTTAAATGAAATAAATATTCTACTATTTCTAAATGTGAAAAAAAAATCTATTATGAACCATGGAGTTGGCTGCAATCATACAACTTGCTTATTGCATTCAGGAAATGAACTGATGAAAGAAGCAAAAATTTGTTGATAAACATCTAAATTGTCATTCGTAAAAAATAAGTTGTCAATATCATCCACCAACAGTGAAAACATTAAGCAGAAGTAGTTGAAAACAGTGAATTGTCGAAATAATTTTCTTTTTTCTTTTAATTATAAATTATACTTTACTTCCAAATATTTATTATTAAAGACAAATGTAACGTTTTACATACTTACTTACAATGCACTCTAACAAAGATTGCCTGCCATAATTCTTCTGTGTTTTTGCTCTGTCGTAATGTGAATCCCATATTTGTTTTAAATTTCAATTATTTTGTAAGAATAAAATTAAGATCATATTTTTTTAAAAATTTGTGGTTATATATTTTTTCATTTTAAACCATGTCAGTCATAATTTATTTATTTTACCATTCCTCAGTGTCTTAACAAACCAAATTAATTTGTACATGTTGTCTTGTGTTTCAGGTATTTTTTAAGTATCAAAAAACAGAATTCGGTGAGTGTTTGTCCTTTTCTTACTATTGCCCTTATCTTACTATGTCATGACAGCTAACCTTGTGTCCATCATTACCTTTGATTTTCTTTCCCTCTTTTAATAAGGTGATTATAAGCAAAAGGTTTTCACCTTAAAAAAAAACAATTTATTCAGTATTGAGGTTGGGGTTGGTTCTAATATAGGCCTTACTAGGCCATAGGTACTTTGTATTGTATTTCAGGTACTCTTTATTTTCAACCAGTTGTACTTTTAGGTCCGGAGAAGCCCACCCCTCTAGGTTAAGTTATATTTAAATTTCCTCCCCACCTCTGATTCCCATTCATATTTACAAAGGTATGATGGAATTCCCTGAAATGTAATGGAATGGAAATTTTCATGTGTTTACAGTCGATAATATTTGTATCGGCATATCTCCCTCACCTTCTACACATATGTACTTCCAGGACAACATATTTACAAATATAATTTCTCCGAGAACTTCTGTTCCATTATATTTATAAATTTTAAAATTGATATATCATATTTTTTGTTAAATTGAAAGTGGTTATAATTTGTAAACTGTTCTTCTAGTTTGTTTTTACTTTGTATAAATGTATGCATGACTTATTGGTGAGATTCTAATACTGAAAATATGTTGCATTATATATACACACTATATATGTATTAGTGTTTATTTTATAAATTCACATGATTTCATTATTTAACTCACTTTAAGTTAATTCATACTTGAAAATGCATTGTGCAATAAACAGATGTGAGTTTACAAAGTAACCAAACACACAGATGGATGCAACTAATTCTATTCATTATTGTCAAAATATATGCATTATACTTAAATACTAATATCTATAATAAATTTATTATTTGGTCCGTACAAGGTTGGCTGCATGCCCCTCCATCATAGTTTTAAGACTTTATCATATTTTATTGTGCAACAATTATAGCATATTCTCTTTCAGGCCAATTACACTCTGGCTCAGCATAAAAGGAAACTTTTTTGTTGAGTTCATCGCACTAACAACACCTAACATAACAAAGATCACACACTTGACAAATTGTCCAAGTGTACACCACTTTATTACACTTTTGCACGCATAAGTCCTCGACACATTAGAGGCAGCATTAGAACTTGGGCAGTTCATTTATGGTAGATGATAATAATTACGCGGCGTCCCTGTTAGGAAGAATTTTTGTTAGAATATGTTATTTTGTTAGGATGTATTGTTTTGTTAAGATGTATTGTTTTGTTAGGATGTTTTGTTCCAGGTTGTTCAGGAGTTTTCATCAGAAAAGAAATTAGTGTCATTAGAAAATTTCTAATGAATTTCTACATCTTCGCATGGGCTCTTTTAGTTTTAAAAGATTTTTTCTGTTAAACTTGCAATATAGGTTTTCCTGGTTTTATTTATTGTTCAGACTAAGAAAGAAGAACATTTTAATGGCAAGAATATTTAGAGGAGTATTATATGGTGAGTAAACCTGTTATCTTATTACTATGTTTTTATTAGATAGTATGTATGTGTATGTGTGTTTGTTCAAAGATTGATAAGGTGTGGTCCGCTATGGTGAGATCAAAGTTAGATCGAACCCTAGTTACCCCTTTATTATTCTTTGCTGTGATTGTTTCCTAATCTTATTCAACCTTGCAGGTATTTGTGTATGTGTTGTGTATGCATCTCAGGCATTTATTTTATTTATCAGAATGAAATTAATCATTGCTTTTAATTTGTCAAATCGGTCCTGCTTTCTACACGAGAACATCATTGCATTATGTGAACATTTGGATAACTTTCCGGACCCAAAGAACTTCGTAGGCACTTAGAACTTCGTAGACCCAGAGAACTTCATCGACTTTTAGAAGTTTGAAGACATCATTGACTTTTAGAAGTTTGAAGATTTCATAGACTTTTAGACCTGCGGTCAGCATTGGGTCAGATGATGATAGGTAAATATTTTATAGGCTTACTAGATCTTAGATGAAAATAGAGGAATGTTATATAACAAATATGTGTTAACAAACAATAATAGTGAATTACACAATTATAAAATAAACAAATTAATAAGAGATACATAATCTCTAATAAAAATAAAAACTTCATTTTTTTTTAATGTCAAAATTCATTAACTTCAAACTAATTTTCGAGGACAATCAGATGTTTTGAGGTGGTCTTTGTTTAAGTGGACCACACTAAGGTTGAAAAAGAAAAATAGTATTTCAACATACTCTCATCATGAAAATAAAAAATACAAAATATTTACTTTTATTAGGTAATGTAATGTCATTGATATGTAAGCTTTTTATTTCTGGACCAATTGTAAGTTAAAAGTTTCTAAATATAATTATGGTGTTGGTGGTTAGATGTAGCTTGTAAGAGATTTAGAGTCACTTTTAGTAGAATTGATACAAAACAATGTTTTATGATTTAAACTGTACAAATAAAAAAAGCACACAGATATATGCTTATAAAAAACCCTCAACCAACTGAATGACATGATGTATTTTCGATGTTCAAGATTTGACAACAGCAAGACTTGCAACGAGGAGTATCTTATCCGCTATATGATGATTCCCTATTCTACTTGTTCAATACCCAGGATCAATAATATGTAATTAATGGTTGAGCTACCAATATAAACAAGATACATCCAGACATTAAACAAACCTCTTGTTCATTTGACACACAAAAATTTAATATTAATAAATTCATTAAAAATATATTAATATAAATATATATATATATATATATACCAACACTAATCATGTTTGAAATTTGTAAATAGTGTGAGTGATTTCTCTAAATATAATTAATTCTATTTTCTTTCAATTTCATTCTCTTACTGGCAGGAATAACAGTTATACAGATACCATATCACTGTTTTTTGTTCTCATACACTTCTCTTCAATTTCTTAGCTGGATTTTGTTAGCTATTAGAGTCCATCTCCTGTATTATATCTTATTTATAAAATCTTCATTTACAACAAATATGTTTTGCATGAATATAAATATTTTGTATTCACAACAGCTCTATTATGTTGTTGTGGTGTTTTTAGTGTTAGATCAAAACATTAAAAGTTTATGTTAAATACACTCACTTGTCATGTAAAGATTAGAGAAACTATGTGCAATTAGTTATTTTGTCAGAAAGAATGAACACCAATCTACGTTATTCACGATATTTTCTGTTTTGTTTTCAAATTCAGATTAGTACTAAATTGTCTTAATTCTTTAAAGTTGGTTCAAAACTAACTTGAGTTTTATGGTATTTTAAATGAAATAAATATTCTACTATTTCTAAATGTGAAAAAAAAACTATTATGAACCATGGAGTTGGCTGCAATCATACAACTTGCTTATTGCATTCAGGAAATGAACTGATGAAAGAAGCAAAAATTTGTTGATAAACATCTAAATTGTCATTCATAAAAAATAAGTTGTCAATATCATCCACCAACAGTGAAAACATTAAGCAGAAGTAGTTGAAAACTTCGAATTGTCGAAATAATTTTCTGTTTTCTTTTAATTATAAATTATACTTTACTTCCATATATTTATTATTAAAGACAAATGTAACGTCTTACATACTTACTTACAATGCACTCTAACAAAGATTGCCTGCCATAATTCTGCTGTGTTTTTGCTCTGTTGTAATGTGAATCCCATATTTGTTTTAAATTTCAACTATTTTGTAAGAATAAAATTAAGATCATATATTTTTTTTTAAATTTGTAGTTATATATTTTTTCATTTTAAACCATGTGAGTCATAATTTATTTATTATACCATTCCTCAGTGTCTTAACAAACCAAATTAATTTGTACATGTTGTCTTGTGTTTCAGGTATTTTTTAAGTATCAAAAAGCAGAATTCGGTGAGTGTTTGTAATCAATTGCCCTTTTCTTACTATATCATGACAGCTAACCTTGTGTCCATCATTACCTTTGATTTTCTTTCCCTTTTTTAATAAGGTGATTATAAGCAAAAGGTTTTCACCTTAAAAAAAACAATTTATTCAGTATTGAGGTTGGGGTTGGTTCTAATATAGGCCTTACTAGGCCTTAGGTACTTTGTATTGTATTTCAGGTACTCTTTATTTTCAACCAGTTGTACTTTTAGGTCTGGAGAAGCCCACCCCTCAAGGTTAAGTTATATTTAAATTGCCTCCCCACCTCTGATTCCCATTCATATTTACAAAGGTATGATGGAATTCCCTGAAATGTAATGGAATGGAAATTTTCATGTGTTCACAGTCGATAATATTTGTATCGGCATACATCCCTCACCTTCTACACATATGTACTACCAGGACAACATATTTACAAATATAATTTCTCCGACAACTTCTGTTCCATTATATTTATAAATTTTAAAATTGATATATCATATTTTTTGTTAAATTGAAAGTAGTTATAATTTGTAAACTGTTCTTCTAGTTTGTTTTTACTTTGTATAAATGTATGCATGACTTATTGGTGAGATTCTAATACTGAAAATATGTTGCATTATATATACACACTATATATGTATTATTGTTTATTTCATAAATTCACATGATTTCATTATTTAACTCACTTTAAGTTAATTCATACTTGAAAATGCATTGTGCAATAAACAGATGTGAGTTTACAAAGTAACCAAACACACAGATGGATGCACCTAATTCTATTCATTATTGTCAAAATAAATGCATTATACTTAAATACTAATATCTATAATAAATTTATTATTTGGTCCCTACAAGGTTGGCTGCATGCCCCTCCATCATAATTTTAAGACTTTATCATATTTTATTGTTCAACAAATTATAGAATATTCTCTTTCAGGCCAATTACACTCTGGCTCAGCATAAAAGGAAACTTTTTTGTTGAGTCCATCGCACTAACAACACCTAACATAACAAAGATCACACACTTGACAAATTGTCCAAGTGTACACCACTTTATTACACTTTTGCACGCATAAGTCCTCGACACATTAGAGGCAGCATTAGAACTTGGGGAGTTCAATTATGGTAGATGATAATAATTACGCGGTCCCTGTTAGGAAGTATTTTTTGTTAGGATATGATATTTTGTTAGGATGTATTCTTTTGTTAGGATGTTTTGTTCCAGGTTTTTCAGGAGTTTACATCAGAAAAGAAATTAGTATCATTAGAAAATTTCTAATGAATTTCTACATCTTCGCATGGGCTCTTTTAGTTTTAAAAGATTTTTTCTGTTAAACTTGCAATATAGGTTTCCCTGGTTTTATTTATTGTTGAGACCAAGAAAGAAGAACATTTTAATGGCAAGGATATTTAGAGGAGTATTATATGGTGAGTAAACCTGTTATCTTATTACTATGTTTTTATTAGATAGTATGCATGTGTATGTGTGTTTGTTCAAAGATTGATAAGGTGTGGTCTGCTATGGTAAGATCAAAATTAGATCGAACCCTAGTTACCCCGTTATTATTATTTGCCTTGATTGTTTCCTAATCTTATTCAACCTAGCCAGTATTTGTGTATGTGTTGTATGTATGCATCTCAGGCATTTGTTTTATTTATCAGAATGAAATTAATCATTGCTTTTAATTTGTCAAATCGGTCCTGCTTTCTACATGAGAACATCATTGCATTATGTGAAAATTTGGATAACTTTCCGGACCCAAAGAACTTCGTAGGCACTTAGAACTTCGTAGACCCAGAGAACTTCATCAACTTTTAGAAGTTTGAAGACTTCATAGACTTTTAGACCTGCGGTCAGCATAGGGTCAGATGATGATAGGTAAATATTTTATAGGCTTACTAGATCTAAGATGAAAATAGAGGAATGTTAGTAACAAATATGTGTTAAAAAAATAATAATAGTGAATTACACAATTATAAAATAAACAAATTAATAAGAGATACATAATTTCTAATAAAAATAAAAACTTCAATTTTTTTTATTGTCAAAATTCATTAACTTCAAACTAATTTTCGAGGACAATAAGATGTTTTGAGGTGGTCTTTGTTTAAGCGGGCCACACTAAGGTTGAAAAGGAAAAATAGTATTTCAACATACTCTCATTATGAAAGAAAAAAATATAAAATACAAAATATTTACTTTCATTAGGTAATGTAATGTCATTGATATGTAAGCTTTTTTTTTCTGGACTAATTGTAAGTTAAAAGTTTCTAAATATAATTATGGTGTTGGTGGTTAGATGTAGCTTGTAAGAGATTTAGAGTCACTTTTAGTAGAGTTGATACAAAACAATGTTTTATGATTTAAACTGTACAAATAAAAAAAGCACACAGTTATATGCTTATAAAAAACCCACAATCAACTGAATGACATGATGTATTTTCGATGTTCAAGATTTGACAACAGCAAGACTTGCAACGAGGAGTATCTCATCCGCTATATGATGATTCCCTATTCTACTTGTTCAATACCCAGGATCAATAATATGTAATTAATGGTTGAGCTATCAATATAAACAAGATACATCCAGTCATTAAACAAACCTCGTGTTCATTTGACACAAAAACATTTAATATTTATAAATTTATTAAAAATATATTTAAATATATATATATTTAAATATATATATATATATATATATATATATATATATATATATACCAACACTAATCATGTTTGAAATTTGTAAATAGTGTGAGTGATTTCTCTAAATATAATTAATTCTATTTTCTTTCAATTTCGTTCTCTTACTGGCAGGAGTAAAAGTTATACAGATACCATATCACTGTTTTTTGTTCTCATACAATTCTCTTCATTTTCTTAGCTGGATTTTGTTAGCTATTAGAGTCCATGTCCTGTATTGTATCTTATTTATAAAATCTTCATTTACAACAAATAAATTTTGCATGAATATAAATATTTTGCATTCACAACAGCTCTATTATGTTGTTGTGGTGTTTTTAGTGTTAGATCAAAACATTAAAAGTTTACGTTAAATACACTCACTTGTCATGTAAAGATTAGAGAAACTATGTGCCATTAGTTATTTTGTCAGAAAGAATGAACACCAATCTAAGTTATTCACGATATTTTCTGTTTTGTTTTCAAATTCAGATTAGTACTAAATTGTCTTCATTCTTTAAAGTTGGTTCAAAACTAACTTGAGTGTTATGGTATTTTAAATGAAATAAATATTCTACTATTTCTTAATATGAAAAAAAAAAAAACTATTATGAACCATGGAGTTGGCTGCAATCATACAACTTGCTTATTGCATTTGGGAAATGAACTGACTAAAGAAGCAAAAATTTGTTGATAAACATCTAAATTGTCATTCGTAAAAAAAAAGTTGTCAATATCATCCACCAACAGTGAAAACATTAGGCAGAAGTAGTTGAAAACAGCGAATTGTCGAAATAATTTTTTGTTTTCTTTTAATTATAAATTATACTTTACTTCCAAATATTTATTATTAAAGACAAATGTAACGTCTTACATACTTACTTACAATGCACTCTAACAAAGATTGCCTGCCATAATTCTGCTGTGTTTTTGCTCTGTCGTAATGTGCATCCCATATTTGTTTTAAATTTCAACTATTTTGTAAGAATAAAATTAAGATCATTTTCTTTTTTTAATTTGTAGTTATATATTTTTTTAAATTTTAACCCATGTGAGTCATAATTTATTTATTATACCATTCCTCAGTGTCTTAACAAACCAAATTAATTTGTACATGTTGTCTTGTGTTTCAGGTATTATTTAAGTATCAAAAAGCAGAATTCGGTGAGTGTTTGTAATCAATTGATCTTTTCTTACTATGTCATGACAGCTAACCTTTTGTCCATCATTACCTTTGATTTTCTTTCCCTCTTTTAATAAGGTGATTATAAGCAAAAGGTTTTCACCTTAAAAATAACAATTTATTCAGTATTGAGGTTGGGGTTGGTTCAAATATAGGCCTTACCAGGCCTTAGGTACTTTGTATTGTATTTCAGGTACTCTTTATTTTCAACCAGTTGTACTTTTAGGTCTGGAGAAGCCCACCCCTCTAGGTTAAGTTATATTTAAATTGCCTCCCCATCTCTGATTCCCATTAATATTTACAAAGGTATGATGGAATTCCCTGAAATGTAATGGAATGGAAATTTTCATGTGTTCACAGTCGATAATATTTGTATCGGCATATCTCCCTCACCTTCTACACATATGTACTACCAGGACAACATATTTACAAATATAATTTCTCCGAGAACTTCTGTTCCATTATATTTATAAAATATTTTACTTTTAAAATTGATATATCATATTTTTTGTTAAATTGAAAGTGGTTATAATTTGTAAACTGTTCTAGTTTGTTTTTAATTTGTATAAATGTATGCATGACTTATTGGTGAGATTCTAATACTGAAAATATGTTGTATTATATATACACACTATATATGTATTAGTGTTTATTTTATAAATTCACATGATTTCATTATTTAACTCACTTTAAGTTAATTCATACTTGAAAATGCATTGTGCAATAAACAGATGTGAGTTTACAAAGTAACCAAACACACAGATGGATGCAACTAATTCTATTCATTATTGTCAAAATATATGCATTATACTTAAATACTAATATCTATAATAAATTTATTATTTGGTCCGTACAAGGTTGGCTGCATGCCCCTCCATCATAGTTTTAAGACTTTATCATATTTTATTGTGCAACAATTATAGCATATTCTCTTTCAGGCCAATTACACTCTGGCTCAGCATAAAAGGAAACTTTTTTGTTGAGTCCATCGCACTAACAACACCTAACATAACAAAGATCACACACTTGACAAATTGTCCAAGTGTACACCACTTTATTACACTTTTGCACGCATAAGTCCTCGACACATTAGAGGCAGCATTAGAACTTGGGGGGTTCAATTATGGTAGATGATAATAATTACGCGGTCCCTGTTAGGAAGTATTTTTTGTTAGGATATGATATTTTGTTAGGATGTATTCTTTTGTTAGGATGTTTTGTTCCAGGTTTTTCAGGAGTTTTCATCAGAAAAGAAATTAGTATCATAAGAAAATTTCTATTGAATTTCTACATCTTCGCATGGGCTCTTTTAGTTTTAAAAGATTTTTTCTGTTAAACTTGCAATATAGGTTTCTCTGGTTTTATTTATTGTTGAGACCAAGAAAGAAGAACATTTTAATGGCAAGGATATTTAGAGGAGTTTTATATGGTGAGTAAACCTGTTATCTTATTACTATGTTTTTATTAGATAGTATGCATGTGTATGTGTGTTTGTTCAAAGATTGATAAGGTGTGGTCCGCTATGGTGAGATCAAAGTTAGATCGAACCCTAGTTACCCCTCTATTATTCTTTGCTGTGATTGTTTCCTAATCTTATTCAACCTAGCCAGTATTTGTGTATGTGTTGTATGTATGCATCTCAGGCATTTGTTTTATTTATCAGAATGAAATTAATCATTGCTTTTAATTTGTCAAATCGGTCCTGCTTTCTACATGAGAACATCATTGCATTATGTGAACATTTGGATAACTTTCCGGACCCAAAGAACTTCGTAGGCACTTAGAACTTCGTAGACCCAGAGAACTTCATTAACTTTTAGAAGTTTGAAGACTTCATAGACTTTTAGACCTGTGGTCAGCATAAGGTCAGATGATGATAGGTAAATATTTTATAGGCTTACTAGATCTTAGATGAAAATAGAGGAATGTTAGTAACAAATATGTGTTAACAATTAATAATAGTGAATTACACAATTATAAAATAAATAAATTAATAAGAGATACAAAATCTCTAATAAAAATAAAAAGTTCGATTTTTTTTTATTGTCAAAATTCATTAACTTCAAACTAATTTTCGAGGACAGACAGATGTTTTGAGGTGGTCTTTGTTTAAGCGGACCACACTAAGGTTGAAAAGTAAAAATATTATTTCAACATACTCTCATCATGAAAATAAAAAATAAAAAATACAAAATATTTACTTTCATTAGGTAACGTAATGTCATTGATATGTAAGCATTTTTTTTCTGGACTAATTGTAAGTTAAAAGTTTCTAAATATAATTATGGTGTTGGTGGTTAGATGTAGCTTGTAAGAGATTTAGAGTCACTTTTAGTAGAGTTGATACAAAACAATGTTTTATGATTTAAACTGTACAAATAAAAAAAGCACACAGTTATATGCTTATAAAAAACCCACAACCAACTGAATGACATGATGTATTTTCGATGTTCAAGATTCGACAACAGCAAGACTTGCAACGAGGAGTATCTCATCCGCTATATGATGATTCCCTATTCTACTTGTTCAATACCCAGGATCAATAATATTTAATTAATGGTTGAGCTACCAATATAAACAAGATACATCCAGACATTAAACAAACCTTTTGTTCATTTGACGCACAAAAATTTAATATTAATAAATTTATTAAAAATATATTTAAATATATATATACCAACACTAATCATGTTTGAAATTTGTAAATAGTGTGAGTGATTTCTCTTAATATAATTAATTCTATTTTCTTTCAATTTCGTTCTCTTACTGGCAGGAATAACAGTTATACAGATACCATATCACTGTTTTTTGTTCTCATACAATTCTCTTCATTTTCTTAGCTGGATTTTGTTAGCTATTAGAGTCCATGTCCTGTATTGTATCTTATTTATAAAATCTTCATTTACAACAAATATGTTTTGCATGAATATAAATATTTTGTATTCACAAGAGCTTTATTATGTTGTTGTGGTGTTTTTAGTGTTAGATCAAAACATTAAATGTTTATGTTAAATACACTCACTTGTCATGTAAAGATTAGAGAAATTATGGCCATTAGTTATTTTGTCAGAAAGAATGAACACCAATCTAAGTTATTCACGATATTTTCTGTTTTGTTTTCAAATTTAGATTAGTACTAAATTGTCTTCATTCTTTAAAGTTGGTTCAAAACTAACTTGAGTGTTATGGTATTTTAAATGAAATAAATATTCTACTATTTCATAATATGAAAGAAAAAAAAACTATTATGAACCATGGAGTTGGCTGCAATCATACAACTTGCTTATTGCATTTGGGAAATGAACTGACTAAAGAAGCAAAAATTTGTTGATAAACATCTAAATTGTCATTCGTAAAAAAAAAGTTGTCAATATCATCCACCAACAGTGAAAACATTAGGCAGAAGTAGTTGAAAACAGCGAATTGTCGAAATAATTTTTTGTTTTCTTTTAATTATAAATTATACTTTACTTCCAAATATTTATTATTAAAGACAAATGTAACGTCTTACATACTTACTTACAATGCACTCTAACAAAGATTGCCTGCCATAATTCTGCTGTGTTTTTGCTCTGTCGTAATGTGCATCCCATATTTGTTTTAAATTTCAACTATTTTGTAAGAATAAAATTAAGATCATTTTCTTTTTTTAATTTGTAGTTATATATTTTTTTTAATTTTAACCCATGTGAGTCATAATTTATTTATTATACCATTCCTCAGTGTCTTAACAAACCAAATTAATTTGTACATGTTGTCTTGTGTTTCAGGTATTATTTAAGTATCAAAAAGCAGAATTCGGTGAGTGTTTGTAATCAATTGATCTTTTCTTACTATGTCATGACAGCTAACCTTTTGTCCATCATTACCTTTGATTTTCTTTCCCTCTTTTAATAAGGTGATTATAAGCAAAAGGTTTTCACCTTAAAAATAACAATTTATTCAGTATTGAGGTTGGGGTTGGTTCAAATATAGGCCTTACCAGGCCTTAGGTACTTTGTATTGTATTTCAGGTACTCTTTATTTTCAACCAGTTGTACTTTTAGGTCTGGAGAAGCCCACCCCTCTAGGTTAAGTTATATTTAAATTGCCTCCCCATCTCTGATTCCCATTAATATTTACAAACGTATGATGGAATTCCCTGAAATGTAATGGAATGGAAATTTTCATGTGTTCACAGTCGATAATATTTGTATCGGCATATCTCCCTCACCTTCTACACATATGTACTACCAGGACAACATATTTACAAATATAATTTCTCCGAGAACTTCTGTTCCATTATATTTATAAAATATTTTACTTTTAAAATTGATATATCATATTTTTTGTTAAATTGAAAGTGGTTATAATTTGTAAACTGTTCTAGTTTGTTTTTAATTTGTATAAATGTATGCATGACTTATTGGTGAGATTCTAATACTGAAAATATGTTGTATTATATATACACACTATATATGTATTAGTGTTTATTTTATAAATTCACATGATTTCATTATTTAACTCACTTTAAGTTAATTCATACTTGAAAATGCATTGTGCAATAAACAGATGTGAGTTTACAAAGTAACCAAACACACAGATGGATGCAACTAATTCTATTCATTATTGTCAAAATATATGCATTATACTTAAATACTAATATCTATAATAAATTTATTATTTGGTCCGTACAAGGTTGGCTGCATGCCCCTCCATCATAGTTTTAAGACTTTATCATATTTTATTGTGCAACAATTATAGCATATTCTCTTTCAGGCCAATTACACTCTGGCTCAGCATAAAAGGAAACTTTTTTGTTGAGTCCATCGCACTAACAACACCTAACATAACAAAGATCACACACTTGACAAATTGTCCAAGTGTACACCACTTTATTACACTTTTGCACGCATAAGTCCTCGACACATTAGAGGCAGCATTAGAACTTGGGGGGTTCAATTATGGTAGATGATAATAATTACGCGGTCCCTGTTAGGAAGTATTTTTTGTTAGGATATGATATTTTGTTAGGATGTATTCTTTTGTTAGGATGTTTTGTTCCAGGTTTTTCAGGAGTTTTCATCAGAAAAGAAATTAGTATCATAAGAAAATTTCTATTGAATTTCTACATCTTCGCATGGGCTCTTTTAGTTTTAAAAGATTTTTTCTGTTAAACTTGCAATATAGGTTTCTCTGGTTTTATTTATTGTTGAGACCAAGAAAGAAGAACATTTTAATGGCAAGGATATTTAGAGGAGTTTTATATGGTGAGTAAACCTGTTATCTTATTACTATGTTTTTATTAGATAGTATGCATGTGTATGTGTGTTTGTTCAAAGATTGATAAGGTGTGGTCCGCTATGGTGAGATCAAAGTTAGATCGAACCCTAGTTACCCCTCTATTATTCTTTGCTGTGATTGTTTCCTAATCTTATTCAACCTAGCCAGTATTTGTGTATGTGTATGTGTTGTATGTATGCATCTCAGGCATTTGTTTTATTTATCAGAATGAAATTATTCATTGCTTTTAATTTGTCAAATCGGTCCTGCTTTCTACATGAGAACATCATTGCATTATGTGAACATTTGGATAACTTTCCGGACCCAAAGAACTTCGTAGGCACTTAGAACTTCGTAGACCCAGAGAACTTCATTAACTTTTAGAAGTTTGAAGACTTCATAGACTTTTAGACCTGTGGTCAGCATAAGGTCAGATGATGATAGGTAAATATTTTATAGGCTTACTAGATCTTAGATGAAAATAGAGGAATGTTAGTAACAAATATGTGTTAACAATTAATAATAGTGAATTACACAATTATAAAATAAATAAATTAATAAGAGATACAAAATCTCTAATAAAAATAAAAAGTTCGATTTTTTTTTATTGTCAAAATTCATTAACTTCAAACTAATTTTCGAGGACAGACAGATGTTTTGAGGTGGTCTTTGTTTAAGCGGACCACACTAAGGTTGAAAAGTAAAAATATTATTTCAACATACTCTCATCATGAAAATAAAAAATAAAAAATACAAAATATTTACTTTCATTAGGTAACGTAATGTCATTGATATGTAAGCATTTTTTTTCTGGACTAATTGTAAGTTAAAAGTTTCTAAATATAATTATGGTGTTGGTGGTTAGATGTAGCTTGTAAGAGATTTAGAGTCACTTTTAGTAGAGTTGATACAAAACAATGTTTTATGATTTAAACTGTACAAATAAAAAAAGCACACAGTTATATGCTTATAAAAAACCCACAACCAACTGAATGACATGATGTATTTTCGATGTTCAAGATTCGACAACAGCAAGACTTGCAACGAGGAGTATCTCATCCGCTATATGATGATTCCCTATTCTACTTGTTCAATACCCAGGATCAATAATATTTAATTAATGGTTGAGCTACCAATATAAACAAGATACATCCAGACATTAAACAAACCTTTTGTTCATTTGACGCACAAAAATTTAATATTAATAAATTTATTAAAAATATATTTAAATATATATATACCAACACTAATCATGTTTGAAATTTGTAAATAGTGTGAGTGATTTCTCTTAATATAATTAATTCTATTTTCTTTCAATTTCGTTCTCTTACTGGCAGGAATAACAGTTATACAGATACCATATCACTGTTTTTTGTTCTCATACAATTCTCTTCATTTTCTTAGCTGGATTTTGTTAGCTATTAGAGTCCATGTCCTGTATTGTATCTTATTTATAAAATCTTCATTTACAACAAATATGTTTTGCATGAATATAAATATTTTGTATTCACAAGAGCTCTATTATGTTGTTGTGGTGTTTTTAGTGTTAGATCAAAACATTAAATGTTTATGTCAAATACACTCACTTGTCATGTAAAGATTAGAGAAATTATGGCCATTAGTTATTTTGTCAGAAAGAATGAACACCAATCTAAGTTATTCACGATATTTTCTGTTTTGTTTTCAAATTTAGATTAGTACTAAATTGTCTTCATTCTTTAAAGTTGGTTCAAAACTAACTTGAGTGTTATGGTATTTTAAATGAAATAAATATTCTACTATTTCATAATATGAAAAAAAAAAAAAAACTATTATGAACCATGGAGTTGGCTGCAATCATACAACTTGCTTATTGCATTTGGGAAATGAACTGACTAAAGAAGCAAAAATTTGTTGATAAACATCTAAATTGTCATTCGTAAAAAAAAAGTTGTCAATATCATCCACCAACAGTGAAAACATTAGGCAGAAGTAGTTGAAAACAGCGAATTGTCGAAATAATTTTTTGTTTTCTTTTAATTATAAATTATACTTTACTTCCAAATATTTATTATTAAAGACAAATGTAACGTCTTACATACTTACTTACAATGCACTCTAACAAAGATTGCCTGCCATAATTCTGCTGTGTTTTTGCTCTGTCGTAATGTGCATCCCATATTTGTTTTAAATTTCAACTATTTTGTAAGAATAAAATTAAGATCATTTTCTTTTTTTAATTTGTAGTTATATATTTTTTTAAATTTTAACCCATGTGAGTCATAATTTATTTATTATACCATTCCTCAGTGTCTTAACAAACCAAATTAATTTGTACATGTTGTCTTGTGTTTCAGGTATTATTTAAGTATCAAAAAGCAGAATTCGGTGAGTGTTTGTAATCAATTGATCTTTTCTTACTATGTCATGACAGCTAACCTTTTGTCCATCATTACCTTTGATTTTCTTTCCCTCTTTTAATAAGGTGATTATAAGCAAAAGGTTTTCACCTTAAAAATAACAATTTATTCAGTATTGAGGTTGGGGTTGGTTCTAATATAGGCCTTACTAGGCCTTAGGTACTTTGTATTTTATTTCAGGTACTCTTTATTTTCAACCAGTTGTACTTTTAGGTCTGGAGAAGCCCACCCCTCAAGGTTAAGTTATATTTAAATTGCCTCCCCACCTCTGATTCCCATTAATATTTACAAAGGTGTGATGGAATTCCCTGAAATGTAATGGAATGGAAATTTTCATGTTTTCGCGGTCCATAACATTTGTATCGGCATATCTCCCTCACCTTCTACACATATGTACTACCAGGACAACATATTTACAAATATAATTTCTCCGAGAACTTCTGTTCCATTATATTTATAAAATCTTTTATTTGTAAAATTGATTTATCATATTTTTTGTTAAATTGAAAGTGGTTATAATTTGTAAACTGTTCTTCTAGTTTGTTTTTACTTTGTATAAATGTATGCATGACTTATTGGTGAGATTCTAATACTGAAAATATGTTGTATTATATATACACATTATATATGTATTATTGTTTATTTCATAAATTCACATGATTTCATTATTTAACTCACTTTAAGTTAATTCATACTTGAAAATGCATTGTGCAATAAACAGATGTGAGTTTACAAAGTAACCAAACACACAGATGGATGCAACTAATTCTATTCATTATTGTCAAAATATATGCATTATACTTAAATACTAATATCTATAATAAATTTATTATTTGGTCCGTACAAGGTTGGCTGCATGCCCCTCCATCATAGTTTTAAGACTTCATCATAATTTATTGTTCAACAATTATAGCATATTCTCTTTCAGGCCAATTACACTCTGGCTCAGCATTAAAGGAAACTTTTTTGTTGAGTCCATCGCACTAACAACACCTAACATAACAAAGATCACACACTTGACAAATTGTCCAAGTGTACACCACTTTATTACTCTTTTGCACGCATAAGTCCTCGACACATTAGAGGCAGCATTAGAATTTTGGGGTTCAATTATGGTAGATGATAAGAATTACGCGGTCCCTGTTAGGAAGAATTTTTTGTTAGGATATGATATTTTGTTAGGATGTATTGTTTTGTTAGGATGTTTTGTTCCAGGTTTTTCAGGATTTTTCATCAGAAAAGAAATTAAGTTAGTGTCATTAGAAAATTTCTAATGAATTTCTACAACTTCGCATGGGCTCTTTTAGTTTTAAAAGATTTTTTCTGTTAAACCTGCAATGTAGGTTTCCCTGGTTTTAATTATTGTTGACACCAAGAAAGAAGAACATTTTAATGGCAAGGATATTTAGAGGAGTATTATATGGTGAGTAAACCTGTTATCTTATTAAGTTACTATGTTTTTATTAGATCGTATGCATGTGTATGTGTGTTTGTTCAAAGATTGATAAGGTGTGGTCCGCTATGGTGAGATCAAAGTTAGATCAAACCCTAGTTACCCCTTTATTATTCTTTGCTGTGATTGTTTCCTAATCTTATTCAACCTAGCCGGTATTTGTGTATGTGTTGTATGTATGCATCTCAGGCATTTGTTTTATTTATCAGAATGAAATTAATCATTGCTTTTAATTTGTCAAATCGGTCCTGCTTTCTTCACGAGAACATCATTGCATTATGTGAACATTTGGATAACTTTCCGGACCCAAAGAACTTCGTAGGCACTTAGAACTTAGTAGACCCAGAGAACTTCATCAACTTTTAGAAGTTTGAAGACTTCATATACTTTTAGACCTGCAGTCAGATGATGATAGGTAAATATTTTATAGGCTTACTAGATCTTAGATGATAATAGAGGAATGTTAGTAACAAATATGTGTTAACAAACAATAATAGTGAATTACACAATTATAAAATAAACATAATAATAAGAGATACATAATCTCTAATAAAAATAAAAACTTCAATTTTTTTTATTGTCAAAATTCATAATTTCAAACTAATTTTCAAGGACCGACAGATGTTTTGAGGTGGTCTTTGTTTAAGCGGACCATACTAAGGTAGAAAAGGAAAAATAATATTTCAACTACTCTTATCATGATAATAAAATATAAAAAATTCAAAATATATACTTTCAATAGGTAATGTAATGTCATTGATATGTAAGCATTTTTTTTTCTGGACTAATTGTAAGTTAAAATTTTCTAAATATAATTATGTTGTTGGTGGTTAGATGTAGCTTGTAAGAGTTTTAGAGTCACTTTTAGTAGAGTTGATACAAAAATATGTTTTATGATTTAAACTATACAAATAAAAAAAGCACACAGTTATATGCTTATAAAAAACCCACAACCAACTGAATGACATGATGTATTTTCGATGTTCAAGATTCAACAACAGCAAGACTTGCAAGGAGGAGTATCTCATCCGATCTATGATAATTCCCTATTCTACTTGTTCAATACCCAGGATATGTAATTAATGGTTGAGCTACCAATATAAACAAGATACATCCAGACATTAAACAAACCTCGTGTTCATTTGACACAAAAACATTTAATATATATAAATTTATTAATTATATATTTAAATATATATAACCAACACTAATCATGTTTGAAATTTGTAAATATTGTGAGTGATTTCTCTAAATATAATTAATTCTATTTTCTTTCAATTTCGTTCTCTTACTGGCACGAATAACAGTTATACAGATACCATATCACTGTTTTTGTTCTCATACACTTCTCTTCATTCTCTTAGTTGGATTTTGTTAGCTATTAGAGTCCATCTCCTGTATAATATCTTATTTATAAAATCTTCATTTACAACAAATATGTTTTGCATGAATATAAATATTTTGTATTCACAAGAGCTCTATTATGTTGTTGTGGTGTTTTTAGTGTTAGATCAAAACATTAAATGTTTATGTTAAATACACTCACTTGTCATGTAAAGATTAGAGAAATTATGGCCATTAGTTATTTTGTCAGAAAGAATGAACACCAATCTAAGTTATTCACGATATTTTCTGTTTTGTTTTCAAATTTAGATTAGTACTAAATTGTCTTCATTCTTTAAAGTTGGTTCAAACCTAACTTGAGTGTTATGGTATTTTAAATGAAATAAATATTCTACTATTTCAAATGTGAAAAAAAAATAAATAAAAAATAAAATAAAAATCTATTATGAACCATGGAGTTAACTGCAATCATACAACTTGCTTATTGCATTTGGGAAATGAACTGACGAAAGAAGCAAAAATTTGTTGATAAGCATCTAAATTGTCATTCGTAAATAATAAGTTGTCAATATCATCCACCAACAGCGAAAACATTAAGCAGAAGTAGTTGAAAAAAGCGAATTGTCGAAATATTTTTCTGTTTTCTTTTAATTATAAATTATACTTTACTTCCAAATATTTATTATTAAAGACAAATGTAACATCTTACATATTTACTTACAATGCACTCTAACAAATATTGCCTGCCATAATTCTGCTGTGTTTTTGCTCTGTCGTAATGTGCATCCCATATTTGTTTTAAATTTCAACTATTTTGTAAGAATAAAATTAAGATCATTTTCTTTTTTTAATTTGTAGTTATATATTTTTTTAAATTTTAACCCATGTGAGTCATAATTTATTTATTATACCATTCCTCAGTGTCTTAACAAACCAAATTAATTTGTACATGTTGTCTTGTGTTTCAGGTATTATTTAAGTATCAAAAAGCAGAATTCGGTGAGTGTTTGTAATCAATTGATCTTTTCTTACTATATCATGACAGCTAACCTTGTGTCTATCATTACCTTTGATTTTCTTTCCCTCTTTTAATAAGGTGATTATAAGCAAAAGGTTTTCACCTTAAAAATAACAATTTATTCAGTATTGAGGTTGGGGTTGGTTCTAATATAGGCCTTACTAGGCCTTAGGTACTTTGTATTTTATTTCAGGTACTCTTTATTTTCAACCAGTTGTACTTTTAGGTCCAGAGAAGCCCACCCTCAAGGTTAAGTTATATTTAAATTGCCTCCCCACCTCTGATTCCCATTCATATTTACAAAGGTATGATGGAATTCCCTGAAATGTAATGGAATGGAAATTTTCATGTGTTCACAGTCGATAATATTTGTATCGGCATATCTCCCTCACCTTCTACACATATGTACTTTCAGGACAACATATTTACAAATATAAGTTCTCCGAGAACTTCTGTTCCATTATATTTATAAAATGTTTTACTTTTAAAATTGATATATCATATTTTTTGTTAAATTGAAAGTGGTTATAATTTGTAAACTGTTCTTCTAGTTTGTTTTTACTTTGTATAAATGTATGCATGACTTATTGGTGAGATTCTAATACTGAAAATATGTTGCATTATATATACACACTATATATGTATTATTGTTTATTTCATAAATTCACATGATTTCATTATTTAATTCACTTTAAGTTAATTCATACTTGAAAAAGCATTGTGCAATAAACAGATGTGAGTTTACAAAGTAACCAAACACACAGATGTATGCAACTAATTCTATTAATTATATATGCATTATACTTAAATACTAATATCTATAATAAATTTATTATTTGGTCCGTACAAGGTTGGCTGCATGCCCCTCCATCATAGTTTTAAGACTTTATCATATTTTATTGTTCAACAATTATAGCATATTCTCTTTCAGGCCAATTACACTCTGGATCAGCATAAAAGGAAACTTTTTTGTTGAGTCCATCGCACTAACAACACCTAACATAACAAAGATCACACACTTAACAAATTGTCCAAGTGTACACCACTTTATTACACTTTTGCACGCATAAGTCCTCGACACATTAGAGGCAGCATTAGAACTTGGGGGGTTCAATTATGGTAGATGATAAGAATTACGCGGTCCCTGTTAGGAAGAATTTTTTGTTAGGATATGATATTTTGTTAGGACGTATTGTTTTGTTAGGATGTATTGTTTTGTAAGGATGTTTTGTTCCAGGTTTTTCAGGAGTTTTCATCAGAAAAAAATTAGTATCATTAGAAAATTTCTAATGAATTTCTACATCTTCGCATGGGCTCTTTTAGTTTTAAAAGATTTTTTTCTGTTAAACTTGCAATATAGGTTTCCCTGGTTTTATTTATTGGTGAGACCAAGAAAGAAGAACATTTTAATGGCAAGGATATTTAGAGGAGTATTATATGGTGAGTAAGCCTGTTATCTTATTACTATGTTTTTATTAGATAGTATGCATGTGTATGTGTGTTTGTTCAAAGATTGATAAGGTGTGGTCCGCTATGGTGAGATCAAAGTTAGATCGAACTCTAGTTACCCCTTTATTATTCTTTGCTGTGATTGTTTCCTAATCTTATTCAACCTAGCCGGTATTGTGTATGTGTTGTATGTATGCATCTCAGGCATTTGTTTTATTTATCAGAATGAAATTAATCATTGCTTTTAATTTGTCAAATCGGTCCTGCTTTCTACATGAGAACATCATTGCATTA
This sequence comes from Aphrophora alni, assembly GCA_963513935.1. Lineage (NCBI taxonomy): Eukaryota > Metazoa > Arthropoda > Insecta > Hemiptera > Aphrophoridae > Aphrophora > Aphrophora alni. The sequence continues at coordinate 111,613,227 of OY740771.1, read as the reverse complement.
TGTGAACATTTGGATAACTTTCCGGACCCAAAGAACTTCGTAGACCCAGAGAACTTAATCTACTTTTAGAAGTTTGAAGACTTCATAGACTTTTAGACCTGTGGTCAGCATAGGGTCAGATGATGATAGGTAAATATTTAATAGGCTTACTAGATCTTAGATGAAAATAGAGGAATGTTAGTAACAAATATGTGTTAACAAACAATAATAGTGAATTACACAATTATAAAATAAAAATTAATAAGAGATACATATTTCTAATAAAAGTAAAAACTTCAATTTTTTTAAATATTACAATTCATTAACTTCAAACTAATTTTCGAGGACAGATAGATGTTTTGTTGTGGTCTTTGTTTGAGCGGACCACACTAAGGTTGAAAAGGAAAAATAGTATTTCAATATACTTTCATCATGAAAATAAAAAGTACAAAATATTTACTTTCATATGTAAATATAATGTAATGTAATGATTGATATGTAATCATATGTAAGGTAATGTAATGTCATTGATATGTAAGCATTTTTTTCTTTTTATGGACCTATTGTAAGTTAAAAGTTTCTAAATATTCAACAATAAAGTCAGTATCGATTATCAATCAAACTAATCAATCAGATTGCACATGCATAATATATATTGAAGCGTTTACATTTCCTTGAAATAGGAATACTATGCTATTAATTCGTAAGAAAATTTTGTTTAATTTAAACAAAGTTAAAAAGTTTGTCGCTTATTTTTCTTTTTTGTTAAAGACAAGTTAGATTATGTTAAGTCTATTGTATTAACATACTTCAACTATTACTGTATTTACATGATACTGTTTAATCTACAAACAACTGTTTAAATAGAATTTACAACTAGGAGTATATAAATTGGCACATTTTATATGAGCGATAATAAGCCTTATGTCATTCACTACATGGAAATGCAATACCTGAATCTTGATATTTGATGTTACGATGGTTAAAATTTGGATGTCAAATTCTTGTTTATTAACATTTGTGTTTATCTACTGTATTTAATATAAAGTAGCTATAACAGAGCTTCCTTTGTCAATTTTACATACATATGATTTACATACATTTGTTTTCAATTTTATTTATTTTTACTAATGGGTTTCTTCTTAGTTTACTAGTTTAAGTTTTATATCCCATCTTACTTTTTTTTCTAGGTTTATCACATGATAACAAGAGTTGATTTATACTCTCGAAACGTCATATATTAGTGATAGTAAACATCCAATTAAACCATATTAATGATTTGAACAATCAATTGCTTTATGAAGTAACTTTAAAACCGAAATGTATGATTTTGTTGTTTGAACATGTAAGTGGTATTGTGAGGTAAATTAATGCTGTAAAGGCACTACATAAGGATTAATATTATTAAGCTCTTGCATATTTTAGAAATAATTTGAATTTAATTATATTTCATTTTATGAATGCTGTGGTATTTACCTTTTGTTTTATAGATAGACTTGTGGTCATCTTTAATATAATTCCTATCTGGAACTACATACTTGTCTCCATGGTAAAACTATCCTGCACCTATATAAGTCTATCGGCACAGGACACACATCTGGCCCTTTGTAAGTATTGATCTAAAGTTTGACTTATAGAACAAGACACATGTTTTTTACATAAGGTCCATTTTGAAAAAGAAGAGCAAATAAAAAAATAAAAATCATATCATAATGATAGTTTAGAGTAACCGGATATGCTTGAATAACTTATTGTGTTTCTTGTGCGTGAATGTTATGTGTATACTTGTTTTTTGTGTTGAATGTTTTAACTAAGTGTTATCACCTGATGATGGACGATAATGTCCGAAACACGTGTAGTGAATATATGACAATATAAACTGAAAAAAAAAGAATTAATCAAGGATTGCTGGCGGTAAGTCAAAGATAATAAATAAAAATCATATCTTGTAACTAAAAGAAAATTTAAATACATTCTTTATTTTTCAACATAATCACCATTGACTTTCCACACAGTTTTCTTATTTCATCTTCATATGTTTCCGCCACTAGTTTCTTGAATAGTTTGTAATGTCAGTTTTAAGTTTGTTATAATTTTCAATACTGCAAGTTAACCAATATCATTAAATACAGGAATAATTAGTAATTATTAGGTGCGAGATCAGGGTGGGTGGAGGAAAAATTTCTCAGCCAAATTTTTGCAACAGTTGTACAGTTTGACTGGCTATTTGAGATCGACCATTAGTGTTGATAAACTCAAATCCACTGGATAACATCTTTTGCTTTGTATGGTTTGTTAAATTTTTGCAGGGTTTCAAAGTAAATGTCGGTACTTTTTCAGAAAATGCTTGCCAATTTTTGTTTAAATATTCTTTTTGTACTGTTATAAAAAGATGTTTACAGTTGATATTATGCAAGAGAAATGCTTATTTATCACACTTTTGTCACATTTCAGGTTTTCTACATAAAGTCCTTTAAGTGAATTACACGTGTTTTTACCTCACAAAGTCAAGGATATATATATATATATATATTAGCTCCTACGTATATTAGCTATTACTTGACCTATGTGTAAATAAACTTAGGTACGATATGACTGCTCTAATCCCAATTGAAATTTTTCACGTGGTATTCTCAAGCGTCTCGCATCCAAGTACCACGAAACCAAGCTCAATGTTGCTTGACTTCGGTGATCGGATATTGTTTTTACCTTACAAGGTAAAGTACGGTAGCTATATATATATATTACTCAACTTACTTTGATTAATCCATAAATAAACCTAGGTACGATATGACTGCACTAATCCTAATTTAAATTTTTCACGTAGTGTTCCGAAGCGATCTCGCATACAAGTACTATATTAACCACTCTGAATGTTGTTTGACTTTGGTGATCGAATATTGTTTTAACCTTACAAGGTAAAGTATGGTAGCTATATAAATACACTTGACCTTGTATGGTAAAAACAATTCAAGTACAAACCTATTTCAGCATATAATTCACTTAATGGACTTTAACCTAGAATTAACCTGAAATGTGATAAATATGCATTTCTCTTGCATAATTTCAAATGTAAATGTGTTTTTATAACAATAGAAAAAGAATCGTGTGTAAAAAAAATTTGGTGAGCATTTTCCGAAAATGTATCTAAATGTACTTACATTATTAATTTAGCATAAATGTCAGCATAAATTAAATAAATGAGATGTTTTTCATATCACAAAATAAAATGATGTTCAAAATGGATTGTGCTTCTGTATATGTGTTTTTGAAGATGATCAGTCTTGCCATTGTATTAACTGCTATTTTGACTTGACAATTTGTGTATGAAACCCAAGTTTCATCAATGTATTCAACAGCCCAACACCATTCTTTGTAAAACCCTGATAAACTTTTGAGGTAAAGCCTACAACCGTTTATATGTGTCAGTTAATGTTTTCTGAACCCATTTAGTATAGTTTATTTTTTTAAATGAAGTGTTTTATCTCAGTCATCGTGAATTGCTTTTGGGGAAATATTTGGAAAATAAGGCGACAATTCTGAAACGGTAAATTTCTGATTTCTGCATTCAATTGTCCCACTAAATCATCTATCATTACTGTTGGGTGACCATTACGCTCTTGGGAATGAACATTTGTTCATCGGTCAGTAAAAAAATGACACCATTGTCCAACTTTATTGTCACTCATAATATCTGGCCAAAAAACCTTAAGTTTCTATATCGGCAGTATTATTGAATTTACTAACAATAAAACGTATCACAGTGCGATCCTCGCAGATGCCAGGATTATTTACCATTGAACCACCCATTTTAAGTACCTCACAACACCACAACAATCACATATCAAATTCCAACAAAATGGCCAACTACATCATAATGAAACTAATCGTACATTTCATTGCCATATCTAGTGGTAATTTCAAAATGCACTTTACAATAAAAAGCCTTGTATTAATATAAAGTTTGGCTTACAGTTTTCAATAAAACTTAAGTCAATAAGGGAGAGGAAAATACTCTCAGTTTATACCAGGCACTCTATTAAAGAAATTTAAGCACAAAGGAGTTTATGATTTCAGTTACACCTATTTTTCCTTTTTAATATATATATATATATATATATAATTTAAGAAGTTTAGCTAGAAATTTTAGTTAGTTTGATTCCATATTTGGAAAATTTACGAATTCTTATGTAGAATAATTTTAAATTAAATGTTTTAATTTCTTTTTCTATAGCATACCATTGTTAATGTGACCTTTTTAAGTGTATGGACAAAATAGGTGCAACTCTTTAGGTATAACCTGTTTTGAGGGTTATTATTAAACTAAAACACATTACTACATCGGTGCTTGATCAGTAATAAAGGTGTGTAAAGAAAGCAAACAGTATTTAACTGTCAAAACATTAGCATTTTCGTAAAACAAATTGATTAAATTAATTATTTATATTTATTGTTTTAAATGTGACTTTGTTAATAAAAAAAAAAAAAAAAATTGGTTCAAGATGTGTTTGAAGACCACATATGAAATATGAAAGGTATTTAAAATACTGAAACAATCTATTGACTGATCAGATGTATTTCAATGAAATGATCTATAAGACAGAGCCATTGATAGCTAAACACGATAGACTGGACATATACCAAGGTCTGCAGTACATCTTATATAAATCAGTCTTTCGCGTGACACATATGGTAAGGACTATCCCATTTACACTTATGTTTATATGTATATTTTAGAGTGTTTGTTTTTTGTTCATGTTTTTATTTAATCGACAACTTCAATCAAGCGAACATTTAATATTTAACTGAAAATGGGATTACAGCCTCAAAACGTATCTTGAATCAATTTTTTAAAAAAGTCACACGACTATATTGAGCTAATATAGGCTACTATATATTTAATATTGATTTTTGTATTTTGGTTTTGGTTTCCCAGGACACCTAGAAGCATTGGTTCTACCCCTATTTAATATTATTAATCTTACCATTTATCATATATTTTGTTGGTGACAGAATTGGTAAATGATTTAAACACTATTGCAATTGAAAACTTTTTTTTAAAATGGATACAGTGGTTTCCAAGTTTTAATGATAATTTATTAGCAATTGAAAGGAAATCTAAATTCTTCATTATATTTTTTACATTTCACTGACAACATACATTTTATCAATATAATGTATAAGGTACCTTATTATAATGGCTTATTATTATAATGTTATTATATCTAAATCTACGCATAGGTTAAATAAAAACAAATGCCTTGTTTATATTTGTAGTACTCTCCTAACCTGCCATGTCTCCTCATACAATTCCATTCGCATGCAACTCATATTACATGAATTATAAAATCTTGCATCTCTACATTTATAAAACACATATTTCTGTTCGTCTATTTGTCAGCTTACAACTCGAAAAGTCCCCGAATCTACACCTATTTTATGTAGTTTTTGGTTAGATCCCTTTGTTTTCTTTTCTTTCCTATCAGATCTCCCTTAAACAACTCTTGTTTTCTTCCGACCATGACTCTTTTAGTGTATTTTGTGTTCTTTTCTTAATTGTGTTCACCTTTATTTTATTTATCCTTTCTGACAAACAGTGCATTTGTACTGGCAGATCAAATTACAAAATATTAAAAACAAATACATTTACATTATACACTAAAGAATAATAATTAATAAAGCATAAAACCTGTTCGTACTCTGTAATATTTATACATTTATAATTAATACAAATGTTAGTCAAGCATTAATACAAACAATATTCTAATAATGACAAACAGCTTTTACATTAGTTTTGGTTCTTTATATTTCGTGACTGGAATACATAATCATTTACTGAATAAAACAGTTATAGAAGCAGTTATGTTCTTCACTCTCTTTCTGAACATTTTATTACAGATTTTTTTTTTTTTAAATTGGATTTGGTAATAGATTATATAATTTTATCCCCATAACTTCAACTCTCTTTTGACTCAAAAGTCAGGTGGTGGTGTTAAGTTTGGAGATAATTACTTCGGTGAGTGTGTATGAGTGAAAGTCCAAATTTAGATTAAACAACTTTATATTTTAATGACAAATGTAACACATTCTTGAATAAAACTACATGGTAAGGGAAATATTTTTAAACAAGGAAAGAATCTGTTCAGGTTTTAGTGTACAGTAGTTTGATTAAAATTGGTTCAAACAACAAAATAATTATAAAGTTGGTACATAATTAAAGCATTTATAGGTGGTTTTAGTTTAAACTTTGCCATGGGATATAAATTGAGTGAATTTAGCAATAAATATCACAATCGACACAGTGCTTCCAATTGTGTTTATGAAGATTTTAACCTTTTATAAAAAAAGAAGTGCCATAATAATTCTGTTTTCAACTGCTATAACTGGCATTCTATTTTGGCTGTTCATTTAGAAATGTTAAAGGAAAATGCCTTGGTAATGACATGGTTATAGATATTCCTTTATATGTTTTAAAAATGTAATTAGCTCGACTTCCAAATGGGCGAAGCCACAAGCACAGCTAGATTAAGAAATTTTGGTGTTTCTTGCATTGTTTATTATTCTGTGTGTTTATTTACAGGGGGCATGAAGTTGAACACCTCCTCGTTGGTGTGCCCTGGACTTAGACTGAACGTTCAACACAACTGTTTATTGAGTCGTTGGCGCAAGGTAAGTTGGTAGATATTAATAGGCTACTGAGTGAGATGTTTGAATATGGATAAAATAAAACTTCACTAATAATTTTAAGGAGAACATTTTGGACATCTACTATGAGGTGTGTCTTATTAAATAAAAAGATTGATACAATAACTTGCATTAAATATATATGACAATTTAATGTTTTTCCTTTTCTATATATAGTCCCCATTTTGTACTTAAAACCGGATCCAGTCTTGTTTTTCACAACACAGATCAGTTTTTGTCGACTGTTTTAACACTTCTGGTGTTTTCTTGTGTAATGCTGATGCTGACTCAAACAATTTTTAATTTCGTTTAAGCATAGATTACACTTTAAGGAAAAAAGTCACATGATGCCAAATCTGGCACATTTTACGAAAGAAATATCGTGTAGTCATTATTTTTTTATTATGACTACTAATGTGCATTTCTGTACGAATGTTTAACAAAATTTTTATTTTTTATTAACATTCTTATCTGTTTTGTACATTAGTTTATAAATGTAAAGAGAAAATTCCTTGGCAATTAATATGCTTGTAAGTATTCTTTTATATGATTGAATTTTGCTGGACAGTTATTGCAGTGCTGTGATCAGCAGCTCATCTACGCATGCACATTCCTCTCCTTGATTCATTGGCTTTTTACAGACGCTATTATAGTGAAACTAATATGATTTCAGTTTACTTTGATTATATAAACGGTTTAACTCTATTCAGAATACTTTTGATTGTAAAACAGGGTTCATTTACAATTTTTTTAACGTAAAAATGTCAGATTCAACGGGTATATTTCTGAAACATAGTAAAAATGCAATGAGTGATGAAATGAGAAAGTGTGCGAGACAGTTCAATGGACAAACGAATGTGTATGACAAGGTGTGAAGTGGGCAATCCTTCTGTTATCATTGAATATGTAGATAAGAAAATTCACCAGGATTGTCATCCGTTTATAATTTCTTTACTATCTAATAAGTTTCCTTAAATTTCAAAAAAGTGTTTTCATGAAACTATGACAGACCATTTATATTATTGAAAATTGTGCTCACTTTAGTGCTGAAAATGCTGTTTGTTTTGGAGAAATCCAAACAACTTGGCAGTGTTTTGTAGTTTCTCACATGATGCAATGATGGAGGTGAAACTTATTAAGCCAAATAGTGACAGGTGACGAACATGGGTGTTTCATATTATTCCGGAAACCAAGGTACAGAAGATCCCTGAAAATCACAACTTCAAGACCATATTTCAATACGAAATTCATGTACACTCTATCTTTTATTGCTGTTAATTTTTCCTAAAAGGTGAAACGATAAAAGTTGAAAAGTATTGTGAGGCACATTAAAAACTGTAACGTAAAATTCAAAACAATAGACAGTGTGTGTTTAGTTATTGAGTTGTTCATGACAATGCTCGATCACACAAGACTTGATCTACAAGTTTGGTTCATAGCAGTGAGAGCATCCAACTTACAGCTCAGTCTTGGCACTGGGTTGTTTCTGAAACATAGCTAATCAATATTTTGTTGATATTAAAAATGTTGTATGAATTATAATCATAGGCAAAATTATTCTATGAAGATGGTATTAAAAGAGTTAATAACCCGATATGACAGAAACCTAATCTTGGTGGAAATTATATAGAAAAGTAGTATAAGGTACGCTCTTGTAAAAATAAACTAAATTATAAATAATTGTATTAAATTTTTTATACCATAACAGAACTTACTTTCTAATCCTCCTACTTTCGTACACCTCTATTATATAATTAAGTTTTGAAATCGATATTGTGACAACTGCCATGTAATAAAATATCATGTTGATAATAGAATGGAACTGTTCACATCATAATATTTTGTTCTTCAATCTGTTTCGCCAATAGCATGTTCATTTTGCCTTATAAGTTATCTTTTTACAGTTCATACTTTGATTATTGCACATAATATTTTTAACTACAAAATCAAATAAATAAATTAGATTAGATTATATTATATTTACCCATTTTTTAATGTTAAATGTAAATTAGCAACTTTAACAGAATGTGCATTTATAAACTTTTTTTGTTATACATATTTCGATTTTGGTTATAAGTGGTTAACAAGATATATATAGCTATCTTCAAAAATAAATTAGAAAATGTTTCTATTTTGAGTTTCTAGAAAATTGTTTTAAAATAAACTATACAAAGGTGGGAAAATAGAAAATTATACAACACGGATCTAATTTATATATTTTCTCTAAATAAAAACTGGAATATATATGATCCAAAGATTTTTAATTTATACAAATTATTGAATGTACAATTCTACTAACGATTTCAAGCTCGTCGATTTGATGATTGTGTGTAAGGCTTTTTAGGCAATGGTTGAGACATTAATAGAAAGTCAATGATTAATTATTATGATATTAATGTGAGATTTAAGTTTATTATAGTTTTTATAGGAAAAAATATTTGTTTTTAGGAAAGAGTTTCATCATTAGCAAGAAGTGATGCCAGGTTTAACAGTGGTGAGAACATCAAAACATGAACAATGTCAAAATAACTACAAGTGGAAACGTTTTACATTCAAACGAGGTATTTTAAGTCTCTTTTTTCTTTTTTTCACAATATTAAAAATAATAATTAAAAAAGGAAAGAATTTATTTTCGCATATATAGGGTATAAAGTAAATCATGAGTAAGTTCATGTTTTTTTTTGTTTTTTTTTTTGTAGAAAAGTCCATTTTGTAATAGCCTACCATAAGTTGACTGAAGTGGTTTTTGGAATAGTATATGTTTGTGTTGTTTAGTAAATGCTTTATACTGAAATGAATGGACCGATCAAATTTGATATATAGAAATATATTGGTCATATGTTCTATTTTTATATGTAAAACCAAATAAGGAGGGTTTACCATATCTTACCATAAGAAATACATGGAGAAAAGGAAGAATAATTTGTTTGTTTTACCTATAAAAAGTATAGAATTTTTAGATAGATTAAGACAAATACGTATTCCAAAAAAGTTATTTTCAACATCCCTTTGTTGTTGAAGTAAGGATAATATTTGCCACACAAAAAATAAGATATTCAACATTCACTCACATGAAAGAAAGCCAATTCCATTCAGTGTGTTTTGTAGGTCTACTTGTTTGCAGACTTTGACCTTTAGTACAAAAGTCAGAGTTTGAGTTTACACTAAATCATCACTTCAACTATATTTTTGCTGGAAAGTGTAGGTCTTGATTTGTAGAATAAAATATAAATATCTTTACTTGTTCACATTGATTGCTTTTATTTGTTAATGAGGTTAAATTTTTAAAAAATCGTTTTTTTTTTTAAATACCTCTGTAAATATTAAAGATATGTCGGAAAATTAATAACCATTTGAATGAATATAAAATTCTACACAAAAATCACTCCATGATTGCAAAGTTTCAGAGCTCAACAATAAACTAAATCTTTATTATAGAATGGTCGGTGCACAAAAATAGACAAAACTTATGACAAATGATAAATCAAACTGGAAATTAAAGAGGAAAGATTTGATATAGGCCTATACATTATTATTATATTTTTATTTTGTGACATTTCAAAAATTGTATTAACTAATTATTGCTGTTTTATAATCTGAAATTTTTAATTACCCGAATCTCACTATATATTCTATGAATTCAAAATATTTGTTGTTTTAGCATCTTTGAACTTTCCTATTTCAAGTAAATATTTTAAAATTTCTTGTATTGGCATAAAAAGGGATTAGTTTCTGTTTTTTGCTTTTTTTTAAATCTTGGAGGAAAGAAAATCTATATTAGTTTTTCAATGAAATATCCATTTCAAAACCCAAAACGCTAATCTTTGGAATAATGTCTGTGGTGTGTCTTAATTTGATCATAACAATCTCAAAATTTCAATTTTCTCAATATTGGGTTTTACGGTTTTGATCAATTGTAATAATTTTTTGTCGTCATCTCCCCAATAATTGATGGTTTCTGAGTTACTGGTAAAATAAAGTCTAAGTAGTCAAAAATGAACACAATTTTTTAATAAATATTTTCGGTGTTCTTTTAAATTGTATTGAAATTTGAAAAAGAATTGCCTAGAGTCAAAAATACGGTTCATAAATAATGAGGGAAAACCAATTAAAACTTTATAAACTGATTTTCAATGAAATACGATTCAGGCCATTATCCTTAAATTCTGATCTTGGATTTGTGTGTGAAAAGTTTTAACTAAGTTGTTTGCACTTTTTATTTTCATTTTTAGTGCTGCTGAATTCAGAGCTTATTACTGTAGACTGAAGATGTATATGCTGGTCCTATCATCACTTCTTTGCCGATACTCCTCAGGCAACTGCTGCTAACATTGTATATTTAGACTCATCGTCGGTAGAATCTTCAGTGGATACACTTGAACCAGTGCTTTGATGAAGGTAATTACAGAACCAGTGCCTATAAGAGTTGATAAACTGCAGGATACAAACTCAACCTCTACGAAGATCCCAACAGAATAGTTGTGGTGATTATATAGTTCTTGTAAATACTGTGGATATTCTAGATAGGCGGGAACTGACGTGAAATACATATGTGATTTTCTTGTATTTATCTATGTATAAATTTTGATAATACATTTCATATTAAAATATCACATTTATCAGAAATATTTTGATTTTCCTTTATTATTTTTCAAACTATACAAAATGTATTTCTTTATACACAATATTTAAATCTTTCGTCAACAATTTTTCTCAGTTTTGTTGTGTCCTGGTTATTTTTTTGAATTAATTAGAAATTATAATTTCTTCCATAAGAAAATTAAATGAGAAAATTCCAAGTAAAAAGAGAAACATACTTGATGGTTTCTCCATCCTTTTTTAATAATCCATGTGCAGCAAATGACTTTGCTGGCATTGTTATTGAAGGTAACATCATTCTGTTTGCTGTAACATAAAGTAAAGAAAATAAGAAAATTAAATCGTAATGTTTAACATGTTTTCAGCCCACCCTATTAAAAACTGTGGGCTCAGAAATAGCCTACTATAAAGAATGCTGTAAATTGTGTTTAGCTCAACAAAGTTAAAGAGGGATGCAAGTGTTCAGTCACCCTGTATGGCTTATTCCCATGTATGTCTTGACATCTCTGATTTTAATACTGGGTTGAATATGTAAAACCATCTATCTGAAATGGTTATCTTTTTATGCAGGCCCTGCATGAGCTTACTTTGTGCAGTTTAGTGATATAAAAAGACACAATCGGTAAACAAATTAATTGGATAAAACATTGCACCAACTTTCTTAAATAACCATCCACACACAAAAATTCATCACTATTTTCCAGAAAATATCTCTAATCTACTCGCAACATTATTTTTTTTCTTTATTATTGATTTTTTGGTAATCAGATATTTTTGATGAGAAAAAGGTTTGTAAAGAAGCCCCTCCTCCTATCAAGTTTTATTAAAAAATATTGTTAAATGTATTTATTAAATAGAACCTTGGCTTATCTTAATTGATTTTTTAATGATGGTCAAGATTTATACCATGTGTCCATAAAGTCCCACCCCCCTCTTATTTTTTTTTTATTAATGGAAATAGACAGATTTGCTTTGGGGAAAGTTTAGATAACCAAAGGAGGAACCCCCAAAAATGGGGTAGTTTGAGGGTAATACAAGAATTTAAAATAGCAACCCCTATTGAGTGATACCTCATTTTAAAGATCTTTTCAAAATAAGAGTAATGGGGCAAACCAGAGGTCTCTAAGTTCATCCTAACCAACATAGCAACCAATCGAATTGTGAATTTTACGTTAATAATTTAGACCGGAAATGTTACGAAATGTACAACAAGCTTTTGAGTCCAGAATCTATTTCTGCCAAAAAGTAAAATGTAGCCATTTCAAGAACTTAATATGAGCTAAAAAAACAAGGTAAGGCTCTTACCATCATTTTACCAACATAGAACAGTTTGTAATGTAATAAAAACAACCGGAGTTTGTAGGTTAACATTCACAATTCGATTGGTTGCTATGTTGAGTAAGATAAACTTAGAGACCTCTGGTTTGCGCCATTATTCTTATTTTGAAAAGACCTTTAAAATGAGGTATCACTCAATAGGGGTTGCTATTTAAAATTCTTGACTTAAAAACAAACTACAACATTTTTGGGGTAAGTGTTTAAAATTTTGATACTTCAAAAAACTCATCTTTTGGTTATCTAAACTTACCCCAAAGCAAATCTGTCTATTTTCATTAATAAAAAATAAGAGGGGGGTGGGACTTTATGGACACATGGTATAAAAATATAGATGTCTTGTACAGCATGAGGGTGGCAACCGTTCTACTGCAACAGTAATTTTTAGCAGTTATTTTCTTGAAATGTAGCAGACATATTTCCAATTTGAATAATCTGTAAGAAAATTTGGACATACTTTCTTTATTCATAAAAATATTCAAATGATTTCGATTAGTAGTTGCTGAGTTATAAACGTTTTAAAAAAGGCTTGCTAGTGACAAAACTGGATTTGTTAAAAACGGACGTTTAAATTAATATTTCTTCTAAACTAATAAACAAATAAGTATAAAAGAATAATCTAAGAAAACAATTCATGTCGAGGAAGTCTTTATTCACACTGCTGAACTAAGTTAAACTCTAACATAAAAATGTGTTTAGAAAAAATGATAACACAGAATTTAATGAATATTTTCAATTTATTAAGTGACAGTTCGATTCAGAATTAAATTCTGCATCTGTTGATGTAAATATAAATACAAAAATAGTATTTCGGTTTTAAATAAACTACAAGGGTTTATTTCGATTTTTCAAAAGTTGAAAAATGGTAATTTTTAGCAATTAATTTCTCAGAATCTATAGAAGATATTTACAATTTGAAAATACCCAATATAAATTAGGACTTTCGTCTTTATGAACAAAAATATTAATATCAATCAGATTAGTAGTTGCTGGGCTATAAATGTTTGAAAAAAAAAGGATTTTATTTAAAACTTGTTCATATTATTACACTCAGCAAGTGCTGCTACCTAGTGACCGAAAGTATCAACTAAATTAGAAGAAAACAATTTTTTTTTAAATTTCGCAGGATAGGTGGAAAATCTTCTAAAGACAGAGGGAGAAATCCGCTCTTTACAATAGTGTGAGATTCTTACTCACTAAAAACCACCTTCCTTCCTGTTAGTAACCCCTATCGCGTAGGACAAGGAAACAGGAAAGGTTTTCAATGTATCAAGCTGAGAAGCTTTTTCCATGGGCGTATCGAGATTGTAAATGTGGAAGAAAGCAGAACGTAAACAAATATGAATCATGTCAAGGAAGTGCTGCACTTTTTATCCACACTGCTGAAGTAGGTTAAAACTCTACTAAAAATGATAAATTGAACGACAGCAAAGTACAATCCATACTTGGATATTTGTTATTTTCTTACATAAATAATTTAGTGCATTGAAAATGGTGTTGAGACAAATCCCATAATCACCAAGATGTGAGTTGTACCATTATAAGGTAGGATTTCACAAAATAGAAGCAAATATTCAACACGTCATGTACAATGCATATTTACCGTTTTATTTTTGTACATGTTTTGAGTTATTTAGTACGGAAAAAAATAAATAGGCGCCATTTTGAAGTAGTTAGTGGTCACTTTTAAATTTGTTATGCAATTCAGAGCAATGGATATTATTATTTTGATTTAAAGTATTAGAATTTTTAAATATTTTTGTGTAAGGTAAATCTAGGTTATTGTAGACAACTACCAAGACATTATGTTTCCTGTTTTTTTTTTTGTCAAAAACTCGGTTATCCTTGAACTACAGAAAAAAAATACGGTACTTACGTATTAACGCCACCGCAGCAGAAGTTGCTAATGCGCATGCGCCAATATTTGCTTACTTTGCGATATAATTATATATCACGACAGGTTTGGCCAGGTAGATATATATATATATATATATATATATATATATATATATATATAAACACCTGGCCAAACCTTATATATATATATATATATATATATATATATATATATATATATATATATATATATATATAATGACCTGGCCAAACCTTTCGTAAGTTTATTGAAGTTAATAATTTGAAATTAGATCATGGATAAACATGAGCTTTAAAAGTGAAGTGCCGCCAATCTACGCCTAAAATGTTTGCGACAAACCATAAAATGAAAGTATATGAATCTCAAAGCAGAAAAAAATGGAATTCTGCTTCCCGTAAACCAGTTTGCTCTTTATTGGCGCATGCGCATTAGCGCAACTTCTGCTGCGGTGGCGTTAATACGTAAGTACCAAAAATACAAAGCACATTTATATTTGTTCGCAATTAAAAAAGGAAACTTTTTTGTGTCTTGTGATTTTTGTGTGAAATAATGGTTTTCGAGATATTCAATATGTTAAACGGCCACCATTTTAAAAATATACAAAATAGTCTTTATTTAAGGTAGCTTACATTTATAGAACGTAACATAAAAATCTTAACTTATTATTTTTTCTATTTCCAAAGTTGATTTTTTTTTAATGGACAATATTTGAAAAAGTAAGCCTTTGCGAAAAAAAAATCTCTATCCGACCTGCAGAATTATTTCTTAAAGTTTGGCAACTTACAAGACTCCCGGTATAATTTGTTAACCTAAAACAATATACACAATTTTGCAATTGTTAATGATATATTTTTTATGAAATTTATCCGTTATAGCTGCCCTTGTCCCCATCTGTGTTTGAAAGATGTGTAAATACAAAATGTAAATAGAATATAGTTTGACGATATGAACTTGGGACTTGCTTAGGTTGTTGAATAATGGCATGAACTTCTTAAAACTGTAAATAGCCTACTGCATAAAATCATTTTACCTATTGTCAGGAAAGAAAGAAGAATTTTAGTCAATAACAATCTACCCTTTCTGACGACCTTCCGTTATACTTTCAAGGAATAAACAGGTGATGAATTGTAAGTTCATATAGGCTTAGTGTGTTTGAAACATTTGGTAAACTACTGACCCATATAAAAAATTTAAAATCAGCCATAGTCACTATGATAGAGTTTTTAATTATGTGCAAAAAATCGCGATAAACAGAACTAGTTTTCAAAATTTAGCGTTAGTGTTTCGATTTGACTTTCTGTTTACTTCGCTTGGTCAACCGGTAAATGTCAATTGGGCGTCATCGCCGGGGGGGGGACGCGTCCCCCCCCAATATTTGAGATGTAAAAATATTTTTGCTAAAAACGAATGATTTACTTAAAACCTTAAAAGGTAAACATCGGGCTTTGTCTTTACTAGGGTTTTTAACATTATATTTCTGTTACAAACGCATAAATAAATGTTTTGAGAAGTTTAATTTTTAAAAATTTCCATACCCCCAGACCCCCGGCATATGCCCCCCCCCCCAATAATGAACTGGTGATGACGCCCATAATTGTCATCACTTTCCTGTACCTACAATTTTAGTGCCTCCAAGATTGCCAAACCGATTCAACTCATTCAATAAGTCCACCACATACATTGTATAACTTGGCACTCAGGTAAGAAAGTTCAAATGTTATTAATATACTGACCAGAGCGCTTGCCCAGAGGTTTGCTATCAGCGGATAGTTCAGTAACTCGGGTGTGCGGGCGTGCGGTACATCGCGGGTGCGTACGTGGAAATGCCGTACTTCTGCCGCCCTTTAACCTATAAGGATATAAATGCCGGGTTTGATACTTTCAATCATTTCAATTGGTAAGTTAAAGGTAATAAGGGAAGAGTAAAGTATATAAAAAATTGCACAAACTTTTTCACATACCCATCTACAAAAACTATAAAGTTTACCAAATAATGTCAAATTGTTATTTACAAAAATGAAACAGACGTCTTTCATTTTATAGAACCTAAATTGGTTTTGCTTGTGACATAAATCAGTTCTAAACATAATTCGTGTTTGATTTAAATCAAGTTTGTAATCACAGTGGTGAATCTTCACTTTTGCTGTCATTTATTTCACAACCTTTTTTACTTGTAATTTGAGACTCATTTATCTTCACATTTCATCAAAGTTTGACGAAATCGATAGAGTTGATTTTGAGAAATTAGTTCTTTTATGTTGTTAAAACGTAAATTTTGGGGAAATTGAGCTTTAAATCACAGCTGCCAAGGTTAATTTTTGTGCAGATTATTTCTAAACTGTAATATTTTTTACCTGTGATATTTCACTCGGATTTGAGTGTTTACTCTTCACATTACAATGAAATTTGAACGAAATCGGTAAAGACTGTTTTGAGAAATTACGTTTTATATTTTTTATTTTATTTTACGTTTGAATTTCTTCTATGCAATTCAAAGTAATGGATTTAAAATTTTTTATTAAATACAATTTGGTTTTAAGTCAAACTTTAGTGTTGTAGAAAACTACGAAGAAATAATTATTTTCCTGTTTCTTGGAAATAACTCGGTTATCCTTTGACATACAAACAAAATACAAAACCGTTTCCTTTGTTATTAAAAAAAGGTAACGTTTTGTCTCTTGTTAATGTTTTGTAAAGTAGGCCTATATGGTTTCAATATTAAATATACAAAGTAAAGTCTTTGTTTTCAGCAAACTTATAAAATGTAATATAGAAAATGCGTCTACTAAATCTGAAATCAAAT